>CM077206.1:26171646-27421646 GCA_039654625.1 Rhinogobio ventralis | reverse complement strand
AGCCAAAAACGATCCTTGTTCACACGGATCCACAAAAATTACTAAAAATGCTGTATTATGCATGCCAGGTTAGTAGTTGGTGATGTCACTTTGTGATGAAACACTACACGCCTATACACTCAACGTGTAATATGCATGCATGCGCATGACGTCACCGTTTCCACAAATTAATTTGTTTACAGTTTACACTGAAACGATAACAGTATCGTTTTCAAAAGTTTTTCAAGCCCCCAAAATGCAGTTGCTACATAAATGAATGGTCAAAGTGCATTTTTTTTTCTTTCCGTTTTTAGTTGAAAACGGTGTCGTGTCAACGGCCCCTTAAATGCAGAAAGTTCTTTACCATGGAGCTAGTCCTACACAGTTAACATTTCCATGAACTGACAGCTGGGAAGGTACTGTAGTTTTAGGATGGCACTCTGTAGATACACAGTATATCCTGTACTCTCTTTATTGCCTTACTTTTAAATTATAATGGTAATCAAGACAAAATCTTACATAAATGGTTAATATAAAAGATTTCTAGGCTGTACAGCCAGTCAGATAAATCAATAGGAAAATAGATGATTATAGGTTCACTCGATGTTGACGCTATGAGAACACCCTCCAGGTGTGACAATTGCCTATATAAAATCTTTCCAATTTATTAGATGAGGATGCTGGCACGATACACCAAGGTATCGCATCACCGATGCCTCAAAAATAACAACTTAAGATTTTTCTTCTTCAGGAAGAAAGTTTATCTGCCTCTGCCTATTCCTTTTTTGTTTTTTTTTCCTTCCATACTTTGGATTTAATTGTGTTTGGTGACCTACATTGTGTAGATTATTCTCCTCAGGGTGAATGCGATGGCTTTTTGGAAGTGTGCTTCTCATATTCCCAAAGTGTCAGCTACTGACACAGCATTAAGTACCAATGACAATAGGGAACCAAGGTTACATCTGTAACAAAGACATTTTCTTGCCACTGACACAAGAAGCAATATCCTTGTTGTTTCTTTGTCATCTTTTAATGTAATTTCTCACTGTTTCTTTTGATTTCAGGAGGGTCTCGTCAACCCTACAGTTAGAAAGGACATTAAGGGTTCACAAAAGCTCTACTGTTGCCCAATAGAAGGCTGCCCAAGAGGACCAAATAGGCCCTTTTCTCAGTTTTCGCTTGTTAAACAGGTACTGGCCATTTGTGCATGTTTCCTTCTATTATTTTTTTTCTCACTGTACCTTAAGTTAGGGCTGGGAGATATGTCAAATGTGTGATCACTCTAAAAAGTTTGGGAACCACTGCTATAACTTGATGTATATGTTATGTCCTTCTAGGAAAACAACCGCTAACTAACATGTTTCCTAATCTTACATTTAATGGCATAGCACTTTATGAAGATGCATGCAGAAAAGAAGCACAAGTGTTTGAAGTGCAGCAATGGCTACAGCACTGAGTGGGACCTGCGGAGACATGCTGAGGATTGTGGGAGGACATACAGCTGTACTTGTGGTTGTCCTTACGCCAGTAGAGCAGCACTGCTTTCTCATATCTACAGAACAGGCCACGAGGTTCCCAAGGAGCACAGGTACTGTGACTAAGAGTTAACTAAGAGTTAAAACTGTTTTAGTGGCGGTATATTTTGTATTGGGAAAACATGAATTTCCACCTTGGCTTGCTTAAATCATGATACTAATCTTCTTTCTAGTGAATATCATGTCTGACTTCACCTAGGACATTATGCCCTGGTTTCACAGACAAGACTTAAGCTAGACCCAGACTAAAATGCATGTTATAAAATGGTTAGTTCCAGTCCTTGATTCTGATTGGTCAACAGCTATGTTTTATTCACGGCTTCACCCAATGGTTCTCTGTATCACTGCACAACACCTTTAGTAACCACTCTTAGCAACGTAAACATGTTATATTGTTCATTTAAGCTTGTATTATTGTGAGAGAGAGATTAAGTGACCGAGTGTATTACCTGCGTTCAGATTTAGCATATTCCTTAAGGTCAGTCCTATATTTATAAAAAAAATCTGTTGAATGTCCGCTGCAATATCTTGTCCTTTTAACAGTAAAGTTTTCCTGTGTCCTTGTCAGTTGCGTCTTGTTCCTGTGTTCACACAAGTTTTAGTCCTTTCAATATAAAAGTCTTCGCTATTTTGTGACTCACTCATTAAGACAGTCTTTGCCTCCCTCTAATGGCATAATAATGTAACTTCTGTTGCTGTTATATACACTCACCTAAAGGATTATTAGGAACACCTGTTCAATTTCTCATTAATGCAATTATCTAATCAACCAATCACATGGCAGTTGCTTCAATGCATTTAGGGGTGTGGTCCTGGTCAAGACAATCTCCTGAACTCCAAACTGAATGTCAGAATGGGAAAGAAAGGTGATTTAAGCAATTTTGAGCGTGGCATGGTTGTTGGTGCCAGACGGGCCGGTCTGAGTATTTCACAATCTGCTCAGTTACTGGGATTTTTCACGCACAACCATTTCTAGAGTTTACAAAGAATGGTGTGAAAAGGGAAAAACATCCAGTATGCGGCAGTCCTGTGGGCGAAAATGCCTTGTTGATGCTAGAGGTCAGAGGAGAATGGGCCGACTGATTCAAGCTGATAGAAGAGCAACTTTGACTGAAATAACCACTCGTTACAACCGAGGTATGCAGCAAAGCATTTGTGAAGCCACAACACGCACAACCTTGAGGCGGATGGGCTACAACAGCAGAAGACCCCACCGGGTACCACTCATCTCCACTACAAATAGGAAAAAGAGGCTACAATTTGCACGAGCTCACCAAAATTGGACAGTTGAAGACTGGAAAAATGTTGCCTGGTCTGATGAGTCTCGATTTCTGTTGAGACATTCAGATGGTAGAGTCAGAATTTGGCGTAAACAGAATGAGAACATGGATCCATCATGCCTTGTTACCACTGTGCAGGCTGGTGGTGGTGGTGTAATGGTGTGGGGGATGTTTTCTTGGCACACTTTAGGCCCCTTAGTGCCAATTGGGCATCGTTTAAATGCCACGGCCTACCTGAGCATTGTTTCTGACCATGTCCATCCCTTTATGACCACCATGTACCCATCCTCTGATGGCTACTTCCAGCAGGATAATGCACCATGTCACAAAGCTCGAATCATTTCAAATTGGTTTCTTGAACATGACAATGAGTTCACTGTACTAAAATGGCCCCCACAGTCACCAGATCTCAACCCAATAGAGCATCTTTGGGATGTGGTGGAACGGGAGCTTCGTGCCCCGGATGTGCATCCCACAAATCTCCATCAACTGCAAGATGCTATCCTATCAATATGGGCCAACATTTCTAAAGAATGCTTTCAGCACCTTGTTGAATCAATGCCACGTAGAATTAAGGCAGTTCTGAAGGTGAAAGGGGGTCAAACACAGTATTAGTATGGTGTTCCTAATAATCCTTTAGGTGAGTGTAGATCAGTGGTTGCTGTTCATGCTCAGGGACTATTTTTTTCAGGCGGAAGGAAGGCTTTTAGTAATTTTACTTCATGAAAGTTGCATTGATACATATATTTTGGCTTTAATATTTGTATTGTCTGTTAACCGTTTTATAAAAGCAATAAGCCCTGTGAAGCCATGGTTTACAGTGAATTTATAACAGCTAAGGGGGTTACTCCACTCTGTGTCGTGCCTAACAACGCCCCTGAGCTGTTATAAATTCACTGTAAACCACGGCTTCACAGGGCTTATTGCTTTATTTGAGCCGCCTTAACTGAAAGCAACTTGCACTGGCATATCTTAAATATATTTCAATGCCATTGTTTTGTCTCAAGAAGCACACCATTTTTTTTCTAGGGCATGTTTATAAAAGCTACTTATATGCCCTAATTGCTAAAAAACTAAGGCCTAATCCTGGCTTAGTCTAAACCCTGTCTGTGAAACCGGGCCTATGTGGGTCAGGACAGCCACTGATTATTTTATTAATATCTTACGTCCTAGTTTAAGGTTGTTAATCATAGTATGTCTTATTAAAATGCTCAGAATGTCATTATTTGTCTTACAGGTATCCACCAGTGAAAAAGAGGAAGATGGAAAGATCAAGCAGTGCAACAAATGTTATGCCTGATGAACAAATAAATGAAATTCCAGACTCTAAGAAAAAGCTGAATGAAGGAGCAATCTCAACCATACTAGTCTCTGAAGCCCCAGACAGAGCACAACACAACACTAACCACCCTACAAACATCCAGAAGCTCCTTCTCCCGAAGCCCAAAGTGGCCCTAGTCAACATTCCTGTAATGCAGTTCGCCCACCTGCCTGTTCTCCTCCCCTCTGCAGAAAGTAGTGCCTTGAGGTTGTTGGTCTTGTCTGTGGATGCACAAGGGTCTGTAAACACTGTGCATATTTTGTCACCGTCGGTCAGCACAGTCGTACCTGATCTGAACAATAAGACTTTCAAAGAGACCTTTCCTGTACCTACGTCGGGCCCAGAAACGATCAGCACAGGAGTACAGGTCAATCTTGAGAGTCAAGTCTCTGTGGGATATCCAATGATTGATCTTGGATCCAAAAACAAAAGCACTTCAACAAACATTCAAACTGACATATCATACCTCAACAAAGGGATGGATGCTGGACCAGGGACTGTTTCCCCCTGCTGTGAGGCCTCAGTGTCCTCTTGCTCTCAGACAGACATCAGTGTAAGCGCTCAGATTCAGCTGCCTGTTAGTGTGCAAACCCAGACGCTACCCTCACGAACCAAAGCCACTTTTTCCATTGGGGCACAGACAGATGTTTTCGGTTTCTCGTCCTTTAATGTGACCCGAGAAACACAAACAAGCTCTTCTGCAGCCCCAGTGCATGAAAGCCAGATGGACCAAGCAATGTGCACAAATCTTTTTGATCCTGATACACTCAGTGTCTCCACTCAGACCGCAATGGCTGATGGGCCTTTCAGAACCAGTGGTTTAGAAGATCCTCTAACCAGCACTGGAGCTGGGCTTTTTGAGGACAAGACTGCTGCATCCATGTGTTTTGGCGCCCAGACTGACATTTTGCACCAAAACACAGTTGCAGACAACCAGACTCAGACCATGATACTCTTCCGTGACCTTGAGAACATACTTTCTGACACCATAACTGGGGCAGCTTCGAGCTGTGCTTCAGGTTTAGTTGCTGCACATGAACCGCATCACACTGGTATTGACTTTGACTTTGAGGAGTTCCTTAATGCAGCACACATTCAGACTCAGACAGAAGAAAGTGGCTTGAACAGTCTGAACACAGAGACAACGTTGGAACTCCTGGACATTGAGACACAGACCGACTTCCTGCTCTTTGAAAACTTTGGTAATGGGCACAACAGTGATGTTGGAACAAGGGTGCAACCAAATGATCTGGAGCTTGAGATGTTTGACACCCAGACCCAGACAGACCTCAACTTCCTATTAGACACGAGTGGGCACATGCCCCTTGGCAGTATCCTCAGACAGTCTAGTTTCAGCATGAGCACGGAGTCCTCAGACACAGAAACACAGACCGACATCAGGCCTGCTCCGCTTTCTCTGCCTTGCTCCCATGATGGGCAGGTGAGGCTCAGCAGTGCTGAAACTCAGACCATCTCCAGTTCCTTTCACAGCCTTGGCCACCTCTTCCACACTAGCAATGAGACCCAGACAGCAGTGGATGACTTTCTTTCTGCAGACTTGGCCTGGAACATGGAGTCTCACTTCAGCTCGGTGGAAACCCAAACGTGTGAGGAGCTCCTCTCATTATTTCGACACAATGAGAAAGCCAAAAGCTGAAGGCTCCATCAAAGGTGATTTGAGTTAGTTTACATAATGGAGTCATTCCTAGTATCTCCCGCAACAAGAGTGGCAGAACTTAAAAACAGTCTCTCACAATCATCTAGAGCTCAATATTTGTATGCATACTTGTAGAATCTTATTTTAAGCATAATTCCACAATGAGGTATTGCATATCTGCCCAAATCTAAGGATGTATGAATATACCTTTGCAGCACTTTATTACCTCATTATTAATGTTCAAAATATATTGGTAGTCCTAAAAGTATTTTGTTTGTTGCAGTAGATCAGGTCAGAGCCTCTCATGGGGTAGTAAGTTGGTACGGATGTTATTTGTGTGTGTGTGTTTTAGTGTAAAACAAGTCAAGAAATCAGGCAGAAATTATAAACATTCCTTCCACACGTAAAATGTCTTGTCTCGTAGGTATACGTTCTAGTCTGATGTTTAAATGACTTGAGTCTTATTGTCTTTATACATTTGTTTTCTAAACCTTGGGTTTGTTTGCTTTGTGGTATACTTATGTTACATTTATTTGTGCAATGCTCTAGACCCATCTAGTCACTGTGAGTAAATTTTGGTCTCGATTCATGACAGAATTCATTCCAATATTTCTTGCTGACTGTTATGGCATATTTATTTAAATTTTTACATCCTAAATCAGATGAATTTGCATGTTTCAGATGTCACGTTTCCTTAAAAAGCGGAGCTGGGACATTGCTCTTGTTTACTGGGATTTGCATTCTGTACTGTGAGTAGATTCAAATAAGCAAATCGCAAAAGTTTACAGTATAACAAAACCTTTAATACTTCTTTTAAAAGCATGTATTAATTTTAATGGAATATGTTCATCCCTCTTCATGATTTCAAATACCAGTTTAAACTTGCTGTATTAACCCTTTTGTTGATGCCTTAATTTAAGTGTTAATGCGCTTTTGATGGAGATACTGAAATCACAGTGCTGCTTAATGGAGGAAAGCAAAGTTGCTTTCCTTTGTGTTTTTATTTTCTTTATTTCCTTAGAGATTTTTATGTGTATATTTATTTGGTATTGATTTATTTTGAATGTTTCATCTCTGTGTAAGTGTGGTGTAAAATCACCTGCTCATTCACTACTCCTTGGCCTTACTACACTGAAAGCCAACCATAGCTTTATTTTCATTTACATACACACACACTTAATGTACTTAATGTATATAGTGGAAATTCCACAAGTAGAATGTGACGTTACATTGGCTGCTTCTCAACATTGTAACTGCAAAAGAGCTTTAGTATTTTTATGCCGAGCTTTAGTATTTTCATGCCAAGCATTAGAGACTCATATTCAGCCACTACATCAATTAAAATGTTGTTTAGATCTTGGAATAAATACTGCAAATGAATATGTGCTAATTTTGTTTAGGCAATGATGATGTCATAGTAAAAACTTGCTATAGAAAACTTGAAATTTGAGTCAGCTAAGCTCAAGTGTTTCTCTGTAAAGAGTGCATGCATTTCTTTTTCTGCCAAGAATTGCTTTTTTGTTGCAGAAAACCAACATATGTGTCTAATTTAACTTGGGTATAAGACGTTATTTATAATTATGTATATTAATAATGATATAATGATTATTTTTGTTCTTCGGAGGCTGGTCATGTGTATTTTATGGCTATGTTCTGTTGTTTAGGCTATGCTGATGCACATGAAACCGCAAAATAAACTGCAGAGAAGACTGTTTTTGGCCATTAATCAAATCAAGCGTAATACTGTTGCTTACAGTACATCCGGAAAGTTTTCACAGCACTTCACTTTTTCCATGTTTTATGTTACAGCCTTATTCCAAAATGGATTAAAATCTTTTTTTTTTAATAAAAAAAGTGAAGCATTGTGAATACTTTCCAGATGCACTGTATATTACACTAATACCATAATGTGATTTATTATTTTCAACAATTGATTCTGTTGTAAATCAAGTAATTTTTGGCACATACAGCTGGTCACAGATTTATAGGACATTTCCCAGTTGTCATGGAATCTTATATCTTATTTGAAGCTACATACAAATGGCACAGGTGACAGGATACAAAGTACTATTCAGCTGTATATGTGTAAAGGACACAATAGACTTCACTAGTTTAACTGTGCACACTTGAATTAAGCTGTTAATCAGATACATTTTTACAGTGATTGTTTAGTTAGTTTTAATGCTGTACATACATAAAAAAAATGGCATGGTTCTGAGTAAAAGGATCCTGCAGTCTCAAAAACAAACAAAAAAACAAGCACATGATCTCATGATATTGCATAATCATTTTCATGTAGCACACAAATTCTGGAGTGTTAACCTTGTGTTCTGAGTCTTATGCTGTTTTAAAAAATATATATAATCACATCACCTATTTATCTGTACTCCAAAAAGGTGAGGCAACAATGTTCAGAGAGTTCAAAATTAGTAATATTCACACCGGCATGTGAACTCTTGTTCCAACCAGCATTAGTCGATGAGCTTCAGGTCTTTTCAGATCTCTTGTTTTGTGGCCAGAATACAACCTATAACTGGTGTTGTTCCTGGTGGAAGGCCTTATCAATTCTTCCTGCCTGAGGTTTCGGCCCACAGTGCTGGAAGGTAATTCATACTTACTTTGAAAAGTGATGTTAAAAGTAGGTAACCAATGTTTTGTGCTGGGAGATCCCTTAAACCTGCAGCTGTTCTCTCCTGGGATAAAGTTTGTGAGGACCTCAACAACATTTCCTGTGCCACCACTGACATTCACTCTTTCACCAGCAGTGACAGCGTCGGTGGCACCAGGCATCATGGCCTTGGTGACTTCTGTTTGGTGCCAGTCTGTTGACTGCGCTCTTTTAAAAAGACTGTAGCTCCTTAGATTTCTGGACTCTCTGACAGGTGGCAGCACACTAACGCTTCTGATGCTAAAAGCAACTCTCTTTTCCTTCAGCATTTGACACGGTTCAGTATGGTAATGGCAGACTGATGGTAATTTGTTTTGTGTACACTGTTCATCTCCAGACAGCAATTTGTTGATTAATGGCCCTGACATATTTTGCAAAGATAGGCTGAAAGAGTATAGTTCATCTGAGGAGGTTGAGGGAAAATTATTTTGAGATTCCTTTGCAAGATCCAGAAGGGTTGGGGCAGTCATTCTAAAAGTTTTCAGAGCATTTCTAACAGGGCAATAAATTGGCAGATCAGAGAGTTTAAGGTCTGCACACAGGAGGCAGTGAGAGTCAATGATGTCTTGCTTGTTTTTCCCCTTCCTTTGCTGTGGAAGGAATACAGCAAAAGGGGGCAATCTCCCCCAACCTTTAACCTGTTAAAAAAATTAAGTTTGTGAGTTTTCAGGTTAACTCATAAATTATTAACAAATGCAAGATTTAAACTGGGGGAACACTACAGCTGCATCTGAAATGCATACCACGAAAAAAAGATGCATTTTCAGTGACTGTTCAGTGCTGCATAGAGAGAACTAGTTGAAATTATGAGTATAATATGGAAGCTTGTTTCTGCCTTGGAATATATATATATATATATATATATTTTATTTTATTTTTTTTATTCTTTTTTAATTCATTCTTTTTTTTGTTATGTCAGAATTGTGAGATATACTTGCAATTGCGAGTTCTAAAGTCAGAATTGTGAGTTTAGGCTATATCTAACAATTCTCACTTTATTTCGTGCAATTGCGAGTTTATAACCCGCAATTCTCACTTCTTTTCTCAGAATTGTGAGACATAAACAGGAGACATGGTGGTGGGAAAAATATTAAGTCAGTGCTTTTTGCGTTCACTCGAGAAACTTTGTGTTCATTCACAAAATGTTTTAGCGTTCCCCTGACAAACTTTGAATTGTAAAACATATGGGAATTAATTAATTAGTTCAACTTTTATTTTTAGAACTTCAACTTATCATTAATCTCGAACTCCTAGTGTGTTGTTCTAAATATTAGCACACCTGTAATTTGATATATTTTCCTGGGTTGCTACAAATTCTCTGTAAAGACACAATGTTGCATAAAAGCTAAAAGTTATAAAGGCACTAAAATAGTGCAACCAAAGTATTCACAGCGCTTCACTTTTTCCACATTACAGCCTTATTCCAAAATGGATTAAATTCATGTTTTTCCCCTCAATTCTACAAACAATACCCCATAATGACAATGTGAAAGAAGTTTGTTTGAATTCTTTGCAAATTTATTAAAAATAAAAAACGAAAAAAATCACAATGTACATAAGTATGCACAGCCTTTGCCATGATACTCAAAATTGAGCTCAGGTGCATCCTGTTTCCACTGATCATCCTTGAGATGTTTCTACAACTTGATTGGGTCCACCTGTGGTAAATTCAGTTGATTGGACATGATTTGGAAAGGCACACACCTGTCTATATAAGGTCCCACAGTTAACAGTGCATGTCAGAGCACACACCAATTCCTTGAAGTCCAAGGAATTGTCTGTAGACCTCCAAGACAGGATTGTATCGAGGCATAGATCTGAGGAAGGGTACAGAAATATGTCTGCAGCATTGAAGGTCCCAATAAGCACAGTGGTTTCCATCATCCGTAAATGGAAGAAATTTGGAACCACCAGGACTCTTCCTAGAGCTGGCCGCCCAGCCAAACTAAATGATCGGGGGAGAAAGGCCTTAGTCAGGGAGGTGATCAAGAACCTGATGGTCACTCTGACAGAGCTCCAGCGTTTCTCTGTGGAGAGAGGAGAACCTTCCAGAAAAACAACCATCTCTGCAGCACTCCACCAATCAGGCCTGTATGGTAGAGTGGCCAGGCGGCACATAACAGCCCACCTGGAATTTGTCAAAAGGCACCTGAAGGACTCTCAGACGATGAGAAATAAAGTTCTCTGGTCTGATAAAACAGAGATTGAACTTTTTGGCCTGAATGGCAAGTGTCATGTCTGGAGGAAACCAGGCACTGCTCATCACCTGGCCAATACCATCCCTACAGTGAAGCATGGTGGTGGCAGCATCATGCTGTGGGGATGTTTTTCAGCGGCAGGAACTGAGAGACTAGTCAGGATCAGTCAAAGATGAATGCAGCAATGTACAGAGACATCCTTGATGAAAAAATGCTCCAGTGAACTCTGGGCCTCAGATTGGGGCGAAGGTTCATCTTCCAACAGTACAACGACCCTAAGCACACAGCCAAGATAACAAAGGAGTGGCTACGGGACAACTCTGTGAATGTCCTTGAGTGGCCCTACCGGAGCCCAGACTTGAACCCGATTGAACATCTCTGGAAAGATCTAAAAATGGCTGTGCACCGACGCTCCCCATCCAACTGGATGGAGCTTGAGAGGTCCTGCAAAGAAGAATGGGGGAAACTGCCCAAAAATAGGTGTACCAAGCTTGTAGGATCATACTCAAAAAGACTTGAGGCTGTAATTGGTGCCAAAGGTGCTTCAACTAAGTATTGAGCAAAGGCTGTGAAGACTTATGTACATGTGATTTTTTTTTTCTCCCCCGTTTTTTATTTTTAATAAATTTGCAAAGATTCCAAAAAAAACATATTTTTTACGTTGTCATTATGGAGTATTGTTTGTAGAATTGAAGGAAAAAATAATGAATTTAATCCATTTTGGAATAAGGCTGTAACATAACAAAATGTGGAAAAAGTGAAGCGCTATGAATGCACTGTATGCACGCTATATAAAGCACCCTATAGTAACAAAGGGCTTAAAATCTAAAACTTTGTTGTTCTCTTGGTGAATATATTTTATAATTTCATACTTTTTATTATTGTAAATATTTTCATTAATTATTTTGTACTTTGTATAGCCTACTATGGAAGCTTGTTTCCGCCACTGAATACAAAATAAAAAAGGTAACTGCGGTGCATTCTCGCAATTGCAAGTTTACATCTCGCAGTTCTGACTTTCTTCTCAAAATTGCGTGATATAAAGTCTCAGTTGCGAGTAATAAAATCAGAATTGCAAGATATAAACTCGCAATTATGGAGGCCCTAAAGGGATATGGTAAAGAAAAAATAAGATGGGAGGAAAAATTATTTGTGAGCTTACTATAGTGAACTTTCTGTTCACTCATAAAATGTTTGCCTTCTAGCCTAGAGAAACTTTGTGTTCAATCGTAAAGAACACAAAAGTTTTGCAAACAAACGCAAAAGTTTTTGCGAGGGAATTTCTAAGGGGGGGAAATAGTTAGAAAAGTCAGAATTTGCTCACAAAACCTTTGCGTTCCCTCGCAAAACCTTTGTTTTTTGCGATGTAACCCATAAGAACCCAGAACAATTTCTCCTTATAGGACAATTATGGGGCATATAAAACAGACTAAATGGACCTCTTGTAACATGTTTCTGCAGTTATTTTTGAAATACAACCCCTCCTTGTGAAAGATCTGTAATGTTACATATATGTGACATTAGGCGTTTATGATAATTTTTTTATGTTACATATATGTTACATGTTATAATTTTTTTTGATAAATAACAGTTTTTTTCAGTTTATTTTCTTTTCCACAACATATATTAAAATTATGCATATTATTAAAAATTATTAACGAAACATATCAAGCCATGGACCGATCTTCCAACACTTATCCCCTGCTTGCCGATTTTATGAATCATTGTTGTCAGTGAAATGTAGACATGCTAGCAGAGTCTGAAAAAGGTTGCGTGACATGTTGTCAGCCACCATGGAACACGTTGTGTCATTTTCCCATGTATGCACGATTTCCTGGCATTTGGTGCAGACCCATGCGCAGATCAATACCAATTAATATTTCCATTTCTTTAACAGTGCCGTTAACATTATTCTGAGTTCCAGATTTTATATAACACATAGAGAAAATATATAACACTAAAATAATTGAATCAGCTAAATTAATTGACCGGCTCATTAACATTTTTCTTAATGTGACAAATACGTCACATCAAAATTCCACCTACTGTTTTAAGGTTAACAGTCCGATGTGACATATACACTCACCTAAAGGATTATTAGGAACACCTGTTCAATTTCTCATTAATGCAATTATCTAATCAACCAATCACATGGCAGTTGCTTCAATGCATTTAGGGGTGTGGTCCTGGTCAAGACAATCTCCTGAACTCCAAACTGAATGTCAGAATGGGAAAGAAAGGTGATTTAAGCAATTTTGAGCGTGGCATGGTTGTTGGTGCCAGACGGGCCGGTCTGAGTATTTCACAATCTGCTCAGTTACTGGGATTTTCACACACAACCATTTCTAGAGTTTACAAAGAATGGTGTGAAAAGGGAAAAACATCCAGTATGCGGCAGTCCTGTGGGCGAAAATGCCTTGTTGATGGTAGAGGTCAGAGGAGAATGGGCCGACTGATTCAAGCTGATAGAAGAGCAACTTTGACTGAAATAACCACTCGTTACGACTGAAATAACCACTCGTTACAACCGAGGTATGCAGCAAAGCATTTGTGAAGCCACAACACGCACAACCTTGAGGCGGATGGGATACAACAGCAGAAGACCCCACCGGGTACCACTCATCTCCACTACAAATAGGAAAAAGAGGCTACAATTTGCACGAGCTCACCAAAATTGGACAGTTGAAGACTGGAAAAATGTTGCCTGGTCTGATGAGTCTCGATTTCTGTTGAGACATTCAGATGGTAGAGTCAGAATTTGGCATAAACAGAATGAGAACATGGATCCATCATGCCTTGTGCAGGCTGGTGGTGGTGGTGTAATGGTGTGGGGGATGTTTTCTTGGCACACTTTAGGCCCCTTAGTGCCAATTGGGCATCGTTTAAATGCCACGGCCTACCTGAGCATTGTTTCTGACCATGTCCATCCCTTTATGACCACCATGTACCCATCCTCTGATGGCTACTTCCAGCAGGATAGTGCACCATGTCACAAAGCTTGAATCATTTCAAATTGGTTTCTTGAACATGACAATGAGTTCACTGTACTAAAATGGCCCCCACAGTCACCAGATCTCAACCCAATAGAGCATCTTTGGGATGTGGTGGAACGGGAGCTTCGTGCCCTGGATGTGCATCCCAAAAATCTCCATCAACTGCAAGATGCTATCCTATCAATATGAGCCAACATTTCTAAAGAATGCTTTCAGCACCTTGTTGAATCAATGCCACGTAGAATTAAGGCAGTTCTGAAGGCGAAAGGGGGTCAAACACAGTATTAGTATGGTGTTCCTAATAATCCTTTAGGTGAGTGTATGTCGCCACAACTTCTTTTATATCGATTTGTTCTAGAAATGTATTAAAATCAGGTTCAGTGTAATCTATGATATGCTATTAAAACATTAGAATTGTTGCATGGGTTGAAACATACCTTTAGTAACAAAAACAAGCGTTTTTAAAAATTGCTGACACTGCAACATGTGCTAACCAGACAGGCCACCATTTTGGAAATGCACACATTGTCACATGATTGAACCTGGGTGTTCCTTATTTTTAACTTATGCTGCGTCCCAATTCACCTACTTATACTACGACCTAAAAGTATGTACTCTTTTGAGTGTGTAGCAGAAGAGTATGCAAACTTTGGGACATACTACTTCGTCATCTATAACGGACTCTGTCGCTGACCGGAAATAGTAGACCATCCGGGTATCTTTGAAATACTCTTTTCAACATACTATGATTTGGAACATACTAATTCTATTTTCCAATACTATTTAGGACGGATAGTATGCGAATTGGGACGCAGCTTTAGATACTTCCTGAGTTGAAATGGAGGGATAATGCTTTAAAAAGACCTTTCCAGATAATCACCAGTGTTTGTGACACCCACTGCGGGTTCTTATGCAAACATGTTGGGAGTGAACAAAATTTTTTTCGGGGGAATGCAAAAGATTTGCCAAATAATTTTTCCTCCCAACTCATTGTTTTTTTTCACCATGTCCCTTTAGGGGCTCCGTAATCTTGCAATTCTGACTTTATTTCTCACAACTGAGACTTTATATTACGCAAATTCTGAGAAAAAAGTCAGAATTGCAAGATATAAACTCACAATTCTGACTTTTTCTTAGAATTGCGTAATATAAAGCCTAATATAATTGCGTTCCCTCGCAAAAACTTTTGCGTTCGCTTGCAAAACTTTTGTGTTCTTGAGACTGAACACAAACTTTCTTTGGGAACGCAGACATTTCATGAGTGGTTCACTATAGTAAGCTCACAAATAATTTTTCCTCTCATCAAATTTTTTTCTTTACCATGTCCCTTTAGGTGCTCCGTAATTGCGAGTTTATATCTTGCAATTCTGACTTTATTTCTCACAATTGTCACTTTATATCATGCAATTTTGAGAAGAAAGTCAGATTTGCAAGAATACGTCACAGCTACCTTTTTGATTTTTTTAATCAGTGGCGGAAACAAGCTTCCATAGTAGGCTATACAAAGTACAAAATAATGAATGAAAATATTTACAATAATAAAAAGTATGAAATGATAAAATATATATATTCTACCAAGAGAACAACAAAGTTAGATGCTGCACTGATACTGCATTTCATTAATCCAAAGCAATATCAGAGTCATTTGATTTTAAGCCCTTTGTTTCTATAGGGTGCTTTAAGTGCTTTATATATTTCAGTGCCTTTATAACGTTTATCTTTTATACAACATTGTGTCTTTATACAGAATTTGTAGCAACCTAGCTTAACTTAATTTAGAAAATATGATCAAATTAAAGGTGTGCTAACATTTAGAACATCACACTAGTATTTTGAGATTAATAATGTCGAAGTTCTAAAACTATACAATTAATTTGAAAGTGGTATAGCCTTTACAATTAACGACAAAATATAGCATGTATATATATATATATATATATATATATATATATATATATATATATACACACACACAAATGGGGACAGCGAGTGATATGCCTACATGATAAAGCACTGTGTAATTCTGTTTCTGTCGTGTTGATTTGACTCACAGCGTCTTCCCAGCCAGTGCGGCTCTGAAACAAATGCATGTTGTGCTCCCTGCAATAATCCTCTTCACTGAGATCCAACAACTCATTGACATACTGTCTGCACGAAGACTCGGTGTTCCTTTGTGTGCTGTCAGTAGTCGCATGTTGTTTCTCAGCATCAGTTTCGTCTGATGCACAGGCGTCTGTGATATTCATTCCGAGCAGCTTCAATCACAGTCTAAGACACAACAACAACAACAACAATTTCTGCAAAGATAATTTGAGCCTCGAGTTACCTCTCCTAATGATTTACCATAGTAATAAATACGGAAAGCCTGAAACACAGCAAATACATGCATGCGTACATGCGTCATACAAATAAAACATGCAAGTTGTCTAAATATAACTACTAACTTACGTTGTTTTGACAACACTGACATCTTAAATGTAGTACTGTTGGAAAATAAAAAAGTCTACATACATGAAATGGTACCCAATTTCATTTGAATGAGTAAACTGTGTGAACGGATGTTTGGAGTCATGTTGTCATGACAACCGTTGGAGAGGATGACGTAGTGGAAAAAAGGACGACGCGCGTGCCATTGTAAGATATGCGTCTGTCTCGCTCTCTTGAACTTAATTTATTTTAAATTTTATGTTACCCCTGGCTCAATGTTTGGTTTGTTTTTTGTTTGTTTGTTTGCCTCTCTGTCTACTGTTTATAAGTCTATTTTTGTTGTTAAATTCTGTTTTGAGTTGTAACTGTGCATTTGCTTTTATGTATGTTCAATAATAAAAACAAAAGATATGCGTCTATATACACCTGATTTAGTAAAAACGCAATTTGTCGCCATATAATCTTAAAATTAAATGAATTATTGCTACATTGTGTTGTAGTTTTGGTCATTTATTTAGTAATATGAGCTTTCCATTTGAGGCATTCAGAATGCACAGAATGTTTATTATTTTATTGTTGTATATATAGGCCTATATACTTGTTTATGTTTTTCCACATGAATCCCTCTGCGCCTATAGCTAATTATTGTATAAGCTTTACAGAATGAATACAAGCGAGCAGATATAGGCTACAGGCGCATAAATGACGGGTTTCCCGAGCGTTTTTTAAAACCAAAGTCTATATTTTTTTCGAAGTGCAATTGCGGTGTTTTATCTACTGTGAGACGTGATCCAACGCACGGACTGAGTGTTGCTGAAGGGGGTGTGTCTAACTGACAGAGAATTCAATGGTGACGGATAGGCTCATGAATATTAATTAGAAACGAGCCTTTCACCCATTAGGTCTAATTGGATGAAAGGTAGGCGTTTGGCAATAAGTGATGGCGAATATGGCGAATTAACTAAGCTTACTTTGGCTTATAAATATTAGTTACGTTTCTTGACGGCACGACTGATGAAGGTTAACAAAAAAACGTAGGTTTTACCTGATTAATATTCATAACCTAAAGCGTTGCCATAGTAGGATTCAGCCGGCAACAGCATCTCGGATATCCGCAGTAGGCTACCATCAACGATCGCAGCTTCCAACCTTCCACTCTTCCATAGCCTATAATGCGGAACGACACTTAACATCAGACCTCAACTGATACATTTTCAAAGGATTTTACAGACTATTTTATGGAAGCCGAGACTGTGGTAATGCTGCCTCCCAAGAACTGCATCCCCAGAAACTACAGTTGTATTGCTGGGCTGTTCGGAAGCTTGGCAGCATCGGAGCAAAAGCTGGAGGACGGAGAAGAAGACATGGAAGGAGAGGAGGATATGAATGGAGACTGTGAACCGTTAGAAATCAGCGTAGTGAATAAAAAGCCGAGAGGAAGAGAGTCGTTCCTGAAGCCCCCGCTAAGCCCGACACAGCGCCGCAGGTGCAAGTCTCTCCCCACACCGGCTGAACGAGCCAAATTAGAGATCGCACGAAGCCGGAGCCCAAGCAGTCAAAAGAAAGTACGATTCGCCGACGCTCTGGGACTGGACCTGTTTTCTATCAAACACTTTGATGACACGGATATGCCTGAGGTTCCAGAGCGCATCATTGACAAATTCAAAAAAGCCAGAGCTCTCCACTTGAATAACTTCGACAAGTCCAACACATCAAGCCAGTCCGTGTTTATGGAGCTGCTCTTCACAAATCCAGGATCCCTGCCGGACTTCATGGACAGAGTTATCGCAGTGAAGGTTTTACTGGAGTCTGTTCATGCTGATGAGTTTAGCATCTCGGGGATTGTGCGAGTTCTTAACTTGGCTTTCGAGAAAAATGTCTATTTGAGGTACACCTTAAATAACTGGACGACATTTGTGGATATTCTGGCGTATTACGTCCCCCATTCTAGTGACGGGCACACAGACAAGTTTAACTTCAAAATCATCACCCCGACCTTTCTGGAGTTTGGGGGAACACTGCAGTTTGCCATCAAATACTGTGTCGGGGGATGTGAATTTTGGGACAACAACAATGGAAGTAATTACAGAGTAAGACGCCACAGATTTAAAATTTCTCCTCCGAGGGAATGGGAAAACGGTTGGATCCATTTTATCTAGTGCGCGATTCCGCCATGACGAAGCTTGGCTCAAAAATACTAATTACGGTAACGTTATTTGGCTAGCCTTCCATTGGCGAATTGGTTAAGTAATAATCATGAGCCAAGCCTTCGCCATAGTAGGATTAGTAATCTCTCCAGCAGTGTAGCTACATTGAGGGAACTACTGGCCTTCCATGAAAAACGTATGTAGCATATACCACATATTCGTAAACTGAACGCCATTGTTCGTTGTTTGTCTGTGCATTTTGTCGTGGTTTAGGAAAGGGAACTTTAATTGATGTCAGATACCGTGAATTTAGTTAGGGCAGATGTGTCTTAAGCACCAGTATATATGATATATCGCTGAACACACGTGTACAGTGAACACACGCAGAACAATTTTGTCAGAGGTTGCGTTATTCAGCCTGAGGGTGGCGCTCTAATGTTGATTGACAGGCTTTAAGTGCACACAACACGCGCATGGAACGCATTCTTAGTAATTGCCTCTGAATGTTGTTTTAAAATAAGTTGTGGAGGAATTCCATTGAGGGAAAAAAAGTCATGTCTATTCTCAAACATAGCTAAGTTATATAAAGGCTATTCACATGAGCACGTTTTTAAAACAAGGATGTATTGGCCTAGTTTCATTAATTTGATACGCTATCCCACATAAGAACATACATGCCAACTAGTTACTTACCTGTTCATGAATAAAAAAATAAATAAAAAAAAAACTGTTATTGACCTGATGCAGACTAATATACACATTCTGGAGTGAGGTTTACCTAATAAGGCTTTCTGAAATTTGCCTCAATGGCTCTCAATTAGAGCGTGCTGCAGTTCCATTTTTCACCACAGATTTACATTGGAAAATTGAGGGGCGCTGTAGAGCTAGGGAGGGCCCAGGCACTAGCTGCTCCGATTAGTATCATAACCAGTGTTGGCAATTCCACGGTTTTCATGGTTGCCGCAGACTGGTTTTAATGTCCGCGGGTTTAAGTGACCCCAATAATGTGATATTTAGCGTGGGAATGCGCATTTTAGCAGGGAAACCCTGCCAAAAAAACGCAGATTTTACCCCCCAGAACACGGTTTTTACCGGGGACCCCCCGAAACACGATTGGGCCAGTTTTGGGTTAGTTTTGAGTTGCAATTGGGCGGGTTTTGGTGTGAAAACCTGGCAACCCTGATCATAACTAAACAAACGCCATGTCCCAACTGCCCTTACAGACGAGCCGCGGCTGGTTAGATAGCCACCTGCCAATTGACGAATGTAACATTAGGCATATTTCCACTGGTGTAAAATGGATTGTTTAGCTTGCAGTACATGAACGGTCATATAGACAAAACTCTGTTCTGCATTCATTAAAAAAAGCAGGATTATTCAATGCATGTGCTGTAATAGTATATTGTGTAATTATTACATAATCCCCAGTGTGCCTGTTATTCTTAAATTCAAGTGAAATCATGGTGCTTCAGCATCACCGTGCATGTTTCACATCAAATTGCAGCTAAAGGTTAAGGTCAGGCTATAGCCTATCTGAGGAAAATTCTGACATAATAGATCAACCCTTTTAGAAGATAGAGACAAGTACATTTACAGAGGCAGGTGCCTTGCTATAGCCACCCATGTGCAGCAGTTAACTTATAAATACACAAACACAAACAAACAGGCTATTGATTTTGTAGCATGAAATCAAAATTTACCCTATCTCTTAAAGGGATAGTCTCTTTTTATTTTTTAGATGTACACAAATATTTTAGAGCAATATTTCATCTCTGAATGTCTTGGGTGTCCGAATGTTGACGCATCAAAATGATAATCCATATGACCCCAGTCTTCTGAATCAAAATGATAGGAAAAATGCTTATATTTTTAACTTTTTAGAACTTTAAACCATCACTTCCAGCAAACTGCCATATGAACATTAACAAACCAGTATTTTTTTGGCATGGACTATCTATTTAATGCACGTTACTGGTCTTGTTGTGAAAGATTCATCCTTGCATTATTATTATTTATTTTTACATTGTAATCGTAATCAAATCAGAGGTTGCTTATCCTGTGATATGATTTATCCTCTTTTTAATCAGATGTGAGTATATTGAAGAAATATTTTTTTTAGAACAAAACCAAATGAGTATAGGCATTTTCAGGGATAATTAACATTTATAAAGCCCAGACCTTAATAAAATGAACTGTTACACTGTAGTTATAAGCTTTAATGCTGAAACAGTAGAACGTGTATACCTCACATTGTGTAAGCTAGTATGTCTTGTCTGAGCTAAGCGTTATTTTTAGTTAGACATGGGTATAGAATCAGTGAAGTATTTCAAGCCATACCATTTGGTCATCTCACTAGTTTGAATGTCGAAAGCACATTGGTTATATCAAAGACTGTCCCTGTTACCTGTAGGTATAGGCTTGTGAATAACTGTTACTGAAGCTGAGATATAAGATCACAGGGCAGATTAAATGACTTTCTGATCCTCTTGTACTCCTGTTGATGGTTGAACATAGAAAATGATGTCATCCGAAGGACCATATTTCATTAGTACCCTATATAAACGTTTTGACATGAGTCAAGAATGGTTAAGCACTTTTCTTTAAGGCTTTTTGGGTCTTCAGCTGCACTTTGAGAAGTTTATTACTGAATGACAAATGATTGTAACGCTGCATTTTACAAAGTATGAATAGAGCATCTGCACTAAAAGTTTTAGTGTTTAAAAGTTTAAAAGTTCAGAACCCTTATTTTTTCTGCATTTTGTTATGTTGCAGACTAAAATATATCATCTCAAAGATTATCAAGAGAAATGGGATGCACCTGAACTAAATTTCAATGTATGTCAGTATGTCAATGTTATATTTTAGCTTTTGTCCTTTTTAATAAATCTTTTGTTACTATATGTTTTTTGGTTTGGGGTATGGAGTGCAGATCGGTGTGAAAAAAAAATAATTTAGCTTAAGACTACAAGTGAAGGGGTCTGAATACTTTCTAAATGCATATGTATGTATATTGGGTGAATGACTCTTTTTGCAAAAAACAATTTTATTTAACATCCGAATATCCTTTCTTTGTAATGTTTTCTGGGTTTATTCTTCTTCAGTCATTCTTCTTTAGGCACTCTTAAAGTAGGGGCAGTTTGAAGGCAAATCGAAGGAACAGGCTTTATTGTTCTTGTTGTGCTGTAATTATCTATTGTTTAAAGGTAACTTCATCCTTGTGGAAGAAAAAAAACATAAATGAACTTGTTGTTTCACAAATTACATTTTGTATGTTTTAACCTATGCAATACCTGTCTTTAATGTTTCTGTTTTGCTGTTGTATCAGTGTGTCATGTTGTTAGTCATTGTTTTACTTTTGAATAGTAATACTGTATGTCTTGTGCTTGCATGTACAGAAATTGCAAGGAATCAAAATTCACTGTAATAGAAAAAGAACCTCATTGTTCTTTCAGCTGTGTTAAGTGTTGATGGGGGAAACTCACACACCTCAATGCTAATAAAATGCTGTTGTGGTAAAGTGCGTCATTTGAAGTCACTTAAACCCTAGAACTTAGTTAACATCACTTACAAAATTCTCATAGGCTCATTCACTTGGACTGCCAGGGCTCTGTCTTCTAATTTTACTTGTTAAGATAAAATAATACATTTTAATTTTAAGTGTTATGGCAATCTTTTCTTTTGGTTTCCCGAGATTGAAATCAATGGTAAAAAAGGGGAACATTTCACAAATCTGAGGTAGAACACTCGAAACACTTTTTAAACTACAATTTCTTTTTCCTTAACAAAATAAATAATTAATAGAAAATGAATTTCTTAGTTTCTGCATGTTCTAACGGGTGATATTGTTTCAAACCATGAAACAGGTTTGTGTTGCCTGACTTTGATGGCACGTGTCCTTGGCACAGTTTGCAGTGCAGGCTGCAATATTAATACTGTTACATGTTTTGTCTCTTAGAAATGCACATTTGACAGTATAGCTTGAGTTGGGATGCAGAGGTAGGCTATATTTAACAAAAAATACCTGTGATAACCTCATTTTTATAGGTTAAATTTTAAATACTCTGATGGTTTAAGTTAGGACTCTACTTTTATTAAAGTTACAATTGGTCATACACAGTCAAACCAAAATTATTATTATTTTATTAATTTTCTCACATAATCACAGTTTATTCGCTATAGTTTAGAAAATGGTAATAAAATATGACAAGAACTCTATTAATCTGTGTCGGAACAAATTCATCTTGATAATGTCAGATAACTTTGATAGAAAGGTATGTAATGGATTACAATCAACCAATCAGCTGTCAGCTGTTAAATTTAAATACACAATTAGATAATACCAATTTAGGTCAATTTTAGGTAGAACAAATTTACTTGTTCAGATGACATTTTCACGAGTTCACACTTACAAATAAGTCGAATAGATTAAGTTGGTAAATGTATTTAGCGTGCTGTCCGGGGAGAGGGCTCTGAGCTTGGTAATGGGCCTGAACGCAGAGTATCCATTCATTTTATTTGGGCCTATATTGGTTCTGTATCTTAGTTTTTAAAAGCTCTTATTTTATAGTAAATATGTGTCAGTGGGTTAACTTGTAGGCCTATCTGTGACATCAGGTATTAAAAATCCAATTATTTACAGTGGTGGTCAGAATTATTGGCACCCCTGGTAAATATGATCAAATATGGCTGTAAAAAATAAATCTGCATTGTTTATCCTTTTGATCTTTTATTAAAAAAATTCACAAAAATCTAAAAATCTTTTCATTGAAGTAAAATAATTGAAAGTGGGGGGTAAATCACATTATGAAATAAATGCTTTTCTCCAAAACACGTTGGCCACAATTATTGGCACCCTTTTATTAAATACTTTTTGCAACCTCCTTTTGCCAAGACAACAGCTCTGAGTCTTATCCTATAATGCCTGATGAGTTTGGAGAACACCTGACAAGAGATCAGAGACCATTCCTCCATACAGAATCTCTCCAGATCCTTCAGACTCCCAGATCCATGTTGGTGCTTCCTATCTTCAGTTCACACCACTCATTTTCTGTAGGGTTCAGGTCAGGGGACTGGGATGGTCATGGCAGAAGTTTCATTTTGTGTTCAGTGACACATTTGTGTGTTGATTTTGATGTTTGTTTTGGATTGTTGTCCTGATGGAAGATCCAACCACGGCCCATTATAAGATTTCTAACAGAGGCCGTCAGGTTTTGATTTTTTATTCATTGGTATTTGCCAGAATCCATTATACCATGTATCTGAACAAGATGTTCAGGACCTCCAGCTAAAAAATAGGCCCACAACATTAAAGATCCAGCGGTATTTTTAACTATGGACATGGGGTACTTTTTATCCCTGTTTGCACCAAACCCATCTGGTGTATTTGCTGCCAAAAAGCTCTTTTTATAGTTTCATCTGACCATAGAACCAGGTCCCTTTTGAATTTCCAGTCGTGTCTGACAACTGAATATGCTGGAGTTTGTTTCTGGATGAGCAAGATGGATTTTTCTTGAATTCCTCCCAAACAACATGTGGTGATGTAGGGGTAGTTTGATTTTTTTATCTTTCTGACCCCAAGACTCAACTAATCTTTGCGATTCTCCATCTGTGATCCTTGGAGAGTCTTTGGCCACTCAAACTTTCCTCCTCACCATGCATTAAGACAATATAGACACACATCCTCTTTCAGGCAGATTCATAACATCTTTAGTTGATTGGAACTTCTTAATTATTGCCCTGATGGTGGAAATGGGAATTTTCAATGCTTTAGTTATTTTCCTACAGCCACTTTCTATTTTGTGAAGCTCAACAATCTTTTGCTGCACATCAGAACTGTATTCTTTGGTTTTACTCATTGTGATGAGGAATTTTGATTATGATTAAGGAAATTTGGCCTTTGTGTTTCCTCATATTTATACTCCTGTGGAACAAGACATCATAGCTGGGCAATTTCATGTTCCTAGTCACCCTGATGTGCTAAAAAATGTAAATATTAATGGGAATATACTTCAGAGATATTTTACTCATAACAATTATAGGGGTGCCAATAATTGTGGCCAACGTGTTTTGGAGAAAAGCATTTATTTCATAATGTGATTTACCCCCCACTTTCAATTATTTTACTTCAATGAAAGGTTAGATTTTTGTGATTTTTTAAAATAAAAGATCAAAAGGATAAACAATGCAGATTTATTTTTTACAGCCATATTTGATCATATTTACCAGGGGTGCCAATAATTCTGACCACCACTGTATGTATCCACCCCTCATTGTGTGTGTGTTATATGTCAATAACAAAAATTAAAGTACCTAATTGACATGACTTGCAGTTAAATTTAATGTAAAATCCTAATATTTAAGGCCAGCCAGATAGACAAAAAACATAATATTGATAAATATGAAATTATTAATAAAAACAAACCATTATTTAAAAGGTTTTATAAAGCATGGTTCTTTATGGAACTTGATAAAAAGGTTTCTGCTATTATTACTAGCCGAAGAACCGTAAACTGGAACCCTATTAGTGGCACTTGATTTTTCTTAAGAGTGTAGTCTTTGTTCTTACCCAATCACGGAGGGGCACCACCATACCAATGATAATGCCTTTAGGAACATGAAGTCAGATGAAGTGGGTAATTTAATATTGTACATCCGTGCCAAGATCTAAAAAATTTCCAGTTTGTTCAGCATGGGAGCGTGCACCCTGTAAAATCTACTTAACTTTACCCGTTACAGCTACAAGTCATTGCAGTTTTGTCAGTCACAATGATAAGGACTGTTATAGGTACTTTGCAGTGGCAGAACCTGTAAACATTAGGGTACAATGGGGCTAAAGGCACACGCACACCTTAAGAAAAATGTGCTTTTCATTACTCCCATAGTGTATGACTGCAGAAATATATGTGTTTGTATTGAACATTTATGGAGCAACAGATTTTGTGTGAAAATAAATCATAAAAGTGGTTTATTTCGTTTAAAAAAGTGGCGAGGGGTAAAGATTCTGAAAACATTGAAGGAGATCCCATAATAATTTAATATAGATTTACAGTAGTAACAATAAATTATATTTTATTATATGATATGATATTTTTTAAATATGATGGTTTCATTATAAATATGGTGATTATCTCTAAGGTGGACACCCAACTTAATATATTATATTTACCATCTGAATCTAATCATGTCATGTCAACAAATGGAAAAGTCAGCCAGATATTTCTTATGTTAATTAGTGTGCCTTTAGCCCCAACAGCAGGGGCGACCTTTTACCCCAAATACCATACTTTACATATTCTTCCGTTATTGGAAAAACTGTTGCTTTAATTACCTTGAAAATAATTAAGACGACCTTTGTCTCAAAATATATTCAATAATTTTAGCGATTCTTATTTGCTACTTAAATCGTTAAAACATAAAATATTAGATTAAATTTGTGCAGAATCAACTTTGCACTGCTGCCCGTGATCGCTTCAAAGATCAGACAAATTTCCACATGCATCATGAAAAGCGAATGTTTTGGAAAGTGCTGAGGCAAGTTTTTGTGCCATCTAGTGGTTTAGAGGGAAATAAAATCAAAGGAGCCTTTTACCCTGTGGAGCCTTTAGACCCGTTGTAGCCTACCCCACAGCTCTCTCTTTCAGCTGCTACCTTTAGGGGTCGTCTATGCACATCTATTAGGTTTTACAACCGGATGCCCTTCCTAATGCACCCCAGCACTAAGTGCACTAACTTGTGCAACCTCAGTGCTGGGACACACTCACACAAACTCACTCCTACGGTCAATATAGTGTATCCAATCCACCTATCCTGCATGTCTTTGAATTGTGGGGGAAGCCGGAGCATCCGGAGGAAACCCACACAGACACGGGGAGAGCATGCAAACTCCACACAGAAAGGCCTCCTGCCTCAACTGGGGCTCAAACCGCTAGAGCTATTTCAACAATTTATCAAAATGCATCAGAGCAAAAACCAATGTAGTCAAAGGAACTGCCTGCAGAGCTTAAAGACAGGATTGTGTCAAGGCACAGATCTGGGGAAGGCAAACATTTGTGCTGCATTAAAGGTTCTCAAGAGCACAGCCTTAACAATTCTTAATAAATGGAAGAAGTTTCGAACAGCCAGGACTCTTCCTAGAATTCGCTGCCTGGCTAAACTGAGCAATCGGGGGGAAAGGGCTTTGGTAAATAAAGGTGACGAAGAACTGTCACTCTGGTTGAGCTCATGTTTTGAGATATGAGAAAATTGCAGAAAGATAACCATCCCTGTAACTCAAAAAAAAAAAAAAATGTCCTTGAGTGGCCCAGCCAGAGCCCAGACTTGAACGCAAACATCTCTAGAGATGCCTGAAAAGAGTATCCAAATCCGGGTGTGCAAGGTGTCACATCATACAAAAAAACGAGGCTGTAATTGATATCAAAGGTGTTTTAACTATGTACTAAAGTAAGAGCGCAGTCCATGCACTGTCATGAAATGTATTGGAATGCAAAAATTAATAACACGTCCTGTGAAACAAATGGTACACATTTGTATAGAGTACAACTGATTGCTTCCCCAGAACCATCCTGATCTTGAATGGCTTCAACAGTCCTCAATAAGCATATAGATTAATCTACTGCACCAGATAGGCACTAGCATACTGTAACTATGAAGAGCATTGTTGGTAAGTAAAAAGTAAAGTGTTGCACAAATATTCACTCAGCCCGACACATCTTTTCTGACAGTTACTATGTAGTATATAATACTGATATTAATGATAGGACTTTTTTTCGTACAATTTAATTGAAGGTCACTAAGTGTTTGTCTTAAAGGCACAATATGTAAGATTTATGGATTAAAATATCTAAAATCCACTAGAACAGTGTTATATATTTTGTTGACTTGTGTACTTACATTATCCCAAATGTTTAAATCCAGAGAAATAAGCACACGGACCGTGTCCGTACGTTGCCTATCTTACTCTCGATTTCTGATTTTATTTTGTAGAAACCATGGAAACATCAAAGACGCTTTAATATATTAAACATTTTATTAGACAAGGGAACAACTGTTTGGAGACATTTATATACAGAAAACTAATAATTGTACAGTAATACAGCATTTTCTCAATACAGTAATACAGTGTTTTAAAATTAATTGCATGCCATTTAGCAACACAAGCCATCAAGCATTTATTAATATATTCTAATATCGATCTAGCTTACTGCAGTGTGCAACAAGTGTCTCACAGCAGACGCGAGGAAAGGCACAGAGTAACGTTATAATTTTCAACGCACCCAAAAGTATCTAATATGATAAAACAGTGCTGCGTTAACCCACATACGCTAGAACGGAAGAAGCGGAAGCGGTCGCCTGTGGCATAATAAAAGCTCCGCTGCTGTCGCCGTGTGTCACGCTCGTATCTTATTAGCAATCGCTCCAGTGACCCCGTTCAGCTCCCACAACACTCGGTCCTGCTCTGCGTCATACTACGGTAACGTTAATAATCTCATCCATGAATATGATTTCTGCCCGTGTCTCATCCCAATTCTTTTCCACCGGCTGTGAGGTGAAAACTACAATTCCCAAGATTCCGCGCTCAATCTCGGTTTCATCAAGCTACGCTTTTGTTTTGAATAGGCGATCTCTAGCGGCGAAAAAATACATAATGTGCCTTTAAATCTTAATTACAATTTAATAGCAATCTTACTGCTTAGGTACAGGAAAGAAAAAAAAAGTGTGCATGTAAGAATAAACCAGACAACATGGAAGGTCTCAGTAGTTTAATTCAACAAAGATTCACTCTTTTCTTATATCACTCCATTTATAGATAGTATTGCACAACAGGGTAGTGTGACTGATTTGCAAAATAATATTACATTGTGGCTCTACAAGAAAACAAATCAGAGAGTTTTATACTACAAGTAAATCCCACATATACAATTAAACCTCAAAAGAAACCATGTTTTAATTCCAGTGTTTCTGCATTGCAATAATCAGATTCATAGTAAAAGATCTATGTAAAGCTTCTCACAATGCGTGTTTTCTTACTTATAATGGCTGCTAAAAGTTATGCACATTTAGCATACCAATAAAACATTAACTCGATATTCTCTCTGCACACATACAACATTAAATAAATTAGAATGGTAAAACATAACTGCTAAACTAAATTTAAGATTTCAGTGCATAGCCATAACATCAGATAGACGTCTAATGTCCATCTGTGTACCTGTCAAAGTACATGAGGTCTCTCCATTATAAATGCTGGTGTTAAAGTCTATTATGTAACCAGTGTGACGTTAAGTTTCAGTTCAAGGTTGAAGAAAACCACAGTTCACCATTCTGCTTTACACCATTTGAGTGAGCAACTATAAAGACATTCATACTCTGTTTATTTGATGCATAACAGAAAGTGGAAGAGTTCAGATTGTAGACCTTCTCTTACTCCGCTCACAACAATTTGTGCAGGTGTGATTTTGATGAAAATTGTTCTCTAAAGAGACCAACTGAGGCACACGAACACCAGCACATGAAGCATAAGAAGGTAGCCAATGAATATGTAGCGTGACTTCGCCCTGGATGTCAGTAGTTTGGAACAGCAGTATATGCTCCTTCCTTTGAGCAAACGCTGGCACCGGTGAACCCCACTCTTCATCTAAAAAACAGCAGATTGCAAAGCACAGCTCAAAATTTAGGCACACTCAAAACTGAGCATTACTACAGCATGGAAGTTCACTTGTAAGCATAATGGGCCTCATTTATGAAACGAACGTACAACAGAAAACTGTGCGTACGGCCGTTTCCACGCAAAACTTGGCATTTATCAACATGGACGTGACTAGTGGCTACGATCTAATCTCACATCAGGTCTCAGCTCGTGTTTTTGAGTTAGCGTGAACTTGCGTGCAGCATAGCAAATCTGGTGGAGAGTTGAAATGAGAGCATTTTGATCATTTAGATTATTTTCCTGACTAACAACCAAAGCTCATTAGTCAACCATTAACCGTTAAGATTAGAATGTCAAAATAAATTAGCTTTACATGCGCAATAGGGCTGCACAATATATCGAAATATCGCAAATGTACATATCGCAACGGCACGCAATATCTGAATGATTTTAATAGGCTACTTTAACATTGTGAAAAGTGTACGTTTTAGGTCGACGCATATAGCAGAGAATAGACTGGACACACGACTGTTACTTATGTGACTTGCTTGACGTTAAAAAGAGATATTAAACGCAATAACTTGCGAAAAACAACTCCTTGCAGTCTCACGCTGTCTGCTGTCTGACACACACCGAAATGTGCGCACAAGCCCCCTCTCTGAAAGCGTGTGATCCCTTCATTTCTGTTTCATGCCTTACACACTCGAACTGTCAAATACACACACAGTTATGTCAAAATGGCTGTCTTGACGAGTATTCATGTAAACACAGTCGGTTATGCTTTAAGTGAACGATATCAGTTGGGGAAAGAAACCGAATGCGTGTGAATAGGATCCTTGCATTAGGTCTTAAAGTGACAGCCTGCTAATACAGTAAACCTGCCGCTGTCTGTCAAACAACAAAAGAAAAAGAGAAAATCACTCACTACTCTTGGCTGAATAACCTTTGTAGCTTTATTATGTATCAGTGTATATTTAATTCATGTGAAGACTACTGTTTTTAGTTCTTATTTTTAATAACAAAGATAAATTAAAATAACAAAAATAATCGTCCACCCCTAGTTCAGGTGTCTTTGTTTACCTGGATGTTCTTGATGTTAAGTTTTAGGTTGATATAACTATATATTACCAAGTCAAGCAAAGAGTTTTTGGTATTTAAATATTGGCATTACATTTTTTGTTTACATTGATATTAAAATTATATTGTCAGATTTGTGACATTCATTTTTGCTAAAACACTGCTGGTCACTTTCAGAAGTTGTAGCGATCCTTTCTTTTTCCAGAAAGAATGTGAAACACATAAATGGTATCATTCTCAGTTTTAAATTTTTTTTTTTAATATAACTTTTACGCACTTAAAGCAATATCGTATCGCATATCGAATATCGCATTATTTAACAAGGTATTGCATATCGCATTTTTCTTCAATATCGCACAGCCCTAATGCGCAAATAGCAGCATAAATAACAGAACATGAGGATTCACACATTGTCACATCACGCACCTGCAGCGCTTCGTGAATGGAGAAAAACAGAATAAAGGAATAAAATAAATAGGACAACACAAAATATATTTCACTGAAATAACATATTAAAAGAAAAAAACTGCGTGATGCTCAGTTTTGTAACACTGACACATTGTAGGATTTGTTTTCTTTATTTTATTCAATCTAACTGATTGCGACAGGCACCTCACACGTGCACACACAACATATCAGTTCTAGCGTTGTTAACTTGACATTTCAGCTATTCATCATCAAACTAAAATGCAGTCCACCAAGATGCTGTTTTCCATGGATATTGGAACACGATAAAAAGTACAAAACCTTTACATAATGAATAATAGTTTAGCAACCTAACGTTTCATGGCAAATATGGAATTTGGATTCTTGCCGAATGAGAGACTAACCCAATACAGAATTTTCGCTTTAAATTAATTAATTTTGGCTTGACGTGTTGTATGACTAACTTATTATCTAATTTGTATTTTATTTTATATTTTAATATATATTTTTATAGCTGCTTATTTTTCATTCATGTACTGTTCTGAAAACCATTACATTAAAAGTATTTGTTGTGGAGTGAGGGGAAATTAAATAGCGCTATAGTGTTTAATGTTTGTAAATGTTTCGTTTTATTTACCGGTATTTAACATACATATAAATTAATGTAATTCTTTGCAATTACGAGGTAAACGGGTGTTTTTGGAGTAAGATCAATTTCTCTTTCGTGAGATTACTTCATCTTCTTGGCTGTGTTACGTTTCTCCATGTCATAAACTCTGTGATTTTATGAGGCGTGATATTTAAATGTTTGTATTCAGCCGCCACATTTATCAACGTACGATTATTATTAGTACGATTGGATTAGCGCCATACGAATGTTTCATGAATCACGGGTTAACCCTGTCGTAAGATGATATCTGCGCATGGATCTGTGCTCGTTTCTACGCTGGATTGATAAATGAGGCCCAATGTGTAGATTGAGATTTAGGAAGTACAGTTGCCAAAAGTTTGTGAACCCTCTGGAATTACCTGAATTTCTGCATTGATTACTCATAATAATGTAGTCTGGTCTTCATCTAAATCTCAATTAAAAGACAAACACTTTCTTGACTACACTAATGACACACAACCAAGGAGAACATGAAGAGTGATCGTTGACAAGGCAGGCTGAAAAAACTTTTTTTAATTGCATCTGTAGGTTTTTTTCCCCAGAATGAACAGACTTTGAATGGATGTTTTCTTAATGGAAGCTTAATTTATACATTGATTTATACAGCACTGTTTTCTGCAGAGCTGCTTTAGAGCTGATGCAACTTTGTTTCATAATTGATGAATTTTTAACATCAACATTGAACAGCGCTTCACTTTTTTTCACATTTTGTTGGGTTACAGCCTTATTCCAAAAATGTTTTTCCTCAATTCTACAAACAATACCCCATAATGACAACGTGAAAGAAGTTTGTTTGAAATCTTTGCAAATTTATTAAAGAAAAAAAAAAATCACAAGTATTCACAGCCTTTGCTCGATACTTTGTTGAAGCCCCTTTGGCACCAATTACAGCCTCAAGTCTTTTGAGTATGACGCTACAAGCTTGGCACACCTATTTTTGGGCAGTTTCTCCCATTCTTCTTTGCAGGACCTCTCATGTTCCATCAGGTTGGATAGGGAGCGTCGGTGCACAGCCATTTTCAGATCTCTCCAGAGATGTTCAATCAGGTTCAAGTCTGGGCTCTGGCTGGGCCACTCAAGAACATTCACAGAGTTGTCTCATAGCCACTCCTTTGTTATCTTGGCTGTGTGCTTAGGGTCGTTGTCCTGTTGGAAGATGAACCTTCGCACCAGTCTGAGGTCAAGAGCATGTGTCTGAGAGGATGTCTCTGTACATTGCTGCATTCATCTTTCCCTCGATCCTGACTAGTCTCCCAGATCAGTGAAAACTGGATGCACCTGAGCTCAATTTTGAGTGTCATGGCAAAGGCTGTGAATACTTATGTACGTGATTTTTTTTTTATTTTTATAAATTTGCAAAGATTTCAAACAATCTTCTTTTACGTTGTCATTACGGGGTATTGTTTGTAGAATTGAGGAAAAAAATAATGAATTTAATCCATTTTGGAATAAGGCTGTAACATAACAAAATGTGGAAAGAGTGAAGCGCTGTGAATACTTTCTGGATGCACTGTAAATTTAGTCTCAGTCTTATTCCTGAGTCAAATGTGCTTTTTAGGTTTTATCATATTTAGTCAACCTTAGTCCTGTTTTTGTTGACTAAAGTCGACTAAATGTCTGAGCATTTTAGTCTAGCTTTCTTCATGCTGCATTGATAATCCTGATTATTTTGCTCAAAATTATAAAATCACAACAATTGTTGTCATTTGAGAAATATATTGCACTTTCACCTATAAGCACAAATCAAGAGAATGGCGACCCATACGCATGGTTTGTTTTACCTCATGTAGTTTAATGATTTATTATAGGTTATAAAACTGTGAAATTCCACATACTTTAATGTTGTTTTATTAAAACAACAGCAAGAAAGACTTTGTATTGTCACACAGAGTTTGCGTAAGTGCAGTTATTCAGCAAACACATTCGCAAACTTCGAGAGATCCATGCTTGGATTTATTACAGTTCATCACTGAGAAGGTTGGATGGCAGATTTACTCGCACAAACAGCACAAGTGGCTCGTGAGTCATGACAGAACACAGACCGACTGAATGACACTTTAATTTAAGCAGAAAATCTCAAATGGAGATTGCTGAAATGCAGCTTACTTGTTTATTGGTGTTTTCAGATCATCCGTGCGAGAGAGAGAGAGAGAGATAGCACATGGTTGCCAGATTGCAAAGTTTAAGTAAAACACCGGATTGAATACATGTTCTTTTAACAGAAAAACTCTGATTGGGGGACTGAAATTATTGAAATCTGGAAACCGCAAGCTGTATCTACGCTCAAACGCTCCTCTTTTCCCCCCCAACAAAACCAAAGAGTGATTTTGGTCAAGATTTATTTTTTAAAAAAAATACATATTAGTCTCGTCTTTTTTCGTCAATGATATTGCATGATGATATAGTCACAGTTATCGTTTAAGGACGTTTGTGTCATCTCGTCTTATCTTAGTCATGGGAAAAAAGGTTGTTAACGGACATTTTTTGTCATATTTTTTGTTAACAAAATGAACATTGAACTAACACAAACTGAATAAAAACACTATTGTCTTCTGTAGAGTTGCTTATAGCTGAACTGAATCCACTTTATAATTGATTAACTGTACACAGTTATTAAACTGGACTGAATAAACACTGAACTGAATTGAGCTGAATAATGACACTATTGTTTTTTGCAGAGCTGGCTTACAGCAGAATTGGAATTTTTCTCATATTTGATAAAGTTTTCATCATTGATCATCATTTTCCTGTTTATTACTGTGAAGCTGCTTTATACAATACAATCTGTATTGCACTATATAAATAAAGACTTGACTGATTTTCAGTACCTTGTGCAAAAAAGGGTGCCGGCTTGGCCGAAGAATAAGCTCTTCATACTGTTGCTCCTCTGTTTCCAGCTGAATACTAAAGTCCTTTTGAGAATGCCATGACTGTTTTGACTCCATGCTGAAACAAACACAAAAAACAAACATATCAAATGGTGTATAAAACACAGCACAGCTAAGCTACCTATAAAATAGACAACATGACTGCTTTCATGACAACTATGCAGGCATTTCTTTCATGTTGAGATCACTAATGGTTTCTCTTTTTATAAATTAGGAAAGTTGTTTTTCTGTCAACAAACATGTTACATGACTAGGAAACGTTGGGTATTAAGATATGAAAAAAATGTATGCATTAGTGTTGCTGAATATTACCACTGCCACTTTCGCACAGGACAAGATCATTGTTTACCGAATTTGTGCCCTGCATTTGGATATAATATTTCCTATTAAAAGAAGTTTTATTGTGCTAACATTTTGCAGATGTTCTTATCTGCAAAAATGTTTTTGTCTTAAAGGCAAGTGAGTCATTGTAGCCCTGTTCAGACTATAAGTAATTTTATTGTTGAAAAGGAACATTATACAAGGGAAAGCATTTGTAAAGGAATTGCAGCAGTGTTAATACATTTTATCATGAACATGCAGGGCTGTGTGTGAGGTTGATCTAGGACTGCACAATTAACCGAAATTAAACTGAAATTGCGATTTGGCTTGGTGCGATTATTAAAATCGCAAAGGCTGCAATTTTAAAATAAATAAATATATACGCAGCACTGCGATTAGAGCGGATTAATCGGTTTGCAATAAATCCGCTCATCTCTGCAAGCACTGTGAATTTGAGTCACTTATAACATGCATTTGAAAAAGCATCACACTCCTGGCCCACCCAATCAGAAGCTTGGCCCACCCTGGCCCCACTCCAAATAACTTATTTCAATATTTCAGCTCCAGATTTTGAGAGAGATCATGGTTTCGGTTGCTTGCCATAAAAAAAACAGCTTGTTATTTAGAAACTAGAAAGAATTTAACTCCCTTTTTTCAGTTTATGCATTCAAATGATTTTAAACCGCTTCGCGAAAAGACACGAAGAGAACTCTCACTGTTTTCTCTGCGCATACACTCAAAGAGATGCAAAGAGATGCGTTTGGGCGGTTCTCTTTTGCTTCTCATGTTCACACGTCATTTCTTGAGAATGATTGTTTCTGTCATTTTTCCACTAAACTATGCGATCTGAACGGTTATGAGCGCTCTCTCCCGTCTCACTGCAATAGCGGGGCAGAAATGTCACCAGAATGTGTGGAAAAAAATCTATTTAATGAGTTCCTGTTCTTATATTTATAACATTAATCTATGATATACGAGTTATCACACAAGCAACAGTGCTGACTTTCCGAACATCTGCACTGTGACAACAGTTCAAAAAACAAGTTACTGAGGAACTTTCATAGAAAGAATGAAACCAGAACAAACAGCACAACTGCTGTGTCTCCGAGCATCACTGTGTTTTATTCCTCAAAGATTCAGCGTATTTGAACGAATCAGATGAGTAGGCTCAATTATTTATTTAAGCTACCCATTCATAAATACAGTCGTTTGCAATTTGAACGAATCGGTTGAATGAAGGATTCAACTCACTCAATACAGTGGCTTGCCGCCACCTACTGGTGGTTTTAATTTCATATTTAAAAAGTAGCCTATTATTTAATTAATTACATCTTCAACAGTGTAATTAGATTACTTTACTAATTACTCTCTTTCTAAAAACCATTCCATTACTTATTACTAATTACTTTCTAAATCCCATATCCACCTCGACCAGTTAAAGACATCTAACTGCTCTTTTAATTTTCAAATAGATAATATAAAATTGCATAAATTATTCTTGAACTGACAAAAGTATTTAAAGGGAGAAGGTTACATTACATTTTAACATAAGATGTAAAACATTTTTATAGAATAATAATAATGTTTTATATAGAACTGTTCTAGTCTACAGTATTGAATCACATCAGAAGAAACTGTAATTAAATAAAGAAATTAAGAGTAATTCCTAACTTTTTGACGAATTTTTTTTATATATTACAGTAATAAATTAATGAGTTAGTAATGCATTACACCAACACTAGCAACTGCAGTGTAAATCCATTCATGTCGCATCTGAGCTGCATTAAGTGTAAATACAAAGATGTATTTTGTTGATACTGACTTTATTTGATTGATAATAGCCATACAGTGTCTTCTTATTCTGATTGAATTGATTGGTTAAATGTAAGAATCTGACATAAGAGGACACAGATATGACATTTAATACATTTAAAACTACCGTTCATCTCTGGCTTTATTTCTCAGTGTTATTTCAGGGTTTTGATCTTCTCTTGACTGAGAGACAAATCCTGTATTTTATTATATTATAATGTCTATTTAATATTACCTCTAAACTTTGACTAGGCTAGGCATGTTGCATTATTAATTGTTCTAGAAACCTCAAAGCATATTAAAATTTGTGTGTATTTTTTGCTACTCTAATGATGTTCTAGTTGAGGTCATTTGTCGTGTAGGCAGGGCCCAAACATAAACTCAAGCCCAGGGGCCCCCAGTCCCCTCAGTCCTGCCCTGATTCTATTTATTTGTGCTATTGCTTGTAATTTGTTCATTTGTTCTTATTTTAGTACTGACTGTTTAATTGTCTTAATATTTATTAAAATACTAATAATACTTTTTTTTGTGGTGGGGCCAGTGAAAATGTTTGCAGGGCAAGTAAAAATCTGGACCAGAATGAACCTGTAGAAAAGCTCCTTTGCATTGAGCCCTGTAAATATAGAGAGTTCCTTTCAAGACCTGCCTCGTTTGTTATAAAATTAAGTTTTGTTATGGGGAAAAAATAATGTTAAAAGTCTGGGCCCACCAGGAATTTCACTTGGCCCACCCTGCATCTCAAAGCTGGAGCCGGGCCTGGTCTCACTTCAACCTCTGTAGCGCTAGTGCTATGTGCTGACATGATACTCACTTAGAATGCTTTCCATACATGGCTTTATTATTATATACCAAAAGATAGAAATCAGTACTACTCGTACTTGTTTTGTTTTTTTTAAGTGGTATTAGAACATCCCTATGCATTATGGTGTAAATTCTACACTCTACTTCCACAAAGTAATCTGAATGCATGAAGTTTGTTATTCTCAAAACTGTTGCAATGTCAAACACTGATTTCAAATAATGAGCTTTTTCTTGTACCTCACAACTCTCTGCTCGGTCAACCGCATGGCTTCCTCTGCAGCCTCTCTCCTTGATCTCTCCTCTTCTAATCTAGAGTTTAACTGAGACAGATTAAACTCTGCCTCAGCTAGCCTGGACAAAACATTTAAAAGAGTATCACAAAAAAAGCTAATAACATGAATCATCTACAAACATTGTCTGTCTCAAACAAACCTCGTCCTTAGGTGTCCGCTGTCTGATCCATCCGGGTTGAAATTGGCACGGATTGGTTCCTGAGGGGCTCCTGGTGGAACTTCTGCATAGACTGAACCCTGTTGAGAAATTAACAGAAATTACACCTTTAACAGACTTAATTCTCATTTTATTTCAAAGCCCTATTGTATCTACTGGATGAATTGTATCTATTCCACTGACTGGAGTGGACTTCAACAATTTTGAATTTTATAGTAATTTGTTTTCGTCATTAAAATTTGTATATATCTTGCCAAAATTTAATTAAAATAGACAAAGTTAATGATGTCTACCCCAATAGAGGAAGTGAGGCTGCATCTCTGCAACACAAAGGTCTATCAGAGCGAAAATTGGTAGGCATCATAGGTACCATGACCTGAGTATACATGTCAAGTTTGGTGACCGTGAAAACAAATTTTCTACAGGAAAATAAAAAAATTTTTTTTTGAACCATTGACTTTTGTAGCAAGCAAGTGTATGTAGCATGTCTGCCACAAACAACCACACATATAATTTGGATTAAAACAAAGATGTATAAGTAAATATTGAAAAAAATATGAATAGTAGCATGAGTAGTGCCCTACATCTTTACAGGAAAAAGTCATGTGATTACTGTACCATTGCACTGCAGTAAACTCTGCGCACTGCCATTAAATGAAAATAAAAGATAAAATAAAAAATATATACTGTAGTTTTTTTTATTTTATCTTTGTTTTGTTTTTTTTTCAAAGATTTGCCGGAAATACTGGAGATACACGGAACCTTCTAACTTGGCACAAAACAAAAATATAAATGTTAAAATTTAACAACAGGACCCAAACGTTGCAATTTAGTGTGTTAACTGGAAACTGATCATTTTCCCTAGCCCTATATGACACAGGTTACATTTAATGATCAGCTGATATAGCAAGAATTGTTATTGCTAACTAGATACTTGCAATAAAATCATGTTCAATACAAATTCTAAAGAATTAAATATCATTCATATCAACTTTCAGCTAGTGCTACAATTTCCACTGACCTCACGTCAAAGATAAAATTCTGTATGGTAACTACCAGTGACACTAAGGAATTGACAAATGCCAAGGCACCACAACTTTACTGGACATAGTGAAAAAGTTACACTTTTTCTCAGGCAGATAAGGTACTATGAGAATACTTTAAGTCGGCATGAAACAAATGTTGCGGTAGTCTTTTCTTTCCTTTTGTGATGACTGAACCAGAGAAACAAGCGCACAGCCATCTTTAGAATTCTGTGTTTGAACTTTAGTTTTTGCGGAAAGGTTAACGAAAGATATCATGAGCATTGTAATGTTTGAAACTGATGTCATAACAAATGTCAGTAGACCGGGAAGATTTCGAAGTGGGTGGTTCATTCATAAATCCGAAAATATTACCTTAATGCTGTGGGATTTCAATTATGAAGGCACATTAAAATTAAAAAAAATATTTAGGTAAATCATTTTTAATAAATACAAATAAGAATAGTTCATTTTGATTTCATCGTAACTTTAAGCTTGTCTGTGATTGAAAAAGAATATATTTTATTATTTATTTAAAAAAATAAATTGTTTGTAGCCAATATTTTACAGTATTTTAGATCCACATTTACAGAAAGACATTTAGTCACCTGTGTGGGTGAATGCTGGTTTTGAAATTGTCTCTCCAGCCAATAGCAGCGATTCTGGAGCTCACTAACAGTCTGCTGTGTGTCTCTGAGCATCTTGGAAACAGTGCTCAACTGGGTGGACACCTCTTCCTTTTCCTCAATTGCCTGTTGCAACTAGTAAATATAAAAGGATAATAATAAATGCTCAGATATTAGGAAAACAATTTATAGCAGTAAATATATGTTATTTTGTTTTTCAGAGGGAACATTTGGATGCATACCTTGATATTGAGTTGCTGGAGGCCAGATTCTCTTTGCTGGATCTCTAGCTGATAGTGCTGCAGATGGCTGTGCAACTGGACCCAGTGTTCTGGAGAAGCATCTTTACCCTGCAAAGTCATGGACTCCTGCAGACACACAGACACATTTAACTTATTTTGTATTTTGGAAAACGTGTCATGAAATACTAAAACAAGTTTACCAAGATACTACCTGAAATGTATATATGTTTTTTTGAGTGCTGGGTCCAAATTAGTCAGACCCTACATGAAAAAAATGTTGCTGCATCCCAATTCACATCCTAAACTATGCCTGCTTTTAAGTGTGTTGCAGAGTAGGCAGGTTTTGGGACATACTACTACATCATAATTGCATCTTTAATGGATCGCTTTGTGCATAGTATCCTGTCACTGCAAACTTGCCTGTGAATCATTCTGTCAAGGTTAATGTCCTCATATACAATTCCCATCAACTGATGTTGATTATTAATCACTCAAACCCCTTTATCTAAACCTCTCTACTTAAGTCATTAGAAATGTATTTTCTCAAACCTGAACACTTGCCAATACCCTTTCTAGAATATTCCTGTTTTTTAAAGCATCTAGTTCAGGTGTGGGCACTTCCAGTCCTGGAGGGCCAATGTCCTGCAGAGTTTAGCTCCAACCCTAATCAAACACACATGAACCTGCTAATTAATGTCTTCAGGATTACTAGAAGGCTACAGGCAGGTGAGTTTGATCAGGGTTGGAGCTAAACTCTGCAGGAGAGTGGCCCTCCAGGACTGGAAGTGCCCACCCCTGATCTAGTTCCTTGTTCTGTAACTTTTTCTGAGCTAGACAAAATATAGGATTTCCTGCATCAAAAGTCTAAACTTCCCTTGGACATCAATTTGTCATTAATATCTAGATGTTGCCTAGAAAGAGTATTATTGTGTTTGTCAAGAACAGGAAGTCAAACATTTCCAGACTCTAGAAATGTAAACTTTTTACTTATTCTTGAATTTCGATTTCAATAAGCTTTTCACACTAACCAGGATGTGGAGTTTCTCTTTCTCCATTGTCTTATTTTCCTTCACTTCATTAATGGTGCTGGATTGCCACTTGTGTTGTTGTACCTGGTCCTGAATTCTCTGAATCTGATAACTGGAATTTCTGCAGATCTCTTCCTTTTCCAGGACCAATTTACAGACCTCTTCTTCCTTTAATGATTTTTCATTGATAACTTTAAGCAACTCCTGTTTGGTCGAATCATATTCCTCTTGAAGTTTCTTGTATAGTTCATCCAGTTTCTGCATTTGTGACTGAGCAGCAAACGTGATTTGTTCCTTCTCATTTTGTTTTTCTCTGAGTTGTGTGATCTCTGAGGTTAATTGCTCTATTTGAAAGTTCAGTTGTGAAATGGTATTTTCCCGTTCTGATGCACTACCTTGCAAGCACAGATACCTCTCTTTCTCCTGCATCAATAAAGAATCCTTTTCATTAATGAAGCTGATGAGATGGTTATTCTTCTCTTGTAAGTTCTGTAATTCTCCCTGAAATTTAGCAATTACACCCATTTCTAATTTCAGTCTGGCTTCACATGCCTCTGATTGTGCCAATAATGTCGTCTTAACCTGAGAAAACTCTTTATCTTTATTTAACAGCAAAACATCTTTGTCTTGCAAAGCTGTCTGCAAATTCTGGGTCTCTTCATGTAGCTCTGAGATCACTGTTATTTTCTGAGTGATTTGGTTCTCACTTTCCAACAATTTGACCTGCAACTTATTTACATACATCTCCTGTGTTCTGAAAATATCCTCTTTCTCATGCAGAGTGAGTTGTAAAGCTTCAAGTTGAGAGTGCTCTGATTTGAACTGTTCTGCCAAAGATGCCAGTTCAACCCTTTTGCTAGCCAATTCATTTTGTAGAGAAGTGATCATCTCCTGTTGTCTAAATATTTCTTCCATTGAATTCTTCAATTCAGATTTAATTATAATATTTTGCTCATTCATCGCCTGAACACTATCCTGATATTCCACAACCTCAATTAGTTTTTGTCTCAACTCCTCATTTAGTCTTACATTTTCTGTTAAATGCCTCTCTAAAGTGTCTTTTAAATTTGCATTATCAGATTCAAGCTTCACAATATTTGTATTCATAATACCAAGCTGACTAGTTAGTGAAAGCAACGACTCATTTCTTTTGTACAATTCCTCTGAGTGACTGTGGCATTCAAGATTTTTCTTTCTTAATGAGTTTTCATTCACTTCCAAGTCCCCTTTCAGAGAGCTTATCTCTTGTTGAAGGGTAAAAACAAGTTCTCTTTCATGACTAAGTTCCTTTTGTAGCAAAATACATATATTTGATTCTTTCTGCAGCAGCGTGTCTTTCTCTGTCAGGCCTGATTTATGTTCATTAGCTTGTTGTTGAAGTATGGATAGACGATCTTGTAAATTCTTGAGTTGGTTCTGATAAACTTCCATTTGTGTACTTTGGTCTGTTAAGATCTTTTCTTTTTCAAGGACAATATGGTTGTATTGAATGACTTGAGAAGTGGAGGACTCAAGTTCTCTCCTAAGATGATCTACTTCCTCTTTGGTCTCCCTGAGACATTGTGAAAGGGCTACACATTCTAAAGACTTTTCCTGTAAGGCCTCAGCTCCAGACTGCTGTTTCTGTTGAATAACTTTGTATTCCTCTACTTGCAAAAGCAACTCTTCCTTGTGCTCAAGTAAACCTTCTATGATTTGACGGTTTTCCACATCTTGCGTTTCAAAAATCAAGATTTTGTTTTGTAAAGTCTCTCTCTCCTTGGTTGTTTCTGTGAGTGACTTCATCTGTTCATTTGTTTGTTTCTGAAGGTACTTGTTCTTTTCATCAAGACTGATGATTTTAGAAGCAAGTTCTTCATTTTCTTTGAGAATTAATGCAACCTTGCTATTCATTTCAGACACAACCTGCGTCAGTGTAAGCACTTCCTTTTGTTTCTCTTCAAACACTTCTTGTAATTGTTGAGTTTGTCTACTCAATGTCTCATGGAGTCTAACAACGGCATCTTTTTCCAACAAAATCTCAGCCATTGATTGCTTGCTTTGTTCAAGTTCTTTGTTCAATTCAGTTCCTCTGAAAGCTAGCTCTTCCTTTTCCCTCAGCAAGTCTTCTATTGTTTTAACACTTTCTAACAGCTGCAGTTCAACTTCAGATATTTTGCTTATCAATCTTTTCTTTTCTTCTGAATCATCAGAAAGAGACTGGGCACTAGTCTCAATTTCCCTCTTTAATTGACAATTGTCATTATTGAGACTTTTGACTTGTAAAAGCAAGTTGGAATTCTGATCTTGCACAGCTTGTATTTCCTCCTTAGCATTATCCAGAAGCTGCTTTTGCCTTGCAAGCTCCCCTAAATACTGCTCAAGTGATTCTTGAAGTTTCTTCTTGTTATCATTCACAGATTCAAAACTCTCAATTTTATCAGACAAATCTTTCTCAAGGTTTTCTTTGGCTTCATCTCGAATCTTGAGTTCTTTGTTAAATCTAGCCCTTTCTGCTACTGTCTCCTCTTGAACAGTCTTCAGCTTCTGCTCCAATAAGAATATTATCTTTGACTTGTCTTGGACATCTTGCTTAAGCTGCTCTTGACATTCAACCTGCTCCTCAAGCTTTCTAGACAACATCAGAAGCTCATTTTTATGTTTGCTGACTTCACCAAGCAACTTATTATGTTCCTCTTTGGGGAATTCTTTTTCATGAACTTGTTCTTTATCCAATAGGTGATCTTCCGGATTCATATTCAGCTTCTGTATTTCCATGCGGAGATCCTGAATTGTTTTCTTATCCTCCTCTGTTTGCTTAGTGAAGTCTTTAATTTCATTACTCTTTGACTCCCCTTCTTTTTTCGCTACCTTCAGATCACTTTCAGTTCTCTTCAATTGTTCAATCAGCTCAGGTATTAACACATTAAAGAACTGTTGGTCAGAAAGCTGCGGGTCTCTAAAGATATGAACATCCTGCTCGACTTTAGTCAGCACATCCTCTTTGAGCTTCATTTCCTGTTTTAATTCATGGATTTGCTCTGAATATTCTGCTGTGCTGGATGATAAAGCCAGTATTTCTTTGTCCTTGTCAGTGATGACATCTTGAAGTCTATCGATTTCCCGCTCACAGCTCTGCAAGTCATGAACCAGCTGTGCTCTTTCTTCCAGATGAGCTGTGTTCAGCCTGTCGAGATCATCGTTTGTTTGAACCAGATCACTCTGTAATGATTCTATAGTTGCCTCTTGTTTCTGCATCTGAAACAAGAAAATGGAATCGAATGGAATGTAACTTTGAAAAAAAATTATAATTATATATTTTGTCAAAAAACAAACAAAAAAACATTTAAGACATGGGAGCCAGTGAACAATCATGTCTGTAAGATGTTACCTTGTCTTTCAGTACACTAAGTTTGAGTGTCAGCTCTGCAACAGTTGCTTTCATCTCTGAGTTTTCCTTCTCAAAGGTGCTGCATGTCTTTTTAACTTCAGCCAGCTGCATAGAAAGGTAGTCTCAATTACTCAGATGTGGTTTAAAAATCACGTGATCTTGTAAAATCATATACCTATCTTAATACAGTTAGCAAATGATTTATATTCTGCACGAGTGGTGAAGAAGAGGAGTTATTTTATTTTGTTTTATTTATTTATTTGTTGAGATTGCAATTACTTGACATGCAAATGCCGGGTTTGAAATGAACACCCGCCAACCCGCCAAATGCGGATGAAAATCAATTGTGGCGGGTAATCACTAGCCAATTTGGCGGATTGTGTATTATGTTTACTCACTTTGCTGGGGAAGTTTGTGTAAACCAAATCTGTGCAGTTTTAGCGCAAATACGCAACTTGTGAGTCATCATGATATATTAAATACAGTGTTTTGCGCGGAATCTGAACATACACGTCACTACACAACATATAACAGCGCGCTTGTTCATTTGCATTTGCTTTGAAGCAAAAGATAAAAAAAAACATAATAATGTGGCGATACTTGCCTGGGGTAACCAACCCCAGTGAAAAAAGGAAAGACCCGCCAAGCAACGAAGGAAAATTAGAAGTTTTAAAGTGGCTCGTGTTTTACTCAACAAACAATGTAATGTATAGTGAGGAAAAACACAAACAATTTTGTACTGTATTGATCTGTCCACCTAAAATACATTTTTGGTGAAAATGATGAAGATGAAAGAGGAAGATAGGAGATAGGCTGGATGAAAGGATTTAGTTTGAATAAGAAATGATAATATACATACAATTTGTGACATATTTAATCCCTTTTTTTTTTTTTTTTGGCTAGTAGAAGTTCTGAATGGCCGGTAACTTAAAAAATTGAGTAGCCAAATTGAGTAGGCCGCTGAGTGAAAAAGTTAAATTTCAAACCCTGCATACATTTATTGTTAACTTGAAATATATGTGACCAACTGCTGAAATGGAGCTCAATAAGTATCCAATAATATAGATGAGTCCCCAAAATAGATGTCATATTGTTAAATATATACACATTATTACAATACAGTTCACAACTACCCACACTGTGTTCAGTTTGAAGCAGTTTGTCAGCTGTGTCTTGGTGTTGTTTTTCTTTTGTCTCTAAAGCCTCCCTCAGACTGTCAATACATTCCAGTTTTTCTGAGGTTCTGGCAAGTGTGTGCTCCTTTTCCATGAGTGAGGACTCCAGGCACTCCTGTGTGCTGCTCAGTCTGTCAACAGATGTGTTAAGAAATAATGTTTATGGCTTTTAAAAAACAACATTTGTGAATTACAATGTTAAAGGCGGGACACACCAAGCCAACGGTCGTTCATCAGGCAATGTCAGACCGTTTTTGGGCTTATTTTTTCCGGGTGTTTCCCACCGTCGGCTCTATTCGGGCTAGTCTGGGTTTTCAGCGTGTTGAATTGGTGTGGGCCGTTGGTGAGAGAGAGAGAACTCTGATTGGCTGTTCAGCTTTGCGAACGAGTCAGTTCAGGAGAATAAAAACGAAAGTGATGAAAGCGAGCAAAGAAGTCAATACGGTACAGAGAGATAGCTGTTATATTTTACCTCATCTTACCTGAGCATTCGAATCATAGACTGAAAAAAAGATGGACGATGCTTCTATAGAGCTCCGGAGGTCACGTGACCCATTCTGTTTATGACGCCATTTTGGCAGGCAGGAACAGCCGGCGCCAGCATGAGTTTCAATTCAAAAGACATAGACCTGTACCTAGCAAAACTTAATAGATTAAACATAACAGATCCCTATAATGCCCCCGGGGTGCTTTTCACGTGTATCGATAAATGAACAGATAGCTTTCCTGTCCGGACACCTGTTGCACCAGCTGTGCGCAATTTACAACTAGCCTAGTTTTGATGTAAATGGGCATGCACTACTAATGATTTTTGCGTTGCACCATTAAACTTAGTTGAAGCCTAAATCTACGTATAAACTAAATATTTACGGAAGCCTCCGATCAGATCGTGACTGATATTTAAAATGGTAAGCAAGCGCTGCTTTGTTTACTGTTGAATTACGAAACTAGACTATTGATACCTACTGATATTTACTTACACGCAGGCACAGAATGCACACATGCTAGTTGACAGTCGTCTTTAGTCCATTTGGTGTGTTCAAGCGCAGCTTTTTGGCCGAGACACAGTCGACAACACAGCCGGCTTTCGTCGCCGCAAGTTCTTTGAATTGGTTTGGTGTGTCCCGGGCTTTACAGATAAGAATCTTGGAATGTTTCTGTAATTAGGCGCCAGAAGCTCATTTTACAGCTTACCCTTTGAGTTGTTTGTTCAGACTGGTGATGAGCAGCTGATGCTTTTCTGCATCTTTAATCTGCTGACTGCGAAGGCTGACGACCTGTGCCTGCAGGCGCTCAGACTCATTCTAACAGATAAGACAACAGATTGTAAAAATACAAGCAAAACAGCAAAAATGCACCCCACAGCACAACTGCATTTCATGTTGGTATAGACAAATATGGCATAACCTAGGGCTGCACAATAATGAAAAAAAATATGAATTGCTCATTATTGCTCTTGAACATTGTTATTGCAAAACAAAAAAACTGATCCTTAAAGTGGACCAAGAGGTGAACCAAGTGAAAAAGGACCCAAATCTCTTTATGTTCGCACTGTCCCTGTACCTGAAAGTGGACTTACATCCTTATTGGTCTCAGACCTCTGTGTTCATACTGTTGTTTACACAACAGTTTACAAGTCTAACACAATGGTTGATGGCTATACGCTCTAACATTTGATTTGACCCCATTCACTTACCTCTGTGAAGTTGGCACCCCATAAAACTAAATAATTCCCAAAACAATACCATTTGTTTATGCTATGTTGTGCTGAAATTGTGCTGCAAAAACGAACGTTTTCATCTAAATCACACAAAACTGGTATTGTTCGTTTGTGCCGTCAAAATCAACACTATCCATTAGTGTATCCATTTCCCCGCTATAGAAATAGCAAATATAATTCTGGAGCTGTGATGATGTCAATCTCCTCCCAACTCAGTTCAAATTGCTCCAAACTGGTGCCATTCGTTGGACTTGATTTGTGCCATTAAAAAAGCAATGTAACTATGACCCCTTCTTAAATATAACAGAAAAACCTATTTGCTTAATTAAATGTACTTAATTTATTCCATTTCATGCCTAAGAGTGTGTGTGTATAGATACAAATTTTCAATTGAGCAATGAGATTCCGGGCACTTTAGTCTGAGTTTAAGGTGCTCTACGTTCTGAACCTTTACTTTCTTGTGAGTCTCTCAGGAAGCTGTGGTGGATCCATATTCTTGCACTGTATCACACATCCTTCTGTATAACTTATTTACTTTTTCTTGTTTTCCTTGAATTATATTTAATTCACAAGGCAATGTTGACACTAGCATAGAAATATTCATAATTCTGCTATGCTGAAAATACAGAATTGTGTTAGTCACAGATGCCTGTACAATGTCACAGATTTCATAGTGTACATGTTTTTTATGTTGTCTAATGTTTTAATATTGTTTTTTCATTTAGTAGGCTACCGTCAGTTATTTCATCCATTAAAGATATTAAGTGCAGTAATGTATTCAGTAATGTATTTAAAATGTATTTAAATATACTGATGAAATCAGTCATTATGAGAACAAGCAAATATTCACTCCATTACATTACTGAACATACATTATGTTCAGTATTACATAAAGTAGTTTAATAATATAATCAAATATCTTATATGCTTAAAACTAATCTACAAACAAGGTGTTCATGCAGCCGCATCTCTCTAACAGTTTGAAAGCAGTTGGAATGACAACAGACTAATGCATGTCGTGAATTAATAATTTAGAGAGATCTGCCAGCCGAAGCAGCATAGCTGATTTGTATTGAGGCATCTGATGAACAAACTAAATGGGAATTCACGAATGGAAAAAACAACTGACAATCGCACCAGGGCACGGTATAAGGCAACCATGTCTAGTGTGAGTATGCCCTAATTGGTCACATTGGTCCTCTTGTCAGGATGAGAAAATTTTTTCAATCTGTGAATAAATTATATACTGAAAGTGAGCAAAGTACACAATCTCACAAAACTGGCCTCTAAGTAAATGTGCTCAATGCTACAAAAAAACCTGATGCAACTGAATTAATCCTAAATAGAATGCTATAATATTTACAGTTTACAATTAACCATAAACATAAAATCACAATTATATTTTTTGATTATTTGTGCAGCCCTAACTTAACTCAAATTGTTAAAAACCACTACACACCCTGTGTGTGAACTGCACACGTATTTACAGTGTAAAGAGGACGGTGATAAAACAAGTACAAAGATAAGGTTCCACGATCAGACGTGCTTTTGGAAGCTTACACAAACATAAACAAACCTGAGATGTGGACAATGCTTGATCACCTTCATCTATACCAAACGTTGCCTGCATTAGAGGAGTGTTGCATACAGTTCACTCAATATACAGGCAATTAACTGGCTATTACCAAATTATACATCAAACAAAGATTCAACAAGAGTTTGTCAAAAACAAATTTGGATCACTTTATTTTCTGAAAATCAAAAAATCTTCTTATTTTTTAGGGGGGAAAAGCTGAAACTGACCTTTTCGATAAGCCCCGGCACTTTAAAAATATGATAAAACAACCTATTATCATGTACGATTTTGTAGGTCTGTGTTTCCCTTGGGATAGTTTTAAGTGTAATTTTACAGAGATGACCTAAAAATATGGTAAATGTTGTTGCTGAAGCACTTACTGTTATATTGTCCTGAAAAGCTATACTGTTTTATTTTGCTGCCTTTTCTAAATTAAATCTTAAAATAAATATTGAGTACCTGATGTACATATGTAATGCTATGCTTATTGTCAGCCCTCATTCACAAAAGATTCCCTTAGTGATATGGAACTGTATGGAAATTTGTGTCATTTTTATCCTATTGTTTGGCATATTGTTAACTCGGTCAGTGTCTTTAAATGCCATTGAAATATGGTCAACAGACCTGGAACTACTGCATATCTGTGTGTTTACTGAAAAATAATGACCAATCCTCTGATTGGACAATAGCCAAGGAACATGATCTCATGAGTATGTATCTTATGTAAAATGTTGTTCTAACACACGTTCATTTACTCATGTTTAGCACAGACAACAAAGTACAATACTGATGTATTGCCAGCATCTAAATAATTTTAGATAAAGCATGTATGTATTAATAACGTTACAGTCAGAAAAAAATAGCACACAATTTTATCCATTTAGTACAACAGCTTGTCACTGTACCCTATGTACCTTCTTTACCTCGAAAGGGTGCTTATTAGTACCTTAAGTAACATGTACCCTCAAGGTAGAATATGTACTCGACTTATGGTACTACTATGAACACTTCAGGGGTAAATGAGGTACAAAAGTCTCCTTCCACATTTTGTTCTGACTGTACGAGAGTGTCCATTGAATATATATCTATGAATATTGAATTCATGGTATTACTCAGTTGATTTTATTGTATTCGAGATCAATCAGATGTTTTTGCATTTAATGCAGTTGGCAATTAACTTAAACTCTAAATCAGTAGTTTCCAAACGTAAATTAACGAAAACACCTGTGGGAACGCAAACAAAAAAGTTTTGACATTCATTTCGCTCTACCCCACCTTAAAATAACATAAAAAAATCAAGCATGTATTTCTAACAGGCAAAATGCCATAAAAGGTCAAATACATGACATCGATCCAATCAAATTACCTCATCTTTTGCGGCCAAAACCGACTGCATCCACACAAGCAGCATGCATATGATAGGTTGTGTGCAGAGAATGCTGCCTAAGCAAATCGCAGTACATTACTGCCATTCTCAACAATGTACCTTTGTAAAAGTGGGGATTTAGCACTTACTAATATGAAGAAAAAATATAGACACAGAATGTGCATAGAGATCAATTTAAGACTCTCCCCATGTGAGATCTTGTTTTTAATGTTGTTATCAAGAATGCAATTTTTCCCAAATATCCACACGATTGCAAATGTATGATATTGATTTTATACAACAGTTCAACAAACAAAAGGGTAATATTAAGTGATGTACATTTTAAACAGTATTGTCAGTATTGTTTGCTCTATTTTGCTACAAAAATAATAGTTCCAACGAAAACCACAGCAGAACTGCAACACACAGCGGTGTTTTTTGAACAAATTTGTGGCTTTGAATGAATCGAGAGATTTAATGACCTATTCATAAATACATCCACTTGTTTTGTTACTGAATGAATGAAGGACTCGATGGCTCACTCATTAAGCCTGCCATCTACTGGCAGTTTTAGTTTAATATTTAAAAGTATCACTTTATTTTTACCATCATTACATATTTCTCCATTAAACTTTTTTTATTTAAAACATTATATATGTATGTATATGTATATGTATATATATATATATATATTTAAAAAAAACACTGGGAAATCAATTTAAGGGGGCAAATATCATCCCTTAATGGAAGTGGACGAGAAGGGGTACACATAAGGATGTTGAATGCCTCAGGGGGTACGCCACTCTAAAAAGTTTGGGAACCACTGTTCTAAATTATACCACAAACAAAACTATTGTATATCACTAGAGAGTACTTTGGATGCAACATCTTCGTTTGGATGTTGCCATTTTTGGAATAAATGATTATGATTACACTCGTCTTTCGTTAAATCGAATGGGATGTATCGCTTCTGCGCGGATTATAGGAAGTTAAATAAAGTGACTAGGCATGATTAATTTCCACTTTATTTAATGATTTCTAAGGCAATTCAATCCAATAATTTCTCCCTGCATGATTTACAGCAGCAGTAACCAAGGCAGCGGGCTTAGCAAAAGGTCAGTTGGCAAGCAGTGTAATTGTTGGGGCTTATAACGATAGTGCCTTAATACGTACAGTCCAAACAGTTTCTGTGTACCTGTAGTAATTCAATGCGAGCCTGAAGTTGCAGACGGTCCTCTAGATCTTGGCATTGTTTCTCAAGGACCAAAATCTGCTCCTGCAGCTGGTTTCTTTCCAGTTCAAGCTCCTCGACAACAGACCTCAAACCATCTAAACAAGTGAAAAAAAATCTAAATATAATTTTTTTATTATATATATAAAATCCACATGAATGACAATTGAAGTGAATGTGTTGATTTATATATTGTACATTAGTTCTCACCTCTTTCACTAATCATACTTTATTTTGTGTTACAATATTTAAAGGCACAGTATGCATCACAGGACTATTAATTTAAAACAAGGTATTTTGGTGGTGGTTTGGGAAGTAAATAATACAGAGTGCTGTGAACAGCGTAAAAGCTTTAACACACCAATCTGGTGTTCGGTCATCGGTCAATGGTCATTTTTTGCAGTGTGGGCACTACAGGACCCAGTCGTGGCTTTTGAGCATGTTGAATCGGTGTCAGGCAGTCGCTGAGACATATCACTCTGACTGGCTGTTGAGCTTAGCAAACCAGTGTACGAGAAAAAAAACAAAAGTGATGGAAAAGTAAACGACTGATCAACTTCATATTTAAAATGATACGCAAGTGCTGTTTTGTTTACGGTTTGTATATTTGCAGCTTCGGTCCTTGTGCAGTACTATTTTCCCTTTTTGAATGACTATTGCCAGCTGCTGGTATAGACAGTTATTTCCTCTCATGTAGGCGCAGAAAGTATGTTCTAGTTGGCCGTTGGCTGTAGACTTGGCAATGGGTTCAAGCACAACTTTTTGGGGATGTCAGATGACAACACAGTAGGCTTTTGTCGCCACTAGCTCTTTGATGTCGGTTTAGTGTGTCATGGCCTTAACACCAATTCATGATTAATTTAGTATATCAACACTCCCAGTTCTTGTTAATAAAAATTATCTGCTGTATATTAAATTAAACATCTTAGCCCATATGAACAAATGGGAATTAAAAAGGTTCAGAACCACTGATTTGAATTGGTGTAAAAAAATAAAAATAAAAAATAAAAACAGAAAAAAGCATCTGCTAAATTAATAAAAGTTATTTGTTTGGTATGAAAAAAAGTGTTAACGAAAGACGGTAAATCCCTCCAGATTTACATATTTTCTAATATGATCCACCTGGACAATCATTTTTATAATTTTAATGTGAAATTCATTAGCTGGTACGGTAAAAAGAGTAAGGTAATCACACTGGTGTGTGACCAAAACAAGACCAAAAATTGCATAGAGCAAACATTTAGAACATGGCCAGTGTCTAGTGAGTTTCACACCTGTATCTGCAGCAGCACTGTGCTGTGGCCACCAGCCACCCATATTCTCTCCATTCACATCGCAATCAGTGGGACCTATCTGGTCTTGCCTAATATGAAATTCCAAGTCTTCCTGTAGAAAGAAATGGAAAGAACATACATTTTTTTTTACTTTCGCTTCTTTAAAACAAATAATTACTTTCACGAGTTGAAAAAAATGAAAATTGTGTCATCATTTACTCACCCTCAAGTCCTTCCAAACCTGTATGGATTTATTTCATTCTTCTACATCTTCAAACTTTGAGATCGGTTGAAGACATTTAAAAAAATAACCAGGGATATGCCCGAAGCCAAATACCTTATTCTGAAAGGCACGGCTAATGGCTTTAAAACAAACTAAGGTGACAGGTGAGCCAGGGGACAGCACGATATCACATATCATATCACAGTCCTGTAAAGATGACAGAAAATGTACTTGTATTTGCTGTCCTGCAGCAAAACATGAGAGCCGTTGCGTTTTAGACCAAACATATAATGGTGAGTGAGTGCGACCTAGAGATATTAAACCAGTGATTGGTGTGATATTTTGCTAAATAAAATAATCCTGCCCGAAGAATTGCATGCTAACTTGATTATATCTTGTCCTGTCTGTCTGTATCATCTCAGTGAGCTTTTATGAGGGTTTACGCATGCGCTGTAAGGTGAATATAGTGTTTTCAGACATTTCAGTGTGGACGAGAAAATTTTGGAAAATGCTAGTATGGTTGTAAAGCGTTTTGAAACAAAAACTCAATTTTCAAATCTATCCTATTAATCTACTGATGTAGACTTAGCCAAAGACACTTAAAGGCTATATTATATTTAAAGAGACATGGCCATTGTATAACCATCATCTACACAAGCCATTTGTGCTTGTGGCAATATTTTAACATTTTGTATTATTGTTTTTAATTAGAAGACATTTAAATATTTATTTATCGGGAAAGGTTACCAAGCTGGGACTCGAACTCGGGTCGCCCGAAACACAACCGTGTTACATGTCAGAGCGCTGCCAACGAGGCTATCAGCTCTAAAGATATTTAAAAATATATATAATTAGAATTAAAAAAATAATTATTTTATGATTTTATTATTTTATTTCAAGGTATATTTTTTAAAAATGACAACTATAAAGGGAACATAATTACATTTAAAACAGGCTTCTCGTGTAATTTTATGAACATCCGGGTTAACGTTCCGGCCACTTCCAAATTTATCCAAATACAGATAAAAATTATTTTGCATTTGTTACAGATACAGATACCAACGCACACCCCTAGTAATAACCTTTGGCTACACTGGCAAACCTGACAGCGCATCTTCGCACACCATGTTTGAATGTAACGCATATTTGAATGACATTTGAGAACGGCGACTGAGGGCAAGGGTTTCAGTGAATAATGGCTTAAATCAGAGATCTTCAACCCGTCTCCTGGGGACCCACTGTCCTGCAAAGTTTATTTTCTATGTATTTTCAAGTTATCCTAAAGAGCTTGATTAGCTGCTTCAGGTGTATTTGATTATAGTTAGAACTAAATTCTGCAGGACCTCCACGAACAGGGTTGAAGACCTCTGACTAAATGCCGTCAGAAGATACTTATTTCAAGTCAATACAGAGTACTTTTACAGTCCTTTTTTTAACTTTCAGAGCCTGGTAACTATTTGATTATATTACTGTATATGAGGGGGAAAAGCAGCGTTAATATTCTTCAAATAAACTTTTATGTTCGATGGGAAAAAGTTGGAAATGACACAGGGGCGAGTAAATGGTTTGCATTAATTTTGCTAAAATATTCCTTTAATTCAACTTTGCAACACAGCAAAAATGTAAAGGAACTTAATACAGATGGGTGACAAATTAAAGTAAAATCTAAGGGACCCCACGGATGTGGGGTGGGGAGTGAGCATTTTACTGGAATGTTTTGGGTCCATTTGCCCCCTTAGAGGAGTGGTTTTCCACCTTTCTGACTCAAAGGCTCTTCATCGTCCACAACAAAATTAGAAAGCCCACCACCCCCATTGAATTTGTATGACCTTTATAAATATTTTTTTACTGAAATTTCAACCCAATAAAATGTTTTAGAGCTTGGCATAACTAGAAAAAATATATATAAAAATGCCCATGGAATTTTAAAATTGTATTAATTTACAGGTCTAGATATCAGTGGGCCCAGGCCGCCTGGTTGAGAAACACTGCCTTAGAGGGCCGGATCACTGTAAATCAATACAGTTGTAAAGTTGTGCTCAGCTTTATCCAATGATAAAACATTTCTATCCTGATGGACCTCATCCAGGATGAAAAAGCCCCACTCCAGGACACGAGCATTCACTGAATGACTTGAGGAGATGAAAATGATGCAAGGCATATGTTATGCCTTTGAAGTCACCAGAATCTCAACACAACACCTATGGGAGATTTTGGACTGGCATGTTAGAAAGCACTCACCACTGCTATCATCAAAACACGCGTTCAAATGTTTTGGAAGAATGGTGTTCAATCCCTCCAGTAGAAGGGATCCAGATACTTTTAAAATTAATACCAAAGCACATTTAAGCTAATCTGGTGGCACGTGCTGGCCTAAAACCTGACTAAGACACTATTTCCTTTAATTTGTCACTCGTCTGTATGTAACTTATGTAATGACTTTAGTTCATACCTGTAGGCTGCGTGGGGTGAAATATTTGGGCTTCCTGCTTTTCTGTGGGCAGAGTCCATGGGCCTGGGCCAACTCCTCCTCCACTTCCTGTTGCCGATTGGCTAATGCTGGATCGGAGCAGCCAGGAAACAACCAGTCATCCTCAATCAGTTTTGTGCCACAAGACAAAGTGAATGAATCAAATATATGGAGGGCAGAGTACAAAATCAGGGATGAGGAGAGACAGCCAGGTAATTCTAGTGCAGGTCAGAGAGTGGTGAAGGGACGGAAAGCAGCAGGAAGGTGCACACATTGCAAAATAGGCATGACTATTCTCCAGTTTAACATCCTGTTCTAGACAATATGGGTCCTCTCTCCTCCAGGCAAGTGCGAACACCAGACCAAACTCAAGGCAGCAGAGAGAAAATGGTGCAAATCAAAAGCATCAACTGACCAGAGTATGTATTCATCTTTTCTGTTAAATTGGTTCAAATTGCTAAAACTTCATATTTCCACAAAAAGATGCACTTCAGACATGCAAACTCTTCAAAACATGAAATCCTCTCCTCTGCCCCCATCCGCCATCTCTTTAACAGTTGATGATTTTTTTTTCACATACAAAACTACAACCATCAGCAGTCAGTTGTCAGCATCACACACCCAGGAACCAACCACATTTCCAGCTAACAATCTCCTCTACCTCTCTCCTCACATGTTGTTCACTCGCTGAGTTTTTATAAATTTAAAATGTTTTTTTTTTGCTGTTTAGCTTTTTTTTTCTACTTTTGTCCTTTTTATGCCTTTATTGGATAGGAGAGTATAAGGAAAAGCGTGGGGTAGATAGAGTGGAACGGCAAAGGACCTCGAGAATCAAACTCAAGTCGAAGGAGGCGCAGTTGTGCTATAGATGTCTAAGACCTGCCCACGAGGCTATCGACCCGACGTGTTTAGTAATTCTGAAGGTATTACAACTAGTAGCTATCTATATACAGTCAAGTTTAGTGGTATTTTAGCATCTCTATGTGGTCCTTTTTGGTTATCAAACCTTGAATTGTGCTTATCTGTATAAAAAAAAGTTCTAAACAAATATAATAACATAATGTGCATGCACATTACATAGAGATGCACCAATAGTACATTTCTCTGCCGATATGATATGACATATGCCGATACCAATAGTTCGATTTTTCTTAAGTAGTGCTGTCAATCGATTAAAAAACAAACTAGATTAATCACAATTAAAAACACTTACATTTTATAAGTTTTAATATATTTTATAATGTAATCATTTCACAGTTAATCTCCAAATTAATGTAGAAAAAACTAGCATTTAACATTTATTAGTCTTCAAAAAATATATAACTTCTTACATAAACCCATAATAAATATATATTGTTAATCCGTTAAACATGCGTTAACGTTGACAGCACTATTCTTAAGGAAAAAAATCTTTCAAATAATGCTGCAAACTATACAGGGAACCATCTCATTTGGTACATTATAATATTAGATGCTCCGCGCTGCCACTTTCTTATCAGAAGTAACAAAGCACAAAGCTCTTTGCTATTATTGGATGCTACAAATAATGTTTGGTGCAGGGAAAAGCCGCAGACCCGGCAACCCTGGTTTAAACTACGGGCGATTCAAAAAGGTCAAATGAAGCCTGCTTTCATGTAGCTATTTTTTAACTGTTTATGCGTTATTGTTGCATTAACTTGCCCTAAATTCAACATGAGAGAGATTTTCTTGTTGCGGTCTGACACATTTTTCTGCACCCTTTTGATTGACAGGATATATAACCCTGATCATCGGCTGTTTTTAAACAATTGGCTAATGGCCAATAGTGAAAATAATAGCTTTTATCGACCAATACCGATTGTTGGCCGATACATCGGTGCATCATTACGTGTTCAGTCTATAGGCAAGTAGTTTCTTTACAAAGTGACATCACCAACTACTGGCCCGGCATGCATAATACAGCATTTTTGTTGTTTTGCAGATCCGTGTTAACGGGATCATTTTGACAGCGTTGTCGTCTGTACACGAAAAACGCAAAGCAAAAACTTTTCTGTAAACATACCCTAACACCCTTACTCAAACTGTTCCTCTACTACTACTTCTGAGAGAAAACTACTTTTCTGTATACGCCTAACCCATTTCTGGTGTTTTTGTCCAAAATACTGTATTTTGGTCTAGTCTGACTACTGAATACGGCTGTAACATCGGGCAAAATGCAGTTTGATGACATCCAATGATTTTTTAAAATGGCAGCCTCAAGTTGCAATTTGAATTATAAACAATTTGGGGAGACTGTTTCAGTTAGAGGAAAAGATCAGTGAGCACCAGGTTAAACCAACAGACCACAAGAGGGAACAACAAATAAATATAAACAACAACACTGGACCCCACTGAATTTCCTTGCCTGGAGAAAAAAAACCATTTATTCACCTCCATGTTGTTACAAACTTTTTGATTTTCATTTTTTCTGAAAGTGTTCACAAAAATGTTTAAGACACTACTAAGACATCACAGAGTGAAGCCTAAGATATTTTCCAAAATATCTTCTTTTGTGGTCCACATAAAGAAAATTATACAGGTTCGGAATGGCATGAAGGTGAGTAAATTATTACAGAATTTAAATGGGTGTAAGCCTGAACTTTACACTACAATTCATAAAGGTAATGCTTGGTAAACAGTTACTAAAGGTCAATTTTATAGCACAGACTTGTGCAAAGATTGAAGTCAGGTAACTGGAAGAAGACAAAAAAAAGGAAGACAAAGTGACAGATGAAGGACAGGACCCCATCAGCCAGCCTCGTCTGTACTGCCAGAGTTTCCTTAAAAGATGAAATGTTGCAGAAAACTACTGGTAGTACAGACAGGGGCAAACGATGGAGGCGATGAAACCTGCATGCACAAAACTGATGGGAAACTGTTCTCAGTGGCTGCACCCATCATGCAGAGCAGGAACAGAGGCGGAGATGGGGAGGAGGAGGGTCTCAGGGCCAATAGGTGGGAGAGAAGTGTTACAAAACAAATGTAATAAAAAAAACAAACCAAACATTTTAAAACTCATTAAGCATGCTACCATGTCAGTAAGGCTCATTTCACACTAGATGCGTGCAGCAGGAGCAGAGCAGAAGTGGCAGTGCCGTGCAGAATCTATTTTTGCTGCTCAGCTTACGCTCAGTTAAAGCGGCAGTGTATTATTCGTGGTCAAAATGAACATGGATTGATATGAAAAAAATTAAAAGTATATAAGTGAGGTATATTGTGTTTCGCACAGTCCCAATATGACTTTAAACAGTGTGTAAATAAAAGCATGTTCAAACTATTTAAATTATATCTTTAAAAAAAACATGCTAAAACAAATTTATCATATAAAACTACACAGTTTTTATGATATATTTATATAAAATTATATAGTTTAATGGTTATATGGCATGAGTATTTAGGAGGAGGGAACACTGTCACATCACAGCAGCGTATGCTGTGATCATAAACAAAAGAACATGACAGGCTGATGATGAGTGGAGGACTACAGCATCAGCTCAAGTTCAGTTGCACGCTAGAAATGCTGCCAGTGTGAAAGGACAATGGGCACACGCTGCTTTCACTCTGCATTCTGCTTACGCTTCTAGTGCAAAACAGATGTAAGAAACCCAGGCTGTGTCTGAAATCGCCCCCTATATCCTTAAATAGGGCACTATTTGAGGGGACAGCCATTTGTAGTGGTGTCCGAAACCATAGTGGACGATATTGAGTGCACTCATTCAATCCCACAATAACGAGTGTACAACTGATGTACGCTCAATGGCTAGAGAATACCCACAATGCACTGTGAGAGTCGCGTGCTGAATGAATTCCCGCGTCTCGCCAGAAGATGGCACCCCGCAGCTGAATCATCCATTCGTTTTCCAAACCGCATTTGTCCAGCATAATATCAATCATACAGGTATACATTTCTTTTGTAATTGATTATTAAATTGTTTAATTACAGTTTATACATGCTATAGTTTCCATGGGAAAGTTCAAATTATTATTAAACAGCAAGCACAAACTATGCAAAAGCAGCAGCCCTTCCGAATTCACTCCTTCAAGTGGACTATATTAGTGAAGTAATGTAGGAAATAGTTAATGAGTGTATAGGGGGTGATTTCGAACACAGCGTCAGACATTTTTTCTAAAGGGTTTATCCATTTTCACAATTCATAGCAAGTAAGGACAAAAGAACCTAAGAATAAACAAATGTTAAGCAAATTTCACACATCCAAGGTAAAGTGTGGCAACAAAACAGGCAACCAGAGCAAACACAATCAGGTGTCAAATTTATATAAAGTCATGAAAACCTATGAATTACGGTTTCAAGTTTAGGAGGATTTGCCCCACCTAAACGTTCGTTTAAAAATCAAAGTTATGTTTGCAATAGCAAAATAATAAACAACACAATATAGAACTGCATCTTTTAAATGTGTGGTCTCATGCTCCTCACCATACAAGCAAGACTTGTTTCAAAGACGCGTAAATACAGTCAAGTACAGCATGTTAATATGCTTGTGTTTCTTACAAAAACTGTCAAGAAATTGGACACTTGGTGGGTTTTCACTCTTTGGGCCCTATTTTAACAATCTGAGCGTATGGTCTGAAGCACATGGCGCAGGTGCACTTAGGGCGTGTCCAAATCCAATTTTGCTAGTTTAACGACAGAAAAAAATGGTCCAAAAGGGTTGTACCTAGTCTCTTAATGAGTCATGGGTTTGTTTGGGCGTAACGTGCAAAAAAACTATCAGAGTCTCATCTCCCATTCCCTTTAAAAGCCAGTTGCACTTGCACCATGGCGGATTCGCTATTTACATGGCAGAATCTGCATGCGGAACGACTGAACGCTTCTCCAGAGAGGAATTCTTTTATTTTTAATATTTAAAAATGTTTGTGTGCTGCTGCATGTCCCTGTGTGTGTAATAAGCAGTTCACATATTACTAACGTGCCCTTTAAATAAAAAAAAATAATACTGCGCTATTGACTTTAGACCAGGTTTTTGTTGGTCAACGGCGAAGTGTTTTCAGTTGCCTCAAAATAGCAACGCGCCAACAATGCACCTGAACACACCTCGTTTTCAGACCAGCACGCCCATGGGCGAACAGATGGGTGCGAGTGCATTTGCTATTTAAAATAACGTGGCCCTTTACATGAAAATGATAACTGCGTTGCGCTGAAACTAAAACACAGTCGCAAAAAACATTGTTTCAGATGTCTCTGCACGGAACAAAAAGACAAGAGAGGCATCATAGCCACTGAAGTGCACGAAGTATGGCTCACTTAAAACAAACAATAAAGAGCTGTACACAATAAAGAAGTTTTTGGCTATATACAATTGTTTTATAATAAAATTATTATAAAACTGCTAACTGCACTGTAAAAAAAGTGATTGGAGTAGGGATGGGTGATATCTTATCGATATCCCGCGATAATAACGATAAAGCCTAGTTGATGACGCGACCCATTCGCCAGAGCGAAAACAACTATGGCGGAAGCTGCGGAGGAGTTTATCGCTAAACGAGGAGCTACATCTGGATCCTGTACACACATATTTTCGCTTGCTGAGCACTTGGTCTGAGCGCTTGAGATATTTGCTCTTTGTCAAGCGATCCGTAAAGCGCGCTATTTCAGTTCATCTCAATGAATGCCCAGTGTATTTGATGCACAGTAAACACTAGTCTGAGGCGCGTGACAGAGCGCTCAGTGTTTCACACACACTCAAAGAGAGCGAGAGAGAGAGAGTGTTATACCACGCAGAATTGACGTGCTAAATGTAAACTATATTCTTTGTTGTATTTTTCTGTAAAATAACGGCGTTCATTTGGAATTATTCAGCCTTTATGAACAAGAAGAAACTTATGCTCAAACGGCAATCTCACTTTTTACAGCAACACTTTATGTCCAATGTCTTAGCTCCACCACCAGTCCTGAGTTTAGTTAAAATGACAAATATGCATTAATACGTTTTCATTCCCACATGATTACCAAGTTTTAGTTAAATTACTAAAGTTCTATTATTAAATCATTATTTGCAACTTTTTTGTAATCTGAAGACATTTGGTTGGGATTATTACTTTTGCTGTTTGTGCTATTTGTTCCACTGTTTGCACCATGAGAGTATGAATAAATACAGAATCTGTGTTTACATTTCAAACTTGTCATTGCTTTGAATTATTATTGTTTGTATTGTGTGATGTTTTTTCAGCACAGTTGCACTATTTAAACATTACCTGCACTTTTACAGAAGAAACTTTTCCATTTCTGAAAAGGCTTGTGTGGATTTTTACGTTTTTTTTTAAATTCTTTTATGTATTATAGGAGCCTATTTGATGATGGGTACATTTTGCTTTAGATCATGGTTTGTTTTTCTGAGGCTCTCAAGAATGCAAGCAGCTCTCACTTGTAGCCAAAAACATGGGGAATGGTACTACATTTATCGTCATTGATATCGTTATCGCAATGAATACCAGAAAATATTGTGATACATTTTTAAGTCCATATCGCCCATCCCTAGATTGGAGTACATTTTACAATACTATTTCAGTCTTACTACTTAAAAAGTACTCTGGTATTAACATAGCTAATAAAAAAAATCCTTTGTATACCCTGCAACACTTGACGTGTGAACATGCACGTCTATTACGTCACAGTTGATCATGCTTTCTGCTTTGTCTACCTAACACCATGTCCTAACCAGACACGATGCGATAAGATTCCAGCAAAAACCAATTTGTCTGTCCACACCAGACGTGACGCGACTATGAGACGTGATAAAGTCATTTAAAAATCACAGCCAATCAGAAGAGTGCACGGACTAAATCATATTCATGAACACTACAGCTTTTTAACATTATTAAAAATACATACAGAGTTACTGAAACAATCTTTGTCATAGAATTGATTGTCTGTTCACAATGAGTTACCAGTTAGAATGTTCTTGTCCTTCTGTCGCGGCTAGTCATGACAAAAACTCTGCTTAACATGGAAAATTTACCTTTTATCGCATGTCGCGGCACGTCTGGTTAGGACACGGTATCAGCTGTGTAACAGCTGTCGTTACTTTTAGGTAGAATCTACGATTCTTCTTTTTGAAACACTTGTGAATGTATAGCATATGCGTCCTTACCCTCTCTCTCCTCCTCGATGTGGCTCATTCTGAAGGACATGACATTTTTCTCGTGACCCTGATCTCGAACCATCTCTGCCTCCGTCACCATGGTAACCATTTCTTGCCACTCCATCACCTGCACATCATCCATGCTGCAGGTCTCACTCACCTGTTTTCAGAAATATACATATACTGTATACACAATTCAACCCACTTCATGACTAGTTAGGCTAGTTAAATACTATTGTTAACTTTTAAAAGTGCCACTTGAACACTAGTGACAAATGCTAAATAAAACTGAAAATGCCTAAGGAGAGACCCTAGAAAACAGATAATGTTGTTTACTGTAGTATAAATAAAAAGCAATAGGCCACATATGGCTGTCTGTTACAGTCGTTTGATCATTACTTTTATAATAAAGTCATAAAAGCTAAAGCTAAATAAATGAATCATTGCCTGTGATGCTGCTCTCTTGGTCACCTGCTCCAGGTCGGCCTGCATCTTCCTCTGCTGTTCCTTATATTCCATAAGTTGCTTCTGCAGTTCATCTGTCAATGTCCCAACAAAATCTTACCATAAGACAACATGCAAATTAGGCATGGACACAAGTACCCACATTCTCAAAAACTTTGAAGTGATTAGTCAAATAAAATGCTTGATGCATTACATTACTTTTAATGGAATTAAAACTTCTACAAACAAATGTGTCAAAAAGCTCTTTCAATTTTGGCAAATTCATTGTCAAATCAACCAAATTTCAGACACTTTCCCTTTCTAAAACTGTTAATATTTTTTCTGAAGAAAGAAACGAATAGTGATGAAAGACTAAATATTAAGGGCCAGATTTGCTAACAGCTTACACCAGCGCAAACCAACTTTTGGCTTTAAAAAAAATTACTGTCTGAATTTACTAAAGACATGCAGTGAAAAATTAGCACCGAAAAGGCATGGACCGTTATCTTTGCGGCTGACCTTATTGCATATGCATTTGTAGTAGTTTCCCTTTCAGATGCAAAATTTATGGGAAGAGAGTATTTAAATTAATCATGCAATGGTATTATTTACTACGGTTTGGGCTAGTCAATTTACTGGTATTTGCGCCATTATTTACCAGACGCTAATTTGCGCTGCTCTTAGTAGATTGCGTTGGTCATTATGCAAATTATCTGGCTATGCCGGTGTTCTTTAATTTGCACGTCGTCAGTAGATCACGCACAGAACTTTCCGCTCCCATCTGCACTTTTTTGGAAACTAATTTGCCCTGTTTAGTAAATCTGGCCATAAATCTCATGGAGCGGGCCACTGTTCCTTTCATGGACTACCATCATAAAGCTGGGTCAGTGCTGTACCCGGAGTCTATACTGAATAAAAATATATGAGATGCTTAAAAAAAACAGCAACAATTAAAATATCTAATTAATATATTATAATTATAACTATAATTATATTAACAATTTTTAATTATTGAGATATATGCATACTATATGCGTTGGTTGGACATGGTTAGAGATGGTTAGAGAGTTGGATTTCTAACCTAAAGGTCTCAGTACCGGCAGGAAATGTAGGTGGGGGGGGAGTGAATGAACCACTCTTCCACTCTCATTACCCACAACTGAGGTGCCCTTGAGCAAGGCACCTAACCGCCAACTGCTCCGGGTGTGTGTGTTCAGTATTCACTGCTGTGTGTGTGCACTTGGATGGGTGAAATGCAGAGCACAAATTTTGAGTATGGGACTCCATACTTGGCTACATGTCACTTCACTTATATACAACCCCATTTCCAGAAAGGTTGGGACACTTTGTAAAATGCAATAAAATCAAGAATCTGTGATTTGTTAATTCTCTAGAACCTTTATTTAACTGACAAAAGTACAAAGAAAAGATTTACAAAGTTTTCACTGACCAACCTAACTGTATTTTGTAAATATAAATTTTGATTTTGATGGCTGCAACACTCCAAAAAAGTTGGGTCAGAGGCAAAATAAATGTAAAATTATTATAGAATATCCAGTGTTTTGAAACAGTCCGCAAAAAACAGGTGAACTGGTCTATAAATGTTTTTTTTTCAGATCTTTCGATCTAATGGACAAAATAAGCTTGCGCAATTTACATATGAACGCTCCCAGAGATGACGGAAAAACATACGGAGAGCAGCAGCTTTCGATTCTGCTCTGATAGTAGCAGAAATCAGAAATGGTGAGAGAACATTTGTGCTTGGTACGTTTTTCATCTTCAAGCCAAACTTGGATCTTCAGCCGACCAAGTTTCAATCCGTCTGGCTAGCATGCTTCCCACGTTTAAGAATTAGGTCAGTAGGCGGACTGTAGGCAATCTTTTGTGGCTGTTAAAACAAATTTGACCACATTAACGTCTACACTACAAAAGCAATCCGGTCTAGTGCGTTTTCGACTACCTCTGGAAGTGGTGCATCAGTGCAAACGGCATGGGTAACTTGCATTTGTGGAGGTATCATTGATGTGGAGGCGTATATTGGGATTGTACAGAGACATATATTGCCATCAAGATGACATCTTTCCTGGGAAGCAAGACAATGCTAAGCCTCATTCTGCATGTCCTGCAGCAGAGTGGCACTCTACGACGTAGAATGGATGTGCTTGACTGGTCTGCCTAGTCCAGATCTGTCTCTTATTGAAAATGGAATGAAAAGGAGAATCAGACAACGATGACCATGGATAGTTGAGCAGCTGTCTTATCAGGTGAGATTGGGCAAAAAATTCCTTTTTGCAAAACTGCAACAAGTATCCTCAATTCCCAAATTATTAAAAAAGTGTAATTAAAAGGAAAGGTGATGTGACACAGTGGTAAACATGCCTCTGTCCCAACTTTTTTGGAGTGTTCCATCAAAATCAACATTTGTTTATATTTACAAAATACAATTAAGTTGGTGAGTACAAAACAAAAGAAATCTTTTCTTTGTACATTTGTCAGTTAAATAAAAGTTAAAGAGAATTAACGAATCACAGATTATTGATTTAATTGCATTTTACAAAATGTCCCAATTTTTCTAGAAATGGGGTTATATATATATTCAACCAACACATACAGTGTATATCCCAATAATTTAAAATAGTGCATATAATTATAATATATGATAATTTTAATTGTTGGTCTATAATACTAGCCCCCGCTCAAACACTGCTCCACTTATTTATACCATTTTTTGCCTTCATATCTTCATACAGCTCCAGTTTGCTGAGCATTTCCTCTCTCTCCTCTTGCAATTCAGTAATGCGACCATGTAGGGACGTGATGTCAGGGGACATATTAAGACATACTCCAGACTGAAGTCAAAAACAGAAAAAAGTTAATTAAATGTAGCTGAATATTTACGTGCAGATCTGATGAAAAATGCAATATACTTTCTTACCTGAACTTTTTTGAGTTCCTGCTCGAGCTGCCTGATCCGAGACTTAGACCATGCTTTCATCTTTAAGAACTTTGCCTCTGCTTTATTGACCTCGGAATCTTTCAGCTTGACTTGGGCTGAATTGGACAGAAAAGAACAGAAAGAAATATAAAAACAAAGCCACTGAGGTCCAACAATGCAGTGACAGGACACAGCAATCCTAATCCTAAAATTCCACAAAATTGGCCCCCAGGTAGTGCATGTTTTAGTGTGTTTATCTTATTCATCTAATCAGGTTTTTAAAAAACTGCCCTAAAAGGTAAAATATATATATATAACTGGAAATCAGTTATGGGGGCAAATAATGCCTCATAGTGGAAAAGTTAATTTATGTCACCGATGTTAACTGACCACAGCACAGAATATGAAAAGATTTGGGAGTCAGCTGTCCTCAACAGGCCTAAACCTGCCAAGATACCAGCACAAAAACACACTCAGTAAAATATTATCAAATTATCGTTATTATCAACAAAATCCCAGAAAATATAGTTTTTTTTGTCAATATCACAGACTCCCTACTAAGAACAGGTTTATTGCTGTCTAAACGACATTTGAAATGCCAAGTCACTGATAGGACAGGGGTTTAACCTCACACTGAAGTCATTTGAGAAACAAAGGTCAAACTGCAGATGACATTCTGTAAGTATGTGGCATAGTTTACTACCTTGCAGCTCTGTGACTCTCTGAGATGTGATGCAGGTGGATTGGTTTGCTGAGGTATCTGCAGGTAGTGATATAGAGCGCTGAAGAGTCTCAAGCTGTCTGCGTAAGGCCTGCTCCTTCTCTGACAATTCAGCCTCATGTTTACCAGCAGCCCTGAGGAGCTCAGCCTCATGTTTCTCCATTAGATCTCTGAGCCGAGCCCGAGTAATGTGACGCTCTGCCTCCAGCTTTGACTGAAAGTTTTCCCTCTCGCTTCGCAAGTGTTGCATTTGTTCTGTCAGCTCCTACCAAAAAAAAACCCACATAAGTTAACAAATTGAATCAGATAAATGTGAGCACCAGAGACTTAAAAGTGTAGAGGTCTGACTATTTAATTTACTTATGTGTGCACAAAACATACAAACAGACACTGATCATCGAGGAAGCTACACATTATAATAAGATTATAGTCATATCAGATTATAGATTATAGTAATATCAGACTCCTGCTAACACACATACTGCTGCAGTCCTAACAGATGCCCATTAAATACAGACATGAATCCTGACAAACACAAAATTTAAAAAAATTAAAGAAATTGAAAATGCACAAGCCTGAATGAGCAAGAACTCTCTAGAATGGATCAAGCAGAGCTACAGAACTCCTCGTTCTTATTTAAACATTAATATTGGATATAGCAGCGACTATAGAGTGATAATAACATTTAGTGAATTAATTTGTAATATGTGATAATTCAATCTGGAATGATTACATTTTTTTATTTAAAGGGGTCATGTAATGGAAAATCAATCAATCATGTCCTTGATATTTACACATATAGGAGGTTGAAGAAAATGAAAGAAATTATTGAATAAAAGTAAACAGTTAGTAATAAAATAAGAACAAATAATCAAATTACAAGCAATAGCCACAAATAAATACAATCGAACAAAGATACAAGTAAAAAAACTGTGCTTGTCAGGCAGGCCGTCTCACTGGGACTCAAAGGTAGCATTTAGCCAACCTGGCTAAATGGGGAAACTGGCTCTTTGTCCTTCCACCATGCACCTTGAGGGAGCGAGCGATCGATCACCAAGTCACATGCACTTGGAAGACAAACGTTAGTGTAGCCTATATTTAGTAAATAATATTATTATAATAATAATAATATTTAGTAAAAATACAGCTCTTATTGTTGTTAAAAATGTACTAATTACTATTTAATCAAATGTCAAGGAAGAAAAAAACAGTTCTGTAGCATAAGTGAGAGCTGGGCAGGGGCAGCAGGGGGCGGGGCGCGTTCGGTTCGACATGAGAGTATTGCGGTTCGTACCGTGGGTGGTGTATCGCGGTTTTTCGGTTCGGTTTGAATATCGTTACACCCCTATACATTACATAACACTAATACTAATACTAATACTAATACTAATAATATTTAGTTTCCTCCATTATGTTATAATATTATTCCTATGACAGTAATAGCCATATATTGTAAAACAAATGCACTGAAAAATAAATGAAACTTTTGTCCTAATTTCTATACATACAAGAGATAAACCAGTGAGCTTTTATTTGGACGGAAACTGCAGTCAAGCTTTTATTTTGGCGGAAAACACGTTTACAAACGCGTCTCATTACAAATCTAGTGAAATGCTGTAATCCTCAACTATGCAAATGTGAAAATAATGCATAACTGGTGCTCGCTACGTTCCCAAATGCACGCTAAATTCATTACATGCACAGATGGAGTTCACAACAATGGCGCAAAACACGACATTAAAGCCCTCTATATTATTATGAGAAGTTTAAATATATTTTCGGGCTGCTACAGTTAATGAATGGGAAGCACTGCAATCTATTTGTGGAGGGCCACCACAAATAAATCAATGTATGGGAAACACTGGGATCAGCTTCTGACTAAAATGTAACCTCAGTTCCCAGATGAGGGAATGAGACGTTGCGTTAATGCAGTGTTACTTATACTCAGGGTTTTCGTGAGCTTATGCTCTATTCAGTCAAAATATAGGGAGCAAACCCACCCCTATTCCTCACACTTGCAAATGGTATTATTCAATCAGGCTTCAGTATCTTCAGTGTCTATAAAAAAAAAAAGAATTTCCCCATAGTGTCAGCTTCTGATGCAATGTCTCGTTCCATCATCTCAGGGAACCGAAGTTGCATTTAGTAACCGGAGACATTTTAGAACTATATATAGATAATAGACTGAAGCAAGTGTGAGAAAAAGCCACCCTGATATCTCAAGTATCAAAACACATGTTACACATACTGCGTGGATATAGTGAGGTAAAGTTCGCCAATGCGTTTAGATGCGTTTCTGAAAGAGGTGTCAAAAGTGTTTTTGACAGAGAGTGAAAATAATAATTAGCTAATTTTGCTAAAAAGTTTGCTAACTTCATAAGATAACCTCCAGAAACATAATATAAAGATCTGAAAATCTATTTCATGAGCCCTTTAAATGGTATTGAGTGAGTATTTGAATGATTTATTCAATATTTATTCATTGTTTGCATTCAATTTGATTTTCAAGTATGGATGTAAAATTTTTAGAATCATTATTATTTAATTAATATAACAATGAAGATACTACTAATAATTAATAATTATTGTTGGCAAGTGCTATTTGCACTAGCTCCGCCCAACAATGCCTGGTTGGGCCACACAAGATTAAAAAAGACACATGTGTATCATTGTCTTCAGTGGTGTAATCAGTAGAGCTCATGGACTTAGTTTTGACGTGATTGACCTGGGTTTGAATCTGCCCTTTGTCGAGCTCGCTCTTCTCCCATCGGAAAGGCATTTACTTTCAATAAAAATGAAGAAAATGTTCTAAAAGTGGAAATAAAGTGCCTAACGAAATGTTTAATAATAAAAGTATTTATTGGGTAGGGGTAGGTGTAGGGAGGGCTTTTATTGTCCCATTAAGGCGGCATCAATTTAATAATTTTAATAAATATAATAATTTACACTTTGTTATTATTGCATCCTGTTAATGTACAACAATACTGAGGTGCAAATAGTATGTATCTGCCAAAATAAAGTATAAATAGCATCTAATTACTATTCACACAATATTGCAAAGAACTGCTACTTTTACATGGTGTAAATAGAATATCACTATTTGCAGTGTAAATAGCATCTATTGCTAAGAAAATATGCTATTTTCACTTAGTGTAAATAGAATCTAGTTATTTACACCGTGTAAATAGCATCTATTGCTATTTGCACTTAGTGCACATAGCCGCTGCCTAGCAATAAATTATTTTTGTTGTCGTACATAGTAGTAGTGTAAACATATAGGAAACGTGGCTGCACATGATTACAGTGAGCATCTGATAAGTGCAGTTATTCTTTGACCATGTATATTTTCTTTGATATTTTACATAACATACAGTTGTATGCAGCTTTTAACAGTACACCATGCACACTAGGGTCTAGAGTAAAACTGCAATTGGTATGTTGGTTTATATTTAATATATGTGGTTGTTTGTATGTTGAGAAGACGTTTTTATGAAGTGCCATATCATGCGTCACGTGACACCCGCTCCCTGAACAAAGTACAATGAACAATATTGTCAGCATCCAGATGACAGCCTTTTGGGATAACTGCGCTAGTCGAGCAGACGACATTGAAAATAATGTTTTTTTCTTTTTTGAGCTCCTTGGGTCTATAATTCACATTGTGCAAATTAAGCTTTTATTGTTTATAAATTGTGAAAGTGTTATACAAGTTAAACCTTAAAAGTCCAAGAACACAGAAAGCAATAGAAATTACACAAAAAGTTGGAACTAAGCCAAGTTTCATTTTATTTCCTCCTAAAGATGTTTTGTCATATACAGTTAATCCGGAAAGTATTCACAGCGCTTCACTTTTTTCACATTTTGTTATGTTACAGCCTTATTCTAAAATGGATTAAATTAATTATTATTAATTATTAAATTAATTTAATTAATTTAATTTAATTTAATTTAAGTTTGGCGGGGCGGCCAGCTCTAGAAAGAGTCCTGGTGGTTCCAAACTTCTTCCATTTACGGATGATGGAGGCCACTGTGCTCATTGGAACCTTCAATGCTGCAGAAATTTTTCTATACCATTCCCGAGATCTGTGCCTCGATACAATCCTGTCTCGAAGGTCTACAGACAATTCTTTGGACTTCATGGCTTGGTTTGTGCTCTGACATGCACTGTTAACTGTGGGACCTTATATAGACAGGTGTGTGCCTTTCCAAATCATGTCCAATCAACTGAATTTACCACAGGTTGACCCAATCGAGTTGCAGAAACATCTCAAAGATGATCAGTGGAAACAGGATGCACCTGAGCTCAATTTTGAGTGTCATGGCAAAGGCTGTGAATACTTATGTATTGTGATTTTTTGTTTTTTATTTTTAATAAATTTGCAAAGAATTCAAACAAACTTCTTTCATGTTGTCATTATGGGGTATTGTTTGTAGAATTGAGGAAAAAAATTAAGAATTTAATCCATTTTGGAATAAGGCTGTAACATAACAAAATGTGGAAAAAGTGAAGCGCTGTGAATACTTTCCGGATGCACTGTATCCTGCTCTGCAAAACGAGCAGGACTGAGCCCTTCTTAAAAACATGTTTATTTATAAAAGAGACATAATCAAGTAATTGTATGATGTAATTGTATGTTTGAACAGCAGCTTAATGCATTTTTGAATAAACTAAATAAAAACAATGGGCATCACGCCACTGAACCATTGAACATATTTTTCACAATTGAAAGTTACCTTAACTTGTCCATCTTTATTGCCGAGTGCTGCATCCTTCTCCCTGATCAACTCTTTTAAATGAGCCACAAGTTCCTGCATTTGCATCAGCTGCTCAGTGATCTCAGAAAATCGCATGTCAGTGCCTGTGTCCACCGACGGGGAGCCAGGAGCCTGAGACAAGCAAAGGATCTATTAATGATGATGAACATATATGTAATAGATAATATACACTCAAAAGGTTATCATCATAAATCACACAAGGTGATCAGGATCCCACTGTGGAAGGTGTGTTTGGGGGCTTGTATTACCCTGAAGGGGATTATTTTGCGATAACTGGATGACTTGATTATTACATGCACGGCATCTCACCAAATAAATTAATACGTTGACATGACACATTTATAATTATTTCTGAATAAAAGATGCAGTTCACTCCTAGACATTCCCACACTAAACATTTATGGCTGATTTCCCTAGAGGAGGCATTACATACATCACAAAAAAGATATTTGAACTAAAGAATTTTTAATACTCACTCCATGAGATGAGCCGGGCTCATCTGGCGAAAACCACTTCAGCATTGTTTACACAACTTATGGCCCAAGACAGAAGGTTTTAAATAAAGTAAAGCAAATCTACACAAAACTCATTTCACAGTCATCCTACTGGACTAACAGGAGGGTCCTTAAAAATCCGGTCCTGGACTTCCACTCCCCTGTATTAAAATAAAATAATATGCATACATTTTATATTTTAAATATATACATGTTTATATGTTAATTATATGCAAATAAATACATAAATCATTTGTATGCATTTATTTAAAATCAGTATTATAATACTTATACAGGTGCATTATCTACGTCATCTAATTTAAGCTTTCTGTTCAGGCAGAGGAGAAAAATTATAAATGAATATCTAAACAAACTGCTAACCATAATCAACAATCACAATCTACTCAAACCATAGAAAAAAGAAAAGAAAAAAACAATAACAACAACATCAACGGAACAATTCGCACATCTTCATACAAATCATATGGTGGCAGAAATCTGATACTTACCGCTTAAAACTGAAACCGTGACTTGCAGCAACTATGAATATTTGAAAATGAATTGAAATGGCAGTTTACACAATCTTGACACAATCTTACCTGCCTCCCAATAACATGGAATTATATCGCGTCACATGTCGAACACAGTGCATGACAATATGTTCACTCGTACATGTTTAACATGCCAAATATATATGTCTGTGCTGTATTTAAAAGCGGCGATACAGCAACTTTATTTTCTATTAGGTTAATCAATGTGTTATACACTCATCTCTTGCTAATGCGCAATGTTCTTCTTCTTGTTGTTGTTTAATGCGCGCTCACTGTTTTGGAGCATTACCGCCACCTACTGTACATTGTGCCTGGTCGCCAGCTCTGATAGTTATGCAGTGAGATTAGTAGCTTCACCCAGTGACTAAATGACTTTACTGACACCAGTCTTTGAACTTCAGTAAATGAATAAAAAAAATTGTTAAACATATTACAGTAAATTAATTTGACATAATCCAACTAAACTGGTTTAATTTAAAAGAAATAGCCTAAATTAAATTGTATGTAAAAACTTTACTAAGGGTAATGCATTTATTTTATTGAGTATATAGCCTACAGAAAACATGGTATTGCTAATTTTCACTTAAAAATAAGAAATATTACTACAGTTCATACTTGTTACCTGCCTATAACAATATTAACAGTAGTTATGTGCTCTATGTTTACAGATCCTGGGGTGCATGGTGCACAGGACGATGCACAAAGATGGTGTAAATAGCATGGCCCTGTTTTAAATGGCACACTTCACATGCACTTTCGGTCTTGTGGACTTACAATGGCTGCCGCGTGCGTGTGTCCGTTAAATCAATGGCTGTGTCCGAAATCACCCCCTATACCCTTAAATAGGGCACCATTTGAAGGGACAGCCATTTGTAGTGTTGTCCGAAACCATAGTGGATATTATTGAGCGCACTTATTCAATCCCACAATAACGAGCGCACAACTGATGTTCACTTAATCATTTTCATTCACTCCTTCAAGTGGACTATGTAGGGAATAGTGAATGAGGGTATAGGGGGTGATTTCGAACACAGCACATAAGACCATAGGGTGTCCCATTTGTCACTTTAGGTTTCAGAAGGCTGCTCGCATGCATCCTCTTTGAGGTCGATATGCGCCCTCGATGCACACTTTTGCAGAGCCCTTACAGGGCTGCATTCCAGTCCAAATTGTTATGGCCTTCACTCACTAACTTCCCTCCATCTCATGGAATCGCACTAAGCCCATGATCACTTGGAATTCACTGGCTGATTTATTATTTAAACCTTTTTTTACTTATACATTTGTTTTATGTACCATTCTATATGCATATTGTTGGAGAAAATATATAAAATCCCATAGGCATATGAGCTGTTGGAGAAAAATAAAATTGCACAAACGAAAAAAATATCAATAGTAAACTTTGACTGTGAACATAAGGTAGTTACAAGTATTATGCAATTAAATCTCAACATGATTAATATACTATACACTATTATGCGATTCATTCTCGAAATAATTTATATATCATTAAGCGCAATCTGCTGTGACGTCACAATCAAGTTGAATTGTGGGATACAGAGCTGCTTGAAGTGTAGGCCTACATCGGAGTAGACTCGCTCCCCTCTGTCAAAATTGAGGGGACGAGGGTCTGTCCATATAAACTTCCCTTGTCCACTTCACGAAGTGGAACACATTTCAAAATGGCAGTAAGGATTCCCCCAAGGGGAAGTGCTTAGGGAAGTTTGCAAGTGCGTGTCTAAAAGTGGAGTGGAACGCAGCCTTGGTGTGAGAAGTAGTATTTGAAAATCAGACAAAAAATCAAAGGTGCAAGAATGTGTAGTTAACAGCTTTAGTGAGGGAAAGAATTACAATCCCATGAATCATTTCTAACAGATTGAGGTGGAGGAATTTAAAACTACTCATTTACAGGCCTGAAATTTAGCGAGCTCATGTGGCTGCAGTGAGGGGAGGAGTGAAAAAAGTGCAGACAAGACGGAAGCCGTTTCTCAATATGCGTTCTTTTCTGTAGCTACTTGTGTTCTTATGTGGACTTGTGAAATTTACTGTTCCAATTCAAAGTTCACATATAGCCAAATACAGTTCAAATCACCAGATGTGTTCTTGCTCCACCCCTTTTATCGAGGATGCAGACGAGAGGTGACTTGTGCCAAAGCCATGTGAAGGCAAGCCTGCAACCTTAGCTAAAAAAAAGTTTAACGCCTGCTAACACTGCGGTTTTGTGAGGAAATAGCTTATCCTATAATGAATCGACAGCCCATCGGCTAATCTTCAACATGTTTGCTCTTAAACATTCGCTTTGGATTGATCTATTTTTAGAGTTTACACAAAACATCTCTGCATCAGAGCAAGGCAGCCCACAGTCACAATAGTTCCTACTACTGCGGACCCTTGCAATGGGTTTAAATGTAACACCCTAAAAGCCTTGATCACTTGGAATCTGCTATGGAGCTGATTTATTATTTAGTTTTTCCGTTGTAAATTAGTTTTACGCACCATTATATAGCAGGGCCATAACCACCATAGAGAATATTTTATATTCTTGATGCTGCTCTGCTACACTCCATTACACTCTGTTTGTTATTAGGATGACAAAAAGTGTTAAATATAGTTAAATAAAGTATATTTTAGGCTGTTTTACCTTAGAAGTCTAAGTGCAAATTCAAACATTACGCTATAGAATTTTTTTTGTTTGTTATTTTATGGGGGGAATTGGGTTATGTTAAGTCCTTTCACTCATCAAGACTTGGGCTCTGTGTGGAATTTGTGAGATCTAGCAATAATGTGAACCGGCAGGTAAAGTTCACATGCAGGTGCATAGCGATTAAAGTTGTGCTTCAGTGGAAGGTAAAACTAGTTCACATATTGCTAGATCCCACAAACTCCACACAGTGCCCATAAGTCTGTGTTGATGAGTGTGAGTGAAAGGATTTAACATAACCCAATAGAATCCCCTGAATGTAAGGCATTTATAAATGTTTATTAACTTGAAAAAAATAAAATAATATATATATATATATATATATACAGTATATACACTCACCTAAAGGATTATTAGGAACACCATACTAATACTGTGTTTGACCCCCTTTCGCCTTCAGAACTGCCTTAATTCTACGTGGCATTGATTCAACAAGGTGCTGAAAGCATTCTTTAGAAATGTTGGCCCATATTGATAGGATAGCATCTTGCAGTTGATGGAGATTTGTGGGATGCACATCCAGGGCACAATGCTCCCGTTCCACCACATCCCAAAGATGCTCTATTGGGTTGAGATCTGGTGACTGTGGGGGCCATTTTAGTACAGTGAACTCATTGTCATGTTCAACAAACCAATTTGAAATGATTCGAGCTTTGTGACATGGTGCATTATCCTGCTGGAAGTAGCCATCAGAGGATGGGTACATGGTGGTCATAAAGGGATGGACATGGTCAGAAACAATGCTCAGGTAGGCCGTGGCATTTAAACGATGCCCAATTGGCACTAATTGGTAACAAGGCATGATAAATCCATGTTCTCATTCTGTTTACGCCAAATTCTGACTCTACCATCTGAATGTCTCAACAGAAATCGAGACTCATCAGACCAGACAACATTTTTCCAGTCTTCAACTGTCCAATTTTGGTGAGCTTGTGCAAATTGTAGCCTCTTTTTCCTATTTGTAGTGGAGATGAGTGGTACCCGGTGGGGTCTTCTGCTGTTGTAGCCCATCCGCCTCAAGGTTGTGCGTGTTGTGGCTTCACAAATGCTTTGCTGCATACCTCGGTTGTAACGAGTGGTTATTTCAGTCAAAGTTGCTCTTCTATCAGCTTGAATCAGTCGGCCCATTCTCCTCTGACCTCTAGCATCAACAAGGCATTTTCGCCCACAGGACTGCCGCATACTGGATGTTTTTCCCTTTTTACACCATTCTTTGTAAACTCTAGAAATGGTTGTGTGTGAAAATCCCAGTAACTGAGCAGATTGTGAAATACTCAGACCGGCCCGTCTGGCATCAACAACCATGCCACGCTCAAAATTACTTAAATCACCTTTCTTTCCCATTCTGACATTCAGTTTGGAGTTCAGGAGATTGTCTTGACCAGGACCACACCCCTAAATGCATTGAAGCAACTGCCATGTGATTGGTTGATTAGATAATTGCATTAATGAGAAATTGAACAGGTGTTCCTAATAATCCTTTAGGTGAGTGTATATTCTAAAAAATGTAAGTCACCATAGACATGTGTCCACAAGACTTGACTAATAGGTGTTGTTGCCTCAAGTTTTTGCTTCAAACTGATGTAAGACACTTTTTCTTTACAAAGGCCGTATGCGAAGGGGTGTGAATGATCATGAGTAATGCTGTGAATCACACCGGAGAGACAAAGGAACCCATGATGAGCTGCATAATGAATGAGCCTCAGGTATGTGACTGAAAGGAGCAAAGCAACAGGACAAAATAAATATATTTTGTTGTTTATTTAGAATGTAGTCAACAAAGGCACATTACAAACACCTATTATATTTTAAATTATCAAAAGATTTGACTGCTATTTTTAATGTTTATGAATGAAGTCTCATGCTAAAAAAACAGTGATATTGTGACACTGAACACAATTCAGTATTCAGTAAATACAAATAACTGAATAATTGGTAATGATGAATGTTATAAGTAAAATATTTAATAATGCAATGCAATTATGATTTCAAAGAGTATAGGGTGAATTCATGTTGATTGGGACATTTTTTCCCATTGGCAAACATTTTCTGAATCATTTGATTTTGTAAACTATCCGATACACACAATACTCAAATATCATTTTGAGTTTCGGTTCATTTATGATACAGCGCTAAGGCTATTTTTGCTTCTTATTTATTAAATAAGCAAATATATTAAAAACATTGATTAAAATTAAGATACAATTTATACAAAACTTAAAAGAAATTCTTTCTACAAAACAAAACTTAATGAAGTGGTCAAAATCATTTCTGACAAACTCTATGTCTTCTGATAGGCCTATATTGCGCATCTGATGTGTCCTTTATTACTCATGCTGTTCACTTTTCACAACCAACATATATTAAATTAAAAAATAACATTAGGCTATAATATTTAAACATCAATATGAAACAAAATATGTTTTAATGGCTACTGAACGCAAAACGTTTGACTGGTAGGGGAGAGCGGGGCACAACCTAACGCTTTTTGACTGTTTCAGTTTGTGTAAATCCACTTGGGGTTCAGAGTATTTATTTTTTTCCCACATTCATTTCCCACGTCTAGTACAGTTATGTGGTTTTGTTTCATTTGTTTACAGTGTATACTTTTTTCTTGATTTACCCCGAAAGAATGGAAGTGAAATGTGACAACATGCCTCATAGGTGGGGTACATTGTAACACGTAAGGGGCACAATGTAACATGACCAAATGACAGCTTAAAATGTTATCTGATATAATCAAAAAAATATCCAAGACAAACTAAAATATTTTGTCAAAAAAATACAATTATTAACTTTTTTAAATAAAATAATGGCATTTTTTAATAATTTTTTGTTTGACAACAAACACATCGCTAAACACAGCTATACAGCATAGTTAAAACATAATAATAATGAATAATTTCTGAACACTGACTCTCAGTTATTATTCACCCTTTTCTCATGTTTTCTCAAAATAATTCATAAAAGTATAGAATATAATAGCATAGTTCTAATAGGGGCTCATTGTAACGCAGTGTTACAACGCACCCCACCTGCGCAACTGGGATTTAAACCGCGGCTCGTGTCTTCTGCTGGTTTGATCAGCATTAAAGAACTATGTCTCATGTTTGTGAGAAGTATTCACTAAGTTAGAGTTCATTTTCTGAAGACTATCTGAATGAACATCATTCAGAGAGAGGCTGCAGATTGCGCATCATGTTTGTTTTCTTTATTTTGCAAAAAGCACAACATTTTGTTTTTATTGTGACTGTACACAAATAAAAGTAGAAACTTAACAGATTATAATGATGTATAACACTTGCCTGAATGATAAAAATCAACAGTTATTTGTCTCTTTGGCACTGATAAAAAAAGCGAGTTGATTGCGCCGGCCGACTCCAGGGGGTTAAGGAGTAATTATCCGTGTAGTTACAGGGTAAGTGGTGCTTGTTCCCCTCTTGTTTCATGTAGTTACAGGGTAAGTATGAATCTGCGGGCTGTAAATTAAAGTGGTGTTTGTTCCCCTCTTGTTTCATGTAGTTACAGGGTAAGTATGAATCTATGGGCTGTGAACTTAAGTGGTGCTTGTTCCCCTCTTGTTTCACGTAGTTACAGGGTAAGTATGAATCTATGGGCTGTAAATTAAAGTGGTGTTTGTTCCCTTCTTGTTTCATGTAGTTACAGGGTAAGTACAATAAAAAACACGTACAAAATCTGATATCACTCGTAAACATTTATTTGAAAAACATCTTTTCAACAACTCAAAACAGATTTACAACACTTCTTATTCATTTATTCATTTTTTAAAATAAACTTTTCATTTAAAATAATAACGTCCTGACAGAAAGAGGCACGTTTTGTCCCTTTTTTTGTTTCTCTTGCTTGGATTCTTCTTCTTTTGTTCCTCCTCTTCTTTTTCATTATTTTCACTGATGGATCCTAAGAAGGAATCCCATGTCGTTTGATATTCTGTATTATTATTTATTAAAAGAAAAAGTACACCCAGGAATGCTCTCATAATTTACTCATCTTTTTGCATCCGACCAGCTGTTACCAGCGTGCATGAGTAAAAAGCAACGTGAAAGCTTCAAGCTTTCATGACATTCTCACGCGAGTTTCATCTGAAACTCACGCGAGAACTGCCGTCTCTGTCTTCTAGTCCTGTTTGTTTCTCATTGCTATTATCATATATTGTGTTATTGCTTGTATACTGTTGTGAGCATTAATTAAAAAAATTAAATAAAAACGGATGGCATCCGACGTGACCAGAATTTCTCGGCGCGCTCACGTCACGCTTCAAGTTAAGTCAAGTGTGAACTTAACTCTCTCATGCGCGCACAGATGACTGTTGGTCGGAAACGATAGTCTACAGTTTAAAAAATTTAAAATATTGGTCTTTTCTTACAAACACTTATCGTTTCACTTCAGAAGACATTGATTCATCCATTGGGATCGTATGGATTACTGTAGTTATTGCTGTATGTACTGTTTGATGCTTCAACTTTTAGGAAACCAAATGAGTTTTCATTAGCAGAGATTATTTATTTTTCTGTGTTCATCTGAAGAAAGAAAGTCGTATACATCTCGGATGGCATTAGGGTAAAAGACATGTAAATGGTGAGGACATTTCTGGGTGTAGCTACTGTATTTTCTTTAAATACATAATATAGCTACAGAATAGCTAGAGACATAGGATTCCTTCTTAAGATTCATCTGCGGCAAGAATAACAAAAAGAAGAGGAACAAGAGGAGGAGAAAGCCAAACAAGAGACACGAGTGTTGTAAATCTGTTTTGAAAGTTGTTTTTCAAATAAAGATTTCAGAGTGATATCAGATTGTGTACGTGTTTTTATTGTACTTACCCTGTAACTACATGAAACAAGAGGGGAACAAGCACCACTTTAATTTACAGCCCGTAGATTCATACTTATCCTGTAACTACATGAAACAAGAGGGGAACAAGCACCACTTTAATTTACAGCCCGCAGATTCATACTTACCCTGTAACTACATGGAATAACAAGCACCACTTACCCTGTAACTACACGGATAATTACTCCTTAACTAAAAAAAACTTACAGTATATATCATTTGTTAATTTTCCTTATTCTCCAAAACTTACATACTGTTCCCTTATACCTACACGTATGTACTTTATAGTTACACTATAATTACCGAAAGTTATGCTGTAAATTCGCTTTACTTACACAGTACTTTCCGGGCTGTAATCTAAAGCGTTAACAAAAAGACCAATAACCCAATAACATCCCACCCTCACCACCCCCACATGTAAAATGTTTTTTTTTTATTTTTTTTTATGCATGTATGTATGCCTGTATGTATGCTTGGTCTGTTGGAGAGAATATTAAAAAATACACAAACGATAATTAGGGTAGCTACAAGTATTATACAGTTAAATGTCAAAATAACTTCAGTATCATACAATAGAGTTGTGTGGGTGGGGGTCAATTAGGAGCAATCTGCTGTGACCTCACAATTGTGTTGAATTGTGGTCTATGGGTCTGCCTGAAGTTTAAGTATTGAGTAGACTCGCTCCCTCTGTCAAAATCGAGGTTTGGCTGCATCCAAAATCGCATACTTCCCTATTATATAGTAGACGAAAAACAGTGTGTGACAAAAAAGTATGTCCTAATTCACAGTACTCATTAAAGAGTAGGCAAATAGTATCCAGATTACCTACTTCCAGCGAAATTCTGAAGCATGCATACGATGGACACTTTCCAATGAGACCACGGGAGAGGATTTATGAATGGCAGTGAAGCGAAGTAACTGACGATGGTAAGACACATGATAATGACAACATGACTAATGCAGTACGTCCGGATTACATTCATACTACACACATTCATACTATATAGAACGGCAACTTTTTTAACGGTCTTGAAGTAATTACTTATTTCAAAATAAGTACCTACTCGAGAGTACGCGATTTCAGATGCAGCCATTTATATAATTATAAATAATTATAATTCATATAAAATAAATATAATAATTAATTAGCAGCAAACGTCTGGCAATATTGTCTCAAATGCTTTCACTATTACCTGCTAATTTGGAGCAAGAGATACAAAGTTTTATTGCATCAGATATATGCATTTTGCTTAAAGCTAATTGTTGCATATTATTTTCAAAAGAAAAAAAGCTAAGTAGAAGCTAGTTGAAATGTGCTATATAAATAAACTTGCCTTGCCTAAAGCCTGCTCAAAAAGTCACTAAATGTTGTAGATGATATAATGTGCCATCTGTTTTCTCTTCTAATTTACATACTGTTAATATACTTTACATACTTTTTTAGAATTTACATACTCGTTACATACTGCATTTTAAAATAATATATCGTCCAATAAAGCTGTTCTCATTTACATATTTTCTGTCAGACAACAGAACAAGTATGATATAGTAGTCTCAGCCTCATACATCACACTCACAGACTGCTGGCTAAACGTCTGATGCATTTGGCACACTTAACTGGAAACATTTCAGGGTTTTTGAAGTCTTCATCTGATTGGTTGAATTCTACAGGATTTTTCGTGTTCTTTAACGGTCTACCTGGAAATAAAAATGCTGTGACGCCATGATGCTCGTGGAAGAAGAAAGCCGTAGTGTTTACAACTGTGACAATGAGCGCATATCAGGATCATCTAAACTTGATTTTTTAAAGTATGTGAAGTATGTAAAATTCGCAGCATAGACTCTTTAAAATACGTCCAAGAGTTTTACACACTGCACTCTCAAAAAAAGTGGCCGTCACTGGGGGTACATTTTTGTACCTCTAAGTCAGGGGTAGGTAAGTTCGCTCCTAGAGTTTAGTTCCAACCCTACTAAGCCACCATAGTTTAAAACTCATGGCTCCCATCATGCATTGCAGCATTAAGTATGTCACCATTGTTGAGATTCATATGCTGATTCTTGATATCTGTGAGCATCTAAACTTTTCCCCCCCTAGTATGTATTTAAAAATCAGAATTCATAATGTCTGATCTGTGGCAAGAAAGTATTGTTGGTGAATATTATTTATTAATATTGTAGTCAGTGATGAGTTTAGTCAAACATTTTTCTTCATGATAACTTTTGTTTATGGCTTCTATTGATTTGAACAGATTATGTGTTTTGTTAACTGTAACAAAAACCACAAACTCACATAAAAAGCCAAGAGTCAAAACTGCCTAACTAAAGGAAACACTGATCACCATAATGGTGACCAAAAATTTTCAATAAAACATCAACATCTAAACCTCTGTTAATTCTCAATAAGAGCTTCTATAGATGTCTTTCAGGGTTGGAGCCAAACTCTGCAGGACAGCGCCTCACTAGGACCGAACTTGCCTACCCCTGCTCTAAGTAGACGAAAACAATGGTATAATTGTACCCTAAGGACCAATTGTGTACCTTTAAAGGTACAGTTACACGTTTTGTCCCCGAAGGAACAAAATGTAACCTCCACTGTACCTTTTTTTCTGAGAGTGTGGTCTGTTATTGTAGGGACTTCGACATTACATTTTCACGCCCATAAACGTGACACGGAACAAAACGATCTGTGATTGGTTGCTTTACATGTTAGTCAGAAGGCCCCTGGGCAGTCCTCAGCCAATGAAAGCTGCTATGGATTCCAGCACTTCTGCCGTCAGTCTGAAGGTCTGGCTACGCGAGACTAATGATATAGTGACTAACTACATGTTAACCAGCAGTCCAAAAAAGTTGCTAGAGTTCTCACTAGTTGCTTTTTTTAAGGGGTCGCTAAAGGGGTCTGAAAAGTCATTAATCTAGTGACAAAGTCACTAAGTTCACAACACTTCTGATTGGCCCAGTTTTGGTTTGCGATCTCTAACCCAGAATAAATGACAGTAGCTTTTTGGCAGACTTCCTGGGCAAAATGTCAGTCAGAGTGGAACAGCTAATGGCAGTAAACAGAGCAGCACGTGACCTCACAAAAACTGATCTTGCAGGCTACATTGTCAACAGTCATCAGGTTTACCAGCATCTGTGAAAAAACTGCAACACGGCACAATGATGGGAGGGAGGAGAGTTGCAACCGAATGCAGAAGTGTTTTAATAATAATAATAATGATAATAACAACAACAAGGATGTTTAAACACAAGAACCAGGAAACAAGGTAACATGAGGAATATAACTGAGTAAACCAACAAGACTGCCAAGAACTGACACAGTGAGGTGGAAGTGGGCCCAGCAGAGCAGGGTACCAAGACAGAGTAAGACACCAAGGCAGAACTAGGGACAAAGGTGGAGCTGGTGGAGCTGGTGGAGCAACGGACCAAGGTGGAGCAAGGAACCACCAGGGCAGAGCAGGGGTCTACCTGGGCAGAGCAAAGAACCACCAGAGTGGAGCAGGGGACCACCAGGGGGAGCAGGGTACTGCGATGGAGAAGAAGACCACTAGGGATCAGGAGGCCATAGCAGAGCAAGGACATGAAACTCAGGGACCTCAGCACTCCTGGTTGTGACAGAAACATCAGGAAACACAGGGAACCCAGGAACAGCCTCCGTGCCTGAGACAGAACAGGCAGGGACAACCTCCGTGGCCAAGACAGAACAGCCATCCCTGCTCCGGTGGCTCTGGGACTGAAGCTGCCTTCCAGGCCGTGACAGAAAGTTTGAGAGCGGATGCCACTGGGGGAGCCACAGCCGATGCCGGGGAAGTGTTTGCGGCCCAGTATGTTAAATGCATGAGGCTCCAGGCTGACAGATTGTTTTTGTTTTATTTTACCATATTGCCCATATTGATAGGATAGCATCTTGCAGTTGATGGAGATTTGTGGGATGCACATCCAGGGCACGAAGCTCCCGTTCCACCACATCCCAAAGATGCTCTATTGGGTTGAGATCTGGTGACTGTGGGAGCCATTTTAGTACAGTGAACTCATTGTCATGTTCAAGAAACCAATTTGAAATTATTCGAGCTTTGTGACATGGTGCACTATCCTGCTGGAAGTAGCCATCAGATGATGGGTACATGGTGGTCATAAAGGGATGGACATGGTCAGAAACAATGCTCAGGTAGGCCGTGGCATTTAAACGATGCCCAATTGGCACTAAGGGGCCTAAAGTGTGCCAAGAAAACATCCCCCACACCATTACACCACCACCACCAGCCTGCACAGTGGTAACAAGGCATGATGGATCCATGTTCTCATTCTGTTTACGCCAAATTCTGACTCTACCATCTGAATGTCTCAACAGAAATCGAGACTCATCAGACCAGGCAACATTTTTCCAGTCTTCAACTGTCCAATTTTTGTGAGCTAAACAGAGATTCTGACACTCAATGGAGATATGCTTCTGACTAACAGCCAATATGTGGAAAGTTTATCTGTGCCTTAATCAATCAGAATTATTCGACCTGACATGATGACGTAGTTTAGTGACCTGTGTTAGAGTGTAATTGCTGCTGTTTTGAGAGTGTACGCAGTGTGAAGCTGACTTCTGCTGATAAAACTGCAAACTATTCCTTCAATTGACTGCATCTCTGACTCCTGGTCTTCTTTGGCAGACTTCCTGGGCAAAATGTCAGTCAGAGTGGAACAGCTAATGGCAGTAAACAGAGCAGCACGTGACCTCACAAAAACTGATCTTGCAGGCTACATTGTCAACAGTCATCAGGTTTACCAGCATCTGTGAAAAAACTGCAACACGGCACAATGATGGGAGGGAGGAGAGTTGCAACCGAATGCAGAAGTGTTTTAATAATAATAATAATGATAATAACAACAACAAGGATGTTTAAACACAAGAACCAGGAAACAAGGTAACATGAGGAATATAACTGAGTAAACCAACAAGACTGCCAAGAACTGACACAGTGAGGTGGAAGTGGGCCCAGCAGAGCAGGGTACCAAGACAGAGTAAGACACCAAGGCAGAACTAGGGACAAAGGTGGAGCTGGTGGAGCTGGTGGAGCAACGGACCAAGGTGGAGCAAGGAACCACCAGGGCAGAGCAGGGGTCTACCTGGGCAGAGCAAAGAACCACCAGAGTGGAGCAGGGGACCACCAGGGGGAGCAGGGTACTGCGATGGAGAAGAAGACCACTAGGGATCAGGAGGCCATAGCAGAGCAAGGACATGAAACTCAGGGACCTCAGCACTCCTGGTTGTGACAGAAACATCAGGAAACACAGGGAACCCAGGAACAGCCTCCGTGCCTGAGACAGAACAGGCAGGGACAACCTCCGTGGCCAAGACAGAACAGCCATCCCTGCTCCGGTGGCTCTGGGACTGAAGCTGCCTTCCAGGCCGTGACAGAAAGTTTGAGAGCGGATGCCACTGGGGGAGCCACAGCCGATGCCGGGGAAGTGTTTGCGGCCCAGTATGTTAAATGCATGAGGCTCCAGGCTGACAGATTGTTTTTGTTTTATTTTACCATATTGCCCATATTGATAGGATAGCATCTTGCAGTTGATGGAGATTTGTGGGATGCACATCCAGGGCACGAAGCTCCCGTTCCACCACATCCCAAAGATGCTCTATTGGGTTGAGATCTGGTGACTGTGGGAGCCATTTTAGTACAGTGAACTCATTGTCATGTTCAAGAAACCAATTTGAAATTATTCGAGCTTTGTGACATGGTGCACTATCCTGCTGGAAGTAGCCATCAGATGATGGGTACATGGTGGTCATAAAGGGATGGACATGGTCAGAAACAATGCTCAGGTAGGCCGTGGCATTTAAACGATGCCCAATTGGCACTAAGGGGCCTAAAGTGTGCCAAGAAAACATCCCCCACACCATTACACCACCACCACCAGCCTGCACAGTGGTAACAAGGCATGATGGATCCATGTTCTCATTCTGTTTACGCCAAATTCTGACTCTACCATCTGAATGTCTCAACAGAAATCGAGACTCATCAGACCAGGCAACATTTTTCCAGTCTTCAACTGTCCAATTTTTGTGAGCTAAACAGAGATTCTGACACTCAATGGAGATATGCTTCTGACTAACAGCCAATATGTGGAAAGTTTATCTGTGCCTTAATCAATCAGAATTATTCGACCTGACATGATGACGTAGTTTAGTGACCTGTGTTAGAGTGTAATTGCTGCTGTTTTGAGAGTGTACGCAGTGTGAAGCTGACTTCTGCTGATAAAACTGCAAACTATTCCTTCAATTGACTGCATCTCTGACTCCTGGTCTTCTTTGGCAGACTTCCTGGGCAAAATGTCAGTCAGAGTGGAACAGCTAATGGCAGTAAACAGAGCAGCACGTGACCTCACAAAAACTGATCTTGCAGGCTACATTGTCAACAGTCATCAGGTTTACCAGCATCTGTGAAAAAACTGCAACACGGCACAATGATGGGAGGGAGGAGAGTTGCAACCGAATGCAGAAGTGTTTTAATAATAATAATAATGATAATAACAACAACAAGGATGTTTAAACACAAGAACCAGGAAACAAGGTAACATGAGGAATATAACTGAGTAAACCAACAAGACTGCCAAGAACTGACACAGTGAGGTGGAAGTGGGCCCAGCAGAGCAGGGTACCAAGACAGAGTAAGACACCAAGGCAGAACTAGGGACAAAGGTGGAGCTGGTGGAGCTGGTGGAGCAACGGACCAAGGTGGAGCAAGGAACCACCAGGGCAGAGCAGGGGTCTACCTGGGCAGAGCAAAGAACCACCAGAGTGGAGCAGGGGACCACCAGGGGGAGCAGGGTACTGCGATGGAGAAGAAGACCACTAGGGATCAGGAGGCCATAGCAGAGCAAGGACATGAAACTCAGGGACCTCAGCACTCCTGGTTGTGACAGAAACATCAGGAAACACAGGGAACCCAGGAACAGCCTCCGTGCCTGAGACAGAACAGGCAGGGACAACCTCCGTGGCCAAGACAGAACAGCCATCCCTGCTCCGGTGGCTCTGGGACTGAAGCTGCCTTCCAGGCCGTGACAGAAAGTTTGAGAGCGGATGCCACTGGGGGAGCCACAGCCGATGCCGGGGAAGTGTTTGCGGCCCAGTATGTTAAATGCATGAGGCTCCAGGCTGACAGATTGTTTTTGTTTTATTTTACCATATTGCCCATATTGATAGGATAGCATCTTGCAGTTGATGGAGATTTGTGGGATGCACATCCAGGGCACGAAGCTCCCGTTCCACCACATCCCAAAGATGCTCTATTGGGTTGAGATCTGGTGACTGTGGGAGCCATTTTAGTACAGTGAACTCATTGTCATGTTCAAGAAACCAATTTGAAATTATTCGAGCTTTGTGACATGGTGCACTATCCTGCTGGAAGTAGCCATCAGATGATGGGTACATGGTGGTCATAAAGGGATGGACATGGTCAGAAACAATGCTCAGGTAGGCCGTGGCATTTAAACGATGCCCAATTGGCACTAAGGGGCCTAAAGTGTGCCAAGAAAACATCCCCCACACCATTACACCACCACCACCAGCCTGCACAGTGGTAACAAGGCATGATGGATCCATGTTCTCATTCTGTTTACGCCAAATTCTGACTCTACCATCTGAATGTCTCAACAGAAATCGAGACTCATCAGACCAGGCAACATTTTTCCAGTCTTCAACTGTCCAATTTTTGTGAGCTAAACAGAGATTCTGACACTCAATGGAGATATGCTTCTGACTAACAGCCAATATGTGGAAAGTTTATCTGTGCCTTAATCAATCAGAATTATTCGACCTGACATGATGACGTAGTTTAGTGACCTGTGTTAGAGTGTAATTGCTGCTGTTTTGAGAGTGTACGCAGTGTGAAGCTGACTTCTGCTGATAAAACTGCAAACTATTCCTTCAATTGACTGCATCTCTGACTCCTGGTCTTCTTTCATCATATCTGGTCCTTGGACCTTAACTGTAAATTCCCCTACAATACTTAACAAAACATGTTTTGTATGTAGGGATAGATTCTGAAACAATATGGATGTATTGACAACATTTAAATGTAAACATTATTACGTTTACTGCTAAAAACTGTGAAATATTTACGAAATAATCCTAACCCTACCTATACTGGGAACTTGGGGTGGGTCCGAATTTGGCACAACACCATAAAACGTGTCATAACGCTTCTTGAGGCGGCAATTTTTGAATTCATAACAATTTGACGTTGGCGGTCGGAGAATAAAGGCCTGAATTCTAAATATTTGGATTTCAGCACACATATAAATGTGAATACTTTTGTGAATTTATGTTGCGTTTTGGTGTATTTTATGGTTCACAGCATATGACTATACTGAGAAAATGCCTTTGCTGTTCGATGGAAAACAGAATAAATATAACATGGTAAATAATGTTTAAATGATTACAGAAGTGTTTAAAGTGTATTCTTGTTTAACATTATACAATTCTTTGAAACGAGATTGCACCAGAAGTCACACTGAAGAGAATGAAATGTTATAATTTCGAATTAAGTAAATGAGTCAACTGTGTTAAATTCGAAAATATAATATAATTTATTTATAAATTCAGTAATTGTACATGTGGTAGAACCAAGTAAAAATACACACAAAAACTCATGAGATCACATTGCTATGTCACACATGTTCCTGCCTTATGGTCACGGTGTAACGATTTTATGTGGTGTGGCTTTCTCACACCACATAAAACGTAAACGTCAGATGTTGTTATAGGAAACATGCTAAAAGTTGCTGCAGAAACAAGGTTGTGTTGTTGCAAAGTGCCGGTCTATCAGACATGTACAACATAACAGAGACAGAGAAGGGCTGCCGGAAGAGTTTTGAGAACAGTGGAGATGACAGCACGGAATAAAGCCACGCATACTAGTTTCTTACGTTTCTGTCTCTGTCTCAGACGACGCAGTAGTCCAGCACAGTGGCTACACATTGTCATGTTGGAAATAAGACAACATCTGTATTGCAAACCCCTTCATGTTGCGGTTGTTGTTGCTGTTTTTGGCTTATGCCTACACTGTAAAATCGAATTAGACTTACTTAAAAAAAAGCATGCAAACTGATTGCCTTAAAAAAAAATAAACTGTAAACTGCAAGATATTGTTACAAATATAGAGGGGTTATATCAACCTAATTAAAAGTTTCACAGGTGTATATGACGTAAGTGTTAGCACTTAAATTGTAAACGATCATTATACGACATAAAGGGAAATATTACATAAGCCGCGTTTCCACCGCAGGAACTTTCCCCAGGAACTAGGGACTTTGGGGTGGTACTCTGTGTGTTTCGACCGCAGGAACCGGGGTCTAAATAAAGTTCCGGGTAAAAATTTCCCCCTCAAAGTGGCCCTGCTCGTGAGGTAGTACTTTTTCAAAGTTCAGGAACTTTCAGGGGCGGGACTTGGGCGCTGAACATGCTGATTGGTTGAGTTCATGCAGCATTTTGATTGGTTGATTCGACGCAGCATTTTATTTCAATCACTATTTTTAAAAGTCTGTTGCGGATGCGGTGCTCTGCAGTAAGAGTTGATTGCTATTCAAATCAACAATGGGGTTTAAAAAATACGACCAATGGGCTGACGACGAGGTTCAGGCTTTATTCAATTTATTTGCAAAGGACGAAATCCAGTGGGAACTGTAAAGTCGACACGCGCGGTCCTACGTCACCAGACTAATCTTCAGGGTATTTTAGACCATGATGGAAACGCAGACAGCAGCAGGTCTGGGGGGAAAAAGAGTTCCTGGGAAAAAAGTTCCTGGGACAATTTCGGTGGAAACGGGGCTATAGATTCATTTTAAAAGGTGGCCTTTATTTCTGCCTAAATCATTAACTATAGTTAATTATTCAGTCAGTAGCTAGGTCAACTTTTAAAAGCAACCTATTTATTACTTCTCTTCCTTTGAAACCAAATAACTGTGATTTCTTGTTGCATCGCTGCATCAATAGGAAGAGAGTTATAATAATATGAATGTTCCAAGTGCCCAACCAAAGTGAACACTGATCACTATAATGGTGAGTTTTTTGCTTGACAAAATGGCACTCAAACCAATCAATTAATCTTAACTTTTTTCTGAGTAAGCAAGGAATAGTATGTGAATAGTACAGATTACTAGTTTTACAATTAAGTTAAGACATTAAATAAAGTTAACTAAAAAGTGTTAATTAGAATCACTGTTGGATTTTACACAAAGACAAAGATGATGGTTTTAATAGAAAGAAGGTTAAAGAAGCAAAGATATGGGTGTATGGGAAACAAACAAAAAAACAGGTAAATTCCTTTTGGCTCTAAACTGACTTAGAGTGATCATATAAAGAAGACAGAGAAAAATATTATTTTAAATATGAGATGTCTGACTGGTTCGGATTGGGGTTCTAAAAGAGCCTTGAGATATACACGGATCTAACAGGCCTAACAGGTGAAGTGAATAACACTGATTATCTCTTCATCACGGCACCTGTTAGTGGGTGGGATATATTAGGCAGCAAGTGAACATTTTGTGCTCAAAGTTGATGTTTTAGAAGCAGGAAAAATGGTCAAGCATAAGGATTTGAGCAAGTTTGAAAAGGGCGAAATTGTGATGGCTGGGTCAGAGCATCTCCAAAACTGCGGCTCTTGTGGGGTGTTTCCGGTCTGCAGTGGTCAGTATCTATCAAAAATGGTCCAAGGAAGGAACAGTGGAGAACCGACGACAGGGTCATGGGCGGCCAAGGCTCATTGATGCACGTGGGGAGTGAAGGCTGGCCCGTGTTGTCCGATCAAACATACGAGCTACTGTAGCTCAAATTGCTCAAGAAGTTAATTCTGGTTCTGATAGAAAGATGTCAGAATACACAGTGCATCATAGTTTGTTGCTTATGGGGCTGCATAGCTGCAGACCAGTCAGGGTGCCCATGCTGACTCCTGTCCACCGCCGAAAGAGCCAACAGTGGGAATGTGAGCATCAGAACTGGACCACGGAGAAATGGAAGAAGGTGGCCTGGTCTGATGAATCACGTTTTCTTTTACATCACGTGGATGGCTGGGTGCGTGTGCATCGTTTACCCGGAGAACACATGCACTATGGGAAGAAGGCAAGCTGGCGGAGGCAGTGTGCTGCTTTGGGCAATGTTCTGCTGGGAAACCTTGGGTCCTGCCATCCATGTGTATCTTGCAGTAGTTGCAGACCATGTACACCCTTTCATGGAAATGGTATTCCCTGGTGGCTGTGGTCTCTTTCAGCAGGATAATGCGCCCTGCCACAAAGCAAAAAATGGTTCAGGATCTCAATCCAATCGAGCATATGTGGGATGTGCTGAACAAACAAGTTCGATCCATGGAGGCCCCACCTCACAACTTACAGGATCTGCTGCTAACATCTTGGTGCCAGATACCACAGCACACCTTCAGGGGTCTAGTGAAGTCCATTCCCTTGATGGGTCAGGGCTGTTTTGGGAGCAAAAGGGGGACCAACACAATATTAGGATATAATGTTATGTTATAACATTATGACATTATCATAATGTTATGCCTAATCAGTGTTTGTTGCTTTAATAAGACCAGTGATAGAGTATGGAAATGTAGTGTATAGATCAGCTGCAAGACACCGTTTAAGAAATTGGAAGCAATACAAAATCAAGCTCTGAGAATCTGCTGTGTGGCTATAAAGTCCTCTCCAGCTTGTGCGATTCAATCACCTCTGAATTTAAGATATAAACAGCTGATGATGAATTATTGGGCAAATTTAAAAGGTCACAATGAAGAAAAACCCTCTAATGTAAAGGCCCCTAGCCAATGTTGGGAAAGTATGAAAGCAAAGGGAGAATATTTTGTTTGGTCATCAAATAATATGGAAAAAGAAACGGAGTGTCTATTTACACCAAGTGCAAATAGCGTGCCTTGTTGGCAAGTGCTATTCGCACTAGCTCTGCCTAACAATGCATGTTTGGGAAAAACAAGATTAAAAATATAACAGGCACATTTCAATGTTTTCTGTGGTGTAGTCAGTAAAGCATAAGGCTTAAAGATCTAGGTTTTGACGTGATCGAATCGAATCTGCCTTTTGCAGAGCTCACTCTTCTCTCTTTTCCTATCACATATCACATCGGAAAGGCATTTACTTTTAAAAATTAAGAAAATGTTCAAACAGTGAACGAATGAACAGTGTATGATTATGATTCAGGCAGCATTACAGGTCAGAAGTCAAATTGGATTGGACCATTTCGAATATTTATCCAGTTCCATCTGGTTGAAGATCAGATTCATCACGCCGGTATGGAGACTGTGACTCCAGACTGTGCCACTGGCTGTTGTGTCAATGAGGTCTTCACAGGGGAGAGTCTAGTTGACACAATCTCTGCTGGCATTTAAGGACTGAATTGTAGTCATGTCTAGGTGCAGGTCCTCCATCTGATCTGGATATGGCCCGGATCTGGCTGACTACAGTAAACCTTGGGATAAACAGAGAGACTAATATTAGTGTAGATGCCATTCTTTTTATGATGTAACGAGTACATCAGGTGTTATACGAAGTGTTTCCAGTTCCGGCTGACCTAGTTCATGCAGCCTAACAATCATTTAACTGATTTGAATAATAGAAATTGATAATGTTCTATGTGTATGCCAGGTTAAAGAGATGTGTTTTTAGATTTGTGTGTTATTGTGTGCTGTAAGTTTTGTGTTGGTTCCTGCCCTACTTCCTGTGTCCTCCCTGTTTGCTGATTCCTGGCAGCCAGTCTGGTGCTACTTCAGTCACATCTCCAAGTGTCGAGCCTCTGGTTCCTTGAGCCGCTGCCTTGTCTCATCATTGTCATCGCGTCTGGGGCTGACTCATCCTCGATGAGCCTGTCCTCCTGTTGTGTGCCCTGCCCTACTGTTTAGACTGTGTTCACGCCTCACCCTCCTTGTGTTGTGTCAATTGTTGTTAATAAATCAATCATTCTGCGTCTGGGTCTTCTCTCACACAGAACCGTGACACACCCAAAGTCGTTCCCTCTGAGATTTTTAAATACAAAACTATCTGGCTTTTAGAGATGATTATTTATTATAATTATTTTATATAATGATTATACCCATAATCTGTTACACATGAGCAATTACTAATCATTTTGTTTAAATTAATATAAATATATATAGATGATATGTAATATAAATATGATTTGAACTGGGTAGATAAAGCTTTAAAAATGACTACATGTGAGCTTACATGTTCAAGTCTCTGTATACTCTGTATATAATCAACTAAACTAACTTCATAACTTTCATCTGCTCAATATAGCAAGATATTTTCTTCTTGCTGTGTAAATACATTTATGTACTTCATGTTCTTCAATCTCTTATTCTTCAGCAGAAGAGAGAATTCTCTCTCTCGAGAAGTGAATCGCAGTTTCACTATTTTTCAAGGCCTGTTATTGGCTGTTTACTACTGATGTCAGACTTGCATTTGCACACACTCCATGAACTCAGGATCAAAGTTGACAGAAAGTTGATGATCAGTGTCATGGTCAAAGCCTGGATGGATTGGTTTGGTGTTGTCAATTCAAAACTAATCCCATTACCCTGAGTTTGTTCAACTGCCCTTATGGTATGATCCCCTGTTACATGAAGCCAGTTTCAGGTCCTACCCGGGTAAGTTTAAGTTTGGTTTTACACGCTCAAGAAGGTGGATTGGTTTTTAGAGGTGTTCATCACCATGGTTACTTACGCTACACGGCTAACCGACCCCGCAGGTTTAATTGTCAGCTGTGAGCAAAGTGACATATCTGATGCAAAAAAGCCACTCCCTCTGTATCTCTCGCTCCAAATTAAAGGGGTCCTCTAATGCCCCCTTTTACAAGATGTAAAATAAGTCTCTCATGTTCCCAGAGTGTGTATGTGAAGTTTTAGCTCAAAATACCCCACAGATAATTTTTATAGCATGTTAAAATTGCCAAAATGTTCTGTTTGTGTCCCTTTAAATGCAAATGAGCTGGTGGCTCCCTTTCAAGAAGAGGGCGGAGCTTCAAGAGCTTGTGTTAGCAGCTCGTATTACCTCATGCAGACATGCACTTAAAAAGTAAAAAACTGTTCAGCCTTTTGTGTTCAAACCGGAATCATTTGGACAATGATGGAGAGACTCACTAAGAAGTGACAACAATGCAACATGACTTTACTGAATGGTTTGTTGATGAATTTATGTATCTGATATGGAGTTAACTATCTTCAAGTCATTGGTTAGCATATTCTGTCATTTGAATCTATAAATCGCTCATGTGGGAACTGTTGTTAGATGCCTACAGAGCCAGAGTATACACTCACCTAAAGGATTATTAGGAACACCTGTTCAATTTCTCATTAATGCAATTATCTAATCAACCAATCACATGGCAGTTGCTTCAATGCATTTAGGGGTGTGGTCCTGGTCAAGACAATCTCCTGAACTCCAAACTGAATGTCAGAATGGGAAAGAAAGGTGGTTTAAGCAATTTTGAGCGTGGCATGGTTGTTGGTGCCAGACGGGCCGGTCTGAGTATTTCACAATCTGCTCAGTTACTGGGATTTTCACGCACAACCATTTCTAGAGTTTACAAAGAATGGTGTGAAAAGGGAAAAACATCCAGTATGCGGCAGTCCTGTGGGAGAAAATGCCTTGTTGATGCTAGAGTTCAGAGGAGAATGGGCCGACTGATTCAAGCTGATAGAAGAGCAACTTTGACTGAAATAACCACTCGTTACAACCGAGGTATGCAGCAAAGCAATTGTGAAGCCACAACACGCACAACCTTGAGGCGGATGGGCTACAACAGCAGAAGACCCCACCGGGTACCACTCATCTCCACTACAAATAGGAAAAAGAGGCTACAATTTGCACAAGCTCACCAAAATTGGACAGTTGAAGACTGGAAAAATGTTGCCTGGTCTGATGAGTCTCGATTTCTGTTGAGACATTCAGATGGTAGAGTCAGAATTTGGCGTAAACAGAATGAGAACATTGATCCATCATGCCTTGTTACCACTGTGCAGGCTGGTGGTGGTGTAATGGTGTGGGGGATGTTTTCTTGGCACACTTTAGGCCCCTTAGTGCCAATTGGGCATCGTTTAAATGCCACGGCCTACCTGAGCATTGTTTCTGACCATGTCCATCCCTTTATGACCACCATGTACCCATCCTCTGATGGCTACTTCCAGCAGGATAATGCACCATGTCACAAAGCTCAAATCATTTCAAATTGGTTTCTTGAACATGACAATGAGTTCACTGTACTAAAATGGCCCCCACAGTCACCAGATCTCAACCCAATAGAGCATCTTTGGGATGTGGTGGAACGGGAGCTTCGTGCCCTGGATGTGCATCCCACAAATCTCCATCAACTGCAAGATGCTATCCTATCAATATGGGCCAACATTTCTAAAGAATGCTTTCAAGCACCTTGTTGAATCAATGCCACGTAGAATTAAGGCAGTTCTGAAGGCGAAAGGGGGTCAAACACAGTATTAGTATGGTGTTCCTAATAATCCTTTAGGTGAGTGTATATGCTGCATGAAGATAGATCTATAGTTTAGTTTAATTACGGTTATAACTTATGTTGTCATCTTGCTTTTATGACATGCTATTGCATTTACGTACTGTATTGCAATAAAGGTGAAAAGACGGATGTGAAAGCTTGAGCAGACTCCTAAATGTGCTACAAAAACTCTTCCTCTTCTCTAAAGCAGCCCAACATGGCCTCACCCCCTTTGTTGCGTGTTCCCGGGGGCATGGTTTATGTACATTTTAGGGTAAGTGATATCATGTAAAAACTTTACATAAGTGATTTATGTAAAAAAAACAATCTCCCTTTGCTTTGAACTTTGAGCATCGTAACTTTACAGCAAAATTACACACTAACTAAAAAAAGTGAAATCATAATCAACCACCCCTTTTAAAGCAGTTTATAGTGAAAGTGAAACATTTTAGAAACAAAATTGCCCATCTTTTGCTGCTTATTATTTATTATATTTATATTATATTAATTATAACAATAATTCATATAATATATTAATATAATTATTATATGACTTGACAATTAATATTAAACTTTGCATTTAAATTAATATAAATAGCCTATACAATATACATTAATATAGCTTTAAACAGATTTCCAAGAGATGACATATATGAATTTGTATGGTATTTTTAAGGATATTAAACAATCAATGTCAATTATGTAAAAAAAAATATTTGAAAAGTCCATGAAAAAATGTCAAGTAAATCCAAAACTTGACTTAAATTCAGTCTGAAAGAGAGTTCAAAAAGAATAACACAGAATGACATATATTCTATGTATGACATAGACTCCCTGTGTTATACCACCGGTTACAGTTGTGACCGTCTTCGTTTATCTGCAGTCTGACAACAGAATAAACCATGTATTAATATAATTTCAGTATGTATGTATGTATAGATAACCCTTTAATAATGTGTGCAAAAAATATATGAGCTCTCAAAAATGAACGTGCCTGTCATTTCTGAGCTTTCACGTCATCATTGTGTTAAGATGGCAATACCAAGAAATAAATGTGTGTGGACACATGACCAAACTACCTAACAATGTTAGACCTGCCCAGAACTCAGACATCTTAAATTTGCATTATAAATGAACATTTGCTTAATAATAGAAGTTGCTTTTTAATACCACACTAAAATATGTGAGGAAAAGTTGTGGTCACAATTGTGACCGGTGGGATTAAGCTTACATGTTTTCTTTTAAGATTTTTGTGAACATAAATAATTTAAATTCACTTTATTCACTTGCATTGATATAGCTTATCATATCCAATGTTAGCTTCCCTTCCTGTCTCCTGAGAGACCTTCATCTGGTCGATTTTTGAAGGCAGCATAGATGTATCCTTCGCTGCATTTGATATCCCACAATTCTAAGCGGTCCATTCAGTGACAAGTGACAAGTTGCGGTTGCTGGTTTGTGTGTAAATGTATGTTTTCAGTTTTCAACTTCTGATGTTATTTCTAGCGAGAAATTACTACTGTAGTAATTAAATATTGGTTTAGTTCTTACCAAATCTCACTTTATTTTGCTGTAGATCATTAAACTGTTACACTGCCTCAGAAGTCTGTCCGAAATCAGTTTTGTGAGGTACCTTTGCGCGCTTATGCTGCCTTACAAGTCATTGCCTAATAAGTAAGTCAGCGAAGCAACAAGTCAGCTGCCTAGGTTTATGGATGCAGCCCATGTTCTGTGTGATGTTTGCAGCACACGACACGCAAAAAAAACACCTTGCATAACAATAAGTGTTTAGTGACAACATGTTACAATGTTTACATGGTACAATACCTGGTAGCCTACTGTTTTTTTATTAGCGCTTGATACAAATTTCACAATTTCAATTCATAAAATTGTGATACGATTCCGATCTTAATTCAATTTCGATTCATTATATCAGGAACAGTAGCTACATGTTAATTTTGCTCATGGAAAAAAAATTCTCTCAATTAATGCTGTAAACATACAGGGAGCCATGTCAGCTGGTATTATTATTAAAGGTTAAAATTAACAACTCAAATTAATAATAGTTATCTTAGACATGTAAATCTGCTTTGTGTGCACAAATACTATGTTTCACAATGCCGCCTAAACATCTTCGTGACCGTCAGGTAGGTGCTTATATTCAGTGACCTTGCATGTTGTGGGGAAAATGTGATTGGTGCAGACTGTCCATTTAAGAGGTTACAGGTCTTCATTGGATTAATGAAAAACCATACCTCGTCAATACGTGTGCTCGACTTCGTGCATTGCTGCACAGACTGAATGCCATATGCAAACGGTTTGCGCAGCACATTGACCTTTTTCATTTTGTGTGAGATTTACTTGGGCAATATGAGAGCATGAGACAGAACCTGAAAGCATGTGTCAACAAAACTGTTTAAAGGTGCTGTATGTAAGAAGGACAGCTAGTGGTTAAAATGGGTACTGCAGTCCAAATTCTAAATATTGTTTGCCCCGCTCCCTCCTCAGACTCGATGCTCACGCGGGTTGCCGGTTTGAGGACACGCAACAGGAACGAGTGCAATTGACAATGGAAGGCGAGTAGACTTACACACTGTACGTTGATTTTTCTGTGTTTTAATGTGCTTACGTTCATAGAGATTTTTAGATAGATGCTGAGGCTTTTTAGGTTGGGTAGAATCTGAGATCTCTGACCCAGCTTGTTTGCTGGCTTCCATGGCAGCAATACGCTGTTTTCCGCCAACTGGCAACCTGTGGTGTCAAAATACTATTGGGTAAACTGGCAACATGCAGTATCGCACAGACCAAAACAAAAACAGACTTTCCGACAAGGAACACACATTTCAAAGTAGAATAACTGGCTGTAGCATTGTTTTTCAGAGAAACGAGTATGTGAACTTGGCATGTTTCCTAAATATCTGCAAACATATTATGGTATTTTTATGCTTTAGTACAGTCAAAAACTTACATACAGCACCTTTAAAGAACACATTTATGTGTCGTAAGAAGCCAAATCAATTAAGCTCAGCTGATGTTGATTACTTATTGATGATATTATTATAAAGTTGCCTGATTCACTGATCTCCCTACGAGTCATTGATTATAAGTGTGAATTTACTGTTGTGTTGTGTTGTGAAAATTAGATATTCTCGTTAAGCACCCTTCTAAAATCACAAATGGGCCACTCTATGGTAGCGTGGACTTCACCTTCGCACACAGGGACATTGTAAATCCATGAGGTCATAAGAGCATATGAAGTGTGCCATTTGGGATTTGCCACACAGGCATTCCAATCAGCATACAGTAGCCTATATCTCAACAATGCTAACAATCAGCAAACTATTCAGATTTAACGCATTAACCCTGAACATCAAAAACAAGCTATTAAGAGGTCACATCAAAACAACAGCAAAAATAAAATCACATAAAGAAAATAAGACAAATCCACTGTATAATTATTTCATGTCGCAATGCAAATAATGTAAAATCATTTCATAATTTTCTTGCATAACAGTTCCTTAAAGGAGTAGTTTACTTCAGAATCAAAATTTCCTGATAATTTACTCACCCCCACGTCATTCAAGATGTTCATGTGTTTATTTCTTCAGTCGAAAAGAAATTAAGGTTTTTAAGGAAAACATTCCAGGATTTTTCTCTATAAAGTGGACCTCAATAGGGTACAACGGTTTGAAGGTCCAAATTGCAGTTTCAGTGCAGCTTCAAAGGGCTCTACACAATCCCAGACGAGGAATAAGGGTCTTATCTAGCTAAACGATTGGCCATTTTATAAAAAATATAAAAATGTATATAGTTTTTAACCACAAATGCTCTTCTTGCTCTGATCTGCGATAATAGAATATGGTTGTCACAACACTGAATCTCATGCTGTAAGCTTTGTAGATTACTGTAATTAATTATATTAAATTGATTCTACATCATCCTTACAAGCAGAGACTGGATTCTGAATGAGAGCAGTGAATCAAGCAGCTATGTGATGTTATGTCATTAACGGTGTGTATTTTTCACAGACTGTACTCAACTGTTATAAAAAATATAATCTAGCAAAGTTTTTTTAATATATTTTTTTCATTAAAAAAAAAAAAAAAGTGTAAATTTTTAACACTATTTTTTGGTCCCCCTTTTCATTGATTTTGTTTCTAGCTTACAGTTTTATAATAGGAGCTTGACCAAAATAATTTTTGAAATGTTTTATGATTATGATTATCTGAGATAATAATATCTGGTCCACCAAAAGTTAAAGAGATGATAGCCAGTACTATTGCTCCCAAAGGAATAAAGGTGAAAGACAGCATGATGAATCTGGGTGTCATAATCGACTCATCCCTCGGCTTTGAAAAACAGATCAAATCTGTTGTGAAAAGTAGTTGATTTCTAAGGTAAAACCCTTTCTTACTGTTAAAAATTGGAGATTGTTGTTCATGCTTTTATTGCCTCAAGACTGATTACTGCAACTCCCCCAGCGACAAATATCTCGTCTGCAGCTTGTACAGAACGCCGCAGCCAGGCTTCTGACTGGTACAATAAAGGAATCACGTTACTCCAGTGTAATACTCTCTTCATTGGCTGCCGGTTCAGTATAGGATTGATTTTAAGATTTTATTATTGGTTTTGGTTATTGGACGTTGAGATCGACGGATCAAATGTTGTTGGCAGTCCCTCGTTCAATGAAGAAGTCAAAGGGTGACCAAGCTTTTACAGTAGACGCTCCTAAATTGTGGAACAGTTTTCCACTCTATATACGCGGCAGGTTCCATCTATAGATGTTTTTAGGTCTCAGTTGAAAACGTATCTTTTTAACCTAGCATTTGAAGGAGAGGGACCTTAAGTAATTGTCTCTGTGTGTGTAGGCATGATAATGTTATGGCATTTTTGGTTTGCTTCTTATTTTTTATATTTGACTTTTTATATACTCTTCTTCTAAAATGACTGTGAAGCACTTTGGGCAACAAACTTGAGTTGGGTTACACTTTATTTTAAGGTGTCATTGTTACAGTGTAATTATATATTTAAGTACTGAGTAATATTGATGAACTACATGCACTTACTATAGGGTTAGGGTAGGATTAGGATTTGGTTAAGGGTTAGTTGCATGTAATTATGCATACTTTACTGTTATTACTATAGTAAGTACATGTAACATGTAACAAGGACACTGTAAAATAAAGTGTTACCCAAAGTTGTTTTAAAATGTGCTATATAAATAAATAAAAGTTGAAGTTGAAGTTGATTACACAAGAAGTGATTGTAAAAACTGTGGCCAAATGTATGTTTATATTTAAATCTAGTGCTTTACACAAGTGATGTTTAGGGGTAAGGTAGGGGTCAGGCTAGGCAAGAGAAAATATTAACCTGATATAAAAACTATAATCTATGAGATGTCATCATTATTAAAAAATGTCCCCATTAATATAGTGAAACCTGTTGAACACCAAAGCCAGACTTCACAAGTTAAAAAATAGTTGGGTCTATTTATATTTAGCTAAATCTAATGTTTTGCACAAGTCTCGGGTTATGTTTAGTTGCAGAGGTCGTGTTAGGTGATAGAAAATATAATTAACCTAATATAAAAACAACGGAAGTCTATGAGATGGTTCCTAACTAGTGAAATAAACTTAAGTGTGTGTGTGTGTGTGTGTGTGTGTGTGTGTATAGTGTTTGTGTGTGACACTGAGTGAGTGAGAGAGATGGCGCTGTGTTCAGTTCACTCGTCTCACAGCCACAGTGTGAGGAAACTTCGCCAGGCAACTTCAATAAGACTTTCTACTCTCTAACAGCACACGGATTTACACCGCCTCACAAGGATGTGACTCCAGACGACGATTCAAATGTGCTTTTCTGGAGTGTTACACTGACACACAAATCAGAAATCTGCGGAGCGAGTGAGTTTGCAGAGCGAACGGGTTTTTCGGGATCAATGGCGCTACATATGTGAGAAAACGCACGAAGAATGCTACGGGCTTTGAAATCACGCTGCTTGTGATTCTGAAGTTCTTTTGCGCATGGAACTATGAACGATCCAGAGCTCACGCCGACCTCCAAGGCGCTACAGCGAATGGCTTCGTCTTTGCCCGGGGAGGAGAGCGCTCTGTCCGGCAGCGTGTGCGTCTCCGAGCGCAACGGGATTTTTTTTATCCACTGCTTCATCTGTGGGAGTGGAGTGACCCCGGGAAAAGAGTTGAGCTTACAGGTAAAATACCAGCGAGAAAAGGATAGTCCGTTTTTCCCTTTCTTGCAAGGCCAGGACCCGGCTCCTGGCGCGCCGGAGATCGGTCCGGATGGGGACGCTCTGGTGTGCGCCGTGTGCCACTGCTTCCTGCGCGAACAGTGGAACTCATTCGAGCGCAACAGGACGCCCATCGAGAAGCGCATGTACTGGCTCAAGAGACCATACCAGTGCGATTTACGGAACATTAGCTACGATCTTGAGCGGAGAATGAGCGTTAGTAATTATGACGGCAATGAATCGGACATTTCCTCATTCTCTGATAATGACTTGTCCGAGCAGGACTTGGACCTGTCAGCGTGTGTAATAAATAGCACTAATGCCACAGGTTTCCGTGCGTCTAATAAAGCTTCAAGAGAAGGCAGTAGAAAGAGCGCAATGAGTGTTAAGAGCAGTCCTGAGTCAGCGCGATATCCGACCAGAGTTTACACAGCTCAAGACGTACCTAAATCAGATAGGCGTGCGACTAAAATCATCAATCACATATCGCACTCATCGGTGTCCATGGCTGTCCAGCAGTATGACAGTCTATCTGTGCGCACAGCCCTGCAGGATAACGGCATCATTACGTGCAATAAGCAGTGGATACATGCGTCCACCGGTGAGTTAGACGCGACTGACAGCTGCGAGATCGACATCACCAGCGATGATGAGAGAGAGCGTGCAGCATCATCGCACTTTGATGTAGAGAGGGGTCAAGGTGGCAAATGTCACTCCAGTATTTCTGCTGACGAATGCGTCTGTTATATTTGTGGAAGCAAGCTTTCAGTAGGAGACCGCTTTAGAGTGTTTGTGCAGAAGCAGGAGCGAGCGTCCAGTGAACCGTTCTTCCCTTTTCTGTGGCTCCACACTCCTCCACCTGGTGCTGTGCCACTCAACCTGGGTGGATATACTCTGGTTTGTACCACTTGCCACTCCTCCCTCATGCAGCAGTGGCGAGGGTTCGAGCTAGCAGATGTGCCAGTTCTCCAGCGACTCTATGTAGTGCCCCTCAACACTGGTGCTGCAACCCCTCTTTCTCCACCTGCCATGAATGAATGTGTGGATGGATTACCAAAAATCCACCCTCTCCCCTCCGTGCCACAAAATCACAGGGAGGCCTGCTACCTATGTGGGCAGGACTGCGGTCGAGAGGTCAGGACGGCATACACCCATGCTGGTGCAAGTAAAGGCCGCAGTGCAATGTATTTTCCATTCATAAACCAGCTACCATGCCCTCCAAATGCTCAGAGTGTACGGAATGGACAGGTACACTGCTGTGTTGCATGTCACAGCATCTTGGAGGGGGTCTGGGCAGAGTACTGCCTCTGTCTAAGTGAGGAGCTCATTACTTCCGTCAGCACGTTCCTTGAGAGATACCACCTGGCCATGGGAAGGGGAGGAGTCTTGGTATCCCCCCCTAGAGGACCTCTGTCGACCCCTTCTCAGACTGCCATAACAATCACAAGCCACACCTCCATCTGTTACTTGTGTGGGGAGGAGCTCTCTGGAGGAACAGAGTGTCAGCTTCATGTTAACCCTCCAGGGCGTTGTGGAGAGCGAGAACCCTTTTTTCCTTTTCTAACTGTCCACCCTCCCGCTCCCCGTGCCCGCCCTGCTGATGCCACAGGCCTTGTGTCTGCCTGTGCATTGTGTTACCATGACCTGCTGGGGCAGTGGACCCAACATGAGAGTCAGGGCTCAGGATCAGGCCCGTCCAGCAGCCCCTGGGCACGCCAGTATAACTGCAACACATTCATCTGCTTCTTCTGCAGGAAAGAGAAGAAGAGACCTCTTGGGCTGAAAGCGGTGTGCGTTGACCGCTTGCCTGTGTTCCTCTATGCTCCAAGGGTCAGCCAGACCCTGGTAATTGACAATGGCAAGCAGTTAACAATTGGCTCCTGTGTGGAATGTAAGTCCATGGTTCTGGCTGGACAGAACATGAAGCCGGTCAGTGGAAGTGCACAACACAAGGTAAGAATGCTGTGGGCCAGATTGCTTTTTATCACAATCTTTAGACTCTTACAAACAGTTTTACATGTTAAAAAAATCATTAGATTACTTTTTTTATCTTCTAGCAACCACTAGATGGTCTTTCAGAGACTTCTGAGGCCTCAGTTAGCACAGTTTATTAGGCAGCTTGGCTGGAGCTGTTTCTGGGCCAGCATGCAAAAGTTCATCTGATGCACTGATGAGTGAGTGAGCCAAGTGTTGAAACTGAAGTTTTATGGCAGACTGCTGTTCTTTCTAGTGAGTGGGGCGGCCATAGCAGGCAGGGGGTAGATCAAGTATGGAGCCTGTCGCATTAAATAAATAAACATTTTGCAGACAGTCTAGTAGTTGTAAGCTTTGTTTAAAAACATTCTTCACAGAGGCCAACTCAAGCTTTTGTTGGTCTCCTGATGTGAGCACATAGTTATTGTGTGCGTAAGTGTGTAATGTTTCAGAGAGACAGAACAAACACTTTTCAGGGTGTTACAAACAAAATCACCTATATCATGAGAGACACAGTATATGTGACAATTTGTGAGAGGGTTTTTAGGCTGTAAATAGATGTATTCACATATTGTCTATAGATCTTAATATCAAGGCAGATGTTTGTTTTGTGTTTTTTGAACAAAAGTATCTCTTCTTCTTTTTATTATATATATATATATATATATATATATATATATATATATATATATATATATATATATATATATATAAAAAATATTTATTGTGTGTGAATTTCATATGAGAGTGGTGCAAACAAGTTTTACAGATGGTGGAACCAGCTCTTTATTTGCTAGGGACCAATAATAAAGGACACAAACTAAAGTCAGCAATAGTATTGCATATTTTGTCCAACTGAAATACACATTTGGTAGTAAAACACTGATTTTATTTCTACTTAGGGTTTGCCCTTCTTCTTCAGTATCCATACTTTTACAACAGGTTAGACCATGGTAACTACAGCTAAAACCATGCATGGCTCCTCACTACCATGAACATGGTAACTATGGCTATAACTGTAATGGACTACTTGCGCAACTACTTCCGCATTCTACTTATTACATCTCTGAAATTTCCGGTAACAGCGTTCAGCGCTCCTACAGAACCCAGATTATCACTTTGGCTGCCTGCCAATTGATTAAAACAACAAATCATGTTCTGAAATGTTCCTATAAATATATTTTTTCCAACTGTGCATTCTGAATAATAAATATATTTCCCCACTAAAGGCTAATTTATACTTCTGCGTCAAGGTGCAGTTACACATGCAGAGGGAGCATGTGTACCCCTAAGGGAGGGGTTCTGGCAGACCAATCACAGCGTTTGCAGTCCACATAGAATTGATGCTTTGTTACATTTTTGGAGAGGTGCACGTCAGGGTACGTCGCAGGCTACGCGTACAACACACAGTCAACGACGTAGCTACGGCGTACACTCGACGCAGAAGTATAAATTGGGCTTAACCTGCAGCAATCCAGTGCTCGTCTTCTCATTAACCATGGCCGTAATCATGTCTTGAACATTGGGGGGGGGGGGGGACATTTTTTTTATAAAGCCTATAGAAACAGAACAGTAAAGGAAGTCTAATTCTTTGTTTTTAAATGAATGTGACTGATAAAAATGATTGCTTTTGTGTGCTGGTGCTTTATTCCAGTCTTTTAAAATAGTTAAATGGATGAATGCTCGATACATGCCTTAAATAAATGTAACAATGTTAAGTATTTAATTAATCTTAAACAGTAATGCACACAGCTAGCGTAGAGGAGAATGACAGTCAACTACGTTCAATATTAAATAAGCATTTTGGGCATAAGTGATGTTTTATTAACAAATTTCGGGAGGAGCTTGTTCAGATAATTAAACCTAATTAAACAAGTGGAGCACATCAGATAATTAAACCTAATTAAACACGAGTGGAGCACGTCAAGTTAATCAATTTAATCAACGACAAGAGGTGTATATATAGTGCAGATTTACCTTCTTTTCGTTGACAGTTTTTTAGCATCCCTCCACCACTCCATCTCCTCACTTTGAATTAATAAACTCTTATTAGGCATCAACAATCTATAATACAATAGTCTAGTTCTAGTCTATCTCTATCACGGGGGGGGGGGTACTCTGGGTTTGGGCCAAATTTCCTCCCCTGGAGCCCTCCCCCGGACAGCATGTCAAATATACATATAATCTTTACTCTATTTTAATTTGATGTAAGTGTGAACTCGTGAAACATGTTACAAACAGTAAAATGATTGACAATGAAAAACGGCAGAATAGTGATTAAAATATTTAATACAAATAAATAAAGGTTTGTATTCATCAGGTGATACTCAGATCAGCTTGGTTGGATTAAACTTCATGATCCATTGAGTTTGGGATATTCTGTACACAGTAATCACCAGAATATTTCTTCTCCTGTCTCTGATAATGTCCAGATTTGTAAATCTTCTTGCGGACACTCATTTTAGGTGGCGTTTAGTCAACTCGATGACTACAGTACACTGAAAAATATACATAACCTAAATACGTGAGATGTACAGTACTGTGCAAAAGTCTTAGGCACGTTGGTATTTTCACACAAAAAATGTTTTTACGCCAGTTATTTATATCTTTTACTGTAGTGTGTCAGTAGGAAATATCAGTTTACATTTCCAAACATTCATTTAGCAATTAATTGTAATAATCCAGTGAGATTTTTTTTTTTTTATGCACAAGAACTCTGATAGCAGCCGGTATGATCTGATCTCACCATCATCGAGTCTGTCTGTGATTACATGAAGAAACAGAAAAAACTAAGATGGACTAAATCTAGAAGAACTGTGGCAACGTCTCCAAGACACTTGAGGAAACCTTCCTGCAAAACTACATGAATAGGTGTAGGAATAGATGCAGGTGACAAAAGCCGTTTTAAACGGAAAGGGTGGTCACCCCAAATATCGATTTGATTTAGTTAATAGAAGTTCATTCATAAATAAAAGCTATTTATGTTATTATTTTTGACAGCATTGTCACTTTAAAGCATTCTGAAAAGTGCCTAAACTTTTCACAGTATTGTAGTTTTGCAGGAAGGTTTCCTCAAGTGTCTGGGAGACGTTGCCTTAGTTTTTCTGGATTTAGTCTGTCTCAGTTTTTTCTGTTTCTTCATGTAATCACAGACAGACTCGATGATGGTGAGATCAGATCAGACCGGCTGCTATCAGACTTCTCACTGGATTATTACAATTAATTGCAAAATGAATGTTTGGAAATGTAAACTGATATTTCCTACTGACACACTACAGTAAAATATATAAATAACTGGCTTAAAAACATTTTTTGTGTGAAAATACCAACGTGCCTAAGACTTTTGCACAGTACTGTACTATTTCAAAATGGAAGTGCATCACGAAGCTCAGTGCAAGTAGTCCATTATGGGAATGACTATATATGCTCTATATATGATATTTTTTTATGAAAAACTAATATTATGAAAATTAAATAAAATAAATGGCCATCATAATTGGTTTCATAATACAAATTTAATTACTGTATATTCCTTTACTCCTCTTATACAACATACATGACTAGCAGTAATATTCAATATAATTATACCACATTTCTGCCAAAATGCCATGGTTAATACAGTTCACTAGGGTAAATTCATGGTAAATGTTGGCAAGGATGGAGATTTGTGGATTGAAAAGTCTTGTAACTTGTGTGTACAATCAATGAGTCAATGGTTTCACCTATATATAGTGCTGTTGAGAATGTTAAGTCTGTTTCATCTGGTTTTAAATTAGTTTAAACTGGGCTGAGCTGGTAAATAGTCTTTGCTGCATGGTTCAAACGGGTAGAGCCGTTCCTTCCACTTTTTGAGCGTTTGGTGTAGCTTAATGTTTCTCATTTGCTACAGAAACAGTTAATAGCCTAATCATACAGAGTTGACTAACTTTGTAAAAGTATCAGAGTTACTGCTAACAAAATTTAGTCGCTAAATGGACCATTTATTCACAGTCTGGAGGTCTGCTAGGCTGCTACTATGAAAGATGACCATGTTTTGGTTTCGTTTACCCTGCTCCTTGTTCCTGTAACACTTTCCCATGATATACGCTAGTGTTTCCTGATATACAGAAAGCTGTTCTCTGGAAGTTGAATGCAGAGGCTAGTCATGGATAGCAAATAGCTCTGTCTGTGGAAGTCATATGAGGTGAAGTGTGTGTGCACTAGTCAACATATTTTAGGAATAATGCAAAGCACAAGTTACAGTTTGTTGTTTGAAAGTGAGACTGTGTGAAGGACTATACAGAAAAAGAAGAAATAGTGTTAAATGTATTGTATAATTTTGTATTAAGCATGAGAAAACGAAACCATGAATCAAAACAATTAAATTAAATTAAATGAACGAGGAAATATGGGTAACGCTTTACAATAAGGTTTCATTAGTAAATATTAGTTAACTACTTTAGTTAAGTCAAGTCAAGTCAAATCAAGTCACCTTTATTTATATAGCGCTTTTTACAATGCCGATTGTTTCAAAGCAGCTTCACAGTGTTAAACAGGAAAATAATGCAACAGATTTTGATTCGGCTCTACAGCCGCTCTGGAGAAAACGGTGATGTCATCTAGCTCATTTTAAGTATCATATATATTCAAGTAATGTAGTTGACATAGGTAATTTAGTTTAGTAATTACATTTATTTGGATATTTATTTGAAAATTTAGTGTCCCCAACTGAGCAAGCCAAGCCAAAGGCGACGGTGGCAAGGAACCAAAACTCCATCGGTGGCATAATGGAGAAATAAAAAACACTGGGAGAAACCAGGCTCAGTCGGGGTGCCAGTTCTCCTCTGGCCAATTAACAAACAGTGTATGATTATTATTTTGGCAACCTTACAGGTCAGAAGTCATATTAGATCGGAATATTCGATAGATCGGAGGCATCACGCCGGAGCTGGGTTTATTGAGGATGACGTGTCGATTAAACAATTATTAAATAGGAATATTCGAAAGATCGGAGTCATCACGCCGGAGACAGGTTTTCATTGAGGATGACATGTCGATTAAACAATTTATTAAATAGGAATATTCAAAATATCAGAGTCATCACGCCAGGGAAGGGTTTATGAGGATGCTGTGTCAGTGAGGCAATTTCAGGGGGGATTCTAATTGACACGGTCTCTGAAGACACTTCAGGGATGACCCAGGTTCCTAACTGACGACAAGGACTTGACAGAGCAGCCATCAAGTGTTAGACAGTATTCTAGGTTACTACTTGTGGAGTTTTTTTGTCCAATAATTAAAAATTCTGTTTTTTCTGAATTAAGTTGCAGGAAATTACTAGTCATCCAATTTTTTATATCAGCTATGCATTCTGTTAATCTTGTGAATTGGTGAGTTTCGTCAGGGCGTGAAGAAATATAGAGCTGAGTATCGTCAGCGTAACAATGAAAACTAATGCCATGCTTCCTAATGATATCTCCCAGTGGTAGCATGTACAGGGTGAAAAGCAACGGTCCTAGCACTGAGCCCTGGGGTACTCCATACTGAACTTGTGATCGGTGTGACATCTCTTCATTTACTGCTACAAACTGATAACGGTCAGATAAGTATGATTTAAACCATGCCAATGCAATTCCACTAATGCCAACATAATTTTCGAGTCTATTCAAAAGAATGTTGTGGTCGATAGTATCGAATGCAGCGCTAAGATCGAGTAACACTAATAGAGAGATACAACCACGATCGGATGATAAGAGTAAATCATTTGTAACTCTAATGAGAGCAGTCTCAGTACTATGATACAGTCTAAATCCTGACTGGAAATCCTCACAGATACCATTTCTTTCTAAAAAGGAGCATAATTGTGAGGACACTGCCTTTTCTAGTATTTTTGACAGAAAGGGTAGATTTGAGATTGGCCTGTAATTGACTAATTCTGTAGGATCAAGTTGCGGTTTTGATTAAATCAAGTGGTTTAATAATAGCCAACTTAAAAGTTTTCGGTACATATCCTAATGTCAAGGATGAATTAATGATATTAAGAAGAGGATCTATGACCTCTGGAAGCATCTCTTTTAGTAGTTTAGTCGGTATAGGGTTCGAGCATACATGTTGTTGATTTTGATGATTTAACGAGTTTAGCCAATTCTTCTTCTCCTATAGCAGTGAATGAATGTAATTTTTCCTAAGTGACACTACAATGCACTGTCTGATGTGATACTGTAGTAGATGGCTGCATGGTTATAATTTTTTTCCTAATATTATCAATCTTACAAGTAAAGAAGTTCATAAAGTCATTATTGCTGTGCTGTTTACAAACATCAGAAGTTGAAGCTTTATCTTTGGTTAATTTAGCCACTGTTTCAAGTAAATACCTAGGGTTGTGTTTGTTTTCTTTTAAGAGAGTCGAGAAATAAGCAGATCTAGCAGTTTTTACGGCCTTTCTGTATGCAATCATGCTCTCTTTCCACGAAATGCGCAAAACTTCCAGTTTTGTTTTCTTTCAGCTGCGCTCCATTTTTCTGGCTGCTGTTTAAAAGAGAGAGTCAATAGTTTCTGTTGCAACATCAAGTTCCTCTAGGCTATCTGGGATGCTGAGGAGATGAAACTGATGAGGAAGTTTATTTACAAAGCAAACTTTAGTCGCAGCAGTGATAGTCCTGCCATATTTGAAGCGAGGGGACAGCTTCGCAGCCTTTGCTAAATTAAGTATACATGATACTAGGTAATGATCTGAGATGTCATCGCTCTGCTGCAGAATTTCAACGGTATCAACATTTATTCCATGTGACAATATTAGGTCTAAAGTATGATTACGGCGATGAGTGGAACCTGACACGTGTTGCCTAACTCCAGTAGAGTTTAGAATGTGTCTAAATGCCAATCCCAATGCGTCTTTTTCATTGTCTACATGGATATTAAAATCACCAACAATTAGGGCTTTATCTGTAGCCAGTACTAACTCTGATAGAAAATCAGCAAATTCTCTGGTAAAGTTTGTATGGTGCCCTGGTGGCCTGTATACAGTAGCCAACACAAATGTCAAACAGGATTTATCAATTTCACTACATAACGTTACATAAAGCACCAAAACTTCAAATGAATTATATTTGAAACTTCTGAGTAATACCGAAGATAATATTGTAAATTACAGCAACACCTCCCCCTTTACCTTTCAGATGCGGCTCGTGTTTATAACAATGATCTTGGGGGGTGGATATATATATTTGTCAGGTTTTAGCCAGGTTTCTGTCAAACACAGCACATCTAGATTATTATCTGAAATCATATCATTAACAATAAGCATTTTTGAGGAAAGGGATCGAATATTCAGCAGCCCAAGCTTTATCATTTGATCATCTATATTATATCTGTTGTTTATTTGTTGGACATCAATTAAATTTTTACCAGTTGAATGGTGTTTTTTTGTATGTACTACTTCGTGGAACAGACACGGTCTCTATGTGATAATATCTAGGTGAGTCTCTATGTGTTGGGATTTATCTGAGTTCTGTGACGTAAGACAGCTAGCAGACGGTCGGCCCTAGTTAGTCAAGGTTTAGCTCTAAGACTATGTGCCAAATTACTAGAGAGAAGAGCGGCACCACCCCAGGAGGGATGGATACCATCTTTTTTCAACAGGTCAGGTCTGCCCCAAAAGCTTTTCCAATTGTCTATGAACCCTATGTTATTTTGCGGACACCACTTAGACAACCAGCCATTGAGTGATGATAGTCTGCTAAGTATCTCATCACTCCTTTTAACGGGGAGGGGACCAGAACAAATTTTTTTACGTGACATCGTACTTGCGAGTTCACACACCTCTTTAATGATAATTTTGGTGATCTCCGACTGGCGAAGTCGAACATCATTAGTGCCGACGTGAATAATAATCTTAGAGAATTTACGATTAGCATTAGCCAGCACTTTTAAATTTGCTTTGATGTCAGGCGCTCTGGCTCCTGGTAAACATGTGACTATGGTGGCTGGTGTCTCTATTTTCACGTTCCGTGTAATAGAATCGCCAATAACTAGAGCACTTTCAACAGGATTCTCAGTGGGTGCGTCACAGAATGGGGAGAACCTGTTTGATGTTCTAATCGGAACGGAAGAGTGTTTTTTTGATCTGCGACTATGCCGTCTCACCGTCACCCAGTTACCCTGCTGCACGGGCTCTACAGCCGGAACCGAACAATGTACAGAGTTCACTAAGCTATTCACATCCAAAGCAGTGTCTAAAGCAGCTACATTCTCACTACTCTCAAATAAAGTCTGGATGTGTGTCTCTAATTCTGAAATCTTCTCCGTCAGCCTGACTATCTCCTTACATTTATCACATGTGAAGCCCTTTTCGCCAACGGAGAAAGATATACTAAACATGAAACATGCAGTGCAGTTGACAATGATAGAAGAAGACATGGCTTACCGTATTTGTTGATTAATCCAACTTACCACAGTTGTTTGATGGAGTCTATTTACTAATCCAACTCACCACAGTTGTTTAATAAACTCAGAAAACAAAAGACTCGAGTGCAGAGATGGCAAGCTAACAGGCTAGCAAAATGCTAACGTGTGATTTAGATTAAAAGCTAGCGATGTCAGATTTAATGTGGTAGGCAATATTATACCAGTTAACAGTTCTTAGTTAACATGAACTAAGAATGAACAATACTTCTACAGGATTTATTAATCTTAGTTAATGTTAATTTCAATGTTTCAGTTATTCAAATCAAAAGTTGTATTTGTTAACATTAGTTAATGTACTGTGAACTAACGTGAACAAAGAACGACTGTATTTTTATTAACTAACATTAACAGAGAAGATGAATAAATACTGTAACAAATGAGACCTTATTATAAAAAGTGTTACTAAAATATCTAAGACAATTATTATTTTTTTTAATTTATTGAATTTTGGTGTGCCTTCTGTAGATCACTTCTGTAGATAACAAGTGCCAAGACTTCAAGAGATTTATGGAAAAATCATTCTGAATAATTGCAGGTGAAAATTGACCATTATAAGTTAATTTGGCAGTACATGAATTATGTCTGCCGATCAGGAGCTACCAACATTAGCAAAACAAAGCGTAAAGAGGGTAGCACACTGAATGAGAAGTGCCACGTCCTTGCAATTTGAATACATTTTTAAATCATTCCAAGAACATAAAAATGTCCAGTTTTCTTAATGTTAATAGAATTTAATTTAAAGGATAGTATGATGTTGCTGAAATGTTCAGTAAAATCCTCCTCAAAAATATTTCTAATTAATCCCATAGAGAACGTTGTAGCAATGTGATACACAGCAAAATCCTCAGTGTTAAATGAACACTACTGGACACCTGCTGTTAACAAGCAGAATCACTTAGGAACAACAATAACAGAACAAAAGTCAACTGCAAATAAAAGAACACATTAAAACAAAACAACATTACCATATTCACTTACTACAAACCAGTTTGCCAATTTTTTCATATGTCTACAAACATTCTTAGGTTTTGCTAGGTCTTTTTGATGATTTATTGAAATTAACTTTCATTTCAAGTCACCATTATGGGGATTGTTCCTTGACTTTTGTTAAACTTTTTCAGCAATTGCAATAGTGTTTTTTCAAAGAAAGTGTGTGTATTGTTAAAGAAAGAGATTGATGAAAACCTGATAAGGTTAAGAATAAGATGTCTGCTTTTATGGCAGTCAAATGATTATGATGAAGTGGTTTAAGCCACTGTTTTTTTTCTTCTTGAAGTCTGATTTGTCTGAAGTTGTGGCATTAATGAACAAAAAAGCTGTTGTGATGGAAAGATCACTGCAACACACTAACAATGTGAAAAAATGAAGAGCTTTCAAAATTGCTACAACATCTTTTAGGTACAAATTTAGAAACACTTAAGACATTTACACTCATCATACATGGCCATGAATGAGATCTGGACTATGCTGACACCCAGCATGCACTGCAGCATGAAACATGCCACCATTATTGAGTTTCATATGCTAATCGTTGATGTCTGTGAGTGTTTAGACTACGCCATATTAACTTTTTGCACAACGTTTTTATAATTTTTCAGTAGAGCTTTGGAATATATTTGTTTTTACGTTGCATCGAGATGCTGATGTGAACAATTCTGCATCAATAATTTAAAATATCTTCTTTTGTGTTCAGCAGAACAATGAAATTCATACAACTTGAGGGTGAGTAAATAATGACAGAATTTATTTTTTGGGTGAACTATCTCTTTAATACCTGCAAACCCACCAAATGTGGGTGGATTTCAACAGTGGTGTGTAACGCAGTCACTCCTACTAGCCACTTTGGTGGGTTGAATTTTATATAATATACAGTTTTCAATATAGTCTTTTAAAAAGGCATCTGAAATAATAAAGGAAGTGCAATGTAGTGTTGTCAAAAATATAGATTTTTTTATATCGATGCTGAAATATCTAAAACGCTTCCAATACTCACATGATACCAGCTGCACTTTCTGACACACAAACCCGCTTCTCATCACTCAATCGTTTTATTTGTTCTGGATGAATATTGTTAGTGTTACAGGGCTTTATTTTCGATGTGGGATTGCGTGTATTGTGCATAATTTTGTACTTTTTGTGATTTTGTGCCAAGTATATTGGCTATATAAAACAGTATAATGGGTCCGTGTGTCAGGTTTTAAAGTGACAGCAGCCTAATATACCTGCTGCACCTACAATTGCTTACAAGTGTGAATTCTGAAATGTTTTGTTCATTCAGGAGATTAAAGTAGCTGCTTGAATATGTTCATTCAGCTGTATGATCAAACAGCTGAAGTCATAACCGCATTATAACTAACCATTGCGGTAACCATAGCAACAGTCAAGTGTCAAACATGGCGGTGTCCATCAACATCGACAACATCGTTAAACCGGGTGCAGAGAGTACGTTTGAGACGCGGTTCTTACTGCCTCGCACCCACGGCAGCCCCTTAAAAAACCAGAAACGATTACGTCAACGCGTTGTTCCAGCCCTCGTGTAAATGGCCCCTTAATGAATGAATGACAACCAACTTCAAATGATTAAGATTGATCAAACAACCAATTAGATGAATGTCCAACTAAAACATTCCAGAAAAAGGTTCTACAAACAATGTATAAATAAAGTTTTTAAGCTATCCCTTTGAGAACATTATTAAAGACCAGAATAAATGTTCTATTAACATTACTGACAGAACGTTTGTTTATAATCTTGCCAGAATGTTAGTCGAAGTTCTGAGAATGTTCCCTGTTAGCTGGGGTGAGATCACCTCAGCTCAAAAGAGTGATTATTCATTCATGAATCTGCCATAACTACTACTCTGATTTAAAAAAAAAAAAAAAATTAAAAGACAACATGAAACACACAACATGATTGCTCAAATACTGTTAGAGAAAATGTTTAGACATCACAGTAAAGTTTTACTGGGTTTTATACCAGGGTCACATGAGGCACAATTTTTACACGTGTACTGAAATGTAATTATCAATAAGAACTTTTGTTCACAAATGCAAGAAATAATGGCAAACTGGTTTGTAGTGAATATGGTAATGTTGTTTTGTTGTAATGTGTTCTTTTATTTGCAGGAGGATTTTTTTTCTTTTTCTTTTTTTTTTTTTAAGGAGGAGGATTTTACTGTGAGTGAGTGTTCTATCAACTGTTAACATTTCAGGACAACAAACTAACCTTTAAATGACATTCTATTTAACATTAAATTAAATTCAAACAGTAAGGAAACTGGACATTTTTATGTTCTTGGAATGTTATAAATCGATATTCCTAAAATGCTGAGTTGTTAATAAAAATTACATTACAGGAACCTCATACTAACCTTAAAAAATGTTCCACTAATATTAAGTAAACTGAACATTCTTTATACATGCCATATATCAAAATATTTATTTAGTCTTATTTTTGTATGGTTGATAATTTCCTTAAATAATAATTTTCTTACTGCCCCCTTTGCTATTGACCATATCCAGACTAGAGTGTGTTTGTTTTGCTATAGTAGTCTCGGACAAGAGCCAATGCCAGTTTCCAATAAAATGCATTTATGCCACTTTCAACAGCTCTTTAGACATCAAAATGAGAAGGAAAAAAACACAGCAGTTAAGGAAATAGCATTATGTCAGTTCATGTGCATGGTGTCAGTGTCTTTTTCAGTAAAGGAATTTGAATAATATTCAATAAAAGAATGAAACTGACACCAAAAAAACACACCAAAGAAGTCTGTAGTGTTTGTAGAAGGTGATAACATGAAGTGCCTTCTGTCATAATTTTTTTTCATGTTTTGAAAAATGTCTTTCTTTTTTCTACCATACAATGGAAGATAATTGTAACCAAAACGGTTTGGCATATAACCCTACACCTTTTTGTAGCACCCTAAGCTTTGTGGTGCCCGTCACAGACACTCAAGCCTGGAATATGCCTCACTTTTTTGTCGGTTGTCTGCTCATCTGCTCTTACATTATCTTTTACACTCTTGTCAAACTGGAGTACAAACACTGGACCGTCTGACCTTTTGACATATCCATTTTTTTGTTTTGTTTTCAACTTTACTGTATCTTCTGTTGTTTTTATTGTCGTTTTCCATCTTCTTCTTTGATAAGGTGACCAGTTTTCTTCCATAATGGCAGTGAATGGCTGTTTCTGTTTTGAAGTCCATTAAAGTGCATCTATCCATCTTAAAAGTGCTCCGCACGGCTCCGGGAGGCTAATAAAGGCCTTCTGAAGTGAAGCAATGTGTTTGTGTTAGAAAAATATCCATAATTAAAACTGTAATCTTCTGTAAACTGTTGTAGGCACGTTCACGAGAGACTGGCATTCCAGCATATGACGTAAGACGCAGGCGTAGCATAAGATAAGGTGGCGAACGCAGAAGGGCAGAGGATAAAGCAAAAGAAAACTTCTTATAAAGGTTCTCGCGAGAACTAGTATATTCTAACCGGAGTGTCCTACGTCATACGCTGGAACGGCAGTTAGCGGAAGTTAGAGATTACAGTTTGTAAAGTTTTAAATATGGATATTTAAAACACAAACGCATTGCTTCATTCAGAAGGCCTTTATTAACCCCCTGGAGCCGTGTGGAGAACTTTTATGATGGATACATGCACTTTTATGGACTTCAAAACAGAAACAGCCATTCACTGCCATTATAATGCTTGGAAGAACCAGGACATTTTTTTATATAACTCAGATTGTATTCGTATGAAAAAATGTCATATACACCTAGGATGACTGGGATAATATTTCAGAGGGAGACAGCATATCTTTTGCCTTTCGTGAGCTTGTTGAGTTCTAGTAGTTCTTAAAGCTCTTTTAATGCGGAGTGAGTTTGATGGGGGTGAATCAAGAAATACTAGGGAAAAGTCATGTAAAGGAGGCAACACCTCATTGCTCTTGGCTCATTACTCTGTCTATCTGAAATGTCTACCTGTCAGGACCATAACTGACGAGTTAGTGCAACACAGTGGTTTTCAATCCTGGTCCTGTGGGTCCACCACACACAAGTTTTGTATGTTTGTACTATAGGTGCTTCTCAAACGGAAGGCTGCATCCTAGTGAGGCTGTGTGCTTCCCAGTTCAGTCCTTCAGAGCCTTGTGTCTAGAGTCCTTCTCAGTGTGGACCCTCCTAATGACGAAATTGCGTTACGTGGACGGTGCATGTACATGGACAGCAGAAGTAGGGCTTTACGACACAGCCTTCCATTTGAGAAGCACCCACTTAGTTCAGTTCATAAAGCTCTCACCTAATGAGCTGATGGAGCTGATGATCTGAATAAAGTGTATCAAATAAGGGAGACAAAATATGCAGAGTGGTGGGTTGAAGATAACTGGCATAGTACTTGAAGTCTTTTTTTTTTTACTTTCACTTGGTCCTTTATACAATGATGGACAGATGATCAACAGTAACGTAATCATCCACATCACCAAAGAGCGCTTGGGTTGAATTCGTTCTAATCCGAATTTGTTCGTATATGCATTCACCTTTACTATTTCTATCAAAAATGATGATCGTGTTGGTAAGTACTTCGTGTATCCTTAAATTATTTTCAGAACACCGACATATCAGACTCATATTCTGACTAGAATCTATGCCGACATCAGGCTAATTTTGTATGTCTTTTTTGTAACTCACCTGATTCAATTCATCAGCTCATTAGTAGAGACTGCAAGACTCGAGGTGGGTGTACCCGATAAGGGAGACATAAAATGTACAGTGTTGGGTGGTCTTCAGAAACAGGCTTGAGAAGCACTGATGAGTCTAGACTGCTAGGCAGCCCTATAGACCTTATGCGGCAGAGAAACAAGTGTGCAGCATCTTTAGAATTTTGTGTTTGAACTCCCGTTTTTTTGGTAGCGCTGTATATTTCTACAGCACTGTCGAAAAGTAATTAGCTGGTGAAGTGGATTTACTTATCGCAGAGTTAATAAAAGTTATTATGACCATCGTAATGATTGAAGTGGATGTCATAACAAATGTCAGTAGACTGGGAAGATTTTAAAATAAGTGGTTAATTCATAAATCTGTAAGATCTTACCTTCATGCTGTGGAAATACAAATGTAAGACAGAACACAACAAGCACAGCGCTGACAGAGCATCTAATTCTTGCTATATTTTTGAGATGATAGTATGCTGATTTAGCTATTGCTTTGACAGGACTACTGAAACTAAGGTCAGCTCCAAAATTACACCAATATTCCTGACTTATTTTTTTTACCCCTAGAGAGTCATGGTATGCATTCACCTTAAGAATTTCGTCTTTGTTTCCAAATGAAATGACTTCAGTTTTGTCTTTGTTTATCAGAATTTTTTTTGGAACATCCAACTGTTAATTTCATTAATGCATTAGCACAGGGAGTCAGTTGGGCTGTAGTTGTTAGGCAATAGGGCTAAGTAGATCTGGGTGTCATCTGCATAGCTGTGGTAAAGCAATGTGGTTCTTTCTCATTATTTGGGTCAGTGGAAACAATTTGAACAGAAGTGGTGCAAGAAGTGAACCTTGTGGGACTCTGTATGTCATGGATGTCCACTTAGTGGACATCATAAAGTAGCATGCACATAAATACACTGACATACATACACACTCTAGTTGTTTCTGCAAAACAGGATGGCCATACTATTCTCTGCTCTTCAACCAAATCCTTTGCAAACCTGTCATTTCTTTTTTCTTTCTTTTTCTGTCTAAAGATATGGCATCAAAAATGTTCTCCTCTGACTACACTTTTAGCGCAAATGCTCATGCAGTTGTCGCCAGCAGACCAGGCAGTACAGTCATTTCCGCTACCAACTGCTTTTATGCGATTATCTGATAGATTGACTCATAATGTATGCAAGGGCTCAAAACCTTCCGATGAGTATCCAAACTCGCCCTATGTGGCCAAAAATATTTTTTTTCCAGACGATTTTTGAATCATGAAATGATATGTAAGCTTGTTATTAATGAGCACACAGCTCATTTGAATTAAAGTTGCATCTCTGGAAAGCAATGTCCTAATCTTCTTTCGTCCACAGTCTAAATTAGATTAATAAAAACCCAGAAAACCCTCATATTCACTTATGAATTGATCATCTGTTAATTTATCCATTTACCTGCAGAATTCCTGGCTGGAAGTAGCAGATAAAGGATAAACTTCAATAAGGCACTTACTTGATCACTTGAATAAAATCACAAGAATGATTGCTACTTTGAATCACTTGCTGTTTGTGTTGAAAAGTTACTCATTTGAAATACAGTACATATGTTCAATTGAGGTAGAGAGTATTGTTGCATTCAAAATCGAATGAGAATTGAAATTCAAAATCAGGTGCATAGAGCCAAAAAATTTTTTTGTCAATCCCAAAAGTTGCTGTCCACACACAGAATAAAGGATGTAGCATTTTTTTTCTTTTGCATAGTGAAAAGGTATAAGTCGGTAATGACAAAGGTAATGAATACCAAATCTGTGATAACTGCAGATTTATTAACAAGAAAAAAAACTGAAGGAAAAGTCCCTAGTAACTCTTGCCTTGATCTGCTTACAGGGGATTTATGTGTATATCTGTTTGTTCAGCCGCAGTAGTGTGTTTTACATGCTGAGTATGTTTTAAAGGGATAGTTCACCCAAAAATGAAAATTACCCCATGATTTACTCAACCTCATCATCCTAGGTGTATATGGCATTCTTCTTTCAGACGAATACAATCGGGAGTTATATGAAAAATTTCCTGGCTTATCCGAACATTATAATGGCAGTGAATGGCAGTCCAAAATTTGAAGCCCAAAAAAGTGCATCCATCGATTATAAAAGTAATCCACACGGCTCTGAGGGGTTAATAAAGGCCTTCTCAAGCCTCTTGCAATTCCAAACGCTTATGCTATGTTCTAGTCATACTAGTTCTAGTTCTAGGAAGGCGGTCTGGTGGAAGCTAGATATTTTACTTTATAACATGTTAAATATAGATATTTTTCTTACACAAACACGTCGCTTCGCCTCAGAAGGCCTGTATTAACCCTGTGGAGCCAGGCGGATTACTTTTATAATGGATGGATGCACTTTTTTTGGGCTGCAAATTTTGGGCTGCCATTTACTGCCATTATAATGCTTGGAAGATCCAGGACATTTTTTAATATAACTCGATTGTATTCGTCTGAAGGAAGAATGTCATCTACAACTAGGATGGCTTGAGGGTGGGAAAATCTTGGGGTAATTTTAATTTTTGGGTGAACTATCCCTTTAACACTAGCAGGCCTTTAGCATATTGCTGTTTGTTGATTGCCCCATGGTATCCTTCCTCCAATGTTTCTATGTTTTTTCCAATGTATTTCCTATTTTGTATAGCCAATAGTCTGTACAGTATTCAGATGGCAAAGGTCACCTATATTCAGAAGGCGGCCTTGCAAGAAAAAAACAGATGGAGAACCTGTGGTCATCTGAGCTGTGAGAGACTTTTGAGTTGTGGTAGTATGGTAGTGATTATGGTTGAGCAGGTGTTAGAGTGCTGGATATAATGTCAGGGTGAACATCTGTGCGTATGAGAGGGAGAACCATTTCAAAGATAGCAGCTTGTATACAGTGTCCCAAGCCAAAATTATGAGTGAGATTGAGAGATCAATTCAGTTTACTTTAGCAAAGAATTTATAGAGCATCTTTTAATAATCCCACATAATCATATGCTATTAGATTCTTCTGTCAGATGTGCGAGAATAATTCACACCAGCAGGCATCTGAACCTAGAAGAGGCCTTCTTTGAGCATCTGTCAATTAATTTTTTTCGGTGAGTTTATAAGTTGGCACTAGTTGTAACCGGTTGGCTTTTTAGACGAATCAGCGTTGAGCAGTCAGTGAGAGAGATCAGTCTGATTGGGTTGTTCAGCTTAGCAAACCAGTGCATAAGAAGAAAAATTAAAATGATGAAAGCAAGCATATGACGAAGTCGAGAGGACACACGCAGCTTGAGCATTCCAATATACAAATATTTTCATAGCGACATGGCCATCTGGAACGAAGAAAGTTCGTGGCCAACTGATTAACATGTTTCATATTTAAAATAGTAAGCAAGAGCTGCTTTGTTTATGGTTTTTATATCCAGTTCTACTTTTGGTTATCCTTTTTGAATAACAAATGTAGACTATTGCCACCTGCTGGTATAGACAGTTATTTCCTCCCACACAGATGCAGAAAGTATGCACTAGTTGGCCGTTAGCTGTAGTCTTTACGGAGTGTTCAAGGGTAACTTTTTGGCCCAGACGCAGGCAATGCAAGCTGACAACACATTTGGGTTTCATCGCCGCTAGTTCTTTGATGACGATTTGGGGTGTCAAGGGCTTAAATGGCCAACGAGGTGTGAATAGTTGTTTGCTTTAGGTGAGGCGCAAAGGGGTCAAACTCTGTCATTGGATTTCACGTCAAATGTTGTCACATCCTCCTATCAGATGTGTATACAATTTACATCAGCAGTCATCTGAACCTAGAAGAGTACTTTCAGGTATATACTAATATACTCGGCACATCACTGTATTTTAATATAAGATTTGTCGCTAGGTGCTTTTTAAAAAAAAAGTTGCTAAAGGGGTCTGAAAAGTCCGCTAACAGTATACTGCTGTCATGTATTTCAAACATCTTTTTATCTCGAAGCGAAGAATGAAAAATAACTTTATGACACTTTAAAGGGCCAACAAGGTGTGAAAAGTTTTGTTGGCTTTAGCCAGCAGGGGCCTGTACCATAATGGTAGCTTAACAAACTCGGGGTTACAGGATTAGTTTCGAGTTGACAAAACCAAACCAATCTCTTTAGGCTTTGTTGGTCCCATGATGCTGATCATCAGCTTTTACACAGCAAGAAGAAAAGAGCTGTCTATGAGTAAAAGTTGAAGTTATTTTAGTTGATATATAGAGAGAATTGAACATTTAAGCTCACATGTAGAAATTTGTATAGCTTTATTTATTGATTTTAAAGCTTATTTGTATGATCTTTATATATTAATTTTAACAAAGTGCCTATTAATGATTGATTAACTAAAATGATACATGTGTAATTGATTAAGGGTATAATAATTACATAAATTATATCTAAATCATTCAAAATTATTATTATTATAAATAAGCATTGTTAAAAGCCAGGCACTTTAGTCTTTAAAAACCATTTGCTATGTAGTGATCTTTAATTTGGAGTATAAAAAGGGGGAGTGACTTTATTGCATCAGAGGTGTGTTACTTTGCTCACAGTTGATTGGTCCAATTTCAGTTTGAGAAATTATCCAGAACATAACCTGCCCTGGAGCAGGTTAGCCGTGGAGCCTAAGTTACGATGAAGATGAACACTGCTAAAAGCCAAACCACTTTAATGGTACCTAAAACCCAGGATTGGCACAAACTAAGCTTAAATATATCTGGCTAGCCGGCTAAACCAGCTTCATGGTATAGGCCCCAGGTTAGGTAAGGAGCAAAGGGGGATGGCCTTTATAAAATATGGATTCTTAAGATTAGATTTTTGGAACACAGACAAGGGAAAACTACTACTTGTTTTATAATTGGGCAAATTGGGCATGCTAATCGGCCGATGTTGATAATCTCAAAATGGCCACATATTGGCCAATATTCTGGTATGACTAGTCTTTTTTCGGTAGTGGGCGTAACTAATGTGCAAATATTCATTAACCCAGCAGCTTATCAGATCTTAGCGTGTTTTATATTGTTATTAGTAGTAGAATTAGTAGTAGTATTAATATCTTATCAGTATTATTATTAGTTTTAAAATATATATTCATACATGGTTACCATGGTTTAGTTCTATTCTATCAAAAAAAAAATGCTTGATTGACTGATGTTAAAAGTGTAGTTGTTTTTCTTTCAGATCATATAGCTTATGCATGTATCTTAATGTAAAAGGCTGTGCCATTTTACAAAGATCAACAGAGTTTTATATGTATACAGGCATGTGTTGCCAAGGTGTGTGTAGATCAGGGTTGCCAGGTCTGTGCAACAGAAGTAGCCCTCTTCCTCTGGGTCCTGCCTGTGAGTCTGTGAGATGAGATAAAAAGCAGAATTGCTGTTTGTCTCTGCTCTGGGTATGTCTAAAATAGCTCTGGTGTAATGGGAGCTGTATCAGGACCTGCTGCTGGAGTGACAAACTTTGTCTATGTTTAGATCTGAGCTCTTGGCTAATATTATCAGAAACACCATCGTACCAACATAAGACAGCATCACTGGGTCCTAGCAGAAATAGCTTTAGTCTCTTATGCAGCAGGACAACAAGACTTTAGCCTCAGACACTGTATATCCATTTGGCAGCACAATTTTAATATTTACAACAAAACATAAAGCTACACAACTCCAGTTCTGAGAAAAATTTGCTTAGCCCCATAGATTTTTATTGTAAATACTGTAGTGTTTCTGCTGAGTAACAGAGTGGCGGCTCTATACAATTAATGACTTGAAATTCAATCACAAAATTCTTATGTTGTGCAAGCTGATTGGTTCTTGATATGCAATCTATCATGCTACATGTATGACTACATACTGTATGTCTTCTGCCTGTAAACTGCCAGCCCATCAGCTTATGGTATAAGCCAATAGGTATTGATTGATGTGCAATCTGTCAGCTAGCTTCACGATTAATTGTTAAAAAATCTCATTCAATCTCATTTCTAAATGACAACGATTCACCTATATCTATTAAACCTTTGACAAAATCACACCGTGCGTTTGCGCTGCTGCTTTCCCAGAGAAAGCGTTTAGGTGCTCTAGGTATGAAACAGCTTCACAAAGTGAAGTGAATCTTTTCAGCCGCACAATATTGTTATTTCGGTGTTACAAATATTCAAATGATCACAGAAGTACTGTAAAAAAAGTTTATAGTTCGGATATAAACGCTGATGTCTATGGAAGCCACCAGGTGGCGACAAGTGACTGTTAAAACATTTATTTGTCATTGAATCATTCATTCAAGAGATTCGTTTAGAAATGCTGATTCATCCAGTAATTAAATAAAGTAAAGTATTTCTGAGTAAGTCATTGAATCATTCATTCAAACCGCTTAAAAAACAAAAACAAAACAAAAAAACATTTTAAACAGACTGCAGCAATCAACATTTGATCTAGTAAATTACATGTTATTTTGTTTAGTTGTCTGTTCAGAATCGTGATCTCTATTTGAAACCAAAAAAATTGTGATTCTCAATTTATTCAGAATCGTGAAGCTCTACTGTCAGCCAAATGAGCATGCATGCTTCCTATACCCTTATAAAAAGTTTGTTCAAGTGTGCTATTAGTATACTTCTTTTAAACATAAGAAAGTATACTTTCAGTCTACTTTTTATGTACTTCTCAGAAATATACTTAAAATTACACTAAAATATACTTGACTTGTACTGACAGAAAAGTATAAGTATATTTTGTCTATACTTGTACAAATTTTTTGATAGAGATCTACAAGTATGATGTAAAGTTCACTTAAAGAAAGCAAGTATACTTGCAGTAAAAAAGTAGTAATCTAGTAGTTTACTGAGAGTATACTTCAAAGTGTACTTTCATAAACTAAAAAATGCTCTACAAGTATTCAACTAGAAAACTATCAGTATACTTAAAAAACATAACAAAAAACATAGCTGTAAACTAGTTGTGTACTCAAAGTTTACTACTGTTACACTTAAAGTATACTTAAAAGTATATTTTGTACACTAATAATTGGGCCAATTTAGTCCCAAGTTTTATTGAAACAGTACACTTACAAGTATACTTCTAGTACATTCATATTAATATACTTGCTACGTAAAGTATGCTTAAAAATATACTTGAACTTTACTTAAGTATAATTAATTAAATGAATTTGAAGTATACTTATTTTTTGTAAGGATATTCATCTAACATTTGAACAGTCTTGGTTCATATTGCTGTAAATTGCTTCACTGCATGCTATTATATATATTTTTTTCTTAGACAGTCTACAGCATGTTGAAAATATGTAAATAATTTAATGTTTCAAAATCATATGAAATCAACATAAATACAATGCTTTTTAACCAAAATTTCCCTTTTCTTTATCATGTACACTTTGTCATTGATCCTGATAATTACATTTCTGAATTTTTGTAGAACAATTTATCACAACTATGATTTGTGGGACATTATCAAAGTTAATTTTTCTTACAAAATAGAAGTTTCTTTCACTCAGTGCTGTCTGTGATAAAAGCATATGCATTCACTAACATGTAAGATGCTAAGAACTAAAATTTAGATAGTAGAAATGTGTTCGATATTTATTATCATGAGTGTATGGATGAGAATATTATTGGGAATGCATATGGGCATCCGAGGGCAGTCATTGCTCTGAGATATTTTGCTACTTCTCCCTCACAGACGGCAATGTCTTGTATTATGGGCACTGAGAAGCAACACTTGCAGCCCTCGACTTAGTAGTAATGCGAAGGTGTCTGACAGTCAAAAGGGGATTAGGATATCTCGCTCCTATATATACAGTTTTAGTTGTGTTTTAAGTGTCTTCTGTTTATATATACTAGTTGGATAAAATAATTGATACATTTCTTTGTAATGTGTTCACACTAGAGTTACTATGTCTGTATCACAAGGTATGAAGGTATTTGTAAGTGACAACAGATGAAGGGTCATACGAGGGCAAGGATCACACAGGTGGAGGTCACTTTAAGCCTCTTTAAGGAAGCCCATTTTGAATAGAAACAATATTTCTTTGGAAGCTGCAGATCAGTCTATGTGTGACAGTATGCCCTTTGACCATCCAAAACCTCTTGAATACATGTTCCAAGAAACATTTATTTGATATAATCTGCTTGAAGTTCAGCAAGCTCATGTTCACAGATGAGGTACTCCACATTCTCAAGCCTGGAAATGAAGGACTCAAAAGTCCTTGGATAAGTATTCATTAACATCAGTAAACCAGAGCATTAATTCCTCTCTAAGTTAATTCATGTAACAGGAAGACTCTATGCACAAATACACACACACACAGTGCTGCTAGTGTGTTTCAGTAGCAGTGGAAATTACTGTAACTAACTGCCCTTGTGTCATTTTTCCAGGCCTGTACACTTGAAGGCAAAATCAGTGAGTGTGTCATTGCACTGCATGTTGTTTGACTCTGTCCGGCTGCTTATTAGTCTTATTAGGCTTATTAGTCAAAGCTTGAATATGTCAGCTAGATATGCAGTTTTAATACAGAATGCATCACTAGTGCATGATTATAATGTTTCAGAAAAGTTTAAGAAGCACTTGGCCATGCAACAGGCAGCACATCTGTGCATTGCTGTAAAGTTTGATGCACTTTATAATCTTAAAGATGGGCAAAGAGTGTCTGATCAATATACTGCACATAAATGATGAGCACAGACCACCCTGCCACTGCTGTGATTTCATACAGTGGAACAGGTTTTGGCAATCTTTTGCCATTGTATCAATCCTGTCTTTAAAAGACTTATTCCACAGCTTGCAGTTTATAGAGTCTCTCCAATATTTAAAGTTGCAAAACTTTTTTTTGGTAAAAAATGATCCAAAATAATTGTTTGAGCAAGTACATAACCAGCCAGTGTTCAAAACTATCTCCTTACCTTAGCCCGATTCACAACGGTAAGCTTGTAATAATGTGTTAGAATTTGAGTGGTACTGGTAGCTTTCCACAGGAAATTCGAGCATGTCACCGCTCGTCTTTGCGTCATTACGTCACGTCTGTATACATAAAGAAGGAGTCCCGGGTTGGCTATATCACATGTGAGGATGCTGCAGGTGACGGATCATTTATAGCCTTTTCTCACAGCAGCTGGAATAATTACATTTATCATTTTGATGGCGGATTATAATCCAGAATGGTCCAAACAACAATCATCAGTGACAACTGGATATTCAACCGTAGTCAAAAGAAAAAGATTACACTGTACACTTCTACAGATAACGCTTAGACACACAAAATAAACATAGTCACGCAATGCTGATTTTGTTAACATAGCAAAGTATAACAATAATATTAATTTTCACTGTTTGATGTGGTATGAGCTAAGCGATCGTTAGATTTAATCATCAATGCTAGCGTAATTCATTGTAATGCCTTTTTTCTCAGTTGGTCTGAACAAAAGTGGCAGACATGTTATTTCTTACTTACTACTGTTCAGATGACATTTTCCGGTCATACTCCAAGACATAGAATCTGTGATTCCGAAGTACAGTATCCACACCGGTGCGGTGACTAACAGCCAGGGTTGCCAGGTTTTCATAACAAAACCCTGCCAATTGCTACTCAAAACTAGCCCTATCGCGTTTCATGGGTGGTCTCCCGGTAAAAATTGCGTTCCAGGGGGTAAAATCGGCTTTTTTTGGTGGGGTTCCCCTGCTAAAATTCTTCAACCCGTGTACATGAAAAACAGCCCGTGGTAACTGTTAAAGTAGCCCAATTCTGTGTGAAAACCGCAGACTTGGCAACACTGCTGACAGCCACACATACTCCTCAAAACATTAGATTAATCGGTGCTGAGTAGCCATGCCGATGCACAACCCAAGCAAAGAAGATAATTCTGCAATTGCAGGTTTCAAACAGAGATGGCGACAAAGAGGCAAACATTATGGACTGTAGCTTTAAAGTATGAAGTTGTTTTTATTTATTGAATGGCTTGTGGAACATGTTTTATGAATCTAAACTTGCTTACAAGGTGGTTTGGTCAGATACATTTTTTTAAAGGTTACGTAAGTGTCCCTTCATGTGCTTAATTTACAACCTGTCCAATCATAAAAAAAAATTCCTCTTTCAGACCACATTCACACACACTGTTTTTGGCCAATTCAATGTAACTATAAAATTAATATTATAATTTCATTGTGAATATTAGATATATTTAACAAAATAAGGAATATTCTGTAATGCTATTGTACGGTAAAAAAAAGTAATACAATTATTTTATTTTACTATAAAATTACAATAGTAATATTTTTTTATGTCTTAATTTACAAACAGTATACCATCAAGCTTTTATTTTGACAGGTTGCTGACAAATAAATAAATGCACCATCCAGTTTCAGAGGGCACTGCTTGATGAACCAAGCCGTTCTGAGACTCTGAAACATTGTATCATGAACTACACGTGTAAATGATGAGCTTCACTCTGAAAACAATACCACATATATTTACTTTAAATTGAACTAAGCCATATCGCAATAGCGCTTTTATTTAAAAATCATGTGCAGCCATAATGTACAGCATAGTTTTTTGCTACCATTAATGAGGGCAGGTCAAGTTGCTGAACACTTAATAGGTGTTGATTTGTAAATGTGGGTGGTCATATGAAAAATGAACATTTCTGAATGAGTCTTTTTTTTTTGTAGTGTAGTTTTAATAAATGGTCTGGGTGTTTAAAATGAGATGTTCTGTGTCACTCTGCCATTCTTCCCTGATCTAGGAGCTTGACTGGTTCCGCTTGGCCTCTAAACAGAACCTGCCCTGCCTGACCAGGCTCTAAGATTTTTTGTCCCAGCTCCAGTTGTAATTGTGTGAAACCCCCACTGAACATGCCAGTGGCAGCATGCCCGGAAAATCTCTGTATTCTATGTCCCATTCTTGCTGAATGAAAGATGTACCCTGTGAAAAACACAGTTTCTTTCATTGCCCAGCAAATGGAGAAATCAGTTGTCTCATTTAAGTAACAATTTTGTCTCAGATTTTTCTGCTAAGAGAGAAAAAAAAAAGTATAGAGCTGTAAAATATAGCATAGCTCGTATAAATTGCTCATAGAATTTCTCTTCAGAAACTCTAAAGTAGATTACTGGGGTCTTTTTAGAAACATCTTCAAAGCAGGAGATTTAAACACAAGTCTTCATCTGCTCTCCATTTCTGTCTAGGAGAAACAATTAAGTTACAACAGATATCTCATTTGTGATTTTTTTCTTGTGTGTTGGCGAGTGTTCTCACAGAGAAAGGCTGGCGATGGAAGTCTTTGTTTATTTTTATTCTTTCTCTCTCTCTGAAATGAGAGGGTTTTTCCATCTTTACTGCTCCTCTGGTTCTGTTTGTGTGATGGCTCATTCCAGTCTCTCTCCTTCACTGAATCAGTCATTCAGTTCTGTTCATTCAGCACACAGTGTAACAACTGGCTCAAAGTTTTACCCCGGTGTGCAGGACAATACAGCCTACCTATCAATAAATAGTACAAGTATCTGAAATGTTATAATTTCGGTTAAGCGCATATGATGTTGCATTTTTCAAAGCCGAAGATAATCTCCTAGTAATTTTACCAGGTCACTTTCATGTGTTTACTGCTCTAAAGAGTGTTCATTGGAGTTCAGCCCAGGACTTGATGGCTTGCCGGCTGTTGATTTATTTCTGCCTTGATCCCTCAAGAATGTTTGTTGAACTTTGCATTTGGGTCTTCAGTGTACCAACCAGGTATTTATGAAATAATGTGTACATTTTTCTGTGAATTAGGCCTAACTCAATTACAATGTTTTGTATTATTGTCCTAAATATTTGAATGTCTTGTTGCAAGTTTTTTTACAAATTCATGCAGTGCTCTCTTTATTACGATTTGTAAAAAAAGAGCATGAACCTGCTCATTTCTCTTTTGGAATATCTCAAATTAAGCCAGACCTTTTCCTAATATCAGAAAACCAATTTATGTTGGAACATTAGAACGAGGTTGTAAACTTTATGAGTGAAATGAGCGCAAAATCAAAGCCGTGTTGCCATCTCTGCGCATCTCTCACAAATCAGACCTTGCTAAGAGTAATCAACTAAAATACTACATCATGCACATTTCTACTAATAGAAATATCTATTTAAATATTTTAAACCATGTGCGATATAATACACAAATGAATGTAAACTCTATGAATGAAATAAGTAGTCACAAATTGCCAAGAGTAATATCAACTAAGATACTGATTAATACACATTTTCTACTACTTGATATGTCTATTTAAATGTTTTAAACCTTGTACGATATGATAGGCTAAAGGTAGGCCTATAGGGTTATTCCGTGTCAAAATATTAAATGTCACAGTATATTTACTGAGTAATCTACTATTTTGTAAAGGAGGGTCAAAGTGACAATTTTCATCTGAGATTTGGAGTCAAATTAGAGGGGTGTAAAAATGTCTTTAGAAAGATGGCAGCATCATTATTTTATTTTTACGCAGAGATTGGTAGGTCTATTAGTTAAATCTGTTGACTTTAGCCATCTTTGTTTCATTATATGCCAACACTGACAGTTCAAAGTTGTGTTTTTTGCCTCAAGTTTGCATGCCTGTAACTCAAGAAGTATTAAAGATATCTTAATATCCTTTTAAATTCTGGTTCTATACAAACTTTCCTTTTGGTATTTTCATTTTAAAGGCCCTCGATGGTTCAATCCCAGAGATATAGTGATCTCTAGTGATATTCATCACTATTTATGTTTGTATTTGAAAAAAATACTAACAAAATCAAAAAATTTAGCTGGGGAAGTTTCCGAAATTTGGTTGATTTGACATGGAATGACCCTATATGTTTTTCTTTCTTACTATAGCCTATATTTCTTTCTCATGTTCAGAGATGGCAAGCATGTATTCTTTAGCCTATGTTCAAATTTGCATTTGTAGGCATAGTAAAAATTGTTTTAGCAATTTTCAACCACTGATTATTTTATTTCAACTTCTATGTTCTCTTATCAGCTATTTTATAAAGAGTTCGACTCCTCTTTTTTGAGGTTGTGGATGATTATCCTGACATAACTCTGTACACAAAGTACACGATGTACACGAAGCACAAGCATGCTAAATGTCGCACTGCATACAAGACTATTGGCTCCGACAATTGGAAGATATTTAAAGAAATGTTATAATTATATTAAAGAAGATTTATGAGTTTATGAGTTATACAAGGTAAACTATATTGCCAAAAGCATTGAGACACCCCTCCAAATCATTGAATTCAGGTGTTCCAATAACTTCCATGACCATAGGTGTATAAAATCAAGCACCTAGGCAGACTGCTTCTACAAACATTTGTGAAAGAATTGGGCGCTCTTAGGAGCTCAGTGAATTCAAGTGTGGTACCGTGATAGGTTGCCACCTGTGCAATAAGTCCATTCGTGAAATACTAAATATACTACGGTCAACTGTTAGTGGTATTATAACATATGTAGAAGCAATTGGGCACAACAGCAACTCAGCCACAAAGTGGTAGGTCACGTAAAATCACAGAGCAGGGTCAGCGCATGTTGAGGTGTGGAGTGCGCAGAAGTCGCCAACTTTCTGCAGAATCAGTAGCTACATCCTCAGATTAGCTCAAGAGCAGTGCGTAGAAAGCTTCATGGAATGGCTGCATCCAAGCCTTACATCACAAAGTGCAATGCAAAGCATCAGATGCAGTGGTGTAAAGCACACCGCTACTAGACTCTAGAGCAGTGGAGACGCGTTCTCTGGAGTGACGAATCACGCTTCTCTCTCTGGCAATCTGATGGTTGAGTCTGGGTTTGCCGGTTGCCAGGAGAACGGTACTTGCCTGACTGCATTGTGCTAAGTGTAAAGTTTGGTGGAGGGGGATTATGGTGTGGGGTTGTTTTTCAGGGGTTGGGCTCGGCCCCCTAGTTCCAGTGAAAGGAACTCATAATGCTCCAGCATACAAAAATATTTTGGACAATTTCATGCTCCTAACTTTGTGGGAACAGTTTGGGGATGGCCCCTTGCGGTTCCAACATGACTGCACACCAGTGCACAAAGCAAGTTTCATAGAAGACATGGATGTGCGAGTTTGGTGTGGAGGAACTTGACTGGTCCTGACCTCAACCCGATAAAACACCTTTAATTAGAGTGGAGACTGTGAGCCAGGCCTTCTCATCCAACATCAGTGCCTGACCTCACAAAGGCGCTTCTAGAAGAATGGTCAAAAATTCCCATAAACACACTCCTAAACCTAGTGGAAAGCCAACTCCATATTAAACCCTACGGATTAAGAATGGGATGCCATTTAAGTTCATGTGCATGTAAAGGCAGGCGTCTCAAAACTTTTGCCAATATAGTGTATATTTGTTAAATGAACACATTAAATTTAAAACTTCCGGTTTAAACCCTATACTCATTTCCAGTTTTTTCCAGTCCGAATACAGATAGGGATAATTTTGAGATTGTTACAGATACAGAAACAGATATTGGCTCTGCTGCATGCCACCCCTAGTACTTACATTTTGCATGTCCACCTGGACCTGTTTAAAGAATGAAACATGACTGTACTGATCATGCCTGTCATGAATTATAGAATACCGTGTGTGAAATCGCAGTATCCATTTTCCTGACTGACTGCATCTGTAATAAATTCCTCTTCCTATCATTCTAATTAAAATTCCAGTTTCAATCCTGTGGGACTGTCCTCTGTTGGTCACACTTATGGATGAATGATAGGATTTTTTGGGGCCGAAACCGATACCGATTTTAATAAACAATTATTGGCCGATACCGATATTTGTTACTTGCCCTCTTATTTGAAATGTTGTCATTAAAATTGTGTTTTGATCATGTTTTAAATCAGAAATAAACAGTGCTTTTTAGGTAGGTTTAACAGTTTCCAGGTACAGAAATAAAGTAAACAAATGTTAAATAACACTGCATATTCTTCACTGTGTAAATTAAATACATATATTATTATTACATTGAGACATAGCTAAATTCTACTGTACAACATTAATATATTTTTGTCACAATTACTTTGTTAAACTGAACTTTTATTTTGACAGGTTGACCTTTTGAGTTTCTGTGTGTGTGTTTATTATATGACGATAGATTTTGTCGAATGAAACGGTAAAATGCTCATGAAGTGACTGGAGATGAGGTTCATGCATTCATGTCCTCATATATTGAGGCAGCAGAAACTGAAAAACACTGCAAGTTTCAGTGTGTGCGAGGTAAATGAAACCGTACGTCTGCGCCATTCATTCACACAGAGACACACAGAAATATGCAGGATTCATATTTAAACAGTCTTTTTGCGGCTTAATATTCACATACACTAGTACATTCCACGTTATGCAGTAAATTTCATTTTTATGACTGGATTCTATCTGCGTTTTCCGCATCACAGACATAAATCCTTATGAAAGTTATAGTCAAGAGTAGTGAGTTTAGGTATTGGGCAGGATTAAGGGATGTAGAATATGGTTATACAGCAGAATAAGGCTTTAATGTATGCTAATAAAGTACTAATAAACAGCCAATATCCTAGTAATATGCATGCTAATAAGCAACTAGTTAATAGTGAGAATTGAACCCTAAACTAAAGTGTTACCCCGCCATTTCTCTTCGATAGTGAAAATGATTGTTCCATTAATGCACGAGGACATTACATGTTCTTCCAACAACAAAGGTGTGGAATTTGTCATATTGGTCGTCAGTTCTATTTTAATTCAAAGGATCTTGGCTGTACTGCTGTGATTTTAGTTTTAACGTAATTTCAGTTCTGTAAATGCATAAATAAAATACTATAATCTAAAGATTGATCCTAAAATCGAATCTGTCATGCATTACAGGTAACACTCAGAGATTACAGTGTGTGTTTGAGTGAATCAGTGTGCTATTAAGAGCTTAAGGGGGGCGAGGAGTCATGAATAAGGGATCAAATAGTCTTAGGATCTCTGGAATTCTTTCCACTTGATTGGATGGGGTATTCACATCATATCTGACACAAATGTCCTCAGAGTAGCATGAGTAAAAGCACACATTTCATTTCCATGAGCAAATAAATTCAACGAAACAGTGTTCGGTTACACTTTATTTTAAGGTGTCATTGTTACAGTGTAATTGAGTGATATTAATTAACAACATATATACTTACTATAGGGATAGGGTAGGATTAGGATTTGGTTTAGGGTTGGTTGCATGTAATTATGCATAATTTACTGTTATATTACTATGGTAAGTACATGTAATATATGTACTTTATATTGTTTAATAGTGTTTAATGTTTAATTATGTTGGAATTATTAGAACCATTTAAATTATACTGGGTTACCATAGTGGAGAAAAGCGGAGCAATTGCTTAGGCTGTGGACTGATACAACACATGTCATTAAAGAACATTTCATTCTTAGCACTTGGCATGTTCATTATGTGCTATTGCTGGCTAATAGAATGAAAGCCAAGTGACAACAAAAATAAATTAAACTTGTGATTTGATTAAAGTGGCAGGGTCTCAAGCCATATTAAAATCATTATGAGACTACTCAATTCGGTTACTTAAAAATTACTTAATTCCATGATGTTGAAATTATGTGAACAAATTATGTTTGTTTAACTTAATTGATTCATGTGGAACCGATGTACATGATTAAATCATGTAAATCTAACACACCTTTTTTTTCACCCTGATTTTGTCCAGCATGTAAGCACTGTAACGCAGAGTGTGGAATGAGCAGGCAAGGAAGCGGATCTAAGTGCAGGAACATTTAATGACAAAACTAGAACGAAAAACAAGGAACTCATAATACCACATCAATACATACGTACAACGACTGATAAAACATGGGTGGAACACAAGCACTATAAATACACAAGCTAAACAAGGGGCGTGACAGATAGGAAACACCCAACAGGAAATAACGTAAAATTCCACAAACACACAGGGAATATGTGACAAGCACATTAAAGGGGTCATGAACTGGCTCTTCTTTTTTTTTTTTTATACTGTTGTCTGAGGTCAATTTATGACGTTCGCGTGGTTTTTACATTCAAAAACGTCAAAAAAAGTCTTCCCTAGTTTTGAGCCTCTCTCATGGAACGCTCGGTTTTTATGGCGTGCCGCACTGAAGACTTGGAAGTAAACACCCACTGCTATGATTGGATAAGCTTTGCATATTACAATGAGCTTTGGCTCCCCCGTGAGTACACGTGAGTACTTGTTTTGAAAGCGTGTGGGAAAACGGCAACCGGAATGATTAGCCCACAGGGCTCGCAAAATGTCTTTATCAAACAAACGATTTATCTCTCATCCACCCACAATTAATTGGAATGTTTTTTTTTTATTACTTGGCCCGCCCGATCGGTCGATATAACCGTGAACCGTGCATCACTAACACATGCACGCACAAGCCTCACTGCAGAGTCAGACAAATCAGCATGATCAAAACTTCCGCGATTGTATTTTTTCTTCAAATATCAAGTCAAGAGAGTGAACAACGCACATCAAGAAAGGAATATTATTTCACTATTTAAGATAGCCCGTCGGCAGGCCGGTGATACGTTTTGGTAGCCCGTCTGGAAAACACATAGCCCCCAGACGTTGGGCTTTGCGAGCCCTGGCCCATAACGTTACATGTCCGAATCTGATCACGAATCGCAGCACAATGAACCAACAACACCTCAAATAAAGGATTCTCCAGCCTGTGACAGCGTGCTAAATTATGTTCAGTTAGACACGTACACATAATCAATAGATATCAAACGATCTGTAACAATGCAATACTATCACATATAAAAAACATTTTTTACTCACATAAGTGTGTTGCTTCATTCATTCATGTAATCTCATCCTGTCTGCAAATCCAGTCTCTTGTTTACAAACGAATCCGTGGTGAAATGAAGGAACAAACGCATGTCTTCCCCACGTGAGCTGGATATTCATTAAAAATAAAGTTCATCCATGCATTCATAATATTGGAATCCGAGTGAAGCTTATGCAGCATGTTTATTGCTTTGAAGTTCGATCCGGTATAGCTCCACGTAGGCCTATGTTATTTATCTATAACATGCCATGCACAAATCGGTGGGTGGGGCTACAGAATCAGCCATTCTTCTTCTTCTGTTGAGGCGGTGTTTCACCACACTCTGACGTCACAGCTTGGCACATTCTAAGATCAAGCGTTTGCTGGGCCTGGTGTCAGTAAAAGCTTTTCTTTGACTAACAAGGAAGTTTTCAGTTCCGAAACTTACAGGATATTCTTATATCTCGATGAATTTATATATATATCAAAGGCTGAATGAAAAGTTGATTTCTCAATTCATGACCCCTTTAACTTGCGTTCGGTCGGCTTATTAAACTGTGCATGTGTGATCTGTGTCAGGAAAGCATCCTTGCCGCAGATTTAAGTGCATCCATACAGAGCGAGTGTTTTGCGGTAAGGGAGGAGGAAATATATTGCAAACTTAGACTCTTTCTTGAACCAAGAAATTATAAAAATGTGTTCTCATCTTATGCAGCCAAAGTATGCTACAGTCAAAATTCTGCATCTGTAACTGCTTGAGAACATAATATATAAGTCTGTAAGTTTCCCACTCTTAAAGTTTTTAATGCTTTATTTAACATTAAAGGGCACCTATTATGCAAAATTCACTTTTACATGGTGTTTGAACATAAATCTGTGTTGGCAGTGTGTGTACACAACCACTGTATAATGGTTAAAATCCACCCACTCCTTTTTTTTAATCCCCATAAATCATAAGCAGTGTCTCAGAACAAGCCGTTTGCAGATTCCTGGCAAAATGACGTCACATTTCACAGGCCCCACCCATGAGTGTTGATGGACACTGCTGTATTAGCATAGACCCCGCCCTCAGAGAGCTGTACAAAGTCCGCCATGTTAATCTCCTCGCCAGAGAATTTAACAGCAGCATTCAAGTAAGAAATGTGTTCTTAATAAAGCTACTAAAGTTCATTCAGTCAAGAGCAGTGAGTGATTTTCTGTGTATCTTTTGTTGTTTGATTCATATTAACAGCAGATATAGCAGTAGGTACTGTATATTACACCAGGGTTGCCAACTCTCACGCATTTGGCGTGAGACACACACTTTCAGGCTCTGTCTCACGGTCTCACTCTGCCCAAGTAAATCTCACGCCAAATTGCCGAACCTGCTTTTGATACGAAACAAAGTCTAAGCTTTTACATTTTTAAAAAGTTTTAATACGAAATTCAAACAATAAATACCATTTTGGCGCATTTAATGTGGCATTAAAGCCAGAGCCGATGAAAAACAGTTGCGACATGCTTTCCTCTCCCGGTGGTGCGCGCGGTCACGTGGTTCATGGAGCTCTCAATAGTTCTAAACAAACCAGCGCTGTCAATACATTTGAACAGACAACAGCTTCACTATACAGGTATTTGCAGCAATTTTTGGTAAACAGTACAGCACAGTGTGTATTGATTATTACGTCAACCACATTTAAAGTATAATTTTATTATGGAGAGTGATGGAGATGCAACATTGTTAACATTAATGTTAATGTTTTTCTTGTATTTAGCCCTCAGGTATTCCTTACTAATTGGTCACACTCATACTCATTGGTGGTCAAATGTGACCATACACCTTAACTATTTTTCAATTAAATAAATGTTCTATATTTTAGTTAAATAATATTTATTGAATATTTTGAGGAGATATTTTGGTACTAAATACTATTTGGGCAATAATTATGGTCCATTAATGACCACTTAAAAAATGTTTCTTCTAATATTTTTATTATTTATATTACAATTAGTGTACTAATTTAAAGGTTAAAATAGAGAATTCCAATGTAAAGAGGAAAATTTGAGTAATTTTGTGGCTGGAAAAATAAAAATTTTCATTTGTAATGCCAATACCACCAGGTGCCTGTATGGCTCTTTAATAAATATAAACAAGTGAATATTAATGAATGCGAGCAAATATAATTTAAGCCAAGAAAAGTTTAAAATAGTGCTAAAAAGGCAAACTTATTTTTCCTTATATGTACAGTAGGCTATACATATAAATTTATTCTGAATTCGAAAAAGAATAAAAGAATTACAGTGTCTCAAATCCATAGTATGTTGAAATATCCCAAAGATACCCGGGTGGTTTAATGTTTCCGGTGAATTTTCTATATGTGGATCTTCTAAATGCTAATATTTTTCACATTCCTTTGCATTGCTGTGACGTGAAAAAGCAAACTGATATGTTCATGCAGCCGACAGAAACATAAACAAATCAGAAACAAAATCAGAACAAATCACTGTAAGGCATATTTTCTTGTTTTGTTTAGATGGGAGCAAATAATAGAAGCAAATAAAATGGGAAAGTATAAATACAATATACATAAATTGCCTGTCCAAAAAAAGTCACTGTTTGGATTTAAATACGACAATTCACCATGACGTCATAACAATAATAACTGTTCTTCCGGGAGGCAAAAGCCGAAGTGTTCCTATGGCAACGCTAGTAAATTGCTTGGAAGGGAGACCCACCGTCGGCAGTCGGCAGTAGCCTAATCTACATTTCAACAGTTGAAACAGACGTGGTGGATATTCAGACATAGTTAACATGATCATTGAGGGACTGATTAACTAATTCAGGAGATAGCAATACATGAAATGCCTAACCTTGGTCTAGTAGATGTAGCGCTAGTCTACTACCATAATTTTTAAAAGAGCCTCAGCCTACCATTGAGTAGTTATTTTAGTGACTGTTGCTGTTTGACTTACAATATGTTAGGCTATGGTAGATTGTCTATTTCCCTGTTATCTAACTAAAAAGGCTACTATCGTTTTCTTTTGCTTGGATCGGATGGCACAGACGTGAGCTTTTGACGGTGAAAAGGGTAGCGCGCATCCATTAGCAGTAGCCTACAACTATGTTTTGCTTTTCCTATTTCATCCATTGACATTTGATCAGTAGCCTACATGACACTAGAAGTTCTGTCTCTTCCTTGTATAATACTTTTACTTCAGACAGTGACTGGCAATGAGTTTGATCTTCAAAAGAGACCTTAAGTTTACTAATATAAGTCTTGAATTTCCCCAGCTGAAGATAATTATGATCTGCTATGATTTTGTAGATGGACAGTTTTAAAGACCCTCACCCACAGGTTCCGCTGGATATATTAACTTTTTTTCTGAAGGAAATCGATAAAATCCTACACCTTTTGCTGTATATCTGGCGGCGCAACCCCAAACACAACACGTTTTCGTCATAGTTTCAACTTTGATCAACATTGTTTTTAACTATGTAACTGTTTACAGTAGCCGGCTGGATCTCTTCAGTTGGTCAGTAGAAGCCGCTCACGTTCTGCCACCCGGAAGTATCATGGTGCCTATTGTTTACAAACATTCTGAAATACTGTATAGGCAAATAATCTTTCACAATTAAAGCCTGATGGATCTTGACATTGTCATCCTGGAATATGGCCATGATGTACATGGTTGTTTAAGAAATGAAAAGCTACACACTCCATCAATTATGGTTCAAAAGAACTGTCCCCAAAAATATAACATGCTAGAAACATAATAGAAACATAATATCAAACAAATAATAATCACTGCAATAATTATCCAATCATAGACTTTTAAGCATTTGCCTATTTATATCCAAAAAATGACTTTTTTTGGCCGGACAGTGTATGTATCTAATTTTAATGCTTTGGCCTTTGTGTAGATTATAAGAGTCCATTTGTAACATCAACAATACCTCACTGTGATCCAGATCTTTAAAGAGGTCGCCTTGGTAGGTTTGCAACACCGCTATAGTGTGCAGGGCCCCACCAGCCTGACCCGCCACCGCTTATGCTTTGCCAACCAGCCTCGTCGTTGTTTGTCATTGCTTCAATGAGGAGGATGACCCCGGGGAAGGATAGCTGACTAGATTCTTTTCAACCTGGGGCATCCTCCCATATCCCCGCTCACACAATCCCTCGACATTCGCATAACTTGAACTAGAGTGAACTACACAGGCTGAATACATAATTAGCCATTCCTCTTCTATTTCTTTTTTCACTCACACACACACACACCTTTTCTCTTTGCCTTTTCACACACACAAGCCGCTTCCTGAAAAGCTGATGACGTGTAATTCAGGCGCCCTTTTATACGTATAGGCGCTCCATGTGCTGTCAGCCACCGGGTTCTGCGGGACACCCACAGTATCAGCAACTGATGCAGCGTTGAGTTCCCCTTGAAAGGGAACTATAGTCTGTTACCAGATATTAATTGCAAAAATCATCTAAATGCATATGATGTCAAACTAATCAACTCAATTCAAATGAACAAAAATTAAACCATAACTCAACTGTATATTTTCATGTTTTTTCTCAAATTGGGAAAACCACGGAAAACATATTTTCCCACATTTTAGTCATACACAGAGTATAGGATACATTATCTGGCAAAATGGCTTAAAGGAGTAGTTCACTTTAAAACGAAGATTACCCCATACCCCAATTACAGACTGCCTTCCATATTCAACTTACGAAAAAAAACTTAACTGGCGCGACATATCATTAGAACGTAGTGTAAGCATTTTGAACTATGAGAGGTAGTCCTCTCTACGAGAGGTACTGTCTTTACCCATGTTTGTTAATACACGGAATCTGCATGTGGATCCGCCTCATTCTGCTTTTGTTTTACCCAGCATTACAAAAAAGAATACATTTCATCTAAATTTCAAGTAACGAAGATAGGCATAGTATTTCTTATTTGTCAACTCTGATTTTGGTCTGTGTCATACCCCAAATGAAGTTATGAAGAAGTAATTAATTCAAATAAATGCTATAATTCATCCATTCATTCAAATAAATGTAATCTTACGCACTACTTTATCTCTGTGTCTGATTGAAAGCAGCCAGAATGCTAGATCTAACAAGCCGTAACTGGCGAAAAAAACTGTCAATTTTACCATTTCCGGTCAAATATTGCACTGCAAACATCAATAACCTTTAAGTCGTCAAGGTCTCATTTGATCAGGTCTGTCTTGGGTCAGGTTTTATGAAACATACAGTATAATCTGTAATCATCCTGAGCCTGATCACACGAAAATGCGTATGAATAATACGAGTGTGCAATGTCGTGGAATGTATATGGTATGCAGTTTTTCGCGTGCATATGATACGCACTTTATGGCGTATTATACGCACGAACCCCCCACCCCCATCCTACCCAAGAGCGTATCATATACACGGCATAAAGTGCGTATCATATGCACGCGAAAAACCGCGTACCATATGCACGGCAAAACTCATTTTGACGTATACATTCCACGATATTGCACACTCGTACTATTGATACGCATTCTCATGTGATCGTGTTGTCATCCTTGATGCTTGGAACAAGAATGATTAGTCAATAATAATAAGTGTGTTAGCAAATGAAAAAAAAAAAAAAAAACAATGCATGAAAAAAAATACTTTCAAGGAGTATCAAAACATTACATTCCAACACTCTTTCTCTTCTCTCTCTCTCTCTTCTCTCTCTCTCTCTCTCTTCTCTCTGGGAGGGATTAGAGTGGCCACATGTTGGCCGGCGGAGGTTCGCTGTGGCTCCAGGCAGGCGCGCGGGCGCTGTTGCTCATGGTAACTTGATCGCTGGCGGCCGTGAAGCTGTTTGATTTATTCCCCAGCTCCAGCAGATGGCTGCAACAGAAGTTTGTTTAAGTTCACTTCATAGCCGGGCTGGCTGCCAGGACAGAGTCTCGCACACACAAGAGGAGGAAGAGGGGGCTGGAAGCTGAACACATGCCAGAAGAATGTTCAGTGACTCCGGGTGTCTAACCACACCACTTACCCCCTTCCAACCTCACACACACACACACACACACACACACACTAAACCACACATTTCTCAGACCTTCACATTTTTCACAAATACTGCAACACACGTATCTCCCTCAAAACCGATACAGACACACATTCCCACACATCTTCCATTGATTTCCTTTTTTGCTTTATTCATCTCAGTCTGTTTCCACTCTGTCGCAAAAACATTCCACTCAAACAAACGCATCCACTGTGATACACACACCTCATTTACTTTGATTAGGTTGTGAAGATGCTAAAGGTGTCTGCCCAAATGGGAAACTGCTGAGTGGAACCATATGGTCGTTTCTTTATTCTGCAGCTCATTTAAAGTCATTATACAAAGAAAAAATTTCTGATTACATTTACTTATTTTACTATTGAAATCAAAACTCTTATCTACTTTTTTTCCGTTCTTCTTGTGTAACTTATCTGTAGAAAAAAAAATCTGTTAAAAATTCTAGTGGTGAGCAAAACCTATAGTCTGGTTTCACAGACAGGGCTTAGATTAAGACAGGATTAGGCCTTAGTTCAGTTAGGACATTTAAAGGTGCAGTGTGTAATATTTATGAGGATCTATTGACAGAAATGCAATATAATATACATAACTATGGTTTAAGTGGTGTATAAAGACCTTACATAATGAACCGTTATGTTTTTATTACCTTAGAATGAGCCGTTTCTTTCTACACCGCGGGTCCCCTTACAGTGAAGTCGCCATTTTGCGCCACTATGTTTCTACATGATGGTTTAATAATTACATCATACCCATTTCCCAATAAATATTTAATTTCCCTCAGAAATACGATATATTACAAAAGTTGAATGACATTTGTTTATAATAATTAGACGGTTCTGCTTCTTTCTGCAGGGGAAACCTGCAGTGATTAACAGGTGAACATTGGGCTCTCACTGTTTGAAACATGTTTGTGTGCTAGCGTTGCATATTTACACCAGTACATGTTCAGTTTAAGGAAATAAGTTTGGGTCTGATAATAGGAAACAGATTGTGGCAGGGGGTGATTGTGTTCTGAAGAGAAGTGTGAATAATATGAGCCAAAAGCGTGACCAGATGCATTGAAGAACCCAACATACAGTATGTGTGCAGTTCATTATTTTCTGTGTCTGTTGGTGTCTTGTGGTGAGTTGATCTCCGTCAAGGCCTTAGAGGAAGAGTTTGAACTTGGAAAGATGATACAGGACTGTTAACTAAAACAATATTTTAGAAGTATCTCCCCTTCTATGCTTTTCTTTTCCTTTGTGAAAATTAAGGATGAGCAATATGACCAAAATCGTAGTCATTTTATTTTGCGATAACAATATATATATATATATATATATATATATATATATATATATATATATATACAGTGATGGTCAGAATTATTGGCACCCCTGGTAAATATGATCAAATATGGCTGTAAAAAATAAATAAAATAAAATAATTGAAAGTGGGGGGTAAATCACATTATGAAATAAATGCTTTTCTCCAAAACACTTTGGCCACAATTATTGGCACCCTTTTATTAAATACTTTTTGCAACCTCCTTTTGCCAAGATAACCACTCTGAGTCTTCTTCTATAATGCCTGATGAGTTTGGAGAACACCTGACAAGAGATCAGAGACCATTCCTCCATACAGAATCTCTCCAGATCCTTCAGACTCCCAGATCCATGTTGGTGCTTCCTATCTTCAGTTCACACCACTCATTTTCTATAGGGTTCAGGTCAGGGGACTGGGATGGTCATGGCAGAAGTTTCATTTTGTGTTCAGTGACACATTTGTGTGTTGATTTTGATGTTTGTTTTGGATTGTTGTCCTGATGGAAGATCCAACCACGGCCCATTATAAGATTTCTAGCAGAGGCCGTCAGGTTTTGATTTTTTATCTGTTGGTATTTGCTAGAATCCATTATACCATGTATCTGAACAAGATATCCAGGACCTCCAGCTAAAAAATAGGCCCACAACATTAAAGATCCAGCGGTATTTTTAACTGTGGGCATGGGGTACTTTTTATCCCTGTTTGCACCAAACCCATCTGGTGGATTTGCTGCCAAAAAGCTCTTTTTATAGTTTCATCTGACCATAGAACCAGGTCCCTTTTGAATTTCCAGTCGTGTCTGACAACTGAATATGCTGGAGTTTGTTTCTGGATGAGCAAGAAGGATTTTTCTTGAATCCCTCCCAAACAACATGTGGTGATGTAGGGGTTGTTTGATTTTTTTTTTTTTAGGCTTTCTGACCCCAAGACTCAACTAATCTCTGCGATTCTCCATCTGTCATCCTTGGAGAGTCTTTGGCCACTCAAACTTTCCTCCTCACCGTGCATTAAGACAATATAGACACACGTCCTCTTTCAGGCAGATTCATAACATCTTTAGTTGATTGGAACTTCTTAATTATTGCCCTGATGGTGGAAATGGGAATTTTCAATGCTTTAGTTATTTTCCTACAGCCACTTTCTATTTTGTGAAGCTCAACAATCTTTTGCTGCACATCAGAACTGTATTCTTTGGTTTTACTCATTGTGATGAATGATTAAGGGAATTTGGCCTTTGTGTTTCCTCATATTTATACTCCTGTGGAACAAGACATCATAGCTGGACAATTTCATGTTCCTAGTCACCCTGATGTGCTAAAAAATGTAAATAATAATGGGAATATACTTCAGAGATATTCTAGAGGTGCCAATAATTGTGGCCAACGTGTTTTGGAGAAAAGCATTTTGTGAATTTTTTAAATAAAAGATCAAAAGGATAAACAATGGAGATTTATTTTTTACAGCCATATATCATATTTACCAGGGGTGCCAATAATTCTGACCACCACTGTGTGTATGTATATATATATATATTTTTTTATTTTTATTTTTTTTATTTATTTATTTATTTATTTATGTTGCTGTAAATAAGGTTGTTACAATACGAAAATTTTATAATTCTCAATACCAATGTACCAATAGACATACAATAGAACAAAGATGCAAATGAAATAAAAAGTGCTATATGTTTTTTTGTGTAGGTCTATCAGTTGTATTAAGGTAAGAAAGTTGAATAAGTAAACTAATGTAAAATTAAATGCATAGTCTTCACTGTATACATTTTGATTCTTATTAAAGCTATACAAGTTATTCAGTCAAGAGTAGTGAGTAATTTTATCTTTTTCTTTTGTTGCTTGATGAACATTAAAGGGATAGTCCACCCAAAACCTATTTTAAAAAATCTTGTGCGAGTGAATGGTGCTCAAATGTTATCGCGTTTTTTAAGTTTGCATGAGAAGTGATGGTCCTCTGTGCTTTTGTGTCATTTCATGAATGAAATTCAGTTACATTTACTTGAAGTGTAAACTCAACCCTCTTGTGAACGTGCATACGACAGTTGGCCGGTTTAATAGTTAAAAAAGTGTAAAAGTTCATCTTGTTTGTCTGAGGTGGAGGCGAGGCTCGGGCACACACACACACTGGGGTTGAACGACTTCCGATTTTTCAAAGTCCACATTTATGTGATGAAAGTCGAGTCGACGTCGACTAGTCGCTGATGACGTCATTAATGAACAAATAACCCTGAACCTTGAGCTGAGACGCGAACACGGGTTTTCTTGTGCACATGACAGCTATGGCATATGACACAGTGCTGCCCATAAGGTATAGTTCATACATAACAGCTTTTGTATCAGTTATTTTGTCTTTGGGTCGTTATATTGCTCACAGATTTCTCGTTCTGAATCAGATACAGATAAGTAGCACAATAAAGATTACATTATATGAATGCATTAGTGAGAGTGATTGCGTGTGAATGAATTCTACCTGCCAGGGTCTCTCTACTAATAGTGAAGCTGATTTGTTTTAGTTACTAAGAAATGTAATATATATACGTATACGTGTACAATAAGCGTGCATTCTCCCGATCAATTTTGAGCATCCAGATGTTATAATCAAACATGTCTTGTGGAGAGCTCTTTGAGTATGTATTTATTTGTCATTTTTAACTGTTGGAAACAGAGCCTGCGTGTCAGGAAATGGCTTATCCTGTTGCGCCCTCTATAGGCCAGCGACTTAAAGCGTCATGGCAGAGCATTAAAGTCGACTAGTCGATTAGTCGACTAGTCGGTGCAACCTCTAACACACACACACACACACACGTGGTTTACAGGAACTCTCCATAGGCGTAATAGGTTTTTATACTGTACAAACCGTATAATCTATCCCCGTACACTAACACTACCCCTGAACCTACCCCTCACACAAAACAGTTTAGATTTCCCATGACTGTCATCAGCGCTGTTCAATGCATTGTATCAATGCATCAATGCTCCGGGGATTAATAAAGGCCTTCTGAAGCGAAGTGATGCGTTATCCATGTTTAAAACTTTATAAAGTAAAATAACTAGCTTCCGGCTAAACGAACATACAGATTCGACTTAAGTCTAAAGTGCAACTTATGCGAGTAATGCGATGTACTGCTGATATCTACGCTACGCCATAATGCACTACATTACTTCCAATGTCATAAGTTGCACTTTATGCGTAAGTAGACTGCGAATGGCCATTTGGCAAGAAGCTAGAATTTTACTTTGTAACATGTTAAATATGAAAATTTGTCTTACACAAACTCATCGCTTTGCTTCAGAAGGCCTTTATTAATCCCCGGATCATTGATGCATTGATACAATTAACCCCCCGGAGCCGTGTGGAGCACTTTTATGATGGATGTATTTGCTTTTTGAGCTTATAACTGTTGGTTGTAATTCACTGCCATTATAAAGCTCGGAAGCATCAGAATGTTTATTAATATAACTCTGATTGTATTTGTTTGAAAGAAGAAAGTCACATACACCTAGGATGGCTTGAGGGTGAGTAAATCATGGGCTAATTTTCATTTTAAAGTCAACTAATCTTTTTAACACCTTCATTCATAAAATGAATCAGTGTTTAAGGCGTATTATGCCGCCACCTACTGGCATAACAATGTAACTGCACTGACTGACAGCCAGTCTATCGCACGCAGAGACATGTGCCAGTGCTGATACGAATCGGAACTAAAAATATAATAGTGGCCCTAAAAGCTTATTTATATAGCATAATAATAAAAATAATAATAATAAAAGGGAAATTCCTTCACCGCGACAGCTCTACTTGCCAAAACAGGCATTTTTAATTTGACCATTTAGGTGTGCACCTGAGCACAATTGGATAGACTTGATCAGAGACAAATACCGACTTGCATGTGTAGGAAATACTTCTTTGCAAACTTTCAGTTACAATGTATTGTTGTGTATTAAATTACTTGTATTGTTTCTGGGTGCAAGAATTCAAAGAGTAAACATTAACATTAAACATTAAAGGCTGCAAAGCATCGTAAATGTAAAGAGAACATCGCTATAGAAAATCTGAAAAACCTCCATGTTTGTAGTTTTCATTCTAAACTTTTTTTTTTTTTTTTTTTACCAGATGGTGCCATTTGATTAGGTTTGGCCTATAAAACAAATGTTTGCTTTATTCCTGTTTTCTGCTTCTGCATATTATAGAGCCAGATGGATAAATTATGCAGATATAATTTTGTGGGTGTGTTGGTATGGATGTCAGAATGTGGTTTCTATGGTGAAAATTTGGTACTGCGCCCAAACAAAATCTTACTGAAAGCTCATTTTTGAGATATCAACCTCATTTGATTTTGATATATATATATACACTCACCTAAAGGATTATTAGGAACACCATACTAATACTGTGTTTGACCCCCTTTCGCCTTCAGAACTGCCATAATTCTACGTGGCATTGATTCAACAAGGTGCTGAAAGCATTCTTTAGAAATGTTGGCCCATATTGATAGGATAGCATCTTGCAGTTGATGGAGATTTGTGGGATGCACATCCAGGGCACGAAGCTCCCGTTCCACCACATCCCAAAGATGCTCTATTGGGTTGAGATCTGGTGACTGTGGGGGCCATTTTAGGTTGTGCGTGTTGTGGCTTCACAAATGCTTTGCTGCATACCTCGGTTGTAACGAGTGGTTATTTCAGTCAAAGTTGCTCTTCTATCAGCTTGAATCAGTCGGCCCATTCTCCTCTGACCTCTAGCATCAACAAGGCATTTTCGCCCACAGGACTGCCACATACTGGATTTTTTTCCCTTTTCACACCATTCTTTGTAAACTCTAGAAATGGTTGTGCGTGAAAATCCCAGTAACTGAGCAGATTGTGAAATACTCAGACCGGCCTGTCTGGCACCAACAACCATGCCACGCTCAAAATTGCATAAATCACCTTTCTTTCCCATTCTGACATTCAGTTTGGAGTTCAGGAGATTGTCTTGACCAGGACCACACCCCTAAATGCATTGAAGCAACTGCCATGTGATTGGTTGATTAGATAATTGCATTAATGAGAAATTGAACAGGTGTTCCTAATAATCCTTTAGGTGAGTGTATATGATATAAAATAATGTCATATAATGACATAAATCATTTTTATAAACTTTTTTTTTACTTCAGCAATAATGTGCCAAGAGTCTTCTTTAAAATGATACCAAACCTAAGGCCCAGTCCCATTTCTACCACTTATCCCTACACTTTCCCCAACCCCTCTCTTTTGCACGTTCACGTGGAGGGGTAGGGGTGTCTTGATTCTCTTTTGGTTGGAGCGGGTAGGGGCAAGGACCAGATAGCCCTTCAAACTAAAGATTTTTCGGGACCCCACTTCAAATGAAGGGCTATGAGATAATAGAATAATAATAAACTATTATTAAAACTTTATTTTTTAAGTAATAATCACAATTATTCAAAGAGTAAAGCTCTCTTGTGCAGCACTTTTTTTTAAAATAAAAAATCCGGAAAACTTAAAACAGAACATTTGCAAAAAAATAAAATCGAATTTGAGAATTTTTTTTTTCTTTTTTTTGTTAAACTTTTAATAAATTGTTGTTAAATTGTATAAGTTTTATTATTTCAATTAATTAGACATGCTTTTTGATTACTAAAATTTTATTTAACCATTAAAATGCTGTCCATAAAAAAAAAAAAAAAAAATGGAATCCAGAAAAATTTAAACGGAAAAAGTTTTGGAAAAAAATAAAACAGATTTTATAGGGCCCTAAACATGGCTGATCAAGCGAACAAGGAGGGAATTTTTTGACATTAATAAGGATTTTAACGACAATAATTTGCTTTATGTTACATTCAATCTTGTGTTCATATTTACAGCCACGTTCTTGTGATAAACATCGCCGCATCTCCTTTGACATAGGAGCTAGTGACGACGTATGATGACGTGTAACGGTGTAGTAGTGGTGTCCCATTTCATAGGGGAATATTTTCACCCCTACCCCTTGCCACTCTGTTTCAAGGGGGGAGGGGTAGGCGTAGGGGTATAAAATAGAATTGGGATTAGGCCTAAGTCTGTGCTCCCAAGCTTTACATTTTTATGACACACAAGGGTTAAAGAGTAGAAAAAGTATGAAACAAAAAAAAAAGTATGTACCTCAAGCATGTGAGTCCATTTTGTGGCTTAATGTACTTTTAGTAACACTTTTTATCAAGCATGACCTGCTGTTTAGCAACAGTATAGACTACAAACCAGTATGAACTGTATATAAAATATTCAACCAGTTTTTTTGTACAGTTTTTTGTATTTAAAGTAAACTAGTATACTGGCCACCCTTAATCAGAAGTGATGTGTATGTAGCTGTAGGGAAAGTACAAAGGGAAAGCAGTAGTCTGATTTATGAGTTCTCTGAGAGCTAGGGGTTAGCAACAGGGGCACGTAGACCAGTTTCCTCCCAGAGGAAATACCCCCCCCAACCCCCCCCCCCCCCCCCCCCCATCCCTTAGTCTCCACATCAGGTCATGTGTACTAGTAGATAGTGCTCATTCACCAGGTCAGGTTCATGTTCCATACCCAATGTTCTGGCTAAGACTGGTCATCATGTATCTTATTTAAAGGGCAGTGAAACCCTTTTTTATGTTGACAGATATGTATGATTTACATATTACTGAAAACAATGAATTTTTTTCAAACCATAAAGTTCACAGAGTAGGACTTTATGATATATATGCTAAAACATCATTAGATTGTTCACATCATTCTTAAGATGTACTCCACTTGCTATGCTGGCTGAAAAAAAAAAACGGCAGAATATTCAAAAAACCATTTTCTGCATGGAACACCATGGTAAATTCAACATCACTTACAGAGTGAATCTGGACCAGAGTGAGTGTGTTTTAACTTTTATGGGCAACTTTGGTGCTCCAAACATAAGCAGGACCACTTCTAGAGCCTTTTTTAAATCTGATGTGTGAATGACAAATGCAAAAATAGGGGACCATCATGACACACCTAATGCATGGTCCAAACACCTTTTGTTAAGTAAAAAGCAGGGTCAGTGCTACAGGCAGTCGGGGGTAGGAGCAGGATGAAAATTGCCCCCCTTTAGATTTTCGCTTTGTACTTTGTCTCAAATCCAGGTGGCAGTCCTGGCTCATTTGGTGCTCCAGGGCCCCTTTCTCAGGACCTTTTTACACCTGGTCACTTCATGCGTTTTTACTGATCTGATAGCTATCTGATTTGTTAAAACTATATATATATATATATATATATATACACATATATAGAGTTAACATCATTTTTATACATCAGCACCAAAATACCCATACACGCTGATGCCAGTCATTAAATTTGAAAATGTTTCACTTTATTTTGATGCTCTCTTTAACACATTCTGTTGACTACAAGTAACGTTGCACCTAAATGTCTACTAACTCTTCGAGTGTTAGTAGAGTATTAGTAAGACTGGTAGGGTTAGGGTTAGAATAACTTAACATGTAGTTGCAAAATTACTTATAGTCAGTACCGGGGTATCGGGGAGAGATACTATAGTAGTCAATGGCTGCTATCCCTTTAATACTCTAATGGGAGTTATTTGACACATCAAAAGGGACCATCAAAATAGAGTGTTACCATTACCATTAAACTGCAGCATTTTCTCCATCTGTCGTTTGAGGAGAAACACTTTAGTTTCACTGTCCAATTTTTTTTACTGCTAAGTCACAGGTGTTACTGTAAACAGCATAAAATTAACTGTGTAATCTCCATCAAAACAAAAGTGCATCCTGGCCTTGTACATACACTGGTAATATTTTGACTTTGTTCACACAAGCATCAAACAGTATTTTACTGGTAATGTTGCAACAAGTGAGACAGTATACATTTTCTGGTCTATTATTGTTGTTCCTGGTTAAGAACAGTCAGATACATTGGTTCTTCTCATTCATCTCCGGCATTTCCTCCACCTCCTGTGTTTCCCAGTGTCTCTGGGGCGTCGTTATCAGACACAGGGTGTCGCTGGTGTGCTAAAGTTTTAGGGTTTTCATTTTTTGCGATGTTGTTGATTGTGCCACTGTAAAGTGGTAAATTGTCTCTCTGTTGAGTCTGAGCACCTAATGTAAATATCTGTGTAAATATTTCCTTTTCAATGATAAAAGCCACTTTTGTAAACAAAACTTCCTGTGGAAATTTGGCAACTTTGTGTCCAGAATCCTGTGAAGCTCTCACCACACTTGACAAACAATTGCCAAAACGACACATTACAGTTATGTAAGAACTGAACCTGCCATACACTCTTTTTAACTTTAATGTGTTATGTATAATGTATCTCATAACCAGAGCTGGGTAGTAACTGATTACATGTAATCTGGATTACATAATCAGATTCCAAAAATTAAGTACTTGTAATTAGATTATATTACGTTTAAAATACTCATAATCAGACTACAGTTACTTTTTTATTTATTACATGATTACATGTTATTCTCACAATGGCTGTCAAATATTCATAATTCATTGATTCTCCCTACTACTACTTTTTTATCTTTTAAATTTTCCTTTCTAAAAACTCCCACTGCTTGTTCAGAAGGTCTTCCAGGTTTGTGGAATTGCACACACAGTCCAGCCACTGGTCATGTGCCTATTACTGAAAACTGAGACACACACAGCATTTGATCAGGGGATTTAACAGAAATCATTTCAATTTTAACAGTTTTAACATGCAGTGGTTCCCCAACTTTTTTTGAAATTAGTTTGACCTAATATATTTACTTGAAATAGCCCCTGAGATTTAAATTTGTAAGTTAGGTCAATAATAAAATTAAGTCAATAAAAATAATAATAAATAATAAAATTAAGTTCACGGTTCTCTGATGTCTTTCTCTTTGTATTTTTATATCAATATGGTACCATATTATTCTACTCAAATCAATGTGATAAGTTAGGTCAAAAGTAATATGAAAGTAATCCAAAAGTAGTCAGATTATATTACCTTAAATATGTAATGTAATGGATTACGTTACTAATTACATTTTTTGTCATGTAATGTGTAATCAGTAACCGATTACAGCTCTCATAATTGAAATGTCGTTCCTTCAAATAGGTCAGGGGTGGCGAACTCTGGTCCTGGAGAGCCTCAGTCCTGCAGAGTTCAGCTCCAACCCTGATAAAACTCACCTGCCTGTAGCTTCCTAGTAACCCTTCAGACCTTGATTAACTTGTTCAGGTGTGTTTGATTAGGGTTAAAGCAAAACTCTGCTGGACTGTGGCTCTCTAGGACCGGAGTTCACCACCCCTGAAATAGGTAGTGCAGTTTACTGGAGAATTCTTCATATTTGTGCTTTTTTGTATTGATGTTGCGCCCTTAGTGGCACCAAATGGAACAGCAAAAATGATGACTCTTTCCAATCAGGCTTCCTAAACTATATTACCACCCTTTCCGCCCTGCTGCCTGTCTGTCATTCATTATCAATATAGTTCAAGCCAAAATTGAACATGTTGTGCCACTCAAACAAACAAAGTAATGTTTTATAAGTGTCACAAATCTAGAGAGAGAGAGAGAGAGAGAGTGAGGAAATTAATTGTCTTTTATTATGAATGGGCCAGCTGTCAGGACAGGATGTGTTAGAGTGTCTGCTGTGAATGACAGAAATGCATTTAATCTTTTAATGCTTTTAGCTGTTTTTCTACACTGCGATGGACCTCATAAAAAAAGCAAATAATGCCAGCCACCTATAATTTGGTAACATTTTGATTTGTCCAGGCATAATTATTGCATGATCAAAGATAACTTAATGGAGCATAATCTCTCAAGCAGCTGAATAACACTGGAATCTTGAAATGTGCCAGATCTCCAGTGATTCTTCTGTTTGTGTTGTTCCCTCCACCCATGATTGGACCATTGTCTCCTGAGGGCTTTTTTAAAATTCTTTTTGCAGAATCAACACTGAAGTCCATGTACAGACATTTGAGCCCATTGATCCAGTGAACGGACAGGAAAAATGAGGGTTGAGAATGATTGAGAAAAATAGCTATATTATTATTCCCCCAATTTATGCTCATTCTCTCTGTTTTTCTTCTTTTTCTGTCTCCCTTCTTTCTTACGTTTTTTTTCTCTGTGTGTAAAAAGGAAGTATCTAATAAAAAGCTGCTCGTGTAAAGAGATGACTGAAGCTCTCTCTGCCTCATTCGGAGTGCAGGAAGCCGAGCCGGAGACTGTGCCAAGCCTGAGCTGAATTCCTGCCAAGAATTGACTTGTTTGCTCGTCTCGCTGGAGCCAGAGGCTGACCTTATTAGCTGGGAGGGCAGCCGTCTTATTAAAACACATCTGGCGCAGAGGGAGCCTAAATAGTCCTCATATTGTCTTCCTGCGGCTCCTGACCTTGCGTTACCTAGCAGGAATGCTGACGAGGGCTTCACGCATCTGTTGAGAGTTTCTTGCCCCCTCACTCGCTCTGTCTTTCCTCTCTTCTCCTCTCTCTGTTCTGGCTGTCTTAACTGGCGCCTGTACGGTAGCTCTGTGGGACCTGTTTTTCTTCCTCTCCACCAACCCCCCGTCCCACCACTCCCCCACCTCTACCCTCTCTTCCACCTCCCTCTTTTCCAGTTTGCTGTGTTGATACAATTATCCTTGTGTAGATGTTTTATTAGTGCCAGTTGCCTGGTACAGCTTTGCTTGTTATTTTTAGCTGTGAATGCTGGCACTGCCTGTCCATGTTTTTTGGACATGATACCATATTTTTTTACCATGTTTTGGCTGTGATACTAGGATAATACCATGTTGTTTTGAGCCTAGTACTATGGGAATGCTATGTTTTTTGGACATGTGGTAAAGTTTTTGGCCATTCTAACATGTGGACATTGTCTGCATACTGTCTCAGTAGTTTTCTGTAAGGGTTGGACTGTTGAAATGAATGACAGTCTCATGTGTGATCTCGCAGCAGTTATTGCCGGGTCCCTCTTCTGCGATTCAGATAAGATCTGTGTTACAGTGACAGTGTTACAGTGTCGTGCAGTATTACTTAACTAAACTAAACAGGACTTAACTAAAAATAAAAAGCTAATTAGTAATAAAAAAATACAAAAAATGTCTTAGTGAAAATTTAAGTATTTAGAAAGCTTTGTGTAAGGGTTGGATTTAGGAGTAGAGGACAGAAAATAGCAATAGCCCACTAAAATAAACAATAGCGAATGGAAAGTCCCCACCATGACAGAAAATCTCATGTGTGTATTACTGTTGTGGAATAGATCTGAGGGGTCAGTGTCTGAGTGAGTGTACTCCCTGAAGATTCCTCACATTCCTTCTCTTCCAGTGTGTCACTACAAATAGCTGAACCGACACACTTAAAAGCTGAGTGTGTGTGTGTATGTGTCTTTAGTGTATGTAAAGTCTCTTTCTCATATTTATTGCACAAATACACAATCATATTTAAAGATTCTTTTCGCCTCATGTGAAGCTGTCTGTTTGTGTGTGGCAGCTGTTCCGAGAGAAGCCCCTCAGGCGGCCACACATGGCTCTGATTAGCATGCTGTGACTCAAGCTCTCCTCACCACACACGCTCTCACTACCCACAGCCCCCTGCCCTCCAGTTGAGCAGCGTCACTGTGGCGGCAACAGCGATTTTAAGACCTTGTCGGGATTTCAGCCACTCTGCAGTGTGCTCTGCTCTCACACACTTCTCTCTCATCCTCTACTGTACTACACAGACCATTTGTGTCTTCTATTATGCTACACATCATGCCATCTTTTGAATAGCTTTATTGTTTATGGGTCTGCATTGGTGTTCTGCAAGTTTACAACCAATCAGCGATTTCCGGTTTTATTTAGTAGAAACCATGGAAACACCAAAGACATTTTAATGTATTGTGTGCTTTATTAGACAGGTTAGCAAATGTTTGGATACATTCATTGACAAAAAACTAATCATTGTTAAATAGCTCAACACAGTTAGTCTTATTGTTTAAATATTATTTCCATGATTTACCGCGAGTACCATGTTTTTCCATGCCTAATATCGATCTAGCATCGAATGCACAGAGAAGCATTATAACATAACTTTCAACACACTAATGTATCTAATATGATAAATATGACTGGAAAAAGCAGAAGCAGTCATCTGTGGCATAATAAAATCCAGGAATCATCAATATGTTTTGAATAAGTGACCTCAAGCTGCGAAAAATTACATATTGTGGCTTAAAATCTATCTATCAGGTTATTCTTATATGGATCTAACTATCAATGATATTATTCTTATATGGATAAACAAATATATTATGGACGTTTTTGGATGGTAGATTAATTTATGGCTCATGCTTCTCTGTGTGTAATCAGCCACACCACCTTCATCATAACCTTCCGGCAGTCAGGCTCTATTACACTTATTCCCAAAAGATGGGAAAAATTATTTAAAAACATTCTTGCAAAAGATGTATTTACATAAACATTTAAATGGTTTTTCACAAATGGTTTTTAGAGTTATGAAGTCCAGTAATTTGCCTTAAACAAATAGTTTACTCAAATTCTCAAAAACTGAAATTCTCTCATCATTTACTCACCCTCATGCCACCCAGGTATGTATGACTTTTCTTCTGCAGAACACAAAGATTTTATTACAAAAAATATCTCAGCTCTGAAGACCAAAGCAAACAAATGGTGACCATAATTTTGAAGTTCCAAAAAGCAAATAAAGGCTAAATCCATACCACTCCAGCTGGACTTTAAAAACATTTAGGAGAATTCTTGTTTAAATGAATTGAATTATAAATGATATATTTTTTTATATGGATAAACAAACAAATACGCTTCTCTGTATATAATCAGCATTCCTTACAAGCTTCCAGCAATCAGGCTCAAAAGATGGGAAAACAAATGTAAAGCAAATTTTGAAAGATGTATTCACATAAACTTTTTAATGATTTTAATCCAGTAACTGGCCTTACAGATTTCTTCCATTATTTAATGACCTTCTTGCCACCCCAGATGTGTATTTTTTTATTTTCTCTCCAGAACACAAACAAGGATTTTTTTTTAAAATTATTATTATTTCTCAGCTCTGTAGGCCCATACAATGCAGAGGATAGGTTCACCCATGATACCATTGAAATATAATATGATTCTGGGTGGTTACCATACTCATATTAACATACACAAATTATATTACCATGCCATATTACCACAACACTATTCATATTTTTTTATGTATTATTTGAACGGAAGAGTAAACCATATCCAATAGGTGGCAGTAGCGCTCTAGTGACTGACTGCTTCTGAAGCAGTGGTTTTCAATCCTGGTCCTGGGGACCAACCGCTCTGCACATTTTGTATGTCTCTCTTATTAAACACACCTGATTCAGATCATCAGCTCAGTAGGAAAGAGCTCCATGAACTAAACTGAGCGGTGGGTCCCCAGGACCAGGATTGAAAAAATTGGTCTATAGTGGAGTCTCTGATGCAGTTCTGTGCTACAGCCAAGGGGTCACGGTTTCGCTGGCTAGCATGACCCCATAGTCTTTTATGCCAAATGTCACATTAACAGACAGGAAAACTGGTTTCATCGCATCCACATGTCAGAGAAAATTTTTACAGTAGTATGAACTGACGGTGATAGCTATGGACTTTTATTGTTCCAGTTTATTTTATTTTAATATCCAAATGTTAGTGAGTAGAATAAACTTTTATATGAACCTGCATTTGCAATGGACATTGGTTATGCTCATCTTTAGTAGCTCATTTGAGGGCATCTTGAGTAAAACAGCTCCAGGAAGCAATGCAAACTGTTTACAGAATTATAAAGTTTGTTATAGCCTACATTGTCTGCATTAGCTTTTACTGGTGCAGGCTACAACATATACCAAAAGCATCTTTTTCTGTCTCTAACTTCTCCTAGAGCATTTGAGCTACACCCACCAAAGTTAAGACAGGCCTTCTGACTGTTCTGCCTTGTGATGTTATATTTCTTCTAACTGATCGGACTTTTGATTTTCTAAACTGGTTGGTCAAAACTGTGGGGTGGGAAATTTTATAATTATTCTTAGAGTTCTGAGTAGGTTCCGAGTGCTTGGGGCAAAAATGCCCCACTAATTCAAGAAAAGGGGACAGAATTTGCCCCTGCACAATTAAACTAAATCTATTACGTCTGTCGTGATTAAAGTGAAGCGTGAAAATTAATGAAAAGTGTTCATTGCGGCATTACATTTAGATCTGCTTACGTTGCATACAAGATTTTTTTTAATCAGAATACTTTTACTGTCATTTCACACACTGTACAACGAAATTAGACTGCAAACCTCAAGGTGCTTTGAAAAAAAACCCCATTATTATAGATGTATACTGGATAAGTAAATAATTATATATCATTAAATATTGCACTTGGTCCACAGACAGTCAATTGAGCAGTCAAGGATGGCACTGGGTGGGAGTGTTAAAGGGATAGTTCACCCAAAAATTATATCATCATTGACATTTACTCACCCTCAAGTTGTTCCAAACCTGTATGAATTTTGTTCTTCTGCTGAACACAAAAGAAGATATTTTGAAAAAATATGGGTAACCAAACCCCATATGGGCCCCATTGACTTCCACGGTATGGAAAAAAAATATGTATAAATGCAATGTAAAATTCCTAGAGTGCAAATGTTGCCCTTTAATGGAAAAATTTCTGACCCTGGTTCTGAGTATATGAATGACCAAGTGAGTGGGGAACTCATAATTCAAGATGATACACGAGTTACACAAGTTGTAGCAACACGAGTTGTAGCTCTCTGTGTGTGTGTGTGTGTGTGTGTGTGTGTGTGTGTGTAGAGATTGCTTTTGTGTCATTAGCTATGTTCACATCACCCTGTTTTTATGCTCATTTTGATGTGAGAGTCTTAGGTTAAAGGCAGGGAAACTCCGACATACACATTCACACTTTCACTCAAACCGAAAATGGCAATTTATTGTCTCCAATTTACCAATGCTGCATGTCTTTGAATTATGGAATGCACCCGGAGAACATTCAAAATCCACATAAAATGTCCTTCTAGCTTAGTCAGGACCTTCTTGCTGTGAGACAAAAGTGCTACCCATTGAGCAACCGTGTTGCTGTAAAACAGGTTTGAGGAGATAAAACCAGATAATCCTCCTCTCACAGCCTGATCCAAATAGACAGGACTCAGTGTTTTCCTGCTGCTGATGGTGTGTGTGTGTGTGTGTATGTTTTTGTGCAAACTTGCTGTTATATCCAGCATTTCCATATGGCTGCTGTGACATTTCAAATCTTTCACTTCCTGAACACCCAGCATGTCTTTTGATGGTGATGGCGGTGTTCACTGTAATCTCTTCACAGAAATGACAGCACATATGTTTCTCATTCTAAAAACCCCATTTACCGCTAACAGGAAGCATGACAATGATGACAACCATTGTGATAGAGAGTGATACGAATCGTTGCAACTCTTCTGAACTCTTATCGAGCCGTTACACATTCAGTGTGTACGATGACTCTGGAATTGCTTCTACATCTAAGTCATTGAGAACTTATAATGCTATTAACTGGAGGCACTCTGAACACTTGGGGCTGTGTTTTGCTTTCAATTAAAAACTCTTCAGTGGGTGAAGAGTGGGGTAGAAATAGCGATTGAAGTAACTGTGAGCTTGTCTTCAGACCATAACTGTGTTAGTTTCAGACATAGACTGTAAAAAAAGATGGACAACACCGGACAACTGATAAAAACAGCCTAAAATGACAGAAACCATCTTTGGAAAAAAATTATTTGAAGTGTAATTTGATTGTTTAGTTTGTCTATGTCCCATTACATTTAATGGAGAGGGTGCAGGGCTTTATGACCTATACTGCATCCAGCAACTCGGGGGCGATCGATACGCTTTGGCTTCACTTTTCAGGACTCGTGTTCCCCAGATTTTATATGGCCCATAATAAACACATGACACAGGGTCCTATGTTCTTAGAGTTAGGGTAACATACGAAAAAAATTGTGTTTACAAGTTCCCAGACTGATATAATGAGCACTTCTGACGAAGAACTCTCCGTTTAGGATAAGACAGAAAAACCAAACATGCTTTGTCCAGTGTGGGGAAAGCATGTCTTGACCGGTCAAATCAGTATAGGCAGTCACAGCAGCTTTTCATTTTCTTTGGAGTCCACTTGAAAGGCTTGGCCATTTCCAAGCATTGACTCTCTCACTGGGTGATCAAGTAAATAGTTGCAATGCTGTATTTCGGGGGATGTGTGTGTTTCAGTGAGATATAATTTATTTTCTGCAAGCAGCTCCTTCTCTGCTTGTAACTAAGCATCTATTCCCTGGATTTTATTAAGCTTTGTTATAATAAGCTAACACATCAAGGGTTTATCCTACATTTTTGGACGCTTACCTTGCAGCATTCTCACCAAGTCATGATTCAAGAAAGAGATTATTGTCAAAAAAAGTGCCTCTGTCAAGCCCTCGTTTCTCTTACTTGGGAGACCTTGCCAGTTAGGGGATATCATGGATGCGGAGTACCCCCAGTTTACATCTATTAGTCTGGGAGGAGATTTGTAACATGACATATATTATTTTTTAAAACCACACAGAGCAAATTCCACAGTTGCAGGCAGTGATTGCTCAACACTGCACATTTTAGATGTCTCCCTAATCAAACACTCTGCTCTTTAGTAGAGTCTCCAAGACCTAAAATGGATATGTCTTATAAGGGACTAAAGGGAGACATAAAAATGTGCATAGAACACAGCAACAAACCAGCTTTCTGTCACCACATAGTTTGTATACACTGCAATTAGGGATGCACCAATAAGAATTTTTTGGCCAATACAGATTTTAACAAACAACTATTGGCCGATACCGATATTTGTGACTTGCTCTCTTATTTGAACTTTTGTCATTAAAATAGATAAGTGTTTTGATCATATTTTAAATTAGCAAAGTTCAAAAACGCATGCATTAAAGAGTTAGTTCACCCAAAAATGATGGATTAAAATATCCCAAAACCACTAGAACTATGTTGTATATTTTGTTGACTTACATGATCCCAAATGTTTCCAAGAATGTTTAAATCCAGAGAAATAGCCAATTTTAACCAGGACACGGACTATGTCCGTACGTCGCCTATCAATGACATCACACCCGCGTTACCGGTTTTATTTTGTAGAAACTGTGGAAACACAAAAGATGCTTTAATATATTGTGTGCTTTATTAGACAGGTGAGCAAGTGTTTGGATACATTCACCAACAGAAAACGAATTATTGTTATATAGCTCAACACAGTCTTATTGTTTAAATCTCGTTTTCTTGATTTACCGCGAGTACCATGTTTTACCATGCCTAATATTGATCTAGCTTACTGCAGTGTGCAACATGTGTCTCGTAGCCGCAGAGCGAACACACAGAGAAGCGTTATAACATAACTTTAAACACACTTAAATGCATCTAATATGATAAAACAGTGCTGCATTACCCCACATACGTTTGACCGGAAGAAGCGGAACCGGTCGTTTGCAGCATAAAACTATGCCTTTTTGTTTTGAATAAGCGACTTCTAGAGGTGAAAAATTACATCGTTTCTTCAATGGTACCTTAGATTTTGAAGACCAAAAAAGTGCATCCATCCATCATAAATGCAATCCGTACGTCTCCAGGGTGTTAATAAAGGCCTTCTGAAGTGAAGCGAGGCGTTTTTGTAAGGAAAATATCTATATTTATAACTTTACAAACTGTAATGGCTGTATGCGAGTCTAGTTCTGGGGGAAGAGTTACATTAAATATACATTAATCTTTAGTGAAAAATCTTCTTTTTTTTTTTTTTTTCAGCAGCACAGCAGGAATATTAGGCTGCTGTCACTTAAAGAGCTGCATTGATCCAATATACTGGTACGCAAGCTTTTTTTCCCTCAACTGTTTACGTTCATTTAAGAAATAACCGACTATGTTTACAGGAATACTCGCCAAAACTGGAATTTTCATATCATTTTGAGTGAATTAGAAGAAAAAGAGAACTCAATTCAGTATTTGTGCTCTGTCTAATACGCAGCTTTCCGGGCACAAAGTGAGTAGAATTGAGTTATCTTTCATGTCTACTTGCGCTTGAATATTTAAATTCACAAGGCTTAAAAACAGAACTGGGATGTAGGATCATTCCGACAGCATGTGAAGGCAGCATTAAGACACATAAGATGTGACCAAACATTTTAACCACTCAAATATCTGATATTCAGGACTGTGTGTGTGGTCATAAATGGATCTCATCACACCTGATATCCTCTGCAGCAGCTGGTGTTCGGACTAGGTGCATGTTGCTAGGAGACATGCTTCCAGGAAGACAGGAGTACTGGATGCTTTTCAAACCTCTCACCATGAGCTACACACAGCACACCACAGGAACATTTGAGAAAAACAAACACACACAGAGCATATGGTTAGTGTAGCGATCAGTGGAGGTGTTGAAGTAATGGAGACTTTGATTGCTGCTGTTTGTTTTTGTTTTTTTATTGCTCTGATCACATTCTTATCTTGCTCATTAGGAATATGCAACCAGGAATATGAAATTAATGTTTTTATTATACAGCTTTTATATAAAACTACCCTCATGAAAAAGAAGTGCACTTAATTTAAGATTCTCTTTACACACTTTTTCAAAAGTGCACTAAGCATTTCTTAGTCCGGTTGTTTGATGAGAAAGAAATTATTTCTAATAAACACTTTAAGAATCCATTCAACTATAGCAACTTTGGAAGAATTGAAAGTGTCACGGGTTGATATTTGGTTGACCAATCAGCAGAAAGGGGCGAATATTTGAATATTCAAAGTCGAATATTCAAGCTAATTATCCAGTTTCTACCCCTCAACCTAAAAACGTAAAAATCAAGCCGAATTCTTGTTTTCTTTTTTTTCTTTTTTTTAACAAATAAATGCTCCGATTTCTTATTTTTCTACTTTCAATGTTAAATCGGATAACGAATGAACACAACCCCTATATTATTTCTGTAATTAGTATTCTTTTTTAAACTATGCTAAAGTGCACTTCTTTTTCACAAGGGAAGAATTTTAGAATATTTTTTTATATACACAATAATAGTTTAAAGTCCAGGATTTGATACTTGTGGGGCTATATCTCTAGGGGCTGGCAGCAATAGAAAGGAATAGCTTGGTTCCAGCATACACCAGTTCCTCCATTGTGTCTGCATGGTGCTATTGTTGTCTTTGTGGGATGTGTCAACCATCTTGGTGTTGATGTGAAGTCATATAATTATTATATTAATATTTTTTATATTTAAAAATATTTTTTATATTTAATTTACAGTACATTTCCATGGTTCAGGTATTTTTAATTTTTTGTAATAAAATTAAGCACTAATTTATGTGTTCTGTTTGTTTTCATTCAGTAGCCTATCCATTTTAAAAACTATTGGTTGATTAATTGGTTATCGACTAGCGTGGTCCAACCTAGTTATCGTAAAATCCACTGTCGGTCAACCTCTAATGATTCGTGAAATAATATTAGCTTGTCATTTTGTGCCAGGTCGAAAAAACAGTGAAATTTATTTTTCTTTTTTTTTGTGATGAAGATTTCTTTTTGCATTTTTTTTTTTTAAATGCATCTGATCACTGCACAATAATGTAGAAACAATGTGTATCAACATAACAACAACTGAAGCAGCATACTTCACGAAACACAAAATTTGTCACGGCTATTCTGGATTAACTGGATTAAATGTTAACATTTTTTGAAAAATTGTTAAAAAAGAAATGTTAATATATTATTGTATTATTGTGTATATTCATTTAAATGAAAACCTTAATGGTATTAAAATAATACACTGTATAAAATTATTTTTCAAAGTAAAAAAAAAAAGTTTTTTGTAGCACGTTTTACAAGAAAATACTATTTTAGTTTTTCAACTTTAACATTTCAGGTTTAATTCAATGTATTACTTGCCGATTCTTCGAAACATTATCACTCAAAAATTGTTAGTACATTTTTACAAACAATTAGTAAAAGTAAATCCCACACCATTTTTTTTTCTTCTTAGTGTGCTTGCAGGATAATACCTTAAGGATTTGTAAACTAACCCTAATGCTTCAGGTTAGAGCAAGAGATATTTTACTTCATTGCATCAGAGGTATGTCACTTTGCTCACAGCTGATTATCAGGATGTCGTAATATCAGTAGCCTCCGAAAGACAGGTGGCAGTATTGAGCCATATTGTTTACAGTCAGTACATGTATCTCTTTCTTTATAGAATTAGGGAGCATTTATTTGCATTCACTCTGTGTATGTGCTTTTTAGCTGAGGCAAGCACTGTCTGTCCATCTGTCTCTAAACAGTTGCCCTCTGTTTAGAGTCTAATAAAGCCTGTCAGTGCTGTCATGACTTTCCCCAGGGCAGACAGGTCTTTTCTATTTTTTTTCTTTTAATGGCTAAACAGTGATGTTAAGCTGAGTCACTAATGTAAATGAAAAACTCGCCATTCAAACACTCTTACAAGCTGCTCCTCGTGCAAAAACATTTTGAAAAATCAGCACCCTTTTGCTGTCCACTTCAAAACACTTGTCACTGTCAGATAATTTCTACTTTAATTTATAATTTTAGGCCGACAAACACACAAATTACACAATAACACATAGACAAAAGAACACACACACACAAATCCTGACCTGTCAGTGTTGCCCATTGTGTGGCTGTGAGGGTTTTCTCACAGCGTAACTGCCAACAGATGGTCAGCTCTCTCTCTCTCTCTCTCTCTCTCTCTCTCTCTCTCTCTCTCTCTGTGTGTGTGTGTGTATTTTGTGGTCTTCCCTGAGGGATGTAAGGTTCTTATCTCACACAGAACATATGCAGCATGTATGTCTGCAGTTACCCAACAGTTTATACAGGAAGGAAAGTGAGACAGATGACAAAAGAGGTGGCAGAATTAAAGGTTTGTTTTGTCATTTTCCATGAATAGGATACACTATAGTGTCTTGTTACTTTTTTATGCATTACAGGCACATTTTTTTGTTTTGATAATTATTGAATATGCAAACCATTACTTAACCCTAACACCAACATGAAAAGTAGTTTCAACACATCAAATGTCTGTACTTTTATTAAAGGGATAGTTCACCCAAAGATGAAAATTAGCCCATGATTTACTCACTCTCAAGCAGTGTTGGGTGTAACTACTTACTAAGTAATTAGTTACTGTAATTTAATTACTTTTCCCTTGAAAAAGTAAAGTTAGGGATTACTCTTATTTCTTCTGTAATTTAATTACAGTTACTTTTGATGTAATTGAACTAAATCCTGTGTATAGACTCTAGAACAATTATATATAATACAATAGTGGAATTAAAAATGTAAAATGTGTGTTTTTATGTATCCTTTTTACATTTCACATTTGTAATACTTTGGTCAGTTAATAAGAATAATTTATGTAGTTTTATATTATTTATTTGACTAAATTAAAAGAGACGTTTCATGTCTATCCTTGAATTACTTAAAGGAACACTCCACTTTTTTTGAAAATAGGTTCATTTTCCAACTCCCCTAGAGTTTTACTGTTTTCGAATCCATTCAGCAGATCTCCGGATCTGGCGGTAGAACTTTTAGCATAGCTTAGCACAGATCATTGAATCTGATTAGACCGTTAGCATCTCGCTCAAAAATGACCATAGACTTTCAATATTTTTCCTATTTAAAGGGGTCATGAATTGAGAAATAAACTTTTCATTCAGCCTTTGATATATAAAAGTTCATCGTGATATATAGTGTTGTAGTCAAGACCACCTAATCCGAGACTGAGTCGAGACCAAGACCAATGTGTGTTGAGACCAAGACAAGACCAAGACTTTGAGGGGTTGAGACCAAGACAAGACCAAGACCAAGGCAAGGCGAGACTGAGTCAAGACCAAGACCAGACTAGCACTCCTTAAATTCATAAAGAGCCACATTACTGCCTGAGAAATTACTTATTTTTAATCAATAAACATAATTAGAATAATACACTATATATAGAGCTGTTATACCAATCCAATGAAATCATTAACAACAAAAATTCATCTTTGCACTGGTGGTGGTGCCGAAGATGCATCTAAATTGGTAAATTACAAATGCATAAATGATGTTTTAATTTTTTTATTTAATGTTTGTATAAAAGCAATATAATGTTTGCAGTCATGCTCAAATAAAAAAAAAAAACAGCTCTCTTGCTCTTGTGATATTGCTTAAAAATCTTTATACAAATACTTTTTTGCAACAATATCTTGAATTTTGTGAGTATTTGTATTAATTTGGGTGTCATTTTTGACACAATCCCTCATTTTTGAACCGGCACAATAAATAAATCAAAGTAGAAATAAGTTATATTGATTTTCTAGACCGATATGGCTAGGAACTATACTCTAATTCCTGCGTAATAATCAAGGAACTTTGCTGCCATACCATGGGTGCAGCAGGCGTAATGATATTACGCAGCGCTTGAAAATAGTCCCCAGCACGCTCCCTGTGCAAGCAGGTTGTCACGTTGGTTATGTTGACAGAAGTTAGTCTTTTTTCAGGTGCGTGATGACAAGCTATGCTAAAAGTTCTACCGCCAGAACCGGAGATCGGCTGAATGGATTCGAAAACGGTAAAACTCAACTGTTTAACTCTAGGGGAGTTGGAAAATGAGCCTATTTTCAAAAAAATTTGAGTGTTCCTTTAACTAGTCGAGGTTGATATAGGATTTAGAAACTAATTAGTAATAAGTAATTAAATACTTTTTGGAGAGAGTAATTTGTACAGTAATCTAATTACACTATTTAAGATGTAATTAGTAACTAGTAATTAATTACTTTTTTAGAGTAACTTACCCAACACTGCTCTCAAGCATCCTAGGTGTATATGACATTTTTCTTTTAGATTAATACAATTGGAGTTATATTAAAAAATGTCCTGGCTCTTCCAAACTTTATAATGGCAGTGAAAAAAGTGCATCCATCCATTATAAATGTAATCCACACGGCTATAAAAATATCCATATTTAACAATTTTATAAAGTAAAATATCTAGCTTCCGGCACACCGTCTTCCGTATACAACTTTAAAAAAAGTGTTACTGCCGCAACGATGACATCGGACGTAGTGTAAAAAAGCGTAACTGCCGCGACGTAAGCGTTTTGAACTGCGAGAGGCGTTACACTTTCTGCATAAGTTGAATAGGAAGGAGGTCCGTTGGAAGCTAGATATTTTACTTTATAAAGTTTTAAATATGGATATCTTACACAAACCCATCGATTCACTTCGAATGCCTTTATTAACCCCCCGGAGCCGTGTGGAGCACTTTTATAATGGATGGATGCACTTTTTTCGGCTTCAAATTTTGGGCTGCCATTCACTTCCATTATAATGCTAATACTACAAACTTAATCTGCAACTTTTTTAAATTAATGTTTATTTTATATTGAAATATATCTTCTGTGCCTGGGTGGCATTTTGTGCAGTGAAGAGACAGGACTTCACTTCTGCATCTGCTTTGAAAAACGCGCTGGTGTGTAGCGTTTACTTTTGACCGGAGGATTATAACTTTACTTTATAAAGTTTTAAATATGGATATTTTTCTTACACAAACGCGTCGATTCGCTTCAGAAAGCCTTTATTAACCCCCCAGAGCGGTGTGGAGCACGTTATTTGACGGACAGATGCATTTTTATGGACTTCAAAAACAGAGCAACAATCACTGCCATTACAAAGCTTGGATTAGCCAGGACTTTTTTAATATAACTCCGATTGTATCCGTCTGAAAGAAGAATGTCATATACACCTAGGATGACTTGAGGGTGAGTAAATCATGGGCTAATTTTCACTTTTGGGTGAATTAACACTTGAAGTCTTCCATCAGTCAACGACAGCGGAGTGACCCGTTGGGCATATAAGTAGTACCAGTCAAGATAACTCGTAGTACCCGGATGAGCGGTGTGTTATTCACTTTGGCGGTTGTTATCTGGGAATAACATACCACTGGAATGCACGATTGACCAATCAGAATCAAGTATTCCACAGAGCCGTGTAATAAAAAATTTATAATATTCCAACTTCCAAAGTGACCACAAATCTAAGGCTAATAAATGTATGACACAATCAGCTGGGTTATTATTTATTAGAAATAACATGTTTATCTGTCTCTGTCATTCACTCTGATGAACAGTTTAAATGAGTGTCAGTGCACTGTAAATATAATATTTTCATAATTTGTTATCACAACTTTTTTCATTTGTCTCATCAACTTAGATTCACAAATGCTGTTCAGGTATCATAATATTTTGAGTTTCTGTGATTAAACTAATCTCTTTCTATCAACTAAATTTTTTAGCTTAAATTAACTCTTTTTTTATTTTAAGGCAACCATGTTAGGCTACATATTTTTTTAAATAATTTAAGGATTAATATAATGCAACATCCACAATAATTACATTTTCAAATCACATTTTCAAAAGTATGTCTTCATGGGTGTAAAGAGCCCCATTTTTTGCTGTATTGTGATGAGGGGTGAACGCAGTGAAAACTTTTACAGTTAATGGGAAACTGTCTTGTATTGCTCCCTCATCACATTATGTAAACTGCATTTATGACAAAGAACTAAACAGATGCAGATGTCATGACAATCTATCAATAAATGCACATACCTCGTGCTCTGCTTGACTGCTTCTGACGTTGACGCTGCGCTGCTGCGAATTGAAAAACACACTGAATAATGCAGACTATAAGACGGGGAGGAGCCGAAGACTGCCGTTTTTTAGATTTAGATTTAACTGAGGCAATCACGAATTCGTGTACAGATTACTGAGCTAATCACAAATTTTTAGGGGGCCTGGGTAGAAATTTAGCCCCCCTAAAAAGGGCATAGTGACACCACTGGCGTCATCCCTGCACCACTCTATACTTGAACGAACTTAGTACCAAAGTCTCTAGGGTTTCTGGGCCTTTGTACTGTTTATTGCTTCAGATCCCACTCATTTAAAATGATTGGATGTTCTTTCCTCTGGAATATCAGTGTCTTCCTCTTTCTCTCTTTCTGCCATTTGATATGTTCCTTCATATTAAATGTGTCAGAGAAACTGAGGTGTGTTAATAATAGAGAAACAGGTCTTGTCTGTGGTATGGCTATTGGCAACAGAGAGGTGCATGCTGGGAAGGCAACTGAGCACACCGTGGTTTGAGGTCTATGGTTACATTACTCATAAATAAATTCAACTGAAAATGAATATTGTATGAAAACATATTAAATAAACATCATATGTAGTATTTCTGAGGGCACTGGGTCATATAAAATATAAAAGTCATATACAATTTTATCAGACTTTATCAGATCTCATTGACATTGATTTGACAAGTTACTCTAAAGGAATGTCATGTATTACCATGTCCAAAAAAACCCCCAACCAAACAAACAAACAAAAACATGGTTGTAGTGGCCACACTTTATTGTGTAGTTGTTAAAGTGTAATTACACAAAAAAAGTACTGAGTAATAATAATTAACAACATACTTACGATGGGTTAGGGTTTGATTAAGTGTTCGATGCCTGTAATAACAAACTAATAAATGTAAGAAATTAACTTTCTATAGTAAATACATATTACATGTAAGAAGTACACATTAAAATGTAACACATTATAAGTGTTACATGTTGCAGTCTCTCTGCTCTCATTAATTTCTGCAGTGAGAAATGTCAGGTTTGAGACAAATGTTCCCTGTGAGAATGTTTCTGCTGCTGGATGTTGTTATTCAAAATTCTAGGATGCAGGAACAAATGGGCTATGAGCATGCAGTGCCTTCCTATAATGGCAGACATATAGAGTTTAAAGGCACACTATATGGTCCTCTAGCGGTTAAAAAACAAAACTGCATGCATTTTGCATAAGAACATTGTTTTGGTTGTTTCAGCTCTGTGTAACCGTGTGAATAAATATGGTTGTCATACTGCTCATAAAACATTCACGACTAGGCTTAAGAGATATAACCAGATTAGATGGAAAGGATCTTAAGCTGACTAGCTAAAGACGTTACCCACTAATAGACACGGTACTTGCTTGAAAGTAAACAACCATAATGAAATGACCCTTCACAATAGATAATGCTTTACAATGAACTCTGTTAGAGAGCTACATATGGCAATTTATCAATAAATTTCCTCACCTATCGAGTAATAAAAACGCCATCTCCGCATCGCTTTTACATTTCAAATACCTCAGTTCTCGCCATCTCTGAAAATCCAAGCCAATCTTGATTCTCATTTTCTTACGAGCTCATTCGTGTTCTCTTTTTCTCATTGTGACAACTAACCTATGCCACTCCCAAATGCGTCAAAGTAGCCAGAGCAACTTTTCTCTATTGGGACATGCATGGACGTATGCATTTCATGCTCGCATCCCGCTCGGTCTAAAATATAAATACATATAACAGGCTTACCATAGTGAATTAGGGTAAGAGAAAAACACGTTTTGGAAGAAGGATTGATGGTGTATTATTTATTCAGTCTGTAAGGCTGCTTGCATTGTCCACTTATTATATTCAGCTTTACAGAAATTAATACTGTTAAAATGTATAATACCTTCTTCTTTAGCCCTATTTGGACGGTAATTGTTTTTCATGTGGACGTCTGTAAAAATAAATTTGCAAGCATATGGCGATTTATTCACGGTGGAGGAATTGAGTTTTGTGATACTAAGAACCTGGGAACGCGCTGCTCACGTGGTCAGTCGAATGATTGTCTGCTGTAAAAATGTGATATGCTTGGAATAATACGAATAAAATCATATTTAATTTAATAATAGGGAAATTATTAATAATTTAATTATTTAAATCTCCTGTTTAAAAAATAGGTTACAATCCACGCCTGTCCCGGACTCCATTTCCCATGATCCTCCCTGTCTCACACCTGAACTCACTCACTCCTCATCTCTCCCGCTCTCCCTGGATTCCCTGCACCTGGTCGTCTTTGTTAGCACTCCCTTTATATTGTCTCACTCCTCTGCACTCATGGTCCGTTCACGTTTGTGTTACCCTGATGTTTGGTTGTGTCCTATGCTTTGTATTAAACCCATCTATTATTTGAAGTCCGCAGCCTGTTTTCCCTCACTGCACAACCAGATTGTAACAATAGGAAGATGGGATGTAATTTTAAAAATGTGGAAATGAGCGGAAATAAGTTAATACAATGCTGCTTATTTAACCTATATAATGTTAATTACTGCCGTAATAACGGCTCATTTCAAATGTTACGTGTTTTTCTTCTCTTTCTCTTTTGAGCAGTGATGAAAGATTATTCTTGTAAATACTTTCCAGCATTTCAGTAATAAAAGTGTAGGCTAGAGCTTTAAAATGTATCCAAATTACAGCAAAGCGCAACAATACAGTGCTCCACAGTGGTCAAAAAGGATATAAACAGTGAATTTTGAAGCAACCTCTTTTTGAAAACTCAGAGATGTTGATGTAACACAGGTGGTGGGAGAAAAACACTGACATTCTGGATTCGGACGGCAATAAAATCACAGACTAGCCCCTTTAAATGATTAAAATACCTTACGACCCCACAAGAAACAATTACCGTCCGAATAAGGCTGTAGTCAACATTGAGTTTAGAGCTGGTGATAGGACAGTTTACTTTTGGTGATGATATAAACAAACAATCAGTAGAGATTCGCTATATAGTATTGCTTTATGCAAGTATATGTAAACTGATATTGTTACAATTGTATTATTACTATCTTTAGTAAAACAATTTAGGAGCGTAGGACTGATCTGGAATGTATTTTCTCTGTTCACAAAATAACAGTTCTTTAAGAAGATGAGTATATTTTAGAGCATAACAACTGAACTTTTAAAAAGCATTGGGGGATAGCTTTTAGTTCCAAAAACTGAGGTAGATTTGGGTAGATTTGTAGACCCAATAGGTGGAGGACCTAAAAGCAAAGGCAGTTCAGAACGTTAATTGATTTTAAAATAATAATAATATTATTAAGCAAACAAAGGCAGTCCAGTCTCTTTTGCTTTATCTTTCTGTGTATATACTTTGTTTCCACATTTGCTCCATTTCAAAAGCATGGATGGATGTGTTCTGTGCATGCACACTGTCTAGTAGACTATTTGAATGTACAACCACTCTCACATGCACTGTTGTCCATGCACAAATCTGCTTGGATGCAAAAATCAGGCTGCAAGTGGATGGTGTGTGCAGATTGTGCTGATGATGAAATGTTGAATAATCTGTGCTTAAGGGAACCTACAGAGAGTGCATCAGAGAAAACTCTGAATCTATTAGTGCTAAACTTAGTCTCTAACTCAATCACTGCCAAGTGAAAACCAACAATTTACTAGCCAGTAGCTAATGACATACATTTTTAAGTTAACACAACATGTGGTTGCATATGCAAGTTTTGCATTGTAGAGGGTTGATAAGTCAAAATGCCACCATATTGACCAGCATAAAAATTACTGAGTGCAACTTTAATCAAATATCAACTACAGTTAGCATAAATGCATGCAAGGTGAATTCAGCATACTGTATTTAATCTAATAAAATGTTTTTTAGTTACTGTATAGTTTCTAAAATGTGAGAAATGCATTTGATGTTTAAGAATTGCACAGTGAACACGACATATGGTTTCTGCTCAGTTGGCTGAAGAGTTTAAGTGATAGAAACAGGTTTTGCTTAGCTAGAGCAAAAATTAGAGGGAGCTTTGGGTGTGACAGACAGAAGTGTGTTTGCTGTGGTTGGTGCTATTTGTAAGGCACTGTAGTGTGAATCAACTGTCACTGAATCATCATCACCTCCCCTTAAATAAACAGCCTGAAGCTGAACACACGTCCTTGTGACCTGGTCAACACACACACACACACACACACACACACACACACACACACACACACACACACACACTCACACTCACACACACACACACACACACACACACACACACACACACACTCACACACACACACACACACACACACACACAGACAGAGCATGTTATGCTGTATAAAGAGAGTCTGTTTGTTTAATAATATATCCTAAATTATGCAGTGAGAGGTATATTACATATATTATATATGTGCTATATCCTGTCTCTTTCTCTCTCACACACACATATGTAGTCAGGGCCATGCAGAAAGGTAAGCGTTCAGTCGGTCAGCTCACACTGAAGTCCTGGTGAGGCTGAACGCTCCAATCAATAGCACTTACCTTTTTGTTTTTCTGAAACGGGGGTCTCTGACAGCAGGGGCCATTGAAAACCACTTCAGAGTGAGAGATTCAATAATAATAATTTTTCATGATTGATCAAAACACCTTTCTATAAAAGGTGTACATACAGTAAGAATGATACATGAATGTTAATTTGTAGACAGTAAAGTCCCTTTCACATCAAACAATAAAATTTATATGCAAGCATATCTCATTCAAATGTGTATGTGTGTTATGTACACTACCAGTAAAAAGTTTGGAAACTGTACTATTTTGATTGTTTTTGAAAGAAGTCTCTTCTGCTCACCAAGGCTGCATTTATGTTATTAAAAATACAAAAAATTACGCTATAATCATGGCCGGTACTGTGAACAGCAAAACAGTAGTGTCACACTGCCTGTACGAACACCAGGATGTGCACTGTTTGATTTTAGACTGGCTATAGTCAGGTAAACAATATATAGCAGTGTTACGTCACTGTTCGTTCCTCAAGTCTGTGGAAACAAGTCGCAACAGGCTCCAGTTTGCCTGATTGAGAACAGGCTTTGGCTTTAGAACCATTCTTGTGGAAAAAGGGTATGAGAGATCAGATGTAAGGGCAATAGTTTAGTCCAAGCACACCATGGGTGTGACTGTTGCTGTTTTTCTTTTATAGCCTGTAAAACAATTTTTTTTTTTCAGTGTATTAGTAAATGTGACTCTCATACCAGAAGGATCTACTGAAGGTTTTTGTCCAGGGCTAGAAGGCTTATCATTACCATGGTTATATAGTTTAAAAATGGTCTGTCTCATCTACCTGGTTACAGAAGCTTCTGCCGAACTTCAAACTTCTCTCTGGTAGTTCTTTCCGTTTCTTGTCTTTCAGCATCTTACCTTCCTTTCATGGTCAGACAACGCCTCATCAGCGCTCACATACTGGTGCTGTTCAATCTTCTCTTCCTATGTCTCTCTTGTTCTTCTGTCACATATTTGGTCTCTGTCACTTGAAAGACATTCATTGTTCCCCTAAAAACAGTGGAGTGGCTGACAGGGCCCATTAGTTCTGACAGTTTGTAGTCATCATGTGGAGTTGCTTCATCATGTGGCTATCAACACACTGTTTGAGAGTTTATATAGCAGTCTTACACAATTAGACAGTACTTTGATTAGAGGCATGTTGAACATGCTTTCTTTATCATGGCATTGATCTTTATGTGCAGGCCCATATGGAATCTGCTGAAATGTATGAAAGATTGGGGAAAATCTGCTTTAACGTGGTATGTGTTAAAGGCACAATTTGTACGATTCCAAATGTTTCCAAGAATGTTTAAATCCAGAGAAATAAGCAATTTTAACCAGTGTCCGTGCGTCGCCTATCAATTATAGCATACACACGTTACCCTCAATTTTTTATTTTGTAGAAACCTTGGAAATACCAAAGACACTTTAATATATTGTGTTTTATTAGACAGGTAAAACCATGTTTGGATACGTTCATCGACAGGAAATGAATCATTGTTATATAGCTCAACACAGTCTTATTGTTTAAACCTCGTTTTCTTGATTTACCGCGAGTACCATGTTTTACCATGTCTAATATCGATCTAGCCTACTGCAGTGTGCAACAAGTGTCTCATAGTAGCCGCAGCGTGAACACACAGAGAAGCATTATAACATAACTTTCAACACACTATAAAACAGTGCTGCGTTACCCCACATATGCATGACCGGAAAAGCGGAAGCGGTCGTCTGTGGCATAATAAAAGCTCAGCTAAATCAAAGCATCATCAAGCTACGCCTTTGTTTTAAATAAGCGAACTTTAGCAGCGAAAAATTACATATTGTCTCTTTAAATGGAGTTGAGAGTATTTTACTTTTGTTTGTAGCTAAAATGATCACATTTAATAATTAATACATGAGCCAAAACAATTTTATAAATGAGCATGCCAGGGTCAGGTGATATGTAGAACTTTGTAAAATATGGGGAGGGTGGATGTACCAATTCAGTTGTAAATCTAAGCTTTTTGCATAGTTGTATAGCCACAGATTCATTGTGGGAGTAATTAGTCTGATAGTCAAAACTGTTCGTAAGAAGAAGTAACCAACAAAACTCTGGCAATGGGAAGAGCAATCATGACAGAGGTCACTTACCCATAGTCTTAGATGGCTTGTGAAATGCATTTTCAGATCTTTATTATGCTTCTGGAGGTTAGCTTCTGAAGTTAGCAAAAAAGTTCAAATATTTGTAAAAATTAACATTTTACAAACGATCTAAGCGCATGGTCTGAAGAAGTGCATGGCGCAGGTGCACATAGAGCGTGTCCGAATCCACTTTTGCTAGTTTAACGATGGAAAAAACGTTCACTGCGCCAGGTGCATGGTCCAAAAGGGTTCTACCTATTCTCTTAATGAGTCATGGGTGTATTTTGGGTGTAATGTGCATTAAACCAATCAGAGTCTCATCTCCCATTCCCTTTAAAAGCCCATTGCGCTTGCACCATGGTGGATTTGCTATTTACATAGTGGAATTTGCAAGTGCCACGACTGAACGCTTCTCCAGAGAGGAATCCTTTTATTTTTAATATTTAAAAATGTTTGTGTGCTGCTGCGTGTCCTTGTGTGTGTAACAAGCAGAGTGTATGCACGTTGTGCACCCGCCTATATACTGTTGTGACTTTTTTTACCACAAAGTTTCCACAACCTCGGACAGTCTTTCTCAACAGCACCACTCTTGTGATTGATGGACAGACATGAGTTGTTAAGAGCACACCTCTTTGATTTAATCAATCCTGGCATTACAACAGAAGGGTGGAAAACAAAACCTCATATTTAAAATTGGGGAGTTAGCTTTGAGGTATGAAACTTGGACTTGTATTTATGTATTTGTTTGTTTATATAGCAACCTCTAATATCACCTTTAACCATGGCCACCAAAAAGGGGGGACAACTGGACCTGTACACCATGTACAGTAGGGGTCAGAAACAGGACTAAAATATTCATGAAAAACTGAAGAATGTGAGAAAGAAACATTGGTTAATAGTGCTACAAAAGTTTAGAATGGGCCCTTTAAAAAGAAATACTGTGTTTCTCACACATTAATTCAAAATGTTCATTGCAGGGTTTGTTGGTGGAGGAGACAGCCAGCAGCAGTAAGGACGCAGAGACCAGACCATCAATAGTCACTGCGGCAGAGGTGGCAGAGCAAGACCAGACTACATCATTTGAAACCAGAATGACCACTGTCACCTCGCCCCTGTGCAGCTTGAAAGTGGAAAAAACGGATAGCTCAGTGACCAGTGAGTATTCATGAGTCCAAACTATTCTTTCCCAAAGCCTTTCTCTCATATTTAATGACTCCCTTCGCTTCTGTGGTTGTGGTGGTGATGAACTTTTTTTTTTATATTATCTGCTTGTACTTATTTCTTGCCTCTTCATCTTTACGACTCTGCCATGGAGTCAGGTGTGTGGCTAAGCTTGTTGGGTCTTTCAGTGGAGGATGTGATGCTGGCAGTGGGGGAACAAATTGTTTGCGGAAACATAACATCAGCATTGAGGATGTGTAAAGTGGTGTTAGTCTTCTTTTAAGATGAACAATTATATTTTTCATGTTTTTGAAGGAAACAACACTATTAATTTCAGGTATGGGGGTAGGTAAGTTTTTCATAGTTTATGCTACAACAGTTAGTATGGGTTGTTTTGAGTGTTGGACAAACATTTTTCCTCATAAGGCACAACTGTACAAAGCTTAGGGATCAGGTGAACCATAATAGTTGGAAGTCTGTGGAGAATATAACAAACTTAACTTGACCGCATCTTGCAAGTTAAGTCAATTGTTATTTGTGAAACAAAGCAGCTTTACAGAATGTATGTAATACTTTACCTTAATGCCTAATTGTCCACAGAGAAGTACATTTAGAGGAAGTACATTGTACACTGCTAAGACATTACAGGAAAGTGATAACAGACTGATGTTATAGTTTGTGCAATGTATGTGTTAAAACGGTTTATGAGGAGACACTGAAAGAACGATGACAGATGAGGCAGGCAAGGACGTTTGGGTAAAATTTTACCCTGAAAGACCAGTGGAGGTCCCTGTATAAGTCTCGATTAGAGAAGCGAACAGTTAATCTGTAATAGAGACTTATTTATGGGGCAATAGTTACAAACAAGGCATGTTGCTTAATACAGCAGTAAGGGGAGAGTGTGGGTTCAGTGGTCAAGAAGAGACAGTCGAACATTTTGTTTTGTGTTGTAGATGCTTGGAAGGACTGTAACAAGTTTATTAACTAAATAGTTTGAATTTTTTTTTTTTAGGAGGAGTGAAGTATAGAGTATCAAAAAACACAACACTTTTCATCTGAAATTAACGTTGTGGGTATACAGTGAAATGTGAAAATACAGTGAAAATCTGAAACACTAGGAAAAACAAGGTACCATTGGCTGATGTATCGGTTAAATTTAATCACCAAAATCTGTTTTATATCAAATTGAATATTTAAATTAAATGTATGTAAAATACATATTTAATTAATGTTGTGCATTTTGTATTTTGGTGGACATAAAATAATTAGATTGAAATTAATCCTTTAATAATCACTGACGATGTTGGTCAGTTCAGTGTGAGACTATAAAAGAACAATGGTAACCTATATTTAATAATATTTCAATTTAAACTATAGTTTTTTGCACATTACTGTTGTTAATAAAAGTAAGTTTTATCTGCATATCAATTCATAAACCTTTGATATGTATATTGTATATTGCAAAAGATATGGTGCCCATATATACTGTGGAATAGCCAGGGTTTATTCACATGCTGAAAGTTTTGGACCCCAGTTAGGTGCTACCAAGCCGCAAATATTTTACATAATCAAAATAAAGTTAAAACTTGTTTTGAACAATTTCTTTGTCATCTGCAGATTGATTTTAAGTAGGAGGGGAAAAAAATTGATTAAAATCGTAAATATGATTTTTTTTTAGGCCATATCGCCCAGCCCTAATCAGAGTAGTTACCGGTAGTGAGAATCTGCCCAGTATCGCTCAAAATGCTAAATGAGTTTGTTTAGTGTAAGTGTACTAAGTTTTACACGTGCACAAATCCTCTCATTATAACAAGAAAAGCGGATACGATGCAAATAAAAGATTCATTGTGAAGTTTAGTCAGATTCACTGGAGTTTTCACACTCTGTGAGTTTGCACTGAACTGACTGACAGCTTTAGTGATCATAAATGGAGCTCTCTTTACTCGCAGCCTGTCCGTGTAATTTCATTCGCAATTTAAAGAAAAGTTTTTGTCTTTCATGAGGCTTTTGTTTCTAATACTTGTATTTTAAATACATTTCTCCATCAGTATTTTGATCAATTTGATGTGCAAGTATTCGTAGTTTGTAAGTTACTTTTTGTGCTTTGGTATAAGTGTCCTAAGGGTGAACAAGTCAGAGCAGATATGAGCTGATCAAATGTGTTTATACAGAAAGATCTCTCATCGCTTTTCATCACATTCATGCATAATCTATCTCTTTCTCTAGCTGTCTTTCTCTATCCGTTTGCGTTTGCCTCCAGCTCTTCGTTGTCCATCTGTTCTGTCATTGTCTTGTGTTTGAGTATTAGGGCTGACACATCTCTGGAATATAGTTGGTTGAGATTCTGCCCTCTCTGGGTCAGCAGGAAATTATGCCACCAACCCCCCTGGATCATCTATACTCTTGTCCACTCTCAACATGAAGATCATGTTTTATTTAAATCTAACATTTTAGCAGCTTCTGTTCAAAAAAGCCTTCATGGATGTCTCAGTCTCAGTCATCCCAAATGTTGACCTGTTTCCAGGCTCACATTGTAAGAAAAATAACGAGTAGAAAAATAGATAATGTCCTGGCAGAAAATTAACTATGTTTTTCGTTAAGTTCACAAACAGGTAAAACACCTGTGATTTTTGTGGACTTACTAGATTTACTAACAGATTTACTAACACCATGCACCAGCACAAACACTCTTTTCCCGATAAAAATCTACTGTCAGGAGCAGTATTGGGGAAATATTCTTTTAAATGTAATGCAATACAATATTGCGTTACTCCCTAAAAAAGTAACTACTTGCTTACTTCTCATCTGGGCTGGGCTTGGTTGTTTGTTTTTTTAATAAGAAACAAAAAAAAAAATATTTCTGGCAAATGCCCTTTCACACCAAAAGTGAACTGAATAAGCCTCAGGCTGAAGGAAATGCAAATTCACGCCTGTACAGTAGAGGGCGGCAAATACATAAAATGTGATTAAATAGTATATTTCTGTAATTTTTATTCATTTGTGGAATACTGAATATGCTTTTGTGCAAATGAGATGAGTAAATGCATGCTCACATTTAGTCTAAAGCTACAATAACCATTATGTTTACACAGCGCACACGGCGCTTCTGCACCTTAATTCTGATTTCTCTCAACATGGGGACAGAAGAGGTGCCAGTCAATAAATGGGGAAACAAAGTAACTTGCATTATTTATTTGAAAAAATAACTATTATTTTCTTGTAAATTTAAAAGTAATGCATTACTTAACTAGTCACAAAAGTAATCTGATTATGTAACTGATGTTACTTGTAATGCGTTACCCCAACACTGGCCAGGATTATTCAAGACAAGCAGTGAAAAATTAGTTATGAAAAGAAGTGACATGGACACAGTTATTTTTTGCAGCTGACCTTATTGGATATGCTTTTGTAGGATTTTCCCTTTCAGACGCAAAATTTATGGGAGGAGAGTATTTAAATAAATCCTGTAATGTGATTTACTAATGTTTGCAGTAGTCATTTTACTGGTATTTGCACCATTTTTTAATGCTCAAAAAAAGCATGTCTTAACTCATTTGACACATCGGTTCCTCACGGGATGGATTCGACTTGAAGTTAGTTTCCATCGACAAGCAAGGACTTGGACTGGTTCAGGATGGCTGTAGATTGAGTGGACATGCATCCATGTCTTAAACATTGGGAGAGACCAATTTAAAAAAAAAAAAAATTATAAAGCATAAAGAAACAGAACAGTGAACGAAATTATAGGTCTAATTCTAGTTGGGAAATAATCATTTTGAGACTATTCGCAAATAATATTTGCATTAATTTGCATGAATAAATACATAGATCCGCTGTTTATAATTGAATTCCCTAGTAGTGTGGTGGTAGAATTTTTGTAATCCGTGTCAAAGGTTCTGGGTTCTAATCCGCCTACATTAAAATCAAAGATGTTCATCCATGATTGAGAGCAGGGACACGTTTGTGTGCATTTTGTTTTGTGATTTCACCAGAAAGAATAGTCTCTGCAACGGCATTAAGCGATAGACACACTCATCTGTGTGTGCCAAAAGAGAATGTAAACCCTGCCTACTTTTATTTGATTGGCCATCTCAATCATTTTGACATTGATGAGCGCTGTTAGACAGCTGAGGCAGACCAGACAATTAAAAAAAAAAAACTTTTAAACCTCTTTATCATCCAAATAACAACATACAGAGCTCTGCTTGGTGGGGGTGGGGGTTATGGACCTGTCCTGACCAACCGTTGGATGCAGCATGGGACAGGAGGTTGCGAGCGAGGTTTTGGAATGGACAATACCAGGGATGAAGTTCATTGACAAAAATACCTGGTGGTGGAACAAAGAAGTGCAGCGAATCGTCAAGAAGAAGACGGTGGTGTTTACAAGTATTATTAATCGTATTTTTTTTCCTTTACACTTTGGATGTTATCAGCATAACAATTTGAGTGATGTAGTGAAAATGTACATGAATTTGATAATGCCTGTGCCCATTTGGCACATCCCCCTTTGCTTTAATGAAAGCAGCACTTTTTAGTCGGCATGGACAAAAGCTGATGATCCATGTTATGTAGCAACAAAAGCGAAGCAAGAACATCTGACAGTCTGTAAAACATTTACTGGAAAAACATGATTAGTGATGCAAAAATAATGCAGAATCCAAAACATTTCGTCATTTTACATTACTTTTCCCCCCATCTAAATCTTCAAAGGTTAGTTCACCCAAAAATGATAATTCTGTCATTAATTACTCACCCTCAACTCAACAGCAATTTAATTAACACTTTCAAGGCCCAGAAAGGTAGGAAAAATTGTTAAAATAGTCCATGTGACTCCAGTGGTTCAACCTTAATTTTATGAAGCAACAAGAATACTTTTTGTGCGCAAAAAACAAACAGAAATAACGACTTTATTCAACAATTTCTTCTAGTCTGTCAGACTCTTACGCTGATGTAGTGTAAACAGTGTAGCGCTTCCAGAGTGCTGGCTTACCATTGGCAGACGCCGTTCACGTGAGCACCACGACGCATGCGCACGAGTCATTCTGCCGTAGAACTAGGAAGCGCTGCACTGTTTACACTACGTCAACAGCGCAAGAGTCTGACAGACTAGAAGAAATTGTTGAATAAAGTCGTTATTTTTGTTTGTTTTTTGTGCATAAAAAGTATTCTCGTCGCTTCATAAAATTAAGGTTGAACCACTGGAGTCACATGGACGATTTTAACGGTGTCTTTATTACCTTTCTGGCCCTTGAAAGTGGTAATTAAATTGTTGTCTATGGAGGGGTCTGAGAGCTCTCGGATTTCATCAAAAATATCGTCATTTGTGTTCTGAAGATGAACGAAGGTCTTACGGGTTTGGAACGACATGAGGGTGAGTAATTAATGACAGAATTTAAAAACTCCAGGTTTAAATAGACAGTACTATCAGACTGTATGTTTAGGCACAAAATGTGTGCTTGACATTTTCCTTTCAGTGAAGGCAAATCGATAGATCAGTGTATGCTATTTTTAGATTATGACGCTGTTACCCCACCAAAGAGATATTACAAGGAAACTTGCTTTATGTAGAGTCCCATTTTATCAAGTTTGAACATCCGGAAATGTGTGGTTACTCTGCTCTGTGTCTGTGTGTGTGTGTGTGTGTGTGTGTGTGTGTGTGTGTGTGTGTGTGTGTGTGTGTGTGTGTGTGTGTGTGTGTGTGTGTGTGTGTGTGTGCGTGCGTGCGTGTGTGCGTGTGTGTGTGTGTGTGTGTGTTTAAACAGAAAGCAAATGACTGGTCATAGCTCTCATCTGATGACATGCACTGTACTTTACACATACACATGACTTAGACAGATGGGTCCAGAAATGTGGACACAGGCTTTTAGGAGGTTGATGTCTGGTATAAAGGCTCTGGAACAGATCATATGATTTACATCTCATGCAGCACTTTGACAGCATACTGCAGGAGATGAGGAGGCCAGTTTCACACAGGAAGTAGAAAGGGAGGGGGAAGAATAAGTGTGTGTCTATCTATCTAAGATGTGTTTGACCACAGTCCTGTGAATCAGCACACACACACAAACTGTCCTATTGTGTCAGATCTAATCGTACTGGCTTTGACCACAGACTGAAGGTGTTTTATAAGCAAACTATATCATAGCGACCCAAACAACATATAAGACATAACATTGCTGCTTTCATTAGATATATCTAGTGAAGAGGGAAAAGACAAGTCGTCTCTGAATGTTAAATGGGCCACCAGGTATAAACATCCTGAAAGAGAGACACATGACGGACAGGAAGTGCCATCTCTATGGTAAGACTTTATCTAGCCAAATTCTTTTACAGTCTTCTAGAATTTTGATAGCTGGGTACTTGTGAAAATACAAATGAATACATGCAGTATGTTTGACATGTCATTTGCTGTATTTAACCGGTTTCCATTCTATAAGAGGCAGCAATCTGCCAGGTAAACAGCAGACAAACACTTCATTTTGAGAATGATACCTTTAACTAAAGCAGCCATTTCAAATGCACTTTGTTCAAGTGTGTGTGTGCCTATTTAAAGGGGTCATATGACGCTATTTTAAAAGTTCATTATTTTGTTTATTGGGTGTAAAATAATTGGGGAACATGCTTTAATGTTTAAACAAACACATTTTAAATTTTTGCGTTGTGATTTGTCAAAAACCTTAAACATGTGTCGGAAATGTAACGCCCCTTACCATAATCATATAACTTTGTTTGGGCATTATGCCAATATGTCACATTTTGACGCGGTCATTCACGGAAGTAATATCTGGACTTTGATCGAGCCATTTTAGGCAGTTCTGGAGCAGTTTTCTCTGTTAAGGCCCCGATATACTTCAAGCGAAATTGAAGAACTAACTGGTGTGACGTCATTTGAACAAAATCAGACCAAATCGATGTTCGTTTTGTATTCGTTTCGGGAGTTCTAGCTGGTAGATACCATTGAACTACCATTGTTCAGTGGTGATTATGTAGTAGTGTGCTCTGAGGCAAAAAAAATTGTGAGTATATCGGGGCCTTTAGAATAAATCCCTTTGTTGGGAGACTATGAGCTTTATATATCTTTGCAGATCTTATATATGCACAAACAGATACATTACACACTAATGGAAAATGAAAACATTAAAAAGCATCATATGACCCCTTTAACCATATTTTGGGGACAAATTTGTACCCAGATATGAGCTAAATATGACACCTCATTTGTGAAAATTGTATAAAAAATGTGGTAAACAAATTTCTTTTACTTTTTATAATTGTAAAATTGCAGAAAGTTCTCTGTTAGGGTTAGGTTATAGTGTGTGCGTGCATGTGTGTATGTGTGCGTGTATTTTAGTCACTGCTATGTTTATGGCATTGCTCAACATAATATTAAAACTACAGAGGCAGCCATCCTAATCATCAGTCAGCATGAGTGTGGGTGTTAATGTTCATTTGAGGCCACTGAAATAGAAGAACCCACTCATAAACGACACAAACTCGATCAAGTGGTTACTGAGAGGTGCTTTACTTTAGAGCTTCAATATGTGAAATATTAGCACAGCACTAACAATGGATATAATAGTGGCCTGTTGCACAAAGCTGGTTTCAGTGGCTACCCAGGTAAGTTTATCTATGACCTTTATTTATCTATGACACTCTGTTGATCTATGATCTGTTGCGCACCTAAACCTCCGCCATCGTCTTGTCAGTCTTGTTTATTTCTCCTTACGTGATAAGTAAAATCTGACTCCTGCTGCACTGTGCTGCGACTTTGCAGCTCATGCTGTATGGAGCAGAGCAGACACTTTCAGATTATAACTGTCCAAGTGAACTAAATGTTTTTTAGTTCCATAAAAAGCAAAACAACAGGGACAATATCACGTTGGGCAAGTAATGTAATCAGTGTATGGCTAAACACTATGTACCGACTACCGCAGCAAGCCAAATGCACATGTGTCGACCACCTGTGCATGCATACACATTAAATAGAGTATATTTTGAAAGGCTATGCATACAGCTTTGTTTATGCATTAAAAAACAAAGAATACATTACTCATTAGAGAAATGAATCTCAGTTTTGAGTTTTAGAGTTTTGTCAGTTCTAACCCTACTCTGAAACGAAAAGTTCAACTAGCTTTGTGCAGAAGGCCACAGATCTACATTATCACAGAGTTCAAACCAAGGCCGTAACCATGTCTTGATCCATGGTAATTCATTGATTTAATAGGAATTTAAGGGAATAAAAAAAGAACTAAGCATGATAAAAGAGACTGAAGTGTAACTGTTCTTGTGAAGTAATCAATTTAAACTATTTGCAAATAATATTAAAGACAGGTTTACGTGAGGTCAATATTTAAAGGTGAGTGTACATTAATATGTGAACAGTATTTTTTTGTACGTTTTCATGAGATTAGTACATTTCTCTGCAAACGTTTCTCTGCACATGTGAGTGATAAAAATGCTGCTGGAGTTGTGGGTACTCTGAGTCTCTTGGCAGTGCCTTGGCTGGTAGAATGCCAAATGACGGCCCTCTTTTTCCACAGCTCATCTGAAGCAAAGTTATAGCGTTAACTGAAGAGGAGAGGGAAAGAGTGTGCGGGTTGGGGTACGCCGTGGCCGGAGGATAGAGGAATTAAGCTGGAGACAGTGGCTTGGGCCAAACTCCAGTGTTATTAGTTTCTCCAGGGCTGTGTGTATGTGTGTGTGTTTCTGTATTTGATACAAACTTCGTAAGCAGAACTGTTGAGCCACACGTCTGCTTTGTGGCAGCTCAGTGGCCTCTAAAGGGACCATGTTTGGACTCAATCTACTCATCGCCATATGTTGATTGGATCTCTGCCATCCATGGTAACAAAATCCAGTCAGTGATGCTGAATATGAGTGAGAACATTTCAATTGGCCTTATTTTCTTTCACTGTGAGTTGGCATGCGACTTTATGGAGGTGTTTTAAGCAAGTGAAGATGAAAGAATTGCTCAGTGGGGGTGCTTCCAAAGGAGCCACAGCAATTTGGGGAAAGGGATTGATTTTTTTTTTTAAAGTTTGTAAGATTTCCGTTGAATTTTGTGGTTTTTCTCTCTCCAGCCAACAGTAATTTGTTTTGGCAAAGAGAGAGAGTGTGTGTAGTTTAAGCAATGAAGTAGTGTATAATCATTGAGAAACGTCTAACCATACATCGTTATCATATTGCTGACTGGACAGATTAAGACATAAGCCTTTCTTTAGAACGATGGCTCTATCCATCTTCTCTTTTGTGTCTATCTCTCTTGTATGTCTCTCCATGTGTCTTTCTTTTTTGAGACCAACATGCCTGTGATTTTCACTGAACACTGCAAACTTTTAAAGTGTTACTAACCTTTTGCATTCTCAGCTGAAAGAGGTATACCATCATATTTATTGTAGATTTCTCAAAATTTGATTATTAAGATCCATAACCTTTTCAACTCTTTCTCCGCCAGCGTTTTGGTTAATTTTCACAAATATATAATGGCCCCCAGAAAATTTTGTTGTATGAATATCTGAACATGCAATATATTAAAAGAAAGAACAGAGCCTCTGCTTTTAAACAAAACCTCTTTTATTCTAGCTTAATGCATTCCTTTTTTATCAACACTTGAATGTGTGGTTTCATAAAAAAGCAACATTTTGAACAAAAAATGAGAAAAAAAAATGTTTAAACGTACCTAAGCAATGCTTTTAACGTTTGTTTATGCTCCTTTTTCGCCTGCGTTTTGATCCAGAGATTGTGTACTCTTTCAGAATATCTGTAATACTGTATAATGGTGATAACATGAAAAGCTAAAAAAAATTTGTCAATGGCGGGGAAGCATTGTCTCATAAATGGCAGAAAATTCCGTCAGTGGCAGGGAAACAGTTAAAACACTGTGTGTAATTATGACTTTAAAGCGGCTCTAGAAAGCCTTCTTGCTGTCTACATAGGCAGGTATGTATCATCTTAGGCAGCATTCTAACTAAAATGAAAAATGAAAATGTGTGCCACGCATATAGCTCCTTTTGGGAACCGTTTGATACACTCGGCTAAAGCTCACAGTTTATTACAATAGTCTGACGTCAGCATGTTACTAAGCCAAAGACTCTATATTCCAGTAGGCAGAAACAATATATATAAATGTTTCTTTTCATAAACTGGGTGAAATTGATTTTTAAGGTGGCATAATTTTGCTGTCTATTGTTAGAACAGCTTTCACATCAGGAGTGTGCATATGACACCTAACAATGTCGTCTAAGTAGGCAACTTAATATTTGGAATGGAGCCGGATCACACATCAAACTTCTTATTGGTTAGTGTGTGAGCTTTGCGATTGCCAGCTCTCAGCAAGGCCACAGTATCTCTCTTGAGTTTGTTGTTATTGTCATATCTCTTCAGAAAGTCCATGGTGCTTCACTTCCACCTGTTTCAGCTTGTTGCACACTCACTGTCCTCCTCACTGTGTCCATGCTCTAGATAACTCAGCCGAGTTCAAACATTGTGGTCTTGAGAGCCAGGGTACCAATGTGTAAAACTCATGAAGTTCTAGAAATACAGTCAATAAATGTCTGATCATTTCTCAAGAGATATGTTATAACTTTCTTTTCTTTAGACAGTTAGACATACTTCTGCTTTGCTTATCTCAAAAATGGAGCAAACTTTGAGAGCTGTTATTCTTGTTATTTTATTAGGGGTCCAAGCAACAAAGATGCTGGAACCCTCTTGTGTTTATACTGATTTTTCAGTTTTCTGTTTTTTCTTCTTCCCTAAGTGTATGGGCATCAAAGACCATACAATTTTAGGGAGGAAAGAAAATACACTGCTATGAAGGAAAGAAATGCACTAAAATCACACAACCCTAGTTTCTTGCTGTCATTGCTGTAGGGTTGCTGTCGTTGCAATGTCTCTGCAATGCCGTTGAAAATGTATTGTGTAAATGTAAAATGTATTGTGAAAATGTATTGACACCTGGTAGAACTGCTAGACGAGACCGGTGAATGTAGTGAAGCACAGTGGAGTGGAGACAGAAAAGTCTGAGGAAAGAGGGTGAAATAAACTATATATTATATCATAGAAATTAAGAAGGAAAAAAGAAAGAAAGAATAATTGAAATATTGAGATGTAACTTCTCAAGTCATAAAAGGTATGCTAAGCTCACTACAGTAGTGGTAATTGATGGAAATTCATTATCCTGTTGTGGCCCAGTCTTTATATTATGTATGAGGCAGAGCCACCATCTGACAACCTAGCCAGTTCATGATTCTCTCCTTTTTGAGTTCTGTTAAGTAGCTTTGCTTGTATTATTCGTAGTGGGAATTTTAAAAGCATGTCTTCCTCATCCTCTTGGCATGTGCCCTGTATCTCTCCTGCCTTCACACACACACACTCTACACACACATTTACACACACTCCCTTTGTGGGTCAGAGATGCTGGTTTCCTTGCCAACAGCATCTTTTATTACACAGTTAAAAGGTACAGCAGTGGGAGGGGGGAAGGGGGGGCTACACACCCCTCCCCCCACACACATAAACACATCAGTTTTGCAGCTATTTATTCTGACCTACAGACCAAAAAAATAGTAGATGTGGTAGAGATACAGTATGAGAGTCTGAGAGGAATGTTTTCATGCTCTCTTTATCTTGTAATATGTATTTTAGGTATTCTCTACATTGGGTTACATTCTACATTCTCTACAAAATGTCCCCATAGGTTTAGTTTCACCAGAAATGTTTAATCTTGTGTGATCTTGATTTTTTTTTTTTCTTCTTTTTTTTGAAAATGTAAAAATGCAGAATGTTTTCTGTGAGGGTTGTGTTAGGGTTACAGTTTGTACAGTATACAATTGTCTAAGGAAAGTCCCCATAAAACATGGAAACACAACATGTGTGTGTTTTTGTGTGTGTGTATATGTGTATTTGGGTGGGTATGAAGTGCATCAGTGATTGGTCGATTCCTCCCTCTTTTTGTGACAGGCATAGATGTATCGTGCTGTTAACAAGAAACAATAGCTTTATATTGAAGTTGAATATTATTGTTTTTTTCTTAGAAGTCTTAGAATTTCCTCATAATTAGGAAATGGGGTGAGGAAGTGTTGCTCGGTTTCTATACCTCCTGGGCAGATCGTATGATCAGATTGTATGGGCAGATCCAGCTCTCTTTAGGCCAGCTCTGTCGGTATCTGCCCGTCTCTATAGTCAGTGTTACTATAGTCAAGTCATGTCACCTTTATTTATATAACGCTTTTTACAATGCAGATTGTTTTAAAGCAGCTTCACTTCCTTCCAATCCTTCCAATCCCAGAATATGATGAAAATAAAATCACCAAAAGAGAAGATTATCTTTGGTTTTAAATATACTTAAGTTTTTTTAATGTATTTTTATCACACTTTTTTCTTATTGAAGCATATTTCACAGAAATATCCTCTATGGCAAATACACATACATTCAAAATGTAAAGCTACTCCATGAATTGCATCCTAATTGATTCCATTAGGTGCTTCTGCTCTTATTTCAGGTGAGGTTTATATGATCAAGAGTCTAAGAAAAAAATCAGGCAGCTGTTTATTCTGACAGCCCTCTGCCCTTCTTAATCGGTGTGTAACAGACCTCTGACAGACCTCTCATCAAAAACTCTCCCAACCATAATCGAGTTGTTCCCAGTGAGACATGGGATCAAACCCATGTATGAACGACACAACTCCAGACAGCTTGCTAAATGAACAATCCTGTACAATAGCAGAGACACAACATGAAAACCTTGAACAGCAATATTAACATAATTTTTCCAGTTGATATGTATGAATCTCTTCAGGCATCACTGTAAGAAATGGGCATTGTGACCCTCTGTCCAAGTGCTGTTCTGCGTGCATTGAAGACATTGGTATATTAATGTAATTTGTTTACTTTTCCCTTGTCACTAAAATTGTCAGTAAGTTTCCCCCGGCACTGGTTCCCTGCAGAGCATCATCGGCATTAGGAGTGACGTGGTCTGGCCGTGACTCTCTCTCCCTTAGGGTCTGCCGGCTCCAGCCTGGCTAATGGGGACCAGCTGGGAGAGCAAGATTACGCACAGCACTAGCAGCTCCTTCTCTCTGTCACACCTCTCTCTCATTTCTTTCTTCAGTCTTAGTTCTCAATCTCACTGTGCTACCTCCATTCAGCTCACGGACTTCAGCACCTTTCTTTTAACGGTAAAAGACTACAATGCGACAGCAAAAACCTGTAAATTGGTTAACGGTTCCCTTTACTCTATAAGGTGAAAAACTTTAATAGATGTGATAATTTAATATACTGTTTAATGTACAGTGAAAAACAACTCACATTTAATGGGCTTTCACTGACATAACTATGTATGTTTTCATGTGTGTTTTCTTTTCAGTTATTGCATTATTTTAGTGTCATGTGTGTTACCATGATGGTGTTTTGTGTTTGTGTGTATGACTTAGTGCACCTTCTGTATATTAGTATTTACCTCAGATGGTAGAAAATCTAGTAATGAACTTTGATTCATCATGTGGCTTTCACTTTACCACCTGTGCTTTAAAGGTGCAGTAGGATTGACGTCGAAATAGGTACTGCAGTCCAAATTCAAAATATTGGAGAGCGTTTTTTTCCCCGCCCCCTCCTCCTCAGATGCTGGTTGCCAGCTTGAGGACACACAAAAGGAGCGAGTGCAATTGTCAATGAAAGCCACACTGTAAGTTGATGAGTTGATTTATCCGCGTTTTAATATGCTCTCGTTCATAGAGATTTTTAGATGGATGCCGAGGCTTTTTAGGTTGGGTAGAATCTGCGATCTCTGACCCAGCTTGTTTGCTGGCTTCCATGACTGCAATACGTTGTGTTTTCCGCCAGCTGGCAACCTGGCATGTCGAAATACTATTGGGTAAACTGGCAACGTGCGGTATCGCACAGACCAAAATAAAAACAGACATTCCGACACGGAACGCACATTTTAAAAAGTACACTGTAAAAAAATAATCATGGTCTTGTAAGTCTTGTAATTTTCACTAAAAAAAGGTGAGAATTAAAAATAGTGTGTATATTTTCTTAAGAAAATTGTGGTTCAGTGTTTAGAAAATATTGAGAATATTTCACTAATAAAAACAAGAGATACATTTTCTTATTTTTTTTTTAAGGAAACTTGAGCAGTTTTGAGGCTTGAATGAGGAACCGATTAAGCTGATAAAATTAAGAGAATTAGTTCAATTATTCAGTTTTATTTAGAGACACCATTGTTAGTTCCCAGCATACTTTGTATATGGCTGGAAATGGAGAGTAAATATTGAAATAAGTTTTTGAGTGAAGGGAAACATCTGTTAATGTTTAACGATCAGTTATGTTTGACTTTTGAAAGAGTTTCTGTTATGTTGAAGTTTTGATCATTACCATTGTGCAGAAGAGTAGAGCTTATGGTTAGGTTGTGAATAACTCCATGTTTTAATAATATGAAGCATTTTGCTTTGTCCAATGAGTTTTGCTAATGCCAGTGCAGTAATAAGTTTGTTTCTACTTGTGCTGTGCTAGCAGCATACAGTCTATTAATTGTATAACATAACTTAAAGTCAAATATAAACAGATAATTTCCATTCACCCTTTTTAGAGTTAACTGAAAATAAAAAAGCACATTTCACTAAAAATATTAAATGTATTGTTTCATAGACTAAATCATTTAGGAGATTTTACAGCTTTAGGTGAATTTAGCATGTTCCCTAAATATCTGCAAATATATTATGGTATTTTGATGCTTTAGTAAAGTGAAAAACTTACATACAGCACCTTTAAGGTTGTCAGTGTAGTACATTATATTATATGTCAGAAGAAGAAGAGAAGATAAAAATAAAAAGTGATTTTAGTAACATGGAATATTAATATTATTTCAGTTAATGAAATATATTTTTTATTGTAAATTTGGTAACACTTTATAATAACTGCATGCTATGAATCATTAGTTAAGCATTAGTAAATAGTTAATTCATCATTTATAAAGCATTAAAATACATTAATAAGCAGTTTATAAATACATCTATAAATGCTTTTCTTTTTGCTTTTCATGCTTTTCATAAATTCTTGATTTATAAGCATATCTATAATGTGTTTATTTAACTATATTACTAATTAACTATTTACTAATGCTGAACTAATGATTCATAACATGTCGTTATTTTAAAGTGTTACTGTAAATTTAAGTCAATTTGTAAAACTTGTAATGTTGCCATCATAATTTTATGGTAAAGTTCTGGCAACAACAGCTGCTGGGGTTTTTTTAACTGTAAATTTCAACAGATTTTTTTTAAGTGTACTTTTTTCATACAAATCATACATGTTCATACAAATCACATTGTATGAAATTGCACAATTGTAAAATAGGTCCGTTTTCTTGTGTGATTGGCTTGACCCATCTAACACTTATTTAGACCCTCCCGCTCTGACTAAATACCCTTCTAGTCATTAAGCTATATACTCTTCGTTTAGTTCATCCAGTCTTATGCTATCAGGTTAGCAGTGGTGTAATGTTCACCACTGAGTTATTTCCTCCCCCATCTTCATATGCTCTTGGAATCAGGATTGGCATGATGGAGACAGCATCTTTTTATCTTTTTTTTTTTAATTAGTTGGGGTTCAGTTGCTGTGGTGATGTGACTGTTCTGTTTAAATAATTAGAATGAGAGAAGGTGATCCCTACTAGTTTTTGAATAATTACCCTGAGAGAGAGGTGCTGATAATAATATTACTTTTCACTTTTATCAACTGATCTGAAATGAATTCCCTTTATGCCCTCATACAGAGAGAGGAGGGAGTCATACAGTGAAGATTATGTTTTTTTTTGGTCCTCACTACCCTCTTGTTTCTCCTTCAATATTTTTCTGAGCTCTTATAGAGGAGGTTCACAAGCAATTTGTCAAAAATGTTTGAAATAAACAATGTCAAGCGAAGTACAAGCTAGATATGTACACAAACTAGAGCAGAATTTAAATGCCGAAAAGAAGAGAATTAACACGTTTTTTTGTTTTGCATTGGAATGGAAAAGGAAGTGCCTCTGTATGATTGTGTATTAGCAGTGCTTGCAAAAGAGGTGGTCTTCAGCTGTTTCTTGAAAGTTGTGATGACAACATTGGGTGGAGTGTGGCAGCTTGTTCTGCCACTGAGGAACAGAGAAAACAAAGTTTCTGGAAAGCGTTGCAAAGCGACACTGTAAAGAAAGCACCACTCGTTTAGTGAATATGAATTGCAGCAGGGAACATACCCTTTTGTGATGGACTGGCCATCTGTCCAGGATGTTTACCTGCCTATAGCCCAAGATTCTTGGATAGGCACCATCATCCTTCTGACCCTACATAGAACAAGTATGGATGGATGGATGGTAGGAAGCAGGGCCGACCTTAGGGCAGTGCAACCGCACCGGGACCAGTGAGAATGGACAGAGGGGGACCAAATCCAACCAACCACCACCACCATGGAAGGCAATTTCGAACGGACTTGGGATGGCCCTGGTAGGAACATACACTTGTAGGTGGACCTATATATTGAGGTAGGAGGGTGCATTTCTGGTGGCAGTCCTAAAAGCCGACAAAGCCTTAAAGGGTTAGTTCACCCAAAAATCGTTCCAAACCCATAACACTTTTGTTTATCTTCGGAACACAAATGAAGACATTTTTAATGAATTCTGAGTGATTTCTGTCCCTCCATTGACAGCTACGCAATTAGCACTTTGACGCTTCAAAAAGATCGTAAAACTAATCCATATGAATTGAGTGGTTTAGTCCAAATTTTCTGAAGAGACGCGATCGCTTTGTACACTGAACAGATTTAATTTAGGCTTTTATTCACATAATAACATTGATCAACACACACATCAGTTGTGGTAAACGGAAACTCAAGCATGTTTGCTTGACGTGTGAGAACCAACGAGGTTCGTTTTCGTGTGTTACACAGCACGTTTGAGCTTCCACAAGAACCAATGAGGCTCATTCCCGTGTGTATCGCAGCACGTTTGAGCTTCAGCAAGAGGTTTGTTGTGTGTCAAGCAGGTTCAGTTGAGCTTCTATGTTTGCTGATCAATGTTTATATGTGAATAAAAATCTAAATCTGTTCATCATATAAAGTAATCGTGTTTCTTCAGAAAATTTGGACTAAACCGCTCAATTCATATGAATTAGTTTTACGATCTCAATCTCTTTATGAACTTTCTGAGGCATCAAAGTGGTTGTTGCATAGCTGTCAATAGAGGGACAGAAATCGCTCAGATTTCATCAAAAATATCTTAATTTGTGTTCCCGAAGATGAATGAAAGTGTTACGGGTTCGGAACAACATGAGGGTGAGTAAATGATTTTTTGGGTGAACTATCCCTTTAAATTTAATGTTGGTGAAGTGAGACCAAGAGCTATTTTGTTGATTGAAGACCAGACCCACTGCCATATTCTAGATCATCTGTCTTAGTCACCATGACTGGAAGGACAGGAACCAGAACATTGCAGTAGTAAAGTCCATTTAGACTATATTATCCCAAGATAAATTTGATTTTAGAATTGTGATTTTTGAATCTATACATTTGAGTTTGTTCTATTTGAATTATTTTGTTACCTGTTGTACCATTAAACATAGTGACAGATACTATTTGTACCTCATTGTATTCTAGTATATTACAGTATAAAACAGTATGCATGCAATAATAATAACATTGCATATAAATAACATTCTATTTTTAACATGATTATTTTTTTTAAATCATAAATGTATGCTGCCTTATTGGTACATTACCTGTCCCTATCCCTAAAGCCCTTCCCTACAGCTAGCCCTGCCCATAACCATATTGAACCTGCTGATCAGTAAAGATCCTCGAAGGTCCAGGAATGAAGCCATGGTTTTGAGCATGGTAATATGAGCTGCACGCATCACGATCGATATGCCAAACCATCTGATCAATGCAAGGACACCACATACAATTTAAATTATAGCCAATTATATTAAATACCCGTTAAGCGCTTTATTCCCACTTAAATGCCCATTTGAGACTTTGAGACGATTTCCACTTTTCAAATATTTACTTCATTTGTAATAAAAATAAATGGCTCTCCAAGCTAATATGCAATGGGAAAAGGAAGATGAATGGGTTCGGAAAAAGGCGGATTCAAACACAGGTCGTTCATGTCAAAAGCTAACGCCACCCACCTTACTTTACACGCCCCTGCTTCTATTTTTAGATGGGTTTCTTTTGTATTTTTTTCTGGCTCAATCAGACAATGGTGAGCGGAATTAGTGTAAATAGCCCCTGTCAGCAAGGCTGGCTATTTTCACTTGGTATAAATAGACACTCAGATTTTGAAAATATACTTCAACATATGTTTAACTAATAAAGATAACTTAAAGGTGCACTATGTAACATTTTTTTCAGTAAAATATCCAAAAACCACTAGGCCAGTGTAATATATTTTGTTCAGTTGTTTCCAACTATTTGTAAATTGTGAGAAAATTGCTATTTTAACCAAGGAACCGGGACGTGTGAGGGAGTCGCCTGTCAATTGCGTCATATCTGCGTTACCTTTGGTTTTATTTAGCAGAAACGTTTTACTCTTACTGCAGTGTGCAACAAGTGTCATAGCAGCCGCCGAGCGAACGCACAGAGTAACGTCATAACATCATTTTCAACACACTCAAATGTATCTAATATTATAAACAGAGCTGCGTTACCTCATACTCATGACCGGAAAAGCGGAAATGGCACCTGCGACTGTGGCATAATAAAAGTGCCGCTGCTCACGAGGCACGCGCTGTGTTAATCTTATTAACAATTGCTCCAGCAGCCTTGCTCAGCTCCCACAACACTCGGTCCTGCTCTGCTTCATACTACAGTAACGTTAATAATCGCATCCATGAACATGATTTCATTAGGCGACCTCTAGTGGACGGAAAAGTTACATAGTGTACCTTTATGGGAAGCTATTTCAGCCCAAAGATGACTTGCTTATTATAAACTTGAACATGATAGCATGTAAAACATACTGTATGCTGGAGTACTACCTCGTGTATGTAAAAAAAAAGAACAAATTACAAATATAGGCCAAATGTACTTTTCTCTCTACTTGTCAGTATTAGCCAAGTATATGTAAGTATAATTTTAAGTATATCTCCAATAAGTGAATAAAATGTAGGCTGAAAGTATACTCTTTTATTTTTAGTTAAAAAAATGTATACTAAGAGCACACTTGAATAAACTTTTTTTCAGAGCCCTCTATCTTGAACAGCAAGTCAAGTATGTTTTCCTTTATCTCACTAAAGGATTGTATAAATCTCATACTATGAGTCTATTACATTCAAATTTAAAGTAATTCCTTCAGCATTTCATGTATTTCGCAAACCTCTAGACATGCCATAACCACTATTTCAAACAGACGTCTGATCCTAGTTAAGCTGTTGATCTCATCACTTTATTAATTAAACTATTGATCTCCTTGGTGATATTGACTGTGTGTGATTGTGTGGTGTTTATGTTAGAAAGTGAGACAGCTCTAATGAGGCGAAGTGGAAACGATTACTCCCTTTATTTAAATAGTCCTAGCGAAATACAGCACCCCCAATTCCTCAGTCTCACCTACAAACACACAGGAAGTGCTATTTAATGCACACAAACTCTTGTGAAAGCACATATGTTAAAAAGCTGATATGTTAATGTTTCATGCTGGTTTTCTCTGAGCTCCCAGCTCAGCACTGATGGTCTGACAGTATTATCGTCAGCTTGCCAATGTCACAGAAGATGGCTTGCATTTACTGCAAAGAGGCCAACAATTTCTTCTCCTCGCCTGCTTTCTGTGCCTCAGAGCTCTCTGACATTTCATTTATAATCCTCACAGAGGAAATAAATGACAAAAAAACATGCTCTCCGACTCTCTTCACCTTCAACTATTATTTTGCTTATGGGGTATTACCAGGTTACCAGGGTGAGCCGAAGTGATCCGTGTTCCAGAGGATGTCAAAGTGAACACACACATGTGAACAGACAGTGTGAAGAGTGAGGAGAAGGCCAAATCACATGGGAATAAGATGAGGAATATAAAACAAAATAACACTCATTCACACTCATGTAATTACAATAACTGCAGTTAAACCTCTAGATTTGCTATAGTAAAATTCTGTTAAAATTATGCTTAAACTAGCAGCTGTGGTTGTCCGGAATTCACTGTAAAAATTATTACTTTCAGAAGTATATTCCTGTATAATTACTTATATCTGTTTGTTTGTTTTGCTTCTAGAAAATATATCTTCCTAAAATATGGACCCAGGCAAAAAGGAATGACTTAATGAACTCGAAAGATGAAGATACAAATACAAACATACTGAGACTTGAGCGTAACGAGGCGCTGAGCGAGTATTTCACACTCAAGCGCTGAGCGTTCAGCGTTTTTTACTGGTCACCGAGAGTTGAAGAATGTTCAACTTTGAGTAAAACGCAGCGCTCATCACTGTCACTTTTCACCCAGCCGTCCAATCACAGTGGAGGAGGGGTGGGACAAATACAACACCAACCAACCACCACATACATTCTGCTTGTACAACGTCAACAGATGAAAACAAGCAGCATAATAACGGAACAAAATAATTTAAAACAAGAGCCAGAGCAAATACTTTACATTGTATCTGCATTTTTATATGGAATCAATACAGAAACAAACTATCTGTGAAATGAGATACTAGTAACATTTTGATATTCCGTATCATAACAAGCAAAGAGTCTCAACTGAAAAAAACGCTGCACTGCCAAAACGCTCTCAAGGGGTGTTTTCAGCAGAGCGCGAACGCCTAACGTTTTCAGCTGGATAAAAACGCTTTGGTGGACACACGGCCTTAGGCCTTGTCCACACAAAGGGATCTATTTTACCGATCTGAAGAGCATGGCGCATGGCGCAGGTGTCCGAATCCACTTTTGCAAGTTGAACAATGTAAAAAAAGGTCTGTGCGCCAGGCGCATGGTCCAAAAGGGTTGTACCTAGTCTCTTAATGAGTCATGGGTGTGTTTTGGGCGTAATGCGCAATAAACCAATTTGAGCCTCATCTTCCATTCCCTTTAAAAAGCCCGTTGCAGATTTGCTATTTACATGGCGGAATTTGCAAACAAAAAGACTGAACGCTTCTCCAGAGATGAATCCTTTTATTTTTAATATTTAAAAATGTTTGTGTGCTGCTACGCGTCCCAGACTTTAGACCAGGTTTTTGTTGGTCAATGGCACAGTCGTTTTCAGTTGCCTCAAAATAGCAACGCGCCAACAATGCGCCTGAACACACCTCATTTTCAGACCAGCACGCCCATGGGCGAACAGATGGGTGCAAGTGCATTAGCTATTTAATGTGGCGCTGGACGTGAAAATGATATCTGCGTTGGGCTGAAACTAGTAAAAAACCTGCCGTCACATTGCACCGGGTGTATGATAGAGCCCTAATATATTTTTCGTTTGAAGACGCATCTTTTTCTCTCCGTTTTGACCTTCTGTCCACACGCTCTCCCAAGTGGATAAATTTGAAGTTTACAACGCAGTTTTCTCATTGTAGTGTGGACTGTAAAAACGGTATTTGAAAACAATGAGGCATCATTGTAGTGTGGACTGTAAAAACGGTATTTGAAAACAATGAGGCATCATTGTAGTGTGGACTGTAAAAACGGCATTTGAAAACAATGATGCATGTTTAGTCATGTGACGCGTATAGAACCGATAGATATCTATGTTTATACCGGTATTGTGACTGTTATGTGCTATTCATTTTCACACTGTTGCTAAAGATATATTACTTTGTATACTCTTTATATCACAGTACTACAAAGATGACAGAAAATGTACTCGTAATTGCTGTCTTGCAGCAAAACATGAGAGCAGTTGCGTTTTAGACCAAACATATAATGGTGAGTGAGTGCGACTATAGACGCATCAGTGAATGGTGAGATATTTTGCTAAATAAAACGATGAATAGTGTGAGAACTTTATTATGTCTGTTCCTCTGTATCATCTCAGTGAGCTTTTATGAGGTTTTACACATGCGCAGTAAGGTGAATTTTGCATTTTGCAACACTTTTGTAAAATGCTTGAAAACAATAGTGTGGACGGAGAGCATTTGAAATGAAAAGCCTTTTTTAATGTATCCAGATTAAAGTAGACATAGCCTTAAACAGGCTATATGTAAGAATTGTCATGTATTAAGCGCTATTTTATTGCCAATGTGTAAACAGCTTGCAACAAAACTTAAAAAGTTTTCCCTGACAACCAAGGTAGTCTATTCCTGTAGACAGATTTTTATATGAAGGATGTTTTTGCCGGGAAAATCAAAAGGATGTGACGTTAACCCAACGTTATGGGGAAAGAATGTCCCCACAAAGATGGCAATATTCAAAATCCTTGTCTTTGTGAGGACGTCTTTGGGTCCTCATGAGAAAAACAGCCGATAAATCATACAGAATGTTTTTGAAAATGTAGTAAAATGCAGAAAGTTTTCTGTAATGGGTAGGTTCAGGGTTAGGGGACAGAATATTTTGTACAGTATCAGCTCATGGAAAGTCCCCACAGTGTGTGTGTGTGTGTTAGTTTGTGTTTGAGAGCATAAGAGATGATTTAATGATATTATAGCATCATCCTGTGCTCTGTCTCTGGTTAATGTTGCATGTCACCATGGAGATCAAAACAGATTCTGTCCGGATCTCATTATGGAGAGAGGACTGACAGGAAATGCACTCTCTGAGCAGTGGAAGTCACAACAGAAAAAAAGAAACCTTACATTTTTTTTTAACCAACATGAGATCAAATTGTAATTCATATGTTCAATTCAACACATTTATCAAAGTTGACTTTACGTATTATATATTTTTTTTCTACTGTGCTTTATGGTGTTGCTCATTTTCAGACTAGCACGCCCATGGGCGAACAGATGGGTGCGAGTGCATTAGCTATTTAACGTGGTGCTGGACGTGAAAATGATATCTGCGTTGGGCTGAAACTAGTAAAAAACCTGGCGTCACATTGCACCGGATGTATGATAGAGCCCTAATACGTTTTTCGTGTCTTTTTCTCTCCGTTTTGACCTTCTGTCCACACTGAGACTCGTTTTTTTGTCCTGTGAAAGCAATGCTTTTGGAAACGCTCTCCCAAGTGGATAAATTTGAAGTTTACAACGCAGTTTTCTCATTGTAGTGTGGACTGTAAAAACGGTATTTGAAACATTATGGAAATGGTCTGCGAGCACTGTTACAAGTTCAACTAAATGATTTGTATTGTGAAAAGTGTCATATGAATATGCTTGATTTGAATTAACTGAATTTACTGAGTGAACATGTTTTTGTTTTTTGGCCTCTGGAGGCTCATTATTAGTTTGGTTCTCTGATGATGGCTATATATACATCACACCCCATTTTTTTAACACTCAATGTTAATCTCTCCCTTTTTTTCTAGGTATTTGCCATCTCTTCTGTCTGCCAGACTAATAAATGCTAATGTTAATAATTTATCAACCAGTTCAAAGTTGTGCTCTTAATGGGTTAAGTGGCTGGTTTCAGGAGTGGCACACATACCTCCCGCACATGAATAAAAAATGAAGCTCACAGCTGTGGAGCAGGGAGCCTGTCGAGGGCTTTTCCTGCTTATTTACTTTCTTTCTTTCAGAGTAAAACTTTATCTTAGCTTGACAGAACAAAAAAGTTAGTCAGTTGATATTCTTTCCCTCTAAACTTCCTTCCGGTAAGACATAAGTGTTTAGAGGGTTTTATGGATGTTGCTGTAAGCTGTTCTAATGCAGTATTTCTGAACACACACACACACATACTGTCAGATAAAGACTAGGACTGCCGGCTATGTTTCAATGAAGTGAAGAGCTCATATGTCTCATTGATGTCAAGAGCATTTGTCAAATACTTGCTCCAGTGCACATCCAGTGTGCAGTTGCCATGTACAGTAGAAAACTGGGAAGACAAATAAAAAGAGGATCACATAACAAGCATAAAAAAAACATACTTTAAAGGTGCGCTCAGTAATTTTAGTTGATGTTTCACTCAACAGTGATCTTGGAATTTAAGCTGACATCTGTCACAGATGCATTTATCACCACGTCACTATAGAAAAGTAGTAGGCTAATTCCTGGAGCCCAGAGCCTGGGGGGACCAACAAAGATCTCTCCTGAGGGCCCACCAGGCAGCTATCTCAACTGAGGAGGACCCAAGGTGATATAAAACACAGCCATAGCACCTGTAACACTTAAAGTCTTCAAACTTCAGTGATAGTTTCTGCTTTAAAAAAAAAAAGATTTTTTCAGCAGCAGACCCAAGAGGGTTATTTTGTATTGACCTCTGACCTGTGTGGTTGTCCGAGGTCAAAAGGGCAAAAGATCATGTCAGCAGGTGCACAAGAGCTCGTCTCTGAAACAGAATACTTGTGATAAAGGGAAAAAGAATAAAAAGCATTCATTCAATTGAAAGATTAAATAAAGATCATGCAAAATAAGTACGTTCACTGCTACTAATTCCAAATGTACCATAGTAGCACAAAATTACCAGAAATGGCCTTGTTGGGTTATTATTTGGTCTCCATCATAATTTTTTTGAAAATGTAAAAATGCAGAACGTTTTCTGTGAGGGTTGTGTTTAGGGGCATGTTTAGGGTTAGAGGATAGAATATACAGTTTGTACAGTATAAAAATCATTGTCTATGGAAAGTCCCCATAAAACATGGAAACCCAACGTGTGTGTGTGCGCGTGCATGTGTGTGTGCTGTTCGTCTATTGCATGAATGTTTGATAGGAAGGTGGCGGAGAGAGTGTGACACACCCTCTTGTCTCACCTCTCGTCTCTCCTGCTGTTCTCTCTCAGTTATTCATGACTTCTCCCTTTCTCAGTAGTCTTTCCATCCTCCAGCCTGACAGTAAAACTTTCACTGCCGCAGACATCAGATCAGTGAGACAGGTTTCTGTGTGTCAGAGACGAGGGAGGAGACACTTTCAGCAGGAAGTAATTAACAGTGTCAAACATCATGATTACTACTGCTCACACGTAGGGGCATTTATTTGAACAAAGCACTAACCCCCACCATTTAATGTGTTAGGGTGTGCTATTACTTTTTTCAGTTATCTGACTTCCAATTTTCACCGGTGGAAGATAAAATGTGTGGAAGAATCCAATAGAGTTAAAATAAAGGAAGGACCTGAGTAATACCTAGAGACCAGAATATCACAAAGACTTGGGGGTTGACTCTTTAAATTTAGTAAACCAATCAGCCAGAACACTACAAAGTATTAATGGATAGCCTATTAATGATTTATTATTTATGATGTGTCATGTTTTAGTCACCCAAAGACACCCAAGGAAACCCTGTAAAGCAGTCAGAATCCAGGATGACAAATTGCTGTGCTATAAATATGCGTAATCAAATGCTCAGATCTTATGTTGTCCACATTAACACACACACACACACGCACACTATATGAGAACATAGTTTGTGCTTGATGTGCTAGAACCAATGAGGTTCATTCTTGTGTGTTACACAGAACTTTTGAGCTTCCGCAAGAACCAATGAAGTTTGTTCTTGTGCGTTAAGCAGGTACGGATGAGCTTCTGCTTCTGCTTGCTGATTAATGTTAATATGTGAAATAAAAATCATATAAAGCAATCATGTCTCTTCAGAAAATTTAGACTAAACTGCTCAATTCGCATAGGTTTTACAATCTCTTTATGAACTTTTTGAAGCGTCAAAGTGTTAGTTGCGTAGACTGTCAATGAAGGGACAGAAATTAAAAATATCTTCATTTGTTTTCCGAAGATGAACGAATGTCTTACGAGATTGGAACGACATGAGGGTGAAAAAACAATGACAGAATTTTCATTTTTGGGTGAACTAAACCTTTAAGCACATGACGCAGATCTGATGCGCATCCGATTTTCATATCCGTCCATATCATATAGCCTACTGTAATGCTAGCCAAAGGATGCCAGGAAAAAAAATGGAAAAGAAAATGGTATTAATTTTGACAGCCGTAATAGATATATATTGACTGTCATGAAACTCTAGATGGCGCAGGCTGATGGGTCTGTAAAGAAAGCTGATCATATTTACAGGGTTAACTACTTGGCACAAGCTGATTGGTTCATGTTGCATCTGCAGCCAATGAGCTTGCTGCTCAACATTTAAATGGCTGGTTACCATTCACTATAGCAGTTTGCAGCGCGCTTTCAGAGTTTATCTAAAACTCTTCCCCAGCTCCACCTGTATAGATCTGCTATGGGTAATTGATATATGCTATTTGTGCAGCAGCAGTATGTCTCATGTACTCACACAGGGATATGTATTGGCGTATGTATTGGCAGTAGCAAGTTCTTGTAGTTGCTCTGAAGCAGCAGCAGCAATTCAGCAGCAGCATAGCAGATCTTTTCCGCCAAGACCAAATATATTAACATTGTCATATCCATTACCATGCTAAAAAACATGAGAGATGTCAGAGATGTCTATATATATATATATATATATATATATATATATATATATATATATATATATATATATATACACTCACCTAAAGGATTATTAGGAACACCATACTAATACTGTGTTTGACCCCCTTTCGCCTTCAGAACTGCCTTAATTCTACGTGGCATTGATTCAACAAGGTGCTGAAAGCATTCTTTAGAAATGTTGGCCCATATTGATAGGATAGCATCTTGCAGTTGATGGAGATTTGTGGGATGCACATCCAGGGCACGAAGCTCCCGTTCCACCACATCCCAAAGATGCTCTATTGGGTTGAGATCTGGAGACTGTGGGGGCCATTTTAGTACAGTGAACTCATTGTCATGTTCAACAAACCAATTTGAAATGATTCGAGCTTTGTGACATGGTGCATTATCCTGCTGGAAGTAGCCATCAGAGGATGGGTACATGGTGGTCATAAAGGGATGGACATGGTCAGAAACTATGCTCAGGTAGGCCGTGGCATTTAAACGATGCCTAATTGGCACTAAGGGGCCTAAAGTGTGCCAAGAAAACATCCCCCACACCATTACACCACCACCACCAGCCTGCACAGTGGTAACAAGGCATGATGGATCCATGTTCTAATTCTGTTTACGCCAAATTCTGACTCTACCATCTGAATGTCTCAACAGAAATCGAGACTCATCAGACCAGGCAACATTTTTCCAGTCTTCAACGGTCCAATTTTGGTGAGCTCGTGCAAATTGTAGCCTCTTTTTCCTATTTGTAGTGGAGATGAGTGGTACCCTGTGGGGTCTTCTGCTGTTTTAGCCCATCCGCCTCAAGGTTGTGCGTGTTGTGGCTTCACAAATGCTTTGCTGCATACCTCGGTTGTAACGAGTGGTTATTTCAGTCAAAGTTGCTCTTCTATCAGCTTGAATCAGTCGGCCCATTCTCCTCTGACCTCTAGCATCAACAAGGCATTTTCTCCCACAGGACTGCCGCATACTGGATGTTTTTCCCTTTTCACACCATTCTTTGTAAACTCTAGAAATGGTTGTGCGTGAAAATCCCAGTAACTGAGCAGATTGTGAAATACTCAGACCGGCCCGTCTGGCACCAACAACCATGCCACGCTCAAATTTGCTTAAATCACCTTTCTTTCCCATTCTGACATTCAGTTTGGAGTTCAGGAGATTGTCTTGACCAGGACCACACCCCTAAATGCATTGAAGCAACTGCCATGTGATTGGTTGATTAGATAATTGCATTAATGAGAAATTGAACAGGTGTTCCTAATAATCCTTTAGGTGAGTGTATATAGTAGGGCTGTGATTTTACGCATTAATTAGATTAATTAGTTACGGTAAAAAATAACACATTCAAATTAATTTAACGCATTTGACGCACTTTCCCCACCCCGGACCTACTTAGATCGTCTTACATTTCATAAAGTTGATTAATGAAGAATATAATGCAGGGCAACAACTCATCGTGTGATGTAGCCTATAGAATGCAGTTAGAGTGTTCCTAAAATTCAAGATATGAGGCAAAAATACCCCTTTTTGAGTTTTAGTCTCAAGGCGTTTTTACACTGGGCACATTTGTTGTGGTCCGCGTCAAAGCGCGATTGTTCCTGCCAGTGCTATGCACGAATACACTTGCAGGCTCACTCTCGCTCGTATCCAAGGTAAATCATCAACACTGTCATCCCTTACATGTGTTTTATTTAACTAAATTATCGTCATCTGATAAAACGCATGCACAGGTTACTTTTCTTGCGCACCCGAGTCCGTGTTGCTTTCACATTCACGTGAATCGCAGCAAAGTTCGAGCGCAAGTTGCGCAACCGAACTCAGACCACCTCCTTCAAGCAGTCTCGAATCACCCGGGTCCGCATGACAGCTTTCACATTACCAATGTTTCATGTGATTTGTGCCCCGTTTCGAACTAAACTGCCAGTGTGAAAACCATTTACATTTACCATTTTCATAAAGAGAGCCATTTACTTCACTCCTGAATGAATCAACCATTTGAACAAATCGACTGAATGAATGACTCAATGACTTACTACTCCATTAGACATTTACCGCCACCTACTTGCAGTTTTAGTTTCTTATTTAGAGTATAATTTCATTAAAAATAATTTCATATTTCCATATTAATAAAAAAAAACATTAAAGGTATAGTTCACCCAAAAATATTTCTTTCTGAAGCTACTTTTTGTAATGTCTATTAGATTAATAATAACTACTACTAATAATAATAACACAATAATGACTTTTTAATTATCTTTTGGGAGTAATTTGTCAGACAAATTTGATGTGCGATTAATTTGCGATTAATTTGATTTATTAATCGCCACATTGTGTAATTAATTAGATAAAAAATATGTATATGTAAATATGTATTTGTGTGATAGTGTTTCTTTACACTAGTGTTTATCTTGACCAGGAGAATGACAGAGTGAGGAAGTGTATGTGCTAAATGGCTGTCATGAGCTGTAATACAGACTGTCAAAACAGAGTCAGACAGTGTGAAGGAGAGAGACAAAGATGAGGAAAACAAGAGAGACAGGCAGCCTGAGACGAAGACAAAGCAACATAAAATGACACAGAAATAAAAAAAAATAAATGTAAGTAAACTTAAAGAGTTGTACGTTATTATGTATTATGTCATCATCATGTGCATCCATTAAGAGCGCTGTGCTGTATTTGTGTTTCTTGTAGTTGAAATCATCAGGCTGATAAGACTGTAGGTGCAGCGGCAGGTCAGATAACAGGACCGGTTTTAATCAGATGAACCTCGTCTTTGATCCACTCTGGGTTTCATGATCGCTCTGTCACCCACATATGGCAGATGCTTGTAGTTCTGATGAGAGGTTCATAGCACCTTTAGACCATAGTCACCCAGCAGCCCCTGTGACAGCTTCATCACGCACTCGCACATACACACTTCTCCCAGCAGTCTTTGTTGTGAGCATCTGCTTCTCCTGGTGATTAATTGCAATTAGCAGTGGAGTTGAAAGCCCGTGGAAGAATGCAGCACGCAGCAGACACTTTCTGATTAATGAGGGACAGCGGCTGTCAGAGGGCCACCACAGCCTGTGTGCTAGTGTGTGTGTGTGTGTGTGTGTGTTTACGGCTCCATATTTTAAAGGTTTATTCTCCTTTTAGCATGTCAGTATGTATCTCCACAGGAAGAAACGTGACACAATTAGAGAGAGAGAGAGAGAGAGAGAGAGAGAGAGAGAGGGAGTGTGCAGGCTCAGGGGGCTGATTAAATTTGGAAAGTAAAATTGCTAATTGACCTTTATTAATCAGAGCAGAGCAGTGTGTGTTTGCCTAATACTCTAGCAGGGGGTCATGGGGCACATCTCAGAGTTGTTCATTTTTCTGAACTCAAATGAAGGGGTCTCTTCTGTGTAAATTTGAGCTAATGGTAAAACAACAGAGCACAGGTCAATACAAGAATGGCGCTGCCTGTGAATTCGAACTCATTTCTGAGATGAGCTTACTGCTGATTAAAAAGGGTGAATGTGAGAGAGATAAAAACAGGTCATATCCAGAAGATGAACAAATTCACTGTCTAACAAGTACATGCAGCCCTTAGTGCTAAAGGTCCTTGTTTTAATACACTACGACTTAATTCCCTTTCTAGAATAGTGACTAGGCCTATCCTCTTTTTCGTGATTTGGCTTTGAAAGATAAAGACTACCTACTTGGACTGTTTGGACTATGTCAGTGAACACAGTTATTTGACTAAAAGTTGTCATTTTTGCTGCATGTAATAGACTCAGCCTGTGTTTTCTTGTCTTTATAATACATTTGCTGAAAACACCCCATATTTACCATCGTTGGCTAACTCGCCAGAGTATGTTTGCTAAAAGTTCAGTACCTAGCTAGCATTTGCTTGATTTGTTTCTGTTTAAAGAGCTTAATGCACAATTGGCACATCATCAGCTTTTGTAGGAGAAGAACAATTGAGTCAGTATGTTTCTTTAGAAATATTTGTGAAGTAAAATTGAATATTCAAACCCCCCACCCTCCCCAGGTGAACGTGACACTCTCAAACATGATGTCCAGTCTTTGTTTTGTTTTTGTCTATCATTTTTGCTCTATAGAAACACAATACAATACAACAAAATACAATAACACACTGATAGTCACATAATCAGGGACCCTCTCCTTGATATTTGATCACACAAGTGGTCACAGATGCATTTGTGTCTCATAAATCACCAGGTGCACATAGCGATATGTCTTGTTTGACCCCATTTGACCAAATCACCTGGCAAATGTGAATTGCAGGTCTATAAAGGCCTGAATGTTTTCTCACTGAGAGCAGAACCCTGTGTAACCTGCAGGAGGTGCTACACAAAACACATCCATCAGTCCCTTGCTCAAACACCAACCAACATCAACCACTGAATGTAAAGAAGAAGAACCAATGAATTAACAAAATATTACTTAAATAACATTTCTAAAGATTTTATTTAGAGTTGGGTTATAGTCATTTTTATTAGCTTTATGGGAAGACTTTCTGTATCAAAAGAAATCACCAAGAACTCAACGTGCCTAAAGTAGTCCAAAAGGTCTATGTATGTAAATCACAATAATCCAAATAGGTGAAAAGTTGCAAAAAGGCCTGCACACTATAAGTACTTTATTAGTATAGAAATACTTGTTTGCAACTTTTGACCTAAAAGAATCTCTCTATTGCATAAAAAATAAAAAATGTCACAAAAAATAGGTTTAAAAGTATTTTGTGAAATGTAACCTAAGCATGTTCTTGACTCATGAGATTCACCTTTATATTAAAGCAATTGTATGTCTTCATTTAGTAGGTAAACATGTGCATTTTGTTTTTGCTGTTTTAGGAGTCGATTGTGTCAGCTTTGTGGTGCTATAAGGCTGACCTGATGTCAGACGTTGCATCTGGGAGCCCAAAGACTGTTTTATAAAATAAAACATTGTGTATTTAGAAATAAGTGTCCTTTGCTGTCCTGATATATTACAGACAGTAATGTGCTAAATGACATACTGCCTGAACTGTGTATAGTACTGCATCTTGTGTTTTGTGTCCCTGCAGTATTTGGTGTTTACAGCTCAGTGAAGGTTTGAGTGTTGGGGGATGGGAGGTGAAGTTGACCTTTACCCTCTCTCTGAATGTAGACAACACTTATTAGCTGGGCGGCAGTCTCTGCTGATTTATCACTGCAACACCACTCTGTGGGTTGTGAGGTTGAGTCAGAGGTCAGGGAAGTAAAGCGGGTTTAAAGAACTCACTGGGTCAGGTTAAGGGTCAGTCAGATTAGCATGTGTTTGTGCATAGATAGGTAGCGTACAGAGAAACACCGGTTAAAGGTTCCTCTTTTTTAAGGACCTTCACTGACCTTCCCCATATTGTGTGTGTCAGGTCTCATGCATATGACATAAGAAAGAATGAAAGAAAGAAAGAAAGAAAGAGTCCACTAGGGGGCAGCAGTCAGCCCAGGACCCAGTTGTGCGAGATGCAGACTGTTACAAATGGATCTGCTGCCAAAGTGGTGCATGTGTATGCATGAGCAGTCTTGTAACGGTTTGTGTGCTGAAGACTCCAGTACTAGCATTTAAAGGACAGATTACCTGACGGTACAGGGATGGTATCAGATGGTACTCCTACCATGATTTTACCATGTCCAAAAACCTGCATTCAACATTTTTACCAAACATCTATCAGCAATCTCTAATACGTGCACCTTTCACAACAGAGGTTGAATATAGTGAGCAGACATAGTTATTTGAAATTTGCTTTATTGTATGTAACTTGGAGTTGTCATTATTCCTTTTTAATAATGTGGAAGAAATGATGACATAAATTGAGTCGTTACATACATTTAACAATTACAAATAAGTAAATAAATACAAAGAAAAAATAAGCTGGTATCAAAGAAGTACAACAAAAATACATAAAGACAAAGAAAGGGGGTATAGGAATGATGGATTCTGTTCCCTTTGAGCTTTAAAACGATTTGTCCTCATATATATGGATTCTCAGGAGCTCTGGAAATATTCCTAAACAAGCTTCTTTTTTCCAAGTAATCACAGATCAAGCTGTTGTTCTGGCTGTCAGTGGCCATTGGATGCTCAGATGGTGTTTAAAACAGCTCCAAACTTCCTCTCAGTACTGGGTTTCTGGAGTAACTCATTTAGGTTTGTCAATGTTGTTCAATTAGATAAACATATTGGAAGCAATGGTAGAAGTGTAGGAGAAATTTGCCTATTTGTTTTTTATTATTATTTACAATGAATAGTTTGGTTAAATTGATTGTTGGCTGCTTCATCTTTCAACAAAAAGTTTCTTTGCAAACACACCATAGAGAGTTTGGACAGGACATATAATTGTAAGAGGGAGTAGAGGTAAGAGCTAGGGTGCAGAGCCCAAGGCTGATATGTACTTAATCATTAATGTCTGAAGTGAAGGTAAAGAGAGATGTAATGTGGGCTCTCTTCGGCTCATTAAAGGGTTGTGCTGCTGCGTTCCATATAATTTGTTAGGTCTGATGCTGCATGTCCAGTAAGAAGAACAATATAGTCCAGTCCAGTCTAAAAGTAACAAGGACTTACACTGTGGTCTTTGTATTGGCCATTAAAGATTGCCCCTGCATGATCTGGTTGAAATTGTTTTTGAAGAGCCAAAATAGAATGTTTAATTGTGTTGTACTTTTGGAGTGGCTGGGAAGACATTTCATATTTGCTATGTTGAGTTGCAGGTGGAGTTTATTTATCTATGGTGAGATATCTGCTAGACAGGCCAAGGTACCATGGGGTTTTCTGGTTAAAATGAGTATAGCTGGCATAACATGGTAGGTGAGATATTATATATTACTATATAATATAGTATTTATGAAGAAGAGGAGGGGATTGAGCACTGCCTTTGAGGTACCCACTGTGACCAGATGATGTGCTTTGGACAACTATCTCCCCCAGGAAACCTTGAAAGACCTACCTGCATAAGTTTTAAACCAGTGAGTTCCTGTTATGCCCAAAATGTCTTGGTATGCTGAAGCATTAAGAGTTCCTTTCACTGAAACTAGGGGGCCAAGCCCAACCCCTGAAAAATAATACCCCCTCCACCAAACTTTACACTTGGCACAATGCAGTCAGGCAAGTACTGTTCTCCTGGCAATCGCCAAACCCAGACTCCTCCATCAAATTGCCAGACAGAGAAGCGTGAACGAGAACTGATGATTTAGAATCAGCTTTCACAAGTCACAGGGTTTCGGTGTCTGATAGCAAGGCAGTCTCTGTATAGTGGACACTTTTGAATCCTAATTGATTTTTGTACAATACGTTACTCCGTGAAAGGAAAGACAATACCTGGTTGGTTCTGCACTATAAACACAATACATATAACTAGCAAATAACTTCTTCCTGGCAGCAGGTAATACTTTAAACAATATAAAGAAATGTAATAAATAAAAAGAGGAGTAGAAAGTCCTCAGTCAAAGCCTAAAGATTCTAAAGCCTATTGTGTTTCACTGAAAAGATAACAGGCTTAAAATTAAAATAACATGAAGGTAAGAAAGTGATGACAGAGTTTTCTTTTTTGGGTGAAACAAAAAATGTGCTATTGATAGATATAGATTTCCCTCTCTCGTCCTCTCTTCTTCCTGATGCACTCCTTATACAGTCTATGTCTGTGCTTATGGGTGGCAGCCACAGCAAACTTAATACAGAGAAAATTGGAGTGAAGACGAACAAAAATGTCTTTGACCTTTCACATATACACATATACACATGCTGTACACACACACACACACACACACACACACACATACACACAATGCATCAGCATGCCAGCAGTGCACACATTGTAAAGCATGCATTTAGACTCTGCAGAAACTACTGCTCCACTGCATCCTGAGTGTGTGAATGGCAGCAGATGCCTCTCTGGGCATTAAGCCCAGGAATGTGACCGCTGGAGTGGGTAATGGCTGACCTTTGACCCCACTCGGCTGTGCAGATCTCTCTCTATGATGACAGGGTCATTTCTCACTCTCACAGCCGTAAAACACACACTCACTGGAGGTGTCTGTTGCTTTTTTACACTGAATAGAACACCATTGAGTGTGTGCACTCTTTTAATATCTCTCTTTATTTTTGTATTGATTTATTGATTTGCCCAATATTCCTTTTACCACTTTACACTGTAGCTCTGTTTCAAAACCTAGTGAACTGCCTCCTTACTTGAAGGCTGTTTTAAAATGCATTTTCCATAATAGAATAATTAAAACAATACATAATAATATCAGCAAATATTAAGACATAATAAATGCTCTATGGATATATGGTGATCAGGTGACTAGATCAGTGGAAAAAAATCAAGATAGAATCGAGAGAAATGGTCACTGACTCAAAAAAATGTTCAATGAACTTATTTAAAATGTTCTTTTTGGCATCTCCATGTGGTCCTGTTCAGTATCTCAACTTGACATGAAAACATAAAACGTACACAAGTCCTAAAGCTCTTAGCTGTTGCACTGTACACGTACTGTACACTGAATTGTGAAAAGTAATGTTGTTGTTTTTATCCATGTGTGTGCTTTGGTGTGCATAAATGTATGAATTATATGGACTCCTTATATCATTCGGTTATTAGGTACACTTTTGGAATGTCCAAGAATCCTTTTTTGGAAAGACACCTAAATGCACCACAAAAAAGCTTACAGAAAAAATAGCTTTGTGAGAATCATCCTTCAATCTGATAGTTTACTTTACTGGATATAGCAAATGATGACAAAATAAATGTGTTAAACAAGATAAATGATGTATGCTCAATTTCACAGTAATTATGCAATTAATCACACTTAAAAACTGTAATCTATTGACAGCTCTAATTTAAATACAATTTATGTTTTTTAACATCAAACAACCAATTATTGTTTTGTTGGAAGAAAAAAACAAACATAATTAATGGAAGTTTTTGTGTAGTGGAAACTTAACTAAATTAGGTAAAGTCAAGTCAAGTCACCTTTATTTATATAGTGCTTTATACAATACAGATTGTTTCAAAGCAGCTATTAAATTAATTAATTTAATTTATAAAGCAGTTCTGCAAAAAAAAAAAATGTAATTGTCCAGCTTAGTTCAGTTCCCATACAGTTGTCAGATCAATAATATTGTTGAATTTTAAGTGTCCCCAACTAAGCAAGCCAGAGGTGACAGTGGCAAGGAACCCAAACTTCATCAGGTGACAGAATGAAGAAAAAAAAACTTGGGAGAAGCAGGTTCAGACAGGGGGCCAGTCTTTCTCTGGTCAACGAACAAACATGGCACCATTGTGATTCAGGCTGCATCACAAGTCAGAATTCAGGGATCGGTAGCATTCAGATATTCCAATCCAGTTTCTTTTGCTTGAAGATGATGGATTCGTCATGTCGGTGTGGAGCAGAAGCTGGCCATAGTGTGCTGAGGATCTGTGCCAACGAGGCTGTCATGACGATGAGGCCTTCACAGAGATTTGTCTAGTAGACACAGTCTCTGCTGACATTCAGGGCGCGTTGTGGTCACGTCTAGGTGCAGGTCCACATCTGATCTGGATATGGTCTGGATCCGGCTGACTACAGTAACCTCGGGATAAGGATGAGACAGACAGACTAATATTAGCATAGATGTCATAATAGTCTACGTTATTTATGGCCCAATAAAGCCCAATAAAATTAGAATTATTAAAGTAACTCTGGACACCTTGTGTCTCTAGACACTTCGTGCTTTCAGGTCAGCTAGGCAGCGGCAGCACTGAAGCTGTCACCAAGACATCGTTTTTTTGGGGTTTTAAACTAGTTGAAACTAGTTGAAACCTGCAGCCCTAAGAGGGCGGGGCTAGTCAGTCGCTTGCACAAAAATAACAATTTAAATTACAGAAATTGGTGAAAAGCAGTGCATATAACTATCAGCAAGGTTCTGCACCTCCATATCACAATTTGCAATTTCACAATTTACAATTCAGACGGGCTCACATGGAGAGAGAGTTTAGACTCATGCCCATAAGTGGAATACATTGTGTGGGTTGGAGCCTGCTTTTCTGTAAATTGATTGTGAGCCCCAAACACTGAAGGTGGTTGATGAGCAGATCTCTGTGGCTGCATAGCACGTTCTCTGAACGGGCCATAAGTATCCAATCGTCCAAATGATTCACAACGTGCATACCGCTCAAACGAGGAGGGGAAAGAACTGTCACTTTGTGAATGTGCACGGAGCTAAAGATAGAAGGGGAGGACCATAAATGGGTACACCACTCCTTCGAAAGGAAACCCCAGAATGTGCCTGTGACAAGGGGCTATATGGATGTGAAAATAACCATCCTTTAGATCCACAGATTCAAACCAATCCTAAACCAAATGAGTGAGAGGATTCATTTCAGCGTAATCATTTTGAATGAACGCTTTGTGAGGGGGTGGTTTAGTTGACGAAGGTCCAGATTAGGGCGAAGTCCATTGTCTTTCTTTGAAACCAGAAAATAATGGCTGCAAAAGCCTGTCTCACGCTCCTCGATAGACACTAACTCCATGGCCCCTTTGGCAAGTAGCCTATGTTGTGAACCCCTGCTCTCAAAACTGACATTACCACACCATTGAAGCGGGTAGGTCTATGATCAAATTGTGTTTAGCACCCACTATGACACACTTGGCAGTGCTTGCCACGCCTCTGTGAACTACGCAAGAGGTCTGAGGGTGGCTTGGTGTGACAGCTCGCTGCTGAGGGGTGGGGAGCTGTGTGTATCATAAGTGTGAGTGAGAGATGGAAGAGGAAAACAGCTCATTTTGTGAAGTTGTTTTGTGTTTATTGCACATGCAAAAAGAGCATTCAAACAACACTTTTCTCTGCTCTTGTCGCTGGCAACAGGCAGGGGAATGAGAGAAACAGGCAAAGCGGTGCTCGGGCAGGCAAGCTTTGCTGAACACAACTGAGAAATCTGAGCCGGCTTGGTTGAAGCGCAGGGTCCTTGATGCTGGGCGCGTTGCGGCCAAGAGCCTTTAGGCTTCACCGAAGGCTCTGGTTGAGTGCGCGGCTTCGAAGTGTGTGTCAGCTATGGTCTAGAGTTTCGGCATGAAGTGCACGATAGGTTTTAATTGTTTTTGCGCCTTGAATCGCTCAGCATTCAGGAGGACGAACTTTTCCACATCCTTTGTGTCCGTTAACGTGAGCCACACGTTAATAGATATAGGTATGTAGATATCCAGGTCGGGGCCATTTTCATCAAGATGCTTCAGAATCTTTCCCTAGGCTGACGCTGCCTGGCCTCACCATGTACGCCTTCCCAGCTATGCTAGCAGTGGTGCGACACTAATTGTTAGGGTGCATGACTGAGTGATGCAGAGGGGCAGAGGTGAGCAGCAACAGATTCTTCAATTAGGGGAATCTTGGAGTACTCCTTTAAATCGCCGCCATCATGCTCCTCTTCTGGCGCGCCAAATTAGATGAGGTCATGATGGGGGTGGGAAAATCGACTCAGCAAACAGCACTGGAGAGAGCCTGTCAGGGGAGCAGAAATAGTATAATATCATGTCATTTTAAAACAGAACATATACACAAACACACGTCAGGTCTCCCTGTACTTCAGAAATGTTGTGGCATGATGCATTATGGATGCTGGTTAACAGAGGTCATGCACCATTTTTTAATGGGAACCAATCCTGGGTCAGTCAGACCTGGCATTCAAGGGGATAGGGGTTAAATCCATCCATCCATCTTTCATGGAAAAAATTTACATTTTGATTGTAAATCCTTTGGTATTCTTCCCACCAGGGAACAATGAGTTTGGAATACAATGAGTTGGCGATGACAGAATTATTTGTGGAGTGGAGAGAATTGTTTGGACGGACTATATTTCGTAATTTAACTGTGTGATATCTATAGTGTATTAAACAAAACACTTTTACTAATAGCGATAATCTTATAATTTGTAAATCGTACGAATTATAAGAAATCTTTTAATTGAATAATTATGTTTTTGGAAGTTGCATTCAACATTCACATGGCCCAAAGACTCCAAAGGATTTACTATAAAAATCTCAAAACTGATATGTTCCACACAACAAAAAAACATTTGGCTCACTGACTGTCAAAGTTAATCTTAATTTTCCTTGTTTATTTAAATAAGTGAGTGAATGAATGAATTAACGAACAAACGAACAAATGAAGAATTTCAACATAAGTATACTACAAAACTCAGTCACTAAATGACAGCTTCAAAAAGTATTCTTTTATTCATTGTGCATTACAGAGTGACATGCATCTGCATTATTTGAATAGGCCTGACTCTATTGGTCAGCATCTCACACACATGTTCATACACTGTATATATTGTGATGTAATCCATTGGAAAAGCATGAGAGTTTTAATTTTAGCTTTATCTTTTGACTTCTGACCTGACCACCTGCTCTCTGCAGTATAGGTGAAGCCTAAGGCACACAGAGGTCAAAGATCAGCCACAGATCTGCACAGTCTTGAAGACACTCATATACCAGCTGGCCCCTGGCCTTTCTGTCTGACTGTCTCTCTCTCTCTCTCTCTCTCTCTCTCTGTCTCTCCTGTTCTCATAATTTTCTTGTTTTTAACCCGCAGTTACAGCCTTGTCATTGCTTCTTGTAAAGCACTCCTCCTAGTCGTCACACGTGCACATCTTAAAACTCACGCCTGATCACATCTTTATGAGTGTGTCTTTATATTTGACTGGGTTGGTAAAGTTTCCCTTTTATTAAAATGTGCTATTAGTATACTTCTTTTAAACTAATAGACTTTCAGTCTACTTTTTTGTACTAATCAGAGATATACTAAAATTAAGTACATTAGCTTAAACTTACAAGTATACAGAAAAGTCTAAGTATATTTGGGTTATAATTGTACTTAATATTTTGATTGATTCGAATAGTTAACTGTACTTTTAGTAAATTGTAAATTTCTTGTAGTTGTTTACTCTTCTGATAAATACCTATTATATACCTTTTCACATATATTGGCTTCTGTAAGGTACTCATTCAAGTTTTTACTAACATGTCAGCTTTGGGGTGGAATAGCATATCTTACATAGTTAATTTTATTAAGTAAAGTTCAAGTACATTTTCCAAGTATGCTTTATGTGATACTTTTTCAATACTTCATGAAAATAAGTTGGCCTACTTCTCAGTTAAAATATAAAAATATACTTTAAGTTTAAACTTTGAGTACAAGTGAACTTGTATATCGTTAGTTAACCAATTACTTTTTAACCTATTTTTAGTTCATGAAAGTACATTTAGAAGAATATTCTCAGTAAACTACTAGTTTCTATACTGCAAGTATACTTATGTTCTCCATAGTCAAAAGACATGGATTCCAGGTCAATTGGAGATGCTGAATTGTCTGTATACCTGCATATTGGCTGTCTGTGTGTGTGAGCTTATCCTGTCAATTATGAAATGAGTTCAATTCAGCTATCAAGTAGCTCAGCAGAAAACAGTGATGTCATCATCCAGCTCAATTTAGTTCGTTTACCTCTCATCCAATTTTGTCAAATCAATATTATTGCTGAATATTAAGTGTAACCATCTAAGCAAGCCAAAGGTGACTGTGGCATGGAACCCAAGTGACGAGTACGTTTTGTGCGCAAAAAACAAACAAAAATAACGACTTTATTCAACAATTTCTTCTAGTCTGTGTCAGACTCTTGCGCTGTTGACGTAGTGTAAACAGTGCAGCACTTCCTAGTTCTACGGCAGAATGACTAGTGCGCATGCGTCGTGGTGCTCACGTGAACGGCGTCTGCCAATGGTAAGCCAGCGCTCTAGAAGCGCTGCACTGTTTACACTACATCAGCGTAAGAGTCTGACACAGACTAGAAGAAATTGTTGAATAAAGTCGTTATTTTTGTTTGTTTTTTACGCACAAAAAGTATTATTGTCGCTTCATAAAATTAAGGTTGAACCACTGGAGTCACATGGACAACTTTAAAGATTTTTGTACTACCTTTCTTGGCCTTGAAAGTGTTAATTAAATAGCTGTCTATGGAGGGGTCAGAGAGCTCTCGGATTTCATCAAAAATATCTTAATTTGTGTTCCGAAAATAAACGAAGGACTTACGGGTTTGGAACGAAATGAGGGTGAGTAATTATTTTCATTTTTGGGTGAACTAACCCTTTAAGGGTCAGGGACAACTTAATCACCAAATTTTTTGACAATGAACCTATGGGGACGCTGATGTGCCGCCAGGCGAGGTCGCAGACCCCAAACTTTTTCTCGGCAGCTGGCTTCCCTGCTCCACTAGACCCAAAATGATCTTGAAGTAGTGGGGTTAGTGACACGCTGAGAATGGCTACTTTCAGACCTTGAAATCTCTTAATGGAGGTCCTGAAGCAATGGCAGTGACCTGCAAAGCAGAAGTGCATTACAGCTGGCCAAGAAACGCTCAACTAATTTAGACTGCTTCACATTGAGCTTAATCAAGCCAGTCCAGCTTCAGCTTCTCAACAGCACATTAAAACAACATCCAACAGCTCAGTAAAAGCACCTTGTGGGGAGGGTGTCAGCCTACCCGCTGCTAAACTCCTTGTGGCCGTATATAAAAAGTCCTCAAAACTGAAAGAGTCTCTGTCTGCACGCTCATAGCCTTGAGCTTAAATGGATCCTAGAACAGAGCTATAGCAATATTGAAAAAGAACTAGAATGAACGATTTACCTATCTTCCTCAAAAAGAAGGCAAAAGTAACTTTTACTCAAAGTTATCACAGGTTCCATCAAGCTGCACAGCCAAACACTTAACACACCTTTCATGTGAGTCCTTGCTCGACAGACCAACCGAGGGAGGGGGCCATACGGTGATCGCAATCATGGATATGCTGCCTTTTGTGGTGCCCCTGGCTATTCCATAAAAACATTAGGATGTTCCATTTACATAACCTTTACATAACATAAGCTAATGTCTTTGGAACGTTTCCTATTAGTTGCAGTCTAGTTTCCTGTGTGTCAGGGGACAGGAGGAGTGGGGGTATCGAGCATTGACTCTGATGTGTTATTTAAAAAGCGCCTTGTAACCCTATGCAGGGCGAATGAGCTGCTTTAGACGACCCTCCGAGAGCACTCTGCGGTGAGGGGTCGAGGGCTGGGGTCTTTATGATGAATGGATAGGGGGAACTAACCGATCGGGCAGGAATCCAGAGACTCAAGTTGTAGTCAGGGAGGTTGTTATAGCTGGCAGAGCACACCGCTAAAGAATGCAGCATGAAAGAGAGAATTGGAGGAGATACACTTATAGATAATAAAAGAACGAGAGAGGAGGGGAGAGTGAACAAAGAGAGAGAGAATGAATGTGGGGGAGGAGATGTGTGTGCCGCTGCTAGCTGAACAAGGAACCAATTAGATGATATGCTCAAGCGAGCTGCAGGCAAAGCACTCGAACTGCCACACGGCTGCAGTAATTAGTGACCACCGGTCAAAGGTCAAACACAACTATACTGTACATAAGGATGGGGAGGAGTGCAGTACACACTCATACACATCAAACACCAAGGCGCTGTTGATGTTTTAACAGTTATCTGTTCAGTATTGTGTGTTTGTGTGTGCATAGTTTCCATTGTTTTCATTAAGACATCATAGTAAGTGATGTCTTAATGAAAACATTCAAGGCCTGGTTTCACAGACAGGGTTTAGATTAAGCCAGGATTAGCCCTGAGTTCAATTAGGACATGTATAGCTCGTTTCCACCGAGCGGTGCATTTCAGTACAGTATGATTCAGGACTGTAAACCCTGATCCGGCTTGCGTTTCCACCGCCAACAGTACCCTTATGATAGGAGTGGTGTATCGATCGAAGTCATTTTCGCGCGAAGAAGAAAGCGACATAGAAAACAACAATGGATGACATACGACAGATCTTGCTTCTCGGCATGTGGCTGTTGTCACAAGAAGAAGACACTCTTTGTTTGAGCCAAGGCAAGGAAAAACAGAGCCAAAAAAGCATACGCAAGTGACGATTCTCTGTCAAAGTGGTACGTGGTAAATCTAGGACTAGGCTTAAGCCTTGTCTGTGAAACTGGGGGAAAGTGCATAAAGCTTTGTGTCTGGGTTAAGTTTAGGAGTAGAGGAAAAACAATAAAAACAATAGATTTTAATAGGAAGCCGCCACCATAAAAGAAAAACTGTCTGTGAGTTAGTTGATTAATTTGTATAGCGATAAACTTTACCTCCAGCTATTTGTGACCTTAATTCTAATGAAATGTGAAAGAATGTGCAAGGAATGAGATGAAGACACTGCTGAGAGAGAGAGTTTAAAAGAGCAATCATGTGGAAAGGAGAACAGTTTGACAGACTGAAACAGAGGAAGATGACAATAGAGTGTGTGTGTGCAGTCTACATGTCGTTTAGATAAAACTAAAATAAAAACAAGTTATACTATTGTGTTTCAAAGCTTATTAGGAGAAAGTAAAGGATAAAGTGTGACATTTCCTTTGGTGTCATGTTTGTGTGTGCCTTTTTCTATAGGGTATTTGGTAAGGATCTGTCTTGGAGATATTCTGACACATTTTATAAATATATATATTTTTTTTTTTGTATACTAACAATATAGTACATCCTCTCATAGTTTATTGCTTAAATGGACACCCTGCAGTTTCCCAGTATAGGATAGAGATCAAATGGAAAATGTTCACAGCATTCGACAGCCCCAGAGATCTCTGTTTGTTTTATTGTCTTTTTCATTGTCCAAATGTACAAATATGGATTTTCACTAGCTATTATTGATTTGGTTGATTGCGATTTGGTTTAGTGCTGGTCTGAAATTAAAGATTGTTGGTGTTTGAGTGGTCTGCTTTTAGGGCGCCAGGACTTTTTTTTTTATTTACCCACTCATGCCATTCCAAACCTATATGACTTTCTTTCTTACATTGAACACAAATGGAGCAATTTTATATACACTGCTCTTTTCCATTTAATAAAAGCATACAGTGACCAGGGCTGCCAATCTACAGAAACAAAAATGTCTAAAAAGGAAAAGAGCCCTGATGGTGTTAAGATTCTTATTCATCAGATTACTCATGATCCTCAAGGCTCTGTGTGTGTTTACCTGCTGTGAGTGTAATGGCATCCTTTAACAGGTCTGTTCTGTCTTTTTATTTTTAATGCGCGTTGGAGTGCCGGCAGCCAGGATATTGACTCTCGTATCTGAGCTGACATATGGTAACGTGGCTGTGTGCATTCTGCAAACATTTCATCTGTTGACAAATGCTGCATGTTTTTTTTAAGGCACCGCGTGTGCGTTTGCACATATGTGCGTGCGTCAGAGTGAACTGCACATCGCTGGGTGTTGTGAACATGTTGTGGGAGTGTCAGTGTTTGTGTGTGCTTGTATGTGTGTGAGCGTGTTTGGTGCCGCATATGTGTGAGAGAGTCCCACTGCTTGGAAAGTCAGCTGCGTGGTTTGCCAGCTGGCACCGTGCCCCATTGGCAGGCCGCTCGCTTAGAACAGCGCGCCCGTCTTGATCAGGCCACCTGTCTTCGCTGTGAAGGCGTGTGGCAGAGCTCACTGAGGAGAGAGAGGAGGAGGAGGAATCTGCTAAAGCAGCCCAAGAACAAAGAGCTGGCGCTGGGCGCTGCCCTCCACAGCAGGACGAGACCCTCTCACAGGAGATCAGTGCTGGGTCAGAGAGGAAACACTGCTGTGTTTTAACTAGAACTAGAGATTTCTTATGAATGAGTCAACATTATTTTTTTTGCTCTGTCTGCCTGAAAGCAAACACATATTCTTCACTTCCTCAACAAGATGCATTTCTTCATTCATTTTCCTTGATCTCTGTATGGTGTGCCCAAATGATTTCTTTATTATTTATTATATATTTTGTTTTATTTAAGTCACATCAGTTCTAGTACACTATCAGACACTGGATGTGTTATTATATACCTAAATACCTGGTTGCGTGTGTCTAATGGGGATTTGTGTGTTAGGAAGTGTTGATGACTGCTTTTGTAATAAAGGGGGATAAAAAGTCAAAGCATGTAGTTCTTGTCAGCTCGTCATTGTGTTAACAAGCACCTGCTCAATTATTCAGCGCTGCGTGTGTGTCTCTAGAGTGAGTCCGATTCAATAATGGAGGACCCTGTCTCTGACCAACAACACATGTCATTCAAATGAGCAGAGGAAATTAGATTTGGGTCAGCGCTCAGTTAGAGTGGATGTGAAAAGGGACAGATCGCATGGATGGGGAACGAGAATCGCTCCTAACCACGTTACTAACCGCGTACAGTAAAGCTTGTGAATTATTGATATTTATGGTTTGTTGATATTGTGTGATGATATCAGTAGCAATAAATCTCTTTAAAGCATAGTCCTTTCTGGATTTAAAGAAAAATTGATGACTATTATAAAGGTGAAGTGAATAACACTGATTATCTCTTCATCACGGCACCTTATAGTGGGTGGGATATATTAGGCAGCAAGTGAACATTTTGTCCTCAAAGTTGATGTGTTAGAAGCAGGAAAAATGGGCAAGCGTAAGGATTTGAGCGAGTTTGACCAGGGCCAAATTGTGATGGCTAGACGACTGGGTCAAAGCATCTCCAAAACTGCAGCTGTTCTATTAGTCAGTATCCATTAAAAGTGGTCCAAGGAAGGAACAGTGGAGAACCGGCAACAGGATTATGGACGGCCAAGGCTCATTGATGCACGTGGGGAGCGAAGGCTGGCCCGTGTGGTCTAATCAAACAGACGAGCTACTGTAGCTCAAGAAGTTAATGCTGGTTCTGATAGAAAGGTGTCAGAATACACCGTGCATTGCAGTTTGTTGCGTATGGGGCTGCATAGCCGCAGACCAGTCAGGATGCCCATGCTGACACCTGTCCACCGCCGAAAGTGCCAACAGTGGGAATGTGAGCATCAGAACTGGACCACGGAGCAATGGAAGAAGGTGGCCTGGTCTGATGAATCACGTTTTCTTTTACATCACGTGGATGGCCGAGTGCGTGTGCGTCGCTTACCTGGGGAACACATGGCACCAGGATGCACTATGGAAAGAAGGCAAGCCAGCGAAGGCAATGTGATGCTTTGGGCAATGTTCTGCTGGGAAACCTTGGGTCCTGCCATCCATGTGGATGTTACTTTGACACGTACTAAACTACCTAATTGTTGCAGACCATGTATACCCTTTCATTGAAACGGTATTCCCTAGTGGCTGTGGCTATTTCAACAGGGTAATGTGCCCTGACACAAAGCAAAAATGGTTCAGGAATGGTTTGAGGAGCACAACAACGAGTTTGAGGTGTTGACTTGGCCTCCAAATTCCCCAGATCTCTATCCAATCTGTGGGATGTGCTGAACAAAGTCCGATCCATGGAGGCACTGCCTCGCAGCTTACAGGACATAAAGGATCTGTTGCTAACATCTTGGTGCCAGATACCACAGCACACCTTCAGGGGTCTAGTGGAGTCCATGCCTCGACGGGTCAGGGCTGTGTTGGCAGCAAAAGGGGGACCAACACAATATTAGGAATGTTGCAGGGTGTCATAATGTTATGCCTGATCGGTGTATATTGTAATGAAAATAAAATAAAATATAAAGGATGCAGATTTTCATTAAAATGTTATTTTATTAAGCAATTATTGTGGGTTTTAGTCCATGTTTCCTGCGAACTCTGAGAACGAAAATTAGACTAATTAAAGGGGTCATGAACTGAAAAATCGAATTTGCTCCCTTTGCAATCGTTGGAGCAGCGCGCACTGAAGCTGTCAGTCAGTTTATCGGTGACGTTTATCAGTGACTCCCATTTTATTCAACGAATCTCTTAACTATATCACGTTTGCACTGTTAGTGAAGATGAAAGCATTTGTTAGTGTACAGAAACTGAGTTGCAATGACGAGATCACTGCTTTCATGCGCTCAACATGTCTGTGATCGGCTACAATGTTCATCTCTGCAACCTTTCATGCCATGATCTTAATATAATGCCATAGATCTAAATATAATGCCATAGATCTAAATATAATGCCATAGATCTAAATGTAATGCCACACTTTTTACGATTAGTTAACCATGAGAGCCGTAATAGTAAAAACGCGCTAAAAGAGAGAGTAATACTTAGCTATTTCAAATGGAAAGACGTTAGCCAATCACAGCAGTGGGTGTTTACACTGAAGTCTCACAGCAGACACCCCCTTAAAACAGAGCGTTCAAACCAGAGGGCTAAAATCAGGGTAGGAAAAATGCCTTTTATTTATAAATTATGACAATTTTTGATGTAAAAAGCATTCTAACATTATAAGTGCACCCCAGGAAACATCGCAGTTCATTACCCCTTTAAGAGTTCACAGCTGACTAAAAACTATTGGCTATTAAAAAATTTACTATTTCAGTAGTAAATATGTCAGCACAGCAAATAAAACTGTACTTATCAAGCCATTTCATCTTTTTCTTTAAAATAATTATTAATAATCATTAAAAGTGTTGTTTACATAGGTTATACATATGAATACATTATAAATATGATTTTAATTCCACAGGAGAAGTGAAGGAAATAAATAAAAGCAGGAGCATGTGCATTCCTCTTGTTGTCATGGGTATGTGTGCTTCTGGAGGTCAGAGGTGACAGAATATTAAAGACAGTTTCTGTCTAACTACGTTGGCTGAGTCTCATAGTTTTTATAGGCTTAAGGCTGACCTTTGACATCCTTTTGACCGCAGAGTCAGTCTTCTAAACCTCTTAACCTCACACCACCCAAACACAGTGACCTGAAGACTGCAGCAATTTAAAGTGTTAGAAGGCCATTGAAATATTGATGTATGAGACCTTGTTTTATCTTCTTGCTGATGCCAAAATGACGTAAGAATGCAATACATATGCAACATTTTGAAAAATGTAGAACGAGACAAAAGTTATTATTGTTTTACATTTTTATTTATATTTATTTCTATTTTAGTTTCGATTTGTCATTCCAATTTAGATTAGTTAGTTATCCACTGATGGTTTGTAATTTTTGTTCAGGGTTTTTTGTTTTCTTCTTCTTCTTTTTTTCTACATGGGTAGAAGAGTGTATCTGGGCCATATATAGTGTTTTCAGCATTTAATGGCATTTTCATGTTCCATGAAACAAATACATTTTTGTAATAAACCACACTGTCAAAAAAAAACTTTTTACAGCTATTTTGGGGATTAGAAGTCCATTTGGAATTGATTGGATGGTAGTCTCTATGTGACAGATTGTTGGAGAGACACATTTTAAAAATAAGAGGGATTGACAATGGTAGCCAAAAGTCATTTTAGATTCATTTATGGTCTTATTTCTCACAATAAGACCAGAATTATGTATTATGTATTAAGAGGGTCAATTTAATCTTTCTTTGTTTTTGTGATCCCCTCTAACGCAAACCTCTCTGTGTGCAGATGAGAGACAGATTGTGTTGTGTCTCTCAGCATGCTGTAGAGATCTGTGACAGCTACTGACACACACTGTGCTTTGTGCCTGTGCTGTTGTGGGGATAGAGGAAGTGTCTGTGAGCAAGTGTAAACCTGCGACCACAGCCACAGATCAGACGTCTCACCCATCCGACTCCACAATAAGAGAGATTGTGCTTTTGTTCTGCTGAAATCCAATTATAGCAGCTCTGCCTCTGTGTTCTCATTCCTCATTGTCCAAGCCCCCTAAATGCAAAACGCAGTGCTGGATCCAGATAACTCAAATGAGTGGGATCTGCTAGCAGTGAGCTGCCAGTGTTTAACGCACTATACATGAACCCAATAGAGTTCTCATGGGATTCCATGTATACCTAGACCTTATGAGTTCTTGAACGTGTTTTGTTGTAAAGGGGCTATGCTCATGTAAAGAGCCTTTACATGAACAAACAGCCATTACTAGCAGCTCAGACTTTAAAATGAGACTCATATTGAATGTGTATTTGTTGACAGATTTATGCTGAGTTTTCGACCTAGCTGCACAAAACACCACTAAATAAGGACATTTAAAAACTAGTCCTAGGTTCCATGGTGCTATCGTGTTTTGTGGACATGTAGCAGGATAGTGCCATGGTAGTCATTGAAATATTTTGAAATACCATGTAAATACCTAACTATATAAATATGGCAATTATTCAGTACCATGGTATATACAGTATATTAAAGTACCATGCTGTTACCATCTGTTGCATCGCTGTATACTGTATATGGATCAATCAGCCAGTGGGCAGCAGCTGTACTAATGAAGTAATGGGTGGTGGACACAGACACATTCTTCTCTCTCACTATTAACAGATTCAGCCATTTTACTAGCTTACACCACTAATTATCTCTCTCCAAATCCCTGCCCTCCATAGACAGCCAACCCAGTGTCAGCAAATGACTGACAGTCAAAGAGCTTTTGGCTAAAAAAGGTTTTGGTGCTGGTACTGTCACATAGACAAGTGTGATTTCACACGACATGTGTGTGTGTGTGTTTGTGTAGTCTGTGAGGCCCCTCTCTCAGTCGGTCCTGTCAGATGGAAGTAGATTTAGGATCTGACAGATCTTGAGGGAGGTGATGGGGTCACAGCGCAGTAGCCTCTGTCTCTCTGTGTACATTCTCATGCTGCTTTTGTCCTCTCGACCTTCTCAGCGTTCACTCGCCCCCTCCATTTAACACCACACATCCATCAACACCCGCCTCCCTGGAGATCACCGTGGCAACCCTTTACATGGCAAGGGCAGAGGGCCCCTGGGGGATGCTTTCTGGCGCCATGACAACAAGGGCTTCCTTGAGTCAACCCGCTTATTCGTGTGACTTGGGTGGTGTAAAAGCAACAATCCTGACGGAAAAACCAGAAATGTCTGTACTGGATTTTACATAAGTTAAAAACAACATGGTTCAGAGTAGTCAACGCACCCTTGGAATGGCCTATTATTTCTAAAAGGAAAAAGTTTGTATGCTGTTCAAATTATGTACATTTTCTGATGTGCATTTTCTCGCAGCATGCACAACTTGACCTTCCATGTTAGACACAGTCCTTCTTGGCTAATTTTTTGTCAGAACTGCAAAAAATTAAGACAACACCATAGCATACTAAGGTTTGGAATGTTAATCCTTGCATAATGCATACTATAAATATATTAAAAACTTTTTCTCAGATCAGCATAATTGTATCGAAGTGACTATTTGCAAAGTGTTAAAGAAATCTGGTAACTGGAAGAGTGGCACATAGAGTACACCATTACACTATTACTGCACTATTACTTAAAAAGGGGGGGCTTTAGGTATAAGGGCCAGTAAGGTTCCAATAAGGCACCATCTATTTATGATTTAATAAATATGAGCATATAAACTGAATATCATTGCGGTTGGGCAGAAACCTTCTATCTCCAAAACCATACTTTTCGAGAAATGGAAAAAACACTATTTTTCAATAATTAAACACGGTGTTGTCAAAGTGGATATTGTGGCTTTATATGTGGCCAGACACTTGTATGTGTCATTATATTTTTTACATTTACCAAAATCAAGCTCAAATGGAGTTACAAGGCTTTTGACATGCAAGTTTTGGACATACGACGTGTTCTAGCGGCCGCATCTGAGGCAACAAGTGCATTGCATTATGTTTTCATCAACTAACAGTTTATAAAGTTAATTGTAGCTATGTAGACGCTCATTTTTATCTGTCATTTGGCCAAAATCTCATGTTATAAAAGATGAAGTGCTACGAACAGGCTGTTTAAGATGGTATTGGCTGTGAGTCATTGACAAACGCTAGACTAAGACACTCTTTTCCTCTCCTCAAATGCATAAAACATTAGCCTGCACTTGTATAGTGTTTCTTGAGTAAAAAGAGCACTGTACTTATTTAAAGAACCAGTTCTTTATTTTCCCTTGCATTGCAAACAAGTAGAGATGGTCCAAAATGCGTGCAACACTTCATTCTAGATTGAGGCGGAATGGAGTTATAAGGTTTTACCCACAGTTTGAGGATCCAATGGAGTTACGAGGTTTTGTCACAAGCTCTTTCTAATACTTTGAATTGGTTAAATATTTGCTAAACCCACAGATGTAAGGGGTGACCAAAAATAAAATTAAAATAAAATTTCATAATAAAAATAATATCTGTCAAGTTTAAATATAATCTACATCTATTTAAACCTAGTAAAAAGAAGATACCATAAACTTCAGCTGATTTGCTGTTACATGTCGTTTTAAAATATGTTTAATTGCCATGAAAATAATGTTGCAATGCAAAAAATGTAAATGTATTTTCTGTAAGCAAAATATTCTTTTCTTGCATGGGCCTAAATTTCACCCCCAACATGTTTTTGATGGGTTTTGTGAAATTCACTCACACAGTGTATGCTTCACAGTATGCAGTAAGCAGTATCTTTCTTGTCTTTAAATGACAGAAAGCCTGTAATTTAACAACAACTGCTTTCTCTGTCTGTTCTGTAATTACACATCTCTTCAGAGTGTGAGTGTGTGACCCTCACAGTGTCTCTGCCATCAGACGCACCATATGATACAGTGCAGTCGCTGCCCCTGAGACCGCCCTGCTAATTAGCTGACACCCCTCGCCCAAAACCATCGCCCACCCGCTGCTCTCAGCACTGCTCTTGAGTGCTCACCCTTCGCCTCAAACGCTCATGCTCTGCCTATTTACTCTCACAGAAAACAAGTCTATGATTCTTTGAATGCTTCCAAGCTTCCTGACTGTAGTTTTAAGCAGTTGTCAGCAGGATTATATGGATTGTGGATCTAGTCATTCAGGCGTAGCCTTAACAAGAAACCCCACAAAAAGCTCATATTACCAAGAACTGCCCAGTGAAGTGTATGCTTTTAGTGCATTGTAAAAGTACTGGTTCTGGAGACTTACAGCACTGCACGTTGACCACATTCACACAGCAGCAGAATACAGTTGTCAGTCCAATATTTGAAGGTTTAATACAGCTATGTTTATGCATGTAACAACCACATTTTATAACACCCATAAATCAGAACCGTATTTTCAGCGAAACCCAGCTGTGTAAAAGGAACCGTATAGGGCAACTAATTGTCCCCTGCCCTCAGGAAGCGCTCTAGATGCTATAAGCTGCGGTCTTTAACGTTCTTGTTAGTGCTCGCTTTCCGTGCTGCTTGATGTTGGTTTGAATCCTGCTCTGAACAGTGTATATAGGACCAGTTACATTGGTACCATATCCTGGATGGGAGTGAAGTTTAGGGAGGAGAGTGTAAAGAAAGGAAGAGGAAGAGCTGTGCAGGTAAACCACACTCCCCTGCTATTGGCTGCAATATTTAGAATACTTGATAGTAAACCCGCCTCACATGCTGGTTAATTCTTTTTTACATCCAACTCGGACATTTCTAGATTCACACCTATTAAGTAAATGTGGGTCAATCCCAAACACAGGCAGTGTGGCCACAGCCACAGTGTGTCGCCCTTATTTAACAGATCCTCAGCTTATTAGCTGCAGGCGGTTGATGTACGGAAGCCTGTAAGCTTTAAACTTCTCATTCTCACATAAGAGATTCCTACTATAAGCTGGAAAATACGTGACTCGTAAAAGTGAACATTTGTCCATTTGTTTTACTTAATTTTATAAAGTGATACCCTGCAGTATTTTTATTGGTAAAAGAGTCTTAACATTGACAAAGCATATAGGTAACATAATAGGTTACTCATTTTCTAAAAAAAACCACGGTAAAATAAAAAAGATATACAATTTTATGAAAATAATGTCTATAATAATATTAAGTAAATGTGGGTCAACCCCAAACACAGGCAGTGTGGCCACAGCCACAGTGTGTCGCCCTTATTTAACAGATCCTCAGCTAATTAGTAGAAAGATGCATGAACTAAACTGAGGGTGCATCTCAATATGCGTTTTTGACGTGCAGGTGACGTTCATTTGCAGTCACGCCACCGGCCTTGCGCCATTCTCTCACGGCTCTCCCCCGCCCTGCTTGTCACACCGTTCTTCAGCGATTTTGCATCCTTGTGTTCTCGCTCTATGTCATCATCAAGCGTTGAAGTTCACATGAGGTACAGAGGATGCTTGAAAGAACCCGGATGTGCTCTTGATATCGAGGATGCATCGAATGCAGACTTGAGGGAATCTAACCATTTTAAATCCCAGAAGACGCTGCAGGCGGTTGACGTACGGAAGCCTGTAAGCTTTCAACTTCTCATTCTCACATAAGAGATTCTTACTATAAGCTGGAAAATACGTGACTCGTAAAAGTGAACATTTGTCCGTTTGTTTTACTTAATTTTATAAAGTGATACCTTGCAGTATTTTTATTGGCATATTAAAAAGAGTCTTAACATTGACAAAGCATATAGGTAACATAATAGGTTACTCATTTTTCTAAAAAAAACACGGTAAAATAAAAAAGATATAAAATTATATGAAAATAATGTCTATAATAATATGAAATAACAGTTTCAATAGGTTATGACATTTGTTTGTGATGTTATGGTGTATTTATTGTGCTTTGGTCATTATAATATGCTGGGACGGTCAAGATTGCAGCACATCTCTATCCGTTCTGCGTTCTGTGTCCTCGCGTCCTTCCGAGTTTGTTCTTTTGAGGTCGCCTGGCAAGTCGCCTGGTCTCTACGAGAACGCAAGTCCGTTCTTTGCATTCTTGGAATTGAGGAACAGCCTGAGCGTCACATAAGACAGATGCGTTAAGTTCAACTCATCAAATCAGTCAATGTTCAATCAAAAAAACGTTCATGCCTACTTCAGTGTATAAAGTAGTTGCTGCGTTTTGCCCTCTGTAGGACATTATAGCTCTACTCATTATACACCGGTTACACAGTACAGTACAATGTTGTGTCAAAATGTTTCTCAATTTATCATCTCGTTCAAAGGTCTCTGCTCGTGTCTTCCGTGGACTGTGAAAATAAATTTATTCAGCTTTCCTCTCCAATCTCCTCTACTAAGATAACTGCAGGGAGAGCCGTTCAGCCCTCTGCCCTGTTAATTAGCCCTGTAATTACAATGTGATCAGTGCAGCACAGCTCGAGTGTGTAATGGTGTGCTGCTTAAGTCTCCCCAACAGAGTCTAGTTACTGTTCTCCTGTTGTGTGAGTACTGCATACGAAACGGAACTGTTTAGTGAAGTTTAAAGGAGTATTTCACACAAAAATTATCATAACATATTTACTCCACCGTAACTTTAAAATCTCACTTGCACATATTGAAGATATAGATGACATGGGAAAACACGTCAAGCATGGGTCTGTTCCTTACACAAAGCTATCGTATGAGTTTAGAAGACTTGAAGTTTTGAAGTTTTATGATTGTATTTTTGGTAGCTTGTCCACTCACTGTCCACTTTCGTTCTATGGAAAACAACATCTGCATTCTCCTGCTGAAATAAAAGGGGAAAAAAAAGAAAAATACTCTTGACAGTTTCAGAATCTATGACACCACACCATAGCTTAGCTTTGGGCACATCCCTTATATATTGTAATATCCTGGCTGGTTAATTTGATATCAGTTTTTATCAGAATCTGAGCAAAGGTGAACATCAAACCCATACATCACAGGGCAATCACAGTCTAAAAGCGCCGTTTTCTGTCACAACTCAATTTGGACAAAATGTGCACAGCAGTATAGCCACGCTTTCTCTTTTTCTCTCTATTTGTCTGTCTTTCTCGAATCCTTCTCCATATTTCTTTCTCTCTCTTTGCCCAGCCTCTTTGCCCAGTCCACTGCTTCCATTGGGAAGTGTGATTTGTCAGGGCAGCAGCCTAGTGTTTGAAACCAATTAAGCCTTTACAAATGAGTATTAATCATCAGGGCCAAGGCCGATCAAAGGCAGGCCTCCCACATCCGGAGGTATAGATTTTCATTCGCTGGAGGGAGAGAGGCCAGTGTATGTCTCTCTGTGGGCAGATCACCTCCTGTTCCAGCAGCAGATAATTTGTTTTCAATGGGTCTGGATCAATGGGCTTGACTGTTCTAGGAACAGAGGGGACACTGCGCTGGTAATTGGATGGAGTAAATTGCAGTATTTGTGAAAAGCCAAACAGGTGACGTCAGACAGCCCAAGCAAACCGACCCCATCTGATTTCCGCTCGAGTGTATCGTTCCATTAAATTGACTGAAGCTGTGATGTCCTATTGGCTTGGTTTTAAAAGGTCAAGTCTTGCTATATTAAAGTGTTCTATTTTTCGTCTTGTAAATGAGAGACTATACTGTGATCACCAAACACATCACCAGTACATCACAACCGTCGCTCTACATCTGTAGCCATGACAACACCACCAGCAGATGACAGTGAGCCTCTCTCCTTTCCCCTCTCCCTATCTGTCTATTTGCCTCATCATCTGAGTTAAAGGCTCTGTTAAAGTTGGGATGGGCAGCCGTCACCTCTAATTTGCCGATTAATCTGTTACAAGCACTGATCCCTGAGGAGCTACAATCTACATACTGCTCCTCTGACTTACATCTGTCCTGCTGCTAGACTATAACCGTTACACCTAAAGCAGCTGCACCTGACCTGACAGCTTTCCTGTATTTTACCTTTTAAAAATTCTTTATTGCTAATAAATCTCATCTCTGTTCCTAAATCTAGTGAGCTGCCTATCTAGACAGGCATCATAGGCAAATATATGTGGTAGCATCACATGTATCCTTTGTGGAGAAGATGGAGGACTGAGAATATATATATAGAAAACATACATATATTCATAAGACATTTCATTAAAATGTTATTAAACAATTTTATTAAGTGGAATCCTTTTCGCATCAGCGCCAATCCATTCCTTCATTTGTGTCCTTCAGTCAGGCTGTTGACCGGAACAAATGCGACTGCCAGTGCTCAATGACCCCGCTCACTTGAAGCTAATGGAGCCTAGTTGACGCTGCCTTAAAATTACGAGCGTGCCTCCCTCTCTCTCCCCCTCTCTCTCCCTCTCTCTCCCGGCGGTTTCTTTCCTCATACATGGATAATGGATACTGGAGTTGATGCTGATCCAGGGAGGTATCAGACAGGGATTCCACAAAGCCGTTTTCCCAGATTGTTTGTGGGAAGCCGAGCCGCCATCAGAAGATGCTGACACCCATTCACAGCAAGAAAAGCACATTTACCTTTCAGGTGGACATTGAATCCTGTGTTGGACACTTTATTCCCTTTTTTTTCATTTTTCTGTTCATTTTCTTTAAAAGAGAAATGTTTTTGAGTCTGAACCCACTGTGTCTGTTTTTGCACACACCACATTTGCCATGCAAAAGAATAATAATCAGCTTTGCGTGCTGTGGAGTGATACAAATACTGTAGCTCTTTGAAGTTGTTTATCATAAATAAACCACGGCTCTAGACCAATTAGCATTATGAACCAGAGGTATCTGTTTTATAAATATACACAGTAGTTTAATATTATGTTTATTCACTAAAAGGCTGTATTCATTAACATTACTTAGCATGCATTAGTTAACATGAAATAAGAATTAACAATACTTTTTTGCAACAGCACTTAAGTAATTATAATTCCAGTGAAAACAAATCTTAATGCTACACTACAATGACTTAAAAGGGTTTACTGATAATGGGTTGGACAACTTGATTGACCAGCTCAAAGCCCAGACCTGATCGGTACTGACATGCTGGAATATAAATGGACCCTTCTCAAACTTTTACAACAAGGTTGAAAACACAATGGGCCCTATCATACACCCGGCACAATGCGACGGCAGGCGCAACGCAAGTGTTTTTTGCTAGTTTCAGCCCGACGCAGTTATCATTTTCATATCCAGCGCCACGTTGTTTAAATAGCAAATGCATTTACACCCATTTGTGCACCCATGGGTGTGCTGGTCTGAAAACGAGGTGTGTTCAGGTGCATTGTTGGCGCATTGCTATTTTGAGACAACTGAAAACGACTGCGCCATTGACCAACAAAAACCTGGTCTAAAGTCAATAGGGCAGTATTTTTTTGTTATTTAAAGAGTGTGTTAATATGCACCTATAGGGTCCACAACGCGCGTACACTTTGCTTATTACACACACAGGGACACGCAGCAGCACACAAACATTTTGAAATATGAAAAATTAAGTTATTGTGTACATAAATATAATAATGCCTACATGTCATAATGGATAGTCATTGCATGTCCAGAATTAGCCTACCTATTTGCAGTAATGTTGAACAAGTATGCGTCATTGGACGAGCAGATCCGTTTCCTCGCTAGAGAAGCGTTCAGTTTTTCCGCTTGCAAATTCCGCCATGTAAATAGTGAATCCGCCATGGGCGAGCGCAACTGGCTTTTAAAGGGAATGGGAGATGAGACTCTGATTGGTTTATTGCACGTTACGCCCAAAACACACCCATGACTCATTAAGAGAATAGGGACAACCCTTTTAGACCATGCGCCGGGCCGTTGTTAAACTAGCAAAAGTGGATTCGGACACGCCCTAAGTGCACTTTCGATGTGCGCTTTAGACCATGCACTTAGACCGTTAATATAGGGCCCAGTATGTTGTATTTGGTGAATTAAATCTACAAAAAAAATTATGAAAATTGTATTTACAGAAATTACTGTAATAGCCAAACCCATGACAGTCCTGAAGTGACATTGTGATGAGAATCAGTTCTTTATGCTTTGTGAAATAGGAAAAGTATTGGGGATAACCACGACAGAAGCTTCTTCCACACTGCACCCTCAATGTATTGATCTGCACAAGGTGATATAACATTGACAGCTTAAAAATGACTTTTAATTTGTCTGCAAGAACAACCTCTCTGCTTGTAGTCCATGCTACCTTAAAAAACAAGCACAAAGAAGCTATTACTTTAAAGACTTCTCTCCTGTTAGATCACACGCATATCACTCAGCAGACACCAGCATCGCAATCAACTTGTTACATGAAGATGAAGTGCGTGTGAGGAAATGGGCTCTCCATCATTTGTCATGTGTCAAAGAGTGAGTGCGTGCTTTGTTTGGCTCCTATCTCTCCGAAATGGATTACCTTCATCAGCGCATGTCAGGAGCAGTGAGGGAAATTTATTGAGCACGTGACATTAAGCAGCCAACAGGGATGACATCACCACCGTGCAGGAAATCAATGTGACTCCTAGCTTTTGCTGGTCTCCTTAATTGTAATGTAGTTTGAGACTCAAAGAGACAGACCATGAGCAGGGCACAATTCTCATTTGATTTTGCCAAGCAGTGCCAAGAATTTGTTCTAGACTTCTGGGGGCCCTAAGCAAAATGACCCCCGACCCCTTAATCTGTTCTTTCAGAGCAGTTTCAACAAACTACAGTGAGTTAAAACAATTAGTAATAATACTATACAAAATAAAATTACAAACAATAGAACAAATACAATAGAAAAAAAGATGACAAATGAAATAAACAATTTAGCCTACAACTAATAATAGCCTATACAGAAATTGAATAAAGTAATCAAATGTAAAAATAAAAGTCTGTATTGTCTTATATAGGCTATTCTAAATTAAATATACATTGACTCTTATTAAAGTTATTCAGTGAAGCGCATTCATTTTCTTTTGTTGTTTCATTAACAATAAATGACAGACCGCACTTTATTACACTTTATGCACAGATCTAATATACTGACAAGCATTCGATTACTTTCCAAACTGTTTATGTTCACTTATGACATAACTGACATAACTTATGACTTTAAGTGACAAGACAGGCATTTTGACATATTTTTGTGTATATTTGTCATTTAAGCGCACACCCAAAGCTCAAAGAAACCTTTACTTGTCTGTGTTTTTCTCCATCTCAGATTGCGCGCACAGAAAGCCACCTGGGGAAAAGCATTTCTTTCGCAGCTCAAAATTCCTTTTTTTTGTGCACGTCCAGCAGGAGACTGTATATTATGACAGTCATGTTACATGATTTGACTGATTTGGATGGTATGTAGGAAGGGTGACAGCGTCCTGCTTTAAAGGAAAGGAATGGAATGCGGCATCATGTTTTCATAATTGTTGGAAGTCAAAATAAAAAATGCGAAACTATCGCATACTTAGGGCCCTATCATACACCTGGCACAATGCGACGCCAGGCGGGACGCATGTGTTTTTTGCTAGTTTCAGCCCGACGCAGATATCATTTTCACGTCCAGCGCCATGTTGTTTATATAGCAAATGCACTCGCGCCCATCTGTTCGCCCATGGGCGTGCTGGTCTGAAAACGAGGTGTGTTCAGGCGCATTGTTGGCCCACTGCTATTTTGAGGCAACTAAAAACGATTGCACCATTGACCAACAAAAACCTGGTCTAAAGTCAATAGGGCAGTATTTTTTTTGTTAATTAAAGGCTGTGTTAGTAATATGTGCCTATAGGCGGTGCACAATGCGTGTACACTCTGCTTATTACAGATGGGATGCAGCAGCACACAAACATTTTTAAATATTCAAAATAAAAGGATTCCTCTCTGGAGAAGCATTCAGTCTTTCCACTCACAAATTCTGCCATGTAAATAGCGAATCCGCCATGGTGCAAGCGCAACTGCCTTTTAAATGGAATGGGAGATGAGACTCTGATTGGTTTTTGGCACGTTACGGCCAAAACACACCCATGACTCATTAAGAGAATAGGGACAACCCTTTTGGACCATGCGCCTGCTTGTTGATTCAGAGTTTGCGTCATCTGAAGTCCACGCAGAAGATGTCATAGATGCCAATGGGGTAAGAAAAATAATCTTGTTTCTGTTTGAAATCTTGTTTCTTGTTTGTCCCAAAATTGGACTGGATATTTGGACTGGATCAAGACAAAAATACAAAAAGCATTTTTTTGCAGTGCAGAGGAAAGCTGTCCCCATTTCTATGACATTACAGTCACACATTTGAAACCAAAAGCTGATTGGTCAAATTCTGGAAAGCTAAAAATTAAAGCTCCTCCCAATTGAATGGCTTCTGTGTTGAACAAAAAAAAGTCTCTGCAGTCTCTTCTGTTGGCATCTAATTAAGGTTCTTGCTATATAAGACTAGGTTGTCTGTATATTTGCATTCTTTGCAAGGCAAACATTTTTTTTTGTTGCAAAAAATTACTCTTGAACCACTTAACAGTCAGACGTCATTCAACCTATCTGAAAAATGTTTGTTTGTTTGTTTTTGTTTTTTTTATTCTGTATTACATTCCCAACATAGCCAAACATCACACCTTCCTGTCTGTTATGATAATGAGCTGTTTTCACACCAATCAAGCAGAGAGGATACGAATGAACACACCCCACTGAAATGATCCACATGATCTTGCAGTCAGTATCTGAACACAGCATTGCGCATTAAACAAGCATCAGTGTTCATATTGAATAAAGCACTCTCTCTGCCTTCCCAGAAAGTTTAATTAATCCAATTGAGCTGCTTAGTGTCTTATCAATAGGCATTGTTTAAAGATGGCTAGGTTATCCAGGCAAATCCCATCCGCTGAAGCCCGCTTCATTACCCGATAATACTCATGAAAGAGAAGGGAACTGTGCTCATGCAGATTAGGAGAGAAGAGTTTTCTCATATAAGCTTGCAGCTCAAATCTCTCCAATCAGGCAAGAGCGCCAGTTCATGGCTGCATTTATTGGATTGGAATGGATTTGATTGGGTGGTTTATAGTTTTAACACGCTGGAAAACGACCGTCATGCTTTCTCTGGCTTTGCATGTGCTGAGCTGGAGTGTCCATGTTTAGTGTGTTAATCTCTCTGTGATCTGAGTGAAACTGAACTTCATGCTAACAGAGAAAGAGGTTTAGAATAAAGAGAGAAAGAGTGATTGGAGCATTTCTGGGGTCCAGAGACATTGCATGTGTGTCCCATGTTAAGTGATAAGTGCATAACATATAGTCATGACCAAAAGTATTCGCAGTGACATAAATTTTGTGTTTCACAAAGTTTGCTGCTTCAGTATTTGTAGATGTTTGGTTTACATGTTTCCATGGTATACTGGAAAACAATAAGATTATCAAAAGGCTTTTATTGGCAAAAACATTTAATATATGCAAAGAGTCAACATTTACAGTGTTGACCCTCCTTCTTCATAACCTTATAATAAAAGTTTCTGGGCCAAATCATGACTGATGGCGATCCAGTCCTGCCTTATTGATGCTCGATTTGTGGGCTTCTGCTCGTCCACTCGCCTTTTGACCACAGGTTCTTTATGGAATTAAGATATGGCTAGTTGTCTGGTCACAGATCCAAAATGTGTATGTAATGATCTCAGAGCCACTTCATTATCACTCTTGCCTTGTGACATGGTCCTGGAATAGGAAAACGAACAGTCACCACCAAATTGCTCCTGAATCGTTGGGAGAAGTTTTTCTTGCAGGATTTTTTGATGATATTATTTATTTATGGTAGTGTTTTGGGGCAGAATTGTGAGAGAGCCCACTCCCTTGGATGAACAGCAACCCCATACTTGGATGGTCTCAGGATGCTTCACTGTTGGCACGACACAGGACTTATGGTAGCATTCACCTTTTCTTCTCCGGACAATCGACTTTTCAGATATCCCAAAGAGTCGGAAAGGGGGTTTCATCAGAGAAAATTACTTTGCACCAATCTTCTGCTGTCCAATACTTGTACTGCCTTCAGAATTTCAGTCTGGCCCCTGAAGGAGTTTTGGTTCCTTGCCACTGTCGCCTTTGTCTTTTGGCTTGCTCAGTTGGGGACACTACATTTTCAACTATATTACTGATCTGCCCGCATGGAGACTATATGATAATTAAAATGAGCTGGATGATATCACCGTTTTCTCAAGAACAACTGTACAGCCGAATCAAATTCTGTTGCATTATTTTCCTGTTTAACACTGTGAAGCTGCTTTGAAATAATCGGCATTGTAAAAAGCGCTATATAAATAAAGGTGACTTGACTTGACTTGATGATTGTCTTGGAGAGAAGTGACTTCTTTGCTGCCCTCCTTGACGCCAAACCATTTTCCAAAAGTCTTTGCCTCACTGTGGGTGAGCACTGGTTGTAACATAATTCTGTAGCTGACTCCTTAGGAGGAGACAGTCCTGGCACTTACTGGACATTCTGGGATGTCCTGAAGCCTTCTTCACTGCAGTTGAACATCTCTCCTTGAAGTTCTTGATGATCCAGTAAATGGTTCTGTCAGGTGCAATATTCTTTGCAGCAATTTCCTTGTATGTGAGGCCATTTTGATGCAAAGCACTTTGGAGCAGGGGCGTTTCCTCTGAGTAGGCAAGGGAGGCAGTGTCTCTTTAAAATAAACTGAATGATAAAATAAACTATATAACAAAAATAAAACATTGCAAATATTACAAAATGTGAAATTAAACGGTGTAAAAGTCACTCGTTTTTATAAAGTAATAGTGTCCAACAGCGACACCCGCAGGTGAAGTTACAGAGGGAGGCACGCCTCCTCTGTCCCCATTGACTTTTAACAAAGCCCCTAATATGTGTGGTGAGTTTTGTACGGGGTAATAGAAATTAATGGGGAAAAGTCATGTGAGAGGAGGCAATGGCTCCATCGCGCTATGACTGGATATGATTGGATCCCGCCTCTTGTTTTTCGTGCACGTTCTGGTATCGGCCTGAACGAAGACAAGGATGCCGTTAATGTGAAGACTAATTAATAAGTAAGTAAACAACTCAGCCACTTACAATTTATCCACGCTTTATGTCACGTCAAAATCAAACTTGAAATGGCCCGGAAACATGATGACTGTGGGTTTTTTTAAGTGAGCAATCAGCTTGGGGAAATTAAAGGTACGTATTCGTGTCTGTGAGCAGTGTGTACAAGCTTGATGACTGCTGAAAATAAGTAGATTATTAAAAAGAAAAAGTTGAACATTAGTTCACCAAAAAAAATTATTGTTTAAATTTTTATATAAATATAAAAATGCGTAAAACACTAACTTGATTTAATGTATACTTGGTTTTAACGAATAGAATATCATAGCGTAAAAATACAAAACAGAATGTATTTGGTCTCTCTTTTTTATGTAATGTTTATTTAATCACAAAACAATTAAGTGTAACAGGGACATACATTTACATTCGATATATTAAAAAACTTTAAATGAGGACTTTGCCTCCATTTTAAAACACTACTGCACACCACTGCTTTGAAGGTAACCATTGCTAACACAATGATTGGAAGCACTTCTTCCCTCCTTTTATAAAAATCCATCTGCTCTTATAATCTAATCAGAATGATAGAGTGATTTCACCTGACTAGTACTTTCCAATGTGCTGATGATACGATGAGTGAAATCATGTTAACTGGTCAGTTTGTGCCAGGGCCAAAAACAGTTAAAATGCAAATGATCACTCTGCACAATGATCTAGAAACAATGTGAATTAACAGCACAACAACTAAAGCAGCAAATTTTGCGAAATGCAAAATTGATGTCTGCCAAATACTTTTGGAGGCATTATGCATTATGCCTAATTATTATACAGCATTATGATGCAGATATTTGTTTTACGTTTGTAAGGTGGGTGTACTACAACATTCTATTCTAAATTGATCTTTTTCTTGTTTTCTGGTACGAACATGTAAACATCCTTTAAAAAATTTGCTCCAAGATATTAAAATTACAGGAATTTTCTGTATCTATCTTTTACTTGTATTTTGAATTATAGCATTGTACCAGCACATTTTCTTTTTTCTTCTTCTTACAGTGTACTTTCAGAGAATACGTGTATCTGGTCTTACAAAATTGACAAAAGCTGATTTTGTAGCTAAATGTATCTTGTTTTAAAAGCCACTTTTTTATAGCAAATTGTTTATAAGACTGAATTAAAAACAAAACATACTTCATTAAATATTCACACACTAAACATTAATGAGATCAATGTTATCAACATTGTGAATATGCAAATTAGAACATTAGGCCAGAATGAACAATGTTAAACATGGGTTAAACATGACCCAGTTATGTTACAGCCTTATTCCAAAATGGAATATTACTCCATAATTTTTTTCCTCAATTCTACAAACAATACCCCATAATGACAACGTGAAAGAAGTTTGTTTGAAATCTTTGCAAATCATTTACATAAGTATTCACAGCCTTTGCTCGATACTTTGTTAAAGCACCTTTGGCACCAATTACAGCCTCAAGTCTTTTGAGTATGACGCTACAAGCTTGGCACACCTATTTTTGGGCAATTTCTCCCATTCTTCTTTGCAGGACCTCTCAAGCTCCATCCGGTTGGATAGGGAGCGTCGGTGCACAGCCATTTTCAGATCTCTCCAGAGATGTTCAATCGGGTTCAAGTCTGGGCTCTGGCTAGGCCACTCAAGAACATTCACAGAGTTGTCCTGTAGCCACTCCTTTGTTATCTTGGCTGTGTGCTTAGGTTCGTTGTCCTGTTGGAAAATGAACCTTCTCCCCAGTCTGAGGTCTAGAGCGCTCTGGAGCAGGTTTTCATCAAGGACATCTCTGTACATTGCTGCATTCATCTTTCCCTCGATCCTGACTAGTCTCCCAGTTCCTGCCGCTGAAAAACATCCCCACAGCATGATGCTGCCACCACCATTCTTCACTGTAGGGATGGCATTGGCCAGGTGATGAGCGGTGCCTGGTTTCCTCCAGACATGACAGGCCAAAGAGTTCAATCTTTGTTTCATCAGACCAGAGAATTTTGTGAATCTCTGAGAGTCCTTCAGGTGCCTTTTGGCAAACTCCAGACAGCCTTTTACTGAGGAGTGGCTTCCGTCTGGCCACTCTACCATACACGCCTGATTGGCGGAGTGCTGCAGAGATGGTTGTTCTTCTGGAAGTTTCTTCTCTCTCCACAGAGAAATGCTAGAGCTCTGTCAGAGTGACCATCTGGTTCTTGGTCACCTCCCTGACCCCGTTCGCTCAGTTTGGCCGGACGGCCAGCTCTAGGAAGAGTCCTGGTGGTTCCAAACTTCTTTCATTTACGGATGATGGAGGCCACTGTGCTCATTGGGACCTTCAGTGCTGCAGAATTTTTTCTGTACCCTTCCCCATATCTATGCCTCGATTCAGTCCTGTCTCTGAGGTCTACAGACAATTCCTTGGACTTCATGGCTTGATTTGTGCTCTGACATGCACTGTTAACTGTGGGACCTAATATAGACAGGTGTGTGCCTTTCCAAATCATGTCCAATCAACTGAATTTACCACAGGTGGACTCCAATCAAGTTGTAGAAACATCTCAAGGATGATCAGGGGAAACTGGATGCACCTGAGCTCAATTTTAAGTGTCATGGCAAAGGCTGTGAATACTTATGTACATGTGATTTTTTTTTTTTTTAACACATTTGCAAAGATTTCAAACAAACTTCTTTCACATTGTCAAACTTCTTTCACCTCTTTTACATTGTATCTATCCATCCATCCATCCATTAGTCACATTACAGTTTTTAAAAGTGGCGAAGGTAGCCCCTTCTATGTGGTGCTGCTGGACTGAGAGTGAAAGACCCACAGTAGTGCCAGGACTGAGACTGGCATCACCACAGCAGGGGGAGGTCTGGAGCCCTGCTCCATCTGCTGCTGCCCAGGCGGTGTGCCCAGAATAGTGCCCTTCATGCACACATTCATATCCAGAGCATCTCCCATGTTATGAGCCCAGTTTTCTGCCCTGTCTCTTCCTTCTCTTCCTAAAATGGCGTCTTTCTCCCTCTCTGCATTTAGTCTATAATCTCATTTCTGTTCTGTTCATGTCTGATGCACATTACTATGCTGAAATGACAATGATTGTTCAAAGTTTTAAAATGGGGATATGCACACACCTGCTACACATAAATTTCTATATTAATGCACATACTGTAAACTTCCTACAGTTGAACTAGTGAAGTATATGATTTGGCTGAGAAAAAGTTTATTGTGACTATTAACAGAGGAACATACTGAGCTGAGATATTGATGTTTCTGAAAACATCTGTATAACTAAAATGTTGTGTTCACAATGATGCAAAGATGGCTGCCATGGTTAAAGCATAATAATAATAATATTAATAATAATCTTCATGAAAATAATAAAGAATTCCATCAGTTCTTTTAAAAAACATTTTAAAAAGCAAAGAGAGTATGTATTTAATATCTTTTTTATTAGAACAAATGTTCTAACAAAATATATTACTTAATTAATTTATTTTATATGGAATCTAACTTTTTTTTTGTTACTGAAACTTGGGACATTTGTGTTTCTATTGTTTTCTATAAAGCAGGAAGAAGTATAATGCTTCAGATTTAGCGTAAATGAAGCTATCACTCCCACTAGCCTTTGACCCTGCAAATGTGTGTGTACTGCGACACAATAAGAGAAGGTAAATTGCTGGACTGTTCTGGGGTCAGGACATATCAGGTTAGTCTTAACACAGTTTCAAGGTTCTTAGGTGATGTGACTGGGGTGCGTTTGAGATCAACAGTGATGTTCTTTTCTTCTGTGTTGGAGTAAAACACACACACGTGGATGAGCAGATCTGACCGCAAGAGAACAGAGTGTGTTTGACAGCTCATTACTCGCCTGAAAGCCACATAGATCATGGTGTGTTTACCCGTCTCATTGCTTTGTCACTGCGTGCAGATCGGCCAGTGAGAGGAGAGAGAGAGAGAGAGAGAGAGAGTATGAGCCTGGGGCAGATCTGTCAGGCAGCATGATGTATGCGTGTGTGTGTGTTATGGATGAATATCAATGCTACATTAAAGTCCACTGAAGTGTGTTTCTATGTAAGGCGCAAAGTGATTTAAGAATTTAAGTAAATATATTTACATGCCTGTGTGTAAAGTGTGTAAGGCTAGCACATCCAGTATACAGCAACACTTTTTCATGCTATTTCATCGTGACATGTACATGAAAAAAGTAGAAAAACAATTGAATAGAGGGACTAGAGGAAGTTACGGAGCCCATAAAGGGACATAGTGAAGGGAAAAAAAATTAGATGGAGGGAAAATTATTTGTCAATGCTTTTCCATTCTCTCGCAAATGTTTTTTCGTTCCGCCGAGAAACTTGGCGTTCGCTTGCAAAGAGCTCAAAACATTTTGCAAGCAAACGCAAAGTTTCTCGGGGGAACGCAAAACATTTGCGAGAGAACGCAAAAACATTTAGTTAAATTTTCTGTCCCCTTTAATTTTTTCAGATTTTTTTTCTTCCCACCACCATGTCCTTTTAGGGGCTCAGTAGAAAGTAGTATTTATCTGAAGAGGTGGCACAAAAAAAAGAGACCTAAAAATCTGAGCACTGGTTTCGGGAGGGAAATCTGCAGTATGGGTTTAAACTAAAATGTTTTATATTGAGCTGAGAGCTACACTCATAATGGCAGATGAGCATCGTCAAGTTACTTAGGTTTGGAAGATGTACATAACTTTTTGGTAACACTTTATAATAGTGTTTAATTTTTAAACATTAATTACTTTAGTTAACATTAAAAAATGATGAATAATAAGTATTTCTACATGATTTATTAATCTATAGTTCATGTTCATTTTAAAATGAACATGAACTGTAAACTATTGTAGCATGAATAACAGTGAACAATGAATTTTTATTAAAGGGATAGTTCACCCAAAAATTACCCCTTAATTTACTCACCCTCAAGCCATCCTAGGTGTATTTGACATTCTTCTTTCAGACGGATGCAATCAGAGTTATATTAAAGACCACCTTCCGTATTCAACTTACGGAAAAAGCATAACTGACGCAACATATGACTAGAACATAGCATAAGCGTTTTGAACTGCTAGAGGCGTTACACTTTCTTCGTAAGTTGAATACGGAAGGTGGTCCGCCGGAAGCTAGATATTTTACTTTATAAAGTTTTAAATATGGATTTTTTTTTTTTACACAAACCCATTGATTCACTTCAGAAGGCCTTTATTAACCTCATGGAGCCGTGTTGATTACTTTTATAATGGATGGATGCACTGCCATTATAATGCTTGGATTAGCCAGGACATTTTTTAATATAACTCTGATTGTATTCGTCTGAAAGAAGAATGTCATATACACCTAGAATGGCTTGAGGGTAAGTAAATCATGGGATCATTTTCATATTTGGGTGAACTATCCCTTTAACAAACGTTAACTTTTTTTAGGTTAATAAATGCTGGAAATAATATATTCTTCATGGGAAGTTCAATGAACTAATGTTAACAAATGAAACCTACATGTTGAGTGTTGCCGTTATTTTTAATGGTAGGCTTTCATTTCATATTTATTTATCTGTTTATTAAATACTTCCTGTCTTCTCTTTTTCTTCCATGTGTTTCCCGCTCTACCATGTCATGTCATGTGATCTGCTCTTCAGGTAAGTGTCTGTTTTTTCCACCCATAATCAATGTCACCTCTGCTATTCCTATTTACTGTAAGATAAATGGATGACTGTGTTTTTGTTGGCACCTAAAGTCATGATTGTTAATGTAATGGTGTAGAATAGCTAATGATTTTATTGTGAATAATAAGAAAATAAGATAAATATTATGGAGTTTTATTCCATATATCAATTACAAATATGGCAAATAATAGCAGCCATGCAAATCCTATGCTGATAAGTTTTGGATCTGATGGGCTTCAGTTTGCATGAGTGTAGAGCGAGTGGTTTCGTATGTTCACAGGAAACACTTGTTTGATTTGATAATTTTGATAAGTTTTCTTTGCTTTAAAGAATTGTGTCTCAAGGTCAGTCTGGTGTCAGATAAGGGTCATAGAGCAGAAGCAAACTGATTATTTTTACTCTTGTAAATTATATTTTGGACACATTTTCTTATACTGTCTCTTATAATTGTTTGGCAAATGTGTTCTTACACACACACACACACTCATATTCTGTTTTGCCATCTTTGTGGGGACTCTCCATAGGCGTAATGGTTTTTATACTGTACAACCTCTATATTCTATTTCCCTACACTAACCCTACCCATAAAATTACCCATCACAGAAAACTTTCTGCATTTTTATATTTTCAAAGAAACATCATTTAGTATGTTTATTAATCAGTTTCCCTCGTGGGGACTGCTGGCTGGGTCCCTACAATGTAGGTGATCTCAGGTTTTCCTTATGGGATATACAAACCTGTACACATACATACACACTCCATAGCAGCAGACATGTTCAATGTGGAAATGCCACTTAGCTGCTAATATCCAATTGATGTGTCTCTATCACAGTGATAACACAAACCCACCTGTGCTGATCTCAGATCTAAATGTATCAATGGCTCTTCGATTGGATGGATATGGTTGCTAAGAGACATGTGAGTTTGGTGGTAGTGTGTTGGATCTGGGGCTCTCAATGCTGGAGTGTGTGTAGGGATGGTGAACACACAGATCAAAACTGATGAAGGGATCAGAGGACAGATTCCGAAATCGCCCCCTAAACCCTCAATCACTATTCCCTACATTAGTCCACTTATACATTTCACTTGAAGGAGTGAATTCAGACAGCCGTTGAGTGTACATCAGTTGTACACTCGTTATTGAGGTGCATTGTGGGATTGAATGAGTGCACTCAATAACGTCCACTGTGATTTCAGACACTACTACAAATGGCTGTCCCCTCAAATAATGCTCTATTTGAGGGTATAGGGGGTGATTTCGGATTCAGTCTTAGTAAAAACAGACAGGACAAGGCCAAAAAAAAATATTTGAATTTCAAAATAAAAGACCTGTCATGGAAAAAAAACTAGAACGTGAAACATAAGAACCAACAAAATGCACAATGACAGTGTTGCAGACAATTGTGCCGCAATTTTCATTTTTGGGTGAACTATCTTTTTTTTTCTCATGCACTGAGCCAAAAATCTCCACTTCAGTAGCTTTTACATACACCAGCTTTATAGTTTATTTCTAGCTATATTCTGAAGTTTTTTTGCAGAGGGATTTGTTCATATGTCACTTGCCTGTTTTTTATACAACATTTTATTCCTAGAAACATGGTGATTTTTTGGGCAGTATTTTTTTATTTGTGGAGTAAAACAAAGAGATCCAAAATCCCGCCTGTAAAAACCTTTGACTCTAAAATGTCAACAAAATGAAACAAGAATTTTGAAACTAGCTTTATCCAAAGTTCAGATTTTTTTTCTAGAAATGTATGCAAACAAGTGCATATTTATTTAGATAATAAAGCATTTGCATATTTAAACATAGAATTTCAGAAAACGTGTAATACATAGAAAATGTGACTTAATATAATCAATAAACCGGTTACATTTTCTACCTTATTCACCTGGAGTGTCTTGCCTTAAGCAGGAAACATCTAAGAAATACAAATAGGATTCAGCTGGGGAGTAGGATTCTAAAACATAGTTAGAACATAGAAGATTAGTTTGTTCTAAAATAAAAAAATGTAGTAAGGTTTATTCACCATGCTGAGGCATTTCCTTTATAGACTTCCATTCGAACATAAGGGTCTCTTGTGTACCTGTCTGGTCCCACCACATTTTTCAAAATTTAGCCTCCCCCTCAGGGATAGGGTCTACCATATGTGTCCATAAAACTACATCAGAGCAACTCCACCCACAGGGAGTATATCAATAACTAGTAACCAAAAGCTTATTCTACTAAAGTAGAAGTCCCACCTTTACTATGCAAAGCACAGGGGGAGTCTCTCTGGAGACGGTAGGCAAAAAGGAGGCAGTTCCCCAGATGCCCCAGCTTTTGTCTGGAGACTCAACTGAGGCAAACAGGGTCAACCCCAGGGAGCAGAAGCCATAAATTACTGTACAGCAATCACCCCAGAGCTCTAAGAGCCACGGCCTTAAAGAAAATAGAAAATCTTGTGATGAGCACTGCGGCACCATCTGCTTGCCCCGAGGTCAGACGTGGGCACATTCCGGGCTCTCTTTGTGTGTGAACATTCCTCAGCATTAATGGGTCACAATGGCTGTTTGTTTTATCACAGATCAGTGGAAATGACTGCAATCGTCATATACATAAACAGAGAGAAGTAGATCCCAGCTACAATGTCCGTCTGCAAGACGCATGCAGTTTTGTTTATTAACCACTAGAGCACCAAAAGTGTAGGGTACAAAGGGACTAAAGGCGCACCCGGGTAAAATACTAAATTTGACTTTATTCTCTTTTAAACTACTAGATGGCACAAAAATTCAGCTCAGCACTTTTCTTAACACCCGCTTTTGATAATGCACATGGAAATTTGGCTGTTTTTAAAAATGTTGTAGATTTATCATCACAGACTCATTGGAAAAACGTACCTGTGGAAAAATTTCTGCAAAATGCAGAATACCTACCAATACTTACACACATACATAAAGTTTCCAACAGAAATGAACACTAGATGCAGAAAAACAGCAAGCATTTTAAATCCTTTTCATAATATCAAAATTATGATTACTGGGGCAGATTATGGATTAATAAATATTTACACTATATTGCCAAAAGTTTTGAGACGTCTGCCTTTACATGTACATGAACTTTAATGACATCCCATTCTTAATCCGTAGGGTTTAATAAGTAGTTGGCCCACCCTTTGCAGCTATAACAGCTTCAACTCTTCTGGGAAAGCTTTCCACAAGGTGTTGGAGTGTGTTTATGGGAATTTTTGACCATTCTTCTAGAAGCACATTTGTGAGGTCAGGATGTTGGACGAGAAGACCTGGCTTGCAGTCTCCGCTCTAATTCATCCCAAAGGTGTTCTGTGGGGTTGAGGTCAGGACTCTGTGCAGGCCAGTCAAGTTCCTCCACACCAAACTTGCTCATCCATGTCTTTTTTTCTTTATGGATCTTGCTTTGTGCACTGGTGCGCAGTCATGTTGGAACAGGAAGGGGCCATCCCCAAACTGTTCCCACAAAGTTGGGAGCATGAAATTGTCCATTTTTGGCATGACATGGTTAGATTCAGATGGTAAATATCATATATTAAGTTGGGTGTCCACCTTAGAGATAATCACCATATTTATAATGAAACCATCACATTTACAAATATGATATTAATCATATCATATAATAAAATATATTTATTTGTTTCTACTGTAAAGCTTTACAGCTATATTAAATTATTATGGTATTACATTCAATGCTTTCAGAATCTTTACTTTTTAAATAATTTTGTTTCTGTATTTTTAAAATGAAAATATTTTAATATTGTTTATTGGTAAACACAAAGTAACACAAATCATTCATATGTAACTTTATTTACATCTCTCAATTCTCTTCATTCAGTTTTGCCTCTACACTACAGTCACTACAGTTCTTCAGTACAGTCTCTCATCTGTTCTGTCATTTTGTGGGGAAGAATCTTTTCCAAAGATTCTGCATAGCACAATGTCCTTTGATCTCCAAGATCTAGTGACTGCATAATCTTTGAGATGAACTTGTTTTGGTCCTGATTCCAAAATGTGCCTAAATCATCTTGTTTCTCACTAGATTCTGTGCCTATAGCTGCTTGCCTGTTCTCCCTTACTCATCTGCAATACAGTAAAATACAGAGTAAAATGTATTTGTTTGTAAATAGCTAATTTCTGACAAAAAAAAAATCTTATGTTATTCATAATTTAATATCTTGTAGTCATATCCACACGCACACATACTCCCACACACACACCACAAATGTTGAGTTTGCATGTTTTATGGGGACATTGCATAGACATAATGATTTTTATACTGTACAAACTTTATATTCTACCCCTTACACTGCAAAAGAATGCTTACTTAGTTTTTTTTATATATATTTCCAGTCAAAATGTCTAAAAATTCTAATGCATTTACTTAATAAGCAAAATTACATAAGATAAGTTGTCTTGTTTCCTAGAGAAAAAATAATAATTAAGTGCATTTTGCGTAAAAACAAGTAAAAATATCTGCCAATGGAGTAAGAAAAATAAGCTTAAAATATTATTATTTTTCTATTTGTACCCATAAAATAGGGTATACCTGAACCACACACACACACACACATGTATCCAATTGTAACTGATCCTGTTACAGGTCATTTCTACTGGCATCTGTGACACTGCCACCACTGCCATCTGGAAAGTTAAGCATCAAAATTTAAAACAATACTCTCCCTATTACTGTTGAAAACTACATAACTACTGATATCTTGAGATTTTGATTTATTGTTTTATCACAGATCAGTGGAAATGACTGCAATCAACAGGTTCATATACATATAACACTTTAGGTTAAATAGGTTATTTAGGTTTGCATAGACTAAAGCTGTGTGATAGAGCCAAATAAATTGTTATTGTTAGTTGCTTGTAGTTATGCATAATTTACAGCTATTACTTTTGTAAGTACAATTAATGTGTAACTACGTCACAAAATAAGTTTTGAATTGATCCGTCAAATTAGACTTTTGAATTTATTTGTTGACATCAGGGGCATTTCTAGGTTTTAAAAACGACATGACTGCGGCTGATGTCTTGAGATTTTTATTTATTTGAAAAAGAAAACTGATCATATGTTTGTAAATGCTTGTGACATCTAGTGTTACATTTAGTGGTTAAACATTTACATTACATTTGTCTGTCGCCTTTGGCTTTTGGCTTGCTCAGTTGGGGACAATTGGGAAAATTTTCAACTATATTACTGATCTGCCTGCATTGTCACTATATGATAATTGAAATGAGCTGGATGACATCACCGTTTTCTCAAGAACAACTGTACAGCCAAATCAAATTCTGTTGCATTATTTTCCTGTTTAACACTGTGAAGCTGCTTTGAAACAATAAAAGTTGACTTAAAGTTGACTTGACTTGACTTGATTTCCACCAAATTGCACAAATATTCCTCCTTGTATTGGATGTTAAATGTCTTTTATCAATCTTTTTATAAAACAGAAAGTCATATGCTTGCTGTGCCTTAGTGCTTTAACTTCTTTTAAGAGCTGGGCAATATCTTCCGGATTTAGATCTAGCTATATTGTATTTAGGACTTGTGTATGCTTTCAGACTTTGCTTTATTTGATTTCCCCAGCGTTGAAATCAGGCAAATATAAATATCAGGAAACCCGATTGATATTTTACGAGGTGACTAATTCGTGCAAATTTGTACGATTTTTGCTAAATCGCACGTATTTGACGAGTTGCCCAATTCGTATGATTTCGTACGAATGACCTAACCTCAAACCACGCCCCTAAACCTACCCGTCACTGCGGTTTAGACAAATCGTACGAATTCATACGAGCGTTGACGATACTGTCAGAGACAAGGAGAAATCACAAAACTACTTAACACATTTTTATAACCCCATAAAGAGCTAAATGACTGGGACATACTGTAGTGTTCTGAACTCAAATCTAATTTTTCATTTAACTCATCTCCTAAATTAAAATAAAAAATCACTCAGAAATCGTAATTATGATATCAAAACAGTAAGCTTGATAACTTATGACCACTTTCATGTACTCTCAACTGTTCAGGATTAAAAACCTTAATTAATAATTTGAAGGGGGGGGGGATCAATGTTTTAAATGTCCACTTTAACTGAAGTAAAGCTTACATGTGTGCTAACTCGCTTACATCTCATTTCTTTTTGAACGTGATTTGCGTCCTCTGTCCCCTCCTGCTTTTCAGCAACAAGGAACAGCTTGGTGGCATGACCTGGGCAGAATTTTACGCCCAGTGCACAGTTTCATAATTAGCACCCTCCCTCTGCTGCGTCTGATGGGTAATGACACATTTGCAAATTAATTCTTTGAGCTTGACCACAATTAGCATATGGAGATGGGGCTCCTGCAGCCGGCCCCCAAGCACAACTGCTGAGATGAAAGAGAGAGGATGGGGCAGAGGTTAAAGGTCAACTTGAGTTTATTATGTCTGAGCATAGATAGATCTCTTAACCACATGCTTTGTGTCACATTTGTTGATCTATTCATTTCAGCAGTCTGGCGTCCTTGTGCATTCTTTTGTGCATGTGCAAGGGTGAGTAGACCGTCCAGATTTTATGAGGCAGCTGAAGTGTAGGTATTTGTCCTAATAATTAATCTTAGCTTCAGTTACTTGCTATCTTTTGGCCACCATGTGAACTGCATTGTAGTTGAGTCCATGGACTCATTTGATTCTGTGTCCAGGCTGAGACCTGAGTATAGTCTGGGTCAAAACAATTCAGACAACACTGTGTGACCATGAAAATATATTCTGGTCTTGAGTACTACAAAACTGTCTTATAAACTGACATATCTGACAAACCATTTCAATTACCAGTTATCTTATAAAAAAAGAAATAATTTTTTGTGATAGATCTCACTATTTAACAGTGGTATAAGTTTCATTTGAAATTCTTGAATTTGAACTTGAATTAATTTATTAAAATGAATACACAAACTATATACCATATTTTCTGGAACATACAAAAGTGTGCATCATCTGGAACGTGCTGTGACTTATTACAGCATGGCTATAGTGCATTTCCCACATGATGTTTCAATTTTGCTTTAAATAAATTTGTTTGTTTTAAACTTAAAGGGGACCTATTATGCCCATTTTTACAAGATGTAATATAAGTTTCAGGTATCCCCAGAATGTGTCTGTGAAGTTTCGGCTCAAAATACCCCACATATCATTTATTATACCATGTTGTAAATGCCCATTTTTGGGTGGAAGGGAAAACAGGCTGTTTCCGTGCATGTATCTTTAAATGCAAATGAGCTGCTGCTCAACACCCCACTTTCAAGAGGACGGAGCCTGTACAGCTCATGCCTCAGATACTACTCTGCCAAAAAGTAAAACATCTGTTTGGTTTTGATTATCATTTCTATCGCGGTCACGCTCACATGACATTGCAGTTCTTCATCATCATGAAAGTTTATTTTCTGCATGCATTTTAAATCCATATCATTCTAAACTTATAATTCGTGCAAATTTGTAAGATTTTTGCTAAATCGTACGTATTTGACGAGTTGCCCAATTCGTAGGATTTCGTACGAATGACCTAACCTCAAACCCCGCCCCTAAACCTCTGCGGTTTAGACAAATCGTACGAATTCATACGAGCGTTGACAATACTGTCAGAGACAAGGAGAAATCACAAAACTACTTAACACATTTTTATAACCCCATAAAGAGCTAAATGACTGGGACATACTGTAGTGTTCTGAACTCAAATCTAATTTTTCATTTAACTCATCTCCTAAATTAAAATAAAAAATCACTCAGAAATCGTTTATGATGTCAAAACAGTAAGCTTGATAACATTCTAAACTTCTGATATATGGTTTTCTGAGAGCACACATCTGAAGCATGCACACAGAAAGCTGGTTGTCAGGCGGAGCTTCCAGTAAGTATTAAACTAAATTCTCTTTCACATCTTAATATTGCTCTTAAACTGTAAAATACACACAAGGTTATGTCACAAAGTTCACATAAACACAGTCGGTTATGTTTGTGAACGAAAGCAGCAAGTAAAGAAACCACATGCGTATATTACATCTGTGTATTAAAGTGAAAGCAGCGTAATATACAGTACCTACGAAATTGTTGTGGAGTGAGAGGAATTAAAATACGCTTATAGTGTATATAATGTATGAAAACATTATGTTTTATTCATTGATATTTTACATTATTTCCGAATGTAATCAAATGTAATGCAACTTATCTGTTTTTTGTTTTTTTCTCAATAATGCAATTTTTTTGGTGTTTTGTCCCCGACTGGAGATGTCCCTAGAAATGTCCCCGTTTTACAGCTCATTCAAAACAATCTGCAAATACATTGCAAAAAGCCCGACCATCATACAGCAGCCTGCTGGTTATAGGAGCAATCGTGTAGTGATTATTTTTACCAACAGATGGCGCTGCGAGCTACGCTGACTCTACTTGGTCGCGCGCCGCTACGAGCAAAGCGCAATTATCGTCAAATATCAAAAGAAACATTGTTATCGCTTTCAAGGTAGTAACATACTAACTATTCATGTTAAATTAAAGTAATACTGTTTGTATCCGCATTATAACAGGGCCTCAACAGGGTGCAGGATTGTTTTGCGCAACTTTAAATGTCTCCAAAAGTTCCGTCACAACGCAGTAATTTCCACACATCTTAACTACAGGCCTATATTTAAAAAAATAAACAATTGCACTTGCAACAAATACATTTGCAGAATACACATACTTTCTGCTTAAAATAAGCCTAAAATGCTAAATAACAAGCCCAATTAAGGATAGAAAGGGTAATTTTCAAGCACAAACGTAACAAACATTTGGGGCCAGATTTTTTTTGCGTCAACGCAAACCCTCTTTTGGTTTTAAAAAACTACTGTCAGGGTTTACTAAAAAATGCAGTGAAAAATTAGCACTAAAAAAGGCATTTGTAGGAGTCTCCCTTTCAGACGCAAAATTTATGGGAGGAGAGTATATAAATGAATCACGCAAGGTGATTTACTAAGGTTTGCGCTCGTCAATTTACTGGTATTTGCGGCATTTTTTACCTCCCCCAAAAAAACATGTCTTAAACCAGACGCTATTTTACGCTGCTCTTGGTAGATTGCGTTGGTCATTATGGAAATGATCCTGCTGCGTCTGTGTTCTTCGCGTCGTCAGTAGATCACGGACAGAACTTTCCACTTCCATCTGAGCTTTTTTTGGAATTGCGCTCCCAAGCTAATTTGCCCTGTTTAGTAAATCTGGCCCTGGAAGTTAAAAAAAGTTGTCATTTGTGTATACAGTATAAACAGCTTGTGAAAATGAAAATATTAAATACAATTATAAAATGTTAAAATAATATTTTTTATTTTATTTTTGTGTGTTTTTGTAATGTCATAATTTTGTTATAATATATTGTTTTGAACTGTTTGCTATTTACATCGGTTACTATTAACTGTTTTCATTGTGATTTTTTTTTTTTTTTTTTTTTGGGGGGTGCGGTGAATTGTATTAAAACCAGAACAAAAATCCTAATAATCAAACTAAATCATAATAATTATGAATGTTAATAATAATATAGGGAACCCACAACAAATGGCAAATTCTCAAATGGCACACTTGTGGACTTGTGTTCTTGTGGCCGTTGATTGATCGTATCTGTAAAGTTAATGAGAACATAGAGTGTCCCATGTGTCAGTTTTAAATCCAGAAAGGTGCTGAGGAGGGGGGTTATGTGCCCTTTTGCTGAGCATGCATTGGTGTAGACTGGTGCAAAAGTCCACAACATTGTCATGAAAGTGACAGAGGGCAGCGTTTGGGATATGGCCGCAGAGTCTTAAATCAAAAAGAAGCCTATGCAACACCGTACAGACACTTGAGATCAGCAGGAAAATGACCAAATCTAGGGTTTAGTGAGCTGGTGTCACCGTATGTTTAGTCTGGATAGACAAGGGACCAATCACTTTATGCTCTGAGGAGAGACCATAGACATCCCTTTCTTCTGTAGCTTCTCACACACATATACACACTTAACAATCTGAAGGGTTCTAGTGGTTTCAGGCAGGTGATCCCAGGCATTACTGTTTTTATATGGATGTGCACCTGACTGGGACAGAGCACGAATGTGTCTCAGGAGCTCCAGTGTCTTTTTAAAGCCTTACAGTCACCATATGAGTTGTTACACACATGCTGGCTCTGTCTGGATCATTACACGTAAACATTATTTTATTTTTAAGAGAAATAATTAAACGGATTGTCCTATATCTGCCCCCAAATTTTACAAAGCATCATAAACAAATCATAAATCATGCTGAACATTTTATTTTAATGTTTGGGTTAGAGTGAAGTCTTTGTTATTATATTTTTATATAAAAAAAAGAAATATATAAAAGCAAAAAAAAAAAAAAAGTCTAGTGTGTTTCTTTCCTGTGTGAGTGCAGGTTCACAGTAGGAATGGCCATCTCTCCTGCATCTGTCACTCTCTCCATCTGTCTCTTTCTCTGATTAGTGTTTCTCTGTGTGCATGCCTGTCTCTCCCTCTGTGGCATGTTTCTTTAGGAAGGAGGAGGTAAAGACAGACAGACATTTATCTGTGTGTGCAGGTATAGTGAGAGTGAGACAGCCCTCAGGGCACAAGTTGTCTCTCCCCTCCTTCTGTCTGTATCTCCTTGCCATGAGTCTTTTCTTTTTCCTGCATCTGTCTCCTGCTGGTTTTGTTCTGCTCTGCATGCAGCTCCATAGCAGGTAGTGAAACCCCCACCCGCTGCATGAGTGTGTGTGACATGGGGGGGGGGGGGTAGGTCGTTGTTTGGGTCATGACAGGAAATATATGTTTCAAAGCCAGCAACAGGATCCTAAAAGACAGAGAGGAGATATTTTTATATTTAATTTGCATATTGTATATTGTACATTATATATTTTATTTTATTTCTCTTTTCTTTTAGTGTGTGTATTAATGCACAGGCATTATCGTATGTAAAACAGTCATGCCAGGAAAGTGCTTTGACACTGAAACTAAAATTGAGAGACAAGAGGAAAAAATGTAGAAAATAACCAAAAGAAAATCTGTTGTGTTCACGTTGTCTTGCGCTCATCCCGCTGTAACGTCACACCACCCTGGAAATGCTGTGTGTGTGTGTGTATGTGTGTGTGTGTGTGTGTGTGCCAGCTGCCGTTTTCACTGTCAGTCTGAGATGTTCTGCAGGTTAAGATGACACCGTTTAAGGGCAGATCCAGGAACAGGGGAATGAACAGATGCCCTTAATGCTGAATAATGCCCCGGTGTCACCGCCCTGTTCTCCGACCAATCACATGCTGTTCCAGTGCTATCCCACTGTACTGATAATGATGCTCATGGGAAGAACCATCAGCGGGCACAACCACTTCCCTCCCTGTCTCCCTCTCTCCCTCTCTCTCTCTCTCTCTCTCCCCCCTCCTCCCCTGTTATCCATGCTATATCCTGAGGGGTTTCTCCTCCTCCTCCTCCTCCTCCTCGTGCTGTTAGAAGACGCTGAATGAGTGCAAGAGGAGAGAGAGACTGAGAAAGGAAGACAGCTCTCTCCACATATCCTCATCCTGGGATGGAGGAAGAGACTCGCCATTGTGGGACAAGCCTCTTGAAGGATTACTTCTATCGCTTTTCAGCATGAAACAATAAAACACAATCACAGTGGGTTTTTTTTTTTTTTTTTTTTTTCTTCTTTTTTGGCTGGGTCTAGCTTGTTGGTGACCCCCACCCCACCCCCCACCCCCCCCTCTGACCCTGCACACACACACGCACAGCTCACACTCCTGTGAATTGGGGTGATTCAGAGATGACAGGTTGACTAGTGAGGTCTCTTAACCTCAAACCTTTAGCCCGGCTCTGGGTGCGTGGGGACAGTTCTCACTGCTGGACGGGTCGGTACGTGCCACACCTCCTGACTTCAGCGACCAGCAACATGACACTGTAACAGAGACCATGTTTGGACTAAAAGCACCTCTCTACTACCTGCCAGGTCAGTTTATTTCAAAATCATATGTGTGTGTTCTCCTCAAGTTACTTTCTAAAGTGACCGAATCAGCAGCACATCTCCAGCAAAGTGTGTGATTCTAGAGCAACTGCGATGTGAGGTGTGTATGTTGTGTGTGGGGAGTTTTCTTTTATCCATCTTATGGCTTTTCTGTTGAACAGCACAAATGAATCATTTAAAATTATCTTGGCTTAATGGAATGATTTTAAACTGATTAAAATCATCTTACTGCTATGAGTGTGTGCTTGATATTGTTAGATTTATAGAACTCATTAGATATTTTCCTAAGTGAATTCCTGACATCACTTATATTAAAAAACTATGGGGCAGATCTTCACTGTGCCCTCTGACAGAGGGTCTGCTAAGCTGACACTTAGCAAACATGAATAATTCATGAGGCTATGAGTCTGTGGGGGCTGGACTATAAGCTAGCTCATGATTATTAAGCAAAGACAGATATGACTGCACAATCCAACAAACAGAACATGACACTCTCTGTTGTTGTTTTTCTCTCTGTATGGCTGTGCTAACATCTGTGCGTACGTCTCTCTCTCTCTCTCTCTCTCTCTCTGTGTGTGTGTGTGTGTGTGGTACTGGTAAACTCTATGTTATGGGGACAAAGAAAGATGGCAATATCTGAAATCCTTGTCCTTGTGGGGACATTTTTGGTCCACATGAGGAAAACAGCTTATCACACTAAGGGATGTTTTTTGAAAATCTAAAAATGCTGAAAGTTTTCTGTGATGGGTAGGGTTAGGGGTTTGAATATACAGTTTGTAGGGTTTAAAATTAATTATGTCTATGGAATGTCCTCATAAAACATGAAAACGTGTGTGTGTGTGTGTGTGTGTGTGTGTGTGTATTAATTATAAAGACAAAATGTCCTCATAATGTAGTGTGTATTCAGGTTTAATGTCTCTACCCCTACATTATCATTATTAATAGCTGTCCCTGTAATTGAAATGGTACATACTACATTTTTTCTGTGAGATTTATGTTTACTAATGGGGTTAGGCTTAGGGGATTCAGTATAAAAATAGGGGCTCAATGTAAAAAGCATCACGCCTATGTAAAATCCTCATAATGGCGTACCAACATGTGTGTGTATGTGTGTTATCATTGGTCATATTCCGATATCAGGGTTATCAGCCACAGTTAGCATGTGTGGCTTGTAGAGATCTCTCTAAAACACACACACAACCCACAAAAGAGCAAACTCTGCCAGATCGTCTTGTGTACACTCGGCCTTGTGCTCTGTCAAAGTATCAGTGTGTGTGTGTGTGAGTGTGTGTGTGTGTGTGTGTGTGTGTGTGCGTGTGTGTGTGTCTTTGAGTGTGTGTGTGTGTGTGTGTCTTTGAGTGTGTGTGTGTGTGTGTGTGTCACGTACACACATTGCCTGCCTTCCCATCTGAAGCGCTGTTGCCTTGGAGACGGTGTCAGACGCACGGGTTCTTCAATGATTACTTGACAAGAAAAAAGAGGCACATTAAAGGAACAGAGGAGAGAGACAGAGAGCACTGCCTGCAGTACGCTAATTTTTACAGAGAGAGAGAGAGAGAGAGAGAGAGAGAGAGAGGTATCACCAAGCCCACACAGAATTTGCACCTGCAGAACTCAGCAGAAAGCTCAGCAGAACTGGAATGCCTGTCATTCACAAAGTTCCACATTATTTTCATGATAGTGTTTTTAGTTACCAAAAGAAAATATAGTGCTTTAGTCTAGGCCTACTAGGTCTTGTTCAGTTGCCTGAGAGTGGTTCTGGTATCAGGGCAGACAGGCTTGCTGCTATCAGACTCTGAATTCAGTCTCCATCACCCTCGGACCACATTTTGGCCACATAAACTCTGTTATCTTTGGATGTTCTTGTCACCTGCGATTTTTCACATGATTTGATTGTATTTTTATGTGAAATTCATTGTTGAACACCCAAACAAATACACCCCTTCCTTCATTGCTCCACCCCAAAATTCACAAACACGCAATGTAGTGGATGTCTCTTTATCATAGCAGAAGCTAAAGCTTCGTGAAAAATAAAGCAAAGATGATGAACGAACGACAAGGAAGAACAAAAAATGGACATAGTACATGAGCATATACAAGCAAGAGTTCATTGTTAGTTGCCAGCAGCACACACTCAAAACCAGTGTTACTCACATACGGAGCAGAAACAATGCAACCTCGCCGTCTGTTTTCAGGCCTTCCCGCTTAGGTCTCTCCAGTGCTGGAAAGTTTTTCACACAGGCCCTCATAACCATTCTTTTTCCAGTGACATTCCTCTGACCTTTTCTCTTTTGTAATGTCTCTCAGCCATCACTCTTTCAACAGTCTTCAAATCTCCCTTATTTATCCATGACGTTTCATGTTGTGGTACCACATACTCTTTCCACACATTTGAATGCTGTATTTTGTCTGTTTAAATACTAGATGTGTGACCTGTAATGGAAAATATCTTGACATATTCCTACTTTCTGCATTCCAAATCCCTGTATTATGCATCCTGCAAACATATTGTCATTTAAACGTGATAATAGCATCGCTTTATCCACCTTATTTTTTAACAGAACAGCGGGTGCAGCCATTTGTAATGTCGAATGTCTCTGGCTTCCGATGTCATCTGCTTCCAGTTATTTTTAGCTGTACAAAACAGCTCTTTATGCTGCTTGACATTGCAAACTGTATTTATTACCATATTATTTTTATGTATGGTTGTAATTATAACAGACTGGTTTCTAGCACAAATTGTTTTGTCATTTACTGCACTTCTTCTAGTTATTACTAATGAATTGTAAGTGTCACACATTTACAGAAAATAGCTTATTTTGAATTGCAAAATGAGATGGATAGAATCCTTTACAGTGTTAGTTCACCCAAAAATGAAAATTCTGTCATTAATTACTCACCCTCATGTCGTTTTAAACCCGTACATCCTTGTTTATCTTCGGAACACATTAAGATATTTTTGATGAAATCTGAGAGCTCTCAGACCCCTCCATAGAAAGCAAATTAATTAACACTTTCAAGGCCCAGAAAGATAGTAAAGACATCGTTAAAATAGTCCATGTGACTCCAGTGGTTCAACCTTAATTTTATGAAGCGACGAGAATACTTTTTGTGCGCAAAAAACAAACCAAAATAACGACTTTATTCAACAAGTTCTTTACATCTGTGTCAGTCTCCTACGCAGTTTACATTGGCCAGCTCCTGCCTCAGCATCACACGCATGCGTCGTGGTGCTCACGTGAACAGCTTCGGCCAATGGTAAGCCGGCGTGCTGCCGTAGCTCTGACATAACTCGGAAACGCTGTACTGTATTTACTACATCAACAGTGTAAGAGTCTGACACAGAGTAGAAGAAATTGTTGTATAAAGTCGTTATTTTGGTTTGTCTTTACTATCTTTCTGGGCCTTGAAAGTGGTATTTAAATAGCTATTAATGGAGGAGTCAGAGAGCTCTCGGATTTCATCAAAAATATCTTCATTTGTGTTCAGAAGATGAACGAAGGTTTTACGGGTTTGGAACGACATGAGGTTGAGTAATTAATGACAGAATTTTAATTTTTGGGTGAACTAACCCTTTAAAACAGGGATGGGCAACTTTGGTCCTGGAGGGCAGAGATGGTCTTATTATTAAGAGACACAAGGGTATGTGGCTCTGCTATTGCAGAAAGCGTAACAGCTAACTTGGATCACATGTGCCTTGATAACCAATGACATTACAGCCTTGACGTCGTTGAATTTCATTCAGAGTTATGAGACAGTCAATCACTGTTTTGCGGATACCATAGAAATGAATGAGAAGTGCCGTAAACTGTTGCACAATTGTCTGTGACTTCTCTTATAAAACTGCATTTATTTTGGTGTAAACGCTAAAAATTCATCAATACAAAATGAATGTTTTAGAGCAAACACAAAATCAGTTTATTCAGCGTAGTGAAGCCTCTCCTCTATTGACATCAATTAAAAAATGGCTGCTGGTCTCCTTCCCTGCGTACCACAACATTAGCAGGCATTGCAGGTTTGCCTTCAATTGGCTTTGTGGAGGGCCACTGTCCTGCAGAGTTTAGCTAACCAATGTCTTTAGGATTACTAGAAAGCTACACGCAGGTCAGTTTTTATCAGGATTGAAGCTAAACTCTGCAGGACAGTGGCCCTCCAGGTCAGAAAATGCCCATCCCTGCTTTACCAGCATGACTTTTGGATGGTGCATTTTCCTTGTTAGAGCCCACTGAACATACGTCACACTCACTCACATTTATAGTGTGGAAAAATTTATTTTGTGTTGTGAAGTCGGTTTGTGTTGTTTTTGGTTCCAGAACGGCATATGATTTCAAGTATGTTTAATAGAACATAGACAGAACTAAGTAGAACACCTCAGTTTCACTTCACAGAAATGGCTTTGATGGTCCAAAATGTCTTGTCATCCTTCCTCTTCATCAACTCTGTGTCTTTTTAAACTGCAACACTCCTCCTCATGGGAGCGCATGCGTGTGTTAGCTTTCTTCAGGTTTGTTTGCCAGAGGGGATTCTGGAGGAGCCAGAGCAACGGGATAGACGAGTTACATGTGACGGTTACTCGCCTAGAAAATAAAACAGACACAATGGGGGGGTGGGTGGGGGGGACAGAATATATTAAAGTAAGATGTGCCCTATAAAAGCAGACTGCTTCTTGAGCCTTGAGTCTTTAGAAGCCTATAAATCAGAAGTGATCCCTGTGATCTGCTGTAAACCTGTGACTAAACGTCATTCCCAAGTGGAGCAACTTAAACCCGTCTTGAACCTGGTTTCTGTGGCTTAAAGCTAAAAGTATTTAATCTTGTCTTCATGAGCCGTAGACAAGAGACAATTTGACAATGATAAAATGGAGCACTTTGACATTGTACCGTAACATTCATCTGTTTCACCTCAACATAGTTTCCTGGATTAAATGAAGCTTTGTGGATCAAATGAAGGCTTTCATCATTAACAATACTAATGAAGGACATTTACTGTTATGCCCTCTGTGCCTGTTGTTTTCCTGTTGATCCTTTATGGGTGACATCGCTTCACGTTCTTTAGATTTTGAGCTCTGTTAGATAAAACCAGTCCTACTGATATTTGATTGTGTGCATTTTAACCTACTGAATGCATACTGTTTTGGAAAATATGTGTTTGTTGCTATTACACAAACATTTACTTAATCAGTGTTTTACATATAAATGTGACTCATTAAATAAGAATTCATACTATTTTTGCATATGAATTCAAAATGAAGCACCTTGGTTTTCTACTTTGTTATTAGCTATGATAGCCGTGATCAATACATGTTTTTTTTCTTTGTGGTTCATGAGCATGTTAACAAGTGAAGATCGCCTTGCAGTCATGTTTTTTCATTGAGTCGATGTGAAGGCTATAAATTGCAAGGAGCCTGTGGCTGCTTATATGTCGATGGTGAGTGTACAAACTGATCACGGTTCCTTCAGGGTCATGAACACATGTGATGGGAAATCTATGGCTATGGATTTACCATGAGGGCAGGTCAACCAGTCACGTTGTTGATAATTGTCTCTTCTTCCTCCCCTACTGTTTATCTTTACTAATAATAATTGCTTTCCTATATGCATTCACCCATGAATTTCCCTCTTTTTTATTTCTTACTAACATGCAAACTGCACAATAGGGTTCACACAGAGAAAAAGGTTGTCAACCTTCAAGGGTACAACAGCTTGTCACTGGGGCAGTACCCTTAAAAGGACGTCTTTGTACCTTTTTTACTCCTAAAAGGTGCATATTAGTGCCTTAGAGTACAAATATGTACCTTAAGGTACTACTATGAACCTTTTTGTGGTAAAAAAGGTACAGAGATAAGGGTACTGCCCCAGTGACAAGCTGTTGTATCCCTTTGACACCCTTTTTCTCTGTTTTTGTATGACTACTCGTTTTTTCAACTAGTCGTCCAGAAAAGAGATCTACTAGTCAGTGAGTCAGTGTTTACATTTTGTAAATGACACGCTGCACATCATCAGTGGTCTGACTGCCAGCTGGAAAGTGTGTCCAACACAACAAGGCTTTCATATCTCACAAAAACAGACATGCCACACATACTTATATTATCTGTCACCCTCTCTCTCAGTGTTTCATGGGTGTCATACTCAGTATTTGACTAAAATGTGAATGCTTTAAGCGCACTTAGATCATTTTAGAAGCTCATTGTGTGGTTTACAAAATGCTCTGTGAATTCAACATGCTCTAGATTCATTTTATTTTCACTTCCAATATTTATGTGGCCATTACAGGTTACCTAATGAAACAAGTGACACAAAACCAGTTGCAGTTTTTGGACAGGAATTTTCCTCCTGATGTTGTCAGCACAACTGAAGTCACAGAACAAAATGACTAGTAGGTCCAAGCTCAGTAGTCTTCAAAATAAATGATGGACTGATGCTCTGAAGATCATTATTACAGGAATAGTGCACCAAAAAAGTCTTTATTTACTTAGCCTCATAGTGTTCCAAACCTTTATGCAATTTTATTTATTTATTTGTTTGTTTTTCTGTTTTGTTTTTTTTTGCTGAACCTTTACATAGCTCTTGCAATGCAAGATGATCGCTGCTTTGCAAGAACACCATAACCCTGGCATTAGCAGCCCAGTAGTAATGTTAAAAAGAGGTAGTGCTAGACCACCTCGCTCCTTAGGCTTCTGCAGGTAGACTTTAGATTCTATGTGCTCTGTAGCCTCAAATAAAAGACAAAATAACAGAATCTGGTTGTGTAAAAATGAATGAGGCAAATATATGGGTAAGTTCTAAAAAAAGGTAAACAAAACAAGATAACACAAGAACTCTCCACAGTTCTCAACAATTATTTTCAACTTCATTATGGCTTCAGTAAAGTTAAGACTTGTTTAGGTATGACCAATCCTACATAGGTAAAGGTATAGATAAAGTGATCTAACAAATTAAGAAATCGAGCGTTCAGTCTTCAACATTAGGGCGTGAACACACTCCTCCCCCAATTCATTGAATAGGCTGAAAAGTAGTCAAATACCTTAAGCATAGGCAGCAAAGCAGAAGGGGAATCACATATATAAAAGTAAATAATCTGCATGTATAGAAAGCCTAACCTTGTATACTTCCTCCATCCTCGTCTCCTTGCGGTGCATTAAGAAATGGTTTTCAGTCCTTATCATGGGAATTCACAGCACTGCACCTTTTTTATCTTTCGTCTTTCTTATCTGACATGGAGTTCATGGAGGTCATTACTAACGAGCTGACGATCTGAATCAGTTGTGGTCACTAAGGAGGACATACACTCACCTAAAGGATTATTAGGAACACCATACTAATACTGTGTTTGACCCCCTTTCGCCTTCAGAACTGCCTTAATTCTACGTGGCATTGATTCAACAAGGTGCTGAAAGCACTCTTTAGAAATGTTGGCCCATATTGATAGGATAGCATCTTGCAGTTGATGGAGATTTGTGGGATGCACATCCAGGGCACGAAGCTCCCGTTCCACCACATCCCAAAGATGCTCTATTGGGTTGAGATCTGGTGACTGTGGGGGCCATTTTAGTACAGTGAACTCATTGTCATGTTCAAGAAACCAATTTGAAATGATTCGAGCTTTGTGACATGGTGCATTATCCTGCTGGAAGTAGCCATCAGAGGATGGGTACATGGTGGTCATAAAGGGATGGACATGGTCAGAAACAATGCTCAGGTAGGCCGTGGCATTTAAACGATGCCCAATTGGCACTAAGGGGCCTAAAGTGTGCCAAGAAAACATCCCCCACACCATTACACCACCACCACCAGCCTGCATAGTGGTAACAAGGCATGATGGATCCATGTTCTCATTCTGTTTACGCCAAATTCTGACTCTACCATCTGAATGTCTCAACAGAAATCGAGACTCATCAGACCAGGCAACATTTTTCCAGTCTTCAACTGTCCAATTTTGGTGAGCTCGTGCAAATTGTAGCCTCTTTTTCCTATTTGTAGTGGAGATGAGTGGTACCCGGTGGGGTCTTCTGCTGTTGTAGCCCATCCGCCTCAAGGTTGTGCGTGTTGTGGCTTCACAAATGCTTTGCTGCATACCTCGGTTGTAACAAGTGGTTATTTCAGTCAAAGTTGCTCTTCTATCAGCTTGAATCAGTCGGCCCATTCTCCTCTGACCTCTAGCATCAACAAGGCATTTTCGCCCACAGGACTGCCGCATACTGAATGTTTTTCCCTTTTCACACCATTTTTTGTAAACTCTAGAAATGGTTGTGCATGAAAATCCCAGTAACTGAGCAGATTGTGAAATACTTAGACCGGCCCGTCTGGCACCAACAACCATGCCACGCTCAAAATTGCTTAAATCACCTTTCCATTCTGACATTCAGTTTGGAGTTCAGGAGATTGTCTTGACCAGGACCACACCCCTAAATGCATTGAAGCAACTGCCATGTGATTGGTTGATTAGACAAATGCATTAATGAGAAATTGAACAGGTGTTCCTAATAATCCTTTAGGTGAGTGTACATGTGCCTTTCTGTGGGTCCCCAGTGTTCCAGTTCATTTTTTTATGCCCTTACCTTGCTAACTTCCCTCTGTCTTGTGTATTCTGATGAACATCATTGCCTACATTGCACAAGTGACCACTTCTGGCGGAACCCTTGCAATGGGTTGATTAAAATGCCCTAAGCCAGGGGTCGAAAATCTATGGCACACGGCGGGATAATCACAGAAGTGTGCACCTCCGGTCGCTCGTTAACCCAGGTTAAATATCATACTTTAAAAGTATTATGGTCCACGTCATCTGAAGGTCTTCAGTCGAATGTTGAGTAGAAAGAAGGTGGAGAACATTCTGCAAGAGATGCGTGTGGATTTTACATTGATATTAAGGTATAGAGAAAATTATCATCTTGGAACTTGGTTCACAGAGGTGTTGAAATTGCATTGCACAAAACACCATCAGAATGTATCTATGGCTGAGCACCTCACCTCATGAAGATGGATGGTATGTGCAAATAAGGATTGCTGCTAATGCTAAATAAAACTTTGTTGCAGTGGGGAACAAGTAACATGGATGGTCTCAAATACTTTAGTGGTTTCAATGATGAAGTCCACAAAACAGAATCACCACAAAGACTATGCTGGTCTACTGGCTTCGAGTTTTTCACAAGTTCACGCTTACAAATAATTAGATTGAGTAAAGTAGTATGCGTATTTGGCATGCTGTCCGAGGAGAGGGCTCCGAGCTCGGTATTTTGGCACAAACCCAGAGTACTCCCCCTGTATCTCTAGTTAGGATAGTAACCAGGCGAGTGTGAGGAGAGGTGGTGGAGGGATGCTAAAAAATTTTGAGGAACATAGGTGAGTGGGCTATGTTTATATATATATATATATATATATATATATATATATATATATATATATATATATATATATATATATATATATATATATATATAGGCCTCTTCTCATGCTGATGGGATAGATCATTGAACGTGTTCCTCCAAACTTCAAAACATTATTATTATTATTATTATTATTCCACCAGCTTTTTTTTTTTCTTACCACAGCAGTGATTTTTATTTTTATTTTTTTTAAAGGATCAAAACCTTAATGTATTTATCTGAAAGCTGAAAACCCAGCTTTTGTGATACTCACACAGTTCAGATATATATATACTTTACACTTGCTCTTTACCTAAAAGCTAAACATGCCAGAGGAACTCCACTTCAGTCCCTCCATCTTTAGTTTCAAAGCATGTTTGACTTTATGCTCCCAGTTAATGTGTCGTGTTCTCTTCTGTTTTGCTGCACACACAGCCATTGTCATCAGAAAATAAATGCTTTAGGGTTTACTCACAGCAAACACCAAACTATTACTACTTGGATACACTTTTCAATTAATTCAAGTATATTTAGGTTTATAACAGTCCTGGTTCTCACCTTATTGATGAACATGAATTGTAGTTTGCGAGTAAAGCTGCAAATTCCTCCATCAAAGTCAGCTGCCTCTGTAATAATCTTCTGATATGTGCAGCACAATCAAGTGAAAATCACTGCACGGCATAAATTATAAATCTATTAGGCAGTCTATTAGTGAAAGAAGCGCTTTTCTTCCTGTGTTCTTCAAAACAAAAAGTGTGCTACGCCCGGTACGTTAAGTGCAATGTGAGTGCAGGCCAGCGGGGCATTGGGGAGGGGCGACAATCGCGCTCGGGCATGGTACAAGGCAACCGTGCCTAGTGTGAGTACACCCTTACAGTGTCATGAGCCCCCCCACTCCTCCTCCTCCACATTTTAGCCTGAATATTAAAATATGAATATTAAAATATGAAAAAAAAACAAAAAAAAAAAAAACAGTTGAGGGCACCTTGATGCATTTTAAAATGTAACCCTATGACAACAAACTCCCAAGAACAAGAGAGGAACGCGGAAGAACATTTAAAAAGTCTTATAATATTTTCATTGCATTTACAAGCACTACTGATCATACGACACATGTCAGTTTAACACAGAAAGAATAAAGGCATAGTTACTTTTTTTGTCCATTTGAATTTTCGGTCTACATCATTGTCTTCTGTGTAGCAGAATATTCCATCGTGTCACCGCGTTCATGATCAGACATAAGACTGTAACAGTGTTCGTATTTGCACATATTTCATTCGAAGAAGACACAATTAAATATATGTGCATACACGATGCTGGTTCATGCTTAGAGCAGTAGAGTATATGAAATATGAAATATATATAAAAACTTGAAACATGCTTACTCCTGTTCATATATGATGTTGTAAAACTCATTGCAGCGTTCTGCGCAGCAACCACTTTCATTTCATGTTGTTTGAATTCTCCGCTGTAAAGCGACCTCATGCATAATACAGCACAGTGATTGGGTTAAAAGAGTTCATTATCATGAATAAATGCAGAGAAGCGCTCAGAAACGGTTGATGTCAGCTTGTTCGTCTAGTCCCTACTGGATCTTGCCGGTATTACGCATTCACGTCAGAATCCGTGACGTTGCTCTGACTTTGCTTTTCAAACCGGAAGACATAAATTGCTCTAAAAAAATGCAAAAATAACTAATTTCCATGAAAAAACTTAATAAGTACCTTTAGTGTTTTCATTGATGTTTAATGTGCAGTCTGTACATATCTGTTCACATCTCAAAAAATGTGTTTTGGGGTATCATGACACTTTAAAAGGGTAAGAGAAGATTTAAAGGGCTAATCCTTGCACTTTTTTACTATAATTTGAATCAAATACCTGTAAACAATGTCTCTTCCACCCACCATGCTGGGAAGGAATACTTTAAGACGACTTCCTTTTTTGTTTCGTTTCTTTTGGGCCATGAAATGCCGACTGTTGAGAATCATTTCAAAGCAAATTGGTTTGAGTGCTAAGCATTTAAAGAGTCCCAAAATAGAAACTCTTTTTCTTGCTCCAACTCTCCCTGTCTCTTCCGCTTCCCACCTCTCCTCTCAAACTTGATGGCTCCTTTATTTTATCTGCTTGTATTCCCTCAGAAGCAGCGTCAGTGGATGGTGGGTTGACGTGGGTGCATCTGCCTGCTGTATGGTTGCCCAAGTGTGAGTAAGGAAGCATGTTGTCTTCCATTACATTCTGTGCCCCTAGCGAGAAACTGACATGTGAAGTTAGAAAGCTATGGGGTAGAACTCAACTGTAAACACCTCTCTTCCACTTGTCAGTAATGTAAGGTATGTGTCTGCATGAGACGAAAGAAGCTTTCTTTCTTTGGAAAGGCTTAAGCCTGAAAAAAAATACCTTTGCTTGTGTTTGCTTATATCTGTAAACTTTTGAATTCTTGTACTTGTCTGATGGATCGTTGTCAACGAGGGAACATGTTCTTGGTAAGGATGTATCATAGCAGTGTTTTGGTACGTCTGTAAGTGCTGACAGTCGAGTGTTTAGACAAGACAGGTTTCACGATATCTATTCATCTGCTCAGCTGTATCATTATCAATCTTTATAAAGTTAGTCTTACTACAGGCATGGTCTCTGTTCATTTCTCTCTCTCTCTGGATCCACAAGCTCCCTAATAGGCCGTTTGGTCAGTGAAGGATTGTGGTAACGGGGGTGAAGGCCAAGCTAGCTTGCCGTGATTGAGAGATCAGCTTTGGCTGGCAGAGGATGAGAAGATTACCACTCTCAACATCTGTTTATTAAAGGATGGGCCGAAATGATAAAACAAATATCACTGTACTTTTAAAGAGCCCGCAATGATATAAGATTAGCAGGGATATAGGGATTTATGGGTAATCGAGAAGCACGGCTATAGGACGTGTCACACAAGGCAAATGCAGGGAAAGCATTAAAGTGCATGAAGATGAAGGGGTCATGTCAAATGGAGCCGTGGTTCATCTATTTCTGAATGTTTATTTGGTCTAGCCTGCTCGGCGGGGCTGGAGAACAAGAGGAGATTGTCTATAAACAAGTAAGAAGAGAGTACGAGAGCAAAGCGGGGGCGAACAATCTGCTTGCAGGCTCGGCTCCAGCACATGGTGGGTGCGCTGAGATGGAAGAGGCAGAGGATGACAGAGCAAGGAGCTCTGATGGCGGGAGTCTCCATATGGCGACTGTGGCCCGTTAGCCGGTCAGCAGGCCATAGCGCTTCTGGGGTCTAGGGCTGCCCCGCTTGCCTGGTGTGGGCACACAGAACAGAGGAGGACAGCTGGAGTGGGCACGAGGCTTGAGGACAGATTTGGGGGCGGGCGAGAGGTGCCAGCTCTGAGCTCGGTGGGGAGTGGCGGGAGATGGCTGGCAGGCGTAGAACAAGCATATGGAGGGCAGGTTGGTACTTTGACTGGCGCTGTGGCACACACCTGCAGTGGGTGAGAAGCACCTCAGAAGCCGCCCCACCCCTCCAGTCAGACCGCGTTTTAGCCCCTCTTTTTACCCATAACCCCCTAATTCTGTTCCTGGCCCACCAGTGCAGCTCACAGCCAGAGGGGAGGTGTGCTGTCTCAGCAGGGAGTAATACTCCACCACGCTGGCTCTTTCTCATTTACACGGTTTCTCCTCCCTCTACAGCCTGTTCATTATCTGCACTGTACTCGCACATTGAATTCATCTTAATGTGGATTACTGGCGCTTTACTGTTGATGCACCTGAACTGTTGACATTGAGCTAACAACAGAACAGAACACACAGCGTGTTTCATGTCACCACCTATCTTTCTGTCTTTCTGCCTCTGTAAAGATAATGTATAATTCTAGAAAACAGCAAGGTCATTTTAGGTGCTGTTCTCCAATTAGCGTATTCATTATTCCCCCTTGAGTTCTGGACTGAAAGCTGTGATTTAATGAGGTGCCTGTTTGTGTGAGTGTGTTTTTAATGCACCAGAGCAGTGCAGAGGGTTTAATCATGTCCGTACAGTGGTACTCTACAGTGCAGCAGTCCTCTGTGGTTGTAACAGGAAAAAAACAAAAAAAATACTCTAGCAAAAACAAACACATAAAACAACATAAAAAAAATAAAGTTTAAGTTGAATCTCAGAACTAATAATGAATTAAAAAATGGAAACAAACAACAGAGACAATTATTTGTACTGTAATACTTTGGTACTAATGAGCTGTTAATTGCCTTTCGTCCAGGTTGGAAACGGCATGATGATAAATGGGAACAGAATTATATATTACTATCCCTTTAATGAATGAAAGGAAATGTCAGTAGAAGAGAAAAAGAAGGGACTGCAATTACTGAATATTCTGTATTTATAGTTGTTATTAGATTGAATTATTTCAGATTAGACTGTGTTCAGGTCAAGATAATCCATGACATTAATTAGGCGCTGAGAGAGGGTCATTGTGCCTGCCGAGGGCAATTCTCATATCCAGATGGTGGGTAGACGACACCAAAAGAGCTTGCTACATGGATGTCGTTCACATGAGCCGCTAAAGGACGAAAGGATCAGGTGCTAGAGACAGGTTCAGCATGCTCACAGGTCCGTGATTGGCTAGGCCACCTGTCTGTCCAAGTCCTGTGTGCCAGGCCCAGTAAGAAATGAGCAGCACCCCGCCGGTTCCCCTCAAACAAGCAGATGTTGCTGTGGGACTTACAGCAGCGTGTGAGGGTCCCATGTGTTGGCCGACTGCTCCGCCACAGATGCAAGGAACCAAAGGCCAGTGGCCCTGTTAAGCCCCTGTCAGGCCAGGTTTGTTCCAACTGATCTAAGCCATGCTGGCTGTTGGGATTACGACATGGCGTCTCCTCTCAAATGTTCACAACATTTGTAGATCTTAGCCATTAATACAAGAAAATGAAAAGCACATTAAAATGTGTTCAGGTTTGAATGTGCCAGAATGATATGATTTTGTTATAACGTGCTTTATGACCCGAGATACTGGTTTTTGTGCAGATAGCAGATGTTAATGGCTGTAAGATGGAAAGAGGCTGGCAGTAAAATTTGACAAGAGTTAATTCCTCCCTCCCGTGTGGACAGACCTCACACCACTCTTCTCTTCGGCCCTCACACGCCATCTGTGCACACACGCAAACACACATACACACCAAACACCCACATCATGAGGTTTCCTCTTCCGGCTTTTGTGTGTGTAGGCAGTTATCTCTGATCAGGTTTATGACAGCCGTATCCTTTTAGCGATCACCTCTTGACTTTTTTCTTTTCCATTTGAGCATTTTTCTTTTGTCTCTTGACAGCTCCTTTTCTTTTTCTTCTTTCCTCTAAATTTTACTCCATTTCATTTGAAGGTCACACACTTTACCTTCAGCTTCAGAAGTAATCTGTGACAAATATTCTTCAGCCATTTATATCACAACATGAGTCCCTTCCTTGCCCTCTGCTTTCTCTGCAGGCCTTAGTCTTTGTATGGCTACTGTAAAACACCCTTTATCTGCCTAACTCCATCAACACAACAGTCCCCAAGAGGTTGTTCAAAGTCCTGCCACCTGACTGCTGTTTAACCTCTGGGAATTCTCACATTAAACCTCAAGTTTAACTGCTTAAGCGCATGTTGATTTCTTATGTAGAATCTATTTTCCTCAACCAATTAGACGTAACTCGTAATTCAATTTCTATACTGTCAAAATAATACAGTCATCAAAACAGATTTTAATTTTGCTATAAAGCACCACAAAATGTTGAGCACACTGTTTACAGAAAATGTTATACAAGTACAATTAGAATAATTAGAACATTCTGGGAAGCATCAGAAATTAATTACACATACTGGAAAAATATATACACAAAACAACCAGAAATGTTTAATTAGGTGGCATTTAAAATACTTATTTTTATACATACCCTGAATATACAGTCAAACCAGAATTTATTCAGACACCTTCAACATTTTCTCACCTTATCACAGTTTATTCACTATAGTTTATAAAATGGTAATAAAATATGACAAGAACTCAGAGTTAAACTGTGTCAGAACAAATTCATCTTGATAATGTCAGATAACTTTGATAGAAAGGTATGCAATGGATTACAGTCAGCCAGTCAGCTTTTAAATTTAAATACACAATTAGATAATACCAATTTAGGTCAACCAATTACCAAGCAATGCTTAATTTTGTTCAGTCTGTGGTGTAAAAGGTTGCATTAGCAATTAAAGAAAAAACATGGTCAGGTCAAAGTGTCTGAATAATTTTGATCCCAAATTTTTATCAATTTTACTGGTAGTCAACTCTATGAAGAATTTTTGGGTATACTATGTCACAGTTATAGTGTGCTGCACCCACTAGTAAAAAATTATATCTGGTGTCTGAATAATTTTTGGTTTGACTGTATACTCGATATAGTCCAAACCCTAACTCTATGCATGATAATTTTTGAAAATAACAAAAATTAATTTTCTTAAATTTTACACAATTTTAATTCTATTGACATTTCATATTTATGTATTGTTCTTGCTACTGTAATGGTTTCCTGGATGCAAGGAGTGAAACACTAATTGCAGCTTTAATAAGTATGTTAATAGTATGCAGAATTAACAAAAGACAAGAAGAAGAAGAATATTTCAAAAGCAAAATGATACAGCTTAACTTGCCAATTTAAAGATGGCTAAAACAAAAACTAACCATGAACTAAAAGTTCATGAATTGAAAATAGAGACTTATGTGCCCTTCAAGTGCAGTCAGAAATATCGTCATTCGGAGCACTTGAACGATCAAGCAAAGTCAACAAGTGGGAAACTTAAAATTCTAGATGAAACACAAGTTACTGAGTTGTGACGTTGTGTCAAAACACTGTGGAAATACTGATCTATAATGTAGACAATGGTATAGCAAATATATAGCAAATGGTGTTAATCAATGGATGCAGCATCTGTATTAATGATAATTTGTTAAAAATATATATACATTTACAATAAAACTATCTATGTTGCAGATATACTGTAGTAAGTACACTCTCAAAAAAAAAATGTGCAAAAATTTTACCTTTAGGGGTACATCAGCTTGTCACTGGGGCAGTACCCTTAATAGGACATTTTTGTACCTTTTTTTTGTAGTACCTTAAGGTACATATTGCTACTCTAAGGTACTAATATGCACATTTTAAGGGTGAAAAGGGTACAAAGTTGTCCTTTTAAGGGTACTGCCCAAGTGACAAGCTGTTGTACCCCTAAAGGTATTTTTTATATTTTTGCCTGGTCCTTACTATATGCTACTTTAGGTGTACATCCTGAATTCTCGGTTTACACACACACACATCAAATTACATAAAGCTTTAGGTTACACAACCTGGCAAGAATGGCTTTCTTCATTAATTTCTTGATTCTGCTGCTGATTGGGCTAAGCAGCAGTGTCTGCCTTCATTATTGTTATTCATTAACCCATCTGCCTGTGGAATAATGTTAAACTGTTGTTTGAAGGAGTGAAGAGTCAACCTTACCAAAGCCATAATTAGCACCCAATCCACCATGAAGTACAGGATATTGTGTGCATGCGAGCCATTATGTGTAACATAATTATAGTCTTCTGTTTCTGCTCGTCAGTGATCTATTTGTCTCCCTTTTACACCGAACCACATACCCTTTAGAAGAACACTCTATGGTATAACTCTGTAATACACACACACAAACACACACACACATACATATACAGACATGCTGCTTGCTGTACAATATAGCATACATGAATTACTCCTAAACAGAGCAGGTGACAATGAGATTTAAATATATACAAGCCATGTGTACTGTACGTCATAGACAATCCCCCATCATGCAGGGTGACCCCCCCTTATTTGATGGTAATACAGTGGTATTATACACTCACCTAAAGGATTATTAGGAACACCTGTTCAATTTCTCATTAATGCAATTATCTAATCAACCAATCACATGGCAGTTGCTTCAATGCATTTAGGGGTGTGGTCCTGGTCAAGACAATCTCCTGAACTCCAAACTGAATGTCCGAATGGGAAAGAAAGGTGATTTAAGCAATTTTGAGCGTGGCATGGTTGTTGGTGCCAGACGGGCCGGTCTGAGTATTTCACAATCTGCTCAGTTACTGGGATTTTCACGCACAACCATTTCTAGAGTTTACAAAGAATGGTGTGAAAAGGGAAAAACATCCAGTATGCGGCAGTCCTGTGGGCGAAAAAATGCCTTGTTGATGCTAGAGGTCAGAGGAGAATGGGCCGACTGATTCGAGCTGATAGAAGAGCAACTTTGACTGAAATAACCACTCGTTACAACCGAGGTATGCAGCAAAGCATTTGTGAAGCCACAACACGCACAACCTTGAGGCGGATGGGCTACAACAGCAGAAGACCCCACCGGGTACCACTCATCTCCACTACAAATAGGAAAAAGAGGCTACAATTTGCACGAGCTTACCAAAATTGGACAGTTGAAGACTGGAAAAATGTTGCCTGGTCTGATGAGTCTCGATTTCTATTGAGACATTCAGATGGTAGAGTCAGAATTTGGCGTAAACAGAATGAGAACATGGATCCATCATGCCTTGTTACCACTGTGCAGGCTGGTGGTGGTGGTGTAATGGTGTGGGGGATGTTTTCTTGGCACACTTTAGGCCCCTTAGTGCCAATTGGGCATCGTTTAAATGCCACGGCCTACCTGAGCATTGTTTCTGACCATGTCCATCCCTTTATGACCACCATGTACCCATCCTCTGATGGCTACTTCCAGCAGGATAATGCACCATGTCACAAAGCTCGAATCATTTCAAATTGGTTTCTTGAACATGACAATGAGTTCACTGTACTAAAATGGCCCCCACAGTCACCAGATCTCAACCCAATAGAGCATCTTTGGGATGTGGTGGAACGGGAGCTTCGTGCCCTGGATGTGCATCCCACAAATCTCCATCAACTGCAAGATGCTATGCTATCAATATAGGCCAACATTTCTAAAGAATGCTTTCAGCACCTTGTTGAATCAATGCCACATAGAATTAAGGCAGTTCTGAAGGCGAAAGGGGGTCAAACACAGTATTAGTATGGTGTTCCTAATAATCATTTAGGTGAGTGTATATTCAAAAGAATGTTTGTAACCAAGCAGATCTCAGCAGCCTTTGACTACCATAGTATTTTTTTCCCAACTATGGTAGTCAATGGCTGCTGAGATCTGCTTGGTTACAAACATTCTTCCAAAAATCTTCCTTTGTGTTTAGCAGAAGAAAGAAATTCATACAGGTTTGGAACAACTTGAGGGTGAGTAAATGATGACAGAATTTTCATTTTTGGGTGAACTATTCCTTTAAAGAGTACACACACAGTTCCTGCCAATCTCATGTTAATCTTGAGTACCTATAGAGTAGTATTGCATCCTTCATATCGCCAAAGAGTCTTTAGTTTTATCATATTTATAAAAGACAGATACGCCGTACCGATTCTTTCCAAAAACAGCAGAACTCGTAGAGGCCGGGGCTAAAGAGTCACGAGCACACACATACAATACATTGCATTATCCCTGAACTCCGTTGCTGCTCTGGAAAAACAAACTGCATCCACTGTTTCCTTAACGCTGGGTTATTTGGGAAGCTGAACAAGGTTATCTTTCCCTCACAACCAAAAACACACATCTTTAGTGACATTGTTGATTTTGTGGTCTAAAAACAAAATTACAGCGCCGCCGACAGCTTCCATAACCCGAACGAAGCTCGTTGATGGACGTTCTCTTGCTCTCGCTCTGGTTCATGTGTGAACGTGCTCATCCGGGAGAAGTGCCCATACAAGAATTCTACCCTGTATGATGTCATACAGGGCCATACTCGGAAAAAAAACTTCCCAAAACTTATTTGAATCCTGAAGGAGTGTATTTGGCACAGAAATACTCCAATACGTCCAACTTGTTTTTTGTTTTTTTTTGGCTATGTTTAGCATGAGAATCCAACTCTTTAACAGTGTAAATGAGACAGAATGCATTAAATAGCATTAGACTCCCCCTTTAAATACCATGTGATGTGAATAGGTTAATCAATCTGAACTGGAACACATGAAATGACTCTTATTTCAATAGACACCCCAATTAATGTAACCTAATCAAAACGGCAGTTATAAACTGTAATGACAAATGAAAGCAGTAAAATGGACATGCATTTTAAAAGAACAGGTTTGTGCAAAACAGTCAGATTTCCCAACTCTTGATGAGCAAGTCTAGCCAAGTATCAAGTTTAGACCAGGTTGCAGATTAAATCTTCCTGTTACACACCTGATTTTCCTGCAGTGTCCATCTTTCTCTGTTCTGTCTCTGTCGTTCTTCACTAAAGTGTATTTTCTTGCAGCAGCCTGCAGGCTTTAAAGGGGCTGTTGCTAATTTCCAGTAAGAGGACAAGATGGAGTCATGAGATAAGCAGAGAACAGACGTGATGCTTACACTAACGCATAATATCTACACCCTTTCTCATCCCGCTGCTTTTACCGCAGCATTTCATTCCTCATAAGTTCAAAATTTAGTTGATTTTCTTTATTAATACATTATGCATGTTATATTACACTAAAATCTTTGTCTTCATAATCTTTCATCAAAATGTACCAACTTGCTCTGCCTCTGAAATGATTTTCTTTTTCTGCTGATGTCATCAAGGCCAGTAATATCAAAGCTGGTTTGAATTGATGGATGTTCCCCATCCTGCATCGTTTACTGGTGAATAATCAGAAATGCCTTACAGAAGTGGATGCCATCTCTTGTCTTTAATATCAGTTTGGGGGCAAATGAGCAAAAAATAGATCAGATTTTATCTGAAACATGTTTAGATAAAACCGTAATGCTGTCAGACTGCACAGCCTGAGGAACAAGCACTAATGTTCTCCTGGTAAAGAAAGACGTCAGTAAAAAAATACATGTCAGGGTCATGTGCTGGAGGGTGTGGAGGCAGGAATGTTGAAACCGTGATGGATTATATGCTTATAGCACGAGGAGACCTCAATACATTAGTGCAGTTTGGCGGCTTAGAGCTGAGGGTCAGTGGACGGGCGGGTGAGAGGGAAGAAAACACTAGGGACAGCATTCCACCGCTGGTTAAACAACGGGCGATGCCAAGAAAAACATAGGGCGAGAGAGAGACGGGTGGTTTTGTTAAGCATGATAAATAACATCAGAGTCGGCAACTAAATGGAAATCAATGTGATTAGTCCATTAGCGTGAGCTTGAACTCGTCCGTTTCTCTCTTGCACGGTCTCTTCCTGTCTCTCTGTTCTCTTCCATTAGGAACGTATCAGCCACAAGACATCTTTACTACTTTGCCCGGAATAATTCCCATTTTCTCTATTACCTCTGCCTGTATCTCTGGAATTCTTCATCATTCTCCACTTTGTATTATGACTCTTCCTCACTGCCACCTCCTGATTGTGTGCAATTAATATCTATTTTCCTAAAGGGGACATATCATGTAAATCTGACCTTTTCTGTGTTTAAGTGCTCTAATCGGGTCCCCGGTGCATCTACCAACCCAGAAAACGTGAAAAAGGATAATCCAGTAACTTTGTTTTGGTAAGCTTTTTTTGACAAGCATGTAAAAAAAAAAAGAAACCATTTAGATTTCTCTCCCCTTCTGACGTAGAAAGGGGATCTATAATAATATTAGCATAGTTTCTGCCCTCAGCCAGTTGTACTTGTACACTGGCCATTTTCTCCGCACTGTAAGCAATGCAGGTGCATTGCCTGAACAGGGGACAATTCAAGGCAGGTTTTGCTAAAAAGTTAAAGCTCAAGGATGGATCAGTACCAACTATTTGTGATCCATCTTAAAGTCTCCGGAGCGATACTGGTCATGGCAGTAATGAAAGGGAGAGCGCGCACTTTATAATAGTTATCTGAGTTGTTTTACGGATATAAAGTTTACCAGTTTATTAAGCACCCCCTGAAAAGGCATAAGGTCTTTATATATTTGTTTACTGTTACTTGGAAGGAGTTTTTTTGTGTAATTTGCTGTGTATGCTGATGATCATACAAGGGAGAGAGTGTTTATGGATAAGACTTTAATGCACACTTCTTGTACTGTGTTTTATTCAGCTCTTACAGTTATTTTCTGGAGTGAAAACAGATGCTTCATCTTTTGTGTGATGACCAATAAACTTCATAAAATTCATCAGTAAAGTTTTGGCCATCATTCGGACAGGGTCTGCTACAACATGCTTGTACTAATAGCGGCTAAAAGCAAGATGGCAACATAAGTTAAAATATTAAGCTAAACTATACCTGTTCTATCTCAATGCAGCATATATTCTCTGGCTCTGTAGGCATTATTGTCCGAGTCCGGTTCGAACTGAACACCTTTAGTTTCTGAAATGTTCTGTTGTTGTTGTTGCATGAGCTATTGAAGCTCCGCCCTCTTCTTGAAAGAACAGGCAGGGAGCACCAGTGCATTTGCATTTAAAGGGACATACGTGTGTTTTAGCTCACTCCAAAAAGTGGCAATTTTAACTGGCTATAAAAAAAAATTTGTGTTTTTTTTTTTTTTAGCTAAAACTTAACATACACACTTTGGGGACATCAGAAACTAATTTATGTAAAAAGGGGCATAATATGTCCCCTTTAATTGAAATCAGTTGTGATTGCTAACTGATAAAACTGCACATGTTTTTAAGGCTTCTACTAAAATTTTTGCATAGAAAATTTGTATATATCTATGCTGAAATAATCTATATATTGTACAGAATGATGTACAATGTAGCCCAAGACTGGTTTCCCACTGAAGCTAAGCAGGGCTGAGCCTGGTCAGTACCTGGATGGGAGACCTCCTGGGAAAAACTAGAGAACTGCTGTAAGAGGTGTTAGTGAGGCCAGCAGGTGGTGCCCAACCTGTGGTCTGTGTGGGTCCTAATGCCCCAGTATAGTGATGGGGACACTATACTGTCAAAGAGCACCGTCCTTCAGATGAGACGTTAAACTGAGGTCCTGACTCTCTGTGGTCATTAAAAAATCTCAGGATGTCCTTCGGAAAAAGAGTAGGGGTGTAACCCCCGGCATCCTCTCCACCAATAAGCTGGTATGTGGTGGGCTTTCTGGCGCAATATGGCTGCCGTCACATCACCCAGGTGGATGCTGCATATTGGTGTTGGTTGAGAAAAAATTCCCTCCTTCCATGTAAAGCGCTTTGAGTACTCAGAAAAGCACTATATAAATGTAACAAATTATTATTATTATTGTTATTATTATTATTACAAAACCAAATCAATATTTGTGCTGTGCTGTCCACAATCAATTTTAATCTAAAAGTAAATGAATCTGTGTAGGATTCAGTGGACCAGAGAACCCTACTGAAGCCCTGCTTCCTGTACTATTGATTTTAATGGAGCAATGATTGATGTTCATTGGACAAGAGGCTCTACACATGTCATATTGGATCTTGACCAAATGCTGTGCTTCACTGGGAATCTATGAGAGAGAGGCATGAGGGAAGAAGCATCTGATTGTTCAATGGACATTGAGCTTCCAACCAATGTACTTCTTACGTTTCTGAAAGCCTGGTTTCTCTTTATGATGATTGGGTGAGTCCTTTTAGGGGTGGCAAATTATTGGCAAATAGGCAATAAATTAAACAGTGACATACATTATTTTTGTTAGTGAAAATACCTCACATATATTCAGCATGCCTTGTCTTTGTCTATTACTAGTTAGAAAGTCTATTATAATCCCCCTTGTGTGAGTTATTCTGGTGGAGATTATGCAGTGGTATGTTATAATTTGACAAATAATTGCTTTGGCCAGTTAACAGTTCCTTGGATCCAGGTGGCCATCTGTTCTGCAGGCTGAGCCAGTGAGTGCTTTTACTCTACGATACACACATCACCTGATAAACTGAGAGGTTATGGATTTAGAGTAAAGTATTTTGGGAGTATATTGTAATACATTTTGAGAAACATTTCTGAGATACATTGCTGAGATGTGGCCATTTATTTCTGTTTTAAAAGCTATAATAATTTCCTTCATCAACGCATATATACATACACATACGCACAAGCATTCAAAGAATAATTCATAAAAAAGCTGCTGAATGTTCATGCAGTTCTTTTTCAAGTAAATGAGTACTAGACCAAAAAAAAAACATGAAAATAAAGTTGTTATATCCAAAGACACGAAGGATAGGATCAAAATAGTCAAAAAATTTAATTATCAAAATAGTGGGATGCGAGAACAAAAAACACTCCATGAGAACCGACAAATTGAAAGGTGAGGGTTATATACACATAGGCAAACAAGGAACTAAACAAGGCACAGTTGAATATCATAGGTTACTATGGAAAAATACACTGTATGAAAAAAGCCCGTAAAAAATAGGGCATAATGTACTGTATAAATATGAAGGAATTTTTTATCTGTTTTTTTATTTTTAAATATGCATTGCATTAGGTTGTGTTTTAAGGGTTAATGGAAATTTCTGTAAAATTACAGGATAATGTCCTGGCAGAAAATTACCAGTACATTTTCACATCATATATATATATATATATATATATATTTTATTTTTTTTTCTTACAGTTTAATCAGTCACTATGACAACTAAGGAGATAGGAACTAAACAGAGGTAACAAGGACCAAATGAAACAGAATGTCCACCAACCTAAATGTCCACCAAACAGAACAAAATCTTAACAGATTGTCCAAGTCATATTATAGTATAGCAACTTAAAATCTGCAACCAATTAAACCAGGATGCGTTTGAATTGAACTCATTTACTACACATGAGGTTTGAGAGGTAATATTCTATTATCCATGCTAATGACAAGCCAGTAATTGTGGGAGCAGACAGTTTTTGTGGTAGAATGTGACTCCTTGCACTAGATAGTTTATATAAGGACTAACATGCTATGACTGGTTTACAACTTTAGATAAAGGCATTTATCTGCTGACCCACAATATCCCAGGACTGACAATGACAATATTAAGGAGGACATTATCAAATAAAATATAGACCTACCACAATAGAACACAATTCGTATGATGACTGTTTATCTAAAACTCAATCTGATTGATACATCATATACGCTATTTATTTATCAAGACAGTAAAAGGTTATAGTAATAAAAACAAAAAGTTGGTCTGATATTGTACATAAACAAGTCAGTGTAGTACGTCTAAGGCCATATAGCTAAAGAATGTTAGCACAGAATAATATTTTATGAAACCTACCATGGTGAAAATTATTTATGTTAGATTTATGTGACATCACATCCAGCCAGACTGCAACCAACAAACTGACGGCCATGGGTGTGAGTGTGCATTTAAGATGTGAGTGTGTAGGTACAGATGGAGGAGAGGGTGGGAGAGGAGAGGAGTAGTCTGCTCGTGGTTGGTTTGCTGGATCAATGGTGTGTGGTACTGTGATCAATAGAAGGGTTGAGCAGAGAGAAGCAGTGTAATAGTCGGGTCAGCCATTCTGACAGACATTACTGCTATACGTCTGTTAATAGAGCAGCACCTGTGTGTGAGAGAGTGTGTGTGTGTGTTTGTTTTTGTGATTTATGAGGACACAAATTTGTATAATGACACGAGTATTACACTGGTATTACGACGTAAACATGAAATATGAGGACATTTCATATGTCCTCATATTTAAGCTTTAAAAACATACTAAACAATGTTTTATTAAAAATGTAAAAGTGCAGAATGTTTTCTGTGATGGGTAGGTTTAGGGGTAGGGGTAGTGTAGGGGGATAGAATGTACAGTTTGTACAGTATAAAAACCATTACGCCTATGGTATGTGTGTGTGTGTGTGTGTGAGAGAGAGAGAGAGAGAGAGAGAGAGAGAGAGAGAGAACCTTTCTGCTAATGTAATCGAGGCCAAATGGGCAGGATAAATTAACCAGTAATATCATAACTCACTTTTTACAATGCAGTCAAATTGTGTCACATTACAGAAAAGAATAATTTTCCAGTGTTGAAATACTTTCTCATATCCCAGCCTAATATGCAGATTAATCTTTAAATAATTCATTTGGTTACACTTTATTTTAAGGTGTCATTGTTACAGTGTAACTACATATTTAAGTACTGAGTAATATAAATTAACTACTATGTACTTACTATAGGGTTAGAGTAGGATTAGGGTTTGGTTTAGGGTTAGTTGCATGTAATGATGAATAATTTACTGTTATTACTATGGTAAGTACATGTAATATATATATATATAACAAGGACACTGTAAAATAAAGTGTTATCATTAATTAAAATAATTTAGTGTTCAATTTCCACCAAAAGTGTAAACACTGTGACTCTGTGGCTCTATCGGTCACACTTATATTTTGACTTTGTTTTGCCCTGCTGTGTCCATCATCATCATTCTTGTGTCTTCCAGTCTTTGTATTGGTTGCTGTGGTTTCTTAGCCCTTATGTGGTTCACCTGTGTCTTATTAATCATCTAGTTACCTTTGTGTACTTAAGCCCTCTTCAGTCTGTTGGTTTTTAGCCGTCCCATCTCAGAGTACCATTTTTTGCGTACCAGAGGTGAAATGCCGGATTGCACTTTTACATTTAAGTAATTTACATTTAATATCTAACGATACAATGTTTAAAGTTCAAATGTTGACTTATATTTAAGTTATATTTACCCAAGATGCGATTTTATAGATATTTTATACTTTTTATTATGTACATAAATGTACCACGGTGAAAATATTTAGACAGGTTGTGAACCCTGTTTTGTTTTCAGACAGCTGAATATAGGTTAACTTTCAGAAAAGTCCAGTTCAAATGTTACTGCCACTCATCAACAGCAGCTGTCACTGTAGCTAGGCGACAAGAGCAATCCTCGGTAGGCTAGACCATCCCATTTAACTATGCTTGATTCGACCTTTGCAGGCATGGCCTTTGAAGTCTGTTTCCTTTGAAGGATGCAGCCTCTGAATTGGGACGCATCTATTGTCTTAGTAGTAATGTTGCTAAGTTGTCTCAGTTTGCTTTTATTTTATGGTTTGCTCCAGTGTTTCATGTATCTGTGTTATGTTTTCTGCAAGCAATTTGATCCACACCTCAACTAATTCCCTCTTTCCAGCAACTGTGACAGAATAAAGCCAACCGTACTGATGGCTCTAGCAGCAGTTTCCTGCTACCTTAAGGACATATTATTCACTCTCTACCAGAATGGCCACGGAATGAGGACTATGTAGAAACGTTTTTGGAATACATTCATCACATGTCCTGGAACGATGGCATACTGAAGGTGTGTTTTTTGGAGTGGACTTGCCATATTCATCAGTCGTCTGATACCAGTGAGTAAAATCAGCTATACCATGGCTCAGTACTCTCCCCCTGAGGTCTCTCCTTACCCAAAGTTCCTGCTTGATTTACTGGACACTTTCCTGACCCTTCCGCCGGTTCCCCCCAGCCTCCTAGTTCCTTTATCTCTGCTGGTTCCATCCAGCTCCCTGGGTCCATCCAGTTCTCTTGCTCCCACCGCTGGTTCCGCCCAGCCCAGGATTCTACCTCGGTCCTTTGATCCATTGGCTGCACTGTGACTCCGCATTCCCTCAGCTCCACAGTGGCCTGTCATCCTTCTGGCTGCACATGGTTCTCTCATCCTACCGTCTCCACCTTGGATCATCATCACCCTGGTTTTTGCTATGGACTTCCTGGCCTGTGGCGCCTGGTCCCTCCACTCCTTTGGCTCCACCAGGCTCCTCTATCCCTTCACCTTCACCATTGTTCTTGCTCCCTCTGGTTCCACCTGGTCTTCCCAGCTACAATAGGCATGAAGCTGGAGCACTTTGTCCCTATTTAAAGACTGTCCTTATTTTTCAGTTCTGTTGGTGGCATAATGTTGCTTCCTAATACAGTACATAATGGTCAAACAATTCTGTCTAGCGCATGTGTACATTTGTAAAGTAACAGCGCAAACGGGTTTCAAAGACTGCTCAAAACAGCTAAATTCAGCATCAAAGAAGTCCTTATAGCACATTATTAATTTAAACATGCCGATTTTATGAGGATCCAGTGGCCATGATAGCTCAGATGGTGCATGATATTATAATTTCAAAGCCTTATTATGACATAAACAATGTTTATTTTATTTTACCTCACAAATCTTATACTCAACATTTTCTCAACTCACACATTACAGATCTGCATTAGCTTTCTAAACTATTTCATTTAAAAAAATAAACTTAAGTCAAATTATGTTTGTGACAGAGACTGGTTTATATATGTTCAGACATTAAAGTCACCATACAATTGACAATTCTTATTTTTTATGGAATATTGCAGTGTTAAATTATTTATCTGTGCAAATAATTATTTTATTTTATTTTAGAGTCAGATTTCACTTATCACATGACAATAGTAAGAAGAGATGACTAACAGGATGATGCAGGGGAGTTGGTGATCCTGATCCTGAGCATCATTAAGTTCCTATCCTACCATCTCTTCTATTAAGTTCCTATTATCACTGTAAAGCTGCTTTAAAACAATCTATATTGTGAAAAGCGCTATATAAATGAAGGTGACTTGACTTGACTTGACATGACATCATTGACAAATATCTTATATCCGCTCCCTATACACAGTACACATGATTGCGAATTAAAAAGTGAACACGCATTCAAAAGCGATTTCAATACCCTACATATTGATAGTGGCTCCCTGATGCTCTCAAATTATTAGTCTCAGCCTCAGACGTCATGCCCACAGACCACTGGCTGAACGTTTGACGCACACTTAACTGGAAACACTGCAGGATTTTTGAAGTCGTCGTCTGATTGGTTGAATTCTGGGAGACGTGTGTGTTGTGTTCTTTAACGGTCCGCCTGGAAACAAAGATGCCGTGACGCCAAACCCCCTCGTGGAAGAAGAAAGCCTTAGTGTTTACAATTGTGATAATGAGCGCATATTAGGATCAACTAAATGCTGGATTTTCAAAAGTATGTGAAGTATGTAAAGTTTGCGGCATAGAATTTTTAAAATACGTCCAAGAGTTTTATACACCGGTCTGTAAATGTAGGGACATCAATGTTACATTTTCATGCACCTAAACATGCCGTGGAACAAAACGAACTGCTTTACATGTCAGTTAGACGGCCTCTGGGCAGTCCTTAGCCAATGAAAGCTGGTATGGAGTATTCTGCCATCAGTCTGAAGGTCTGGCAAATTATAGACCTTTATACAGAGAGTACATGTGATCACAAAATTAAAAGCGAGTGAAAATCGGGTTCAAAACTGGTACATTCAAAACTGGTGTTATATACTGGTGTAAAAAAAAAATTCACCGTGACATCCCTACACGGAACACAATTGCAAACAAGGTGGCCTCACAGCTGATGTCATTGTGGAAGTAGAGGACAAGTTTTTTGTTTTAGTTTTTTGACCTTGGTTACAATAAATGCTCTTGCATGCATTGAGGGTGAGGTTTTATAGTAGGCTACAATGAAAAATAAAAAAAGATTGAGCAAAATCAGATTACTCGTGCCATTGTCGCTTTCAATCATTTCTCTTTTGACAACGATTAGCAAACAGCTCTCAAAGCCAGCCCAACCCCTAGCTCATTGTCTGGTTTTAAAGCATTCACTGAACTGGTCTTCTCTTGCTGCCCACTACACAGACTCTGCCACTTCCTCCTCTCTGTCTTTGACCGTCTGTCATGACCTTATGACCCTGAGGTCAAACTGTGTGTCATATTGGGTGATGAATGATCCAAATCTCTGGTGAAAGCCTGCTGTGTCAGTATGGGTCTGTAAAATGCTAAAGCTTGCCTGAGCTGTACTGCAGACAATCTGAAGGACTCTGAAAACTGTTTGATATTATGAAGAGAAAGACAAACAGCAAGCCGATTCAGTGTGTGTGTTTGCAGAGGAAGGTCATTAGGTCTTTGATGTTGAGCAATGCAATGGGAATAGATAGTCTGTGTGTTAACCGGGCCGCAGCAGAGGCTACAACATTCATGTCTTACCTTTACAAACACACCATTTGCATTTACATAACTTATGTGCTAATGATGTTTCAGTATGTTGACAAAAACTACTCATTCTTATACTCTATAGCAGTGGTCGGGAACCTATGGCTAGGTCTCTCACTCTCTACCAACAAATGATCGATAAAATAATTACACTTCAACAGAGATCCGCTCTCTGCAGAAAAAGCAGCATATTACAATTTCTTTGCTGTACAGCCGAAGTTAATGAAAAGTTTATGATAATAATAATAATATTCAAGTTGTACCAGCCAATGTGCGTGTTCAGTGCTGTTCGCGAGTGTAACAAGTCACGACAGCAATCAACTGCAAACCACTTACATTTCTGTGGTAAACCTACAGCTCCTGTACTCGGATTCAAGCAGCAAAACCATTTTTAGAATTAGAACAGCAGCGGAAATATAAAAGTAGGCTATATAAACTTTTAACAAATCCTTTTATTGAAACTGGTGCTTTGCTGTGCAAAGAGACGTTTCGAAACATTTAACCCGGCAGTACTTTCACTTTTGCCGCAGAGACCTTTTATGTCCTATAAATGTGTCGTATTTATGATAATCCGAGCAGATTTCAGTTGACGATTCAGTTTGAAGTTATTAATAACGAAACATAAATGAATAAGAAAGAAAATAATTATTATAAGAAATATTAAAAGCGCTATAAGCCGCAAAATAAAACTGATTCCACTACTGACAGGATGCTATCTGAGCGCAAGCGTAACACAGACAAGCAGCTTTTGTCTTCACACTTTGTCTAAACTAAATATATCAAAATGCCAAGTCGGATATACACGTGAACACAGTAGGCCTAGCTGTAAGCACTGTGTGTGTTCTCTCTCTCTCTCTCTCTCACATACACACATACACATACACATACACACACACACACACACACACCACACACACACACACACTCACACACACAGACATACACACACTCACACATACACACACAGAGACACACACACACACACACAAGAAGAAGATTATGCTCCTTAGTTAACAACCTCACAGTGAAAGCCCTGCACAATTAATTCCTAATTAATTAAGATATTACTACTGTTGAAATTTTATTGGGAATTATTTTTTTTCCAATAATAATATTACGTTAAGAAATAAAATATTATGAAAAATGCATTACAGTTTATAATTACAACAGTTTACAATTACTGCAAACTAGGCTGGTTTTATCAAAATACTTAACACAATTCACAAAACCACACACCCAAACTGCAAAATACCTCATATATCTTGCAAAATGAAGCACTGCAACCAAAACTACATATAGCATTATCAAAATCAAACTTTTGCACAAAATGGCACACGCTTCATTCATATTACCAGATTTTTGTCTAACCAACTACACACTGTTGGGCATAATGAAAAGCACTCTCGTCTTTAGTATGCTTTGCCATAATACTAAAATATGTAGTTCAAATTGTAGAAAATTCTTCAGATTGTTCACATGCACAGAAATATTTGCAGATACACACACATGCTGTTGAAACATTTATTTTTTAATTTTCACCAAACAAGTCAGTGCAGCATATGCACAGCAGATATATTTACATTGGACTGAACAAAAATATGCTCACAAAAAACAGTAAAAAATACAATTGCATCTTCCCTCTTCCTCTTCCTCTTCCTCTCTCTGCAACTTCTTCCATTGCTGTTGTAAAAAAAAGGTGCTCACCTGTAGTCTTTTCATAGTGCTTACATCCTGATTGAAGTGTTAACCATTAACCAAAGAGGTGTTTGGCCAGGTGGCACATGTATTGGCCAATTAGCTCATGTAGTGTCATTTTGAATGGCAGTGTTTTGAAATGGCAAACATGTGACTTTATGTCAGATTGTTGTGTCTTATGCAGAGAACCGTGTTCAGTGCATTTTAAAAAGTGCCATTTTGAATTGCAAAATATGTGTAAAGCAAAAAAATGTGTTTAGACTTTAGGAGACTTGAGAAGAGGTTTTGCTCTCTGTGTGTCAGTTTAAATAATTGTGCTGTGCATGTCATTTTAGTGTGTTAGCAATTGAAAAAAACTGTAACCAAAAATGAAAAAATGTCTCTTTGGTCAAAAAAGGTTCCTGACCTCTGCTCTATATCAAGGCTGTTTTATTCATACAAATAGGGGTATGCCAATATTTGTATCTGTAGCAATGGCAAAATATTTTTCTTTTGTTTCTGTATTCGGATAAAATCAAATGTCAGAATGTGGCCTGAAACATTACGTTTGTATAAACTACATGAAAAGCCCATTTTATGTCATTTTGTTTAATTTATAGGTGACATATTCCAAATATGCTTTGTATAATTCATAAAATTGTTTATTACAAAATGTATGTCAATATATTTTAATAAATAAATTGAACAATAATAATTAAAATATAATATACTGTATTAAGATAATATATAAAATACATAATATAATAATTAAAACAATACTACTAAATGGCAGATAAAATGGAAAAGTAGAGGCATGTTCGTCTGTTTTCCAGAGGAACTGTCCTCATCAACCATATTGCTTTACAGTTTTTTCTGATGGCTTAAGCATTTTTTGTAACTATTGGCTATTTTTGCAAAACTCTACACACAAATAAGAAAACACTTCACCAAATCAGCAAAACATTGTAGTTCTCTTGCAAAAGCTAATAAACCTTGCTTAACTCTTCAAACCTTCGTAAAAATTGTATTTTCGTATCAAACAGTTAACACAAGCCATCACATTAATAAGCACACAATGCGCCAACTACACACTGATGGTATGAATAAAAAACACATCTGGCTTTTGCTTTCTCTGTGCACAAGGTAGGCTATGTCAGTTTGAGGTCATACTTTTGTCATAGTTCTGTAAACATACAGGGATCCAAACTTCAAGTACTGGTGTTTATTTACACACATCAAAACAAACACAAGTATTTTTTTCCAAAACACAAAATAGTAATTTCACTGAGAAAAAAAAAAAAATCAGTCTACATCGTGTCGTCTCTCTGGGTCCGGCCACAAAATTTAATCTACATCACATGCAATGTCCTCTAGTCCAAGGCACCGGGGAAAATATCTTCTGGAATGCCGTATCCAGGCCTGACATGATGCCTGGTCAATATCCCCACATGCCTCCTCCATTGCCTGTTAAAAGGGCTATCCGTTGATGGGGATGATGGTCATAGACCTTCCAGCACCAGGCAGAGAAGAACTCTTCAATTGGATTCAAGAATGGAGAGTATGGGGGAGGTTGAGTACAGTGAAGAGTGGGTGATCTGTAAACCAGTTGTGGACCAAAGCAGCCCTATGGAAACTAACATTGTCCCATATGATGACGTATCTGGTCTGCTCTGGTCTCTGAACATTAGTGAGCATGTCATGTAAGGTGTCCAGGAATGTAATAATGTGTGCAGTGTTATATGGGCCTAGGGTTGCATGATGGTGAACAACACCATTTTGACTTATAGCTGCACACATAGTTATGTTACCACCATGTTGTCCTGGGACATTGATTATGGCACGGTGTCCAATAATGTTCCTGCCAAGTCTCCTTGTTTTAGTGAGGTTAAAACCTGCCTCATCCACAAAAAGCTGCTCATGACCCATGGCATCTGCCTCTATCTCCATCACTCTCTGGACAAGACAAAACAAATGCAGCACAGCAGGCCCATGCACCGCACTACAGTATGCACTTCCAGATTCAGTACCAATGATACTATAGCTTAACTGCACATAGTCATATTGCAGTTGTTTTACACGTTCACTGTTTCTTTCAAAAGGGACTCTGTAGATTTGTTTCATTCTGATTCTGTTGCGGGCAAGTACACAACATAATACAGAAATGCTCACATTGTGTATGTTTTGGAAGGTGGTGTCATCCTCTATGCGCTGCTGAAGTTCTCGTAGCCTTATGGAATTATTTACAATCACCATATTGACTATATGGGTCTCTTGTTCTGCAGTGAACATTCTTCCTCTGCCCCCAGCATCTGGACGTCTAGCAATTCTGTAAAGTAACAATTTCAGTATTTGTACATGTATGGTATTGTTGTGTTTCTCATTAGAGTATGGCAGTGCTACAAAACTTGTGACAAAGTGACTGTACTAACCGATTCTCATTTCGAAATGTCCTTATGATGCTTTCTACAGTGTAGCGGCTCAAGTTAGACTGAACCCGTTGGCCAGCTTCCCTCAGGGTCATTCCATGGTTGATTACATGGTCCACTATTGTAGCTCTGATGTCATCTGTAATTCTATTTCTTACTCTTCTTACCCTTCCTCGTCCCCCTCCTCGTCCTCCTCTTGCTCCTCCTTCTCCTCTTCCTCTAACTTCACCTCCTTATCCTTGTCGTCCTCTCCCTCTCGCTTCACCTCCGCGTCCTCCTCCTCTTCCTCCTACTTCTTCACCTCGACGTCCTCTTCCTCGGCCTTCTCTAATTCTCACTCTTCTCACTCTTCCTGCTCCCTCCATTGTACTCCACATGGACAGCTTACCTATGGCTTATTTATAGTGCTTAGGCTGATAGCAAAGTGAACTAATGATCTAAAACAGTTTTCACATGTGACAGTGTGTCAGACAGTTGGCAAAATAGTGTAAATAATAGCCATACATGTGTATAGTTTTGCTACGAGTGTGTTGATCATTTGGAAATTAAGTGCTGTGCAGTGGATTGTACCTACAGTTTTGCAAAGTGTGTGTTACAAATTTGCAAACTGAGTGCAAAGCAGTGTTTGTGCTTTTAGTTTTGCAAACTCAGTGAGTGGTTTTGCTATAAGTATTAATAGTTTTAGAAATTGTGCTATAAGAATCACGGTAAGGGTTTAAGCATTCAGAAAAAACTGTAATAAGAAAGCGCTCCTATTGATGAGAAACTACTAAACCCAACTACAATAGAACCCATTACAATCAATATGATACTGTCTACACTGAATGTAACACGTCGAGTCACAGACAGTAAACAGATGCCCTGTTCTATTTCTTTGAAATATCCAGTGTAGACAGTGTAATCTCATAGCAATCAATAATAGAAGTGGTCTAAATATTACATACACCGATCAGGCATAACATTATAAAGTGAATAACACTGATTATCTCTTCATCCTGGCACCAGCAGGTGGGATATATTAGGGAGCAAGTGAACATTTTGTCCTCAAAATTGATGTGTAAAAAGCAGGAAAAATGGGCAAGTGTAAGGATTGTGATGGCTAGATGACTAGGTCAGAGCATCTCCAAAACTGCAGCTCTTGTGGGGTGTTCCCGGTCTGCAGTGGTCAGTATCTTTCAAAAGTGGTCCAAGGAAAGAACAGTGGTGAACCGGCAACAGGGTCATAGGCAGCCAAGGCTCACTGATGCATGTGGGGAGCGAAGGCCACAAAGCAAAAATGGTTCAGGAAGGAGTTTGAGGTGTTGACTTGGCCTCCAAATTTCCCAGATCTCAATCCAGTCGAGCATCTGTGGGATGTGCTGAACAAACAAGTCTAATCCATGGAGGCCCCACATCGCAACTTACAGGACTTAAATGATCTGCTGCTAACATCTTGGTGCCAGATACCACAGCACACCTTCAGGGGTCTAGTGGAGTCCATGCCACGACATATTAGGAAGGTCATAATGTGCCTCATCGGTGTATATCTTGTGGAAGTCTCAGGACCAAAAAATGGTATCTTGTTCATGTTGAACACTTTTCATTTTCTGGTTTAGTAATTAATTCTTGGTAGTCTAGTTTCCATATTTCAAATTGTACATTTGTAAACCATGGGATAGTGCTCAATGAATTAATTACATACATTTAAAAAAATTGATTAGCATGGATTGAGACACAGAGCTGATTAAAACATGGTTAAGGTGACAGCCAAGTATGTTAAACAGTATACCATGGGTGTGGCATCTGTGAATGATACACACATGTATGTAGATAGAGCACTATACACATACGCACAACATAATCACATTTTACGACAGTAATGAGAACAATTATATATTGGCTGCTACTAGGAGATTGTTACCTTTATGTTTAGATCTGATGTGAGGCTTCTGAAGCAGGGTGGATCAGAGGCAGATATTCTCTCTCTCTTTTTGAGTTCTTCATTAATTCTTTTCAGGGGCCACTCACTGCCCACAGCCTTGTCTCCAGTGGGTGATATACTGTAATGAATTTAATAGCAGTAAGATCCTTCAAAAGCGGGTTGAAGCTTAAGCCCTTTATTAAATTAAGAGAAAGCTGCCCCAGGCCAGAGCCAGAGAGAGACAGACGGATCTAAATTACAGGATGTGTGGGGAGATTTTGATGCATCAGACCCCAGGCTGAGCTGAGCTCCACTTTACACGGTGGAATATGAAATGTAAATGTGTGTTTTTGGAAAACATCCTCACAGCATCTTTCAGGTCATGAATGTTTAATGTCATTATGAATTAGCCTGCTTCATGTACATTATGACCTCTCTTTCTTTCCGCTGTGGCTTTTGATGCTGTGTTACAGAACATGCTGGCTTGAGGACTAACGGATACATATACCGTTGTTACAATGATTAGGACACAAAAAGAGATACGCTTTATTACAGATAGGCGTTGTGACAGTGGGGTTTATAGCAGGATTAAAATATCCAATGTATAACGTAAAGTAGGCTGCTTCATCAGTGACGAATACAGTACACTTGGTGACCTGGGGCGGCAGCGTTCTCACACATACCACTCAGATTTCTCTATAACAAACTAAAGCCCCGTTTCCACCGAAATTACCTGGAACAATTTTTCCTGGAAACTTCTTTTCCCCCAGACCTGCTGCTGTCTACATTTCCATTGTGGTCTAAAGTACCGTGAAGATTAGTCTGGTGACGTAGGACTGCGTGCGACTTTCCGGAGCCCACTGGATTTCGTCCTCCGCAAATAAACTTAATAAAACTTGAACCTCATCGTCGGCCCATCGGTCATATTTTTTAAACTCCATTGTTGATTCGAATAGTAAACAACTCTTACTGCACGCACCGCAACAGACTTTTAGGTTGAAATAAAATGCTCCGTGAACTCATCCAATCAGCATTTTCAGCGCCCAAGTCCCACCCCAGAAAGTTCTTGAACTTTTAAAAAGTACTACCTCACAAGCAGGGCTGTTTTGAGGGGGACATTTTTACCTGGAACTTTATTTAGACCCCGGTTCCTGCGGTCGAAACACACCAAGTACCACCCCAAAGGCCCTAGTTCCTGCGGTAAAAACACGGCTTAAATAAGAAACAAATTGTTTATATGTTTAAAAACACCTTACTGGAGGAATTTCTGGAAGGCCAGGACCCCCAAAATGGGGACAGACAGGTCCTTTTAGACCCATTTATGCAAAATGTCTTCAGAATCCATCTGAACCTGGTAATTAGTCATTTGTACTGAATACATTTTAAAGTAACTGAATGGTGTGGCTATCTTGCAGGCATGCAGATGATTAAAGCCTTAACATCACATGCCACAATTACTCAGGATTATGTCGTCACCTGAACCTGCTCTCCATGGCGACACAAAGGCTAAAGGCTATTCAGATATATGAGCAAGCTGACATCTTGTGTTTACACACATATACACTCACACAGAGGATCTGGTGCTCAGGAGAGTGTTCTAATGTTATGACAAGAGTAAGGGTGTCTCTTAGACATTCCCCTGGCTCAGATCCCAGGGAAGTGCCGGTCAAGTTGCTCGAGAAGTGGGTGGCTCTCTGGAATGTCACAGTGAGAGACAGCCTCACATTTCCTCTCTCTAATCCACTTGCAAAAAGAAAAAAAGGTTATTGGGCATGGTCCCACCAGAAATGCAAAAGCACAAGCTGTAATGTTCAGATGTAAATTCTTATGCTAGGTTTTTAAATGTTCTGATACTGCTCTGATACCTTCAGGACACTACAGAAGTAAAAGTTTCACTTTAATTTAGCCTACATATATTGATGCATATTGCTATGAATATACCAGTCATGGCAGTAGCTGACAAACCAGAGAAAGGTCTAAATGTGATCCAAAGCAGGTATCAGCCCTGCTAAAAAAAGACCCAACTTTTGTGGTTTATGCTTGTTTGTTCTGGTTTGAGGCTGATGGACTTATATAGCCATGCTGTTACTAGCAAGATTGTGTGAAGACTGCGTCTTTCCAATGAAGCTGATGTAGGCCTAGTAGTTAAGGGGGGGAATAATGCTATTTCATGCGTTCTGACTTAATTACATTGTTTAAAGAGTTGGATTCTCAAGCTAAACATGGCCAACATTTTAAAAAACGAGATGGACGAATGACAGTAGTTCTGTGCCAAATAAACTCCTTCAGGATTCAAACAAGTTTCAGAAAGTTTTTTTTCGAGTATGGCCCTGTATGACGTCATAAAGGGCGGGCTTCCTTGTATGCGAGTGCACATCAACCAGAGCGAGAGCAAAAACACGCCCATCAACAAGCTTCGTTTGGGTTATGGAAGCCGCTGTTATTTAGTTTTTAGACAACAAAATCAACAATGTCACTAAAGTAATGTGTGTTTTTGGTTGTGAGGGAAAGATAACCTTGTTCAGCTTCCCAAATAACGAGCGTTAAGGAAACAGTGGATGCAGTTTGAATTTCCGGAGCAGCAACAGAGTTCTGCAAGTGTGTTTGTTTGTTCCCAGTCACGAGTCGAAACCGCAGGCGGTGAGTGAAACTGCATCAAATGTCTGTGTTTTGTTGGCAATCGACGCGTAAGTGCATGTAATGTAAACAACATGAACGTATAGTAAATAGAAAGTTATCCAGGGATAATGCTATGATGTATTGTGTGTGTGTGTGTGTGTGTGTGTGTGTGTCATAGGTGTGTGTGTGCTCGTGACTCTTTGCACGCCTCCACAAGTTTGGCTGTTTTCGGAAAGAATGGTACAACGTATCTGTCTTTTATAAATATGATAAAACTAAAGACTCTTCGGAGATATGAAGGATGCAATACTACTCTAGGTACTCAAGATTAACATGAGATTGGCAGAGACTGTGTGTGTTATGTACCCTTTAAGCTTTCTTTTAGTGCCAAAGATGGTTGCTCCCAGTTTTATAACATTACTGTCATTAAAATACTTGGTTGGATATCAGATGTTTTATTAAGTTGCTATATTGAATGTGTATGAGGAAATGTGTGTGCTGAAAATGCTGTAATGTCACTAACAGTGTCCCTAAGCATGCTATGAACTCTTATTGTATTGAGAGTCCCTGATGAGGGAGAGGATATGCTGCCCCCTGCTGCACATTTCACTGAATCTCACTTCAAGTCATATTCATTTGCATAGCCCTTTTCACTAGTTTCAAAGCAGCTTTACAGGAAGTTATATTGTAACGTATATTTTTCATATATACAAATATATATATATATATATATATATATATATATATATATATATATATATATATATATATATATATATATATATTATCCACTATCCACTGTAAAGTGTATTTTTCTTCTTGCTCTGTTGATATTTCTCCTGTTGTATGAAGAGAGTTTAATTCGAAACACTGCCACTTAGTGGGGTGCGCCCGGCCCCTGAGAGCAGGTGCTCGTTACCCCTCCCCCTTCTCCTCACTATGCTGAAGTATTATCTCATGAATATCAATTTAGTCACGCTGACGTAGCTTAGTAGCATGCAGTCACGCACCCTACTTGATGTAGGAGGATTGGTTACGTCGCTTCCCTGAGGCGGGAAACTCCTCACGTAGGCCTTGCCCACATCAGACAGGAAGCTCCTCCCCTCACCGGCTCCGTTCGGCTCTCCGTCGACGAGTGTGTCAACAATGTACTGCCGAGCGCTGTGATACGATGGATAAACGCGTCTCCTTTCCATTTATAAGACGGAAATAGGATTTTACTTTCTTTACAGGTGAGAGTATTGTATATTTATTTATTTATTATAGAGCTTTAAAAGAATTATAGTGTAAATAGTGGCTTTATATAGGGGAGAGAGAAGGAACCGTCGCAGTATAAAGAGAGTCAGCGCTCATCGAGAGCGTGCGTGTGTATTGTGTGCGCGCTGGCGCGCGCGCGTGTGTGTATTGTTTAATGTGTGTGTGTGCGTGTGTTTGCTTTCATTTTGCGTAAAAATAAACATTTCATATTCTCAGTAGGGTCTGACTGGGTTTATTATTTCTGAATATAGGCATATGTGTCAGAGCAGCGATTATTAGAGTCATAACCAGGGCTGTGTCTCAAAAGCTAGTCAGCTCCCTATCTAAACAGCAGCAGTTTAGGACGTCATGAGTCAGCGGCTGATGATGCTACTATGATGTCCCAAAAAATGCTTTTTAGATTTAGAGTTCATAGGGCTTTGTTTTCTGCTTGCTGTTTTTACAGTTTATCATGTATCATTAACAATAAGCTTATTAAGGCTTATTACTCATTCATAACGTTAAGTGGTGTCCAATGAACTGACTGTTTGTTTGTTTTTTTTAGTAAAAATCTGTCTAAATGTGTCCTATAGTAGCTAACCAAAAGTCCATGCACATATTTATATATTTATTTATTTATAGTTGGGATTTTGGCTCATGTGTCATGGTCATATCCAGACTGAGAAAGTCATAATAATAATAATACTGAAGTCATGCAGGAAATGTGTGTTGGAGATGTGTGTAGGATGACAGAGTTTAGACATACCTCTTCAATAGTCATACACAGCTGTTTTATTGAGTTCATTCATTTACATATCGTAACAATGTAATGTTCCTGAAAAGCATCATCTGCTTTCTTTAGCGTTCTCCTACTGTCGTTTACATAAAGGGCTAACGTTACCAGAATATTTTCAGTAGTACAATTGGTATATATGCTTAGTTATTTGTTTGATTGTGGAAAACAGAGTCTCTTCTGATTTTATTTGTTCCATTCTTCAGATGACTAATAAATGTACTGTTTTGTTGTTTGTTTTAACTTTTTGAACACGGTGACAGTTTGTCGGCAGTAAAAGGCAGCTGTGGATCTTGTAAAAGTAATTAAGCTTGCCGCTGTAATCTCTGGTGTTTACATTCAGGGCCTAAAGAAAAAGGCTGACCCAGTTTTGCATGTCCTCATCACAACCAAATCCTAGAAAAGACTTCCAGTAGAGCGGTCGCTAACACACCCCTTGCGTTTGCATGTGTTTCCATAGCCCTGTGCTGGAGGAGGCACAGCACATTTGCCTTCTCTGAACTCACATTTGACTATCTCCAAAAGCCGTGACCTTACTCTGATGGCAGTGGGAAAGGGCACAGAACAGCGTTTCGGAGCAGCTCTCTCAAAGAGATGTTTGCCAGAATTGCAGGCGGATTTGATTGTAATGAGGGTGTTTTCCTGCCAAGGTTTTCTTTTTTTTTTCTTACGGACAACAGATTTTCTGAAATAATTGGGTATTCTCTTTGGGTGCTCGCGTGGGGGTCCTCATGCTTGCCGATGGACGCTCTTGTTGAGAAGGATCAACAGGAAGTGGCAGAGCAGCTGTGTCAACATGTCGTATAGCACCTGTCTGCTGTGGGCCGTTGCAGAGGGCAAACCCCCGCTGAAAAGCTCACAGGCACCCCCTGCTGCCCTCTCAAACCCTTGTCCCCTCCCTCTTACTCCTTTATTCATGCAGCGCTTAGCCTTTATCCTCATGGAACCAAACGAGCACTCTTACACGTATCCTGAGATCTACCCTCCATGTCTGAGCATGTAGAGATTTAAACTGAATTAACTGGAAATGGATGACACCAAAAGCCCCGTACATTCAAGCTGTCCAGTCCTGCTTCTGTAATTGCCAGCCTTCTCCAACACATCTGCCCTTGGCTGTGTTTGAAATCGCCCCCCCATACCCTCATTCACTATTCCCTACATTACTCCACGAATGTAGTCCACTTGAAGGTGTGAGTAAATTTAGCCACTAACTGCGCCAGAAAGGCTGCTGTTTAGCAGCTCTAGTAGTAATGAAAGATATATCTTGAACTCTGTCATGGAAAGTAGAATGTATAAACCTTAATTAAACAATTTAATAATCAATTCAAAAGGAAGTTATACCTGTATAATATTACGGTTTGGAAAGTACCGTAGATGGATGGATACGATTTGAATCAGCTGTGGGCTTGCAGTGCATTATGGGTATTCTTTAGTTGTTGAGCGTACATTGGTTTTACACTCGTTTTTGCTGTGCATTGTGGGATTGAATGAGTGCACTCGATAACATCCACTATGATTTCGGACACCGCTACAAATGGCTATCCCCTCAAATAGTACCTTGTTTAAGGGTATAGGGGGCGAATTCAAACACGGCCCTTGATGGGTCCAGTTTAATTGGGGTTGGAGCTAAACTCTGGAGGAAGGTGCCCCACCGGGAGCAGGATACAATAAAAATGTTTGGAAATGCATATCATTAATTAACAGTAAGCTTAAATATCATTTTGCATTATTGGATACAATGAAATGCAATCAGATAAGCATTCTGTGGAAATGTTGTTTTGTATATTTCACACCTCTAGCCTTGCTGTCTTTTGTTAACCGTGCGGCACTTTCAGTATACTTCTGACAGACTTCCTCTTTTCTTCTCTGTGTTTGCGTTTGATGTTCTGTGATGAGTCTCAACAGATCTCTACAGTAATCAAATGGATTTTATCAGGTGCGATGTGTTTTGCTTTCACTTTTCCAACTATTAAATATCAGCTGTTATATGAACCACCCACATGATAAGAAAACTAGAGGCATTACCATGTGCTTTCATTAACACCAGCTTTCGTTCTCTAATGTAAATGAGTAAACACGAGAAGGGAGTTATTGTAACTGAAAGCTTTTTTATATGGTTATGTTTCTAGTTTCACACTGTCCTCCAGTGTTAGCCTTTACCTTTATATGTGATAGCGCCCTCTGGGGGTTGTACTTGACAACACTGAGCACACACTTATTTTCTCGTTTTGTGCGGCTGTACCAAACCACATAGTGTAGGTATGAATAGAAACCAGCTAAGTGAGCACTTCCTGTGTGCAAGCTGTAGCTACAAGGCAGTCACACAACAGACCGCACATGCACAGAAGCAACCTTCAGTTACATATCGTTTAATCTTGTGACGACCTCAGCTCACAGAGAGAGTCTGCTCTGATTTGCCTATCCGCCCTAGTCAAACACAGCCCTATGCAAATGCTCAGGCATGCTGGGTAATGTGCAGGGCAGGCGGTGACGGGCGTCCCCGGCTCACAGCTGTTATCTGATGTTATCTTTGACACCAGATCAGCCTCGACATGTTGCAGCATTCAGCGTCCGCGACCTGGAAACCAGACCTTTCAACTGTCAGCACCTTCGTATCAGACTCAGCAGCGTCTGTGTCACTAAAACATGCCAGAGAAATCATGTTTTCAAGAGTGAATTTGATACGGTGTAATGCAACAGTAAACAGGAGCTTATTGCTTTAAAGACAACATAATACAGCATTTAACTGCTAAATTTGCCATAGAGCGGGACTTGATTTTAAATGGATTGGGTCAGGCTGTGAAATTATTTGTTAATACTGTTTTTCTTCACTCATTACATCAGCAGAAAAGAAAAGTCATTTCAGAGGCAAAGTATTATGCTTGGATGAACATATCTTAACACTTATCTCAACGTTTATGTATTTGTTCATAAAGGGCTTACCTACATTTTTTTTCAGTCAGAGGTTCATCATTTCAAGCAAACGGTATCTCAATGGAAACTGTAAAACATAGTAAAAGTCTAAAAAAATAGGTAAAGGATACTTGCTTTTTGAGGGATGGCACAAATCAAATAGAGTTATTGAAACATCTCTGCTTTCATATTTACAAGTCAGAAAACAAGTAAGGACCATGAAACTAGATGTGACATTGCTTGAGTGGCCAAATGAAATGCTCATTAAAATCATTGTGTTATTCGGCATGACTGCTTAATTTAATTCATGCGCTCACCAAAATCATTGTGAGTGCTTAATATATATAGAAATATTTATTCAGTTGTTTAATTTTAGGGTCTTTTGGTTGTCATGAGTTTTACGGGGTGCTGGATGGAAAGCTCAGTGGATTTGAGCTGTTGTGTGTGTGACTTGAGCAATACAGCAGCATTTTTGGCCCCAGACGTGAGCATTGAGAGCACAACAGCAGTGTGTGACAGTAGCTGCTGTAATCCCTCTGGTGGCGATAAGACATGGCTAAACAAACGCAGTGTGAGCAGCACTGAAGCCGGAGATAAGACACACACTTGTCCAGACCTTGCCTTATCGGCCTGCAGTTCATACGGCATAGTGCTCACTCTGTGTGTGTTGTCCAGGTCTGTGGCCCTCTTGTGGAGGACTCGAGGGTCGTGCGGGCGGGGTGAAACAGCGGGGCAGTTTGAAGGAGTTTAACGTCACCATATCACTTACAGCTCAGTCCCGGTAATGCCCACACTGGTCTACTGTCCTCAGCTGACAGGAAACCCTTAGGGGTAGCAACAGTGGTGGCCCAAAATCCTCTACACCCACACAATACACAAAAAGGCTGCATTCTTCACTCCCCGCAGTGCTCACACACTGTTGTTCTGCTATTGCTATCTTCAATAGGCTGTGTGCGTGAGACACACACACACACACACACACACACACACAGACAGGAGAAAGGCTTCATTATGAACCACCTGGAAGTGCCACAGCCAGCTGCCAGATCAGCTGAATGTCATATGGTGTGTCTGTGTGTTTAAAGCTGCACGGCTGAAGTAGCTCATATATTTCTCTCTCTCCAGCAGTATTTATCAGTCAGTCACATATCTGGTGATTCCAGAAAACATGAGTGACCTTTCTGAATTGTCACATTACCCATAATTCAACTCTTTCTTTCATCATTGTACAGATGAAAACGTTATCAAAATTATTGGAAATGACTAAAAACGCTCTATTATGCAATGCTGACAAGTAATTTGGCAGTCATTTTGTAAAGAAAAACTACGGGCTTGCGCAAAAACGTACTCAAACACGCTTGCCTATAGACTAAATACTTAATGCTTACATGCATGCTGTCACTGTTCTCACAGATTCGGGTTTTTTTTAGTTTACTCGAAGATGATAACGGTATCGTTTCAAGGTTTGCGTTCTCTAGCCACCGTGCGCTGTTGCCGTGCGGATGAGCTGCTGGAACGCATTGAGAGTTTTCTATTTTTGTTTAAAATGGTGTCTTGCAAGTAGCCCCAAAGTAAATAACTTGTGATTATTTACAACGAAAATAAATCAATCAAAAACTTAGTTTAGCTGGACAATCCAGAGCTGCTGTACAGCCAAAACAATCTCTCTTCCATTAATTTCCTATTATCACTGTACAGCTGCTTTGAAACACTCTATATGAGCTATATAAAGCCGCGTTTCCACCTCAGGAACTTTCCCCAGGAACTAGGGACTTTAGGGTGGTACTTGGTGTGTTTCAACCGCAGGAACCGGGGTCTAAATAAAGTTCCGGGTAAAAATTTCCCCCTCAAAACGGCCCTGCTTGCGAGGTAGTACTTTTTCAAAGTTCAGGACTTTTTTGGGACTTAGGCGCTGAACATGCTGATTGGTTGAGTTCACGCAGCATTTTATTTCAACCTAAAAGTCTGTTGCGGTGCGTGCAGTAAGAGTTGTTTACTATTCGAATCAACAATGGAGTTTAAAAAATACGACTGATTATCCGACGACTAGGTTGAGGCTTTATGAAGCTTATATGCGGAGGACGAAATCCAGTGGGAACTGGAAAGTCGTGCGCATTCCTATGTCACAGGATTAATCTTCACGGTACTTTAGACCGCGATGGAAACGCAGACAGCAGTAGGTCTGGGGAAAAATAGTTCCTGGGAAAAAAGTTCCTGGTACAAGTTGTTCCGGGTAATTTCGGTGGAAACGGGGCTTAAATGAAGGTGACTTGATCATAATGTGCGTGCGTCTCTCTTGTCAAGGGTGTAATTTGATAACTGGACAAACTAGCACAGGAAAACCAGTATATTTTACAGTTTCTGCAATGTTCTCATAACAAAGTACATAAATACATCAATGTAGTACCATACGTCCATGCTCTGTCTATCTATCCACCAAGAGGTCCTAGCCATGAAAAAGAGACTCCTGCACTAGCAGGTCTTTCCTCTGTTTGTAAAAGGTCAATGTGGTGAAATTGTCATGTGTGGGTCAGTATATGAGCCGCCCACTGATATGTGCATGTAATAAAGATGAGTCTGTGTGCAGTTGCAGATAGTGCTCTGTGGAAGGGGAGTGTTGTGTTGATTTTGTGAAGACTGTTGTTTCCCTTTTGAGCGAGTGTGTGTGTGTGTGTGTGTGTTTGGTTCTGTGTGCCATCTCATCTATTCAGACTGCAGTGATAAAACCAGTCATTCAGGGTCAAGCATGTGTTTGTATGTCTGTTTGTATATCCTCACACACTCTCCCCGAGGGCCATGTTAGTCTGAGTCACGCACACACACACGGATAATTCCAGATGAATGATAGTAGATAGCTCTGTCCTGCAGATCTGGACTGCTTTAATGAGCTGATAGGCAAATCCGTTGCTGGTTAAAGATTAAATGCTCTCCAGGGCAGCACACCTCTTATCTCAGCAGTAGGCCGCAGCATAGCGGAGCCACCGGGATTATTGCCTCTGTGTGTTTACGCATGGTCAGGTCAGAAGTGGGCTGCTCACTCAGCCCTTGTGTGCTTTGTTATGCTGTGGACTGTGATTGTGTCTAAAAGGCAGCGGCTCTACAGAGTTTTACAGTGAACAGCCGATCAGAACATGAGTATAGATTCACGAGTTCACACTTGCATATAATTTATAGAGAGTAAATATAAATGCGTATTTGGCGTGCCTTCCGGGGGGAGGGCTTCGAGCTCGGAATTTGGCCCGAACCCAGAGTAACCCCCCACCCCCGTGTATGTAAGTGGTTAGAGCTAAAAGTGTGTTGAAGGGGTGGAGGAGGGATGCTGATAAACTGTCAACAGAGGTAAGACTGCTGCATATATTGTTGCACATACTCTTATTGTTGATTGGCTGAGTGCTCTCCACTTGTGTCAGTTATCTGAACGTGCTCCTCCCGAACCTTGTTAATAAAACATAATTTAGTAAACACTAACATAAGAAAAAAATCATAGTACACACTTTCATGATTCAGTAGAGTTGGGAAAAACGGGAGCATTCAAAAGCTGACTTGATGCAGTGCTGTAGATCTTCAGTATCTGATTAACAGTGAATGAGACGTACATTCTAAATTAGGGGTCCTCCGGTAATGATTTTTGCAACCGATACAGACTACCGATTTTGTTGTCATCATGATCATCCAATCTTTCAAGCTTTATCTAAGTGATATGTAAGCTCTCTGTTGACTGTCACTGTTATCCTCTTCCTTATACCATGAACTGAAGGCATTTTTAATGATTTCACATCTAATTGGCATACTTAAAAGTAGGCCTACACGATATATCGATTTAGCATCGATAACGATATCGTGATGTGCGCATCCGCGATAGTCACATCACAGGGTGTGCGATGTCAAGTATAGGGATCGTAGTTGATCCGTGATCCGTACGGGCCAGCTGCACCACGGTTCAGAACGCATGTGATTTGCGGATTAATTGCAAAGTTTAACCATCATAGAGTGAAAGTTTATAATTTGCATGTGTCGAGCCAGGCATCAAGCGCAAGAGGATTTGTGCACTGTTTTCTGTGCGCACACACAGTGTTTAGCCAAGCAGACAGCATGTGAAACCCGAATTCAGGTTTCTTTCTCTTTCTTTTGAGCAAAATGCCTATCTCAGTGACAAGTATCCTTGTAAACACAGTCATTTATGTGTTATAAACAATTAAGAAAGAAAACTAGTGCATGTCATTTATATTAGGTCCGTGCATTCGTCTTAAAGGAACAGCAGCCTAATGTACCGTAGCTGTTTGTGTCACCAATGGTGTTCAAACAACAAAAGAGAACAATAAATTGTATTAATTCATTAATTATATTAGTTATATTTCATTTACACAGTGAAGACTGTTATTTTACATGATTGATTATTCCATTTCTGTACCTGAATACTGTTAGATTTAGCTGAAAAACACTAAGCACTGCTTATTGTATTTGTCTTTGCTTGTAATTTATTTATTTTTTTTTCTATGCAGATTCATTTCCCTACAAAATCACCCCAATTATGATTAATTCTTTTCAAATAGAGCTATTCAAATCATCTGGTGAAATTATTTTTATATCGCAATATATATCACAGAAAATCAAAATATCGCAATGTAAGTTTTTTGCCAATATCGTGCAGCCCTACTTAAAAGTAATAGCTTATAACTACAAAAAGAAAAGAAAAGAAAGGTATCATTAAGTACATTGTCTGATTTGATAGAAAAGGTTTCAAATTTTGAAGAAAATAGATATTGATCATGTTTGAAGGTTCTTATGTTATAACACTGAGGAAAACATTTATTTTGTTATTATTCATGTTTGATAACTGTTAGAAAGTATAGACAGGTCATAAAATCAAGTTTAGGCTTGTTCACAATGATGTCAACTGCGTCTGGGCCAAATTTTGTGTTGACATCTCAAAGCAATCAAAAGTTATAGCATTTGGAACCATGGTAGCCTTGTTATTAAAAGTCCAAAAACCTCTCCAAACAAGTGTGTTTACTGAACATAAGAAGTACTTACATGTGTAAACCACAGCATATTTATTTACACAGAATAAGTAACAAGTAGTAAGTAATAAGATCCTGGTTGATGAGTGATTATCTTCTAGTGCTGTTTCAGCTGTGCGCTCCTATTCTATGGTGAACGGTAAATCAAGACTTGTCAATCTGAGCAATCAGTCCAAGTGTGCCACACGAATCCTGAAAAGTGAAGCCAACGCTTCTTGATCACCCCCAGGTGACTGAATGCAGTATAGGTCATAAACCCCGCCCTCTCCATAAAATGTAATGGGACATAGACAAACTAAACAATCAAAATACACTTAAAATAAAACATTTTCAAAGATGGTTTCTGTCATTTTAGGCAGTTTTTATCACGCTGATGTTAGTTCAGGTGTTTGTTCTTTAAATAAGTTTGGTTTTAGTTAGTTATTTATAAAAATGGGGGTGTGACGTCATGATTGACAGCTGAGATTGACGGCTTCTCTGAGCGAAGTAGTCACTGAGGCACCAACGGACATTTTTCGGGAACTTCGGGAGGAGATTGGAGCTTTAACTTTAATCTCTACATTTCCATAACTGTTTATTTCACAAAAAGTTGTTGATTAGGCAGGAGTGTGGGCAAGACCTTGATGTTGCGGCTCCACTTCGTGCTCACTACTGCGCAAACTCGGGCTCCAAGTTGCAACTGCACAGACTCGAGACCCAAGATTGGTCAGCGCCATATTTGAACACTGAACATATTTGAACACCATATTCACTTACGTCAATGGAAGATAGTGAAGGCGCATCGTCCATCTTTTTTTACAGTCTATTGTCCAATGCAAGAAGGGTGTCTGATTGGTCTCTACACATCGTGCCTACCCACCATACCCGAGATCCAGGAGAGGCTACTCACTGCAGATCAAATAGGTGGAGTTTGCGTCTTGCTCCCCCTCGCTAGACATCCAGCGAGGAGCAAATGTAATTTGGGCCTAATGGGTGGAGCTACAATATCCTACCCACAACTCTATCCCTCAACCCCATTAGATTTCCAGAGAGGTGGAGCTGGACATCATTTGACTCTGCAGTGAGCACCACTTGAGTCCTGTAGCTTTAGCCAAGCAGCATGTCTTTCTGCATATTTCTACGCATCATGTTATGTTGTGTATGGGATTGTTTGTATTGAGACAACCTGCTTTAAATAAAGATGTGCAATTTACTATGGTTTATTGGTTTGCTAATGTTTCGCAAAGTTACAAAGCTGAACGTGACACAAAAGTCATCTGTTTACAAGTGTCGGCGGTGACTTTTTACAATTTTTTAGTGACTACAGAATGAGTCATAGAATGTGATTATTGGCTAATACCAATCTGTGGCCGATGGATCGGAGCATCCCTAATCTAAACATTTACAGATGATAGCTCCCTCTGCTGGTCATATCAGCAGAAACCGGGTATAATAGAATAAAAATGAAGGATCAGGGACTGTCAGCATTAAAGACAGCATGAAATGGAAGTTGCGATAGTTTTTTTCTTCCCTATTGTGACGTATATCTGAGTGAAACAGCTTCTCAAACAAGAAAGAATTCAGGACTTGATTTTGTCGATTGGGAATTGATTAGATCTTTGTCATTTGCTATTACTAATAGATTATAGGGTTCTGCAATAAGAACTGAAAGACGTTTGGGACAGGTGACTTAACTTTCACTGTCCTGATCGTGCCAGTGCTGCATTGTTTTATGCCTTACTTCATGTATTTTATATCATGAATCCAGAAAAATTAAAGCAGACAACACAGAACTTTTGAAAAATAAATAAATAAATATATATATATATACACTCACCTAAAGGATTATTAGGAACACCATACTAATACTGTGTTTGACCCCCTTTCGCCTTCAGAACTGCCTTAATTCTACGTGGCATTGATTCAGAAAGGTGCTGAAAGCATTCTTTAGAAATGTTGGCCCATATTGATAGGATAGCATCTTGCAGTTTATGGAGATTTGTGGGATGCACATCCAGGGCACGAAGCTCCCGTTCCACCACATCCCAAAGATGCTCTATTGGGTTGAGATCTGGTGACTGTGGGGGCCATTTTAGTACAGTGAACTCATTGTCATGTTCAAGAAACCAATTTGAAATGATTCGAGCTTTGTGACATGGTGCATTATCCTGCTGGAAGTAGCCATCAGAGGATGGGTACATGGTGGTCATAAAGGGATGGACATGGTCAGAAACAATGCTCAGGTAGGCCGTGGCATTTAAACGATGCCCAATTGGCACTAAGGGGCCTAAAGTGTGCCAAGAAAACATCCCCCACACCATTACACCACCACCAGCAGCCTGCACAGTGGTAACAAGGCATGATGGATCCATGTTCTCATTCTGTTTACGCCAAATTCTGACTCTACCATCTGAATGTCTCAACAGAAATCGAGACTCATCAGACCAGGCAACATTTCTCCAGTCTTCAACTGTCCAATTTTGGTGAGCTCGTGCAAATTGTAGCCTCTTTTTCCTATTTGTAGTGGAGATGAGTGGTACCCGGTGGGGTCTTCTGCTGTTGTAGCCCATCCGCCTCAAGGTTGTGCGTGTTGTGGCTTCACAAATGCTTTGCTGCATACCTCGGTTGTAACGAGTGGTTATTTCAGTCAAAGTTGCTCTTCTATCAGCTTGAATCAGTCGGCCCATTCTCCTCTGACCTCTAGCATCAACAAGGCATTTTCGCCCACAGGACTGCCGCATACTGGATGTTTTTCCCTTTTCACACCATTTTTTGTAAACTCTAGAAATGGTTGTGCATGAAAATCCCAGTAACTGAGCAGATTGTGAAATACTCAGACCGGCCCGTCTGGCACCAACAACCATGCCACGCTCAAAATAGCTTAAATCACCTTTCTTTCCCATTCTGACATTCAGTTTGGATTTCAGGAGATTGTCTTGACCAGGACCACACCCCTAAATGCATTGAAGCAACTGCCATGTGATTGGTTGATTAGATAATTGCATTAATGAGAAATTGAACAGGTGTTCCTAATAATCCTTTAGGTGTTAAAGTTTTGAATAAACATGTTTTTGGATTTTGGATTTCTTAGGACCTACATGTATAATAATTTAGTATGGGTATCAAACGTGAAGGTACTTCAGTACCAAGTCAATACTAAAGTAAAAAAATGTAACAATACTAGTCTTCCAACTTTTTTTTTTTTATGCTTTATTTTCAGCAAAAAGCATGTACAAAGCCATATCTCATTGTATAACAACACACATTTCACATGCCTCAACATAAAAGTACAAGAAACAAATAAAATAAAACAAAATAAAGGAGAGAGGGTACATAATCATCAGTTTACATATAAATATATATTATATATTATACATATAATTACATTTCTATTACAATGCAATGTTAAGACAGAAAATATACTTTGCATGTAAGCACCACAGTATTGGTACTACCAAGGCAAAATGTGTGTGTGTGTGTGTGTGTGCGCGCGCAGCAGAATGAGCCATGTTGTTAAGTTGAGATGAGTCCCTCCTTCAACTTCTCTCTTTATCTCGCTGTGAGAGATTGTGAGCATCGACAGGAGGAAAGAGAACTGAGTCATTGTGGCCTGCGGTGATGACTTCTAGTCCTCTGTTTAACCCTTCACGTCCTGCAACTCACTGCTTTTGTGTTGGCAGGTTAAAACGAATTAATTTTTAAATTAATCAGTTATATTCCTGCATCTCTGGGCTTATCGTGGCTGATCACGAAGGCCTGATCACACAAATCACCAGTGACAATTATGGTTAGGCTTTGAAAGCGTCAACATATCATACTCTAGTTCTAGGTAGCTACAGTGTGTGTTGTGTGTGTGTGTGTGTGTGTGTGTGTGTATAGAATATATTTCTACCATGGCATTGTTGAATTCTTGATTCTGGTTTGTTGACACATTTTTTTTTTTAAAGGATATTGATTACTTTTGTATGACTGCCGTGCACGGCTATGAAATAGTTTGTTGGTTGTGCTACAATTTTTTCAGAATTGTTACAAAGTTTCAGATGACCATTTCCGAACAAGGTGCTTTCTATACGTTAGAGCATCTTAGGGGCAAAAACTGTGATAACTATGATATTCTGTGGTTAGTGAGTTTTATTTCTTCTTCCTGTATGACACAAATTTTCACAACCAGCGTGAGAGGTCCATGCAGTTTTTTTAGATGAAAAGTCTTGTTGCGTTAAAAAGTCTTGCTCGGTGTGAACTAGCCATTAGTGCTTGTTCTCATCTGCCTTGCAGTTTATGTAAGAGGTGGAGCACAGATGTGCCTTTTGAGAGAGAACGAGACACAGGGGGAAGGAGGTTGTTGCAATAGAAGAGCACGTCTGAACATGCCACCACCTCTGGATCAGGATTTTCCTCAATACACACAGACAGAGAGAGAGAAAGACCGGGGGCTCCCTCTGTCTCTCTTTCTCTTTTATCTCAGAAGGGCAGAGGAATTATGGGTGGAGAGGAGGGTCATGTGATGTTGCAGCAGCTGCTACACTAAACATTTGACTTGACAAAAAGGGATTGTGCGTGTTGCTTTGTTAGATAAGCTCCAAACAGTCTTTGTAAGAGCGACAGTTTGTGAAATGAACAAAGAAGTAAACTTGAGACAGACAGACTATGTGTGTGTGTGTGTGTGTGTGTGATGTTAATGTAAAGGTGTTGTGATTGTTCTCAGTGCTAGTGTGTTTGTGACTCCCTCCCATTATGCATCTGTGAGCTGGAATGTGGACACAGTAGCGCTTTACATCTGCGCTGTGTGTGATGGATCAGGATGAAGATCAGTGTTTCAGTGCTGCTGCTGTTGTTTTTCATTATTAATTGCTCCGAGCGGTTCGTGTGGAGTGCAGTGGGTGAACAGGTCTTCAGAGAGCTTGTCTGTCTGTCTGTCTGTCTCTCTCCCACCCGTTTTACTGAAATGGTGGTGGATCTGTGATCGGCTCTAGAACCAGCCAATGAAATTACTGCCATGAAAGCAAAACAGTGACACTGACTGTGTTACTATATATTCTGCCCTTTTGGCCTTTGTTTTATTTTGAAAACCCTTTTGTTAATGCTAATTTTATAATATCTATAGCTGGTGCTGGCATTTCTTTGATTTCTTGCTCATTTGTCCTGGATTGATGACCATATCGCAAGAAGTCATTGTGGGTCATGATGGTCAACTAGTCGATTAGTGAGCTTGACTAGTTTTAAGATGAATGTCTTGGGCCCTGAAAAATTTGCTTAAAATATTGAAATGCTTGAGAGCTGAACAAAGAACAGTTCTGGAGATGGTGTTTGTGTGTGGAGCATCACACACTGAAAACACAACATCATGTAGCTTGAGCATATGTTGTAGATAGAAGATGGAACAGAGATAGGGGTGTGCGATATTGACAAAAAATAATATCTTCTGGGATTTTCTCGATAATGATAATTAGTGTTTATTGTGCTGGTACCTTGGCAGGTTTAGGACTGCTATAAACAGAGACTCGTAACGTTTTTGATATTCTTCGTATATCTGTGTGCTGGTTAGTTTACAGCAGTAACAGAAATTTTCTTTTCCAATAAGTTTTGATTTTTACATTTTATGGGCATTTTTACCCCTATAAAGGCATTTTTTTACCTTATTAAATGTATGCATCATCTTTTGTGTCAAATTCTTATATTAAAAACAATAAATTCAATTAGAATAATAAGACACTATAGAGCCGTTAACAATGAAATGAAATCAGTATAAATTCATCTTTGAAATTCAGAGGAAACAGAAGCTGCACCAGAAGTGGCATTTAGATGCATTTACACTAAGAGTGTGCAACATATCGTCTACGATAACATTGTGATCTTTGTTTTAACCATGTGCGATCTGACATTATCGAGTATGTCCCTCACTCTAGAGAGCACATGCATACACAATGTGGAAAGTCACTTTCTTTTTTACTGAACTGTTATAAAATCAATATCACATTTGTAATTGTGCTGATATTTGGAGAAAGAAAACGGCACTATTCGTATGATATTAATTAACTATATTAAATGATATAAATATAAAACACATACAGAGGTATTTTTGCCCCTCATCTTGAATATTGAGGGCTTTATAAATGCATTTTAATAGACTAAATCATGCAGTGAAAGTGTGCACTCTAAATGCCCAAGTGCACTAGTCCAACCTACTAGACTACATCATGTAGTGAATGCATGTGATCTCTAGAGTGAGGGACATACTCGATAATGTCAGATCACACATGGTTAAAACAACAATCACAATGTTATCGTAGACGATATATGTCGCACACCCCCAAACAGAGAACTGCTCATTCTCTCTGAACGTATGCAGAAGATATATATTTGAGTAAATTGCAGCATTTTGCATTCATTGTGCAGTCTTACTTTTGATTCCTGTAAAATACATCTGACAGGTGACCCGAAACCAGCCTACTTATTCAGGGCTTTCATAATGCCTGGCCAGAACAGGGCCTGATTAGGCACCAGTATGTCAGTGGGAAAGGTCTGTCTCTCTCTCTCTCTCTCTCTCTCTCTCTCTCTCTCTCTCTCTTCTCTCTCTCTCTCTCTCTCTCTCATCTCTCTCTCTCTCTCTCTCTCTCTCTACTCTCTCTCTCTCTCTCTCTCTCTCTCTCTCTCTCTCTCTTCTCTCTCTCTCTCTCTCTACTCCTCTCTCTCCTCTCTCTCTCTCTCTCTCTCTCTGGCACATGCTTGATCTGATAGTAAACTAGAGATGGTAACCTTCATTTCTCCAGGCCTGTGTTCTTCTATTCTTAGGCTAGATCTTTTGACCTCTTGACCTTTGACCTCTTCTCCTTCACCTCTGTCCTGCAGCTGTTGAGGGCAGACAGTGTTTTTTGTGTCAGGCTGTTAACGTCCTCCATGAGCCAACCCGTCAGTGTGAGGTCCATGTATTTCCTGTTTATTGCTCCTAATATCTCGCTCCACTTCTCTGTCTCTCTCAGGCATGAGCCATGAGCCAAAGTCACCATCGTTAGCATGATTTCCACTGCGACCCGCACCACGGCGACCGTCAGTCCCCTCACCCCGTCTCCCCTCAACGGTTCTATTGTGCCCAATGGCAGTCCTGCGTCTCAATCCGCCCACTCGGATTTGCAGCCGCCCTCCGCAAGCTGGCTAAGCAGGCAGAGGAACCCAGAGGTAAGCTGCGACCCTCTGACTTTTGATCCTTGACCCATGTGTCAGTGCTCCAAGGACTCAGATGCACTCTGGGTACCGTCTGTTTATTGCTATGATAATTACCCTTTAGTGGAATTCAAACTGGAATGAATTGAGTTTGCTTCTCCTACAAGTCCTGGTCATGTTTACAGGGTTTTTCCTGGGTCAAAAATGGTCTTCAGTAGGTGGCGGATGAACATGACCATCCACACACACAGTACAAAGTACCCTACCCTAGGGGTGTGCGATTATATATTGTCTACGATAATAACGTAATTATGTCCCTCACTTTGCAAAAAACAAACAAAAACACACCTAGAGAGGGCATATACCTCATGATGTAAGCCTTTTCGTTTTAGCTTAGACTACTGCGCATTTAGAGTGCACGCTCTCACTGTGTGATGTACTCTATTAAAAATGCAGTAAAATTGCCCCTGTATTTGTATTTGTCTTTTAGGCTATATTTATATTATATGATATATTATAAGCAATCACACAAAGTGTGTCATTCTGTTTTGCGTCTTTGACCAAAGACGCTTTTGTAAGAAAAATATCCATATTTAACATGATATAAAGTAAAATATCTAATTTCCGGTGGACCGCCTTCCATATTCAACTTACAAAAAATAATGGAACTTGTACGGCGATGGTGTCGGACGTAGCGTAAGCATTTTGAACTGCAAGGAGGCGTTACACTTTCTGCGTAAGTTGAATACGGAAGGCGGTCTGCCAGAAGCTAGATCTTTTACTTAAAAAGTTTTAAATATGGATATTTTTCTTACACAGTCAAGTCAAGTCAACTTTATTTATATAGTGGTTTTTACAATGCAGATTGTTTCAAAGCAGCTTCACAGTGTTAAACAGAAAAATTATAAAACCGAATTTGATGTCATCTAGCTCATTTCAATTATCATATATATTCAAGTAATGTAGTTGACATAGTTAATTTAGTTTAGTAATTACATTTATTTGGATATTTCGATTATTTGGATATACACAAACCCATCGATTCGCTTCAGAATTTTCAGAAGGCCTTTATTAACCCCCCTGAGCCGTGTGGATTACTTTTATAATGAATGGATGCACTTTTTTTGGGCTTCAAATTTTGCGCTGCATTATAAAGCTTGGATTAGCCAGGACATTTTTAAATATAACTCAGATTATGTTTGTCTGAAAGAAGAATGTCATATGAGGGTGAGTAAATTATGGGATCATTTTCAGTTTTGGGTGAACTATCCCTTTAACAGTGACTTGCCACCACCTACTGGCGTCATATTTAAAGTATCAATTTTATATATCAAAAATGTTTTAGTTTTAAAATATCAAAACATTATTTATGCATTTGTAACTGCAGGTTAAATGCATTTATGTCACCTCTGAGCTGCATTAATCAGTCTGTGTAAATACATTTAAATTAGTGTTGTGCCGGTAAACTTGACTTTTTTGTATGTGTATGCTGTTTTTATGTGAATATTATGACACGAGTCGAGCACAAAGCTTTGTTTGCAAAATAAATAATAGGTTAGCACTTAAATGTTGCCAAATCTTCAATAACATCTTGTCCATTTTCACAGGGGATTATAAAAGTTTCTTCCTTTCGTTCGCTTTTAATTCACTTTTACACATTAAACTGACCACCAAACTTTTAGACCCCTTTTTTATTTTTACTCAACTTGTCACAGAATCGAACACACAGGATATTATAGTCAGTGGGATATTATAGGCAGTGAAGAATACATCTGTGCTGCCTTAAAATATTGATTAGATTATGATGTGTGACATTAGATACGGACGTGCCTTGTTGCCTTCCTACCTCCGTTGCCTGTAGAGGCAGCATTTTTCAGATGCAGATTCTCCCTAATCTCAATCAGTTCCCTAGCTCCCTAGGTTGTAAATCGTGTACACAAATCCAGGCACTGGTAAGACCCCTGACTAACTAAACATTGGGACACTTTGGGACACTGATGGCTCTATTTCCGGCAACATGACAATGTCCTCTTTGTACAATGTCTCGGTATTTATGAACAGCAGCAGCACAGATATCTTTCTGACGTTATTTGTTGATGTTATTTAAAAGTACATTATAATAAATACTTTGATTGTTACATATCCCTGCAACATTTCAGCAATACATGATCGGCAACCATATCAGCTGATATATGTTTATTAATGTCATTGTTTGGCCGATATATTAAAGCCGATAAATAATCAATTATTTTCTGCGCACTTTTTGCCATGATGGTTTTGAATTGCTTGAAATATGATTGGAATCACTTCGAAAAAGAAAATACAGTTAAGTGCAACATGTAGCGCAAATCTATCATATAGGCTACATAAAATTATAATGAGAACACTACTGTAAAAGAATGTTGTGAATTCTTTAAGTTAATTAACATGATAGTAAAAGTCTTTAGCTTCAATGCATGCAGCTCAAACAGCAATGCACAACATTTATAACTATGATTGGGAATGTCATATACATAACATTATAATGAGAACACGTTGTGAAATCTTTGGGTTTAGTTGCCGTACAGCGCTTAGTCATAGGAAGAGCGCATCCGCAACACATTCTGACTACGTAACTTAGTTCAAGTTCACTTGTGCATTTGTGTCATTTTGTGCAGATATAAGTTGTAATATTATGTTTATGTTGTATAAATGTCTGATTAATCTCATTTAGGATACGTTTATTTGAGTTAATTAACCCACTAACAAGGCGGTTCGGTTTACTGGTGTTCATTCAGCTCTTCAGCATCAGCACACAGCTCAGTGCTGTTATTTGAAACAGTAGGTAGTATTCATTTTAGATGTTTCTTTTTCAAAAACTTTCTTTTTTTTTTTTTTCCTTGTATTATTTTCATCAACAGTATAGTTTAATTAAATTAATTTTCTTATTGTCTGTGCATAGGCTATTCCATTTTACCACATGCATTTTGATTCTTTATACGCAAGTAATGTTGTCCAATGACTTTAGGCATTATTTTATTTCTTTGTAAGGCAATAGATTTTTTTGATATGGAAAGTTGGCCATAGGAGTGTAAAATTAATTTTAAAAGTTAAGGAATCTTACACTGGTTCAATTTTGGCTACTGTATTGTATATGTTTGATTTATGTTGCTTGGGACATGGCTTTTAATGGTGAGCTTTCTGTTTGATTTATCGGCCAATATATCGGTTATCAGTATAGGCCAACATTTTCATATCGGTGCTTCCCTATTATAAATGTTAGCTAGATAATGTTCATTACCTGTATGATGTATGTGTATGCTGAAACATAATTAAATAACAGTTTATTTTTAAAACATCTATTGCATGTCATGATGTTTCTTGAGTTGGCTCGTGCAATTTATGTTTTGCGCTTCAAAATTTTCATTAAGGGAATATAGTGAACATCAATGCTACCTAGTTTTCATGGTGTATTGTAGGACTTTTACACCAGCGGCCTTTTCAGTTACTTTGCAGTGTGACGCGCCGGCAGCCTACGTATCCCTCCTTACTCACACACACCTGATTCAAGTCATCAGCTAATGCTGCCTTCACTATCAGAATTATTGTAAATATGAGTTTCCTAGGTAAAAATTGCACATGAATGCCCTCTGATGTCGTGTTTACCACTGGGAAGTTCGGATATAATTTTGATACCCGAGATGGGCTTGCCATAAACTTTAAACATGGTGGCTGGGAGAACTACTGCTGCGACAGGGATTATTTAGGCCTATTAGTTTTCCCCCAAAACAGCTTGATCGTCTTTTCTTGTCATTAATGTAGTGCATATTTACATATACGAGTAATCACTTGAAGTATTGTATGTTTTATACTTAGCGAAAATAGCCTGCATTTGACCGAAATTACAGAATTGGCAGAAAGCTGACTATCTGGATAGCATCGTGACTGTTTATATGGTTGTCAGTGCATGTGCCACTACATATAACTTTGGTTTTAATACGATTTTCCCAATAAATAGGCAAGAATAAACCTGGTGTCCTCCATGATTCCTGTTCATTCCGACAACAAAGCACTTGAATGCAACAAGCTCCTAATCAGACTTCCGAAGTGGGAATTATGAAATTTCCGATAGCACGTGAAGGCAGCATAGGACATGAAATGGGTGTGTCAGACAATAGAGATGTTCAAAAATTTGCATTTCTTTCCCTTGAGGGGGGCTCAAGGAACAGGATTGATAAACCACTTATAATATTAATTTAACTCTTTTGTATTTCGTGTTTAAATTGCGTTTTACATAAAGTAGTTTTTTCTCCATAAAGTTAAAGAACAAAATTAAAAAGATAAAAATAACATGAATAAATTAGATCAAAGAGATATAAGAACAACACCGCAACCATCCCCCCCAAACACCACTACCACTTGAAGAGATGAGTTTAAAATCACAGTTGTTTCTCATTGGAATTACCTAAGTTTGCCATTTGTTGGATTGGTTTTAGTGGTGATGATCACAGGTTATAAATGCTGTCTGCTGAGATCTCCATCTTAACCTGCTGTCTTTAAAAAAAATATTTGTCTTAACTGTTTAAGGAAGTTTAAAGAAGTAGTGTGCCCACAGAGAGTGGCGCTTTCTACAGATGTGTTAATTGTGCGTGTTGGTGTACAAATGGATGGTGTTTGTGTATGTAGCTTGAGGAAGGTACATACAAGCATGTAGACATACATTATCTACATGGTGCACGGCTGTGTTTGTAGAAAGCGTCTCAGCAGGGAAGCAGTCTTTAACAGTCTGACAGAATCTGTGATATACCACATGCTTCCTGTCTTCTGCATGTCCCTTAGTGTGAGTGCTCTCCAGCAGACCCAGAAAGAGCACTCCAGGGAGGTAACACTTTGGGGTGGATGGCTCCAGCACCCTGCTGTGAAGAATGTCTAGAGTTGTGAACACAACCTCTCTGTACGTTAATGTGATGTACCCTAAGGTGTTGTGTGTAAGATGCTGGATTTACAAGACCTCAGTCAAAGCTTGTCTGTTTTTTCCCCCTGTGTCCCACTTTGTATAATACCAACTATCTATCTATGCACTCTATTTCTTGTTCTGTGTATTATTTGGATTTAGATTTGACCAAATTAGTGCGTTTTATGACAGATTCATTTAAGTTTTACTTAGGCCCTGTATTTTCAAAACCATAGCTTTTTCTATGTGGTTTGGACGTTTGTCCACACGCAAATGCAGTATCCGGTCACTGACACCAAACTTTTTTGAAAACTCCTGCCAGGGTGAAGATTTTTAGAAACTCTGGTTGCATTGTTGTCGTTTGGACAGTGAAACCAGAGATTTTGGCTTGTTACGTCAGAACTGGAACCGGCAATAACCTTTTTTCCAGGCTTCTGATTGGCCAAACATGGCTTTACAGTTAGGGTGATATTGCCACTTGTTTAGAGTATGTAAATGGTTCTTGGTCAGAACAAGCTGCAGTGTTGAGACGTTATTCTGATACACAGCAGCACTATCCCTCAGCGAGCTGTGTTCTATCACCTGTGTTAACCTTGCCCTATGTTTCTCTTTCTCATTATGTCTGTCTCTGTGGCCTGTCTGTGGGTGGCATTTAAAAAGAGACAGTTGATGCACACTATGATTAGGTCACTCGCACTGTTAAAAACAGCTCTAAACGCCTCTGCTCAGTGTCTGTCCGATTTGTCTCCAGCCCAGACAGCTGTAGGTGCCACAGGAGCTTACAGACTGATCCAGTTAGATGGGTGATGATCGGAATGATGGCAGTGTAGGCTGATGTCCAATTTCCCAAAACTTTCATTTATTTCAGTTACTTTAGAGGCAGGAGCATGTGCACATGAACGTGCAGTTTCCGCAATGAGATTTACTGTTAAAAAGGACAAAACCTGAGAAAATAATGAATGAATAAATACGTGTGAATGAATGTGAAATAAAAAAAGGTTTACTGCACAAACAAAATGGTAAATAAATACTTAAATAAATAAATATATGAGTAATGCACTGAAATTATTTTATTTTTTAAACCTTGAAACCAAAACTGAAAGTAAAGTTTATTTAATAATCAATTAATCAAATTTATTGAATCAACAAATAAAAACAAACTGAGTTGTATACATACATTTGACATTTTATTTCATTTAATTTACTAATGTTTTCATGAAATTATTAATAATCATTTATTGCATTTATTGTTTTAAATATATTTTACATTGTACATTTATGTCTGTATTTATGTATTTATTAGTGTATTCATTTTTTACTACTGTAATACTCAAAATTAGTGGTCAACTGATATAGATTTTTTTTTTGATGGCTGATGTCGATATCTGACTTTGAGAGCGGGGGGCTGATGGCCAATATATATACATCTCAGACTCATTAAAATATTAAAAACACATGAATAACAGTTGCTGAAATGAATTTTTTAATATTTACTAAATTGAAAATAAATTATTTGAAAATATAATTATATAATTTTTTTTTTTAAATCTGTAAAATAAACAGACATATACTTTCGATGGAAAATGTATTCTGTAATCCAATTAGTATTTTTCCCAAATAAAGAAAAAAGAGGGAAATCCTAAGAATCAAAGAATCCTAAAAAAAGTGTTTTACACAACTGTTTTCAACATTGATTATAATCATTAATGTTTTTCGAGCAGCAAATCATCATATTAGAATGAATTCTGAAGGATCATGTGACACTGAAGACTGGAGTAATGATCCTGAAAATTCAGCTTTGCATCACAGGAAAAAATTTAATTTTAAAATATATTCAAATAGAAAACAGTGATTTTAATAATATTTCACAATAGTACTGTTTTTTGTTTGTTTTTTTGTTTTTATAAAATAAATGCAGCCTTGGTGATCATAAGAGACTTCTTCTAAAAACATTAAACATTTTACAGATGTGTATTAAAAAACAGTTTATTAAAGCACTGTCAGAGGGCAGGCAATGGAAGAGGAGTAGAGGATTCCAGAAGTTTTAATTTATTTACTAAAATAAAGACAAAGAAAGCAATCTAGAAGGCAACATAACAGCTTCATGAATGTAAAGACAATACCGGACAGTGAATAGAACTAAAGACTATACACAAATATATAATTGCCCCATCCTATATTGTTTATAAAAACATTAATATTTTGTACAAACTTGACATACTGCCCAGCCCTAATTTTCTGAATGCTGACAGAAGATGAGAAAGAAGACAGAACTGTTAAACAGAGACTGTAAACTAATAAAGGCTTAGAATGTGAGTGCTTTTTGCTCAGGCACTGGCGTACTCAGCAGCATCAAAATAAAAGTCCTGATGCCGACACATCTAGAAAAGCTTTAAAAATGGTGATATATCGGTCAACCACTACTCAAAATTGGATTACAAATGCAAGATAACCATATATTTCTGAGATGATAATCGGATGCAACCTGATGTCAAATGTTTATGGTTGCAAAAAAATAGCAGTATGCAGTACTCTAGTAGTACACAGCCAATCTGTATCTCTCACAGCAGGTGTGGTGTATGTGTGTGTGTGATTAATTAGCTGCTCCATGTGGACTTGGATATTAAAGGGCTCATCCTTTATCCAGCAGAGACAGAGACACAGAAGTATAGGGGAGGAGTGAGTCTCTAGTTATGGTTGAGAGGAAAGAGCGGCAGGCGTGGCCCTGGGGGTAGGGGGTGCCCTGTGTTTTGTAGCCCTCCATCTGGAGAAACAGGCTGCATACACATACACACACAAGCACAGTCACACTCACAAACTGGTAGAAGGCATCATAGGGGCGCTCTTGATGTGGAGGCTGTTCCGAAAGGTAAGAAGCATCACAAGTATGCTTCAGATAGGGCAATCCATTTGGATATTGCCTGAGAATAGGGCAGCTGCAGTCCTATAATGCATGTGACAGACTCAGTGAAGACATCCAGTGAAGATTGTGGACAAAGAAAGATAAATATTGAGTTGAAATGTAATTCATTAAATCATGAAAAGAATAGATAATAGGCTAGTTTAATTAACCCTAAACCGAGATTTTTCAAAATAATTTGTATTCAAAAGAAAAAAAGAAATGCATCCTGGTTTGGAGTAAATTTTGGAGGAAACTATCCCAACTTGTTATTCATATGTATATTTATATTTTTAAAAAATATTATGACAGTATATAAAAGTGACTATTTGTGTGTGCTGTGTATTATTATGCTTCATTATAGTATTGTGTCTCATTTCCAAACTCTAGTGGAATCAATTGTGAGTTGGGTCTCTTGGGCACTGTTTGTGTGACGTGTAAGTTGCTGCCTATTGTAGAGCGCGTAGAATCAGGCTCTTACAGGAGAACAGTCACAATATCTGTTGTTGCATGGAATGAACCATGTGAATGTACCACAAAACAATCACGTGTGTTTGTGTGTGTGTATGGGGTAGCATATGGACTAAGGCGTGTTGAGTTCTGCTCTCACACCAGGTGTGAAATGGGCTGTTTAATTAACTGCTGATGCTCTTCTAATGCAGCCTGAAACAGTATGTGTGTGTGTGTGGTCAGAGTGAGGCAGAGGTGGGTTAATAGACTAACCCTCAGAGAGCATAGATGCACATTAATCACACCGACACACACTCTCTCTGCAGTGTGAAATCTGTTCATTTCAGTAGCATTCAGAGCGTGACAGGAAGTGTTGGAACCTCTCGGCCATATATGGGCACGGTTTCCTTTGAGAGCAGCTTGCACAGACGCATTGCACTGAATAGATTTGAATATCATTAGCATCTCATAAAAGCACACCAGTTTGACTCAGATGGTGTGTTTCAATAAGAGGCCCATCTGCCTGTGTGTGTTTCAGTTGAAAGAAAAGACACCAATAAAACCTACTTGAGAAAGACCTGATGTCTGTCTCTCACACACATACACTTACACACACACAAACACACTCTTGTGATGATATTTGGTGCAGTAATTTAGAGTTAATGCTGTAAAGACACATCAAATATGAATGTGTGTCTGACAGATCTGCACTCACAAGAGCTGGAGAAAGAGGAGGAGTAGAGGATGATGATGTTTGATGGATGAGAGTGTGCCGGATTGAATAAAAGAGAATAAATCTGTAAGGGGGTGGTGGTGGGGTGGGATGGATTTCGCTGCACATGTGCCTGCAGTCCTGCTGAATTATTCACACTGTCCTGTGTGTCACACTGGGAGAAACAAACGAGAAGACAGTGAGAAACGGCAGCAGATGAGCAGCTGATCAGTGATGACCACAGGCATCACTCCACTCCTGAACTGCTTGTATAGGTATCATAGACATCAAACCCCTGACATGAAGGCCGTTACAAAAGGTAGGCGACTTAACCTCGCTGCCTTATTTCATGCCTCATTTTGGCAAAATTCCAGGCAGAATGGCATTCATCCATCGTGGAGAAGGCAATACCATAATGCATCAAATCAATCCAAGATGGCAGATGAAGCCAGCGATATATTGATTATAAATTTACAATTACGCATTCAATGCTGAAATATATTAATACGAATTTTTACGTTTAAATTCACTACTAAATATACTACTAAATATATTCTGCTTATTAGAGTGTCACGCCATTCCTCTCAAGCGAAATGTTTTGGAATCAGTTGTAGGTCGAATTTTTCATTTGATTCATGGGTTGCTGTTTATGTAGAGTGCTCCAAATCACTCACTCAAAAGCTTCAGTTGCAGTTTAGGGCTGAAATATTTACAATGTGGACTAGTTGCTTGGTCTCGAATGAGATCTTCAAAAAAAAAAAAAACAATGAATGTATTATACCAGTATACCAGTACTACAATAAAAACGCAATACTAAAGCTTCAAAATGCTGTTGATGCCACTATATTTTTTAAACTGTGGTAGTACTGTTACAGTAAGTAATGTTGTTTTTGTGGTAGTTAAACTATTTAAAACTTTTTACTTTGAACACTTATGTTTGCAAAAACATTACAAGAGAGCCTTTTTGAGTGCCGTTGCTTTTCTGATGTGCCGTTTTGTAAATGCTATGTGGATTTCGCGCCTTATGTACTGAGTGTTTTCCAACGCTTAAGTTCATTCAGTTGATTCCAGTTTATTTCACGCTGCAGTTTATCAGGAGGAAGGGACTAAAATATTTTAAAAAATCACTTTTCAACATCATAACATCTTTATATAAGTATGTATTCTCTCACTTTGTCCTTTGCTCATTTGACCACTTCTGGAACAGGTGTAATGGTTAGTTTCTAGAACCATCTTTGCGATAATGACTGTACTTCCATTTATCAGCATGGCAGCATTTGCACTTGGCTCTTATCAGTCATTTCAATCATTATGTGACTTTAACATTATTAATGTTTTAATTTACATACTGTCCTCCAGTCAAAGTCGCAAATTGCAGGATATGGGGGCAAAAAATGCTCCTCTATGAGTTGTTGTTTTTTATATTTATAATAACATTTATAACACTTCTACTTCTGTGATAATTTAAATTAGTGTAACATAAATAATGATGCTTTGTTGTTGAAAAGACTGTTTGTGAAGCTATTTTACACCTATACATGGCAACGGCTCTCTCTGGCTCAGTGGCAGCTCTGAATACTTATCAAAGGTTTAATAGACATTTAGGAATAAGATTGCGTGGGTGTTTGAATCAAGATTGCGATCTTTTAACGATTAATCATGCAGCTCTATTAAAACCTCTTAACCTGTTTCAAAATGATCAGTTGCAGCCATTTTTAGTCAGAATACTGCACGAGTAATGGATACTAGTTTAGGAACAGAGGTTAGTGTGTGTGTGTGTGTGCGCGCGCGCGTGCGTGCGTGCAATAATCAGCGCATGTTAATTGACTGAACAAGACAGGAGGAGACGCTTGGGTCTTTACTGGGACTCAGCTGCTAATTGCTGTTGTGGACTCTCTCTCTCTCTCTCTCTCTCTCTCTGCCTGCATGCATGTTTAATGGTGTGCAGCTGTAATTACTGCAGCAAGCGTCTCCTCACCTCCACTCACCTTTGCTCCTCCTTTGCTGTTGACAGAAACCTTTGTGGCGTCTCTCTTAAAAGCTTTCTGCAGAGAACACCAGCTCCTAATGGCTTCTCCCAAGACAGGCCTGTTTTACAGACATCACCTGGCCATGAATGTCTTGACATTTGAATGAGCATGGCTGAGATGACTGAAAAGTGGTTCTTATTCAGATTATTATCTGGCTTCATTTTTAAGACAATATCAGAACCAATATATAGTTTTTAAACCATATTTTACATTATTTTAATATAAAAAAGTATATTTTTGTCTTTATGAAAGTGAGATTATTTAGCTATTTTGTCATTACATGTTTGTGCAGGTCATTGAGTTACAGAAGAAAATTTCAGATAGCTACTATGAAGACACATTTAGATTTTGTTCCTTATGTTTTCATCTTGGCGGCTTAAAGCTCACCAAAAATGAAAATTCTGTCACCATTATATCTGTCACTATCTATATATTTCCTGTGATAGATATGGAATATTCCTCACATTAAAGGAATAGTTCACCCAAAATGAACGTTCCTAAACCCATATGACTTCCTTGGACTCACTTTATATTAGGCACCTTTAAGCACTACATCAAAAATGTATACACTACTTATTGTGTGCATACATGTTGCTTTACATTTAAAGCACCTGTATATAATTTAACCTATCCCATCCTTAACACACTTACATCCTTAGCTCAGTAGCAGAACAACAGTTATTATACAGTAAGTACTTTGTATCAAATGCTTAATTTTATAATGTATGTACATAGTAGTTAAAAAGACTTAAAATGAAGGGTTACGCTTTATTGTCCATATTACAGAGTAATTATGCATTTAAGTACTGTGTAATAATAATTAACTACATGTACTTACTATAGGGTTAGGATTGGGGTTTGGTTTAGGGTTAGTTGCATAATTGTTAAGTTAATTGATTGAATGGAAAAAGATGCAGTGAAAGTCGATGGCAATTTGACTAAAGCTGTGTTCTGCTTAACATCATCTTTGAGGGTGAGTAAATAATGACAACATTTTTATATTTGTTTTAGCGGAACTATTCCTTTAATATGAGGAATATTCCAGATTTTGTTGTTTTGTTTGTTTTTGTACATTGGCGAGTGTTCGTTTTAGACCCTGCTCACAGCGGACAGACTGTGAGAAAGATGAACTGAGAGGAGTGGTGTGTTAATTATGATCAAGCACTGGCCTGTGATTGGCTGAATGTCCAAACGGATAAAGACTTAATGACTAACCACACCGTCTCTCTCCCCTTTGTTTCTCTTTCTTTGTTTTTTCTCTCGTTGCTTGTCCTCTCATCTGACCTCCCTCATGAATACTCCTCCCCGTTCACTGTCTCCATCTAATGTCCACCGTAGGCTGTGTGTCTGTCTATCCACTCCTCCATGAGACATTTATATTTATATAGTGTGTGTTCTTTCCACTTCAAACCAAACTAGTCAAAAAGAAACTGCAAGAAAATGTCGAGCTGTGTTTGTAAGAAGCTGGTGCAGTGTGTGTGTGTGTGTGTATGCAATGTTTTCAGTTTGCTTCTATTTACAAGCTACATGATTTTCATTCTTATCTTTATACATTTAAAGAGACAATACCCTGATGTATGGCATGAAGTTGACTACTAAATCACTGATGAACTGTTTCTCTCCTGTTTCCTGTCATTTAGCAGGATCTTCCATCAGCAGCGAGTCGTCTCCTGTCTCATCTCCGGCCACTAACCACAGCTCCCCAGTCAGTACACCCAAGCGGGGCCCCATGGGTCCAGTTATAGTGCCTCCTGGGGGTCATAGCGTACCCAGTACCCCTCCTGTGGTCACTATAGCCCCCACCAAAACCGTCAACGGCCTGTGGAGGAGCGAGAGCCGACCTGTACGAGAGGTAAAGTTAAACATTCATATCAATACAAAAGTTCTGTTCCAAACCCTATTGAGCTGTCTCACTGTATACATAGACAGCTTCCTAACTGACATGCTAACAGAGTTGTTTCTAAGGTTCCATTCAATTTTGTGTACAACACAGCAAGGCCGTAACCATGTCTTAGACACAGGGTATTGGTCTTATTGGTTTATTTAAAGGAATTAAACTATTAAAGAGATTTAAGCAAATAAAGAAAAATAAATAAGAACGGTAAAAGTTCCAGTTCTTTTGTAGTTATGAAGTAAACGATTTGCAAATAATATATGTATATTTTTTAAATATGCACACATTCACTCTTATTTTTTTGTTGCCTAATATGTAAAAATGTAATAACGTTTCTTGTCACATCAAATTCAGTTATGATTTACACAAATAATGTCATATTTTCAGATCAAATGGTGAAATTTCATAAAAAATGTCAAGTAGTTTGCATCACTCGATATTACTGTTGGTAGCTGAATGTTTTTATCCTAAAACAGTTGTCAAATATTAAATGTTTAGCTACTTACATCATACGATGCACTCTTTCAACGCTATAGCTAAAGTGTCACGTTGGAATTACCCACTAATAGTAATCCCTGCCTTCTTTGATTGCCCATCTCACTCATTCTGACAGTGACGAGCACTGTTAGACCGCTGAGGCAGACCAACCTAAAAATGTAACATTTTACTTCTGTCATCCTAGCAACAAACAGAGCGGTGTGTAATGGAGTACAGCAGAGCAGCATCAAGAATATCAAATATTGGAAGGGCATTGTCCCCCTCAATGTCTATGGTTGTTACGGCCCTGCAACACAGTGCTCAAGACTTTTGCCATTAATTCCCACAGTTGATTTCAGTAGAACCTGACATTTCAAAGGTAGTATATGGATCTTTTATTAATTTTATTACAATTCAGGTTTCTTTGATTTCACTTTATAAAACCAACATGCCACTCGAAGCAGTGAAAAAAAGTGGCTTATTGCTTCATTGTATTATGCTTACATTCACAATCACCCATGGATTTCCATATGGCTTGTAAATCACAGTGTGTCAGAATGTGTGTGACATATATTCGGGTGACATACAGCCGAACAACAGGACCAGCCCCCCATCACACACATGCCCTCTGCCCCCCAGTGTTAAACAATGGCTCTGCAAAGGCACTAAACATCTGTGTCCTCACCCCCCTTCAAGCATCTGCAGCCAAAGTGCAGATCTTGCTCGTAAGAGTATGTGCACACTCACTTTGATTTAAGGATTATGGTCATCCTCTAGGCCTGCTTATGTTACTTCTGTCCACTGTTATGCTCACCCTGAAAAACTGGGGTTTCTTTTCCACTGAAATGGAGCTTGCGCTCAGCCAGAGAAGAGATGCAGCTCGACCTCTGGTCACTGATCAGCCTCATCGGCATATTGTTCCAGCAGAGATTGTTTGAACGCCTCTGACATCCCTTTTGACGGGAGGGGTTCGATGGCACATTCTGAGGGATTCTAGGTCAGTATAGTTCAGGGTGAGTGGCAGGGGTACTCGGGTCATAGCTCACACACACACTGAACAAAGAGCACTCTGTCTGCTGCTCAACCCTTATTATCACTGAGTGTGTGTGCATGTGGGTGGGGGGGGGGTTAATCCCATAAACTGAGGCTCTATAGATTTCCCCCTACTGCCTCAACCCCTGACCCTCTGGTTACATAAGCCTGCAGAGAGAGATATAGTCCTGAATAGTAAACTGTCTTCTTCTCCGCTCACTGTAACTTTAGTATGTTTTTTTTCAATTGGTGTCACGCATAGTTGTATGAGTTTTACTGAGATGTGTCATGTAAGTGTGGGGTCCTCAGGTGGCGTCTCTTCCTGCCTGACTGACTGCCAGACAAAAGCCACAGAGACATAGGGTCAGGCATCAGGCGGCCCCCGGGCTCTATCACAACACACTCCTCTTTAATTTTTAATGTGTATAAGCTGCACTGCACACCTGTTGGCCTGTATACACACACACACACACACATTTATAGCACTATAAAAGAGGACATGTCATAGACTTCTGTTGATTTCACAAGCTAATTTTAATGACTGAACCAAGAAAATGTTTTTTGTTTGATATATATATATTGATTTATATGGTATATTGATATATTATCAATATTGACAGGTTTTGTTTACGCAATTTTGTCCCCAAACTCTGGCTAATAACCCCACCTGTGCACACAGAGCTTCTATGTAATCCCGTCAATGACCAGAAGAGGGCATAACAGTTACCATTTACTCTACAGTATATTATTACATCCTGTCTTGTTTAGATTATTTTTAACCAATTAGAATAACCATAAAAATGTGATACTCTAATTATTTAAAATGTCAGACACAGTAGTGTTAACAGAGATGAATTAAAAGGGGTCAAGAGCTGCATTTTTACTTTATTTTATAATGTTCCCTGAGGTCCACTTATTATATATTATTATGTAATTTTATCAAAATTTTTACATCCAAAAACAAAATAAATTAGTAATAAGCTATTTTCTATACTGTTTTTGGCGTGCCGCCATCGAGACTTGGAAGTAAACGGCCACTGCTATGATTGGATAACAGTTTTGCATATTAAAATAATTTTCAACGTCCCCGCCATTACATTTGTGGAATTGTTTTGAAAACTTTGATGTTGGAAAATATCTCATTACATATCTGAAACATTCTCCAACAATGTGAAACATTTATGCATATTACATATGCTTTACTTATGCAGTTATACATACACAGTGTGCAATTTGTGAAAAAACAGAGGGGGTGTTTTGAAAAGTGTTTTTCCTTGAAAATAAATCACAAATCACAGTGGAGCTATAAAGCCTATATAGACTATTTTTAGCAGCTGTTACAAAAACATTTTTGCAATAAATATTCAGATTTAACCTTGAGCTTTGAAGTATCAGATTAGATAGCTTCGATTTTTGACAAGTATTTACAATTAAGCTAATAATTCTTAATTTCTGATAGGAATGCAAAATCATGCAAAATCAATCAGTAGTTATTGATATTCTGAAGAGAATAATGAGACATATTAAATCACTTTTGCGCCCTTTTATTTTTGATCACAGTGCTTCTGTACACAACATAGGCTAGAAACTAGTCCAACAGTGTGCACATTTGGAGAAAAATGTATTCACAAGTTTACCTCATATTTATTTAGATAGAATAGAACCATTATTTCTTGCTGACTCGCAGAAAGACGATTCTCGATTCTCTTTATTGTTGTTTGTATTGTCATGTTGCAACGTTTTATTTGGCAATGTTGTAAAAATATTTTTATTTTTGGTATTTTATATGCTCTGTTGGTGGTTTGTGGAGTAGCATCACCCCTTGATATCTTATTCAGCAGTGGCATCCCCCCTACAAATCGCACCCTGCATATACATATTCAAGTTTTGGTTATGGCAAATAAAATTCAAGTACTTGGAGTTACCATATTTATAATGGACAAAGGATGGCTTATGGTGTTTAGTGTGAACAGAATTATGAATGAATGTACCATTGTTTGTCACATTGTTGTTCTTACATTCATAGTTAATCCTTTTTTGATAAAGTGAAAAACATATACATTGTCATTTGCAGTGTCGTATTTCAAATAAAATGTTGTAATGTCTTACTGATGACAAAACAGAAGATGTCACTCATTGAAGCTTTTATTCAGGATTACAGCAAATGCCTTAGATCAAAACAATAACAAAAGCAGCGTTCTCTAAAAGCGTGTCAGATCAGTGTGTTAACCCTGTCGGAGTCTGTTGGCAGAGCTTGTTTTCTCCAATTGAACACGCTTAATTGGAATTAGAATGTCTGAGAAGTGACGTGCTGTAATCTGGTGACTGTCAGCATTGGTCTGAGTCTGTCAGTGCAGTGTGAATTGGCCTTAATGTGTCCTTAAATATTTTTATTATGTAGAAACGGGGTAATTAAAGCAATACGTCATTTAAGGTCATACTGTGAATGTACTCCACTCTCTGTCATGCCTAACAGCATCCTTTAATAGTGACTATACTAACAATATAGCACAACCTCTCATATTTTATCTCTTAAATGAACGCCTTGCAGTTTCCCAGTGTAGGAGAGAGGCCACATGGAAGATGTTCACAGCACTCGACAGCCCCAAAGATCTCTGTCTGTTTGATTTATATTGGTGTTAAATGAGAGGCACAGAAATGTCCTCCAGACTCTGATAATGGTGCTTTATGGATTTCAGTAACCTCTGTACGGCGCAGTTAAATGTCATTAGCCATGGCACACATAAAGAAAAAGCAATGTGGTTAATGGCAAGGTCTTTGCCTTCCCCAGAAGTCTGTTCTTTTCTCAATAGATGGATCAGGGTGGGGAAAGTTAGTGGGCCATCTCAGGTTTTCCTATTCAAAGTCTAATGCTATTTTGTGCATTCTGACTTATTTACACTGTTACAGAGTTGGATTCTCATGCTATACATGGCCAAATTTTCCACGCAAAAAAAACGGGTTGGAAGTATGACAGAGTATTTCTGTGCCAAATACACTCCTTCAGGATTTGAATACGTTTCGGAAAGTTTTTTATCGAGTACGTCATGAAGGGCAGAATTCCTTGTATGGGCATTTCTCCCGGATGAGCGTATGCGCACATCAACCAGAGCGAGAGCAAGAGCGTGCCCATCAACGAGCTTTGTTCGGGTTACGGAAGCCGCCAGCAGCGATGTCATTTTGTTTTTAGACCACGAAATAAACACTGTCACTAAAGAAGTGTGTTTCTGGTAGGGGTGTGCAATTATATATCATCTGCAATAATATCACAATTGTTGTTTTAACGATGTGCAATCTGACATTATCGAGGATATCCTCACATACACCCAGAGAGCGCATGCATACACTATGTGATGTAGTCTGGTAGATTAGACTAGTGCGGGTGCACATTTAGAGTGCACGCTTTCACTGCGTGTTAGTGTATATTTATATAATTTAATATAGTTAATAAATATCACACGAAGAGTGCAGTTTTTCTCCAGGCATCAGCATAACAAATGTGATATTGATTTTATACAAGTTTACTAAACAAGAAGTTAATAAGTGACTTACATTTTAGAGACCATATTGCCTGTTTTTGCTCTGTTTCGCCAACGGAAATTGTTCAAAACAATGCCACAGAACTGTAATTGCATCTCTGAGCAACACACGGGGGTGTTTCCTTACTGAATGAATCAGCATTTTGAACGAATCAGTTTATCAATAATTCAACTGATTCGATCAATAATTCAATGACCTAAAATAGATTAAGACAGTCAAATGCTTCGTTCCTGAATGAATCAGCCGTTTGAATGAATCGGTTGAATCTCAATGACTCACTCGTTAACAGTGACTTGCTGCCACCTACTGGCGGTTTTAATCTAACATTTAAAGTATCTTCATGTTTTAAATTATTTCAAATATCAATATTCAATGTTTTAAGGTTGAAAAAACCCCAACATTATTTATGCATTTGTAACTGCAGGTTATTAATGTCACCTCTGAGCTGCATTAAACAGTGTAAATGCATCTAAATGCCACTTCAGATGAAGCTTCTGTGTTTCCTCTCCTTTGCAAAGATGAATTTTGTTGATACTGATTTCATTTGATTGGTAACAGCCATATTGTGTCTTATTATTATTAATTAAATTTGATTACATTTATGATTTTGACAAAAGATGCATGTAAATAGTTAGGTTTAAAAAATACATTTATAAAGGTAAAAATAAAAAAATCTATTGAAACCTATTTGAAAAAATCATTTCTGCCACTGCTGTGCACTGACCACCACACAGAATATATAGAATATCAAAAACTTTAGGAGTCAGCCATCTATGACAGTCCTAAACCTGCCAAAGTACCGGCACAATAACACACTCAGCAAAATATTGTATAATTATCGTTATTGAGAAAATCCTAGAAAATATCGACATATCATTTTTTGTCAATATTGCACACCCCTAGTTTCTGGTTGTGAGGGAAAGATAACCTTGATCAGCTTCCCAAATAACTGAGAAAAGTTACACATGAAGCACTGCAAATGATGTATATCCCTACACACTCAACAGTTTATATATGTTTTGCAATAAACAAGGTAGATCGTTTATTCTTATGATCAATGACTGTAAGTCTGTAGTTTTTATATTTTACTGTTCACATTCTGTTGTGTAATTTGTGATGCTTCTTTCTTATTATACCTTTACCTTTTTTTTTTTTTAGCAATATTGTGATTTATCTTGAAGCTGGTTGGTCTCTTTTTTGAAGAGCGGAGGGAATGAATATGAAAATACTTCCGGAACCCAAAAAAATTTGTTCCTTATTAGGAGGCGGTTTTGCTCTGCTGGAAGACTCATTGTGTCTCTCTTCTTGTCTCTTATTATTTCCCATCTCATTGTCACACCAGAATAATGAGTTGCTGTATCTGTCTTAGACATAATCTGTGTGTTTGGCCTTATTTCATACACTTCTCTATCCAGGGTTTCCGCAGGCCCTTAAAATGTTTTAAATTCAGTTTGATCAAATTTAAGGATGTAAAAAAAAAAAGTCTTAAATAGTATAACAGGTCTTAATTATAATTTCAAGGGGTGTGCTTTGATGTGACAACATGTATGAGAACTGAACTGAGCTGGACAATGACATCCCTGTTTTCTCCAGAGCTGCTGTATAGATAAATAAACTAAGGGTACGTTTACACGACCTATAGACTAAACACGTAATACACATGTGCATGCCGTCACCGTTTTCACAGATTCGTGAGCACATCAAGCATAAACAAGGCTTTACACACTGTATTGAAAGTTTTAGGTACATCTGAGAAGTACTGTAGATTATGGGGATTGCTTTGGGTTGGGCAGTATGTGTGTGTCATTCAATGTGTGGGGATGTCCATTTGGATGCAGGCTTTTTCTTTCAGGACTTGATTCTGTTCTCAGTGTGTTAAAGAAGTTGTAATTGTACACTTCTCACAAAAAGCGCTCCTCTCTTGTCTTTTTAGGCCGAGTCAGGTCCTCGTGGACTCAGCAGGGACAGGTTAAGTTCAGATGCTTCTTCTACCCAAGAGAAGGGGGGTCCCACTGTCCCAGCCCACCTAATTGGAAACCCTTACGCATTTGGCTTGACGCCTGCATCTGTGATGCAGGACTCACGCTTTCAGCCCCTTAAGTGAGTATTACTGACCTCCTTCCTTCCCAAGAGTGCTACTATACTATTATTTCAATTCTCGTCTTAGTTAGCTCATTAGTAGAGACTGCAATACCTGAAATGGGTGTCAGATATAGGGAGACATAAAAATGTGCAGGGCTGGTGGTACTCCAGGACAGGTTTGAGAACCACTGCATTAGATGATAAAACATAAAATCAAGAAAAATAGCACAAACAAAAAGCTTTAAAATGCTTTGAAATAAGTGGTTTAATACGCGCACTAAGCCGTATCACAATTTGGATTTTAGTTACAGATACTTTACCAAATCAATAGCGCAAAACACAATGTTAGAGATCTTTTATGTTATGATAAATGTAAAATTTTCAGTTTGCACTCCCTCACAGTCTAGGTAATTAATGGTAAACACTGGTTAATTATTAATAAAAATACAACTGTTAATTGCTAGTTCATATTAGCTCAGATCCATTAAATAATATGAATAGGTACAACTTGCCATTTTAATAATGTATTTAGTAAATGTTAAAAATGAATATTAACTAAGATTAATAAATGCTTTTGGATGTAAACTAATGTAGTTAACTAATGTGATACCTTTCTTCTTTGTTGCAGTCATTTTAAAGCTAAAATTCGCAAGATGTGTGGAGAGGTCTTAAAGCCCCCCCATCTAATGATGCCACGGTACTAAAATTTCAATTTCAGTTTCAATACCTGTAAAATTTCCCAGTTCTTTATAGCATTTAACTATTTGAAAATAAAAAATATTAAATTTAATTAATTAATTATTAATGCTATAAGTTAATAATACATTAAAACATTAGCTTTTGATTTACATGTGCTGAACCAAAAAAACATTAGCATTGTTCAATTAAGTCAGCATTGCATTAAAAACATTAAAAGAAAAGTTATAAACTGAAAAACAAAGAAACACATTACAGGTAAGAGAACAAGTGGCAGGTCTATTGCGCTTTCACTGCGAGACTTAATGTACAGATCTGTTTTGGCATATCAGATTTTCTGTTCCGTCTGTTGCTATGGTTATCATCACAATGTCAAACATAGCAATTTCTGATTTAGACCCGCATTTTAATACAGTTGCCACTCTCGACAACACTACTCCCATCCTATTACAGGCACAACTCATGACAGCACATCCTTCTCCTTTTTCATTTTTTATAGGCTCTATTGCTTTAAATGATCTTCTTCTGTTTCACTGACAGCCTGCCTCGTCAGATGCCACATGCTGTGCCCCCGACCAGTGTTCCTGAGGAATATCTGAGAGGGTTTCGTCCTTACACCACAGCCGAGGAGTTACGCATGCCCTCATTACCACTGGGGCTTGATCCTGCCACTGCTGCAGCTGCTGCTGCCTACTATCATCCCGGATATCTGCCCCACCCCTCCTTCTCACACTACAGGTACAAACATACAACAACTAACACGTTTAAACCCCTAGAGACATTATCTGAGACTTGGGACCTGAGAATCTGGGTTAAAAGAATGTATTATAACATAAAAATCAATCTATGGCTTATTTGTAGTTGACTAGGCATATGCTTATTTTAACAGTTTGTGTAAAGTATACCTTTGTCTTTCTTAGAATGGATGATCCATTCTGTCTGTCAGCACTGAGGTCGCAGTTCTATCCACTGCCTACAGGGGGAGCTCTACCTCCTCTACACCCATCTGCGGTACACATGCACCTGCCTGGGGTGCGTTACCCTGGAGACCTAAGCCACCCCTCACTGTCTAGCCTACAGTCTGAGCGCTTATCAGAGAGGTACGCAACAACACCTTGATTATACGTCAACATTTATATATCAATGTATTATCATTTGATACATCACTATGCCATGTTATATTGTACCACAGTCATTTTTTGTAATGGTAATGGCCATGTAAAAGACTCCCAGTGTAAAAGACTGTGCAGCATTTTACAGCATTATATCCTTGTTGTAGAAATTATTTTGTATACAAAATAAAATAATATACTATATATATATCTATATATGTTTATAATTATACTGAATATTATAATTTAAGTAGCGTTCTGGGTGCATCTAATAGTTAAAGATATTGCCCCTTTAAATAGCTTCAATGCAGGCTAGCTTTTCTATTCATAGCAAACAAAACAAAAACCCATATATGCAGTATGTTTCTGTAGTTTGAGCTCATCTGTATGTGTGTCTCCACAGACTTCAGATGGAGGACGAGCTGCGACAGAGAGAGAGAGAGAGAGAGAGAGAGCGAGAGCGAGAACGAGAGCGAGAGCGAGAGCGAGGGAAAGAGCGAGAACGTGAGGCAGAGCGAGAAAAAGAGCGTGAGCGAGAGAGGGAGAGAGAGAAGGAGCTGGAGCGTGAGAGAGAGAGAGAGCGAGAGAGGGAAAAGGAGAGAGAGCGTGAGAGAGAGATGGAGCGACAGAAGGAGAGGGCCGCACGAGAGAAGGCTGTGGAGAGCCACTATCTGGCTGAGCTTCATGGGCTGAGAGGCCCCCCGGACGACAGGGCCAAACCTGCAGACAGAATCACTACCAACAGACCTGGTATGAACATTGATTCACATGTGCTGAACCACAAAAAGTGTGTGAATGCTTGATGGTCCTAAATATTTAGGAGTGGAACGTGACCTGGACATGTATTTGTAAGATTCACTCCACTGGTCCTGCTCCACACAGTTGTATTTTATAGGTTGTGATGTAGTGGAAGTTCCAGTAAGATATTTTTTATTCTGTATTGTGACATACACCAGATGTATTGAAGCTGATCTGAATGCAAGTATTTTCAGTCGATTGTATGAAAGGGCCGTTTTTTCAGCAGACTAAATGACTGGAGAAGTCCAGCATGAAACGTATGCATGGATGAATCGTTAACAGTGAGATTAATAAGATGCATTTAGAAAATGAATGGATAATGTGCATTATATAATCTTTGTCTCAATTGTGTGAGCCATCATTCTATGCAGCTAAACATTATGCCTATAATTTCCCCCAGATAAAACCAAAGAGCCCATCCTTACAACCCCTAAACCCATCCAGCCTGGACTCCACCACTCTCTAAACTCCACCCACCACCCTGTGCCCAGCCTCGTCTCTGCCCATGGCATGTATCTGGGCCCTGGGGGTGCGGGACCTGCCAGTCTGACAGCGGCCACCATGCTGCAGCGCACTAATGAGGAAGAGCGCTGGTTGGCCCGGCAACGGAAGCTACGACAAGAGAAAGAGGACAGGCAGTACCAGGTGTCAGAATTCCGTCAACAGGTCCTAGAGCAGCATCTGGACCTGGGCAGACAGGGGGAAATCGCAGACCTGCATATAGAGGGACACAGGTAGGGCCATTTTCACAATGCAGGTTGAGTAGTCTACAATACACAGAAGGCCACACTTAATTTTTTTACTGTTACATTGATAAAATTATTGAGATGCATTAACAGATGACATCTATGAAAAATAGAAGTGCAGGACTATGAAAATCTAAGCAAGTGTGGGTGGAAATAAAATGTGTCAGTTAGTTCAAAATTGGTATAAATCCAGTTGCCTTCAATGAGCAGCTCAGATTTTCACATCTTATATATATGAAAGATCATATGTGTTAGTTAAGTTTGGGTTGTAAAACTTTGGGACAGTAATGCGGTTTTGGTTTTGTAGCATTGCAGATGTCAGAGCTAACAGAGACTGGAAATCTGTGTGTGTGTGACAGTGATAATTACAGAGTATTTTCTCTTTTAGACTTCTACCAAACCATCACGAGCCCAACAGCAGAGATCGTGAACGAGACAGAGATGCTCATCCTCTCCTGGGAGCTCCACCCCCTCTTATCTCCCCAAAACATCAGCACAAAGACCAGGCCCCCCCACCACCAACCACGCTCTGGAACCCTGCATCACTCATCGAGACCTCCTCCGACTCTAGACGCACCTTGCACGACCCCCCGAGTCTGGGTCACTACGATATCAGTCGGCTTCCCCTACCCCCCTCCAAACATGAGCGACATTACAACTCTGAAAAGCTGGAAGATGGTTCTCGGAAAAGGGACAGTCTGGATAAATATCCCCCCATCCGGCCCAGTGGGTTCTCTGAGCCAAACACTTTCTTAGCAGAGCTGGAAAAATCCACGCAGAGCTTCCTGAACCAGCAGAGGGCACCACTGAGTCTTTCAGGGCCATACGGAGAGCTGAGCACAGGCCTAAAGACCAGCGGGTCTTTTAAGAGCCTCCAGGGTCATTTACGCCTCGCACCGGATGCCATGTTAGTGTATGATGAGTTCTTGCAGCAGCACAGACGAGCTGTCAGCAAACTAGACCTGGAGGAGAGAAGACGCAGAGAAGCCAGAGAGAAAGGTAAGTGAAAATGTTCACACAGCCCAGAAAAATTATAATTACCACAAATTATTGGTTGTGGTTGACGAATATTGTTTCTATAGAGCAGGACAGACAACTGCAGGTATTATGCTGATGATTATTACATTTTAGTGCAAGCAAATGAGATGATATAAATGTAATATAGAAGCAGAAAACAGACAAGGCATCATACATTTTCAGTAGCTTAATACTACAAAATTTTTGGATAACAAACACTTCTATTAATTGCATGATGAGCCAATGAAAATAATCTTAAAATAGCCATATATCTGCAGATTAAGCCCAAAGTACACATAAAATAGTGAAAATAGTGTGAAATGCGCATGATTTAATGGCGCCTTGAATAGAGCAGACTTTGGACAAGGATGAAACTTTCTAGTGCACGTGTTTTGGCTACGTGTTTGGTACTAGGCATATGCGTGAAAAGTATTCTTTGGTCTTTATTCTTACTGTTTTTATCCAATGGGCCTAGCTTGAATCATTTGAAGATCATTTCTAAGTGTTGTTGAGTTTTAAGTGCTATCTTGTGTAGGTTACTACTATGAGCTGGATGACTCTTATGATGAGAGTGATGAGGAAGAGGTGCGAGCTCATCTCAGGAGGGTCGCTGAACAGCCGCCACTCAAACTAGACGATTCCACTGAGGTAAATCACCACAACATCATGCATGACTCTCAGAGTACTGATTGCAAGTATTTTTCTTTGTGTATATTTTTGGCTCTTTGGGGATTCCATCACGTCTCACACAACCACACAAAAGCAGTATTTTTGATCAAAGTACTTCTCTCTTTCTACAGAAGGTGGATTTTCTGCAGATGTTTGACCTGACGACTATGGCCCGTCGGGAGGAGATGATGGAGGTGAAGAGGAGGAAGAGGAGGCGCATGCTGAGAGAGAGGAGTCCCTCCCCGCCAGCTGTTCAGAGCAAGCGGCCAACTCCTGCCCCATTAATAACCCGCTTTACCCCAGAGGACATGAACAATAGCCCTGAGCTGGAGGACAAGAAACGCTTCCTCACCATCTTCAGCCTCAACCACATTACTCAGCAGCAGAGAAGAGGTACTCGTGTGGTTTATCATTTATACTGATGCTGTATGTTTTTTTTTTGTTTTTTTTATAATATATTTCTCTGGACATTTGCACACTAGAGCTTACTTCAGAGTCATATAATACAATTTGAAGCAAGGTGGTAGAGTCTCAAGCAGCTTTACTTTCGCCTTAGAACTTCTGGCAGCAAACAAACACCAAGATGCTTCCACAAGCTGTACCTCTAATGTCTGTCTGTCTCTTTCTCTTTTCCTTCCTGTGTTACAGATAATGAGAGGGTTGAGGAATTGTTGCAGGCAATAAAACAGAAGAGTGTGACTCTAGACAGCATCAGACACAACCCTCACCCGCTGTGCAGGAGCCCTGCAGCCCCATACTTGGGTCAGTTTGCACTGCTCTCTGTTCACACGTGCATTTGTGCTTGTGCATATGTGTGTGCACATGTGTTCGTCAACGCAGTGACTCTTGTGTCAGCACACACTGTGGTGTGTCATCAGTGTGTGAAAGCAGTTGACAGCGGCAGATGTTCTTCACTGTCTGTTTTCTCAGCTCATTACCATGACAGGTACTGTTTCACTGTGTGGCTGAACCTCAGGAGATGTGCGGTATGGTAATATGCATACTTTCAACTCCAGCTCTGTGCACAGCATCTGTGGTATACTGTCAGGGATGGATCAAAAACACATCACGATAGCATGTTAATTGCCTGACTAGATTTCAGAATATTTTGCAGAATAATTCTGAGATTATGTTGGTGTTTTGGGTGGTACAATTGGTTAGAGGGGGACAGTGATACTAATGATATCAATCCACAATCTGACTTCTGACTTGTGATGCAGCCTGGAATTAAACCACACCATGTTGCTTCATTTGGCTGGGGGAGGATAACATTATGAAATAAATGTTCTTCTCCAAGAAGAGAGAAGACACTATTGGAACTTCAAATGGGACCTGGTTCTATGGTCAGATGAAGCTAAAATAGCTTTTTGGCAGCAAACACACTAGATGGCTTTGGTGCAAACAGGGATAAAAAGTACCCCATGCCCACAGTTAAAAATACCGCTGGATCTTTAATGTTGTGGGCCTATTTTTCTGCCGGAGGTCCTGGACATCTTGTTCAAATACATGGCCTCAAGGATTCTATCAAATAGATTTAAAAAAAAATCAAAACCTGACGGTCTCTGCTAGAAATCTTATAATGGACCGTGGTTGGATCTTCCATCAGGACAACAATCCAAAACAAACATCAAAATCAACACACAAATGTGTCACTGAACACAAAATGAAGCTTCTGCCATGACCATCCCAGTCCCCTGACCTGAACCCTATAGAAAATGAGTGGGGTGAACTGAAGAGAAGAAGCACCAACATGGACCTGGGAATTTGAAGGATCTGGAGAGATTCAGAGAAGACTGTTGCAAAAAGTATTTAATAAAAGGGTGGCAATAATTATGGCTAACATGTTTTGGAGAAAAACATTTATTCCATAAAGAGATTTTTCCCACATTTTACATTTTTTAAGTCAATGAAAGGTTAGATTTTTGCATTTTTTTAAATAAAAGATCAAAGGAATTAACAATGCAGATTTATTTTTACAGGATTTTTTGTTCATATTTACAAGGGTGCCAATAATTCTGACCATGACTGTAAAAAAAAAAAGGTGACTTGACTTGACTATTGATCTGAATGCACTGACACTATTTGATGAGAACTGAACTGAGCTGGGCAAAGACATCCCTGTTTTCTGCAGAGCTGCTTTATAGCTGAATTAAACTAATTTAATAATTGATGAGCTTTACAACGGAACTGAATCAGCACTAAACTGACTTCAGCTAAACAATGCCACTTTTTTTTTCTTTTTAGAGCTGCTTTACAGTCAAATTGAAATGATTATTATCACTGTAAAGCAGCTTTACAGTTTTGTATTGTATAAAGCGCTATAAATATAGAGGTGACTTGACACGACAGTTTCTCTCCACACTCTACAGAGATGATTAGAGGGCTTTTTGTGTTCAAAAACATGACATGAAGTTTAATATTTGACATGTAATATTTTAGCTGTAAAGTTGTTCCATTCCTTAATCTTTGAGGTGGATGAACAACTATCATTCTTGTCAGTGGGCTATTGTAAATGTATTTTCTGTAACACGTTCCTTATTGTTTATACATTGTGGAATGAATTAGAATTATTGTCTGTAATAATTGTGAGGAGGCCACAAATGCAGTAAATGCTGAAGCTGAAGTTGAAAATGTACTAATACTAATATACTAAATATACTATAATATGATATTCATTCAGTCCACTCTGGTCAAGAGCCTACTGAGTAAACATTAGATTGTAATTTTTTTTTTTCTTTTGCAGAACCGTCATCTCAGTCTCCAGTCCCATCTGAAGAACTACTGAATGGACAGCCCCCCAGTCCTTCCCCATCTGTGTCTGTGCCCCAGCCCCCACAGCACCCAGCGGACCCTCTGTCCATCTCAGATCAGCACCAATCCCTCTCGGATCCCTTGAGAACGAAAGACCCTCCCTTGCCTGCTGCATTACCTGACAAAGGTAGAGCCAATGACAGCATCCCAGGCAAGAGCTCTAGTCTGCTGAACAGTGTTCGACAGCCCCCATTCACTAAAGAGAGTTCCGTTAATGTCAACGGAAAGACCAAACCTTGGGAGAGCTTCATTGCCGAGGAGTTTGCCCAGCAGTTCCATGAATCAGTACTGCAGTCCACCCAAAAAGCCCTTCAGAAGAGTAAAGGTAGTTAGCAGTTCAAATTCTCTTTCAGATTTTGGTATTTCATTACTCACTTAACAATAACTGTTCGCACCAACAGTGTCTTGGTGTCTGTTCACACCAAGAGCAACGCAACAAATTACATGAACTGTCTGTAGGCAAAGTACACTTTATTGCCAAAAGTTTTGGGAAGCCTGCCTTTACATGCACATGAACTTTTATGACATCTCATTCTTAATCCGTAGGGTTTAATATAAAGTTGGCCCAACCTTTGCAGCTATAACAGTTTCAACTCTTCTGGGAAGGCTTACCACTAGGTTTAGGAGTGTGTTTATGGGAATTTTTGACCATTCTTCTTGAAGCACATTTGGGAGGTCAGATTGTTGGACGAGAAGGCTTGGCTTGCAGTCTCCGCTCTATTTCATCCCAAAGGTGTTCTATCGGGTTGAGGTCAGGACTCTGTGCAGGCCAGTCAAGTTTCTCTATACCAAACTCGCTCATCTATGTCTATATGGACCTTGCTTTGTGCACTGGTGCGCAGTCATGTTGGAACAGGAAGGGGCCAATCCCAAACTGTTCCCACAAAGTTGGGAGCATGAAATTGTCCTAAATCTCTTGGTATGCTATCAAGAGTTCCTTTCACTGGAACTAAGGGGCCAAGCCCAATCCATGAAAAACAACCCCACATAATCCCCCCTCCACCAAACTTTACACTTGGCACAATGTATTCAGGCAAGTCCCATTCTCCTGGCAACCGCCAAACCCAGACTCGTCCATCGGATTGCCAGACAGAAACGTGATTTTTCACTCCAGAGAACACGTCTCTGTGAATTTATGTGGCCTGTTTTATGAGTTGCTGTTGTTCCCAATTGCTTCCACTTTGTTATAATACCACTAACAGTTGACCGTAGAATATTTAGTAGTGAGGAAATTTCACAAATGGACTTATTGCACAGGTGGCAACCTATCACGGTACCATGCTTGAATTCACTGAGCTCCTGAGAGTGACCCATTCTTTCACAAATGTTTGTAGAAGTATTCCTAGGTGCTTGAATTTATACACCTGTGGCCATGGAAGTGATTGGAACACCTGAATTCAATGATTTGGAGGGGTGTCTCAATACTTTTGGCAATATAGTGTATATCAGGCATTCTCAACCCTGGTCCTCGAGGGCCACTTTCCTGCAGAGTTTAGCTCCAACCCTAAACAAACTCACTTGAACCAGTTAATTAAGCTCTTCAGGATTACCAGAAGGCAGGTGAGTTTGATCAGGGTTGGAGCTAAAATTCTGCAGGACAGTGGCCCTCGAGGACCAGGGTTGAGAACCCCTGGTGTATATAAATAAAAACACCCCATTACTAAAATGTAACAGATGTGCTGTCGCGGGATAAGAACAATATCTGAAGCTGCATATGTCACAAAATTGCTTTGTTTTAATTGTTTATGTAGGCAATAATTTAAGGGATAATTGATGGGTGTTGAAGGCTGTTAAGGGAGCATAATTAATCTGCTTTCTAGGATACCTAGTACCTCCATTTAATTTTTATATAGGCAGTAGACAGCAAGGCATAGCATTCTTGCAGCTCAGCTGGTAGAGCAGCATTTCTCAAACCCTGTTCCTAAAGGTACACCAACAGTTTTGGATGTCTCCCTTATTGAACCCATCCTTAAATGAGTAGAGCTTTAGGATTAATTTCAACATCTTGTGGTGCTCAGTGTTAACAGATCTATCTTCTAAACAGCTAATAGAATCAAAACTTCTCTTCCTCTATCAGGTGGTACCTTGGTCCTGTCAGAACAGAACCATGCAGTGGATTCATCCGTGCATTATAACATTCCTGAGCTTCAGAGCACACCAGGCCGGTCCAAGCCCCATCCACACCCTTCCTCATCTCAGCCCAATGGACAGCACTGCCCCCCACAGCCCTCCCACCAGGAGATCTCTGCAGAGGAGTCCGAGGAAGAGGATGAGGAAGATGACACAGAGGAAGATGAGCCCTCCACGTCCAGGTGGCAGGGCATTGAAGCCATCTTTGAAGCGTATCAAGAGTACACAGAAGGTAAGATGTGTGGTCTCTTGGGTACCAATTGGTAAGTTGTGGTGTGCTGGTGTATATGATGCCAGGGGACCTCTTGGCCCAGCTGTCTTTCACATGAACAGTGTGTCTAGAGATCTCTGCAAATGAGAATGCAGGACACTTCCTCAGTCTTACCTCTCCCTGTATCTTTCATTCTGTCTCTAGAGCAAAGCATTGAGCGACAGGTTCTCCACAGTCAGTGCAGAAGGCTGGAAGTGCATCACTATAATCTCAGTGTAACTGCTGAACAGCTCTCACACTCAATGGGGGTAAGAGAAACACACAAACGCCAACTGCTCTTTGACTTAAAGGGTTAGTTCACACAAAATTGAAAATGATCTCATAATTTACTCACCCTCAAGCCATCCTACAGTAGGTGTATTTGACATTCTTTCAGATGAATACAGTCGGAGTTATATAAAAAAAAATATCCTGGCTAATCCAAGCTTTATAGTGGCAGTGAATGGCAGCCCAAAATTTCAAGCCCACAAAAGTGCATCCATCCATTATAAATGTAATCCACATGCTCCGGGGGGTTAATAAAGGCCTTCTGAAGCGAATCGATGGTTTTGTGTAACGTGTCTGCCCAATGTAGCGTGAGCTGAAGAGTCGCAGCACAGACCAGCAGCAGGAGTCAGATTTCATTTATTATGAGAGTGAGGAGCTGACTGACAAGATGATGGCGGAAGATTTGGTTTCAAACCAAAATGTAAAAGCTCCTATTTAAGCGAGCTTATCATTGTACTGTTCTGTTGTTGTGTTATTCATTAAGAATAATATTGAACATCATTCAAGCAATTCACCCCTGAATTGACGCTAATTCTAAAGTGAAAGTGAAATGCGCACGACCGCACGGCATTCATAACGGTGCACGTCCACTGGCGCAGAGCGAGCGTCTTCAGTTCATTCCTATGGAAGCTCCCCTTCCATCGAAATTAATTGAAAACAATTTAATTCGATTTAATTCTAAATGGAATTTTTACTTTACAAATTACAGATTTGGGATTAAGATCACAGACAACCTCCGCAATTATTACTAATGACTAGAGGTCACCGGGTAATACTAATCCCGTGTGAATAGGGCTATATTAAAGTAAACATCAAAGTACAGATACAATGTAAGAGATTCATTTTCTAATGCGTAAAAAGCAAAAAAAATCATAAATGTTATTAGCTTGTTTTGTCTGTAAAGCCAGAACATGACGTGCCATTCTCGCAAACATAAAAACGTGTTATCGACATTAATAATCATTAACAATGTCAAGAGCAATAATCGCAATAATGATTTGGTCATACTATTGCTGCTTACCCTGTAATGAGATCCTGTTTTTTAATTTTATAATGTCTTATAGTTAACGTGCATTTTGTCTGTAGGAGCTAATGGCTCAAAAGCAGAAGCTGGCAGCCGAGAGGGAGAACCTACAGGCAGAGCTGGAGCACTTCAAGAAGTGCCTGACGCTGCCGCAGAGCCCCTGGTCTAGGGGTCATTTCAAGGGCTATCCACCCAGGTGACATCCTTCGGGATGCTCCGTCCACTCGGAGAGCCTGAAGAGAGATAGTGAGGAACAGAAGATCATCCACTGACCTCCCCTCCGACGTCATCCTGTGAGCAAAATCACCCATGAATACACGTCAAAGCCTCCGAATGCATCTAATTTACAGGGAATGCCATACTGCTCATTGAGAAAGAAGTACGCCAGTTAAAACACAGCTCCGCCCACCTGCCATCACTTTCCCATGGAGGTCATGCCTAGAAATGCACTTAAAGACAAAAAACCTGAGGAACTATCTGGAGGTACTGTGTTATGACAGATGACTCTTTTAAATCTAGGGAAGGAAAAAAAAACATCAGATAAATAAATGAAAATGTTTTATTTCAAGATTTAGAATAAAGTTTTTTAAAGAGGTGCTTCAGCATTGTATTGTAAATAATTTCAAAACAACAATGAAAAAAAGAATTTTGTATGTTTTTAATTACTTAAATCATTGTTCTTTGGAAGAAAAAAGCCTGCCATTGTTTTTCTAATATATTAATGCTTTTTGGCGTTAAGCAAAACGTTCACTTTTAGTGTTTGCTCGGCTGCTGGTCAGAATAATCCTTTCAGGACTCGTGGAGTGATGGCGTCACTTCCTTTTTGCCTGAACTACAGTAGCAACGGACCCAGGACCTACCGCCAACACAGTTTCCTCTTATCCCACAAGGCCATGTATCACAGAATAACTTTAGCCCTGCATTATGTATGACCCAGGATGTCTACTGTCATTTATCATTGCCTAGTGGTCGCCCGTCTCTCAAAGTTCTCGACTGCTACACCCACTTTTTTTGGTCATGAAGCAGCATGCAGCCTCTTTGGATTTCTGTTTCCTGCACTAAAGGGCATTTGTACTAAAACATGATTTTCTGATCTGTGTTCAGAGTTCAAGAGATGAGAGTCTGTCAGAGGAATTGACATGCACAAAAATTTAATCCATAAATAATGTTGTACAGTAAGAATAATTATAATTAGTTTGATATACAAAACATTTTCGCCATTGACAATTACTGTGCCAAAGTTTTAGGTGGCATGCCAAAAAAAAAAGTCAAAAGCAAAGCTTGATCAAGTTGAGTCAGTCCTGCTGTAATTGGAAAATTCCAAAAGTTTTTCCAAAGAAAGTCTGCTCTGTCTGAAGACGTTCTTGTTTGCCAAGTTTTTCTACCATTGCTGATCAATGACGCATTTTAACATGACCACAAGTCATTGACAAAACCATGAATATGGGCCTTAAAAACATTTATGAACTCTGACTGCCTGTAATAGCTTTTATTTTCTACCTTTTTATACGGTTATGTTAAGATAATGTAGAACCTGGGAATAACACACCTGTTTGTTTTCCTGGCACTTATCCCGACCCGTCACGCAGTGCCGTATACATGAGATACATACAGCATGCAGTTACAGACCGATCACGCGCCATTTTTTTTTTAATCCAAATTCAGTGCAAGGTTAAAACACAGACGTGTCTCAAATGCATCTTGTTGAAGCACAGGTGAGGACTTTGGTTGCACTGTCATTTATTTCAGCCATGCTGACCCCGAGCAGACATGCCATCAGTTTGATCGCTGTGTGTGTGTATCTGCTTCACATGAAGCACTACCACTGCCTGATGAGCGCTGATACAAACCTGCCCAACACACACGCATGCACACACAGTCTCCCCCAAACTCAATGGAGGACATTAGATGCTGTGAAACCAATGTTTGTTTGTTTTTTCTATTTTTTCTTTTTTTATGTACTTGTTTGAATTCATTGTAATGTAATATATTCTTTGTTGAGTGTAGTAATTAGGTATTTATGGATATATTGCTGTAATTTCAGACAAAAAATTAAATATTTCAAAAACGTGTTTGCCACATGTGGATTTCTTTCATATTTAAAAAAGCAACATTGCTTTAGTTTGTTTGAAATCTTTAGGTGTAGTGGGTGACAGCACCTCAAGAACCTATACTGAGCTGACAGATTACAACATTACACCTTGCTTTGTGAAATGTTTTAAAACTAAGGAGATTGAGATGGATGGGCTTTAAAAATAATAATAATAATAATAATAATAATTGGTTGTCCATTTTTCAGTACAGAGAACTCTTCACACACCATTTTTTTTTCCAAAGCAAATATTCTCTTTTCCAAAAACATTCACTCATTACACACTGACTTTAAAAGCATGTAATGATCTAGCAACACCACCAGCATTTATTTCATCAGAACTGAAAAACATAAATGGAATTGTCACACACACACCACAGCATGAAATATATAGGGTAGTTGAGGAATAAGCAGTAAAAAATGCTTTTTTTTGTAAAACACCACACTAAATAACAATAAGCATTTTTTCTTCAAAAGTGAAGTCAGATGTTTGAAAAAAATATATAAGGGGTCACTAACTTTGTCAATTCGTTCACTGTTTTTTGAACCTTAAGAATATAGGGGAGTCGCACCAAAGGACAACAGAAATAAACATTTCTAGACTTTTATAGTGGTTCCAAAAAAAATGTAATATTTGAACAATTTTGAGACAAGATTTTACCATGTGCACATGTCATGGGTTTCACAGTATCATGACCTTCAATGGGGTCCTTCAAATAATTAAACTTTTAAGTGGAATTGCCCGATTTAAAATCACACCGGAGGTTTCAGTGACAAAACGTATCAAGTTTCTACGCTTTTAGGAATATATGGATGTAAAAAAAAAATGTTTGTCATTTACTAAAATAGACACTTTTAAAAATATGCCTGAGGTATTTATTAACATTTGTATGCTTTTCTTTTTAATTTATAAAAGTTGTAATTTATTAAACCATGCTTGAGACAGTCACACCATTGGGCAATTTTGAGATTTGGCTCAAAAATTTAAAAATCTAAAGACAAAGCCGTTTTTATATCAACAGGTCAATGTCAAAGAAATATTTAACCATTTACTGACAATACCAATTATATTCATTTTTATCTTGTGTGACAGTGAAAATGCCATGTCACGTCAACAACCCATATATATATATATATATATATATATATATATATATATATATATATATATATATATATATATATATATACACTCACCTAAAGGATTATTAGGAACACCATACTAATACTGTGTTTGACCCCCTTTCGCCTTCAGAACTGCCTTAATTCTACGTGGCATTGATTCAACAAGGTGCTGAAAGCACTCTTTAGAAATGTTGGCCCATATTGATAGGATAGCATCTTGCAGTTGATGGAGATTTGTGGGATGCACATCCAGGGCACGAAGCTCCTGTTCCACCACATCCCAAAGATGCTCTATTGGGTTGAGATCTGGTGACTGTGGGGGCCATTTTAGTACAGTGAACTCATTGTCATGTTCAAGAAACCAATTTGAAATGATTCGAGCTTTGTGACATGGTGCATTATCCTGCTGGAAGTAGCCATCAGAGGATGGGTACATGGTGGTCATAAAGGGATGGACATGGTCAGAAACAATGGTCAGGTAGGCCGTGGCATTTAAACGATGCCCAATTGGCACTAAGGGGCCTAAAGTGTGCCAAGAAAACATCCCCCACACCATTACACCACCACCACCAGCCTGCACAGTGGTAACAAGGCATGATGGATCCATGTTCTCATTCTGTAACATGGTTGTGCGTGAAAATCCCAGTAACTGAGCAGATTGTGAAATACTCAGACCGGCCCGTCTGGCACCAACAACCATGCCACGCTCAAAATTGCTTAAATCACCTTTCTTTCCCATTCTGACATTCAGTTTGGAGTTCAGGAGATTGTCTTGACCAGGACCACACCCCTAAATGCATTGAAGCAACTGCCATGTGATTGGTTGATTAGATAATTGCATTAATGAGAAATCGAACAGGTGTTCCTAATAATCCTTTAGGTGAGTGTATATATATATATAGTGCACAGCATAAATGAGTACACCCCCTCTGAAACTTAAGTTAAGCAATTGCTCTTTACTTAGAAGACCTGTCAGGGTTCTTTAGAGATATAATGTTTCAGGAAGTCTGCTTGATCAATTAACAAAGAAGCATGTCAAAATTATTCAGGAAAATAAGATTATCTTATCAAAGTGCTAAAATGTTGTGTTGCAAAAATGAGTACACCCTCCTGAAAGTAACTAAATAAAACTAAACTTACACCAGAAAAAAACTATTTAAAGCATTTTTGATCAACAGGTAAGTATGTTGAGCCAAAACATTTAAAGAGAAGTCATTTCTTGACAATTAGAAGTGTTATATAGCCCACTGAATCATTCTCAGACTTAATGCTGACAACAATGGAACCACTTGGGAGAGAATTTGGAACTCACTTGTCAGGAGACATTTCTTAGCACAAAAGAGGACAGTGGTACAAGAGGATTACCAAACCATTGTTTTAAGTGTAAAAATATAGCAAAAGTAACACTGAAATTCAAAAACAATGGACTGTGACAAGGCCCCTGAAATAATCAGGCTTTCATTTTAAGTTTTCATTTAGTGATGCTTGGTATTTCTCCTGCTCCTTGTCTAGCAAAAAAATCACTTGAGTATCTCAGAGCAAGCAAAAGCTATGAAAAGAGTGAGTGTTTATGTCACAGAGTAAGATGCTGCCTGCAGAAGTGACATGCATGGTTTTTGTCCACACTGGAACTACCTACTGTAGCCAAAGCACAATAAAGTCTATTACCCTTTTCCAAGGACCATATTTATAAAGTAGACTTCTGGGAATCCATACTTTCAATAAGGAGGTTCAACCAACTCTGAGTTTATACTTGAAGTCTGAGTTGACACCCTGAGATGGGAAACTCTGTTTTGGGTTTGAGAACAGCTGAATTGAGTTAGTTCAATCAACTCTGAGTAGACTGACTCTGAGTTAAGTGCGTGCGCCACGACTATGAAAAGCCATGATCAATGGAACGCCGAAATTATGAATCACCATGGCAACAGCACTTGACAAAAAGATGGCTGCATACTTCCGGGTCAATATGTAGGCTGAGTTTAATTCTTAAGTAGTTTAGTTAAGTTTAAGTATCATTTTCATGGTATCCCACAGGCAAAAAAATGTGGCAGCAGCTAAAAAATTAAGTATAAAAACATAATTCAATCAGGTAAAGCTTTAAGCATAAAAGCTTCATGGTGTGGGTTTCATGACTCTACAAACATTTGACATATTAAAAAAATATCATTAAGTGTCTTTTTCAATGTGCATCAGCTTTTCCCACATAGTCTAATGCTCTTTTCACATAATTAAATGTTCTCTAATCCCACCTGTTACTTATTAAGGTAATTAAATTAACATTTGACTTCTACTCATGTCACCACTGGAAGATGAAGAAGAGATGGAGGAAGAATATTAAAATCCAACAGGAAAAAGAATAAATGATTTGTAGGAAATAAAGATGATCATATAAATTGTGAATAATATGCATTTATTTTAACAGCTGTGGTGGTGGTGATTACGGCATATATCTCAGACTACCCTACTCTTGTTTCCGTTTGCATTAGGATTATTTTTCTTACCCCACTGGCAGATCATTTGACTTGTTTTAACCCTAAAACAGGCAACGTAAACCACGAGTTACATACTCTTTAGTGTCTTGTTTGGGGCATAAGAAAGATGTTTTCTTCAAATCCTTTTATCATTTATCATAGCCTGGTCTGTCTTGAGTATGCTGGTCACATGAATTGTTTCAAGTTTTCTGTGATCAATTAGTCAGCCTGACCTAAACCCAACATGGGTGCCATTGGGGCAGGACATTCAGATTTTGGATAAGTAAATATATATTAATCGTACTTTTTTTCAGAAAAAATTCAAAACAACTGCTAATATTAATTGTGAACATTGTCTTAAGATGTTGAAAAAGAAAATTAAGTTACATGTTGCTCATGCTGTTATTTACCGCATTTTAAAAAGTATGTAACTCCCAGTTCACGTTGCCTGTTTAGGGTATAAAAAATTGATTATCCACAGTATTAAAATGAATGGTGTTTCAAGGCCTATAAAAGTCTTCCCTAAGGGCCCGGTCCTGGAACGAGATTTCTACCGACCCCTCACTTGTCACCCTGGAATTCGCAATAGTGCAATGACCAGTACAGGGAGCCCAGTTTACCTTGAAACACCATTCATTGTCAATACTGTGGATAATCCTTTTTTTATACCCTAAACAGGCAACGTGAACTGGGAGTTATAACTCATAAAATCAAAACTACATCAAATATTAAAAAAATTCCTTTGGATATGTTTTACTTATGTCCAGATGAAATAAGAAGTGACATGAAATGATCTGTTTGCTGATCATTTTCCAGTCGTGCCTGTTTAAGGGTTAAGTAAAATGCACTTACTTTAGATTGAGATTTAATTTTTTTTAGATATTTGTACTTGAAATAAGACAAAAATACTCTGTAAGAAAGGCATTTGTGCAGTGTGAATGAATGAATGAAGTATTTAAACTCCGCTGATGCTTTAAAAGGGGGAGGAGACCGAAAGAAACTCTGGGTTTACCGAAGATAACCTGCTCCCGACCAGGTTCAGAATAAGTTACCATGGTAACTGAGTATAAGTTACCTCTTTCATAAACTGGCTTGACTTACCCTGCTTTTTCGGGTTTGACATACCTCCCAATCTGAAACAGAAAACCCAGAGTTCCCCTCATTTCAGAGTTAACATACTCAGAGTTTTCACTTAGCCTCCTTTCTGAAACGGGCCCCAGGTCTCATGAGACCAAGTCTATCATTTTGTATCTAGCAGCATCCAAAATGTTCTGGTGTTTCTAGAGGAGGAGTACAGTGAGAAGTGCCTGGTTCCTACGTTTGGTTAAACAGGACAGATGTGACAATTTATCATGAACTTGTACACTCTGTGCCAAGAAGGTTCAGTGTTAAAATTATGGAGGATATTCTAAGTACTAGAATATTATACATTTGTTGAATTAAATCTAGGGTGTACATTTATACAAATCCTTCTTTTAAACAAAATTGGCTAATTTATTTTACGGATATTAATGATATATATTTATGTTTTTGTAAAAGTACGTTTAATACATTTCAATTTTGCCATCTTTCCAGGAATTATATTAGTGATCATTAAGAAAATGCATCTTTTATGTTCTGAGGGGATGTACACCTTTATACTGTGCACTGTATATATACACCGATCAGGCATAACATTATGACATTATGAAGTGAAGAACACTGATTATCTCCTCATCACGGCACCTGTTAGTGGGTGGGATATATTAGGCAGCAATTGAATTTTGATGTGTTAGAAGCAGGAAAAATTGGCCAGCGTAAGGATTTGAGCAAGTCTGACAAGGGTCAAATTGTGATTGCTAGATGAGTCAGAGCATCTCCAAAACTGCAGCTCTTGTGGGGTGTTCCCGGTCTGCAGTGGTCAGTATCTTATCAAAAATGATCCGATGAAGGAACAGTGGTGAACCGGCGACAGGGTCATAGGTGGCCAAGGCTCATTGATGCACGTGGGGAGTGAAGGCTGGCCCGTCTGTTCCGATCAAACAGACGAGCTACTGTAGCTCAAACTGCACAAGAAATTAATGCTGGTTCTGATAGAAATATGTCAGAATACACCGTGCATTGCAGTTTGTTGCGTATGGGGCTGCATAGCCACAGATCAGTCAGGGTGCCCATGCTGACACCTGTCCACCGCTGAAAGCACCAACATTGGGCACGTGAGCATCAGAACTGGACCACAGAGCAATGGAAGAAAGTGGGCAGGTCTGATGAATTACGTTTTCTTTTACATCACGTGGATGGCTGAGTGTGTGTGCATCGCCTACCTGGGGAACACATGGCACCATGATGCACTATGGAAAGAAGGCAAGGCAGCAGAGAAATGGCCACAAAGCAAAACTGGTTCAGGAATGGTTTGAGGAGCACAACAACAAGTTTGGGGTGTTGACTTGGCCTCCAAATTCCCCAGATCTCAATCCAATTGAGCATCTGTGGGATGTGCTGAACAAACAAGCCCAATCCATGGAGACCCCACCTCGCAACTTACAGGACTTAAAAGATCTGCTGCTAACATCTTGGTGCCAGATACCACAGAACACCTTCAGGGGTCTAGTGGAGTCCATGCCTCGACAGGTCAGGGCTGTTTTGGCAGCAAAAGGGGGACCAACACAATATTAGGAAATACAATGTTATGCCAGATCGGTGTATGTATGCATGTATGTATATGCATATATCTGGCACCAAGATGTTAGCAGCAGATCTTTTAAGTCCTGTAAGTTGCAAGGTGGGGCATCCATAGATCGGATTTGTTTGTTCAGCACATCCCACAGATGCTCGATTGGATTGAGATCTGGGGAATTTGAAGGCCAGTCAACACCTCAAACTCGTGCTCCTCTAACTATTCCTGAACCATTTACATACATATCTCTGGAAAAAAATATGAAGAATATGTATATGAAGCGTTTGCCTGATGAAACAATATTTTCAGACATGCAGAATTCATATTCAGGAATGACATCATGCTGGTTACACACTTTCCACCTTAATGAGGAAAATAATTCTATTTTGGCTTTAATTTCAGGGTGAAGTGACACAGTAGAGTCAACAGTGAGATGGTGTGGATCATTGGAGTGATGAAATTGTCTTGAATCTTGAATATGACTACAAATTAAACATTGTGGTTGAATTCCTTTTGATTTTGTCTATACAATTGCCAGCAAAATTTGTAAAATGAATTTTAAATTTATTTAGACAAAAATATAAACAGCTTAGTTAAAAAAAAAAAAAATCTCCATTACATACAAACTAGACCGGACAGCTACCGTAATAGTGCAGCATTACTCACTATTTACATGCCGAGCAACAGCAGTGGTCATGAGTTCAGATATAATTCTGCTCTTCAGACAGTCAACAGTAATCTTTTTAAACATATGTTCCATAACTAACACAAATTTCAGTCCTATCTTATAGTTTACTACATCAGATAACATGAAAAAATGACAATCTGGTAGAGAATGTCTCCAGTATTTTATAACATCTCAGTAGTCCTGACTTCTGCCTGGCTGCAGATTTGAGCGCAGTTTATACATGTAGTTCAGAGAATCCAGCAGAAATGAGCGTGTGGTGTTGATCTCCATTAGCGTGAGGTTATCCAGCTAAAAAGATAAAGAGAATGAAGATTTATTAAACAACTGACATCTCAATTTGACTAAATCACACAAGTTAAGGAGAATTAATAAATGATTGGGATTTTCACCCTGGGTAAAGCAACACGTAATTCAGAAACGGTTAGCACCACAGTTAACCTTGGAATATACACCATAAGGCTAAGTGATGCACAATAGCAAGACACGCCATCATTTTAACAGCACACATACTGTGTCCATCCAATCAAACATATCTGCACTGCAAATATGCTAATATGAATGTGAATTCAGGGCTTTGGAATGTATTGTGTGAAACCTGAATGATAAAGACTTAAAGGGATAGTTCACCCAAAAATGAAAAAATTTTTATTGCTCACTTTTTCAGATGCGTTCGCATCAATTTACTGTATATCAATGTAAACGGTATTGCCTCATTCCATATCGTTTCTACCCTAACGCATCCACGTTCACTACGGAGCCTCTGAATGATCAATTATGAGAAATACTTCTGAAAAGCTGAGATTCTCCTCTTTACGGTGCATTTTACAGCATACAAATTGGATTAGCGGTTTAAAAGTTATTAAACATTTTAGAACGATAGTTATTTTTAGCCATGGGTGGCTGTCTCGGTCTTTAAGGGTTAACAGTGTAAAACATCGAAATTTGAGAATATTATTAAATATTAGGAATATTTACCATTTACCCTGCAAAATTAGAACTATACCCACTAACTACCAGAAAAGGGACATTAAACAATTTTCAGCTTACAAGGCATTATGAAAACACACTGTAAAATTATTCCTTCACGAGTTCACACTTACATATAATTATAGAGAGTAAATTTAAATGCATATTTGGCGTGCTGTCCGGGGGGAGGGCTTTGAGCTCGGAATTTGGCCCGAACCCAGAGTAACCCCCCACCCCCGTGTATGTAAGTGGTTAGAGCTAAAAGTGTGGAGAAGGGGTGGTGGAGGGATGCTGATAAACTGTCAATAAACTGTCAACAAACAGAGACTGCTGCATATATTATTTCATATACTCTTATTGTTGATTGGCAGAGTGCTCTCCACTTGTGTCAATTATCTGAACGTGCTCCTCCCGAACCTTGTTAATAAAACATCATACGTTTGTTTTTTTGTGTTTTTACTGGAAAAAAGACCTCAAAATCATAGAGATTGCACTCATAAAGAGAAACATTAACATTAACATAGAAAAGGCCTGAAAATAACGGATTTGACAGCTGATATTTCCAGGTTTTTCTTAACCGTGGAAACTCTGCTGTGTTTCAGATTGCACACCCGGCACAGTATTTCTGTGGTTCTGATCTACTCATGACAGCTGATCGCAATAACTAGCAGTTGTGCTTTACCTGCGCGTGAGCCTCCTGCTGGCTGATGAAGCTATCAGCAGAAAGTCTCAGTTTGGCCACGCGTGTATCCCAGATGTCCTTGACCAGTGTTCGGATCTCATCGGCTTTGGGGATGTTATCTGCAGCACTGCACACAAAAAACACTATTTCAATATTTTAAAATCAAAATATGAAACGTATAATACATATTACATAGGGTGTGCATAAACCCCATTATTAGTATAAATTACATTCCCATGAAGATTGTAAAAAAAAAAATGGAAATGTTTGTTTTAAAGCTAGGGTCTGCAGTTTCATAGAGGCTAGCATTAACAAGCTAGCTTTGAAAGCCTAAAAGTGGAAAAGATCCCACCCTCCCTTCAGAGCAGAGCCATGCCTCCTCCAAAACACTTGCTGCAACAGGCTATTTCAACAGTCAAGCATTTTTCACTCACAACAGACGTGGTCGAGTACAAAAATTACACCTTACATGTCACTGACTTTCCATTTTATTGGACACAGAATGGGCACTGGTGTCAAAATGTCTGCAAACAAGTTTTTTGACAGGATCACATTGCCGCTAACTTGGCCAATGCTTTGCAGGAGGCTCTGAATGACTGGGAGAGAATAAAGTGTCTTGTCTCGACAAGCATGGCTCCTACTCAGCAATCAATAAAGTCTTCATTCGCTGGCAAGATGAGCAAAAAATGGAAAGACATAACAAGTGCAAAACATCACATAGCAAAGGACATGGTACCCATTCAAACTGTGGAGAAAGAAGGTTTCAGAAGGTTGATTTAAACTCTGGAGCCAAGATATGAGATCCCCAGTCGTAAATATTTTAGCCAAACATGCCTGCCACAGCTTCTTTTCTGGATCTTTTCTTTGTTGTTTATACTGCTAAATATAAACTTACTCATCACCATATATTGTTTAATATTGGCTATCACGTTAAATTTGACATTGCTTGCTTTTAATCTAAATCACGATCACAACGCATCAGCATTTCACAATGCGTTAGCATTTCACTAGCCTGTTAGCCTGCCATACGTGCATCCAGGTCTCCTGTTTTGTCTCTCGTGCCTTTACTAGTCCATCAAACAACTGTGGTAAGTTGGATTAGTCAATAAAGTCCAAACAACTGTGGTGAGTTGGATTAATCAACAAACACGGTCATCTTCTCCTGTTATTGTCACTTGCACTGCCTGTCACATGTTTAGTATATCCTTCTCTGTCAGCAAACAGGGCTTCACATGTGATAAATGCAGGGAGATAGTCAGGCTGACAGAAGATTTCAGAATTAGAGATGCGCATCCAGACTTTATTTGAGAGTAGTGAGAATTTAACAGCTTTAGACACTGCTTTGGATGCGACTAGCTTAGTAAACTCTGTACACTGTTCAGTTCCGGCTGTAGAGCCCGTGCAGCAGGGCAACTGGGTGACGGTGAGACGGCATAGTCGCGGATAAAAAAAAAAACACTCTTCCGTTCCGATTAGAACATCAAACAGGTTCTCCCCGCTCAGTGACGCACCCACTGAGAATCCTGTTGAAAGTGCCCTAGTTATTGGCAATTCTATTACACGGAACGTGAAAATAGAGACACCAGCCACCATAGTCACATGTTTACCAGGAGCCAGAGCGCCTGACATCAAAACAAATTTAAAAGTGCTGGCTAATGTTCTAAGAATATTATTCACGTCGGCACTAATGATGTTCGACTTCGCCAGTCGGAGATCACCAAAATTAACATTAAAGAGGTGTGTGAACTCGCAAGTATGATGGCAGATTGCGTTTTTTTGCTCTGGTCCCCTCCCTGTTCACCGGTGTGATGAGATACTTAGCAGCCTATCATCACTCAATGGCTGGTTGTCTAAGTGGTGTCAGCAAAATAACATAGGGTTCATAGACAATTGGAAGAGCTTTTGGGGCAGACCTGACCTGTTAAAAAGAGATGGTATTCATCCCTCCTGGGGTGGTGCCGCTCTTCTCTCTAGTAATTTGGCACATAGTCTTAGAGCTAAATCTTGACTAACTGGGGCCCAGGTCAGGCAGACAGAATGGCTTACGCGACCGCCTGCTAGCTGTCTCGCGTCACAGAAGTCAGAAAAATCCCAACACATAGAGACTCTTTCACCTAGATACTGTGTCTGTTCCCCGAATTAGTAAATACAAAAAAACATCAAAACCATTCAACAGTAAAATTTTTATTGATGTTCAACAACAACAACAACAACAACAACATGTATGCTCGACCCTATACCGACTAAATTACTAAAAGAGATGCTTCCAGAGGTCATAGATCCTCTTCTTAATATCATTAATTCATCTTTGTCATTAGGATATGTACCGAAAACTTTTAAGTTGGCTATTATTAAACCACTTCTTAAAAAAACGCAACTTGATCCTACAGAATTAGTCAATTACAGGCCAATCTCAAATCTACCCTTTCTGTCAAAAACAATAGAAAAGGCAGTGTCCTCACAACTATGCTCTTTTTTTTTTTAGAAAGAAATGGTATCTGAGGATTTCCAGTCAGGATTTAGACCGTATCATAGTACTGAGACTGCTCTCAGAGTTACAAATGATTTACTCTTATCATCCGATTGTGGTTGTATATCTCTGTTAGTGTAACTCGACCTTAGCGCTGCATTCGATACCATCGACCACAACATTCTTTTGAATAGACTCGAAAATTATGTTGGCATTAGTGGAATTGCATTGGCATGGTTTAAATCATATTTATCTGACCGTTATCAGTTTGTAGCAGTAAATGAAGAGATGTCACACCGATCACAAGTTCAGTATGGAGTACCGCAAGGCTCAGTGCTAGGACAGTTGCTTTTCACCCTGTACATGCTACCACTGGGAGATATCATTAGGAAGCATGGCGTTAGTTTTCATTGTTATGCTGACGATACTCAGCTCTATATTTCTTCACGCCCTGACCAAACTTACCAATTCACAAGATTAACGAAATTGGATGAAAAAAAAAAAACTTCATTCAGAAAAAACTGAATTTTTAATCATTGGACAAAAAAACTCCACAAGTAGTAGCCTAACCTAGAATACTGTCTAACACTTGATGGCTGCTCTGTCAAGACCTCGTCGTCAGTTAGGAACCTGGGTGTGCTCTTTGATACCAATCTCTCATTTGAAAGCCACGTTTCTAGCATCTGTAAAACTGCATTCTACCATCTTAAAAATATATCTAAATTACGGCACATGCTTTCAATGCAAAATGCTGAACAGTTAGTTCATGCGTTCATGACCTCAAGGCTAGATTATTGTAATGCTCTACTGGGTGGTTGCCCTGCTCGCATAATAAATAAACTGCAGCTGGTCCAAAACACAGCAGCTCGAGTTCTTACTAGATCCAGGAAGTATGACCATATTAGCCCGGTTCTGTCAACACTGCATTGGCTCCCTATTAAACATCGTATAAATTTTAAAATCTTGCTTATTACTTACAAAGCACTAAATGGTTTAGCTCCCCAGTACTTGAGCGAGCTCTTAATGCATTATACTCCATCACGTCTATTGCGGTCACAAAATTCTGGCCAGTTGATAATACCTAGAATATCAAAATAAACTGTAGGTGGTCGATCCTTTTCCTATTTAGCACCTAAACTCTGGAACAGTCTTCCTAGCATTGTTCGGGAAGCAGACACACTCTGTCAGTTTAAATCTAGACTAAAAACGCATCTCTTTACTATGGCATACACATAAAACATTTTTAATTTCTATTATTCAAATCAGTTAAATTATTGTTTTAGGCTGCATTAACTAGGTCAGCCAGAACCCGGGAACACTTCCTATAACACCTGATGTACTCGTTACATCATAAGAAGAATGGCATCTACGCTAATGTTAGTCTCTCTGTTTATCCCGAGGTTTACTGCAGTCAGCCGGATCCAGGACGTATCCGGACCAGATGGTGGACCTGCACCTGGACGTGACCAACGCATCCCTGAAATATCTGCAGAGAGCGTGTCAATTAAACTCCCCCCTGTAAATGCCACATCGACACGACATCCTCATTAAACCCATCTCCGGTGTGACAACTCCATTTTTTCGAATAATCCTATGAATATCTATTGATCTAATATGACTTCTGACCTGTAATGTTACCAGAATCATAATCATACACTATTTGTTCGTCGGCCAGAGGAGAACTGGCACCCCGACTGAGCCTGGTTTCTCCCAGGGTTTTTTTTTGCCACCGTCACCTTTGGCTTTTGGCTTGCTCAGTTGAGGACACTTAAATTTCAACTATATTACTGATCTGCCCGCATTGACACTGTATGATAATTGAAATGAGCTGGAGGACATCACCGTTTTCTCCAGAGCGGCTGTACAGCAGAATCAAATTCTGTTGCAGTATTTTCCTGTTTAACACTGTGAAGCTGCTTTGAAACAATTGGCATTGTAAAAAGCATTATATAAATAAAGGTGACTTGACAGCTTTACACCCAATGTCGGGAAAAAGTTTACATCGAAATAAGTAATGTAGCATTTTTTCTTCACCACTGCTGATCTATGGTCAAGCTGTACCACAAAACCATACATAAGCCTCACAATCCAATACATTGACGGTGACTGGAAACAGCAAAGCAAATACCTACAAACTTCATATTTTCCTGACGACCACACTGGGGAAATAAATCACATCGGGTCTGAGGGAGGCAGTTTCGTGTTGGGGTTATAAGAGTCACATCAAGTATGTATGACGACCAACAGTGGATCAAACATTATCAAAAGCACTGCAGCTGAACAACTGGAGAAATCTTGGGTGTTTCGGCTGCATAGTGCCATTGGCAAGTGTCAAGATTGTAGCCTACATTTATGATGCTTATTATAAAGAAAAAATACAGCTCACATCAGTCATTCATCAGTAATCTAAAAATCAGAATCAGATTTATTGCCAAGTACTGTGGGTATACATGTACAAGGAATTTGTCTTAGGTGTATTGGTGAGTGAAAACAGGTAAAAAGGAGATCAAAAATATTAAATAAGAACAATATAAAAACATAAATTAGGGATGTCAAAATTAACGTGTTAACTTTTTTTTTTTTTTAGTTTAACATGGGAAAAATATTTAACGTAATTAACACAACATCAGTTTTTCTTCTATAATAATATGGCTAGCGTTACATTATGATCACGCTCTTATTCAAGAGAAAATGTTTTTAAACCATTCAAGCGCCACGAGAACGCGCTGTCTGAGAATGTCTTGTCTGTGTGACTGACACACATGACTTGTGTGCACAGAAAGACGTGCCAATATAGAGTTCTCTTTCGTGCTTGAACAAACAATAACACATAATTATGCCAAAATGCCTGTTTTATCGGGTATTCTCATAAGAGCAGTCTTAAAAGTACTTAAATAACGTCTTAAAATGAACTTAAAGAGTTGTGAGAAAATTAGGTGCGCATCAGACTCGCGTCATGTTCAGCAGCGGCAGATCTTAGTGACAGCAGCAAATTTGTTCTTTGGGTAACATTAATGACGGACAGCATTAGTCCGTCATTAATGTTAATCAAAGAACAAAGGTAACAGAGGAACTAGTAGCTTTAATAAGTATTAATCTATATTTAATTACGACTGTAAAGTGTTTGATAGCCATTCGATTTCTGTATATGTAGAAGGCCACAGGTAAAAATGACATTATAATGGGTTTATGTGACGATGCGTTTTATAAATGATCTGTTCAATTATACTTTAATGTTGAATGGAAAAAATAAATAAATCAGACATCAGTAGCAGTGATTCAATTCATTCAAAAGATGCCATTACAACAAATACATAAAATATACTGTCTTTAAGTTGTTTCTACATTAATTTAGAGTAACTGTGAAATTACAATACAATTTTGAAAAAAATGTATTAAATTACAGAAAAAAATTAGCAATTAGTTTTTTTTTTTTTTTTTATCGATTGACAGCACTAATATAAATACACACATACACATCAAAATAGGAAAAATAAAAAGAGACGGGTACTAACAAGTAAAAGTGAGGGTAGTGTAAATGTTTACAGATGAAGTTGTTTAAACATTAGTGCAAGATGTGCAAAAGGGCCAGAGCCAATGCTCACAGTTAGAAAGTGAAGCAGTCGGAGTTGTGCGTTAATGTAACGCACATTAAGTACTTTTCATACGTGCTATGATCCAATCTCTCTTGTATCACAACTAATAGTTGAATGTGAATCTATGTATGCATTACAGTCTAAATGTTCAGTGCGTTTTATTGTATTGTCATTCTTTTGTAATTATTTTTCACCCTATTATTTTGATTTCTTATTTGCAATTTCCAGAGAGGAGTGTCCAAAACGAAACCCAGATTTCTCGGGCCACAGGGGTGTGCAATAAGATAGTTAGCACACTTTCTTACAGCTGAAAAAAAACAGAAGGCCCTGATAAAAGCACAGATTGAAAGAGGCCTGCCCACACACAAGCTCATCACAGAATCCCCAACAAGGTGGGGATCTTGTTTGCAGATGATTGAAAGCTGATTTAATTGTAGCTGATTTGGTCTGTTCTGTGTCTTAATTTATGTTGTACATGGTGCTAAATGTTGATGGTATAATGATTGATATAAATGTACAGCACCTTGGTCAACAATTGTTGAATAAAGTTGAATTGAGTTAAGAAAGAGTCTTGCAGCAAGAGAAAGCAATTACACAAGTCCTGGCAGCAGACAAAAAGACACCACCTACGTGGCAAGACATCATGGTCTTGGACGCAGTCACAGCAGCACTGAAGCCACTCCAGGATTTTACAGATGCCCTGTCAGGAGAAGCATACGTGAGCGTGTCCCCTATTTGAAGCCCGTCATCTATCTGTTAAATACAGAGGTTCTGAACCCAAAAGAGGGTGATACCGAACTGACCCAGGGGATCAAGGCTAAGGATCTCGATTACTTGAATGACAAGTATACTGACCCTGCAACAGATGAGCTACTCACAATGGCTACCTTTCTGGACCCAAGATTTAAGACCATGTACAATATGTACATGTCCACTGAGAAGCTGGAGGACATTAAGGTGAGAGCTGCCTTAGAGACTGAAGCCCTCCTGGTGAAGAACACTGCCCTGTTAGAATTATCTCTTGCAGAGGATCAACCTGAAAGGGAGGGAGAAGCAGCCACTGCTCCACTACCATAAGCCAAGAAGCCCAAGAAGAGCCTTGGAAGTATCTTTAAAAAGACCAGCAGTGCACTGTTCACAGAAGCAGATCATCGAGCATGATCTAAACAGCTACATCCTGACATCCCTGCCACAAGTTCGCCCTCTGGGCATTCAGCACTGGGGGCTTGGTCGTCACACGTAGCAGGGCACCACTGAAGCCAACAAAAAACAAAAAAAACTTGAAAAACAAGAAAGTTGATATGAATATTGGTTGCTACTAGCTGAGGCTTCAAAAGATGTGTTACATTACAGTGTTTAATATATTTGAGGTTGTAATTATTTTCCATGTAATATCTCCCGTGTTCATTAAAGGTTTGATTTAATTTTATGTAATATTTAATTTAATTCATACAGGCCTACCTCATGTAACACGTCTGCACTTTTTGATAAAAATAAAAAAATAAAAAAATAAAAAAAGGCACAATAAAAATGTCTAATCCCTCACTTTTTCTAGTTATATATGGTTAAAATACATATTTTGCCTAAGGTCTACTAAAATGTGATTCCAAATTTTTCTCCTCATCGCAATAAAATATCGATATTGTCTAGACAGTGGAAAATATTGTGATATGAATTTTAGCTCATATCGCCCACCCCTACATCCTATGCATTATTATTGGTAATAATAATAATAATAATAATAATACATTTATTTTCTCCCATGAGGACTGTGCAACTTGATTAAGAGGATGCTAGAGCAGAGGACGGCAATGATCAAGAGATCCAGAGGATGATAGAGGAAGAAGCGGTCATCCTCGGTAGGAGAGCACAGCACAGCTGTGTCCAACACTATTGAGAAGACAGAGAAAGCCCGCACAGACCCCATGAGAGAAGAGGGAGAAGAAAATGAGGAGGAAGCTGCCGCCAAGCCAAAAAAAAAAAAAAAAAAACTTTAACAAGTTTATTAAAAAGAAAAGCAGGCGTTGCAACAGCTACACTGACTATTCCAGAAAAGGTGATGACGGAAATCGCCACATATGCTCAGGAGTACCCCATTAACACAGAGCAGGATCCTCTCATCTGGTGGAAAGAGAATCAAAATAGGCTCCCCCTGATAGCAAAGGTAGCCAAAAATTATCTTTGTGTGTGTGTGTGCAACAAGCTGCACATCCGTGAGGGTGTTCAGCACGATGGGGAACATGGTCACCCCCACAAGATCCCTTCTTAAACCAGATGGTGAACATGTTGGATTTCCTGGCAAAGAAAATGTAGGCTATGCATGCAGTCACCAACAGCCAATTTATAGTTTTAATTTTCTTTTTGTTTTTTAATTTTAAAAAGCCTGTTGACATTTGCTGTTTATCTAAGGTGATTTTGGACATTTTTTTAATATTCGTTTCTCTTTTATTTGGTTCCAGTGTTTGCTGATTTTCACTTTATTTAAACTTTGTGTAATTTATTTATTTTCTTTTACAGCAAGGTGTATGCAGTGCCTCTGAGCTTTCTTATTTGTTTGGCTAATAAATGTTAATGTTTCTTTCGGTTTAATATAATCAAGTTTATATTTATTTCTTATTTATTTGGTTCCAAGTGTTTGCTGATTTTCTAAACTTTGTGTAAGTTATGTTATTTTATACTAGGCCTATAGCATGGTGTATTCTTATTCGTTTTGTTAATAAAAGTTCTGTGGTTAATATAAGCGAGTTTGTAGTTGTACTGTTTTGTTGTTGTGTTTTTCATTAATGATGAACCCACCATTCAAGCAACTGCCGCAGAATTGCTGCTAATTTGGAAATTATATATAGTTAAGTTATCTGAATTTTCACACACTGTGCATTCACAAATCATGAGAGTATGTAACTTAGGCCTGTCAAGATAATTACTATATCGGCTTATTGCACAATATATGGACATGACACCTTGATAATTTTTGGTGACACGATATATTGCCCATTATGTTTGCATAAAAATAAATGTCACCAAAATTTTAGCCAATTGCGCATCCTCTGTCATCTCGTCTGCTGAGTGGATACCGACAGGTGAAAAGTGTTTAAAAATTAAAATTAAACATTAAAGTGTTTTCCTGTTTTTGTAAAGTGAGGGACATAACTTTACTAACATGTCAGATCGCACATCGTAAAAACAACAATCACAATATTATTGTTGACGATATAATCGCACACCCCTACTGCTAAGTAGGATTTGTTTTTAAACAATAGTGTGCACTCCACTTCATTGAGAAAAATCTGTAGATGAAAAATCTCCACACAAGTGCAGAGACACTTAAAAAAGTCTACAGTAAATTGACTTTTAAAACATATTAGTTACTTCTAGTTACTTTGCACTAGTGATGGGGAGTCGACTCCAAAATAGCCATAGAGTCTGAGTCAACTCCAGTACAGGAATCGACTCTTGTTGTCGACTCCATTGCTGTCTAAAATTGCTCACTTGTGCATGAGAGAGCTGGAGCTGTCGAATAAACATCAGTCACATAGTTTTATCCTACATGTAGTGCCAGCTTTGTTGTTTCATCAGTTTTATATTAATTTGGTTTGCCATGTTATCCTAATTTGCGTTCATAATCATTAAACTAATAATGAAACTAATTTATTGCACTTACAAGAGGTGACAATGCACTTTTGTTTAGATGAATCCATTAAAGAATGCATTACCTTCTCTCTCATTTATTTAACTCTGAAATAATATTCGACTAAGGCTTTTTCTCGTGACTTTTCCCTCTTTAAAATTAGGTAGTATTGGCAACACCATTTCAAGGTAATGTCATCTCTAAACTAGACTAAATTGGCCAGTCACCACAACACAAAGGGTGTTGTTTTAATAAACATAGTTTAGGCTCCGTGTCAGAAAAAAAGAATAGCCTACATTTAGTGTGTAATAATGACGGCAACCTTGTATTCTTATATCGCTGTCCCGTTTTGACTTAAAGAGAGTTCACCAAAAAAAAAAAAGAAAATTAGCCCATGATTTACTCAGCCCATTAGAACGCCAGTGTCTCGTGAACGCACATACAGGTGCTGGTCATATAATTAGAATATCATCAAAAACTTGATTTATTTCACTAATTCCATTCCAAAAGTGAAACTTGTATATTATATTCATTCATTACACACAGACTGATATATTTCAAATGTTTATTTCTTTTAATTTTGATGATTATAACTGACAACTAAGGAAAATCCCAAATTCAGTATCTCAGAAAATTAAAATATTACTTAAGACCAATACAAAGAAAGGATTTTTCGAAATCTTGGCCAACTGAAAAGTATGAACATGAAAAGTATGAGCACGTACAGCACTCAATACTTAGTTGGGGCTCCTTTTGCCTGAATTACTGCAGCAATGCGGCGTGGCATGGAGTCGATCAGTTTGTGGCACTGCTCAGGTGTTATGAGAGCCCAGGTTGCTCTGATAGTGGCCTTCAGCTCTTCTGCATTGTTGGGTCTGGTATAATCGCATCTTCCTCTTCACAATACCCCATAGATTTTCTATGGGGTTAAGGTCAGGCGAGTTTGCTGGCCAATTAAGAACAGGGATACCATGGTCCTTAAACCAGGTACTGGTTGCTTTGGCACTGTGTGCAGGTGCCAAGTCCTGTTGGAAAATGAAATCTGCATCTCCATAAAGTTGGTCAGCAGCAGGAAGCATGAAGTGCTCTAAAACTTCCTGGTATACGGCTGTGTTGACCTCAGAAAACACAGTGGACCAACACCAGCAGATGACATGGCACCCCAAACCATCACTGACTGTGGAAACTTTACACTGGACCTCAAGCAACGTGGATTGTGTGCCTCTCCTCTCTTCCTCCAGACTCTGGGACCCTGATTTCCAAAGGAAATGCAAAACTTACTTTCATCAGAGAACATAACTTTGGACCACTCAGCAGCAGTCCAGTCCTTTTTGTCTTTAGCCCAGGCGAGACGCTTCTGACGCTGTCTGTTGTTCAAGAGTGGCTTGACACAAGGAATGCGACAGCTGAAACCCATGTCTTGCATACGTCTGTGCGTAGAAGCACTTCTTGAAGCACTGACTCCAGCTGCAGTCCACTCTTTGTGAATCTCCCCCACATTTTTTAATGGGTTTTGTTTCACAATCCTCTCCAGGGTGCGGTTATCCCTATTGCTTGTACACTTTTTTTCTACCACATCTTTTTCTTCCCTTCGCCTCTCTATTAATGTGCTTGGACACAGAGCTCTGTGAACAGCCAGCCTCTTTTGCAATGACCTTTTGTGTCTTGCCCTCCTTGTGCAAGGTGTCAATGGTCGTCTTTTGGACAACTGTCAAGTCAGCAGTCTTCACCATGATTGTGTAGCCTACAGAACTAGACTGAGAGACCATTTAAAGGCATTTGCAGGTGTTTTGAGTTAATTAGCTGATTAGAGTGTGGCACCAGGTGTCACAGTGGAAACTTAGGGTAAGTACCCATAGCAACCTGAACTTACACCTGACGCGTTTTTGGAAACAGTGTACCTCGAGAAAGCAAGGTTTGGGTTAATCAACTGGAAGTTCAGGGTATATGTGATGGTAAGTTAACCTTGCTTTCTGGAATAGCAACTGTAAACATCAGATTCCATTTACATGAAAAGTAATTAAACCTGGATCAATTTATGCGCACACTGCTTTTTCTCCAATTACAGGTTTTGGCTATCCAATCGGTTGTGGTTTCGATCATGTTTTCAGCCAGTCCCAACACTAAAAATAGATTTTATTCAAAAAAATTTTACAGCTAAAAATACATTCCTTACTAAGATGAAAACAGATGACCTCAAGTAAACAGACATTATTTAAAAGCCACAAAACTCTGATTCTGATTCCATGAGTCTTTCGTGTGAATATGCTGAAGGAGATCTGATACTCACTGGTTGAGTAATAATTTGGTCAGCTCCATGTAATACAGACTCGGGATGGGAGTGAAAGTGTCTAGCTTTCTCTCCTGTTCACGGATCTCCTCTAGTTTGTCTGGAAATGAAAAGATCATCTGTGTTTAGAGTTGGTTTCAGGAGAAATGGTGTGCCAGCACAGCCATGTATGTGATTGAACTCACCGGTGTCCATCCATTCTGGAGGAACTATCCTGCATTTCTGCCTTTGTTTAAGATTGAGGGCCAACCACACAGGAACTTCCACTGGCAGACCCGGATTAAATGGGCCCAGATCTCCCTGAAAGTTTGTATATACACACACACCATGTCATGCATTTGATGCAGGGATCAATGAACACTGAAGTAGCAGTGAGTGTGACTTAATTATATTAGGGATGTAACAATATATCATGTCACAAAATATTGCAATACAAAAATGCAAGTGTCGTGGATAGTGACAATCTGTATTGTGTATAGGGTTGGGACTTGAGAATCGAAAATCTTGAGGTCAGGAATCGGATACTTGTTATACAATTAAAATTTTGATTCCTCTTATTGATTCCTTTGCATGCATTTCAATATGGCTTTAAGCCATTCAATTAGGTAGTATTGGCAACATCATTTTAAGGTAATGTCATCTCTAAACTAGACTAAATTGGCCAGTCACCACAACACAAAAGTGTGTTGTTTTAATAAACATAGTTTTAGGCTTTGTGTCAGAAATCCATTACACAAAGATTGTGATGTGTTGTTTGTTTAATTTAATGCACAATTCTGATTATGCATACATGTGCTGAAGTCTTTCACCTTTGCATGTAAAAGGTTTTTGTCGTTGTCTTGTGGTCACTTGTATTAAGCTAAAGAAAAAATCTATTTTGTTGAATATGTCTATTCTTTGGTCAAATATAAATTTAAAACTACACTTCTGATGAATGTGGTGTGTACCATAGCTTTTATAAAAAAAATGTTAAAAAAAAATAAATTTCCTTATGAAGAAACTCTGACGTCATGAATATCGTTTATTTTCTTAGCACCCCCACATATTGGTCTAGCCCCCCTGTAGCACCAGTAAAGAAAAAATTCTGGCGCCGTGCATGCCTACATTTAGTGTGTAATAATAACGGCAAACTTATATTCTTATATCAGCGACCCAGTTTTGAAAGCTTGCACGCTCTTTTTCTGTGCTGCACACACATCCAAAACGTACGCACAGAAAATTTTATTTTAATGTGATTTTAAAGGGGTCATGACATGAGAAACGAAATTTGCCTTGATCCTTTGGGATATAAGAGGTCTTTGTACTTGTACTGTTGTCTTTTGTTCCTGCAAGTTTCATAGCTTAAGACATCCTCCCCATTATAAATGAAGCATTTATTTAAATCAAGCTGCAAATTAGAGCTGCAGCTATCGATTATTTTAGTAATAGAGTATTTTACTGATTATTCCATTGATTAGTCGAGTAATCGGAGAAGTACTTTTTCTTTATTAAAGAGCAATACTAAATATACAAGAGAAAATAAGACAGGTATCTTAAAATGAACAACTAATTTGTTTCCTTTTAAAAAAAAAATTAAGTTTTATTGCTGAAATTGCACACATTAATATCTGTGAAAACTAACCCAATTTAGTGCATTCAATTGCCATATTATATTCAAAATACAAATATATACATAAAAATAATAAAACAACCTAAAACTAAACCTATAAATCAAAATAATAGTAATATAAATAATAATAATACCTAAACATTGCATTTATGTTGTGCAACTTAGCTTTCAAGTTTCAGCTTCAGCTCAGGCATGACATAAGCCTTTACTGTCTTGGAAGGCTTTCAGGGTTTTTCCTGCATTGAAATTTTTTGGCCGGCCGCCAAAACGAATTTTTGTCCCGCCAAAGCCTTATTTGATCAGTTATTGTGATTTATGAGTGATGTAGATGACTGCTGCGCTTGTGACAGGGTCAGGGCGCATGTTAACTGAGTGACAGAGAGAACGAGCAGAGAGCCCCTCCCCCGCATGCGCTCTCTCTCTGTCTTCAAAATAAGCACTGTCTTAGCTCTTTCTCATATTTTACATATTAATCAAAATCAAACGGTCGGAAGACCGAATCCATGTCGCATTCGGACAATTTTTTCCTTGAATTACCGCTGGGTGTGAATTGTGCTCAAAAAACGTTGACTCTTCTCTAGCCAGCTGACAAACCATATTTTCAATAAACGGGAAAAAATTTATTTCCAGTTATAAAGTGTTTTCTGTGTTGACAAATGTGGATTCGCACACAACGCGTCTGCTAATGTCCGATTTGCGACCTAATGACTCATTTGAACCGATTCATTTTAACAACTGGTTAAACAACTGATCTGTCCAACACTGAAATGAGAACGTAAGTGTGCTTACCCCATTTAACAAGAGGGGTTAGTAAGAATTAGTCTTAATTATCCACAGTATTTTCAGGTTATTTATAATGACAATCTGTAGTAAAAAAAATCTATAAAATCATTTAGTTTAGATTGGAGTGAGGTGAAACCAGAACAAAGTTGTTAGTTAGCTGATAATTTTATTAAATTGTATATGGTAGAAAATTAGGCTATTTGTAAATTTTTTTATGCTACTTTTTAATATTGATATGATTATATACCAAAACAATTATCAGTAAATAGTGTAAAAAATGAGGAAAAAAAGAAACAAATATCAAGGTACAAGATCATCCATACTGTGAGATATCAAAATAAGATGAGCAAAAATTACAAACTGTTTCTTTGCATTTATTTAAAATGTATTGTCAGTATTGCGCTCGCAGATCATGTGGGTTGGGTACTATATGTGAGGATGATCATGTCTGTCGGCCACCACCAAAGGCCACTTTTGACCCAGGAAAAACAAAACCTGCCTTTGTGGCTAATATTGGACAGAAAGGTAACTTGGAACAAGAACAAGAGTAGAGATGGACATACTAGAGATGCGCGGATCAGCTCTAAAGTCACCAAATTTACATTTGTTAAATAACCTAAACCAGAGTCGACAACCTATACAGCACACGAAGGAGTAATTGCTGGAACGTGAGCAAAAGCGAGAGATGCGTTTGTATTAAATTCAGATAAAGTACAATCGCACATACAGATCTACATTTTGAGGTAATCATTCATCATAGTAACAGCTTGTTTTATTAAGTTAGGAGCTATAAATATGATTCAAGTGTGAGATTTAAATTCCGCAAATCAAATGAAAGCACGCAGCTCTGAAAGCAGAAGCGCTGCGCATCACGCGCACACAGCAGGTACGGCTTGTTCTGCCATTTGTTGCGCTTGGCTTTGAGAACATTTTAATGGTGTATTTCGGAGTTGAATCTCTTTCGGCGTTGCATCCTGAAGCTCAACACACAGTTGTCTTAATTTAAAAATAGCGAGAATAAATTATATTACCAGTGCTGATGCCGCTCTCTCGCATTGCGGCCTTTGATCTTGAAATTAGCTGAAAATGAAAGTTAAAGAATGACACACATTTATTGCGTTTTGAAATAAAAGTTCTGCGTCTTTATTAAAATCAACACATTAATGATTTATCTCTCATCCACCCACAATTTTTGGAATGTTACTTTTTATTACTTTACCCATCTGACCTGCAGATATAACAGCAATCCGCGCATACTCAAAGTATACTCAGTCCTTACACAAAAATTGACCGTGTGTAGTTAAATGGACTAAACAAAGCTTCGAGGCAAATGATTTTGCCTCAATGATTTTTTGAATGAATTAATCATTTCAGCCCTACTGCAAATACAGCTCATTGTGGATCCTATGGGGCAAGGTGATGTCACCTAGCACCAGTCATTTGCATATGACCGCCTCCAGCGCAAGACAACTACGCCTAATTTTGCATCATCTGCATCGCATCTTTGTCACGCCCACAGGTGTTCAGTCGACGTGCAGCGAGTGGGTCTGAAGTAGTAGCGGTTTACAATAAGATTTCGATGCCACGCAGATCTGTTTTTCCTGGCTGTGGAAAAACAACATGTTTGAATGCGTTGCCAAAGGATCCAGGCGTCAGGGATAAATGGATTCAGTTAATTTTTACATTTCATCCTGGATTAATTGGTAATTAATTCGCAATTTCAGTGCTTTGCAAACACTTCTACGATATGGATTTGACAGCATCGCCACAAACATGTAACTTTCTGATGTGTAATTATTCAAGTTCAGGCAGATTTTCTTTGTCTCAAAATCGTTCAATACTGTTTATGCATCAGTAAATCAAGCCAGTGACTAAACAGTCAACTTCCCATTGTTTCTCCAAGTAGCATGAAAATAATCTGTTATTTAAATTGATTAAACTATATACAGAAAGCGATCAAAGAACACTCCCTGTATAATGGCTGAAGCCGTCAATCAAACAGCACGAGTTTATCTGGACACTTGCCAAAAGTCACAATATAATGAATGGCACTGTTATTCTGCAGAGCAAAGCTCTTACTGTATTCATATCATGTTTGCTGTTAGTTATAATGAAAGAATTCGTTAGAGTGCAGAAATCGCGTTGCAATGACGAGATCACTGCATTCAGACTGACTGACAGCAACAGACTGTCTGTCATCTCTTAAATGCTCATCACTACAACCTTTTATGTGATGGGAATAGATCTAAATATAATGCAATAATCAATACTTTTCTCGACAGCTGTAATAGTAAAAAAACGTAATAAAAGTATTCGAGAGGGTTCCACACGTATTTCGAATGTAAAGATATTAGCCAATCATAGCAGTGGGCGTTTACACTGAAATCTCATAGCAGACACGCCCCTTCAAACCAAGTGTTCAAAGGTCCCATACTGTCAAAACTGAAATTTCCTGGCTTTTGCCATGATAACTGAGGTCTAGGGGCTATGTAACTACCATATAAGTTTCAAATCAGTCAATCCACAGTCAAATGCACACAGCCTGCATAAAGTCACCACCCCGAGCACTGCCCACCGTCCCGCCTGCCTCATCGCATCGTTGTCCCCGCCCACTGGTGTTCAGTCGATGAGAAGCAAGTGGATCTGAAGTAGTTGTTTACAAGATTGTGATAACAAAATAGTGATGCTGTTCCTGGCTGTGGAAAAACATAATTGTTGCATAAGCTGCCGAAGCATCCCAATGTCTGAGAAAAAAGGATTCTGTTTATTTTTACATTTCACGGTGGATTCTTTGATAATTCAGTTGCAATGTCAGCACAGGCTTTACAAACAGACTTTTACAATATGGATTCGACAGCAACGCCACAAACATATAAGTAAACGTGTTCATTCTAATGCCTGATCTGTGATCAGCGATTTCTGATGTGTAGCTAATTATTCAAGTTCAGACAGATTTTATTTCTAAATTGTTTAATACTGTTTATGCATCAGGGAATCAAGCCAGTGACTAAACAATCAACTTCACATTGTTTCTCTTAGTAGAATGAAAAAATATTTAAATTGTGATTAAACTACAGAAAGCGATCGAAGAACGCTCTCTTTATAATGGCTGAAGCTGTCAATCACACAGCGCGAATTTCTGGACACTTGCCAAACTGCTGTTATAATAATGAATGAACAGGGTTCTCAGTTGGTCGCACCCTTTTTTTTTATATTAATCATAACGACCTTGCATGTAACACCGCTTCCTAACTACACGCGACTACTTGTTTGTTCACAGTTTGAACGTTTGTTTCAAGTTGTTTAATTTCAAGATCTGAGGTGAATTATCCTTTGTTGCTTTTAGTACGACAAAGCTGGGAGCACTAAATGATATTCAAAGTAACATTACACGCATTTAACATTAAATAAAGGACATAAACATTACCAGAGATTATTATTGCCATATTTTGTGGTGTTGTTGTTCTAGCCGCGACGTCGCATAAAAATAGAAAATAGAATCATCGCGTGTTGCCGTCGCGGCTGGTTAGGACAAAAACTCTTTTTAACATGGAAGAGATACCTTTTATCGCGTGTCGCGGTGTCGCGTTGCGTGTAGTTAGGACACGGTGTAAGGATGCACCAATACCATTTTTTCAGAACCGATCCAATCCGATACCAAAAATTCTGAGCATCGGCCAATACCGATACCAGTGCAGTTTTGTTTAAAAATTCAATGTAGAATTTCTATACCTCAGTGTGTTGAACTGATAATCACTCTTTTGTGTGTTAAACACAATCTACTAAATACAGACAACTTCATTATAAAGAAAAACAACAAATTAAAAAATATATATAAAATCACAATCTATGACAAAAAAATACTACTATAAACTAGATGGTAGATAAACTAGATTTGTGGATAATTCACCAGCAAAAGTTACTATTGAAAAATCATGAGTGCACAATAATTGTATAAAATCTAAACATTTAGTGGAAAAAAACATTTAGTGGGGAACAAATAAAAGTGAGTAAGTGTAGCACTAAATCTGGTCAAATGAAAAACAAGTAAATATATTTATAGAAATAGAGCCTATATACTAAGAAATTAAAAGACATTTATTTTAAACGTATAGCGCAGCTTTTTTTAATGAGGCAGCAATATATTATAGATAGGGCAGAACAAGAAAGGCTATTAATAATCTTTCATAGCGCATAAGTATTATAATACGAAAGGCTCCAATACAAAGTGGCACAAAGCGCATATGCGCATCCCGTGCACAGGATGATGCTCTTGAAGCAACACAGGTCACGGCGCAATGCTCCACATTGAAAAGTTCAAAACACAAAGGGAAGATATATCGATGCTTAGTTTATCTGTCGGTGTAATATTTTATTGAGCCTTTTCTTTTAACAGTTTAAAAATTGAATTACCGTGCATGTGAAGAACAATACAATCTCTAGTCCAGTGTTGTGATCTAACAGACACCCGGTAGAAAGTAACACGCAATAAACTCCAGCCAGATAAAGTCATTTTATGTGAAACCATAGACCATTATTTACAGATCAAGCATAATAACAGGAACATTGAATCGTCTTGGGGAGAGTTCATCGTGATGACTGTCGTAACCGAATGCGACACGCAGTTTGAAAGCTGAATGGAGAATGACTGACAGCCGCAGCAGATGGAAGCATTTACGTAAACTTTAATTCAAATATTCATCTGTACCTTACATTAAACTATGGAGTGGCTTCAGAACATTTAATATAGTGCACAAAGAGTTGATGATGCTTTATAACATTTTTGTGGTGCATTGGGGCTTAACAATAACACAGAATATTATACGCACAGTATCGGATTTAAATCGGTCCTGTCTAACCGATACCGGCTCCGGCAAATAATGACGGTATCGGAGCCGATGCCGATACTGAGTATCGGATCGGCGCATCCCTACTTGCATGTTGATTAATCGTTCTCTTGATTTCTATATGCTGTTTTTGCAATGATGTAAAGATTGACGTGAAAGCTTGATATTTGCTAAATATTTTAATCTGGACATTGCTTCCAACAAGCATAAATATAAAAGAAAACATTACTAAAATATTATCACACATAACATATAACAAAAGTATTATTGCCATGGCTGTTATTATTTTATTAAAGTAATATTTCCATGGCAATGCGTCATGCCCTTCACGTGACACTGCAGTCACAAATGCCCTGTATGGCAGAACCGCTTTAATTTAGTTTTTCTTTTTTTTATTCAAAATACTCACAACCTTGCTGGCTATGTCATCAACTACCTGATATTCCGATGTTGTTTTTGCTATGGTATTATTAAACCACATGCAAAAGTGTTCTTTAGCCTGTTGATTTTTGTTCATGATATTCAACTACAATGAGTAAGTGTAGTTATACAAAATAAAAATGTGAATATTATCTCTTTTTTTACCTTATTGGAATCGAAATCGATCAGAATCAATAAGCAGAATTGGAATCAATAAAACTCAAACGATACCCAACCCTACACAGAATTCATATTTATATATATTTTTAGCAATACAGGATGGTTTCAAAATGTTTTGCAGCTTCATCTACAGAAAAAAAACCAACATATATGTATACATAGGAGCCAATTTAGTTTGTCACCTGAGCTTGCTATATAATAACATTGTGTGTGTGTGTGTGTGTGTGTGTGTGTGTAAAAGGGCTATACTTGTCCCAAATGTACTTGTATAGTGAAATATTATGACGACCGACTAGTGAGGACATTTCACTGGTCCTCACTAGTTAAAAAGGCTTATAAATTGGCCAAAACATGTTTTGTTTTTCATTTAAATATAGTGTTTCGTACATGCTTCTGTGATATGTGAGTTTAGAGGTAGGGGTTGGTCATTTTAAGCGACAGAAAACAAACATTAAGCTGAATGAAATCAATGGAAGTCGATGTAATGTCCTCAGTGCGTGTGAGTGTCATCATTGGTGATCTCAAAAAACAAAGTCTCTCATTAATATTTATTATCTGGTTTAATATAAGATTCAGTCTCCTGCATATTGACAGCAGCTGGACCAATGTTAATAACGTCGTCACACACTGCCACATAATTTCTAATAAAAACCAACATGCAGTAGCTGTCATATTTACTCACCCCAATCAAATAGATTTTGTCGAGACTGAAGTTCGGGATGATTTTTACCATCTCTTTCTCTGCGAGAAACTCTACCTCCGCTGGATCCATTCTGTTGTGACAGTTTTCCCGCCTAACTCTCAGACGTGGGTCTATGACGTCAGGGAGGCGAGGCAACTGAAGTCGCTCTGAGGCAACACTTCAGAGGAGCTGCCCTCTAATGGTCATTCCTGAACCTGCAGTTGTTATTATATTTTTAAATCATAGATGCAGAAGATCCCACTATATTTGGCCCATTCCACCAAATTCAACTTTTTTTTTTAAAAAACTGAATCTAATAACACGTATTTAAATATAAATATGCAATAGTCCAGCTCAGGTAACTTTATTTCATTTTATTTTCATTTTAGTTAGAAGGATGCATTTTTCTCAGTCCTGTTACCAAAACTCATGTGTCTTTTAATTCGTCTCCTCAAACAGATGTTTATTTTAAATAAATTGCTGCATGGTTTCATGCTCAAATAATTGATATTTGCTATTAAAAAAAAATCACTATGAATGCACGCAACGTGTATTTTTATATAAAAAAACATTAACCATTTTTTTCCTTTTAAAGGCAACACAAACCTTAAGTTTATAATTAAGTTTTTTGTAATGCATTTTATTAAACAATGGGAAAAAATATTTTTAGCTTTTTTTATTTTAAGGTACTTTAGTAACTTTTTTGTAACATTTAGTAACTTTTTGAGTAACATTCCTATTACTAAAACAATTTAATAACAGAAATGAAATTGGATAACAGGAATGTGTGTCCATGTGTGTTTAAATGTTTGACTACACTTGTGAAAACTGTTAAACACCAACTAGTGAGCCACAACTCACTCGTAAAATGTCTTATTAATTGGCCAAATTCATGTTTCTATTTAAATTTAGTGTTTGTTTTTTCCCCACAGGTTTCTGTGGGGGTTATGTTTAGGGGTCTGGTTATGAGATAAATCAATAACAAGAAATAACAATAATGAGAGAATAGCATTAAAGCCACAATATGTCAATTTTCACCGCTAGAGGTTGCTTATTCAAAACAAAGACGTAGCTTGATGACTCCTTGATTTCGCAGAGCTTTTATCATGCCGCAGATGACCGTTACCGCTTTTTCGGGTCATTCGTATGTGGGGTAACGCAGCGCTGTTTTATCATATTAGATACATTATTTGAGTGTGTTGAAAGTTGTTATAATCATAGACTGTATAAAACAATGGATGTAGTGTCCGTGACATCACCCATAGGTTTCTGAAGAGCATTTTTGAAGCCCATAGTGGGCGGAGCCGGCCGTCGCCATCTTGGCAGCACGTCACCGTGCATCACTCCCTTTTGGAGTCAATGGGGCCCATCAACTGTTTGGTTTCCGACATTCTTCAAAATATCTTCTGTGTTCAGCAGGAGAAAGAAATTCATACATGACAGAATGTTCATTTTTGGGTGATCCCTTTAACTGTTCAAGAATGTAAGGGGATGAACTGCAGGTTTTAGGCATGTCATTGCTCAATGGAGGTCATACCGTACATTAAGGGTTAGATTTTGACTGAAAAACCTAGTTTGTGGGAAAAGAATAAAACAATTTTCTTACAAGAACCAAATGCAAATAACATGATAAATGACAACAAATTCATTGTTTCTGTAGATTAAACGTGAACAGGGGTGTCCAATCCTGCTTCTGGGGCCACTGCCCTGCAGAATTTAGCTCCAACCCTAATTGATCACACTTGAACCAGCTAATCAAGGTATTACTGGGAATACTAGAAACTTCCAGGCAGGCATGTAAAGGCAAGTTGGAGCTACACTGTTCAGGACAGTGAGCAGGCATAGACACCCCTGACATTGAACTTAAAAACATAAATCTGCAATGTCTGATTAACCTCCAAGAACAATCTTGTGAAACCATGCACCTTATGGATGTATAAAATCAGTTCACGCAGGTAGTTCACTACGAATAAGTAGTCGTCTAGATCAGTGCTTCACAAACCTGTCTTGGGGACTCCCAACCATTGCACATTTTAGATGTCTCCCTCATTAGTAACACCCAATTTAATCTTGCAGTCTCTACTAATGAGCTGATTAGTTGAATCAGGTATGTCAGATGAGGGAGACATCCAAAATGTGTGGTGGTGGGGGGTCCCCAGGACAGACTTGAGAAGCACTGGTCTAGATCAGTGGTTTTCAATCCTGTGGTGCTTCTCATTTCTAATTTTTGCATCCTCGTTTCCTTTCCTCGCGTCTCCACCCCTCGTAGGATGCAAGGTAAGGCTGCAAGGAAAGAAAATGAGGATGGAGGAATCGAAGTAAATCTTATTTGTTTATTGGAATATTCTTGATCACTTGAGTTGAGTTCATGAAGCTCTTAAGCTGATGATCTGAATCTGGTGTGTTAAATAAGGAAGATATATGGTGATTCTCAAATGGAAGGCTGCATCCTATGAAGGCTGCATATCTGCCACGTCATCAATCATCGCTAAAGGCCATCTCAATTTGAAGGATCCTTGGAAAGGCAGCCTTTGTTTCGCGTTCTGTCATTCACGGCTGTCATTCACTGTATTGCATTAATAGAAAGTCAGTTCATATAAAGATTAATTGTAATACAAAGTATTTTTCCAAAATTAAGTTTAATAATATTTTCGTAGCCACGCACACTTACTAGACAGTCTCATTCTAGTGTTTAATTGCGGAGAACGACACTAATCTACAAGCCTCAGGAGGACTCGACTAGGAAGGAAGCAGTCTCGGTAGGATGCAACCTTCCATTTGAGAAACACCCATACAAAATGTGCAGAGCGGGTCCTCAGGACCAGGATTAAAAATCACTGTTAACTGATGGACAGTTAACACTCCTTAATTACAAAGTGTAGTAATATGTTTTGCCTTTATTTTCAACCATAAAATGTTTTGCTTCGTGTTCATGTTCTATCCTCAAAACAAACAGCAATGTAATGACATTCAAAGATTAAGCATGGCATGATTGCCAATACTTCTGGTATCACTATACACTCAATGTATTGATTGCCTATATGATGAGTGTTTCAGTGAATTGACTCATTAGTAATGTTTATAAAGACTTAACTGGCCTACAGAGAGCTTAACCCTGAGAGAAATGTTTACTGTTATTTAGAAATAAAGCATTTTTATTCATTTTTATAAATTTTTTCAGTCTTCAAGACCTAGTCTATACCTTTTGTGTACTGCAAATTCAGAGCCAAAAATAGCTATTCTTTCTCCATTAGCAAATTATTATTGGTCTGCTGCAAACATAAAAGCAATCTCTCGAGGAAAATATATTAATTTCTACATCAAAGTAAAACATTTTCATTTGAGCAGTTTAAGTAGTTAATTAGTTAACAAGAATAATTTAAATTAAGCTTCTTACCAAAACAGGGGAACAAAATGACCATATTTAGCAATTAGTTAAATATGATAGACTTGTCCGGTAGCATCCACATAATTCTTACATTATACAAACTACTGCATGAAAACATGTTAAAAAAAAAACATCTTGGAGTCACCTCAGTGTTTTCTAACATGAGGATGCAGCACTTAGAATGTTCCATTTAGGCTTTTGTAAATCTTTCTGCTCAGTGAGAGAGGGCATGTCACTAACAGTACTGAATACATGCATCCCATTTAAGCATCGGTAGTTTGGTTATGTGGACAGGACCTCTGGATGGCTTCAGCATAGATGCAAGACAGATTTATTGATCTCAGGGTTGGTCCAGTCATTTCGTAGGTCATCCAGATGGTTGTCAAAGTCTACAAGACTCTCGTATGATTTGTTTTCTAGAAGAGCCGCTGTAATCTTCTGTGCCTCTAGCCAATCCTCAAAGCAGTCACTGCAATATAAAGACAGTTAGACAAAACATTATTTTGTCAAAGCTTATATGATCACATACATATATATACATATATATACATATATATATACACACACACACACACACACACACACACACACACACACACACACGTCATGACAGTTAAAATTGACAGAACTTTAAAGCTAAGACTAATGGCTCGTTTCCACCGAGCGGTACAGTACAGTATAGTAACATTCGGGACGGTACACCCTGATCCGGCTTGTGATTCCAACAGTACCCTTACTTGATAGGCGTGGTGTTGTAAACTACAATGGAAGACATACAGCAGATCTTGTTCTTGCTTGTCGGCATGTGGCTGTTTGTCACAAAACAAGCTTTGTTTAAGCAAAGGAAGGAAAAACACAGCCAAAAAAGCATGCGCAAGTGACGATTCTGTCAACCATTCAACGTTCTGCAGTGAGTCTTGCTCTACCCTTGAAGTACCAGACAACTGTGCTAGGTACCCCAACGGAAGGGTCCCAAAAAAAGTGGTACACACATTTCTACCAATAAATTTCCATGACTTTTGAAGCAAATATTCATGACCTAACATTCCATGAAACGTGTATACATATAAAATAAGAAAAATCCATGTTCAAATTTCAAATCAAACTTAACTAATTAATGACAAGCTATGTGGGTTAAAGGTGCACTATGTAACCATTTTTCAGTAAAATATCCAAAAACCACTTGGCCAGTGATATATATTTTGTTCAGTTGAGTACTGTTTCAAACTATTTGTAAATTGTGAGAAAATTGCCATTTTAACTAAGGAACCGGGACGTGTGAGGGAGTCGCCGGTCAATTGTGTCATATCTGCATTACCCTCAGTTTCCGGTTTTATTTAGCAGAAACGCTTTACTCTTACTGCAGTGTGCAACAAGTGTCATAGCAGCCACTGAGCGAACGCACAGATTAACGTCATAACATCATTTTTAACACTCAAATGTATCTAATATGATAAACAGAGCTGTGTTACCTCATACTCATGACCGGAAAAGCAGAAATGGCGCAAACGACTGTGGCATAATAAAAGTCCTGCTGCTCGCGAGGCATGTGTTGGACGGAAAAGTTACATAGTGCACCTTTAATACAAAATGAACATTTATTTAACGCTGACACACCAGCAAGACGGTTAGATAAAATACTGTGTCTGACCCTCAGAACTCCACAGTGCAGCAACAGATTAACATACATCAATGGGAGGCAATGTTAAATAAGTAAATAAAAGTATCCAGTAACACTGACAGTAACTTTACAAGGTGACAGAGACAAACTTTTGGGATACAACATTTGGTAACTAAGAAGATTTTAATACAGATTTGCCTCCTATTTACCATTAATCTCATTGGATAACCATCTATCATCAACAAGATCAGTCAAGTTTTTTTTCTATTTCTGCAATTTACACCCAAGTACAAACTGCAACTGCCAAGCATTTCATGCACTTTTCCTTTTTTTTACCTTCTTAGAAAGTGCAATTTTTATGATTACCTGTGGGGTTTTTTTTGTCAAAAACTTAAACCAATTATTTAAATCAATCAGAATACTATATAGACTGTTACCAATAAAATTATATCATTAACAAAAGTCATCTTTACACTGCAAAGGTGGAACAGAAGCTGCATCTGAAATAGCATAAATGTTTATTTACACAGACTGTTTAATGTTACTCAAATTATAAAATGGACAAGAACTTATACAGGGTCATTATTGTCAATGAATGTTCTTGATATTGTATAATGATTATTAATGTAGATTCATAGAACACATAATGCTTTTGTGTTTGGGGAACTGCACATCATATTCTGGCTACACAGATAAAACTTAATTAAAAATATATGAATTATTTTAATGCTTTTTACACATTAGAAAATTAAGACTACACAATCTTATCAGCATGATGAATAAATTATATTAACTGGAATCAACTGTATACAGAAAGGAGCAGAGAATGTGACCAATCGAGGCTAATCTCTTGACAGCACATGCTTTCATTTTGCGTGCTCTTTATATGCATAAATGACCTTACACGTGTATCCAATATACGAACTTTTTTAGCATACATATGATACGCACTTTTTTGCGTGCATATGACACGAAATTTTAGCGTACCAGATGAATGTAAAAGATTACATTTGCATATAAAGAGCACCTCAAATAAAAGCATGAACTCGTGCTACAGATACACAGTGCCAGGAGAGATCATGAGGCTGTCCATAACTTGGGAGTATAATATAACCGAGACTTAATAATTAACCATTTCGGACGCGTATGTGGAAAGCATGGATGCGGACTACTTGCATTTATACTACTGAGAGTGTACGCTAGGGTCCGCTCGGCGGACGATGTGTTCCACACATGCACAGTAGATTGGCGTGTAGACTTCCACACTTCCAATTTTATGGCTGTCTTTATATTGTTTTAACGACGGATTGTAGAGGTACAGGTAGCGACGGACTTACGTTACGTCATGAAAGTGCAGACTCGTAGGAAGACCGCGAGGGTTTAGGGTGCTATTTGGGACAGGGTCCTAGCCCGCACGGTCACAAAAAATGGGAGGCACGTGGTTGTCCGCATAGACCCTCCGATGACAATTGTTTACGTCACACGAACCCTCGCGCACGCGGAAAGTATAACACTAGCTTTAGCCTACCCTAACTATTAAGGCTGTCCATAACTTAGCGCTATTTAAGCATTCTCACAAACTTTCCTGTTTCAGTCAGAGCGCATGCACTGATCAAAACTCTTCGATTAAGCAATGGCTGAACCGAATGCCTCTGATTAGCCATCACACTCATAAACGCAATGAAAACGTGTGCGATTGGTTATAATGGTCAACGCTGACAAACAAAATCTGATAGAAATGCCGCAGTCGGATGGATCGAATGAACGTTAAGTATTGTGGTTCGTTTAACCAATATTATCACTTAAACATTCTATTTAATAAATATTTTGAAACTAATTTTTATTTTGACTTTTCCAAAACTTTCTGGGTTTATTTATTCCAAAACTTGAACTTGAAAATGAACATCCATTAAAAAAACAAGAAATTGATATTGTCAACTCAGACCTAGCACCACACAGCTTGTCTCTCACTAATCTGAAGAGATCTCAAAGAAAGATCTCTCAATAAGAATGTCGATATAATACCCATGATGTATATTATGAATCTATTGTTTTATCCCTTTCATGTTTGGTATCATTTTAAATGTACATTTCACAGCAGTCACTTATATTATGTGAAAGATTGAAAACTTATGTCCTCCTTTTTGGGTGGTGTCTCTTCAAGATATCTGATAATCATGGCTCCTCTCCCCTGAAACCGGGTGCAGGAATAGACCCAACACAATTCCAAAAATACTGGTATAGTAAATATTTACAGCACTTTTGTTCTGGTCTGGGTATTTAAGGAAAACGGGTAAAATGGTAATTGGGAATCTGTAACCAGAAAACCCCCACACAGTGCTGTGTCATTATCTTAAGTTTTGCACTTAGGGAACTCACACGCTGCGGTCTCTCTCTCCACTGTCAGGTATGCATTTCTTACTCTTAGATTCATTCGTTGAGCAATTGATGTTATGGATTTTATTTCTGAATTGGCTTCTAATTGTTTAATTGTGTAATTGTTATGATACATTTTTACCTGACAAATAAGATGTATTTATTCTGTATTCTTCTTAAATCATTTATTTCTAGTAGATTAAAGTGGAATCTGGCATTACTGCAAATATTGTGTCCAAGGATAGATCAAACTAAAGGCCCGCAAATGAATGGAGCATGGGGCACATCATCTGGGACATTTTGATTACTGACTATCACTAGCCGCGTTTCCATTACCCTTCAAATTGTGCAAATTAAAAATACGCCCAGTTGAAACATGCTGATTTCGCAAAAACTTCCATATAATCGTAAAAAAACGCTTACATGAGGTGGTTTTCCAGGGAATTCAAAAAAGGAATAGACCTATCTTGCAAAACTGCAAGGGAAACAGTCGATCATTCTTTAAAGAGTTCTTTATTAAACTCATAAAACGGGAATACTGGATTCTAAACAACAAAGAAATGCCACAATTTATCAAGACCTTGAAGCAGATACGAGGGAGAAACACCCAGAAACATCTCATACGTGGCCGCTCCCAATTATGAGGGGCTTTCCTTGCCATTAATGCTTGGATAACACAAATACGTCTCCTTCGATTAAAAATAATGGCTAGTGCGGTACCTGGGAAATACGTAAAAATAACCTCCTCATACCATCCTTTGCCATGATTTTTGGAATGGCTTATCGCAAAAAAAAAAAAAAAAAAAAAAAAAGACATTTCAATTATGAAGAATTAAAATTAAAAATTAAAAAACAGTTTTGCACAAATCTGTAATGAAAACGTGGCTACAGACTTAGCAAGTTGTATAAACTAGCATATGTAACAAAATCTTCACTCTGGGCGACTAAATGTCTATCATTAGCCATTAGCAAATAAATTCTTAGATTTTACTCGTCTGTGTGTGTGTGTTAGAGGCTAAGTATAAGTTCAGCATAGATATATTTTCACTCGCTGAACACTGACTGAGCGCTTGAGAGTTTCGCTGTCCATCAAGCAATCTGTACTCTTTCAATTCAGCTCAATGGATCCGCAGCGTACCTGTATTTGACGTACGGTAAACTCTAGTGTGAAGGCGCACGACTCGTCTAGAGTGAGTGTGTGTCTTGCATACAACGCAGAATCGATGCGCTACATGTAAATTATATACTTTGTTGTATTTTCCTGTCAAAATAACAGGTTCCTGAGTTCATTTGGAATTATTCAGCTTTTAAAGGAACACGCCGACTTTTTGGGATTTTAGCTTATTCACTGTATCCCCCAGAGTTAGATAAGTCCATACATACCATTTTTATCTCTGTCTAGAAAATTGCGTACACGATGTAACTATACACATCACAACATATATATAGGAAAATGTTGCCGTTATTTTGTCACTTATTGAGCAGCTGGAGCCGTTTACCTCCAGTCTTTGTGCTAAGCTAGGCTAGTGGTAGGTGCGTCAGACAGAGTTATGGCACGCACAGAGATAAAAATGGTATGTATGGACTTAACTAACTCCAGGGGATACGGTGAATAAGTCCCAAAAAGTCGCCGTGTTCCTTTAAGAACAAGCAGAACTGGGCGGAACTAATGCATAAATGGTAATCTCATTGGCTGATGCTCATCTATTACCGTCCCTATTTTAATTGCAGCAAATCAGTTGAGCGAACGCTGAAAACATGGTTACTATTCATGAACCCAGCAGCTCCTCAATCCTTAGTGCATTGGACTGTATATTGTTATTAGTAGTAGAATTGTCATCTTTTAATAATAATAATAATAATAATAATAATAATAATTACTATCTATTTTTTTTTTACAGAAACACTCAATGACCAACAATATCTTAAAGGGATAGTTCACCCAAAAATAAAAAATACTGTTATGACTTACCCTCAAGTTTTTTCAAACCTGTAAGAATTTCTTTCTTTTGCTGAACACAAAAGATGATATTTTGAAGAATATAGGTCAACACTGGCTTTCCTGTAGCTCAAACAATAGAGTGTGCGCTAGCAACGCCAAGGTCATGGGTTCGATTCCCAGGGAAAGCAAGAACAGAATGCAATGTAAGTCGCTTTGGATAAAAGCGTCTGCCAAAATGCATAAATGAAATGAAATAAATTTAAAATTACAAACAGTTGATGCAAGCCATTGACTTCCATAGTACGGGGTAAAAAAATACTATGAAAGTCAATGGGGTTCAACAACTGTTTGGTTTCTGACATTCTTCATGTCAATCTCCATTTTGTGTTCAGAAGAATGAAATTCATACAGGTTTGGAACAACTAGAAGGCGAGTAAATTATGAGAGAATTAAAATGGGTGAACTATCCCTTTAAGAACCACCACCTGTCCTAAGTTGACATATGCATTCATACATGGTTACCAAGTTTTAGTTCTAATTACTAAAGTTCTATTATTAAATAGTGCTGATTATCATAATATCATAATATAACGCTTGATTTACTGATGTTAAGAGTGTATGTTCAGATATTTAAAAAACTGTGCCATTTTACAAAAATAAGCTGATATTAGCCTATGGTGATTCTATTGCCAAGGTGTGCGTAGAGGGTTGTGACTATTAAAAAAAATTACACTTTTTGTTATGAGCAAGCAGGGAGCGGCCTGACTTAAAGGTAAATAGTTCACCCTGCCTCCTCGGTCTAAGATCAGAACTGGCGATTTTGTGTCTGAGAGCTCACGACTCGGCTGACGTGAGACTATGCGACACTGGGTCCCTAATGAATGAATAATTGAAAGTATAGGATACCCAGAATAATATAAATTAATACATAACCAATATTTATGATTAGTTCGTAATTAGAAACACAATCTAAATGTAATAATCATTTGAAATGGAGTCAGACTCAAATTGAAACTAAATTCTAATAAATTAAGTGAACTTCACAGAAGCACTGAAAAGACCTACATGCATTATGCCTTCACCCACACCGTTGGATTCCATTGTTGGGCTGACGGGTGGTTCTTACAACATTAGGTCAGTAGGCAGAGAGTAGGCGATCTTTTGTGGCTGTTCAAATGCATTTGAACAAATGAGTGTTTACACTACGAAAGCAATCCTGTTAAATGCATTTTTGACTATCTCTGGAAGTGGTCGAAAATGGACAAAACGTTTTAGACCCCATTTACACCTTTATTTAGTGTCATCCACTTGTGGTCCGAGCGATCAAAACGCATATTAATACAAGGTGTAAACAGGACCTGACTTGTTTGCCATTTCTACAACTTTTCTTTGAAGAAAGAAAAAAAAAAAAAAAAAAAAATCACTCATTACAAAATGAAAGCTTGAAGGTGCAGTAAGCGCTTTCTGAGAAACGCTGTTGAAAGTGGATCAGACCAAGATATTTGAAGATAGACTGTACAAAGAGATGGCTGAGAGACATTACAAAAGAGAAAATGTCTGAGGTATATCACTGGAAAAAGAAGGGTTATGATCAGACGAGCTTTAGGACCTGCGTTAATATTAGAAAAGCTTTCCAGCGCTGAAGAGACCCAAGCGGAAAGGCCTGAAAATGGCCACTGAGGTTTCTTTGTTTCTTCTCCATACATGAGTGACATTGGTTTTGCTATGTTTCACAGAACCATGATGTTGTTGTAACAGTGTTTCCCACAGGATTTTGTGTTATTTGTGCTGTGTGGACCTTAGTCCCTCTAGGGAACTTTTTGTACATTTTAAAGTTAAATTCATAAATTCATCTAGTGCAGCTTGAGAGTTCAAACACAGTGCTCCAACCCACATTCAGTGTGCAAATTGAACAAAGAAAAAGTCAGAGCATTGACTAATACCTGAACTCTCTTTAGTTGTGAGGTAATGTCTCATTCTACATTACACTACATAATACTACCACTACTACTACTAATAATAATAATAATAATAATATAATAATATTACATATATTGTAAAACAAATGCACTGAAAAATAAATGAAACTTTCATAATTAGTTTTGTCCTAATTTTAGTTTTGTCCTTTTATTTATTGACAGAAAATGCAATCGATCTTTTATTGTGGCGGAAAACAAGTTTAAAAATCTCATTACAAATGTAATGAAATGCTGTAATCGTCAACTATGCAAACGTGAAAAATAACGCGTAACTGCGTTCCCAACAGCACGCTAAACTCAGCAGTCAGCACACGTACAGATGGAGTTCAGCGTATTCAAGCTTTTCCGCGCTTTCTATTTTAGTTAGTTTGACAGCAATGGTGCAAAACATGATATTAAAGAGATTGTATGTTATTATGAGAATTAATGTAGTTAATGAATGGGAAGCACTGATATCTATTTTTTGGCGGTCAATGTTGATATTGTGGTGGGCCGCCACAGATAAATCAATGTATGAGAAACACTGTGTAATGTTAGCTATAATAACAGGACAGTTTTGAGTGTCACAGTTTGTCTGGAGCTGGTGTGTTACTGGTGACTAACAACAAACTCTTGCTTGTATACTCTCTTGTACTTTTGTTCTTCCTTGCCGTTCGTTTGTCATCTTAGTTTTATTTTTCGTGAAATGATTTTGCTTTGCTTCAGCTATGGTAAAGAGACATTTACTCTTGCATTGCATGTTTGTGCATTTTGGAGGCGAAGCAATGAAGGGAGGCAGAGGATGCGTTTATTTGAGGTGATTTCAAATATCAACGTGTTTCTCAGAAATCGCTTACTGCATCTTAAAGTGAAGGCCTGATTGTTCACAAGTCCTTTTTGAGTTTCTATTTTACTTTTGTCATATCTTTTCACACTTAAACATTGCTTTGGTAATCCTGTTGTACCACTGTTCTCTTTTGTACAAAGAAAAAAAGTTTATTGAGAATGAGGAGTTACGTCACAATGTTTTCACTCCACGTTGCATTTTGGGAAGGCGCCACCATATTGGGAGGATACGCTATCCGTTGCCATGGTTATTTTGATAGTGAGACCGAAAGAGCAGCTTGAGATTTGTTTGCATTTTTGAGATGCAGCGCAGTTTCTTGGGGAGAAATGGAGGAGGAGAAAGTGAAAGGAAAGGTGCTATATCGGTAGAGACTAAGTAACACTGCCAAGCAGCGTTATTTAGAGAAACTGCTTGACATCAACAACATCGACCCGCACAAACTGCCAGCTATAGAATGACGCTACCACCTCTCACACACCCTGACATCGTCAGTGACCTTGTTTATAGTATCAGTGCCTACACAATGCAAACACATTAACTAGTCTATGACAGTAGGCGAAAATAATTTCATGTTTACAATGAACGTGTTACAATTATATTATTATATTTAACAATTGTATTTATTTTTTCTACAATAATAAGCATTAGAACTATAAAAAATTAATAATAAAAGTGAAGTGGAACCTTACTTTGGCAAGTATGACTGAGCTCTCGCAGTTTACAGGTTTGTAAGTCTTGCACCCAACCACAGCAGAATTGTTTCTAATGACTTAAAGCTTCTGGACACTTGCATTGTGTAGGCACTGATACCATAAACCAGATAATTGACGATGTCAGGGTGTGTGAGAGGTGTTAGTGCTTCTGTGTCTTTCGTCCATTCTCTAGCTGGCAGGTTGTACAGGTCAATGTTGTTGATGTCAAGCAGTTTAACGCTGTTTGGCGGTTTTATTTAGTCTCTCCCGATAGAGCCCCTTTCCTTTCGCTTGCCCCTTCTCCATTTCTCCGCCAAGAAACTGCGCCGTATTGCAAAAATTCAAACAAATCTCAAGCTGCTCTCTTGGTCTCACTATCAAAATAACCATGACAACGGATAGCGTATCCTCCCAATATGGTGGCGCCTTCCCGAAATGCAACACGGAGTGAACATCTTTACGTCACCTTCTCATTCTCAATTCTCTACCAAGTGATGCCATTGTGGTCAGCATTAATTCTGAGAATGATTCAGTGGGCTACATAACACTTAATTACTAGGAACCCTAAAAAATAACTAGGTACCCCAATATGTGTTTCACATAAAGAGTAATTGCTGAATTTGTTAACTTTCAGAGGGGGTATACTCATTTAGTACTGTATATATGTTTTTTGGCAGATTAAACCCCCTGGTCTTTACATTATCTCACTGTATAGAAATGATCAGCGTGAATATGCTGCTAAATATCTCCATTTGTGTTCAACAAAAACAACAATAAATAAAGAACATTTGTTTGGAACGAAATGAGCCTGAGTTGATGACACATTTTTGGGTGAAATATGATTTTAATCAGTTTCAAAATAAAGTGTACTCACGTGCTTGGCTCTCTGCACTTCCACTTATTGTCATGGTGATCATAGATGAAGAGAACAGGTACAAAACACTCCATAGTGAATCTGCTGTTGTCCAACTAATGGTGACAAACAATGCAGTATTACTGTCTGGCTATCTGACAAGGTTGTAATATGTAATATGTAAAATTACCATGATCATTGCAGCCTCACTGAAGTTTTCTGAGATTCTGGCAGCGACTTTCTCAGCGACCTGGCTTGGTCTGGAACAGTTGTAAAGATCACAGATGTAAAGATGAAACAAATGTAAAGACAAGTACAGACAACTTATGTAATCATGCAAAGCACATGAAGTAATCCAAATTTCACCTGGCTTCCTTTATACGCTCATTTGCTTGATAATAGCCAGCAATGACATACTTGTTCTCTTTGCACCATGTATCAATCTGAGGAAAGAAAGACATTAGATCCTTTAATTATTAAGTTCATCTGACTTATACTAATTACAGGGACAATCCTCTTGTCCTCTAAACCATCAGGAAGCAGCTGTGAGAATCAGCAAGGTACACACGTGATGATGTTTGTTTTAGTACACTTCACCAAACCCACACTACAAAAAAATTGTGTAAGACCCAGTAAACCTTGAGATTGTTACTTGTGACATTAGAACAAAATACAGTATATGCACTATATTTACCATTTTTCTAGAAGCGCATTTGTGAGGTCAGGCACTGATGTTGGATGAGAAGGCCTGGCTCACAGTCTCCGCTCTAATTCATCCCGAAGGAGTTCTATCAGGTTGAGGTCAGGACTCTATGCAGGCCAGCCTCCACACCAAACTCGCTCATCCATGTCTTTATGGACCTTGCTTTGTGCACTGGTGCACAGTTATGTTGGAACAGGAAGGAGCCATCCCCAAACTGTTCCCACAAAGTTGGGAGCATGAAATTGTCCAAAATATCTTGGTATGCTGAAGCATTAAGAGTTCCTTTCACTGGAACTAGGGGGCCAAGCCCAACCCCTGAAAAACAACGCCACACCATAATCCCCCTCCACCAAACTTTACACGTGGCACAATGCAGTCAGGCAAGTACCGTTCTCCTGGCAACCGCCAAACCCAGACTTGTCCATCGGATTGCCAGACAGAGAAGCATGATTCGTCACTCCAGAGAACACTTCTCCACTGCTCTAGAGTCCAGTGGTGGCATACTTTACACCACTGCATCCGACGTGGTAGCATCATACTCTGCTTTCTCTCTCAAAATGCACAAATGGCTTCATAGTATCTACATTGCTTTTGCAGTGCAAGTGAGATGAACGGTGCAATACAAGACTTTAGCACACATTGTATCATGCCAATTTATACATTTAAGCAATATAAAGTACTCGCACGCTCGCTGAGAGGCGGTCTTCAGTCAGTGCACATACATAGCCGCCTCTCGCACGAGTGTCAGCAAATATTTGTGTAGGTTATGTGAATGTTAACAGCATGTGTAACAGCATATTGTCTTGTCTACGTCCATTAGGTCTTAGTGATAGCAGCCTTTAAAAGCTGTTACTGTCTACTTCTGTATTAATAATAATGAAATGACAAATTAAAAGCTTTAATAAGGATTAGTCTATATTTAACTTATACAGTTATGACTATTCAGAGTTATTTTATATTTGATTATTCAACTTCTGTGGTATTTTTACTTGAGTACTACTGTTAGACCTACCTGAAAAAATATACAGCATTGTTTATGCTACTGTTTCTAATGTTGTTTATTTATTCTTGTTTTATTATTGACTATTGCAACAAGTTACCTTATAAAAACACATACATTGACTGAGCAAACATTTTGGTGAGATAATTGGAATTTCTTTTTAAAAATATCTATAAAAAAAGTTAATGTTTAAGTTGTTTTGTTTTTTTACCGTGGTAATCAACTTTGGTATTGAGTATCGTGTACTTTTGGTGGTATCGGTAACGACTACTAGATTTTTGGTATCGTGACATGCCTATATTCTACAACCCCAAAATCCAGAGAAGTTGGGACATTGTAAAATGCAATACATATTCTTCAAAATATCTTCTTCATGCAACCGGGCCCAGGGGTTTTAAATCTGTGGGTCACAGAGTGAGAAAAAGTGGGTCGCACAAAGTCACTTGGCAGCAGCTAAATTTACGTTTCAGTAAATGACACACATGCATGCACAAAAACAGTTTAGTCTAAGGCTACCAACATTACAAATTATGTTGCTGAACACTGCAATGAGTTTAAAAACACTCGCAACATGGATCACAGTTCATATCCAGACCGGAGCATGGGTGTTTTTTAAGATTTTATGGACCCATTTCATCTAATTTACAAAACACATTCACATACACATATTTGAGAATCGGAATATCAGGTAGTTGATGATATAGCGAACAAGTTTGTGAATATTTAGAAAATGGAAAAAAGAAATAAAAGCGATACACATATCATACGATGCTATTGTGGCTGAGGAAATAATAAGGTGGTGATACGTTATAAAATAACGGTCACCTTAAACTGGGGGGGGGGCAGCTAGAATATTTTAAGCTTGCATGTGAAAAGGTTAATATTTATTACTCTGTATGTGTTGTAGGTCTGGTTTTATTGGTTGTATAAAACCAATATATTCCAATATTATTATTATTATTATTCTTTTCTTTTTTCTGGACTGTAATGGAGTGCTGTAATTTTACGAAACAACGTCCTGCCCAGGGACCACAGATGCAAATTAGCTATACTCTATTGTTTACATCGCCGCAAAATGTTAGCTATTAATCAGTGATACAGTGCATCCGGAAAGTATTCACAGTGCTTTACTTTCCCCAAATTTTGTTATGTTACAGCCTTATTCCAAAATTGATTAAATTCATAATTTTTTTCCTCAATTCTACAAACAATACCCCATAATGACATAGTGAAAAGTTTGTTTAAAATCTTAATTTAAAAAATAAAAATAATGTTCACATGTACATAAGTATTCACAGCCTTTGCTCAATACTTTGTTGAAGCACCTTTGTCTGAAGCACAATTACAGCCTCAAGTCTTTTTGAGTATGATGCTATTTGCTATTTTTGGGCAGTTTCTCACGATCTTCTTTGCAGGACCTCTCAAGCTCAATCAGGTTGGATGGGGAGCGTCGGTGCACAGACATTTTCAGATCTCTCCAGAGAGGTTCAATCAGGTTCAAGTCTGGGCTCTGGCTGGGCCACTCAAGGACATTCACAGAGTTGTCCCGTAGCCACTCCATCTTGGCTGTGTGCTTAGGGTTGTTGTCTTGAAAGATGAACCTTCGCCCCAGATCGCTCTAGAGCAGGTTTTCATCAAGGATGTCTCTGTACATTGCTGCATTCATCTTTCCCTCGATCCTGACTAGTCTCCCTGCTCCTGCTTCTGAAAAACATCCCCACAGCATGATGCTGCCACCATCATGCTTCACTGTAGAGATGGTATTGGCCAGGTGATGAGCGGTGCCTGGTTTCCTACATGATGCTTGCCATTCAGGCCAAAGAATTCAATCTTTGTTTCATCAGACAAGAGAATTTTGTTTCTCATAGTCTGAGAGTCCTTCAGGTGCCTTTTGGCAAACTCCAGGTGGGCTGTCATGTGCCGTCTGGCCACTCTACCATACAGGCCTGATTGGTGGAGTGCTGCAGAGATGGTTGTTCTTCTGGAAGGTTCTCCTCTCTCCACAGAGAAACTCTTTCAGAGTGACCATCGGGTTCTTGGTCACCTCCCTGACTAAGGCCCTTCTCCCCCGATCGCTCAGTTTGGCCCGGCGGCCAGCTCTAGAAAGAGTCCTGGTGGTTCCAAACTTCTTCATTTACAGATGATGGAGGCCACTGTGCTCACTGGGGCCTTCAATGCTGCAGAATTTTTTTCTGTACCCTTCTCCAGATCTGTGCCTCGATACAATCCTGTCTCAGAGGTCTACAGACAATTCCTTGGACTTCATGCTTGGTTTGTGCTTTGACGTGCACTGTTAACTGTGGGACCCTATGTAGACTAGGGCTGGGCAAAAAAATAGATTTTTCGATTAATCGTTTTTTAAAATGTGGTCGATTCAAAATCGATTCTCAAAGGCCACGAATCAATTTCCATATTTATTTCTACAAATATTAAACATAAGATTAACGTAAATCTAATTACTAGTCTTCTGTTCTGTTTTAATGTACCCACGTGTACCTAAAATAAAAAGTTTAATATACAGGTTTGTGGCTCTTAACTTCTTTTTAATTACCCACTTGCAAACTTATGTTCACTGTTCTTTTTTATAAATATAGTATTTGTATTAAATCTATATTTATTGAGTTGAATCGAAAATCGAATCAGGAATCGAAATCGAATCGAATTGGAACATCTGAATCGATACCCAGCCCTAATATAGACAGGTGTGTGCCTTTCCAAATCATGTCCAATCAACTGAATTTACAACAGGTGGACTCCAATCCAGTTGTAGAAACATAAAGGATGAATACTTTTGTACATGTGATTTTTTTTGTTTTTTATTTTTAATAAATGTGCAAAGATTTCAAACAAACAAATTTAATCAATTTTGGAATAAGGCTGTAACATAACAAAATGTGGAAAACGTAAAGTTCTGTGAATACTTTTCAGATGCACTGTATATAAATTGGACATATACACTCACCTAAAGGATTATTAGGAACACCATACTAATACTGTGTTTGACCCCCTTTCGCCTTCAGAACTGCCTTAATTCTATGTGGCATTGATTCAACAAGGTGCTGAAAGCATTCTTTAGAAATGATGGCCCATATTGATAGGATAGCATCTTGCAGTTGATGGAGATTTGTGGGATGCACATCCAGGGCATGAAGCTCACGTTCCACCACATCCCAAAGATGCTCTATTGGGTTGAGATCTGGTGACTGTGGGGGCCATTTTAGTACAGTGAACTCATTGTCATGTTCAAGAAACCAATTTGAAATGATTCGAGCTTTGTGACATGGTGCATTATCCTGCTGGAAGTAGCCATCAGAGGATGGGTACATGGTGGTCATAAAGGGATGGACATGGTCAGAAACAATGCTCAGGTAGGCCGTGGCATTTAAACGATGCCCAATTGGCACTAAGGGGCCTAAAGTGTGCCAAGAAAACATCCCCCACACCATTACACCACCACCACCAGCCTGCACAGTGGTAACAAGGCATGATGGATCCATGTTCTCATTCTGTTTACGCCAAATTCTGACTCTACCATCTGAATGTCTCAGACCAGGCAACATTTTTCCAGTCTTCAACTGTCCAATTTTGGTGAGGTCGTGCAAATTGTAGCCTCTTTTTCCTATTTGTAGTGGAGATGAGTGGTACCCGGTGGGGTCTTCTGCTGTTGTAGCCCATCCGCCTCAAGGTTGTGCGTGTTGTGGCTTCACAAATGCTTTGCTGCATACCTCGGTTGTAACGAGTGGTTATTTCAGTCAAAGTTGCTCTTCTATCAGCTTGAATCAGTCGGCCCATTCTCCTCTGACCTCTAGCATCAACAAGGCATTTTCACCCACAGGACTGCCGCATACTGGATGTTTTTCCCTTTTCACACCATTCTTTGTAAACTCTAGAAATGGTTGTGCGTGAAAATCCCAGTAACTGAGCAGATTGTGAAATACTCAGACCGGCCCGTCTGGCACCAACAACCATGCCACGCTCAAAATTGCTTAAATCACCTTTCTTTCCCATTCTGACATTCAGTTTGGAGTTCAGGAGATTGTCTTGACCAGGACCACACCCCTAAATGCATTGAAGCAACTGCCATGTGATTGGTTGATTAGATAATTGCATTAATGAGAAATTGAACAGGTGTTCCTAATAATCCTTTAGGTGAGTGTAAATTTGGATAGGCCTATATAAGTAGGCTTTAACTTTATTCGCAAAAAGTTTACTCACTTAATGCTATGTATATTTGCCCTATAATATGCTAAAGACATAAGGTAATACATTAAGGTTACAGTGTGTAAATTTTAGCGGCATCTAGCGGTGAGGTTGTGAATTGCAACCGTCCACCGTTTCACCCCACCCTTTCAAAGCACATAGAGAAGTTACGGGAACGACACAGCACAAAAATGTCGTCGTCGGAGAGAGCAGAGAGTGACTAGCGCTCTGTAGAGAAGTTTGTCCGTTTAGGGCTACTGTAGAAACATGACGGCGCAAAATGGTGACTTTACTGTAAGGGGACTGCAGTGTATGGAGATAGAAATGGCTCACTCTAAGGTAATAAAAACAACGGTACATTATGTAAGGTCTATGTACCACTGAAAACATAGTTATGTATATTATATTGCATTTCTGTCAATAGATCCTCATAAATACTACACACTGCACCTTTAAGAAACATGAACATTTGTGATTTTCTGTTTTTCACAGGGTGCACTGTGAAAATCACTAAAAAATAAAATTGATTAGACTACTTTATACGTGATATCAAGTGAGTAATATGTCAATATTTTGTGAATTCTTAAATCTTTTTGATATGCTAATAAATTAGACCGATTTGTGGTCTGGTTTAACCGATTCACTGAAAAGAGCCGACTACAAAGAATAATACGCTTACAAATCTGGCATCGCTATGGCCCAGAACATTACTTTTAAATTCAATTAACAACTTTTCCAGGCCGGGAAAACTCAATATTACAATTTCTCGTTATTTCCATTTTGTGCGTGTGTGTAGCAACCATGAATTTAGCCCCAGAATGAATAAAGAATCATCTTACCAATGTGAGTGCCACCTCTAGCATGGGGGCTAACGCCAGAGCCCCGTGGAACAGAGGCACACAATCCACACACAGTACTGAGTCTCTCGGGCTGTCCTTCTTTTTGTGTTTCTCGGCCACCAGCAGCCCGTTCACGGCGCAGTGAGGATATTTAGCAGCGTGCAGCAGCATCTTACAGTATGCTTGAGTGGTCAGCTTTAAGGACATGTTTACAGATCTTACTGTAATCAAATGCCCTATTCTCTTGATATCGTGATACTTTGGAATGAATCAAGTGGTGTAAACTGTGGATGCACTGTCTCTAATCTGATTAAAGTACCTGGAACACGCTATTCGCTTATTTACTACACACCATTCTAGATCTGACATGAACAGCTCAGCCTTCCTCCCTCGAAATCGGGTCTATGTTAGGACCCCAAGCGATCCCATTGGCTCAAAATACTTTTAATAGGTACTCTCTTTAGCGCCAGCTTACAATTCCTACAAAACCATGTTATGGTAAATGCTGTTTGTAAAAATGACCATTAATGTCCTTAATATCTATATTAGTTAGCTTATGTACTAGCATAGCATTCTCAATTAATCTGATAGCTTAGTTTATACATGCATTTACAATAATCTTTAAAGTTGATTTGGTGAAATTAAATAATGTTTTTACTTAAAATCAGTGTAGATTTTATTTTGGTAAAAAAAAATTAACTGGTTTGACTCAAGTTAAAAATATAATTAGCCTATCATGTTTGAATCAAATTGACTACATTAGGTTAGCTAACTTTAAGGGTTCAGATTACAGCAACACCTACCACTTTTTACTGTGTGGAATACTTAGCTATATAGTAGTCATGTCCATAAGCTTTAAGGAGCACAGATATTGTCTTGGAACAGAATGTTATAATGATAAATTCCCGCAACGATTACAGGTCTCGTAATGACGACCAATCTGTTTTGGAAAAAAAATAGTTATTATATATATATATATATATATATATATATATATATATATATATATATATATAGCTTATGTTTTGTAAATACTGTACAGTCATGCCAATAAAGCTTTGATTATAGGCTATGACTTATCTTTAGTCGTTCCCTCAACATAGGATCTTGTAGCCACGACATGTGATCATGTTCCCACGAGTTAATAGCTATATGTCTTGGCCAGGACAAAACTGAACCTAACATGTCTCCTGAAATCGGGGACTGAAAATAGATTTCAGCAAATGTCGTAGGTAATCCAGGAATACCATACATAAAGAAAATCACATTCACAGTATACACATTGCATACTGCAATATAGGAGTTTTATGGTAGTAGGCCTATGCCATTTCGAACACGGCTTCCATACTGATTTCAGTGTTCTTGAGTTGTATTTAGCAGATGCTGCTGATAAATATAGCAGGCCATCTGGGTATTCCATGCATACAGACAATTTGCACGCTACGCACAGTATACATTATGAATACAGCAAAAATAGTAAGAGTAGTATGATAGTATGCCATTTTTTTACAGGAATGAAAGCAAGACTGTGTGCTATAGACATCTCTTCAGTGGGTTGTACTGTTTTTGGATTGTTACGAAACACTGCAAAAATATCTTTCCGATACATTTCAGTAGACAAAAAAACCCCGAAACAATATGAGCTGTAAAAAAAAATTATAAGTGATCTTGGAATTTTATGCAGCTTTTTGCAGCGGTAAGTCTATCCCTCACGGTCGCACTTTACCTGTCATGGCGCTGCTCTGAATAAGGTCTATGAACTATAATAATCTTAATGCGAGCATTTTTTATGCTAAATTATACATGTTTTGTATACAATTTTGCGTATGTACAACAATATATAAAACACAATATGATTTAAAATATTTGATTTGAAAGCTTGAATAATCCGTCAGCCATAATGCCCTGCCCATCTATTTCCTGTTCGCGTCACTCACTTCCTTTATCCTTCCTGAGCGAGCAACGGACGGAGGCGCTAGGTCTGTGAGATAATCTTCTTTTTGTTTTTGCAGATTTATTTTGATAGCTGTGGTTTCTTCGTTGTCTGATTCAAGTAAAGTTTTGTTTATTTAGCTTTTTATTTGGTTATGTCGAGCGAGTAATTGAGCTAATGTTTGAAATCGTGTTAGTGACATTGAGGCTGCAGCGTATGGGGATTGATGCTGTATTTTAGCAGTAGCAGTAGCAGTAGCCGGTACATAATCTATCCAGCACGGTATTAAATCAGATTAAAATAGATTTTAGGATACACAGTCACGGTGTTAATTTATTTATTATGTGTATTATAGTGTTAAAATGTTATTTTTTTTATTTTTAATAACTTCTAATAAAGACATGACCTTGTAATGTTAGTTAGCCGGTGTCATGACAGATAGGGTCCTGTAGTATGTGCTGATTTAACCAAGGTAAAATGAGGGTAAAATCAAAGTACTTGTACGATTAGCATATTTATATACCGCTGTATTTATATGGTTATACAAGATACTTGATGCATGATTTTGACCTCCTGGCTTTTTTTAATTGGTGAAGGACTTATCATCACGTCATAATACAGGTCATACTGGTAGCTGTTTTTTTTTAATTATTAAATTTTTTATATAAATTTCCTTTTAAAGAAGCTTTTTAATGTTTAGTTTTTAGTTGTGACTTCTAGAAAGAAGTATAGTAGGTTCTCATGAACTGTTTGTGTTGTCTTGCTCTTACACAGAATGTTGGCAAACAGAGTATTTCATCTTGTTGGTAAACGGGCCTTATCCACTTCCATCTGCCTTCGTGGTGGTCATGGTAAGCTGCATGCAAACAGTTCTCTTTTCCTGGTAAAAAGTATGCATGTATGTATTTATATCTATGTATATATATGTGTGTGTGTGTATATATAATATATATATATATATATATATATATATATATATATATATATATATATATAATGTATATGTATATATGTATATACGTGTATGGGTGTAACGGTACACAAGTCATGTACGTACCTCAGTTTTGTGGTCACGGTTTGATAAGAGTGAAGTACAACAGGGAAAAAGCAACAAATCCCCAATGCTAGGTTTCTTTTCATTTATTTTGAACAGACAGTTGTGCAAATTACAATTTGTTACCCCTAGAGGCATTTAGTCTTCCCTGAGGTAGCTGGTACAGTACAGCCTCCTTTAGTGTAGTAAGCACAAAGCAGTAAACAGAATGCACTCTTACAAAGGTCATTGTTTTGTAGGTCTGATGATAAAAACAAGGTATTTGGTCACAATCAGCTACAGAACTGAAAAAAAGCATCTATTGTGTTATAAAAGTACAAAATAATAAAAAATAAAATCGCAGGGATTAGTTTTCTTTGCGTGAAAAAGTTGATTAACGTGGTGACAATGGTGGATGCACAAAGTTCAGCATTACACTTTTTCAAGAAATCACGGAAAGATGAGAGAGAAGAGAAAGTGCCATCTGCACCTGAGCCTACTTCACCTTTCCACGAGGAGACAGCGAGTGAAGCGGCACCTGAGGTTTCCCATTTCCAGGACACGCATATTTCATCCCTGAACTTCCACGACACAAATCGGCACAATGCCAAATTATTTTTTGTCCCCGTTCTAAAAAAAAAAATTCGGAAACATGGCGTCATCTCAAGAAATATCTGCGTACACACGAAATCATGATGTATACATGCCAGACCAGTATGTGGCGCTGTAATTCTGCCACAGAGATGCACTAAAAACTAAAAATAACACGAGATGCATGTCACAAGACGTGGGGTGATGACATCATTGTTTTACAAAATATACGGATTGGCTGTACACACGAGAACGCAAGGGTGTCGTTTTCTGATTTAGCCACTTTGGGACCCGTTTAAAAAAAATAGCGGTTTCAGGCTCCCAAAACGGCGGATCTGCCTGGATGAAACGCCAATACGATACAACATTTTTACGTATACAGCTAAACGTGTCGCCGTGTGTACGGGGCCTTAATGTATAGGCTACTAGCAAGCTCTTGCGTGCCATCTGGACTCTTGTTTTGGGTTGGTGCATAGATCGTCTGTTCTTCTGCTCTTTTTCCTGTTGTGGCGGTTAGCAAGCTGCGTTGCATTACCACACGTGTACCCTTCTGGATTGGAGTGTGGGTAACCTGTGACTGACTGTATTCGTTGTCTGACTGTATGCACGAAGCGCAGCGGTTCGTCACGAATACATGTACCGTTACACCCCATATTTATGTTGGTATGCACAAAAAGACTGCTTTGTATGAATTGATTGATTTATTTTTTTTGTTTTAATTGTCCTCTCAGGAGTTGCTAAGGTTGAGGACTACACACTCCCAGCATACTTTGACCGCCGAGAGAGTCCCCTTCCTGACATCAAGTTTGTGCAGCAGCTGAGTCCTGAGCAGAAGTCTCTGAAGGAAAAAGAGAAGGGGTCCTGGGCTGTGCTGTCCAAAGAGGAAAAGATTGCATGTGTGTGATATGAGTATTCTTGGAGACTTCTCTGTTGGTTACGAATTTAATATGTATAATATAATTTAATGCAATTTACTTTAATATGTAAATAAAAAATTTTTTTTCAGTGTATCGTATCAGCTTCAAAGAGAGCTTCGCTGAAATGGAAAAGGGAACAGGAGAGTGGAAATCAGTAGTTGCAGGAATGTTCTTTTTCATTGGCTTCACTGGCCTAGTTGTGTTGTGGCAGAGGAAGTATGGTAAGTTTTTGATTGACTTACCTCAAGAAGTATTGCTGATCATCTCTTCCTGGATCATACTTGTGTGCAGTTTTTAAAGGTGGAAACATTGAATGATTGTATGTTCTTTGTCTTCCGTTTAGTTTATGGAGATGTCCCACATACCTTTGACCCCGAATACAAGCAGAAGGAGATCCAGAGGATGTTGGATATGAGAATCAACCCTGTCGAGGGCTTTTCAGCCAAATGGGACTATGAAAATAATGCTTGGAAGAAATAAATTGTTCTGTACATGACAGTTGATCTGTTGGACCAGGCCCACCCCTTCTAATCAGTCATCCAATAAACAGATAAGTCTGTATTTATCAATTTGTTCACCTTTTACCTCTGAAAGATTTTGGAAGATTACTTCCTCTTAAAGGTTGTGTATCAAAAATAAAATTTCTATGTATCAAAGTGATTGTGTTCTCATTTTGTCTGTACGCATGTGCAGTATTTTTATTTTTTGTTTGAATCAAAATTGAAAATTCTTATTTTTAAAGCCACAATATGTAATTTTTCACCGCTAGGGGTCGCTTATTCAAAACAAAGGCATAGCTTGATGATGCCTTGATTTTCGCAGATCTTTTATTATGCCGCAGGTGACCGATTCCGGTCATGCTTATGTGGGGTAACAACGCTGTTTTACCATATTATGGCTTGTTTCCACCGAGCGGCATGATTCAGTACGGTACACAATTTTTGCCGTTTTCATTATCAGAAGTTGTGAATGGTACCCTAATTCCGTACCGTACCACTTTTTAGGCACCCTTCCATTGGAGTACCTAGCACAGTAGTCCGGTACTAAAGGGTGGAGCTAGATTCACTGCAGAACGGTGATTTGGTTGACAGAGAATCGTCACTTGCGCATGCTTTTTCGGCTGTGCTTTTCTTTGCAGCCTTGGCTCAAACAAAGCGCGTCGTTGTTTTGTGACAGCAGCAACATGCCGTGGAAACGCAAGACGGATCAGGGTATACGGTCCCGTACCGCACCGCTTGATGGAAATGAGCCATTAGATAGATTATTTGAGTGTTGAAAGTTATGTTATAATGCTATGTGCATTTGCTCGGCGGCTAATATGAGACATGTCGCACACTGCAGTAAGCTAGATCGATATTAGGCCTGGTAAAACATGGTACTCGGGGTACATCAAGAAAACAAGATATAAACAATAAGACTAACTGTGTTGAGCTATTTAACAATGATCAGTTTTCTGTTTGTGAATGTATCCAAACAATTGCTCATCTAATAAAACACACAATATATTATAGCATCTTTGGTGTTTCCATGGGTTCTACTAAATAAAACTGGAAATCGAGGGTCACGTGGGTATGATGTCATTGATAGGCGACGCACGGTCAGTGTCCTGTTTAAAATTGTTTATTTCTCTGAATTTAAACATTCTTGGAAACATTTGGGATAATGTAAGTACACAAGTCAACAAAAGGGTTAGAGCTAAACTCTGCAGGGCAGTGGCTCTCCAGGATCAACATTCCCTACCCCTGTTCTAGTGGTTTCTGGATATTTTAATCCAAATATCTTACATATTGTGCCTTTAATGAAATCTTGCAGTATTATATATTGTAAATTATTAGGGCACATTTTTTAATAATTCATGTGCCCTCATAATATTTAATCAAAATAACATTCTTGTTGAAATGATATCTCTTATGACATGTTTATCTGAGCATGGGCAGGACAACTCACGAGATTGCCGCAATGGCAAACAATCTAATCAATTAATTGAATTAACGATCAATCTTTTCCGGATGGATGAAATCAATTCCTGTCCTTATTTTGGCCCACAAGAAGTTGTTGATATCACTCGGATGTACGTCACAATCTAAGTCTATCACAACTTCCATTTCATGCTGACTTTAACATGCTTTAACTCAAAGCAGCAGTTGGTAGGTTTGAAAATGGAATTAAAGTTGAATGTCCTGGATCCTACATTTATTTAGGAATGATTTAATTAAAATACAATGCTATGGGATTAAAATACAGTTGTGTGTACTGTTTTATAGATTTCATATCTACATCTGCAGATGGTCAACTTATGATGTTTGCAAACAGCACAGTAGTAATGACTTTATGAACTTCTTTACGTGCAAGATTGATAATATTAGGAAACAAATTATAACCTTGCAGCCGTCTACTACAGTATCACATCAGAAAAATTACACTCATTCACTGCAATAGGAGAAGAAGAATTGGCTAAACTCGTTAAATCATCAAAATCAACAACATGTATGCTCGACCCTATACCGACTAAACTACTAAAAGTGATGCTTCCAGAGGTCATAGATCCTCTTCTTAATATCATTAATTCATTCTTGTCATTAGGATATGTACCGAAAACTTTTAAGTTGGCTATTATTAAACCACTTCTTAAAAAAACGCAACTTGATCCTACAGAATTAGTCAATTACAGGCCAATCTCAAATCTACTTTTTCTGTCAAAAATACTAGAAAAGGCAGTGTCCTCACAACTACGCTCCTTTTTAGAAAGAAATGGTATCTGAGGATTTCCAGTCAGGATTTAGACCGTATTATAGTACTGAGACTGCTCTCATCAGAGTTACAAATGATTTACTCTTATCATCTGATCGTGGTTGTATCTCTCTATTAGTGTTACTCGCTCTTAGCGCTTTATATTTCTTCACGCCCTGACGAAACTTACCAATTCACAAGATTAACGGAATGCATAGCTGATATAAAAAATTTGATGACTATTAATTTCCTGCAACTTAATTCAGAAAATGTTTTTTTTTTTAATTATTGGAGAAAAAGCTCCACAAGTAGTAACCTAGAATACTGTCTAACACTTGATGGCTGCTCTGTTAAGTCCTCGTCGTCCGTTAGGAACCTGGGTGTGCTCTTTGATACCAATCTTTCATTTGAAAGCCACGTTTCTAGCATCTGTAATACTGCATTCTACCATCTTAAAAATATATCTAAATTACGGCACATGCTTTTAATGCAAAATGCTGAACAGTTAGTTCATGCGTTCATGACCTCAAGGCTAGATTATTGTAATGCTCTACTGGGTGGTTGCCCTGCTCGCTTAATAAATAAACTACAGCTGGTCCAAAACGCAGCAGCTCGAGTTCTTACTAGAACCAGGAAGTATGACCATATTAGCCAGGTTCTGTCAACACTGCACTGGCTCCCTATTAAACATCGTATACTTTTTAAAATCTTGCTAATTACTTACAAAGCACTAAATGGCTTAGCTTCCCAGTACTTGAGCGAGCTCTTAATGCATTATACTCCATTACGTCTATTGCGGTCTCAAAACTCTGGCCAGTTGATAAAACCTAGAATATCAAAATCAACTGCAGGCGGTCGATCCTTTTCCTATTTAGCACCTAAACTCTGGAACAGTCTTCCTAGCATTGTTCGAGAAGCAGACACACTCTGTCAGTTTAAATCTAGACTAAAAACACATCTCTTTACTATGGCATACACATAAAACATTATCAATTTATATTATTCAAATCAGTTAAATGATTGTTAGGCTGCATTAACTAGGTCAGCCGGAACCGGGAACATAACACCTGATGTACTCGTTACATCATAAGAAGAATGGCATCTACGCTAATGTTAGTCTCTCTGTTTATCCCGAGGTTTACTGCAGTCAGCTGGATCCGGGCCGCAGTCAGCTGGATCCGGGCCGTATCCAGATCAGATGGTGGACCTGCGACTAGACATGACCAACACATCCCTGGAGTGTCTGCAGAGACCGTGCCGCATCGACACGACATCCTCATTAAATCCGTCTCCGGCGTGACAACTCCAATCTTTCGAATAAACTTACGAATATCTTTCGATCTAATATGATTTCTGATCTGTAATGTTGCCAGAATCATAATCATACACTATTTGTTTGTCAGCCAGAGGAGAACTGGCACCCCTACTGAGCCTGGTTTCTCCCAAGGTTTTTTTCTCCATTCTGGCCCTGAAGGAGTTTTGGTTCCTTGCCACCGTCGCCTTTGTCTTTTGGCTTGCTCAGTTGGGGACACTAAAATTTCCTGTTAACACTGTGAAGCTGCTTTGAAACAATCGGCATTGTAAGAAGCGCTATATAAATAAAGGTGACTTGACTTGACTTAAACGGTACAAACATTTACCCATTAAGCACAGCCAGACTTTTTGCATTTAATGATGTACATCTGAAATGCCTTTGTCATTTAAAATAAAATTAAATATTATTGTGTGAGAGATTAATCTTTTATTTTAACATAACTTCTTGTACTGAAACCACTAAAACTGCACTAAAATGTCTCAATGTAGACTTTGGTGAGCTTAATAGGTACGTTTACCCTATGCGAGTTAAGTCACGTTGTGTGTCAAAGTCATGGAAGGGTTAAGTTCTGTCCTTCAGTGACGTCAAAAGATTTAATGTTTTGATTTCGACAGAATTCGAGAATTCCGGAAGCCTTGTCACAGCAACTGTTTTCATTTAAATTCTTACTGAATATAATTTGGTTTAATACACTTGAAAGCGGCGTAATATTCGTTTTTAGTGACGTGTCGTTGCAATGTAATGCATTGTTAAATCTGAGGTCTTTCTGCATGTAAACCACTATAACAGTCGTACATGACCAATGAATCATGGGCAACGGCATGAATAAGGTAACCAGCGTTACATATTTATAACGCATTATTGCATGTCACGCTTTACAGTCGTGTCTGTCGGTGTCGAATGTCAATATCTTTATTTATAAATGTGACACTTAAAGAGACGCATGACACGAAACGCTGTACACCGATTCTGATAAAGAGATACTACACATTACACTAATCTGATTTACATTACCTTGTGATCGCATTTATCCTTTATTAGCGTATTTTTCTAGCGTTTATTTTCAACCCTTCAATGCAAAAAGTACTGTGGTACCAAAGTACGTTTTGAACACGCACGAACTGCAGCACTTTCACAACGTTTTAGTTAAATTCTACAAGCTTACCACAACAATGTTAAAACAGTTATAAGTTGTTAAATTGATCAACCACAAAGCTAAAAGTTACTCATGGGGTTTTTATTTACAAATGTGTATATGGAGAAGACATAATTGACAAAAGTATGATGATGATTATTATTAATATGGGGAAATTTTGTCATACACACTGCTGTGGTTTGTTCAGCCATTTTTTAATTGCTAGCTCAGTTGGTAGGCTAAATAATATCAAAGTGTCTTTATTAAATCCTAAAGTGAAGTGTTTATATATATATATATATATATATATATATATATATATATAATATATAATATTTCCTTTCAATTGCAAATCCTTGCAATGTAACAATAGGCCTTTTTGAAAGTGGTAGGCCTATGTCAATAATGCTTAATTACATCTTAAAAATAGAAATAAAACTAATTATTAGTCACATCAGTGATAATTGACCCTTACAAAGATAAGGCTGTAAAGAAACCTTAGACATTTTTCTAATTGCTAATTGCTATTTTCCAACACATTAGGGCTCAAAAAGCACTATTTATTTATTAATTATTTCAATTTTATATCTTGTATAGCTTATGAATCTACAGGTCCCAGCCCCCCCCCCCCCCCCCCCCCCCCCCAAAATTGATGACTGCATGCCAGGGTTTAATACAAAACCACACAACTTCAGTATATGTAAACACAGGCTGTGCCCTCAAATTAATTACACTGTATCTTTACAGTTACAGTATATACACTTTTAATCTAATAGGTTTACCAAGGGGAGTGTGATTTTCACAGCATTAAAATTACACCTGTTGAAATGATACTCCCCTCACCAGCACAGGTTTACAAGGTCACAGACTCACCATATAGTATAGGCAAAAATGTTAGGGTTTGATTGATAGCAATGTGCTTTTATATACATGTGCTGGTTGGGGGGAAGTATACTGAAATGTGTCTGTATTAAAACTAACACAAAGAGTTATAATTATTACCACTTTAAGTAGCATCGCAGCAGTACTTTTAGCAGCAACTGACCTCAAAAGGTATGTAGTATTTCAGTAATATGTTCATAAAAGATTTAAATAGAAAAAAAAGTGTTTTTGGACCATAATCTGTAGGAAACCAAGGAAGGAAATAAAGGAAATCAATTTAGAAAAAAAACACTTTACATGCACTTTATATTTTGCATTAGGCTACATTGCATAATCACTGATGTGACAATAAGTTGATTTATTTCTGTTGTGTTAATGTAAGGAAACTTTGAGATAATACTTTCTAAAATGTGTAAGTCTGCCATCTACAGGACAATGAATACACTGCAAACATTTAATTGGCTGGTACATAAGAAAATTCATGGGAATTTTGTCAGTCAAAGTGGATTGTCAACCAAATATAGTTGGTACAGTAAACAAATAAATTAATGAGATGACAAAAATTAACTAGAACATAGAGAGGACTATACATAAAGTAAATGTAGAACTAACTGTGTAATAAATGCAAAGAAACTGTACAATACCAAATAAAGGTTGAACAATAAGTATTGCATTATGCTAATAATACATTTACACAGAAACTCTGTTCATCTTAGTTTAATCGAAAAAAACGTGATTAAATATTACTTTTAATGACATTCATATGCAGGTTGAATGTGAATAGAAGAATGCAAAATGAAGTTAATGCAGGGTAATCATTTAAATGTAAAATGAGCAGTTTGCTTCTGCAATTACGGTAGCATCATTCTGTTGTGGACGTAGATTTCCGAGTCTGTGTTTTTGATTCCTTTAACCAAACAAATTTCTGCTTAATTAATTTGAGCTTTGACAAGGATTCTATGTATGTTATTGGTGGCAATCGTGAAAAATCGCCAGATGTGAAAATCACACTCCCCCTGGTAAACCCATCTTAAGTTACTATCAAATGCTTTTTGACCACGCAATCTTCGAACCAAGATGTGACAATAGCATAAATAAATATATAAATATACTTCCCCTGGTAAACCCATTCGATTAAAGTTACAGTGTAATTATTTTGAGAACACAGCCTGTGTTCACGTATTCTGAAGTCATGTGGTTTTGTATTAAACCCTGGCATGCACTCATCAGTCTTTATTTATTGTAACATGGCAGTTTTTCTTTAAATAAAAGGGCACCTGACCGAAAAGCAATTGCTCCAGCTATTTGAATTTTGTAGATTCATAAGCTATATAAGATGTAAAATTGAAAGAAAGAATAAATGAATAAATAACAAGGCTTTTTGGGCCCTAATGTGTTGAAAATTTGCAATTAGTTTAGAAAAATATCTAGGTTTTTTTTTTTTTTTACATCCATATATTTGTACGGGTCAATTATCACTGATGTGACTAATAATTTGTTTTATTTCTATTTTTAAGATGTCATAGGCCTACCAATTTCAAAAAGGCATGTTACATAAAAAATATTTATTTGCCTCAACCTATTATATACAATGTACAGGAATATATTTGATGAATGCAATATAAAGCCTACCTTCATGAAACAAAATTAAATATTATTATTTTTAATGACATTCATGTGCAAGTGCAATGGGGAGAGTAATACAGTATTTTCCTATGAACCACCGTGTGAACTAATAAGAAATGACAACAACAACATCGACCAATGTAAATTAATAAGAAATGGATGTTAATGCAACACAGGATATTCATTTCAATGTTAAATTTAAATTTGCTTTGACAGCTGGTAGCTTTATTTCTTAACCTGTTGAAGTTTATAGTTTGAATCGATCTGCCATGTTTTTTTGCATCCTTTATCCACACTAGTTCACTTTCTGCTTATTTATTTATGTGTAGACAAAGCTTCCATGTACGTGCTTGCTGTGTGAAAAATATAACGATAAATGGATATGCCAAAGGAAGTGTGTTTAAATTGTGCCAGTTCTCTGGCAGAAAGGGTAGATTTGAGATTGGCCTGTAATTGACTAATTCTGTAGGGTCAAGTTGCGTTTTTTTAATAAGTGGTTTAATAATGGCCAACTTAAAAGTTTTCGGTACATATCCTAAAGTCAAGGATGAATTCATGATATTAAGAAGAGGATCTATGACCTCTGGAAGCATCTCTTTTAGTAGTTTAGTCGGTATAGGGTCGAGCATACATGTTGTTGATTTAGATGATTTAACGAGTTTAGCCAATTCTTCTCCTATAGCAGTGAATGAATGTAATTTTTCCTAAGTGACACTACAATGCACTGTCTGATGTGATACAGTAGTAGACGGCTGCATGGTTCTAATTTTTTTTCCTAATATTATCAATCTTACAAGTAAAGAAGTTCATAAAGTCATTACTGCTGTGCTGTTGGCAGACATCAGAAGTTGAAGCTTTATTTTTGGTTAATTTAGCCACTGTATCGAATAAATACCTAGGGTTGTGTTTGTTTTCTTCTAAGAGAGTCGAGAAATAAGCAGATCTAGCAGTTTTTACGGCCTTTCTGTATGAAATCATGCTCTCTTTCCACGAAATGCGCAAAACTTCCAGTTTTGTTTTCTTCCAGCTGCGCTCCATTTTTCTGGCTGCTGTTTTAAGGGCCCGGGTGTGCTCGTTGTACCACGGCGTTGGACTATTTTCTTTAATCTTCTTTAAGCGCAGAGGAGCAACTGTGTCTAAAGTGCTGAAAAAGAGAGAGTCAATAGTTTCTGTTGCAACATCGAGTTCCTCTAGGCTATCTGGGATGCTGAGGAGATGAAACTGATGAGGAAGATTATTTTCGCAGCAGTGATAGTCCTGCCATATTTGAAGTGAGGGGACGGCTTTGCAGCCTTTGCTAAATTAAGTATACATGATACTAGATAATGATCTGAGATGTCATCGCTCTGCTGCAGAATTTTAACGGTATCAACATTTATTCCATGTGACAATATTAGGTCTAAAGTCTGATTACAGCGATGAGTGGGTCCTGACACGTGTTGCCTAACTCCAATAGAGTTTAGAATGTCTCTAAATGCCAATCCCAATGCATCTTTTTCATTGTCTACATGGATATTAAAATCACCAACAATTAGGACTTTATCTGTAGCCAGTACTAACTCTGATAGAAAATCAGTAAATTCTCTGGTAAAGTGTGTATTGTGCCCTGGTGGCCTGTATACAGTAGCCAACACAAATGTTAAACGGGATTTATCAATTTCACTACATAGCGTTACGTAAAGCACCAAAACCTCAAAATAATTATATTTGAAACTAGACTTCTGAGTAATACTGAAGATATTATTATAAATTACAGCAACACCTCCCCCTTTACCTTTCAGACGCGGCTCGTGTTTATAACAATAATCTTGTGGGGTGGACTCATTTAAAGTAATGTAGTTGTCAGGTTTTAGCCAGGTTTCTGTCAAACAGCACATCTAGATTATTATCTGTAATCATATCATTAACAATAAGCGTTTTTGAGGAAAGGGATTGAATATTCAGCAGCCCGAGCTTTATCATTTGTTCATCTGTATTATATCTGTTGTTTATTTGTTGGACATCAATTACATTTTCACCGTTGAATAGTTTTGGAGATGTATGGAGATAGAACAGGTATAGTTTTGTTTAATTACGGTTATAACATTTGTCATCTTGCTTTTATGACATGCTATTGCTATTATTTGCATTACGTACTGTATTGTCTATAGCTGCTTTTCCATGGTAGGGCTGAATGGTTCTTAAAATGGGAAGGAACTGTTCCAGTTGTAGTTTCACTTGAGCCTGGTACAGCACGGCACGATTACAAACCGTTCTCGGGCCAGAATTCTCGGCACAGTTGTCTACCCTGAATCGTGCTGGTAGAATCCGTGAAGTGACGTCGCCACTCAGGATTGGTCACTTGTCTGTTGCCTGGCTACCAGTTTCTCTGTAGCTAGCTAAGTGCTCTATTTCAGCTATGTAAACACAAATTAATAATAAAAATAAAGAAATGTATGATCATCCTCCATAATGCGGTCGTTATTTACGTAATATCATCAGTAAACTGTAGTGTTGCCAAGGCAATGACTGATGCTTTTGTATTACATTCCAAAGAGCGGCCGTTATCAGCCCCACAGTGGAAAATGAAAGCTGGCCTGAATCGGCACAGAATGGAACGATTACGCAACCGTTTGTCCCGACGGGGGAAAAGCGGCTAATGCTAATAGGGAAGATTGCGTTTGGAGAGATTGTTAATGATTTATGGGGATTATAAAAAAAGTATTGGGTGTATTTTTACCATTATATTCTGGTTGTTTACAGACACTGAGGACACACATCTGTGTGAATTTGCATAATAGGTCTCACATAATGAGTTGGGCCCCTCTTTGCTGTTATATCAGCTTCCATTATTCTGGGCAGGATTTCCACAAGATTTTGGAGGTTTTCTGTGGCAATTTTTGCCCATTCATCTAGTCAAGCATTTGTAAGGTTAGGCACTGATGTTGGATGAGAAGGTCTGGCTTGCAGTCGCCGTTCTAGTTAATCCATAAAGGTGTTCAATGATTTTGAGGTCAGGGCTCTGTGTGGGCCAGTCAAGTTCTTCCACACCAAACTCATCCATCCAAGGGCCAGATTTACTAAACAGGGAAAATTAGCGTGAGAGCGCAATTGCAAAAAAGTGCCGATGGGAGTGGAAAGTTCTGTGTGTGATCTACTAATGACCTACTGACTAATCTACTGAAATTAAAGAACACAGACAAAGCCAAATCATTTTCATAATGACCAACGCAATCTACCAAGAGCAGTGCAAATTAGCGTCTGTTTTTTTTAGGCTGATACCAGTAAATACCAGTAAATCTACTATAGCGCAAACCTTAGTAAATTACCCTACATGATTTTAAATACTCCCCTCCCATAAATTTTGAGTCTGAAAGGAAAACTCCTACAAATGCATATGGAATAAAGTCAGCCGCAAAAAAAAAGTGTGTCCACGCCTTTTCAGTGCTAATTTCAAAAGTCAAAAAAGTGTCTTGGTATGCTGAGGCATTAAGATTTCCCAACTCCTGAAAAAAACAGCCCCATACCATTATCCCTCCTCCACCAAACTTTCCAGTTGGCACAGTGCAGTCAGGCAGGTAACGTTCTCCTGGCATCTGTGAAACCAGGACTTGCCCATCAGACTTTCAAACAGAAGTGTGATTCATCACTCCACAGAACATGTTTCCATTGCTCTAAAGTCCAGTGGTGCCGTGCTTTATATCAATCTATTTCGACGCTTGGCATTGTACTTGGTGACAATCTCATAACTCACACTTTCCCTTTCCAATAATACCACGTACACCAGTTGGCTGTTGAATATCTAACAGGGATGAAATTTCACAAATTGACATATTGCAAAGGTGGAATCCTATCACAGTACCACGCTTGAAATTCACTTAGCTCTTCAGAATTACCCTTTTTTTCCACAAATGTTTGTAGATGCAGACTGCATTGCTAGGTGCTGGATTTTATACACCCGTGGCAATGAATCTGATTGAAACACCTCAATTTAATAATTAAGAAGTGTATCCCAATACTTTTTTCCTTATAGTGGACCCAGCAGCCATATCACCATGCAGCCCAAGACTGTTTGCTAACTATGTAGTGTAAAGCTAAGCAGGGTTGAGTTTGGAGATGTTAGTAAGGTGGAGATGTTAGTGAGGTCAGCAGTGAGGTCAGCAGTGGGTTTTCACCCTGTGTGCCCCAGTTTAGTGATGGGGGACACTATACTGTAAATAGGCACTGTCCTTCAGATGAGACATTAAAGGTCCTGATTCTCTGAGGTCAAAAAAATGGCACAAAAAGTATGGGTGGAACCCCAGTGTCCTGTTAAAATGTACCTCGGTGTCCCTCATTGGCCTTCTAACTCTCTATCATTCTACTCTCCTTTTCACCTATACTCTTTATACAAAAAAAAACAACGTAAAGACGACCCGGTCAAATGACTGGGAGCAATGGCTGCTAAACGAAAAAAAAATCAAATTAAAGTATAAATACAGTATTTTTTGTATTAAAAAAATTTGAATTACTATAATTTGTCACTTATGATATAATACTTAAAATAACAGCAGAGTTCTTGATTTTACAAATACCGTTTGTAATTTTACAGAGTTTTGAGTACAATAATAAAAATAATAAAAACAACTGTTAACAAATTATTTTTTGTAAAATTTGGATTTTCTTTAAAGTGTGGCTGGTGTGTGGTGAGCAAACTGGAGCCATTGCACTGTGCATGTAGTATAAAAAACATTATTAAGAGGTGTACACTTGCATGTAATCAAAGGAAAATAATGTTACTTTTTATCCTTAGTTACATTACATGACATTTTTAGACTTAAACTGAAACCTTTTTTTCTTGAAAATGATATTTTTTCAAAACCAGATGAATTTAAGAACTTGGCATGTATTCTATAATAGATTTTTAAAAGAGTTTTCCTTTTCTTTTTTGTGGAATCTATTTTATGTCATTGACAGATATATACATCGTAAAGGTTCAGTATTTATTCTTATTATATATGATAGAAATTCTAAATAAATATTGTTTATTTTGTGCATAGGTTGTTGATGGTCTCTATCTAGGAAATATAAGAGGTAAGCAGAATTTTTTTTGTATTTTTGTGTGTTGTCATGAAGTCAAAAAATATATTTTTTCATTATCATCTACAGTATGTCTATGTACACTAGTAAACATTCCAAACTAAGCCTAATACCCGTTAATAAACTGAGTTAAAGGGATAGTTCACCCAAAAATGATAATTTACTCACCCTCAAGCCATCCTGGCTGTATATGACATTCTTCTCTCAGATGAATACAATCGGAGATATATTAAAAAATGTTCTGGCTCTTCCAAGCTTTATAATGGCAGTGCATGGCGGCCCAAAATTTGAAGACCAAAAAAGTGCATCCATCCATTATAAAAGTAATCCACACGGCTCTGGGGGGTTAATAAAGGCCTTCTGAAGCGAATCAATGGGTTTTTGTAAGAAAATTATCCATATTTAACACGTTATAAAGTCAAATATCTAGCTTCCGGCGGACCGCCTTTCATATTAAACTTACGAAGAAAGTGTAGCGCCTCTCTCAGTTCAAAATGCTTACGTCATCACCAGTTACGCTATTTTCGTAAGTTGAATACAGAAGGCAGTCTGCCGGAAGCTAGATATTTTACTTTATAATGTGTTAAATATGGATTGTAGTGGTTGTGGTGTTGCTCCATGCAACAGTTCTAGTGCAGCAGGGATGAGGGGAAGAGGGTACCGTAACTTGACTGTAATTTTGTTGAGAGATCTGTAGTCAATGCAAGGTCGCAAGCTTCCGACATTTTTGGCCTCGAAGAAGCTAGAAGCAGCAGGGGATGTTGATGGATTGATGTAGCTTTGTTTTAGAGCCTCAGCCACGTACTCTTCCATGGCTTGCTGTTCATGTATGGAAAGTGGATAAATCTTTCCTCTGGGCGCTGGTTCACCAGGAATCAGGTCAATGGCACATTCCCATGGTCTATGAGGTTGTAATTGAGACAGTCGTCTCAGACGGGCAGAAGACATCCTGAAAATGGGCATAACATGCTGGAATATCCACAGATTGTTTGTTCAGCGGGCTTTCAATGGAAGTGGAGCATACTGGCAACACCGCTTGGCGTCTGGAGACAGGAAGAAATGGAAAACATGTATCATGGCAGGTGCAGCCTCATTTCAGGATGTCCCCATTGCTCCAGAGTTATGCCGGACGAGCCAAGGGCAACCTAGAATCACATCAGCAGTGGATTTTTATAAAACCAGAACTGTGATGTTTTCCATGTTGACTGCCAACTTTTAGTTGAAGTGGACCAAAGTGTTTCATGACACCTTTCACAGTGGTTTACCAGTTATTAGGTGAAGTATTCAGATGAACAGGGTTTTTTTTCTTGAGTATGAGTGTCCCCGAAATTAAGTTGACGGCTGACCCAGAGTAGAGTAAAGCTGTGACTGTGGCCGAAAAAAAAGCCAGTAAGTGTTACAGTAGTGGTTAGTGGCTTACTGTTTACAGAAGGCAAGGTGTTATGACCGTCTAGGGCCAACCGCAACATAAATGAATGTGCGCTCACTCAGAGGTACACATTCAACAAAAATAGATTTATTAACAACAAAAGTATATAGTGAAAACAAAAACAAAAAAACAAAGGGATTAAATTCAGGAGTGGACAAGGCCAAAATAACAAACAGAAATAACTAATTTTAGTACCCGCTAGATACCCTAAATGAAAGAAAACACACTGAAGTTAAGAAAAATACAACGCAACTTCCCTAACTCCCTTAACCAAAAACAAAAAACAAATGACACATACAAAAGAAATGGCGTTGCACTCCCTTCTTCCCTTAAACTGAGTATTTACAAATAATATGTACACAATATAACTGAAAACAAAAGTAATGCTCAGAATTGAAAATCAAAATCAAAAACAAAGTTTTACACAGAATACAAAATCAAAGCGGAAACCCCGACAGAGCAAAACAAATGGCACGCATTCGGCCTCCATAGAGTGTTTAAGGTGGTTCTTTTCACCAGATCCAGGAATAGGCCTATCAGGACCAGACCAATCAGGATCTCGGTTGGCTTGAGTGCAGACCACACTTTTTCCTGCAACAGACACACTCTGAAGTAAACAGAGTAGTAAACGCGGGACCAGAGTCTGCGCAGTAGAGAACAGGAAGTAGAGCCGCCATCTCAAAACCCTGCCCACACTCTCGCAGATGCAGAACAATTCATTATGTCTGTGTAAAATAAACAGTTATGGAAATGTAGAAATCAAGGCTAGAGCTCCAATCTCCTTCCGAAAAAAGTCTGTTGGTGCCTCACTGACTACGTTTACATGCTCCCTCATAATGCGATTATAATAGGATTTTGACAATATTGCGATTAAACTTTACCTCATGTAAACGCAATACTTTGATCAAACTAATGCAATTAAGCTCATAATCGTAGTAACCATAGTCACATTAAAGGTGGCGTAGGCCCTACGCCGATTTTAATGGCATTAAACAGGCATGTAAACACCTTAATCGCATTATTACCATTCTGCCCAAAGTGTGCATGTGCGCGGATGTACACGGATACCATGTGTTGTTCACACAACTTCATGAATGAACTTTGTAAAATTATTCTTACGTTTTCTCTTCTCCAAATCACTAAACTCTCTCAACACAACTTGCTGTGCAGTCTCTGCTCCGTATCTTCATCTAGACGGCACAAAGAAAACGACGGCAGCAGGCAAACCCGGCATTGCGATGTTCATCACAGCGCCGAATAATATCCAGTAAGCTACGTCCATAAAAATGTATTATGAATTTGATGCGAGTAGATTAAAACAATGACCGGTAACATGCATACTGTATGCCTATCTGAGTGTGGTATAACCATACTTATTAGCGAATAATCAGAATAATGAAAATTGCATGAAAACTGGAGTGAAGAGTTCTGCTCATGTCATGTAAACATCTTACTGTGATTAAGACCTTACTCTGATTATTATAAATAGTCGCATTATTGGTGCACATGTAAACGTAGTCAGTGACAACTTCACTCAGAGAAGCTGTCAATAGCTGTCAATTGGAAACGTATCAGTTTTGCAAAAACTCCCATATATGGCAAAAAAGTTTTTACACTCACATGAGGTGGTTTTTCAGGCAATTCGAAAAAGGAAATTTACGCAAAAATACAATGGAAACAGTTTTTTCGCATTTACAGGTCACCTGGTACACGGTCACATAGGGCCTACATATTATTTTTTCCACTCAATTATGTCGTAATAACGAGATGTTATGTCGTAAAAACGACATATTTTTCACGTTAAAACAACATATATTTTCTCCTAATAAGGACATATGTTGTATAGTGATGTGTACAAAATATGCCTTTATCCACATAAGAGCATTTATATCCTAGCCTATGTGCCTTTGTCACACTTCCATGTTTGAAAAGCAGAAGCAAGCTCAGCGTAAAATAGGCTTCTGCTGCCTGTATCAGTGGCAGTGCCCATAGCACGAAATTGTTGTAATTTATTGATGTAGCCTACAGTTTATAACAGATAGCCATCGTCTAAATAAAAATTTCTCAAACTTTTTGGGGCCATGGACCGCTCATGATTAGCCTCAGTGGCGTAACTTTAACCTAGTAATGACAGAACCCGATGCAGCCACAAATATCATAACTATCTATAGGCCTACTGTAATTAAGACATATATTCAACAAATATATTAAAAATAGAAAGACGCTATAGTTTCAGCCTTACTCAAAGGCCGTGGAAACAGGTCAGTGGGTTCGTTACGCACGTCAATCCATTCCCGACATTCTTGGTTTGCTTCTTATTTATTAAATATACAGTAAATTAGTTGATGAAACATTGATCACAATTAAATTTCAATTTATGCAAAACGAAATTCACTTTAAAGAAAGACTTTCTACAAAACAATACTCAATGAAGTGGTCAAAATCATGTCTGACCCCACTCCATGTCTCCAGACATATGCGCATCTTATGATGTAGCCTATCTTACTCATGCTGCTCACTTTTCATAATCAACATATGAAATTAAAAAAATAATATTATAGGCTAATATTTAAACGATGGATCTGATGGATTTTTTCCTTTATGACAGCGGAAACAACTCACAATACTCTTGTCATTTTTTGCCATACAGATAAGTGCAAGACGTAATTATAAACTATAAACTGTCTACTTTTATTTGTGTACACTCACAATAACAACAGGCCGTGGATTCAGGGAACGGATTATTTTGCATGCACTCCACTGCAAACGCTGTCTTCATTTAAAAAATGTATTTTGTTTATTAAACGCAAAGTTTTTAATTTAAAAAGCATTTCTAAATTCCGTTCATATTTTCAACAAACAGAATTCCAAGCCAAAATAACGAAATGGTTAAAAAAAAAAACCTTCGAGTTACCACCATGCACATTCAAACATTTAATTTGAATGAATGCTTGAATAACACGCCTATATCTCCTACCATTAAAAAGAATGGCTAGTGCGGTGGCTGGGATATACATAAACCTACCAACATACGTGGCATAATTTTTGGAATGACTTATTACGAGAAGAAAAAAAATAAGTTTTAGTCGCATAACATCGGTTAATGGAAACGCTGTCATTTCGCAATAGTTTTTTTATCGACATTTAGAAATATTGCAAAAGTTTTGCGCAAATCTGTAATGGAAACGCGGCTAATCTCAGCTGTCAATCATGATGTCACACCCCATTTTTATAGCATCAAATAACTAACTAAAACCAAACTTATTTAAAAAACGAACACTTGAAATGAAATCAGCGTGATAAAAACTGCCTAAAATGACAGAAACCATCTTTGGGAAATTTTCGTTTAATTTCTCTCGCGTCCGTTAGAATACCTGGAGGGGCAGGGGTTATGAGCTATAATGGGACCAACCACCTGGGGGCGATCGAGATGCTTTAGCTTCGCTTTTCAACACAAGTGCGGCACGCTTGGTATAGCCCAAATATACTTAGACCTTTCTGTCAGTATGTCAAGTATACTTGTGCAATTTTAAGTATATTTCAGAGAGGTAAATAAAGTATATTTCTGAGAAGTACATAAAAAGTTGGCTGAAAGTATACTCTCTTATTTTTTAGTTTAAATAAAGTATACTAATAGCACACTTATTTTTTGTAAGAAGTTACTTTACTAAGGGTGTGTCTGTCATGCGTGAGGTTGTAAAAATACACACGAAGATGAAGATAAACGTAAACAGGCAATATTTAAGTCCACTGGTGATGTTCGGTTCTTTAACGAATCGTTCTTTTGAGCCGGTTTACAGCAAGTAACTGGTTGAGCCGGTTCATTAATCGAACTGAGTCAAACTTTAGTTCCAGGTTGATAACGCAAGACGCAAAAACCACGTCCAACTAAAAAATAACCGAAAGAGCCAGTTCAAACAGCTGTCGAAGTTTGCAGAGTATTACGAGGATTCTGATGATTGATTTGGTGACGCAAGTCTGAGGCACGTATAGGTGACGTAGGCTACTGGAAATATGCTTATTATGAATACTGTTATTAAATAACATTTTATTAAAACCTGCAAAAACCTTTCTGTCGAGATATTTAAATACATTTTACTGTAGTTCATTGTGCATGCAGATTATATTTTAAGTTGATAAGAGAAATTTATAAGTTTATAAGACTGGTTTATTCTTTCTATATAGGCTACTTTAGACATTAACATATCCGCGTTTATGCATGTCTGTAATATGTGCTGTATGTGCGAAACTTTTAGGAATCTTATCCAAGATGTGGGCTACTCAATATTGGTCGTATCTGACGTAAAGGATCCGCGAATTAAACTGTAACCACAAACACTATTAACTTAAGTGATCTGGTTTTATTAAATAGGCCTTCATTTTATTAAAACATGAAAAAAGAAATGACTATGGTTTTGCACATGCAGATTATATATTAAATCAAGGATTTTATAAGGATAATAAACAAGGAGTTGGTTTACTCGTTCTATGGTAGCTATACATAAAGAACATTCCGCGTTTGTTGATCAGTGCCTGTAATATGTGTTGTAGTTGCGCAATTTTCAGTCGAATCCGACGTGAAGGTTAAATGAATTAACTGTAAACACAAACACCATTAACTTAAGTGAGTGAAAGGCAATAATCAGCAACATGCACTTACGCAAATAATTTTTTTCAATTTGATTGTTTCAATATGCATTGACACAGATTACTTTATTTTAATTATTCCTTGATATAACATGACACTGAGCAATGCATAAAAAAGTATAAAAGAAATGCATAGTGGCATCATTGCATGATGACGTCAGGAACTTATGAATCGGCTTTTTGAACCAGTTAATTGAGCCAAACTGTCCGAAAAGAACCGGTTAGCGGAAATGAATCTGACTTTGCATCACTAAAGTCCACACGATAATCCACAAGAGTAGCATACAACCCACTCATGAACTGACGACACCGGGCAAACCAACTCAAATGGAGCTGTACATTTAAACACACAATGACATAATCAATTAGTGCACAGCCGAACATAATCAACAAATGACTAACTCAGACAGAAGGTGGAGAAACACAAAAAGTTAAAACTAACATAACCGTGGCTGCGTCTCAATCAGCTCCCTAGCTCCCAAGGTCTTGAATCAGTATGGACATTAAGTACCCTGGTTCACTAAACATTGGGACACTGATAACTGACGACATAAAGTCTACATTGTACAACATCACTACTGGAATTTATGAACAACAGCAGAACTGATATCTTTCTGACATTATTTTTTTATGTTTTTTAAAATACATCATGATAAATTGCTTGTTACATATATGTGTACTAACATCTTAGCCATAAATAAATTATACATGTTAGCTAGATTATGTTCATTACTGTCTAGCGATTTATGTTTATGCTAAATTATAATTAAATAATGGTTTGTATTAAAAAAAAAAACATCTATCTTGTGTCCTTATGTGTAGTGAGTTGGCTCACATGATTTGAGCACTTAAGTTAAAAAACACAGTGGGCACATGCTAAACACAATTCTGTCGTTAAACAGACTCGGAAAACAGAGACAGTCTGTCCTGCAATGGCATCACCCATATCCTCTCCGTGTGCAACAATGCCAAGCCTGTGTTAGAGGTAAGAACATCGTTCCACAGAGACCACAGGGAGAGAACTTTTCCATTTATGCTCTGGCACTGTACTGTATTGACAATGACGAAATGTAGCTTCTTAATGATACATATTCTCAAAAATAATGTGACTGTATAATAACTTTAATCTAACAAGATTTAGTGGTTTATTTATAGGAATGTTGAAACTAAATGATGCCGCTTGTTGCATTAATTTCAGTATGTGTGTTTATGAGCAGCAGGGGGCAGTGATGTTAAACTGTACAGCTGTTGTTCACTTTACTTTCCATTGTGAGTTCCTCCTAAACATACTACTATGGTAGTGCTGTATATCAAAATCATAATCAGTTTTGATGTCTAATTAAATGTTGTTTCACAGTATGCTCTTAAAAAGAAGCAAATTCATTGTTGCAATTGTATGCAGGGCCAGTTGAGTAAATGAAGGTATCTCTCAGTCTTGTTGCTTTTGCTACTACCATATGCAAGCAGCAAGTATGCAAGAATCATACCCAACACCGTGAACCGAATGACACATAAGTACTGCAACACTTAAGCGCAGCTGAGAAGGTGTATTTCAATTATCTAATTGTTTTTGTTCTTTCCATTAGGACATGACCTATCTTTGCATTAATGCAGCTGATGCCTCCAGCCAAAATTTGTGAGTCACATTCACTGCAGAACACACAAGCCTTTCCCAAACACACACACCCACACACACACACACACACTATCAGAAATATATAGACTGTACTTATACCAAAAATTACTTTGTCAATATGTTTAAACATTCTAAATCATATTTAGAATGGCTCACTGTTGAATTTGTCAGAGTAATTTGAAAACTACAGCTGTTCCTCACAGTCACATGACTGTGACACATGACACAGAATACTGCAGAATTATAACGTCATTAATCCATCTGTGTGTACTTGTTTAACCTAGATTGCGAGGACCAAATGTCCCTACAAAGATAGTAAATCCTGAATTTTTTTGACATTGTGGGGACATTTGGTTTGGCCCCACAAGGAAAACAGCATTAAAAAGTATTCTATCTAAATTAAGCAAGTGTACTCGCTCAAAACACCTTTTATGTTTGTTTAATTAATCCCTAGGGGTTGGGGGAAGTTTTGACATGCTCTTACATTTGTGCTTTTTTTCAGCTGCTTTTAAACATATCAATGGCAAAAGTGTCATTACACTGTATTCAGCACAAACTGGGCTACCACAATATGTGAGTAACATGTATGTACATGCTTGTATTTTTGAGAGAATAACGTTATGCGTGGTTATTGAAAAAACAAAAAATGTAAGTCATTGAAATAAGGCCACAAAACAAATAGTAAATATGTGTCCACAAGACTTTTGGCTAATGGATGTTGTTGCCTAGATTTTTTGCTTTAAACTGATGTGAAAGTCATTGTGCCTACTCATTCACATAAAACAATATATTGATTTAATTAATTTTGTAAGACACTTTTTGTTTACAAAGGCAATATGCGTGGGGGTGTGAATCATCATGAATAATGCTGTGATTCACACCTGAGAAGACAAAGACACGCATAATGAGCTGTGAGCTCACCTTCACCATATTCAGGTCATATTCGGGCCAGTATCAGGTCACTATGATTCTCAAATCTGTGAGATAAAAGAAACAAAATACATCTGTTAGCATGCCGATAACAGGATCATAGCAACTGTTGTATTAATTAATATTAATACAATGTCCACTCTTAACAGAAAACATGATTCTCGTCTCATGCATGCATGTATTATTGCACAGCATGTGAACAAAATTTTGTATAGGCCTATTATATTTTAAATTATATACAGTACCGGTCAAAAGATTGGACACATTACTATTTTTAATGTTTTTTAAAAGAAGTCTCATGCTCATCAAGCATGCATTTATTTGATTAAAAATACAGAAAAAAACAGTACACAAGGGTGTTCAGTGGTACTGCACAGTCAAAGCAGGAGTTTTTTCTGAATGGGAGCGGCTGACGGTCATAATTCAGTTTTAAGGTATCTTTTTTCATAACTCTTGACAAAGATTTTCTGAATAAAATAGAGGTCAAATACTGAAGCTTGAGTCTTAGATATTTTTAATGATGTATAGTTTGTCGAGGTAAAGTACAATCGTTCACATTAAAACTTTGAACTAACATAAACAAAGATTGCTTCTTACCTCCGCTGGGTCCATAGCATTCTTCTTCTTCTGAGGTAAGTCCATATTCCTCACAGCACGTCTTCCAAACTCGATAAAAAGCAAAAGAATGATGAAGCTTGATGTTTGCTTACTGCAAGCGGCAACCTCCCCCAGTTTCTCTTGAAGCCAATACGGAAGTGACTTAAACTGCAATTCATCGACTGGCCACTAGGGACAGGCTCCAGAAGGGAGTAGAATCTCATTGAGCCCATGTTAAAATGCCCAGCTTTACAGCAGAAAAAACATGTTTACAGCCTGGTACAAATTGTGGTTTTGGTTTATACGACTAATTTTGCCCTTCATGACAACTGTGAGGGGGGTGAATTTTGTTATAACTCATTCGTTTACATTATATAAAGCCTTAAAGTTCTGCATAATTAAGGGCGTGGCCACTTTGAGTGACAGGTGGACAGCCATTTATCTGCTGTCTGTTAGTCATCGTGTCACCTCAGCTCCACCCACGTGTCCCCTCTTTGCCCATTTTCTGTTATCCGGGAGTGACGCGCGATGACGCGCTGCCAAGATGGCAACGGCCAGCTCATCCCTACTTTACGCTTCAAAACTGCTCTTCAGAATCCTATGGGTGACGTCACGGACACTACGTCCATATTTTTTTTACAGTCTATGGTTTACTGAGGTGATGGGGGCATTTACAGGTTAGTGTTCCTTCACGTGGAAGATTAGCATGTGAATGCTGCGTAGCGTGTGGGTGTGGTCACATTACGGTTAATGAGCAGAAATTTGAGAAACCGTACCTCACGTTGCTTTTTATATGGATTACATAAACAGAGAATATTTGTTTTTGATATGAATTACTTCATTTAAAAGTAGACACTTCACTCTTTCTAAAGACATATCTCTGAAGTGTGGCAAGTTTTCACTAAGTTACAGTTAATTTTTAAACGCATTTCAGAACGGATTTCACTGAGAGACAGACAGCAGAACGTGCACCATGTTTGTTTTATTTATTTTACGAAAATCACAACTTTTTGTTTTTATTGTTAATATTGTTTAATAGTTAACAGTTTTGAATTATGTATAACACTTGTATGTATGACAAAAATGTACAGAGTTATTTGAGTCTCTTTCACAGTTATCAGGAAAAAACACAAGTGAAGGCGCCGGCGACTTTGCCGACCCCAGGGAGTTAAGCATTATGCTCCCCTTTTGTTTGCATTTAGTAAGTAATTATAGTTTTGGGGAGATTGGGAGTATTTTATTTAAGGTTCCCCCACTTCCAAAAATTTAATTCATGAATCCCTATATTTAGACGGCTGAACTACAACCTACTGACATTTTCAAGGGAGTCAAGGGGCCCTTTCATTGAATAAAAAGAGAACTCAGTGAAAACCGTGACTCATACAGCCACTCTTACTGTAGTATTACCTAACTTCACTTTTTCCAAAGCTACTGCACGAACCTCGGGTCTGTCGGTATAGATGTGCTTTATACTGTCTGTTAGTTTTATTATTAATTAATTATGTTCAAACTATGGCACTGCTGAATTCTTGTTTCTGATAGGTTTACAGATATACCAATGCGTTTAATTTTAAATGCATTACACTTCCATATCACTACATCAAATTATTAAATTTTTGCTAATGTGACCACATCTTAAGAGTCATAAAGCTCTTTTAAGCCAAGCAAATCTTATAAAAATCTTAATCAAAATAACCAAAAAGTTTTTATAGCACTGCAATTTCAGTAGTGGAGCGAAATCTAATTGGAACGAGTGTCCAGCCCAAAAATGTGAACCAGGGCTCTCAAGTTTTGAACTGAGTTCAAACACAGGAATTTCACTTGGCAATCAGCACTTTAACTCAAAACTAGACAGACAAACAGTACGTGCACATAGATTCGGCAAGATATGCACAATAAGTGCAAGTGGTTTGAGGTAGTCCTCTATGTAAGCATGTTATTTTATCCATGGACTACATATACATTGTGTGCCTACACACATTTTATGCCTTTTCCATAACATCGGAGATATCGCCCAACTCGCCCAATAACAATCTTCCTAAAAAATATATTTGAGGTCAATGAGAATACAGGTTTATCTCCTTATGTGAGATTCTAAAGTTTTACCTGCCAGTTGGTTTAGTGGGTCCTTGTAGAGGATGTCATGGACTTGTCGGCCCTGTAGTTCTAACGGCATCATGAACCTCGCACACAGTTTCATGATGAACTTTGTCATCTGCAAATTTGTAGTTCATAAAAGATTTCCATGTATTACTTGAAAAAGGACATATCAGCCAATGAAAAATAAGCAGACATCCTTGGCAGCAGGATGGCCCAACCCTTGCATTTTACCTCTCCATTGAGCTGGAAGATGGAAGACCTTTCTCTCTGGAGGAGGAGGTTCAGTGTGGAGAACATTGGCAGGGTTGCTTGAAAGAAGTGGAGGTAAAAAGCCCCTGGAGGTTTTCCAGGGGCTTGGAAAAAGCACCCACCAGCCTTCTAAACCTTGGATGTTTCTCATCTGTAAATAAAAATAGGTTGTGCTTAAAAATACATATTTAGTCTGGTGTAATGCACCTGTACTACTGTCAATGAAATAAGCAACATACTTAGCTGGTAAGTGGCCCACACTGGAAAATATATATATATAACATCAATAGCAAACAAATTCTTGTATAACAGTAGAGCTGGTTGAATCACAAACCTGCCAGGTAACCTTTATGGCTGGTGCTTCCGGCGTGATGCCTCCGATCTTTCGAATATTCCGATCTAATATTACTTCTGACCTATAAGGCTGCCAAAATAATAAACATACACTGTTTGTTAATTGTCCAGAGGAGAACTGGCACCCCGACTGAGCCTGGTTTCTCCCAAGGTTTATTTTTCTCCATTAGGCCACCTGATGGAGTTTTGGTTCCTTGCCACTGTCGCCTTTGGCTTGCTCAGTTGGGGACACTAAATTTTCAAATAAATATCCAAATAAATTTAATTACTAAACTAAATTATTTACAGGAGCATTGTCAATAGAGAAACCTACAGTTTCTCCAAGGGATGTTACTTTCCTGCAATGTGTCATTGATTTTTTTTTTTTATAAATCACTTCAGCAGTTCCACAGCTCCGCCCACTGGTGGTGTACCTGTCATGGTGACATATCAAGGAATCTGTGCACAACTTTGTTGGTGTCAAATATTCTTACTGTGATGAGATTCATCTTCTCTAGACCTGTAACAATAAGGTGCATAACTAAACCTACATGTTATTCAAAAATGTTATGAGTGTACATGTAGAAAATATGCATGGATAAAAAAATACAAATTACTGGTAGTTGTTAAACTCATACCAGTATCATTTGAGCCATCTGTGACAAGTGTGAAGGGATTCTCTCTCATCTTCATCACCATTTCCTTCTTTAAATGAGGTGCCACTGCTTTATTTATGATGCATGTTATTTTGGTGCTTGTGCTCTTAAAGCTCTGAGCCGTGGGGGAGTCTCTAAAACATTCTTTGTACAAGGGGCTGAAATAGTCAGCACCATTGCAATGGCAACCTTCACCTCAGCCCTCCTGGTCTGCAACAGAAACAATTGATTAAATAACTCATAAAACATTAGATAAGTTTTCTTGGTAATATGTGTAATATGCCATTCATATTTTATTGGATGTGAATGGCATGAAGCGTCCTCAGTTGCTTCTGACTCCAAATGAGGAGGTGGTGGGTGAGTTGTGGCAGTAGCGTAGACCACCTTGACAGTTGATGTATGCAACGGTTGCAGTACTATCCATACTGTCCATATGTTGCAGTACTGTTGTACGTGGCCCCCCAGCCGGTGGCAGAAGCATCTCTGAAGACCACAGCATGCCTGGACACTTGTTCTAGGGGAACTCCTGTCCATAAAAATGAAGGGTCTGACCATGGGCCAAACGTTTGGTGACAGTGTGGGGTAATGGGAACCCAGTACGTGCCGCTCTGCCACACCCACTCGGCCATGAAGCCAGTGTTGAAGCGGCCTCATATGAAGCAATCCCAGCGACGTTACTGCGGCTGCCATATGCCCCAGGAGCCACTGACTGGACATACTTCTCCGTGAGCCAGTCGTCGAGGTAGTTGAGAATGCGAACTCCGTGTTCTCTCAGGGGAACAATGGCTGCCTCCACTACCTTTGTGAAGATGCAAGGTGACAGGGACAGCCCGAAGGGAAGGACTTTGTACTGATATGCCCGACCCTGAATCGCATAGCATCCCGAAGTGCGGCCTGAGTGTGTGGTGCAACACTTACCTGTCTCCACGGTTGGGCAAGGGGTTGGTGAGCAGGCTTGGTCGCGTTCTCGAGCCACACACTGCTGCCCGTTGGCGACTGGAGAGGGGAACGAGAGTGGCGAGGCATCGTGTTTGAATACACCACATTTACTGCAGCCAGCAGGTGCGAATATGACCGTGAACCACAACAGCCACATCCATGAGATCATTTAAATAGAACATATTATCATAAATTTTGCATTGACAGAATTTTCTGCCTTTCTATGTTTTCATAGTTATATGGTAGAGGGTGCTATGACATCTTATGAAAAAATACATAAACTCTGTATCAAAACACAGGCGGAAAAGAAGCAGAAACAAGTGATAGCATATGTAGCATATGTAAAATAACGCGATCATCAACATTAAATAACAGCATATAAATCAAAACTGCCTAACATTACTGAATGAAATGTTGACCCAGGACAAGGTATAGGACTGTAAAGCTTTGGGGGTCTTGATGGACTCGATCTACTCCATCTACATTTTGATCATTGTTCTGAATCCGATCCAGACTTATATTCATTCAAGTGTTGATAAAAATGCATTAAGCTAGAATAAAACATTTATTATTATTATTATTTAAAAGCATAGGGCCTGTTCTTTCTTTTGATATATTGCATGCTCAGATATTCTTATAACAAAATATTCTGGGGCTGGCGCTGAGTGGCAACTTAAAAAAAAAAAAAAAAAAACGCTGGCAGGGAAAGAGTTAAAAGCATCCCATTCTAATTATTGAGAACAAACATCTGCATTCACAAACATAAGCATCATAAAACATCTGAATGATATTCTAACACCTTAATATTTTATAGTAGCAAACGCTCTAAACATGACATTTTCCAAATAAAAAAAAAATAAAAAAAACTCAAGACAAATGTCTGGATGGTGTACAAGTGAGATACCGGCCCCTGATGCAATCCTTAGGGAAGGAAACTGCACTGGCCACTAGACCTATTAAAAACCCCTCTGTCACAATCCCACAGCTTTAAAATAAGGATAACGGTCAGTCTGCCTGTTTCATCACACACAAGTCCTTTTTCCAACACACTGGCAAATTTGAGCTTGGGTAGATTTTTATTGAAAATTTAAAGTTAGAATCACACAAAGTTAGAATAAAGTTAGAATCAGATGTTAGAATCACATAGTGTGAATAGCGTATATCTGGTAGCCACCCTGTTTTAATGACATGTCCTGTGGTATAGAAATCTGAAAGATTAATAGTGCTTTAAAGTCTTTTTCTCATTTTCTGTTATTGATTAAAACATATCTGCAGTTTATCTGATATTATCAAGAGCATGGCAATAACATGAAAAAGTTAATACCATAGAGGAACTTCTCTTCACAGTTGTTTTGCATGGCTCATCATGTTCTAAAACACAAGGTATATAAATCACAGTGGTTAATGCCATTTATTATGTGTACTATCAGTAGATCAGTTTGTTTAATAAATATGACAAATACCATACATATGACAATTTATACAATGAAACAAGTGTTAACCTAAAAATGTGCTTCTTATTTAAGTCAAAATTATTTAATGTCACTGAATCACCAACAAAAGTGCAGTGTAGTAATTGCAAATGTTGCATATGTTAGGCTTTGTGTCAAACCCTGGAACATTAAATACACACACACACACAATGGTTTTGCAGTCCTTTATTGGGAAATCAGCTTTTTTTTGGAGAGCAGTTTGTCGGTTTTTGCAATCTCATGTTTCCCAATCATACCTGAATTTGGGGGTTTTCAGGCTGATGGAAAACCGTAATCACTCACCCAAACAGTTGTGTGAAAAAAATCCTTAAACTGTGTTTATAGTTAAAATATTAGTTTTACCAACTTTTCTATACATTTAAATTATATTTCATAATGTTCTTCCCCAGAACTTTATTGAGAAATGACCAAAAACATTCTTATGTTAGTGCCCTGAAGCAATTCCGCAACTAAGACAAGAATTTTTCCACTCTGGAATTATAATGAATTTCTTCTCATGGTTAATCTAAAAAGCAAAAAAAAGATTTAAATCATACTTAACCCTTCATATTGTCACAGTTCTGTTTGTATTTTGGACTTTCAGTTGTGTTTCGATTTGTCACATGTTCTTTTGTCTCAGTTTCCCGTCTGTTTCCTTGATTACCTTCGTTAGTTCGTTTAGTTCAGCTGTGTCCAGTTAATTATCTCGTTTCTGTTTGCTATTTAAGTTCTTCCCTGTTCAATCATTCTTTGTCTGGTAACTGTTATGTTTGAGTGTGTTTTTCTTGTTGTTCATCCTTGTTCTTGAGGGTTCACATTAAAGTTTATGTTCAATTGAGATCTCCTGATTCTTCAGTTTGTTCCTGTGCTACACACTGTGACAGATTACCGAACCAAGACAGAAAGACAGCAGCAAGATAGGCATTCTGCTTACTCTATGTGACCCGGCTGACCTGCTTATTGAAATAGCACAAGATGGCTGGTCCATCGAGGTGTATGTTGAGGAGTTCCTTGACCTAGCCCACCTGGTGCCATGGGGTGATGGGACTCTGAACAGCATCTTTTGACCACATGCTCCCTGGCCCAATATCTTGATTATGTGCTGTGGCTGAGTGGTTCTTCCCTTATGTTGGTGAGGTTGATAAGGACACCACCACCACTCAGCCACAGTCACCCTGTTCCACTCCAGCCAAGATGACTGCCGCCATACCTTTGGCAACGTCACCAGAACCAGCAGAGGAAAACTGACTAATAGACATTTGGTTGGTTCCTGTGACATGTCCAGTCCCAGTCCAGAGTCCAGCGACGTCTCCTGCCCGTGACCAAAGTCCAGAGAGGGCTCCTCCTCCTGTCCCCAGTCCAGACAGATATTGTCACAGTTCTTTTTGTATTTTGGTCTTTCGGTTGTTTTGATTTGTCACATGTTCCTTTGTCTCAGTTTCCTGCCACTTGTTTGTTTCCTTGGTTACCTTTGTTAGTTAATTTAGTTCAGCTGTGTCCAGTTAATTCTCGTTTCTGTTTGCTATTTAAGTTCTTCCCTGTTCAATCATTCTTTGTCCAGTAACCGTTATGTTTGAGTGTTTTCCTTGCTGTTTATCCTTGTTCCTGAGAGTTTGCATTAAAGTTTATGTTCAGTTGAGATCTTCTGATTCTTCAGTTTGTTCCTGTGCTACACGCCGTGACACGTATTTAGCAACATCTGGACATTTGTAGTTAGGTATCCTATGTCAGAAAATAATATCTGTGATAAGTTTAGTGTTGTGATTCAGCTAATGTCACTTTCTTTTGTCTTGTCAGGTCTCAACATTTCAAAGAGTCCATACGCTTTATCCATGAGTGTCGACTTAATGGAGGGGCATGTCTTGTTCATTGGTGGGTTTTATATTTGTGTGGTATTATGGGTATTTTGATATGTGGTATGATGTGAACAGTATCTATAAGGATTAGTTTTAGAGCAACCATGGTATAATTGTAACATCTTGTTTGGCTTGCATCATTCAGCTTTTTTCCTTTACCAGTATTACAGTCTAGACTAGGGGTGTAACGATGTTCAAACTGAACCGAAAAACCGCAATACTCCACCCATGGTACAGACTGCGATACTCATGTCGAAACCGAGCGCGCCCCGCCCCCTGCTGCCCCGGCCTAGCTCTCACTTCACCTTATGCCACAATTTTTTTCCTTGATATTTGGTTAAATAGTAATTAGTAACTAATAAGAGTAACTTTTGTCTTCCAAGTGGATGTCACGTGACTTGGGTGATTGCTCAAGCTGCATGGTGGAAGGAAAAAGAGAGCAAGTCTCCCCATTTAGCCAGGTTGCAAGTCATGAAATAAAAGTACCAATAAATCATGTAACTGGTTTGACGTGTTAGCTGGGAAGGCATGCAGGTATGATGTTCATTCTGATCATCAGGAGCAGTTTTCATGTTTCATTAACAGTTCATGATGTATTGTGTTTTCGCCATGGTAACTATTGTTTCCATAACCCCAAAATGCCACTTTAGTTTCTCTTTTTTTATTTTGTATATTTTTAAATTAGTGTGGTGGCTACTTTATTGTATAAACAAACAGCTATTTAATAGCTTTAACTTATAGGCCTATTTATTCATCAGTATTAGTCATATTCATACAATTTCTGTGTTTAAGTAGGCTAAAGTGGGACATTACTTGTGTCAAACTTTTATTAAATACATTTTGCTTTTTTTTTTTTTTTAAATTATGTTAAATGGTAAAATTAGTAGATTATTTTTGACTAGTCTACAGTGGAGGCATTTTTCATTTTAGTTTACTCGGGTATGCTAACTGCTCTAAAGAAAATGTGAGGCCAATGTATAAAGTTAATAAGTTTAAATTATTGTTAAGTTAAAAGTGAATCTAGTGTTATTATTAATGCTGGTGCCATGAACCCTGCCTCCACAGCAAACAGAACCGAACCGTGGCTCCAAAACCGTGATATGAACTGATCCGTGGCATAGGTGTATCGTTACACCCCTAGTCTAGACAGGCCATTGTCTTTTTTTGACATAAGTTATACTACAGTCTGTGTAAATGAACATGATCCCCATGCCAAACAATGTGTCATTCATTATAATTCATGCTCTGACATGTTTAAACTCAACCTAACAAACCCTTTTCCTGCTACAGTCTTGCTGGGGTGTCTCGCAGTACCACCGTGGTGGTGGCTTACCTCATGACTGTCACCAGCTACAGCTGGGAAGAGTGTCTGACTGCAGTAAAAGCTGTGCGCTCATTTGTGGGCCCAAACTATGGCTTCCAGCAGCAGCTGCAAGAGTTCCAGAGGAAACAGGTGTCAGAGGTACATTCAGCATTTCATACACAGATTCTGCCTGGACACAGCTTTCAATCGGAGTTTGATATTTAGAACTGCCAAACGTGTAAAGATATACATGTATGTATGAATATGTTGGAGCCATATTAAAACTTTAAAAAAAAAAATGCTTTTCATGTCATTCTACACCAGTGTTTCTCAACAGGTCACAAAACCATTTTGAGTGGGTAGTCAAAAGAAACAACACAAAACATAATTCTAAATGTTTTTCTTATGCAAGACTTAATTTGAAAGACGGGCGTGAAAGCTGTTGTTTCTTCTGTCAGACGCATTTAAAGTAAAGAGTGCCTGAGAAAAATACATTGTCCTGATTCAGTATCTGCTGTCAGTTGTCAGGCTATATGTCAGTATCATTATTCTAAAGTTATTTTTGTAACTTGTTAATGGAAGCCTGTTTCCGCCACAATGGAGTAAAAAAATATGATTCTTTAAGTCATAATAATGAGAAACTTTATCATAATAATGACTTAACATCTCGTAGCTGTAGCATGGCGCAAGCACAAAGTTTCTCATTATTATGAGATGTTAAGTCATTATTACGAGAAAGTTTCACATTATGATTTGAATCATATTTTTTTACTCAATTGTGGCGGAAACAGGCTTTCATAGTATATCGCTTCACTATATATAAAGAGCAAATTAATTTACAAGCATGCAACATTGTAATTAGTCAGGAAATGAAATTACTTAACTGGTATGTTGTGTGTTAGATGGGAAGGATTTGCATGCAGGTATGATGTTCATTCTCATTCTCTTCATCAGCATCAGTGATGAGACTTACAGGAGTATGTTGTATTATGTACACAAACTTTTATTCTGCAACAACAATAGCCATTTTTCCACAGCCGGACCAAACCGTTCTCGTTGCTGAACCATTACATTCTGTGCTGATCCGGCCCATGATCCCCATGCCAAACATCTCATCAAACATCTCATCAGCATCAGTGAAAATTAGCCCATGATTTACTCATCCTCACGTTCTTCTTTCAGACGAATGCAATCTGAGTTATATTAAAAATTCCTCTATTATGGCACTGAATGGCTGTTTCTGTTTTGAAAACCATAAAAGTGCTTCACACGGATTTGGGGGGTTAATAAAGGCCTTCTGAAGCGAAGTGCTGTGCTTGTGTAAGAAAAGCATCCATATTTAAAACTTTACAAACTGTAATCTCTAACTTCCGCTAATTGTCGTACGTGCGTTGACGAGAGACTGGTGAGACTCACGAGAGAGCTCGTATTTCCCGCGTAAAAAGCAAATTGTACTCAAATTGTAACATTATTACAATCTTACCACTGTGAATCGGGCTAAGGTAAGGAGATAGTTTTGAACATTGGCTGATTATGTACTTGCTCAAATTGATTTTAGATAATTTTTAACCAAAAAAAGTAAAGTTAAGTGATGGTTCATTTCTGTTCATTAAAGTTATTAATTTAGTTCATTTATCTATATAGCCACTCTGGATGTCATCGCAAGCTCAGTTCCATTCTCATAAAATGACATCAATGCAGGCAGATCAATAATATTGTTGAATATTAAGTGTCCCCTACCTAAGCAATCCAAAAGCCAAAGGTGACAGTGGCAAGGAACCAAAACTCCATCAGGTGACAGAATGGTGAAAAAAACCTTGGGAGAAACCAGGCTCAGTTGGGCAGCCAGTTCTCTTCTGGCCAACAAATGAACAGTGTATGATTTATGATTCAGGCAGTATTACAGGTCAGAAGTCAGATTGGATCAGAATATTTATCCAGTTCTATCTGGTTGAAGATGGGTTTGTTGAGGATCAGTGCTACTGGCTGTCGTGTGAGCCCGCTACATAGTGTGCTACCGTGGGAGTTTTTGTGAAGTACAAGGGAATGGAAAGGAGCCTTGCCCACACTCCTGCCACCGAGGGTGAGTCATGGGTTTAGTCCCTCTCCCACCTCCTCTTCTGAAATCACCTGATTCCTCTGCCTAGCCTCCACTGCCTCCCGTCAGCCCCTCTGCTCCTCCTCGACCTCCCCTCTGTGATGTGGATCCACCTAGGGCCTTCCGTGAGCCAGCTACCCCTTGTGTGAGTGGATCCCCCGGGTCCACCTCCAGCCGCTGATGCTGTCGCTCAACCCTGGCTCATCGCTCCTCCCCCCCTCGACTCCACCTTGGACCATTGGCCCTACTGGCTCACTTGGCTCCCTCGGACCAATGGCCTGGGTCAGACGTCACCTCTACTATGCCACGGACCTGCAAGCTGTCCTCTGCACTACGGCTCTCGTCCCTCAGTCGCTCCAGTTCCAGGCCCTCCAGTACCCTGGTTCCACCTCGGGGGGGTCGTCGCTGCAACTACGTTCCGGCCACTGTAGCCTTCGAGTGGTCTTTGTGTGTGGTAAACTACTGATTCATGACAATTTCACTGTTCCTTGGTTCCTTGGCAAGGGCAGCATGCTCTTCCCCAAACACACAAAGCAAAACTGGTGTGTGTCATAGTCAGGCATGGGCCTTGAACACACCTCTTATCTTGCACGTCACTCAGTCTTCTTTTTCTCTTTTCTTTTTACAAGAGTGAGAGGAGAAAGAGAGAGCTTCACACACACAGACACACAGACACAGAATGGCTCTGAAGACAAAGAAACCTGAGTATGCATCTGTGGCACATCTAATTATAGCCTCTGACGAGTTCCAATGACGTCACCTTCTGAGGCTGTCAAGTTTGATGTCAATTTCAATGACGTGTTACACACATTTATTCACAGCTGGTCATACAAAGATGTATTCCCAAAGCGCTGATTCAGTGCAGCATCAAGTGTAGCTTTTGAAAGGGAACTAAATTAATTTCACTTATGTAAATTTAACAAACAAGTAAGAAATGACTTGTCACTGGCATTAGCGCAATCACTGCTTATCAATAGTCAATAGCCTTATTCAGACGGTAATTGTTTCTCATGGGGGTCGTAAGTTGTTTTCAACATTTACAGGGGCTAGTCAGTGATTTTATTGTTTTTCTCCCACCACCCGTGTAAAAATCCCCGGCCAAATTACCTACTGTTTTTTTTTGACAAACACCAAGGTTGTGTGGTAATTTAATTGCTGTCCGAATCCACATCTGAGTTTTCAATAAGAGATCACTTCAAAATTCGCTGTTTATATCCTTTTTGACCACTGCCGAGCAGCGTACAGTTGCGCTTCGCTGTAATTTGGATGCATTTTAAAGAACTAGCCTGCACTTTTATTACTGAAATGCTGGAAAGTATTTACAAGAACAATATTTCATCACCGCTCAAGAGAAAAAGAAAAGCACATAAACATTTGAAATGGGCCGTTATTACAGGCAAGGCAAGGCAAGTTTATTTATATAGCACATTTCATACACAATGGCAATTCAAAGTGCTTTACATAGAAAATGAAATTAAAATAGTGATAACATAAGAAATAAGAATACCATGTGTAAGAATTAAAAATAAAAACAAGGATAATTAAAACAGTTGTAAAGAGAATTAAAAAAAATTAAAATAAAATGATGATAAATAGATCCCTATCTGCCTGATTTTCTAAATTCGGGTACCCCTTTCTGAGATGGAAGAGATGGAGCAGGTTCGCAATGTCTCCTGGACCTTACAAGTCGGTCCAAGATGGGCTCCTGTAGGGGACCGCAGGGCCTCCCCTTTCTTGAGTACGCTTCTTTGCACTGTCTGCTACCACAAGCAGAAGCACACTGCTCTCCTTTTCCAATCCCTTCCAGTCAGACAGCCCTAACCAAAAATAATAATCAACAGATGCATAAGAAATAGAAATATACAGTTGTAAAGAGAATTAAAAATAATAAAATGATGATATATAGATAAAATAACAATAACCAAAGATTAGAACAAAGGTAAACTAAAACAGTTATAAAAATAATAAAAAGATGATGCATAGATTAGATAAGAGCGAATCAGTCGGACGTACAGTGGCACAGCTAAACAGATGTGTTTTGAGTCTGGATTTGAATGTGGCTACTGTTGGAAGCTGGTTCCAGCTGCGGCTGGCATAATAGCTAAAAGCAGACTCTCCTTGCTTTGAGTGAACCCTTGGTATTTCTAACTGACTTGATCCTGATGATCTGAGTGATCTGTTGGGTTTGTATTTAATCAGCATATCTGCAATGTATTGAGGTCCTAGGTCATTGAGTGATTTATAAACAAGTAATAGTACTTTAAAATCGACCCTAAATGTAACTGGAAGCCAGTGTAAAGACTTGAGGACTGGCGTGATATGGTCATATTTTCTGGTTCTGCTCAGAATCCTGGCAGCAGCGTTCTGTATGAGCTGCAGCTGTCTAATGGTCTTTTTGGGAAGGCCGGTGAGAAGACCATTACAATAGTCTACCCTGCTGGTGATGAAGGCATGAACGAGTTTCTCTAAGTCTTGCCTGGAAACAAAGCATCTAATTCTTGCGATATTTTTCAGATGATAGTATGCTGATTTAGTTATTGCTTTGACATGACAACTGAAACTTTCCTGTAGCTCAAACAATAGAGCGTGGCGCTAGCAACACCAAGGTCATGGGCTCGACTCTCAGGAAAAGCAAGAACTGACAAAATGTAAAATGTGTACCTTGAATGGAATGTAAGTCGCTTTGGATAAAAGCGTCTGCCAAATGCATAAATGTAAATGTAAATGAAACTCAGGTCTGACTCCAAAATCACAAATTGATTTTTTGTTTTTAGACCTTTAGACTCAAGATATGCGTTCACCTTGAAAATTTCATCTTTATTTCCAAATGTAGTGATTTCAGTTTTGTCTTTATTTAACTGAAGAAAGTTTTGGCACATCCAACTGTTAACTTCATCAATGCATATTAGGTGATAGTGCTAAGTAGATCTGAGTGTCGTCAGCATAGCTGTGGTAAGCAATTTTGTTATTTTTCATTATTTGGCTCAATGGCAGAATATACAGGTTGAATAGGAGTGGTGCAAGAATTGACCCTTGTGGGACTTCACATGTCATGGATGTCCACTCAGACTTATGGTCACCTATACTCACATAATAACCTCTCCCTTCTAAGTATGACCTGAACCATTTGAGTACCATCCCAGAAAGCCCGACCCAGTTTTCCAGCCTGTCAAGAAGTATGTTGTGGTCAACAGTGTTGAATGCAGCACTGAGGTCGAGTAGTACCAGAATTGATGTTTTGCCTGTATCTGTATTGAAGCGAATATCATTTATTATTTTTATGAGCGCTGTCTCAGTGCTGTGATGCGGTCGGAAACCAGATTAAAAATTGGCAAAGTATCCGTTTGAGCTTAAGAATTTGTTCAGCTGACTGAAAACTACTTTTTCAATGATCTTGCCTATGAAGGGGAGATTTGAGATTGGTCTGTAGTTGCTCAATATGGAGTTATCCAGATTTCTCTTTTTCAGGAGAGGCTTAACTTTTGCGGTTTTAAGGGAGTTTGGAAAAGTCCCATAAAGAAGTGAGGAGTTTACCACTTCTAGGAGATCTGCTTCTAAACAGTTAAACACACTTTTGAAAAAAGATGTGGGGAGTGTGTCAAGGGCGCAGGTTGATGTTTTAAGGTGCCGTACCGTTTCTTCAAAAATTTTACCATCAATTGCTTCGAAATCAGACATAGTAACTTTCTGAGGTTGTGGTCTGATCTGTCTAACCCCAGAGCAACTCAAGGATGTGCTGATCGCCTTTCTGATATTATTGATTTTCTCGGAGAAGAAGGAAGCAAACTCACTGCATTTGCTGTCTGAGAGCATTTCTCTGGGAATGTGACTCAGGGGGTTTGTTAGTCTCTCTACAGTAGCAAAAAGAGTGCGCGTGTTGTTTATAATATTTGAGAAGAAGGTCTGTCTAGCTTTGCCAGTTGCACATTGAAAGCCTGAAGGCTGTCTTTATAGATGTTATAATGGACTACAAGTTTTGTCTTCCGCCACATGCCTTCAGCTCTCCTGCATTGTCTTTTCATTATTTGCACTGCTGTTGAGTTTCTCCAAGGTGCTTTTTGTCTGCCACTCTTTTTCCTGACTTTCAGTTGAGCAATATCATCAATTACACTCTTAACTTTTGAGTTAAAAGAGTCAAGGAGAAAATCAACAGAGTCTGCAGATATGCTTGGTGTTAGAGATATAGCCTTCATAAACAGCACATTAGTGTTCTCATTTAAGCATCTCTTTTTGACAGAGACAGATCTAGCTTCAATGGCAGGAGAGATCAATATATCAAAGAAAATACAGAAATGATCAGACAGTGCCACATCCTTAATAACAATAGATGAAATGTTTAGACCCTTACTGATAAGTAAATCTAGAGTGTGTCCACAATTGTGTGTGGGTCCATGTACATGCTGAGTCAAATCAAAAGTGTTAAGAACAGTCATGAGCTCTTTTGTTGTACTGGATTCAGCATTATCTATGTGAATGTTAAAATCCCCAGCAATAGCAAAACAGTCAAACTCTGAGGAAATTGTTGATAACAGCTCTGTAAAGTCCTCAACAAAGGCTGGAGAGTATTTTGGAGGCCTGTAAATAATGATAAGCAAGATGCGTGGAGCACCTTTTAACACAATACCCAGATATTCGAAAGACAAATAATCACCAAATGATACTTGCTTACATTGATAGACATCTTTAAAAAGAGCAGCAACACCTCCACCTCTCCTAACCGCTCTGCAGACACTCATAAAAGTAAAGTTAGGAGGGGCTGTTTCATTGAGGACTGTTGCACTGCAGCTGTCTTCTAGCCACGTTTCATTTAGAAGCATAAAATCTAGGTTGTTTGTGGTTAAGTCGTTGACTAGAAATGATTTGTTCTTAATTGAACGGATGTTTAAAACTTAACAGTATTAAATTTTTCCCCCACAGTAGTCTTAGTTTGACATGTAACAGGCAGCAGATTAGATGGGTTTGCTATACGGCCTGAGAAGGCCTTAGATTTTCTATCACGTAATAGAACAGAAATATAAAAAACAACAGGCACACTGGGTTCCCGCTTGTTCTGTAAACATTTGATAAAGTCACTGTTATCATAGCGGGGACCCAATACAAATCACTGAGAGCTGGTATCAGTTGTTTTTGGTTCACCTACAACAGATGGAAGAGGGTGTGGGCCCTGGCGTTGTGACCGAAGAAATCTCACAGGAAGGGAAGGGTGAGCTGGGCCCACAGGCTTTGGTGGTTGTGGGGCTCGACGCTTTTTGGTTGATATCTGGGGGCTCGCAGCGATCGAGTGTGATAGTCTGGTTCCAGCATATACCAGTTCCTCCATTTTCTCTGAGAAGAGGATGCTGGAGAGAGGAATAACATGTCTGGTGAGGGGGGGCTGTTGCTCTGGTGTTATCGGAAGCTGAAATATGTTATCCTGGCTTCCCTGGCCATTTTCCAGAAAGTCATCCTTGGGTGCTGAATCTTGGAGCAGTTCTAATCCGTCACAGTCTATCTGTAGTGAGCTCTGTGGGCAGGGCTCAGCTGGGAGTGTGTCCGTGAGCAGTGGTTGTTGTGGCTGTGTGGTGTTATCATTGACCTTGTGGGGTGTGTCATGTCCATTCAGGTGCTGAAATGAAGTCCTGTGGTCGTCCATACTCTATACAGGTGTGTTTGTGCCATCCAGGTTGAGTGGGTTGGCACACCCAGCTGAAGGATGATGAAGGGAAAAATAAATATTGTCCTTTAGCACTCTTGTACCAAGTTTGTTTGGGTGGAGGCCATTTGATGTAAACCGTTGTCTCTGACTCCAGAAGAGATTGAAGTTGTCGATGAAGTTCACTCCCTTCATGTTGCAGGTTTTTTGCAGCCATGTATTAAGCCCAAGCAATCGTGAGAACCTATTTGTTCCCCTTGCTGGAATTGGTCCACTGATAAACGGCTGAACTTTCAGTTTTCTAATTGTTTCAAAAAGTTCATTGAAATCCCTCTTAAGGAGTTCTGACTGCTCTCTCTGAATATCGTTCTTCCCCACATGAATAAGTCGATTTGCAGTCTTATGTTTCATCAGAATGTTCTGAAGTTCCCTGTTTACATCAGAAACTGTTGCTTGTGGAAGGCAGCACACAGTTGTATCCCTGCTGCTAATGTTTCTGACTGTGGAGTCACCCACTATCAGAGTCCTGGGCTCGGCTGCGCTCTGAGCTGAGTACCGCTGTCTGCTCGACCTTGAGCGCCTGTTAGCATCAGTGTTATCTGCGGGCTGATTCGATCTGTGTTCGATCACATTCATCACATTTGGGGATTCCTCACCCACATTCATTAATACTTCAAATCTGTTTTCAAGATGTATAGTTGGTGGTAGGAAACCAGTGTTTGCAATCCTTATGTCTGGGTTAGAGCATGCTACTGCAGCAATATGTGATGCTCGTGACAATCTGATGTCTCGAGTGCCTTTGGGTCTTGCTCCCTGTTTGTGCCATCGATTAGTGTGTTGATCAGTTACGTGTTTCTCTACACTCATTTTGGCCTATAATGCGATTGTCTTCCTATTTAAACAGGAGATTTAAATAATTAAATAATAATTAGGATATAATTTTCCTATTATTAAATTAAATATGCTTGGAATAATAAAAGATTCATATGACATTTTATTTACAGCAGGCAATCATGTGACTGACCACGCGAGCAGCACTTTTCCTGGGGGTTCGTAGGATCACAAAACATGCTCCTCCCTTGTGAATAAATCGCCATCCGAATGCACAAGTTTTATCACTGAGGTGGCAAGCAAACTTATTTTTATGGACATCCACATGAGAAACAATTACCGTCTAAATAGGGCTATTGTAGTGTTTACCTTCATGCAGTCTACTCATCAACACAATGGTAACCTCAAAAATTTCAACAACAGAAACTCTATTAAATGTCAAAGATAATAGTCAATAATAGATAATAATATCTAGATAATAATAGATAATAGAATAAATTCATATGACATTTTATTTACATGCCAGTCACTAAATTTTCAACTAAATATCCAAATAAATTGAATTACTAAACTAAATTGACTATATCAACTAAATTACTGATCGGCCCATATTGTCACTATATGATAATTCAAATGAGCTGACATCACTGCTTTCTCCAGAGCAACTGTACAGCCGAATCAAATTCTGTTGCATTATTTTCCTGTTTAACACTGTGAAGCTGCTTTGAAACAATCTGCATTGTAAAAAGCGCTATATAAATAAAGTTGACTTGACAATCATGTGACTGACCACGTGAGCAGTACATTAAAAAAAATTCAACAACAGAAACTCTATTAAATGTCATTGATAAATGTCAAACACTAACAGTTCTTTCCCTTCACTAAAAAATAAATAAAATAACATTTTAATATCAACATTTATTCTCCTTTTCCAGCCCTAAAGCATGATTTGAACTAGAAATACACTTCACAATTTTCAAATTTATCAAGACAATTTCATTGTTACTACAACTTAGTTTAAAAATGTAAAAAAAGAAAAAGAAAAAAAAGATCAACATTATTATGTCAACAGACCTCAACAAAATAATGTTTGCAACTTAAAAGGTTTAATTAAATCAATAAATTATAAATTGTAACTTGCAACCATGTATCAGGAGTTTATTTAGGGAAAACTCCTAGTTAAAAGTGAATATGTATACCCTAATCTAAAGTGTGACCACTGACACATTTGTATTACATTCCAAGGATCTGAAAATGAAAACATATCCGTACCTGCTGGGCCGGATCAGCACAGAATGGAATGGTTCAGCAACGAGAACGGTTTGGTCCAGCTGTGGAAAAATGGCTATTGTTGTTGCAGAATAAAAGTTTGTGTACATAATACAACATACTCCTGTAAGTCTCATCAGCCACCTTTATTCATCTCCTCATATTCTTGTGAAAACAGAAAATTCCCCAGAAACAGCAGTAAAGGGGTTTGGTTGGTCTCCATGTTTCTGTATGCCTCCAGGTCAGTGACAAGATTTATTAGCTTTATTTTGTTATTTTATTATGACACTGGCCATACTTAACAGTTTTGTATGATAGCAACTTGCTCTCTATTCCTGGCAGCTTTATCTCAGGTCCACTGGCAAATCAGCACGAAACAAGATCAACTGTACTACTGTATTTTCACATGTTTCAGAGTTAAATTAAAGAGTTAATTTTTTTTTTTTTTTAAGAAACGGTCTTTAGGTCTTGTTTAGGCTGCATTAACTCAGCCGGAACCGGGAACACTTCCCATAACACCTGGTGTACTTGTTACATCATAAGAAGAATGGCATCTACGCTAGTATTAGTCTCTGTGTTTATCTCGAGGTTTACAGTAGTCTGCCGGATCCGGGCCATATCCAGATCAGATGGTGGACCTGTGCCTAGATAGCCAATAACGCAGCCCTGAAGTGTCAGCAGAGATGTGTCTACTAGATAATCCCCTGTGAAGACCTCCTTCACTTCACTTTCCCCCTGTACAGATGAAAACGTTATTGAAATGATCGGAAACAACTAAAAAACACTGTATCGCTTCAAAACTATTTCAAGGTTTGCGTTCTCTAGCCGCCGGGCGCTGTTGCTATGCGGATGAGCTGCCGGAACGCATTGAGAATGTTCTATTTTGGTTAAAAATGGTGTCGTGTAAGTGGCCCCAAAGTAAATAACTAATTATTTCTTACAACAGAAAGGAATCAATCAAAAACTTACTTTAGCTGGACAATAACGTTTTTCTAGAGCTGCTGTATAGCCAAAACAATCTCTCTTCCATTAATTTTCTATTATCACTGTAAAGCTGCTTTGAAACACTCTATATTGTAAAAAGTGCTATATAAATGAAGGTGACTTGACTGACTTGACTTCAGTTGTGGATTGGATTGTGAAAAGTGGCATCTGCGTACTGGAATGGAGGCAGATATAAATGAGATGAATAGCATTACAGTCTTGCATATTCTAGAAAAGTAGAAGTAAGTCACAGGAAGAGGAAGTTATGACATTTTGATTAAAGATTAGGAGGTCAAAAAAGTATAAAAGGATATGCATGGATGAATCATTTGGGAAAACAAAACAGTATCAGCATCTTGGTAAATTTCATACCACGTGTAAATATGCATTAAGGCTCTTGCACATTATCAAGAGTTACAGTAGTAAGTTACTATGAATAAAAAGGACATTATAGATTATGTAGGGTGTGCATGTCACAGTCATATTTCTCATAAGCATAACACGGAATAAGCGGAACACCCCTTTAATGTGGTTGCACCCAACTAAACAGGTGAGGCTATATAGCATTTTGCAGACTAGTAGGTTACACATTTGATACAATGCAAAATCATTGCCATGAATGCAGTGATTGTGATTTAGTGCAGTGTTTAAATGAGCATTTAGGGCATTTAATGTGAAACCCAAAGAATATAAACATGCTGGTTCTTCAGGAAATGTTTTGACTTGATCAGAAAGGAGATTTTCTACCCTCGTGGATATCAACATGCTTTCAGTTTTATCTCTAGCTTAAGTCATAACTGTGTTGCAAACAGTACAAGGAAGACACACAGAGGAAGTTTTCCAGAACTAGAGCCGTCACTTCCACAGTTTGCTGAAAATTGCCTCATTGATCAATGCTAAAAGTTTGCTTTTTCTCCAGATCATTAGCTGCATTGTTCATCTTTTCTGATTTGTTTTCTGTTTGTCACAAATGGCAGAACTGTTCGTGGTTTTGGAGGCCTGTCTACATTGGTTTTTTTTGTATGAGTATTTTTACATTTGTTCTGTAAAGGTGTGAAGGGGGTTTTCCTGTTGCAGTTCCAGTGTGTGTTGCCGCCACACATCAGAACAGATGTGTGATCTTAAAGTGACTGTAAAATGAACTGGAACAATAGTTCAACTTCACATTGGAGGATGAGGGGGTAAATGAATGAATAAGGGGAACTCAGGTTTGAGGGGGATTTGCTGATATTGCATTAGTTCAGCACTGCTTATCACGTGAATGTCATTAATGCAAGAAGCTTGCAACATGAGCCTCTGAACTCAGAAAATATGATTAATGTCTCTGTAATGGTAGTTCATTCGTCAGGCTCTGATTTTAGAGAACAATAGCTTATTAAAGGGGATTTACTATATTACTGGGCATTTTTTTTATGGTGTGACAACAAGTTGCCTGAGTAGAATACAACATTCTACTAAAACATATCAGCGGTCTTTGTCTTACTGGCAGCGTACAAATGAGGACTATACAAAACAGTTTATTCAAGCATTCTATTATACTTCTTATAAACTAAAAACAAGAGAGTATACTTTTAATCTATTTTATGTTCAAATCAGCTATATTGACGTATACTATGGAGCCCCTAATGACACATGGTCATGGAAGGAAAATTATATGTCAAAAGGTTTTGTGGGAAAAAAAAAAGGTTTTGTGATCCAACGCAAAGTTTCTTGGGGAACACAAAAGCATTATTTATATTTTTTCCTTTTATATTTATATTATTTTATATTGTTTTGGCCATTCATTTACACGACAACAACATTTTAGGGGCCTGAAAACACAAACTTTTGAAAACTTACGAAAAAAGCACAACTGGCGTAACTATGACGTCGGACGGAGCATAAGCATTTTGAACTGCGAGAGGCATTACACTTACTTTGTAAGTTGAAGCTAGATATTTTACTTTAAAAAGTTTTAAATATGGATATTTATCTTACACAAACCCATCAATTCGCTTCAGAAGACCTTTATTAACCCCCTGGAGCCATGTGGATTACTTTTATAATGGATAGATGCACTTTTTTGAGCTTCACATTTTGGGCTGCCATTCACTGCCATTAATGCTTGGAAGAGCCAGGACATTTTTTTATATAACTTTGGTTGTATTCGTCTGAAAGAAGAATGTCATATACACCTAGGATGGCTTGAGGGTGAGTAAATCATGGGGCAATTTTCATTTCCAAAACAGCAGTATGCGTGCAAGCGTGAACCACTAGTGTTTCTTCTTGCTGCGTATCTTTTACTGTCTATGGTATCTGCCACTGCAACAGATTTCTCCCTGAGACCAGAGTGCGGCGCCACGCCTTCCCGTCTTACTGGCAGCTGGTGAGATCACTGGAGTTAAGGATATTTTTGGTTTATAATGTGATATACAGGGTTTTTCCTGCATAGAGAATTAAGAGCTGGCCACCATCGTCAAATTTCTTGCTGCCTCCGTCTGTCGACAAAACTCAGACAGGCAGTCACATGCTCAGATTAGGCCTGTCGTGATAATTAAATAATCATCAGAAATATATTGTCACATGATCCTCTTCAGCAATCATTTTTATATTATGATTTGCTGGTACAAAGTCATCTAAAGCCATTCCATAGCTGAATGTGAGGGACAGAAGAATGGATTAATGATATTAAGTAGAGGATCTATGACCTCTGGAAGCATCACTTTTAGTAGCTTAGTCGGTATAGGGTTGAGTATACATGTTGTTGATTTAGATGATTTAACGAGCCAATTCTTCCTCTCCTATAGCAGTGAATGAGTGGAATGTTTGATACTACGATACACTGTCTGATGCGATACTGTAGTAGATGGTTGCATAGTTATATATTTTTTCCTAATATTATCAATCTTGCATGTAAAGAAGTTCATAGAGTCATTACAGCTGTGTTGTTTGCAAACGTCAGAAGTTGAAGTTTTATTTCTTGTTAATTTAGCCACTGTATCAAATAAATACCTAGGGTTGTGTTTGTTTTCTTCTAAGAGAGTCGAGAAATAAGCAGATCTAGCAGTTTTTAAGGCCTTTGTGTACGCAGTCATGCTCTCTCTCCATGAAATGCAAACCCCTGCAAAATGCTCCATTTGTCTGGCTGCTGTTTTAAGGGCCGGGTGTGCTCGTTGTACCACGCCGTTGGATATTTTCTTTAATCTTCTGTAAGCGCAGAGCAACTGTGTCTAAAGTGCTGGAAAAGAGAGAGTCAATAGTTTCTGTTGCAACATCGAGTTCCTCTAGGCTATCTGGGATGCTGAAGAGATGAGATTATTTACAAAGCAATCTTTAGTGGCAGCGGTGGTAGTCCTGCCATATTTGAAATGAGGGGACGGCTTTGCAGCCTTTGCTAAATTGTTCATCTGTATTATATCTGTTTTTTATTTGTTAAACATCAATTACATTTTTACCCTTAAATGGGTTCGAGGGTTTTTTGTATTTACTAATTCGGGGAACAGACACATCCTCTATGTGATAATATCTAGGTGCGAATGTCTTCTGTCGGAAGTTAGTATAGTGCTTAGTGGAATGTGGTAGTTCACTATTAGCCAATCAATAACTAACATTTTTTTCATAACTCCCAGAGGACTACTAAGAACTACTATATTAGGGATGGCTCGATACCACAATTTTGGCTTCGGTACAGTACCACAATCTAATACCGAAGTACTGATATTAAATTAATACCATACAGGGTCTGAATTTTGGTGCAGGTATTGCGCATAATTTTACTTATTCTCGCAGGTTTTACGCTTATAATGCAAATGTTTATTAGTAAATTAATCAACACAGATTATCACATCAAATCAGTCATTTGAAAACTTTCTTGTGAGAAGTAATTTCAGTAATACTGCATGTCTCTCTTCTCAATCTCTCAAAATGAGCAAATTGCTTCTGGTTTCAAAAGACATCACACCTGCACTATAAAAGCAATCTGCACGCTCATTTGGGACAGCTGACGGAAATCATTTGACCACGTCTTTTTAAACCTTGCCAATTTTAACATGCTAGCGATAGCATTTCGTAATACATGGGATGAGAGCTCTTTGAGAGTTTTTGTGCTCGTACCAACAACACACACACAAGCCGAATGTAAAGAGCTTGCGCATTCCAAATTAAGTCAAATACACACAAAATTATGTCATAATGTCCATCTTTAGTGAGTATTCACATAAAACACAGTCGGTTATGTCTTACGTGAATGTAAATAGTGCAAAAGAATGCGTCATGGCGTGTAATAATAGTATATCGGATAGGCTTAGTGACAGGGACAGCCATGCTGTTGTTACTAAATACCTTTTTTATCTTTAATTGTAAGGATTTACCTGTAATGTAGGCCTATAAATAGTGAAGACTATCCAGTGTTATTTTAAATTTTAAATTTATTATTTACCAGAATAGCCTACTACTGTTACCTAAACTTATGTGCAAATATTATGAGATCTAAACGTCATTGGTTAAAACGAATGCTGGAGATTTTGTGATAATATAAAGGCGAGACACTACAGGTGAATAGGGAATTTTTTTAAATTACAAGATATCACTGTGAAACTTCTCCAGTTTATTACTGGCATAAACATAAGAAAAAATGTATTACAAGTTTTGTGTAAATTAATGTTTTAATATGCAAATTAGGTCTTGTATACTTAAATATACGCTCATTTGCATACATTTTCAAAAACAAAATCTGGAAATTGGAAAGGACCAGGTTTAAAATTATTGGTTCTATTTGTTGACATATTAGATGAGAAGGCTTTTACAGAGGGGATTCTGGATATCTTATTTTGTGCTTTAGTAAATTAAAGAAAACTGACAATAGCCTTAAAAAAATCTATTTTCGCCATGTATTTTTGGAGTAAAAGGATCTATAACTCAGGATAGGAATGATATATCAACAAATCCCTCTGTAAAAGCCTTCAGAATATAGTTAAGTATAAGACTGGAAAAGTTGGTGCTTGTACGTGCTACTGGAGTGGATATATCTGACTCTGAGTGTGAGAAAAAACTCATTTTGAGAAAACGGCCTTTAAAGTTTTATATTGTATAATTGTATACATTTCTATGAAACCCCCAACCTACAAACAAAATATATATTCAGTTCATTAATATCAGTAGTTTATAATATTTAAAACATATTCAAATTGATAAATTAATAAATTATTAATAGCAATAGCCTTAAGCTGAGCAAACTTAACAAACACACATAACAACAGTCACAAAAACTGCAAAAAAAAAAACTGTCCCTGTTTGTTGTATGTCCATCTATAACTATTTGAATCTAATTCTGACGGGGTTTCATCTGTTGTTTTTTACTTTCTTTTTACTAGCTCTTGCTACTTGGTCTTTTCTGTGAACGTTTGGGGTGGGATGGGGTGGGCGACGATACCTCCATACTGAAGTCCATCAGCCAGCCCTCAGTCGCTAATTACACCAATATACCATCGGCCACCGATGTTGCGGGCTCACACCCTTGGTCAGATTCACTGGGGAACTCCTCTTTAGATATCCACGAACACAGTATTTCATAGTAAACACTCAGTAAACACTGGTCTAAATATTCATCATCTTACAGTGTAACCACTCATACTACTTTTATATTGTACTGTTTATTATAGAGCAGAGAAAACCAGCACTCTAGGACCGAACTTCCCTACCCCTGAAACTAGTACAATGTGAAGTTTATGCAACAATAACTATAGTAAATTCCTTACCTCCACTGGATCTATCGCATTCTTCTTCTGAAGTAAATCCTAAGCTTATTCCTCACAGCGCGTCTTCCAAACTCGATGAAAGGGATGATGAAACTGATTGTTTACTAAGGTAATGGTGGCGTTTTCAGGTTTGTGTGCCTCACACGTGGATAATTTGCGCATCAAAGGCTGTGTAGCGTGTGTGTGCGGTCACATTAAAGATAATGAGCAGACGCTTGAGAAACTAAACCTTGCATTGGTTTCATATGGATTACATAAACAGAGAATATTTGTTTTTGATATAAATTAATTTAAAAGTATTCACTGAGTTCTTTTTCAGATGCGTTTCAGAATGGACTTCACTGAGAGAGAGACAGCAGAACGTGCATCATGTTTGTTTTCTTTATTGTACGAAAAGCACAACATTTAGTTTTTATTGTGAGTGTACACAAAATAGACACTTAACAGTTTCAAATGATTTATAACACTTATCTGTATGACAAAAATCGACTGCGTTATTTGAGTCTCTTTCACACTGATAAGAAAAAAGCGAGGTGGTCGCGCTGGTGAGACCTCTGACTCTTGGGAGTTAAATAAAAAGTGCTTTGTTCTTGAATCGCCTTCTTTCTGAGGAAAGGAGGATGATCGGCCAACTCCTGCTGCTCTAGTTCTGAGGTTGATGAGGCACTGCACAAGCTAAGTGTTTGGGGATCCGATGTCGAGTTAGAGGCTATGGTGAATGAGTTGACAGATTTTTCCATACACCTTCAATGTGGAGAGGGACAGCCCTGCGGAGAATCACTCCTGCAGGAACTCCAGCACTGTAACCACCGGGCAGTTAACTGGGTCCCACTGGCGATCTCCACCCCGTGATGTGAATAATTCACCTCAAGATATACAGTTTCCTTGTGGACGGAGCTCTGGAGTGATATACGGTCTCAACAACCTCGGCTGAGATACCTGAACTTATGAGTTGGGCCCCCTCAGAGGCCAGGCCCACAGTTTCACACTCCTGGCGGGGGTGATGATCAAACTGCTCACCTGAGAGCGAAGGTTCCTACTGAACGGAATCTCCAGCGGAGAGCCATCCAGAAGAGAAACTAGGTCAGAGCCCTACTTGGGCCAGCCAGTACGGGGCTATTAATAACCCAATCGGGGAAAGGTGTACAGGGGTGGCCTCGGCCACTCCTGTACCATGGTGTCCAGTCCCGGAGGAGTTGGATAACCACATGAGCTCCGCCACCTCGGTGTGGAGTCTCCATTCCCCGGGCCTCGGCCCCTGCCTCAATAGGATGTCCGCTTCCTGGAATTATATATATGCAACCACCGAAATGTCATCGTTAACTTGAACAAGCACATGGTGGCCCCTGAGGTATGGCAGGAAGTGCTTCAGAACCCGAAACACCACCATCATTTCTAGGCGATTATGTGCCATGAGAGCTGATGGTCCTGCCACGGACCCTGAGTTGAGCGACCACTCATGATCACTCCCCCAGCCTGCAAAGGAAAACTCTGTTATAGCGTAATGCGACGAACATGAGTCCCCAACACCGGCCTTTGGGACATAAACCAAGGATCTTTCCACCTGACTAAAGCACGAAGGCATCGACCGCATGACTTCAATCATGCAGACTTCAACTCCCACACACTCTGGGGTGACAAAACTAGACCTAAGGGAAGTAGCCGATATTGGTACGCTTCTCCCCCGAAAGCGAACCTCAGAGACCTCCTGCGTTATAGAAGGATGAATACCATCCTTCTTTGGCATAATGAAGTAACGGCTGTAAAACCCTGACTCCCTGCTGGGAGGAGGACCCTTTTATAGCCTCCTTTCGCAGAAGAGTCTTTACTTCCTGTGCCAAACCAGAGCCTGCTTCTGCCAGACCAATCAAGATGTATATGGCAGATTTTCTTCTTTTCACCAACAAATCTCTATTGGTACCAGTCCCTCAAGACTGACCTCTGGTATACTGCGAACAGCAAGTGCCCTGAAGCGGCAAACCAGCAGGGAACAACTGGACTGCTCAAGGACCCTCCTCGGAGGGGGCGCGCATCCCAGGACCACCACTATAATGAGGTGAACACCACCTTCCTACGGAGGGGACAACCCTCAGAAGCCTGACATTGTCAAAATTCTCAAGCCAGAAAGAAATATGATTTAATTTGTCAAAATTAAATGCATTCAAAACCACTCAGCTTTTCATAGGCTGAATATCCATATTAGGATGTAGAATGCAAAAAGAATCATGACATGAACATAGGAACAGAGAGAAAGGGCTTTTCTTTTTCCCTTTTCCCCCGCATATATATAAATTGCTCGGATACATAATCTACATGTTGCCTCAGCAAACACGAGATCCGCCCATTACATTCTTAGCAGACTGTGATCTACGCGCTGCCTCGGCAAAACGCGAGATCCAAGCCACTATATTGCTTAATGTCTCTGCGCTTCACTCGGGGCGGAAGGAACCACAAAGCGTGCTTACAACCCTGAGTTGAAACACTGGACCCGGCAGGTGAAGGCAGAGAAAGGGCGATGCCTGTCTCTAACCTCTCTGCCGGACCCCTTTTGCGATCCCTGCGACTGAAGCCGCCGCTCTGCCTCGGCAGAAGCGACCTGAGCCGCGGGGAACGCGAGCCGAAGCGCCCTCTTCGAAGAGCGCCCGACGGCTTAAAGGCAAATAGTCAACACACATAGAATATGCATCCCCACCCGTAATGAAATGAGGGCAGGGATAAACACATCCTGTGAATTGCTGTCACATTCGTTTTACTTTTATGTTTTTCTCTTTTACAAGAACAAAGGTGGAAAACTCCTGCCTAACTTTTTCTAAAGACAGACAAAACACCAGTTTTACAGACAAGATTCACACAGAGTGCTTACTGAAGGCACAGAAGCTAGTATCTGTTTATGTTCACGGGTGCTTTATAGTTTCCGGGTCTATGATGTCACCCGCCTATGACGTTCCGTCTGTCCATTGGACTGATTCCACAAGTGCTTCAAGACGCAATCACACAGAGGCGTTCTTACAGCCTTTCGACACAACGCGAGTTCCCTTGAAAGGGAACAGGGATCATTCCTCATGTCGTGCTAACGGCACTGTGCTGATAACACTGTCAAGTCAAGTCAATTTTATTTATATAGCGCTTTTTACAATGCCGATTGTTTCAAAGCAACAGGATAACAGGAAAATAATGCAACAGAATTTGATTCGGCTGTACAGCTGCTCTGGAGAAAACGGTGATGTCATCTAGCTCATTTTAATTATCATATAGTGACAATATGGGCAGATCAGTAATTTAGTTGATATATTTAATTTAGTTTAGTAATTCAATTTATTTGGATATTTAGTTGAAAATTTAGTGTCTCCAACTGAGCAAGCCAAAGGCGACAGTGGCAAGGAACCAAAACTCCATCAGGTGGCCTAATGGAGAAAAATAAACCTTGGGAGAAACCAGGCTCGGTCGGGGTGCCAGTTTTCCTCTGGCCAATTAACAAACATTGTATGATTATTATTTTGGCAACCTTACAGGTCAGAAGTCATATTAGATCGGAATATTCGAAAGATCCGAGGCATCACGCCGGAGACGGGTTTATTGAGGATGACGTGTCGGTGAGGCAATTTTAGGGTGGAGTTTAATTGACATGGTCTCTGCAGACACTTCAGGGATGCGTTGGTCATGTCTGGGCACAGGTCCACCATCTGATCTGGATACGGCCCGGATCTGGCTGACTGCAGTAAACCTCAGGATAAACAGAGAGACTAACATTAACGTAGATGCCATTCTTTTTATGATGTAACGAGTACATCTGGTAAATAATTGATTTTTTTAACCAAATCATTATGATAATTATCTTCATAATTTATCTGAACGAAAATAAAAAGAATTAGCGATGAAGAAAAGGGGTGGTCCGAAAACGGAGACAAAAAAGAACATGCGTGAAGAAAAGGAAGTGAAGACAAGACGTGGAAGTGAGAGCCCGGTGGAAATGGTGGAATGCGGAGTTGCTGAGCGGTTGCCTAAAGAATTAGTTGTCCTTGGCATTTAACTACTGTCGATTAAATCACAAACCTTGTGGGGTACACCAGGAAGATCGTGCTGGAATCTTTGGATGACCTCTGCACCAGGAGAATTGTGGCAATCGAACGAAATAGGCCTACGAAGGATCAACGGCACGCCGAACGGGTTTGAGGGATTTTGATTACTACTCCCTTTCGTAACTTGTCTGCTGGCATAATTATTCTTTAACAACTCCACCCTTGACTTTGGAAAACAGGAGAGTTCAAAACAGACTATTTCCACGCTTTTAAAGCTTCCTTGCGATCTCTCATTCCTCTTCACAAACATTAGACCCATGCCCTCTAGATTCTAACAAAATACTTCAATTAAATTGAACTATTTTTGGTTGGAAAAGCTTTGTTTTTGTTGAGTATATTTTTTATTTTATTTTATTTATTTTATTTTTATTTTATTTTATTTGTTACTAATTCGGGGAACAGACAGTCTCTATGTGATAATATCTAGGTGAAAGAGTCTCTATGTGTTGGGATTTATCTGACTTCTGTGACGTGAGACAGCTAGCAGACGGTCAGGTAAGCCAGTCCGTCTGCTTCCTGACCTGGGCCCCAGTTAGTCAAGGTTTAGCTCTAAGACTATGTGCCAAATTACTAGAGAGAAGAGCGGCACCATCCCAGGAAGGATGGATGCCATCTTTTTTCAACAGGTCAGGTCTGCCCCAAAAGCTTTTCCAATTGTCTATGAACCCTATGTTTTGGTTGGAAAAGCTTTGTTTTTGTTGAGTATATTTTTTATTTAATTTAATTTATTTTATTTTTATTTGTTGGCTGATGAAAACTGTGATCTAAAGTATCATTGCATATGTACGTTTTTTTTTTATTATAAATTCTCTGAAAGAGTTTAGGCTTTTTATGTTTGAACTGAAATAATAATAATAATAATATTTAATTTCGGAACTGTTTGAGAGACATTAAATGTGTTGGAATGCTAGGTGGGGTCAGTTTTTTTTGACAGTAATTTAAACATTGAAACTGTCTGGCGCCCGAACTAGAACTTTAAATTCCTGGGGTATTGCGCTACAATGTGATGTTTAATATGGAGCCAGTGCAGTGTTGACAGAACTGGGCTAATATGGTCATACTTCCTGGTTCTAGTAAGAACTCGAGCTGCTGCATTTTGGAACAGCTGCAGTTTATTTATTATGCGAGCAGGGCAGCCACCCAATAGAGCATTACAATAACCTTGAGGTCATGAACGCATGAACTAACTGTTCAGCATTTTGCATTGAAAGCATGTGCTGTAATTTAGATATATTTTTAAGATGGTAGAATGCAGTTTTACAGATGCTAGAAACGTGGCTTTCAAATGAAAGATTGGTATCAAAGAGCACACCCAGGTTCCTAACTGACGATGAGGACTTGACAGAGCAGCCATCAAGTGTTAGACAGTATTCTAGGTTACTACTTGTGGAGTTTTTTTGTCCAATGATTAAAAATATTTTTTTTTCTGAATTAAGTTGCAGGAAATTACTAGTCATCCAAGTTTTTCAAAAGAATGTTTAAAAAATGTATTTAAAAGAATGTTGTGGTCGATAGTATTGAATGCAGCGATAAGATCGAGTAACACTAATAAAGAGATACAACCACGATCGGATGATAAGAGTAAATCTGATGAGAGCAGTCTCAGTACTATGATACGGTCTAAATCCTGACTGGAAATCCTCACAGATACCATTTCTTTCTAAAAAGGAGCGTAGTTGTGAGGACACTGCCTTTTCTAGTATTTTTGACAGAAAGTGTAGATTTGAGATGGGCCTGTAATTGACTAATTCTGTAGGATCAAGTTGTGTTTTTTTTAATAAGAGGTTTAATAATAGCCAACTTAAAAGTTTTCGGTACATATCCGAATGACAAAGATGAATTAATTGTATTAAGAAGAGGATCTATGACCTCTGGAATCATCTCTTTTAATAGCCTAGTCGGTATAGGGTCGAGCATACATGTTGATTTTGATGATTTAACGAGTTTAGCCAATTCTTCCTCTCCTATAGCAGTGAATGAGTGTAATTTTTCCTCAGTGACACTACAATGCTCTGTCTGATGTGATCCTGTAGTAGACGGCTGTATGGTTGTAATTTTTTTCCTAATATTATCAATCTTACACATAAAGAAGTTCATAAAGTCATTACTGCTGTGCTGTTCATCAGAAGTTGAAGCTTTATTTTTGGTTAATTTAGCCACTGGATCGAATAAATACCTAGGGTTGTGTTTGTTTTCTTCTAAGAGTGTCGAGAAATAAGCAGATCTAGCCGTTTTTACGGCTTTTCTGTACGCAATCATGCTATGCTCTCTTTCCACAAAATGTGAAAAACCTCCAGTTTTGTTTTCTTCCAGCTGCGCTCCATTTTTCTGGCTGCTGTTTTAAGGGCCCGAGTGTGCTCGTTGTACCACGGCGTCGGACTATTTTCTTTAATCTTCTTTAATACTGAAGATATTATTATAAATTACAGCAACACCTCCCTCTTTACCGTTCAGACGCGGCTCGTGTTTATAACAATAATCTTGAGGGGTGGACTTATTTAAAGTAATGTAGTCGTCACGTTTTAGCCAGGTTTCTGTCAAACACAGCACATCTAGATTATTATCTGTAATCATATCATTAACAGTGAGCGCTTTTGGGGAAAGGGATTGAATATTCAGCAGCCTGAGCTTTATCATTTGTTCATCTGTATTATATCTGTTTTTTATTTTTTGGACATCGATTACATTTTTAGCGTTGAATGGTTTTGATGGTTTTTTGTATTTACTAATTCGGGGAACATACAGTCTCTATGTGATAATATCTAGATGAAAGAGTCTCTATGTGCTGGGATTTATCTGACTTCTGTGACGTGAGACAGCTAGCAGGCGGTTGGTTAAGCCAGTCCGTCTGCTTCCTGACCTGGGCCCCAGTTAGTCAAGGTTTAGCTCTAAGACTATGTGCCAAATTACTAGAGAGAAGAGCGGCACCATCCCAGGAAGGATGGATGCCATCTTTTTTCAACAGGTCAGGTCTGCCCCAAAAGCTTTTCCAATTGTCTATGAACCCTATATTATTTTGCGGACACCACTTAGACAACCAGCCATTGAGTGATGGTAGTCTGCTAATACCCTGTGTATTTCTCTGTATGTTGAACCAGATTGGTCTTTCCCTGCCGTTCAGTCATTCGTTCAGGAAGGTCTCCCAAAGGATTTTTTTTTATGAGACAACCTTATGCAGTTTAATCTGGTATAATCTGACCCAATTTACCAATAGTAACATCAACAGATAAGGTTGATCATTATAGCGATGATCTGAATGATCAGGAATGGGTGACATGCTCCCTCTAGCCAGTGTCTCCACTCCTCGAAAGACTAACTTCATGGAAAGGAGTTTGCGGTTGCCGACATTGTAGTTGCGCTTGGCTGCTGATTGCTTTCGTGAGAAGAAGGAGCAGAGGTAGCGTTTTGCCAGAATGAGACCCCAGAATCAGAAGCATCAGCCTCAAGCAATAAGGGAAGAGAAGGGCCAGGATAGTGAAGAATGGGTATGCTATTCTCAAAAGCTTGATGAGCAGCATGCTCGTAGTTTCTTTTGCACGTTATTTATAATTAAGTGATTACATTTGCACGTGCAATTGAAGAGTGGGCTCTAAGAGCACAGTATAACAGCTGACAGGACAGGAAAGTTCTCTTTTCTGAAGTGAGAGACTTTATTTTGTAACAAGTTATGAAAATAACATTAGAATAATGACACTGACATATAGACTGACAACATCTCATCTGACTGCAAACACTGAATCAGGACAACACGTTTTTCACAAGCACTCTTTAATTAAACTGCGACTGACAGAAGTGTAAATGGCTTTCATGCACATCTTTCAAAATAAAAGTCATAAAAACATAGAATTACATTTGTTGTTTCTTTGACTGCACACTCCGTGACCCACTCAAAACGGTCTTGCTAGTTTGGAAATACTGCCATAGATGGATCCATGGCTACACCCATAGTCTTGTAGTTTTGTGAAACCACCCGTTTCCTACCGTCACAAACGTCACCGTGCAGGGCAGGGAATTCCTATAATCATCCAATAACCATGATATACTTGTAGTATTTCCCTGCAGCAAATGTTTTATTGCTTTGTGGGCAAGAGCACATTTAAGAAGGGACAGGAAAAATTGGGTACATATAGCAATATAGCAGGTGAATTATGTAAAACACAATTTCCAGAAAAGTTCTTTGTAAAATGCAAATGTAACACAGTTCGTTGTTATGGGAAGAAGGAGGCGGGAACCGGCGAACATTCAAAGACTTTTAAATACATAAACACAAACTGAAAGTAACGCAGGCAGCCCTCATGGACGGCTGCCGCGCACACACATCATAAAACATAAACAAAACACAAAATAAAATCCAGGCCTGGTCCTCTCTCGTCCTTCACTGTCGTCGCTCCTCCTTTTATGCGTCCGAGCTCCTCTGTGAGACATGAAACTGGATCATTATCACTCAAGCCACCAGCCTCGCCCAGTTCTCAGCCCCGCGCCGTCCTGCTTGCCACAGCAATAAATCAAGAATCTGTGATTTGTTCATTCTTAACTTTATTTAACTGACAAATGTACAAAGAAAATATTTCCAATGTTTTCACTGACCAACTTATGACAAACATATTTTGATTATTTTTTATGAATTTTTGATGCTTTTAATTACACTTTTGAATAGTTTTCCTATTGAGGATACTAACAGTTTTGCAAATAGAATGATACATAAATGTATTATCTGTATAATTCCCCAAATGTATATGGCTTAATTTAATCCAATATTTCTACTTGCCATTGTGTAGCGTTTACTACATTTGAACAAGTGGATCAGGTAGTCCGAGCTAGTGTGATAGAGTGGACAAAAGTCAGCGGCTGACCAAAAAGAAGCGCAAGAATCTTAAGTTGTAAAAAGATGTGGTTGTTGGGTTAGGAAGAGATCACATTGCATGAAAAAGCCTCAACACTTACTTGGCATGGCGTCAAACTTCTCAGGGAGAGAGAGAGACGCAAGGTAACACTGGATGCGATATGCTATATGTTGCAGGCAATTCTCTCTGTGAATTTGCCCAGAAACATGCTCATGCTAGATTTCCGCTGCACAGATCTGATGAGCTTCTCCGTCAATGTGGTGAGCTTGCAGAGTTGCTGATGGTGCAGTAACAATCTCGTGTAGCTGTTGAACTGCTGCTGGATCCAATTGTGGTGAAGTTTTATGTTGCAAAGAGGTGGAGGATCCATATATGGATGAGGGTCCATATGTAGTTTAAAGGGTTAGTTCACCCAAAAAAAAAAAAAAAAAAAAAACAGGCAGGGGATACACAAGTTTAGTCCAACCAGGCAAACAAGTACAATCCACAAGGCATACAATCCAAAAGGCAGGAAAATCAACAGGCAAACCAGACCCAAAACTCACAGGCAGGCAGGGTAATAAACCGGCACAGGTTAAACTGTGTTTACTGTGGTAACACATGCTGAAGTCACATTTATTCTTGTGCCGTTTCGCTGAGCAAGCATAGCCCTTTTATTTTGTTATATAGTAAGCCCAATTTATACTTCTGCGTTGAGTGTACGCCGTAGCTACGTGGTAGGCTGTGTGTTGCACGCATAGCCTACGACGTACCCTGACGTGCACCTCCAAAAATGTAACAGCGCGTCAATTCTATGCGAACCGCAAGCGCTGTGATTGGTCTGCCAGAACCCCTCCCTCAGGGATACACATGCTCCCTCTGCATGTGTAACTGCGCGTCGCCACGGACAACGACGCAGAAGTATAAATGAAAATTGACACGTAGCCTACGGTGTAGAGGCTACAGTGCAGGTCCGATGCAGAAGTATAAATCAGCCTTAAGGCGTGTCCTGCTGAATTCAATAAGAATGTATCAGGCAAGTATATAATTGGTTAGTATACCGCAGCAGCAGTCAAAGCAGCCCTCGTCCCTTCCTCTTTTCTACAGCTTGTTCTCATCTGTTTGTTTTTAGTGACCTGTTTTCACTGTGCTTCTAAATCCCTACTATCTAACACTCATAAATTTAAGACTTTATTCAATGATTTCTTCTCTTCCCTGTGAGTCTCCTATGTGTTAGTACAGTGCAGCGCTTCAGGGTTCTACGTCAGAACACTGGCTCATTATTGGCTAACATTGTACACGTGTCTTTACTATTTTTCTGGGCCTTGAAATTGGTTATGACGTTGCTGTCTATAGGGGGGTCAGAAAGCTCTCTGATTTCATAAAATATATTTGAATTTCTGTTCCAAAGATGAACGAAGGTCTAAGGGGTTTGGACTGACATGAGGGTAAGTAATTAATGACAGAAATTTCAATTTTGGCTGAGCTAACCCTTTAACAGCAAACACACATTCTCCTCATCTCTCTACTCTCGGAGGCAGAAGTCTCCAAACTCGTCCTTTCCAATCACCCTACTACCTGTCTGCTTGATCCTATCCCCACTAATTTCCTTCAAGCCATTTCTGCTTCAGTACCTGCATTCTCACAACAACTAGTCTGGTTTTCAACTGAGACTGCCCTGCTTACTGTTATTGATGTTCTGAGACTGGCAGGAGCAGCTTCCAAATCATCAGTACTCATCTTCCTGGATCTGTCTGCTGCTTTTGACAGTTAACCACCAGATCCACCTGTCAGCCCTCATGATGAACCGCACTCCAATGGTTCAATTCTTACCTCACAGGTAGGTCCTTCAGGGTTTCGTGGAGGTGTGAGGTGTCTAAATCGCAACATCTAGCTACTGGGGTGTCTCAGGTCTCAGTGCTTGGACCACTTATTTTCTCCATCTACATGTCATCACTAGGATCTGTCATTCAGAAACATGTTTTTCCTATTACTGCAATGCTGATGGCACACAACTCTACCTCTCATTCCATCCAAATGATCCAGCGGTAGCTGCTCACATCTCAGCCTGGCTGATAGACATTTCTTGCTGGATGAAGGACCACCACCTTTATCTCAAACTTGCAAAGACAGAACTGCTTGTGGTCTCAGTCAACACAACACTTCATTACAACATCTCCATTCAGCTAGATTTCTCAACCTTAATTCCATCCAGGACAGCCAGGAACCTTGGAGCTGTGATTAATGATCAGTTAAACTTTACAGACCACACTGTTGAAAAAACGGCATATGCTGGTTAGGTATGTTTTGAAGCATGGCAGCTGGTTTGAGCTGGTTTAAGCTGGTCATAAGCGGGTTTAAGCTGACCAAATGCTGGTCCTAAGAAACTAGCTTCAGCTCAGGACCAGCTTAAACCAGCTCATTACCAACTAAGGACCAGCATAAACCAGCTCAAACCAGCTGCCATGTTTCAAAACATATTTAACCAGCATATGCTGTTTTTTTTTTCAACAGGGCACATTGCTAGAACTGCCCAGTCCTGCAGATTTGCCTTATACAACACTAGGAAGACCCTTCCTACACAGCTCTTGTTCTATCCAGACTAGACTATTGTAATGCTCACTTGGCAGGCCTTCCAGCATGCACCATCAAACCTCTGCAACTGATCCAGAATGCTGCAGCAGGAGTGGTCTTTAACAAGCCAAAGAGAGCACACATCACCCCTCTATTTATCAATTTGCACTGGTTTCCAGTTACCGCTCGCATCAAATTCAAGGCACTGATGTTTGCCTACAGAACAACCACTGGCTCTGCACCCCATACCTAAACTCACTACTTATGTGCCCTTCAGAAGCTTGCGTTCTCCAAGTGAATGGCACCTTGTGGTGCCATCCCAAAGAGGCACAAAATCACTTTCACTGACCTTTACCTTGACTGTTCCATGCTGGTAGAATGACCTGCCTAACTCAACCCGAGCTTCAACACTTGACCCATTAATACTAATATTTACTATTCTATTCTTTATATCTATTTATTTTTTATTCATAAAAACTGGGACTATTCACAGCACTTACATATTGTTGCCCTATTGTTGGTTTGATTGCTTCTATCGTTTTCCTCATTTGTAAGTTGCTTTGGGTAAAATCATCTGCTAAATGATGTAATGTATATGCAAACACAGGAAAAAGTGAAAGTAATACAAATGCTCAGAATGCGGGGAGCTTAAATAGTCCAGGACTAATAGGAAACAGGTACGAGAAGAAAATGAGTCCGGGCAGAGAATTATGGAAAATGCATTTTAAAGGGAACGTTTACACAACAATGATGTGACAAAGGAAATGGAAATGTTTTTCTTTTGTGTTTTTTGTGTACAGAAGACAAAGTTGTCAAAATTATCCCTGTTCAAACGAATCTGCGCTAACTATTATATTGTAATTATACACAGAGACAATAACGGTATCGTTTTCGAAAACTTGCACTTTGAAACCGTTTGTTTGTTTTCAGGCCCCCAAAACGCTGTTCTCATGGTAAATGAACGGCCAAAATGCATTAAAAGTTTTCCTGTTTTTTTGTTGAAAATGGTGTCGTGTAAATGGCTCCTGATAGAAAAGGAACTAAAACTCAGGAGATGGAGCTCTTTGGTGGCTGTCCGTGTAGGGAGCAGATGCAGTGGGTGTAAAACTGAGAGGGCTAATGGATATTCTGGCCTTTATTATTTTTCTAATTTCTGTTCCACTAACAGTAAACATGCAGCAGTGAAAATACACTTTTAACAGACATTAAAGAACACTTCCAATTGGAGTGGGTTGAGTCAGATTTAAATGTCAGTCTTTATGCAGACTGACTATGCAGTCACTCTTATAGTGAAACCGCTTTGGATAGTTAACTAGAAGAGAAGTGAAAAGTGTGTCTCTGCCCCTTTATACAGCAAATAAACAGTCTGATGTCTAGTTGCTAAACTTACTTTACTTTGTATGTGTTTAAGATATTGTACATACTAGATGCTTGCCAATGCTATTTTTTACAACTTAATTTCAAAATGTAAACCAATACGAACCTTACAATAGGTCTGCTTATCTGATCTTTGTAAATGGGTTGGGTAAGGAGGATATAGGACGAAACTAATTCAAGGGGGGAAAGGAGAAGAGAGAGAGAGAAAAAAAACAAATAATAATAAAAAAAAAAAATCTGATACTACATGGATATAAAAAGTCTACACACATTTCTAAAGCTGTTTTTGTTTGTTTTGTTGTTTTTTTGACAAAAAGAAAGAAATCATCAGAACTGTTGCATGTTTAATGTAAAATTACAACCTATGCAATGCCACTAAAAACCAAAGTGACATATTTCAGAAAAAAAAACTTGGAATAACTAACTGCATAAGTGTGAACACCCCTGAAATAGTACTTAGTCGAAGCACCCTTTGATTTTATTACAGCACTCAGTCTGTTTGGATAGTCTATCAGCTTGACACATCATGACTTGGGAATATTTTTCCACTCTTCTTTGCAAAAACATTCCAGATCTGTTCAATTGCGAAGTCATCTCCTGTGCATGGCCAAAAAGTACAATCTTGGTCTCGTCAGACCATAACACATTTTTCCACATGGTTTTGGAAGACTGGATATACTGTATGTTTTGCAAAGTTTAGCCAGGCTTGGATGTTGTTGTTGTTTTTAGTTAGAAAAGGCTTGCAACCCTGCCCCATAGCCCCATACAGTTGGAGAATATGGGAGATAGTGGGGGAAAAATCTAAATGAAGTGCATTTTACTTAAAACAAGTACAATTATCTGCCAGTGGGGTAAAAAAAAATATTGTAATGCAAACGGAAACAAGATTATTGGCAGATAATTTGCAAAATAAGAAAACATGCACTTAAATTAGTCCCTGAAATTTTTTTTTACATTTATTCACTGTGCAAATTTTCATAATGCAGACACTGTCAAAGTGACAAAAAGTTCTTTTATACCGGATCATGTAGATGAGGAGGCTGCATTCATTCGTAGGGAGTTGAAGTTCACTTGACTGGATGTTTTGCAAAGTTTAGCCAGGCTTGGATGTTGTTGTTGTTTTTAGTTAGAAAAGGCTTGCAACCCTGCCCCATACAGTTGGAGAATATGGGAGATAGTGGGGGAAAAATCTAAATTAAGTGCATTTTACTTAAAATGAGTACAATTATCTGCCAGTGGGGTAAAAAAAAATATTGTAATGCAAACGGAAACAAGATTATTGGCAGATAATTTGCAAAATAAGAAAACATGCACTTAAATTAGTCCCTGAAAGCATTTTTTTGCAGTGCAGGTACATTTATTCACTGTGCAAATTTTCATAATGCAGACAATGTTCTTTTATACCGGATCATGTAGATGAGGAGGCTGCATTCATTCGTAGGGAGTTGAAGTTCACTTGATAACATCATGCTGCGATCTCAGGAAGTAACCTAATAATTAGAATTTCCTTTAGGATTTCCAATGTGGTTGGATTCATTGATGACACGCATATTCCCCAAAATGAAACAGATTACTGTATGGAATCGAAGGATGCCAGATGGAAGTTTAGTCCGAGGTATATGCCGTAACCACCACCACAGCTGTTAAATAAACACAAAATATTCACAATTTATTTGGTGGTCTTCATTTCCTACAAATACAAAAGCAACAGTTATTATTTTCCCTGTTGTATTTTAATATTCTTCCAATACTTTGTACAATTCATCTGTGGCTATCTTCTCTGCAGCTATCAGAGTTGGCGGTGCAGGTCCTCACCCTATTTTGCAAGCCTCTGCATTCTTGCTGTTGGCTGAGTAGAAGTCAAATTTTAATTTCATTACCCTATTTAAGAAATGTAACAGGTTGGATTAGAGAACATTTATGTGAAAAGAGCAATAGACTATGTGGAAAAAGCTGCTGCACATAGAAATAGACACTGAATGTTATTAAATGAATTAATATGTCAAATGTTTGTAAAGTAATGTAGCCTACACCCATGAACCTTTTTTGCTTAAAGCTTTACCGGGTTAGCTCCTGCCACATTATTATTATTTTTTTTTTGCCTGTGGGATACCATGAAAATGCTCAATAACTTACTGTTCTGCCAGTTTTCTCCTCTGATATTATAACAGTAATTAAGAATTAAACTTAGGTATTGACTCAGAAGTATGCTGATGTCTTTTTGTCAGGTGCTGTTGCCATGGTGAATCTTAATTTCAGATCTTCCTTGATCATGGCTTTTCATAGTCACGCTTAACTCGGAGTCAACCTAACTAACTAATTCAGCTGTTCTAAAAACTCAAGAGTTTTCCATTACAGGGTAAGTCAACTCAGAGTTCAAGTTTTAACTCAGAGTTGGTTGAACCTCCTTATTGAAACGGGCCCCAGTTTTTGATAATGTCACTGGTGTACTCCACTTGGTGATAACGGTCTTCACTTTGTTCCATGATATATCTAATGCCTGTTCATGCTTCATAAGCTATTTGTGGTCCATGGCTCTTGTAGTACAATGCAGCTAGAAGATGTCTAAACTGGACGCGACAAAGCAACCGTTGCAAAGCATTTGTCCATAATGTCAGAACGTCATAAATAGAACGAGGCTTCAGTTTACTGTCGGGATTTGTCGTGTTGCACCGCAACCAGTGTAGACAACATCACTGATTATAGTGGGTTATATTGTCTTCTGTCACGCACCTCTCATGTCCGGTGTAGACACGGTGTCAGGGTTTAAATGCATGAAACAAATAATTAGCCTAAACTAATTAGGAAACAGCTGAACAGAATAATAAACTAATAAGTTACCATGGAGACTAACAAGAACTAATACAGACATGACAGGAACTAACTAAACAGAACATACACGCAGAGTTAAGAGGGTTACTTTAAAAATTTATTCCGTTACAGTTACAAATTAACTGTGAGGGAGAGGACGTTGGCAGGCCCCCAGTTCTCGGGGAGGAAGTCCATATTTTAATTAAATATACTCAATAGGAGGGTCCGTTTACGTGTGGACTAGGCCACAGACAGGACAGGAACTAACTAAATGGAACATGCATGTTACAAAAGACAGGTGTGTATTATTTCACATGAACCTGACGAATAGTTAATTCTGAAGACAGCCACACGCCTGTCACAGGGTGTTTTGGTTATGTTTCATGTGTTTAGTTTGCCATGTTCACTGTCATGTCTTGCCATGCACTTCCTGGTCTTGTCATGTGATTCCCTTGCCCTCATGTGATCCTGCCATGTGCTCTTTTGTCTCGTGTTCTCATTGGTTTATTGGTTAATCATTGTTCACAGGTGTGTCTCGTCTTGTCTTTAGTCATTGTGTATTTAGCCCTCATGTTTGGCACGTGGTTTTGTTTTGTATTGAATGTGGTAACCCACTGTTGGTGAGTCTTTGTTTTAGGCGAATGTGTTTGTGTCAAGTTTGTTTTGCTACGTCTTTGTTTTATGTTGTGCTTTTTAAGTTTAATAAAAGCTGCACATGGGTTCTTCAACCTTGCCTCCAGTGAAATAGATGTTACAGAATACAAGACCTAAAACAATGAACCCAGCAGTTTGCCTCTTGTGCCTCCAAGGTAATCGATCTGTTGAGGATTATGTACAGGAGTTTTGTGGACTGTGCTGCCAGGTGGGCTTTAATGATGCTGCCCTCAAGGGCATGTTCCTTAATGGACTTGACCTTTTAAGTTTCCAGATGCCTGAGAGCAATGGCCCATGCACTCTGGAGACATACATCGACCATGCCTCTCCCGAGGTGGCTCCGGCCCCAGACCAGCGTCCCGAGGTGGCTCCGGCCCCAGACCAGACCCCTAGACTCTGTTGGGGCTTTGGTTTTGTTTGGGTGTCTGGGGCTGCCCATAAAGGGGGGGAACTGTCACAGGGTGTTTTGGTTATGTTTCATGTTTAGTTTGCCATGTTCACTGTCATGTCTTGCCATGCACTTCCTGGTCTTGTCATGTCATTCCCTTGCCCTCATGTGCTCCTTTGTCTTGTGTTCTCATTGGTTTATTGGTTAATTGTTCACAGGTGTCTCGTCTTTAGTCATTGTGTATTTAGCCCTCATGTTTGCCATGTGTCCTTGTCTTGTATTGAATGTGGTAACCCACTGTTGGTGAGTCTTTGTTTTAGTCGAATGTTTGTCAAGTTTAGCCTAGCCAAGTTTGTTTTGCTACGTCTTTGTTTTATGTTGTGGAGATTTAAGTTTAATAAAAGCTGCACATCGGTTCTTCAACCTTGCCTCCAGTGAAATAGATGTTACAACGCCCAGTTATAAAAGGGTGTGCACACTTATGCAGTTAAGAAATGTCTCTTTGGTTTTCAGTGGAATTGCATTATAGCATTGTAATTTTTACATTGCATGTAGAAAAGTTCTGATATGATTTAGTTTAATTTTTTGCAAATTTTTTTTTTTGTGCATTTTTACATTTTCAAAAAACATCACTTAGTGTGGTTTTTTTTTTAATTTTTTTTTATAAGCTGTTTTCCTTATGGGGACCAAAAGGACAAGGATTTCGGATATTGCTATCTTTTTTTTGGGGACATCTTGTCCCTATAACGTAGGGTTTACCAGGACCACACACTAATTATCACTATTACTTATGATTTTTAAGATGAGAAAAATAGTCATGTGTGTTTTAACATTGTATAGTAACAAATCTCTTTTTTTTTTTTTTTTTGCATTCAGTTTAAGTTATTTAGGATATTTGTGATTCAGAAATGGCACTAAGTATGAGGATGAATTAGTGTACAACATATGAAAACCTGTTGCGTGGCAAGCCTAAACTAGTAAGGACAGTCTGCCTGGAAACCAACCGGATGTCTGTCCTCCCACTCCATTCCAGCACAGACCCTGAGCAGAGCTAAGTGCCAGGGAATTCCCAACACCCTTCCTCAAGACATGACATAGCTGCACTAGACTGTTGAAGACATTCATGCATGCTGAGATGGTGTTTCTAGTGGATGATACAGATTTCTGTGGAAAATAACCTGCTGACAATAGGGGGATGATGGAGGATAATGTTATTATAACAGAGATCTGGTCTTATTAAAACATTGTGATGCCGTTCCCAGACGAAAACCTCTCATGGGATTCCTAGGAAAAATTATGACACACCATTCAGCCACTACATTATTGGCAGAGTGATTCTGGTTTGGTCAATGAACAAATTTTTCAACATTTGATCAGGGCACTGTGATCAAAAGTGAAACAACAAAACAAATTCTAACAAATTAATTTCTTGTGAGTCTAAGATTTTCCAGAAAAGCCTGCTTCCAGTAAGTGTTTGCATGGGGCCGTCCTTTTAATAAACAAAAGAAAGATTTACTCAACTTTTGAGCTTTTATATATGTAAAGAAATGGGATTGAGTCACTGAGGTTGCCCCAGTACAACACAAACATTAGACGTATTAAGATGGCATACAGAACGATGTTACGATTTCCCTTTTTTGTCTCTGCCCGAAACCATGCACAGCAACTGAAAATAGCAATAAATGTCCCCACAACGTAGGGTTTACCAGGACCACACACTAATTATATTATTACTATTTTTATTTATTTATTTTGTTTGTTTTTTACTCATCTTTGGCAGTTCATTGTTGTGCCCATCTACACTGGACAGTTGTTGGCTGAATTTTACGTTATTTTTTGAGTAAATTCATTCAATGTATATTTGTCTAAACCAAAGTCAAGCATTTCAGCACAAGCCATTAGATCAGATGATTTTTAAGATGAGAAAAATAGTCAAGTGTGTGTTTTAACAGTGTACATTTGTAACATATATTTTTTGCAGTCAGTTGTTTAAGTTATTAGTAATACAATTAGTAAGTAATTGTACTTTCAGTTAGGCATCGGGGAAACATTAGACATATTAAAATGGCATACAGAACATGTTATGATTTCCCTTTTTTGTCTCTGCCCCAAAATATGCACAGCACCTGAAAATAAGCTGTCGTCTCTGAGTAATACCACAACCTTCAATTTGTTCTGGTTTTGATGACAGAGCAGGTTATTTAAATGCTTGCTTGCATTGAACACAATTGCTTTCTCTCTCTTTCAGTATCGGGCATGGTTGCGGGCCAGCTATAGACCCAGCCCCTTTGAAGACCAGGAACAAGTCAAAGCTTTACTGAGTCTATATGCAGAACAGGGGCGACAAAATGATCCAGAGTGGATGAGCCAGAGCTCTTGCATCTACCCTCTATCCTGCAACCAATACAGTGCACCAGGCAGCGACAGATGAACGCTGCCATGACGCCAGTCTTTGCTTTACTACATGCTTTAACCCTAGCTGGACAGTAATGGCATGTGAGGCAGTCCCACATGTGCAGTTCATTTCAAAAGAGATTGCAGAGCACTCACCCTTTATATTATAGTCATGCTGATGTGAGCACTCTGAAAGGGTTAGTTCACCCAAAAATGAAAATTAGCCCATGATTTACTCACCCTCAAGTCATGTGTATATGACATTCAAAAGGCTTACGCTACATATAACGTACTCCACACGGCTCCGGGGGGTTAATAAAGGCCTTCTGAAGCAAATCGATGTGTTTGTGTAAGAAAAATATCCATATTTAAAACTTTATAAACTAAATTGCCTCTTGCAGTTCAAAATGCTTACGCTACTTCTGACGAGTGTAACTGGTGTGCAATGTCGTCAGACGTAGCGTAAGCATTTTGAACTGCGAGAGGCACAACACTTTTTCCGTAAGTTGAATGCGGAAGGTGATCGGCCGGAAGCTAGATAATTTACTTTACAAAGTTTTAAATATGGATATTTTTCTTACACAAATGCATCAATTCGCTTCAGAAGGCCTTTATTAACCCCCCGGAGCCGTGTAGAGCACGTTATATGACGGGCAGATGCACTTTTATGGACTTCAAAAACAGAGCAACATTCACTGCCATTATAAAGCTTGGATTAGCCAGGACTTTTTTTAATATAAATCATGGGCTAATTTTCATTTTTGGGTGAACTAACCCTTAAAGTGTTTAGATTCATCTTGAGTTCATTAAGCACAATGATTCAAAGAGTATTTATTTTTTTTCCACATTAAATCCCTTAATAAGTTGCTTGAGTCTGTTAGCTTGAGTCACCGTAATTGTTGCATTTTATCAACAAAAAAAAAAGCATATGAAAAGGATGCTTTTTTTCAGCATTGACATTACGGTATAAATAATATTTAAGTGACAACCTGCACTAAAACACTAAAGTCGCCTTATTAAATGTAGTATTTGGACTGATATTGTGTGATTTATGATTTTTATTTCCTATGTATGAGCAATATAACACAAGTAGCAGTGTGATAGCAGTGCCATATCGCAGGGCTACGAGTGTGATATTGCATTTATACAGTTCGACGGCACAAGGGAGTAAATAAACAAGAAACAACAATGGACTGTCTTTAAAAACACTCTTTTGTGCAGAACTACTTCCTTCCGCATGGATTCAAATTTCATGTTGACAGTTTAACAGTTGTGACCAAGCCTCCGTTACTAGTAACTTTAGAACTAGTAACGAAGGAACACAGAGAGAGGTCGACTAAATGAGTGTATTACCTGCATCTGATATAGTATTCATTCTTCAGGTCGATGTCCATAATATCCATTATAAAAAAATCTGATTTCCCAATACAGCGCTAAAACAACTTCCTTGTTTACAACCAGTCACTCATAAAGACAGTCTTTGCCGTCATCTAGTGGTGTAATAATGTAACTGTCACTGAATTTGAAATTACAATCACTAACAGACCCTTTTTTATATAAAATAATATTTAAATTAACAACAAAAGCCATTATAAAAAACAATAGGAAATAAACACATGCAAACAATTCAGTCAAACGTACAAAGGCAGTGCTCTAGTAGGCCCTACAGGATTTAAGATAAACAGCCTAAATATAAATTTATCAAACTTAATTTCCCCTTAACCGAAATCGGTTTGCTACTGCTGCAATAACAGTAGTATTTGTAAAATCATGGAGGTTTGCTCGTCCGCCATGACAGTCTCTGTGAGAAATATTGCAACGGAGTGATACAAACTGTGAAACGGTTAGAGTGCTGTCACTGGGAGAATATTGCACGGCTCTTGGCCAATCAGATTTGAGAACCAGAAAGAACTGTTGTAGAAATATATATATATATATATATATATATATATATATATATATATATACTGTTGTTCTCTCTGAAAGAACAACAGTATATATATATATATTCTCTCTCTGTTCTCTTGTTTGCAAGATATTTTATTGCAAACATGCAACAATGTTTTTAAACCAGAGCTTATATTAGCCTATTATTAAGTTAGTGTGAGAAGCCTTATATAAAGTGATGAATTGGGTTTAGCTAAAACAACAACAAAGTAACTTCTTTATGAAAAACACAGACATAAATTATGTATTTTCCTTTGTTGCTGGCTGCTTTTCTATCGGGTCTTGTTTTCACAGTTCTTCACTGTTCTTCAACAGTATTTAAGTGATGATTTGCTAACCCCCACCCCCCAAGAAAATAAAATAAAAAATAGTTTATTACTTAATATATGGACTACATTAACTACAATTTAGCCATATTATTGCCTAGCCCTACTTCACACTATGTTGAACCAGTAAGAATGACTTGTTTTGATTAGTCGTGTCATGCTCAGCTTCCTCTCAAACTGTCTTGAGGAGAAAACTCCTTCACGACGACCACTACCTGTACTCATATCCTCAAACACACCACCAACATGCAACCTCACCTTTCCAAGATCCGCTTTTTATGGTTTCCACATGATCTTTAAACTTCCTGACAGCAGGTTAGACGTGGCTTTGACATAAGACTTCCTCCTCACTTGATGTTATTCCCACAGAGATTATAAAAACTGCTTTTCCTATCATTTGGACCCAGTGTCCAAGTGTTGATTAATTCATCTTTGGACACTGGGGTGGTCCCGAAGAGTTTTAAGCATGCGGTTGTTCAGCCTTTGCTTAAGAAACAAGGTCTGGATGAGGGTTGTTTTAGTAATTATCGGCCTGTCTCTAAGCTATCATTTTTATCAAAACTTTTAGAAAAAGTTGTGCAGTCTTAGTTGAAGTTATTAGAACCCTTTCAATCTGGTTTCATTGCCCATCATAGCACAGAGTCGGCCTTGTTAAAAATATTCAATGAGATTTTACTTGCAGTTGATGCCGGTAAAAATGCTGTATTGATCTTACTTATCTTACAGCCGCCTTTGATACTGTTGACCATGATGTGCTTATTTGGCATTTAGAACATTTATTCGGTATCAAGGGGACAGCCTTATGGTGGTTTAGTTCATACCTTAACGACAGGTCTTTTTCTGTAGAGTTAGGTAAGTTTTCTTCATCTTCTGCCCCTATTATTAGTGGTGTACCTCAGGGATCTATTTTGGGTCCACTTCTTTTTAATTTATACAGTGTCCTCTGGGGGATATTATTAAAAATCACAATGTTACATTTCATTTTTACGCTGATGATACACAGCTGTACCTGCCATTTAAAGCTGCCGATTCCATTCAACCTTTGTTGGAATGCATTAGGGACATTAAGGAATGGTTATCAAATAACTTTCTTCAACTTAATGATGAAAAAACGGAAACAATCATTTTTGGTCCCCTAAAATAAAGTTATTAAGGAGTTGGGTAATCACTTCCCCTCAGTTTCCACCCAGGTTAGGAACCTTGGTGTTATCTTGGATTCAGAATTATGTTTAACCAAACAAATTAATTCTGTTGTTAAGAATAGTTTTTATCAACTGCGGATCATTTCCAAACTTAAATCATTTTTGTCATTCCAAGACTTGGAGAAGGTTATTCATGCTTTTATTACCTCGCACTTAGACTACTGTAATTCATTGTATCTGGGTCTTCCTCAGTCAAGTCAAGTCAACTTTATTTATATAGCGCTTTTTACAATGCAGATCGTTTTAAAGCAGCTTTACAGTGTTAAACAGGAAAATAATGCAACCGAATTTGATTCGGCTGTACAGCCGCTCTGGAGAAAACGGTGATGTCATCTAGCTCATTTCAATTATCATATATATACTCAAGTAATGTAGTTGACATAGTTAATTTAGTTTAGTAATTAAATTTATTTGGATATTTATTTGAAAATTTAGTGTCCCCAACTGAGCAAGCCAAAGCCAAAGCCAGTGGCAAGGAACTAAAACTCCATCAGGTGGCATAATGGAGAAAAATAAACCTTGGGAGAAACCAGGCTCAGTCGGGGTGCCAGTTCTCCTCTGGCCAATTAACAAACAGTGTATGAATATTAGTCATCATTTACACGCCTCCAGATGGTGCAAAATGCAGCTGCAAGGCTGCTGACCAGAACAAAGAAATATGATCATATCACCCCAATTTTGGCCTTGCTTCATTGGCTTCCGATCCATTTTAGAATTCAGTTTAAACTCTTGTTGTTTGTTTTTAAAGCTCTTAATGATCAAGCTCCTCGTTATCTTAAAGATCTTCTTACTCCTCAGTCATCGTCCAGATTTTTAAGGTCTTCAGACAGGGCTCTTTTATCCATCCCTCGCTCTCGTCTAAAAAATAAGGGAGCTTTTTCTGTTGCCGCCCACCGTCTCTGGAACCAATTGCCCCTGGACATCTGCCTTGCACCTTCCATTACTATTTTTAAGTCAAAATTGAAAACCTATCTATATTCCCTGGTATTTTAATATTATTATACTTCTGTCTGACTGTTTGTTTGGTCTGGTTTTCACTTTGTTTCTATTTCTGGTTTCTGGTTTTCTTTGTTTTTATCGTATTTTTCTTTACTCTGTTCAGCACTTTGGATAGTTCTGCTATGTTTAAATGTGCTATATAAATAAAATTTACTTACGTCAACCATTTCAGAACATGCCACCACAATCAGGCTTTATTTAACTGTTCATTATTAAATCTGTGGATGCTCTGATAATAAACCACAGCCATTTGAGTCATGTGAAACATTTTTTTGTTTTCCATTTAAGAGATACTTTTTGATATATATCTTAATATGAACCTCCCATTGCACAAACAATGTTACACATAATGTAATTCACATAACATGCATCATGTCGCATAAAATAGACAACTGTTTTATGCTGTATAATATAATCTGAATAGTTTAAGGTTTACTACAGTATGTGTAAAAGAGGATTTCATTTTACTTTTTGACTTTCTGATATTCATTCAATCAAACCTGCATCAAAGATTTATAGGCTATACTGGCATGTTGATACACATTGACAAGTGTTTTATTTTTAGGATATTTATCTAAAGATCTAACCTGTGGGATATTTAGGAGACTTCAGTAAATTGGGTTTAGGTATCAAGAGGATGAGCCTGTAAGGACCCATTCCCCTCTTTCCCCTCAGGTCACTCTACACACCTCCAGAACTACTAGATTGCGATTTCTTGTAAATGCGTCCGCTTCGTAGAATCTAGTTTACATATTCATGTAGCGATAGCCATAACGCGCAGTGATTGGACGACTGGGCGTTGCGCAGACCAATCCGCTCTTACGACATTTTTTATTCACTTGAGCGGGTGTCTTTTTCATTATAAATAAAGCTGCGTGGATAGTTGTGAATGTGAAATTTCACATTCGTCAGCAGCCCGCTGTAAAGGCATTAGAGTGGAGTAAGAGTGTAAAAGATGAATCCGGGGGGTCGCAGACTGAAACAGTGGCTTATAGAACAGATCAACAGTAACATATATAATGGACTACTATGGGAGGATGACAACCGCACCATGTTTCGAATCCCTTGGAAACATGCAGGAAAACAAGACTACAACCAAGAGGTGGATGCGTCCATCTTCAAAGTAAGCGTTGATTTATTATAAATAAATAAATAATAATAATGTTGTATGTTTGTTAAATAATATCATTACGTAGTAATATGTAATAGGATTCTGGGTATTTAGATGATAGGGTACACAAAAGTTTGCACAAAGCGCAACATTTGAATGTGCCTCTTGTTCAAATTGACTAATATTAAAACCGAGAGAATGATAGTTCCCCCCTTTTAGATTTTGTCAGTTTGACATTGCTTGTTTTCAATCTCCTGCTAGTTTATTTTTACATGAAATATTGGTTGGTGGGGTTACTAAATTCTATTTGAGATAATTTGTTTATATTAATGAGATAAAGTTTGTATATTATTCTAAAAAAACATACGAATGTGCATCATATTCAGTTACCTTACAAGTCTATTTCTTGAGAGTAATTCTGATGTTGTGGTGATGTCTGACTAAGCATACGTTTTCACAGGCGTGGGCGATATTTAAAGGGAAGTTTAAGGAGGGGGATAAAGCTGAACCAGCGACATGGAAGACCAGATTGCGTTGTGCACTCAACAAGAGCCCAGATTTTGAGGAAGTTACTGACCGATCCCAGCTTGACATCTCTGAGCCTTACAAAGTGTACCGGATTGTGCCAGAGGAGGAACAGAAGTGTATGTGTGTTTGTGTGTGTCTGTGTGTGCGCTTTGTTTTTCTTTTCCAAGAAACATTAGAAATAGCAGAGGTTAATTCTTACAGGCATACATTAAAATAAGTTCAGTGACTCTACAGAGTGACCCATTGCTATTTATCTAAATATCCCATTGTCTTTACAAACTAAGTGAATTAAAGGCATATGTTTTATTTTGTAGTGGGTAAAGGCACAATCCCTGACATTGACACCACTGTCATGGGCTGCTCACCAGACCTGGAAGAACCTATTAAAGAGGTATTGCCATTTCTCCATCTGTTAACTGCTCAGTTTTCCCTTAGAATGATGAAATATGAAGGTATTGAGGGAAATAAAAGGATTTATTGTGAATTGTAGTGATATTAGACTGATGGCTCATGTCTATATAATGTTTGTGTGCAGCCTTCAAATGATGAATACGTGGGCATCCTGAAGCGTAGTCATTCTCCACTGGATGAAGACAGTAACATGCTTTCAGTGCAGGAATGGTGGCAACAAGGATCTCACAATGGTACCACTGTTTATGACTTGTTTCTTTACATTACAAAGACGATAAAAGTAAATGTAAATCATAAATACTTTCTTGAGTGCATAGGAACTGTTTTCAAAAATAATCAATAGAAACTGCAAAAATAACACTGCTGCACATTTACATGCTACAAACGGCGTAAGATTGACTAATTTCCATCATAGTTGCTGACAGTGTTTCTGCTACCTTTTTCTTTGTAGTGGTAGGTACTGAGAGCTACTTGTGTTCAGTTCTTTTGTGTTCTTATTCATGTTTTATGTACATTCACAGCTGCTGTTGTTCATCAGGATCCTGCAGGCACATTCAGTGCTGGTATGTAAAGTGAAAAAGTGATATGTGAAGGCCAAGTATGGTTACCTATGCAGTTAGTGGATATATATATATATATATATACTTTGCAAGATAACTGTATCTCTTTGTATAGATTAATTTTTTTAATCCTTTCAAGTAAATAGAGTTGACTAGAAAAATCATGAAAAACCTTGGGAACCCTGTTTTAATTCCTTGATCGTTTCAATGGTTAACCGTAAATCTCTCCTTTCCTCCAGGGTTCTCTCAGATGATGATTTGTTTCTACTATGGAGGTCGGCTGGTGGGCAGCATGGTTACCACTCATCCAGAGGGATGCCGTATCTCCCCCTGTCAGCCCCCTCTGGCTAACGGATTCTTGTATGGACCTGACAGCCTCCAGAACATCCGCTTCCCGTCCGTTGACCTCATCGAGCATGAGCGTCAACGTCATGTCACCCGTAAGCTCTTCAGTCACTTGGAGCGTGGTGTACTGCTGCGTGCCAACCGAGAGGGCATCTTCATCAAGCGTCTGTGTCAGAGCAGAGTGTTCTGGAGTGGCCAGGACCCTCTGTACAACCCCATCCCTGGCAAACTAGAGCGAGATGCTGTGGTGAAGATCTTTGACACTGCCAGGTTCCTGCAAGGTAAACAAAGATCCTTCCAAACATATTATAACTCCAGATTTTTTGTAAAAGTCTATTTTCCTGTACAAGACCATACAAAACAGTTCACAATTGCAATTTACTACTAATAAAATCAAGTATGTCAGTATATAAGGCGCTGAAAGATCATAGTTAATAACTAAATAATTATTTTTAATGTATGAGTTTAGTTTATCAATTTATTTATTCTAACTTATTATTGAAATACAATTGACCTGATTTATTAATTATGTACTAATTATCAATGGATATGATTTAGATCACACTTAAAAAATAAGAATTATTTATATTTGTTTTATTTTCTTGCAGCGCTGCAGTTATATAAAGAGGGTCATTATCACCCTCCAGAGCCCACCGTCACACTTTGCTTTGGGGAAGAGTTTAATGATTTCAGCACTGTCAAGAGCAAATTAATCATTGTGCAGGTAATTAATATAAAATATATTATATTTATAAACATGAATGATCTCATTTAGTGTATTCTCCAATGTATGATATTAAAACAGTCTTTCTTTCTATTATGTTGAAATGTTATATTTGTGGAAACTAACACTTTACAGTGAGGTTCAATTTGTTAGGTATCCTGAATAATAATGAATAATTCTTTACAGCATTTATTAATCTAAGTAAATGTAAATTTTTACATATACTAATAGATTTTTAGCTGATTTTTGAATTAGTTATATGTATTAAGTCAAGTCACCTTTATTTATATAGCGCTTTTTACAATGCCGATTGTTTCAAAGCAGCTTCACAGTGTTAAACAGGAAAATAATGCAGCAGAATTTGATTCGGCTGTACAGCCGCTCCGGAAAAAACTGATGTTATCCAGCTCATTTCAATTATCATATAGTGTCAATGCGGGCAGATCAGTAATATAGTTGAATATTTAGTGTCCCCAACTAAGCAAGCCAAAAGACAAAGGCAAAAGAGGCGACGGTGGCAAGGAACCAAATCTCCATCAGGTGACAGAATGGAGAAAAAAACCTTGGGAGAAATCAGGCTCAGTCGGGGTGCCAGTTCTCCTCTGGCCAACAAACAAACAGTGTATGATTATGATTCAGGCAAACATTACAAGTCAGCGGGTTTGTTGAGGATCAGTGCCACTGGATGTCGTGATGATGAAGCCTTCACAGGGGAGAGCCTAGTTGACACGGTCTCTGCAGACATTTCGGGGATGCGTTGTGGTTGTGTCTAGGCCATCTGATCTGGATAAGGCCCGGATCCGGCTGACTACAGTAAACCTTGGGATAAACAGAGAGACTAATATTAGCGTAGATGCCATTTTTCTTATGATGTAACGAGTACATCAGGTGTTATGGGAAGTGTTCCCGGTTCCGGCTGACCTAGTTAATGCAGCCTAAAACAATCATTTAACTGATTTGAATAATAGAAATTGATAATGTTCTATGTGTATGCCATAGTAAAGAGATGTGTTTTTAGTCTGTTTTTAAACTGACAAGAGTGTGTCTGCTTCCCGAACAATGCTAGGAAGACTGTTCCAGAGTTTAGGTGCTAAATAGGAAAAGGATCTACTGAGCTGTCATGACAGCTTTGGAGGCTCCATGATATTCCTGTACATATATACACTACCAGTCAAAAGTTTGGAAACTGTACTATTTTGATTGTTTTTGAAAGAAGTCTCTTCTGCTCACCAAGGCTGCATTTATGTTATTAAAAAAAAGCTGTAATATTGTGAAATATTATTGAAATGTAAAATAACTGTTTTCTATTTGAATATATTTTAAAATGTAATTTATTCCTGTGAAGAAAAAAGCTGAATTTTAAACATCACTACTTCAGTCTTCAGTGTCACATGATCCTTCAGAAATCATTCTAATATGATGATTTGCTGCTCAAGAAACTTTTATGATTATTATCAATGTTGAAAACAGTTGTGTAAAAATTTTTTTTTAGGATTCTTTGATGAATAGAAAGTTCAAAAGAACAGTATTTATCTGAAATAGAAAGCTTTTGTACCATTACACTGCCATTCAAAAGTTTTGGGTCTGTAAGATTTTTAAATTAATTTAGATGTGATGTGAGGGAGTATAATGCGTTAAGAGCTCGCTCAAGTACTGGGTAGCTAAACCATTTAGTGCTTTGTAAGTAATTAGCAAGATTTTAAAATTTATACGATGTTTAATAGGGAGCCAATGCAGTGTTGACAGAACTGGGCTAATATGGTCATACTTCCTGGTTCTAGTAAGAATTCTAGCTGCTGCGTTTTGGACCAGCTGGAGTTTGTTTAATAAGCGTGCAGGGCAACCACCCAGGAGAGCATTACAATAATCTAGCCTTGAGGTCATGAACGCATAAACTAACTGTTCATCATTTTGCATTGAAAGCATATGCTGTAATTTAGATATATTTTTAAGATGGAAGAATGCGGTTTTACAGATGCTAGAAACGTGGCTTTCAAATGAAAGATTGGAATCAAAGATTAATGTATTATGAATAAACATGAATAAAAATAGTACATTCATAAATGAACATTATCCTAGATTAATTAAAGTTGTTGTTCGTTGTTACTGTATGATGCCTAGTGCATTAACTAATTGAACCTTATTGTACAGTGCTAAACTGAACCTTATAGACTAATTTCTTAATATGAATTACTATTTAATACTAATTAATATGGTTACTTATTGACAATTAGCTTCTTTGATGTAGCTTCTTTTCACATTTTTCTATTCATATTCCTAATTACCTGAATTAAAAGCACTATGAAACACAGCAATAACCTAATTCTTTATCCAAACAGATCACAGCATTGAACTGTCAGCAACTGGTGGATACAGTGACCGCCCGCCGATCCCAGTATAGCAGTGCGAATTTGGAGATTTCAGATGACATGGCCAGTGATCAGATGGCTCGTATATATCAGGATCTGTGCAGCTACCCGGTTCCCCAACAAGCTTCCTGTTTCAGGGACAACCTGCCGATTCCAGTCTGAGGCAGAACTCTGAGCCAGTCTTGTCTCAAAAAATGAGTCAGTTCAAGTTCACAACCCAAAATGATGCTTTTACAATGTCAATACATAAAGAAAATGATTGACCTTTAGGTGTGCTATCTGATGCTATAGCATCCCATTCTCTCAGGGCCGAAAACAGCATCTGACAGAAGGTTTGCAATGTTCTCAGGGATGACATACTCATTTGTTAGAGGAAAGTGATATCTGTATCTGATATCTGTATATATTACTTTTTTATTATTTTTATTGATTTTGCCCTAAACATTTGAAATTATTTTCTTTTTACTGTGCACTGTAAAGTTGATAGGTTTTACTATCCTTCATTTTTATATTGATTTTGGTGATTTTTTTTTTAATGCTTAATACTATTATTTTTCAGAAATGTAATTCTGAATTGAATGCAGAATAAATGTCAAATGAGAAATCTATGAATAATTAAAGAAATGACTTTAATAAGATGGGTGTCTAACTGGTCTATAAATTGTGTGTACTGTCACACTTTATATTAGGTGTCCTTAACTACTATGTACTTGCATCAAAAATATGTACAATGTACTTAATGTGCAATTTGGCTTGCATGTTTACGTACTTGTATGGGGTTTCTATATATACACTACCAGGCAAAAGTTTGGAAACTACTATTTTGATTGTTTTTGAAAGAAGTCTCTTCTGCTCACCAAGGCTGCATTTATGTTATTAAAAATACAAAAAAGCTGTAATATTGTGAAATATTATTATAATGTAAAATAACTGTTTTCTATTTGAATATATTTTAAAATGTAATTTATTCCTGTGATGCAAAGCTGAATTGTGAGCATCATTACTCCAGTCTTCAGTGTCACATGATCCTTCAGAAATCATTCTAATATGATGATTTGCTGCTCAAGAAACATTTATGATTATTATCAATGTTGAATGCTGTTGTGTAAAAAAATTTTTTTTTTAGGATTCTATGATGAATAGAAAGTTCAAAAGAACAGTATTTATCTGAAATAGAAAGCTTTTGTAACATTGCACTGGCATTCAAAAGTTTTGGGTCGGTAAGATTTTTTAATTATTTGTTTTTGGGGAAGAACTTAATTAAATTAATTAAATTAATACATTTATTCAGCAAGGATGCATTAAATTGATCAAGTGACAGTATAGACATTTATAATGTTGCAAAAGCTTTATATTTCAGATAAATGCTGTTCTTTTGAACTTTCTATTCATTAAATAATCCAAAAAAAAAAATTGTACACAACTGTTTTCAACATTGATAATAATAATAAATGTTTCTTGAGCAGCAAATCTGCATTTCTGAAGGATCTTTGAATCACAGAAGCTTTGAATCACAGAAATAAATTGCATTTTAAAATATATTCAAATAGAAAAAAGTTATTTTAAATTGTAAAAATATTTCACAATAATACTGTTTTTGCTGTATTTTGGATTAAATAAATGCAGCCTTGGTGAGCAGAAGATACTTTCAAAAACAATCAAAATAGTACAGTTTCCAAACTTTTGACTGGTAATGTATGTCAATCGATGATTTTTTAAAATCTAATTAATTACACAATGTGGCGATTAATTAATTGCAAATTAATCGCACATTAAATCTGGCTAAGAAATTACTCCCAAAAGATAATTTAAAGTTGTTATATAGACATTACAAAAAGTAGCTTCAGAAGAAAATATTTTTGGGCGAACTATACCTTTAATGTTTGTTTTTATTAATATGAAATATTAAATTATTTTTAATGCAATTATACTCTAAATAAGAAACTAAAACTGCCAGTAGTTGGTGATAAATATCTAATTGAGTAAGTCATTGAGTCATTCATTCATTCGATTCATTCACATGATTGATTCATTCAGGAGTGAAGTAAAGGGTTCTCTTTATGGTCCATTGAATCACTGGTTTACCTGATCGCTCTAAAACAGTTCTGCTTTGTCAAGTCAACTTGATTTATATAGCGTTTTTTACAATGCCGATTGTTTCAAAGCAGCTTCACAGTGTTAAACAGGAAAATAATGCAACAGAATTTGATTCGGCTGTACAGCCGCTCTGGAGAAAACTGGTCAGTCATCTAGCTCATTTCAATTATCATATAGCGACAATATGGGCAGATCAGTAATTTATTTGATATAGTTAATTTAGTTTAGTAATTCAATTTATTTGGAAAATTTTGTGTCCCCAACTAAGCAAGCCAAGCCAAAGGCGACAGTGGCAAGGAACCAAAACTCCATCAGGTGGCATAATGGAGAAAAATAAACCTTGGGAGAAACCAGGCTCAGTCGGGGTGCCAGTTCTCCTCTGGCCAATTAACAAACAGTGTATGATTATTATTTTGGCAACCTTACAGGTCAGAAGTCGGAATATTCGAAAGATCGGAGGCATCACGCCGGAGCCGGGTTTATTGATGACGTGTCGATTAAACAATTATTAAACAGGAATATTCGAAAGATCGGAGTCATCACGCCGGAGACGGATCCATTGAGGATGCCATGTCGATGAGGCAATTTTAGAGGGGAGACTAATTGGCATGGTCTCTGCAGACACTTCAGGGATGCGTTGGTCCTGTCTGGGTGCAGGTCTACCATCTGATCTGGATACGCCCGGATCTGGCTGACTGCAGTAAACCTCGGGATAAACAGAGAGACTAACATTAGCGTAGATGCCATTCTTTTTATGATGTAACGAGTACATCAGGTGTTATGGGAAGTGTTCCCGGTTCCGGCTGACCTAGTTAATGCAGCCTAAAACAATCATTTAACTGATTTGAATAATATAAATAAAAAATATTTTATGTGTATGCCATAGTAAAGAGATGCGTTTTTAGTCTAGATTTAAACTGACAGAGTGTGTCTGCTTCCCGAACAATGCTAGGAAGACTGTTCCAAAGTTTAGGTGCTAAATAGGAAAAGGATCGAACGCCTACAGTTGATTTTGATATTCTAGGTATTATCAACTGGCCAGAATTTTGAGACCGCAATAGACGTGATGGAGTATAACACGTTAAGAGCTCACTCAACTACTGGGGAGCTAAACCATTTAGTGCTTTGTAAGTAATAAGCAAGATTTTAAAATGTATGTGATGTTTAATAGGGAGCCAGTGCAGTGTTGACAGAACCGGGCTAATATGGTCATACTTCCTGGTTCTAGTAAGAACTCAAGCTGCTGCGTTTTGGACCAGCTGCAGTTTATTTATTAAGCGAGCAGGGCAACCACCCAGTAGAGCATTACAATAATCTAGCCTTGAGGTCATAAACGCATGAACTAACTGTTCAGCATTTTGCATTGAGAGCATGTGCCGTAATTTATATATATTTTTAAGATGGTAGAATGCAGTTTTACAGATGATAGAAACGTGGCTTTCAAATGAAAGATTGGTATCAAAGAGCACACCCAGGTTCCTAACTGACGACGAGGGCTTGACAGAGCAGCCATCGAGTGTTAGACAGAATTCTAGGTTATTACTTGTGGAGTTTTTTTGTTCAATAATTAAAAATATTTTTTTTTCTGAATTAAGTTGCAGGAAATTACTAGTCGTCCAATTTTTTATATTAGCTATGCATTCCGTTAATCTTGTGAATTGGTAAGTTTCGTCAGGGCGTGAAGAAATATAGAGCTGAGTATCGTCAGCATAACAATGAAAACTAACGCCATGTTTCCTAATGATATCTCCCAGTGGTAGCATGTACAGGGTGCAAAGCAAAGGTCCTAGCACTGAGCCCTGCGGTACTCCATACTGAACTTGTGATCGGTGTGACATCTCTTTATTTACTGCTACAAACGGTCAGATAAGTATGATTTAAACCATGCCAATGCAATTCCACTAATGCCAACATAATTTTCGAGTCTATTAAAAAGAATGTTGTGGTCGATAGTATCGAATGCAGCGCTAAGATCGAGTAACACTAATAGAGATATACAACCATGATCGGATGATAAGGGTAAATCATTTGTAACTTTAATGAGAGCAGTCTCAGTACTATGATACGGTTTAAATCCTGACTGGAAATCCTCACAGATACCATTTCTTTCTAAAAAGGAGCATAATTGTGAGGATACTGCCTTTTCTAGTATTTTTGACAGAAAGGGTAGATTTGAGATTGGCCTGTAATTGACTAATTCTGTAGGATCAAGTTGCGTTTTTTTAATAAGTGGTTTAATAATAGCCAACTTAAAAGTTTTCGGTACATATCCTAATGACAAAGATGAATTAATGATATTAAGAAAAGGATCTATGACCTCTGGAAGCATCTCTTTTAGTAGTTTAGTCGGTATAGGGTCGAGCATACATGTTGTTGATTTTGATGATTTAACAATTCTTCTTCTCCTATAGCAGTGAATGAGTGTAATTTTTCCTCAGTGACACTACAATGCACTGTCTGATGTGATACTGTAGTAGACGGCTGCATGGTTGTAATTTTTTTCCTAATATTATCAATCTTACAAGTAAAGAAATTCATAAAGTCATTACTGCTGTGCTGTTGGCAGACATCAGAAGTTGAAGAAATAAGCAGATCTAGCTTTTTTTACGCCTTTCTGTATGCAATCATGCTCTCTTTCCACGAAATGTGAAGAACTTCCGGTTTTGTTTTCTTCCAGCTGCGCTCCATTTTTCTGGCTGCTGTTTTAAGGGCCTGGGTGTGCTCGTTGTACCACGGCGTTGGACTATTTTCTTTCATCTTCTTTAAGCGCAGAGGAGCGCTAAAGTGCTGGAAAAGAGAGAGTCAATAGTTTCTGTTGCAACATCGAGTTCCTCTAGGCTATCTGGGATGCTGAGGAGATGAAACTGATGAGGAAGATTATTTACAAAGAAATCTTTAGTCGCAGCAGTGATAGTCCTGCCATATTTGAAGCGGGGGGGAGGCTTTGCAGCCTTTGCTAAATTAAGTATACATGATACTAGTTAATGATCTGAGATGTCATCACTCTGCTGCAGAATTTCAACGGTATCAACATTTATTCCATGTGACAATATTAGGTCTAAAGTATGATTACGGCGATGAGTGGGTCCTGACACGTGTTGCCTAACTCCAATAGAGGTTAGAATGTCTCTAAATGCCAATCCCAATGCGTCTTTTTCATTGTCTACATGGATATTAAAATCATCAACAGTTAGTACTTTATCTGCAGCCAGTACTAACTCTGTATTGTGCCCTGGTGGCCTGTATACAGTAGCCAACACAAATGTCAAATGGGATTTATCAATTTCACTACATAACCTTACATAAAGCACCAAAACTTCAAAGGAATTATATTTGAAACTAGACTTCTGAGTAATACTGAAGATATTATTATGAATTACAGCAACACCTCCCCCTTTACCTTTTAGACGCGGTTCGTGTTTATAACAATTATCTTGGGGGGTGGACTCATTTAAAGTAATGTAGTCGTCAGGTTTTAGCCAGGTTTCTGTCAAACACAGCACATCTAGATTATTATCTGTAATCATATCATTAACAATAAGCGTTTTTGAGGAAATGGATCGAATATTCAGCAGCCCGAGCTATCATTTGATCATCTGTATTATATCTGTTGTTTATTTGTTGGACATCAATGAAATTTTTACCGTTCAATGGTTTTGATGTTTTTTTGTATTTACTAATTCGTGGGACAGACACAGTCTCTATGTGATAATATCTAGGTGAAAGAGTCTCTATGTGTTTGTCTTTATATTTTTGTTGGCAAAACTGAGCAAAACAGACAATATTGTGTCTAAAACAACACAATATTAACATACTTATTTATTTTATTTATTTACTGTTGTATAAGACCAGTATCGGCGCAGCAAAAGGCCTTCAGCGAGCCAGGGCCGCGCGCCAGATTCCGCCGCTGCAAGACCACACCCACCTCCCGACGCGGCTCAGCCTTTCACCACGGCTTCTGCTGCCGCAGCGCCGAATGCAACGGGCCCGGCAGCCTCCCCTCAGCCTCTCAGTCCCATCCTCCCGCTGTTTATAACCCTTTTCCTTTCCACAGGCCCAATCCTTCCAACAGTTTCACCCAACAGGTTCTAACTCTTCCCCTTTTCAGTGGCCTGCAGCTCCAGTAGCTCAAACAAGCATGAGCCTGCCTCCACTTCCAGCACAAGCCCACATGTCGCACTTTCATCCTTCCTTTCCTTCCTATCCTCGAACCAATTTTCCCTTCCAAGCCTTAGCGGGTAATTCAAGTGTGAGGCCGTCGCCGACATTCACAGCCCTGGCTTATATCCTTCCCAGCTCTCTCCTACAATCTAAATCACAACATTCTCTCTTCACAGCAACACCGATGCCCGTCCCGTCCAACGCTGTCGTCATGGAACTGCCTCCAGTGTCCCAAAACATCCATGCACAGATCCTCTCAGGTGCGGATGTAGACTTCTCTGCTCTCTTTGCTCCCTGCAGCCGAACTGGACTGCCAAATGGACTGTGGGGATTTCTCCTTTACCAATTAACAATTTTAACTATGGTAATTGTACCAGACAGCGCTGCCGGTTCCTGCTTATTTGTAGCTTCTGTGGCGTTCCAATGCCCGTCTTGTGTGTCCAGTGTACAAATCAGTGAATAAATAAAAAAATATATATATATTTATCGACTCCAGTAAATACAGGGGAGTAAATGTCACATGTCTGTCTTGTCCTGTGCAGCACATGTGGTGTTTTGGTTTAATTATGTGTCATGTGCGTTCCTGTCTTCAGTCTTGACCCCACCCCTCTTGTTATCTGATTATTGATTCATTTGCCCCACCTGTTGACCCTGGTAGTTTGTCTTTGTTATGTTTTATTTTCCCCCTCGTAGGTTTTGTTTTATGTTTATTTTTATTTTGTATTTAATAAATACCCATTCTTTATTGCACTTGAGTCCTCGCTCCCATTTCTCCCTTGCAACACATGACAATACCACAGTTCTCAGCGTTATTCAAGCTTTACCTTTAGCGGCTTTTCTGTGGGGAAAAGAATGGACCGCTAGCAGCATTTTAGTGCATTGTGACAATGACGCAACAGTTCATTGCATTAATAAAGGCCGTTGTCATTCACCTGCTCTAATGCCACTTCTAAGGTACTCTGGGTTCGGGCCAAAATTCCAAGCTGGAGCCCTCCCCCGGAAAGCACGGCAAACACGCATAATCTTTATTTAATTTGATGTAAGTGTGAACTTGTGAAATATTTACAATGTAAATATTGCTTTGCAAACATATTTGATTAAAACATATGGCCAAGTCTGTATGTGCTTTTTGCAGATAGTATATGCAACACAGTTCGTAGTTATGGGAAAAAGGAGGCGGGAACCGATCAACATTCAACAACTTTAATAAATAAATAAACACAAACTGAAAGTAACGTGGGCAGCCCCTCACGGACACACATTATAAAACATAAATAAAAAACAACATAGAATCCAGGCCTGGTCCTCTCTCTTCCTTCACTGTCATCGCTCCTCATTTTTAATGCTTCCGAGCTCTTCCGTGAGAGGATTCGAGACCGGTGTGACGCGCAGGTGACGCTCTCTAATGGCTCTCGCCCGCCCTGCTTGTCACATAACCCCATCGGCCTTCGCAGGCCGGGGGGTACCCACATCTTCTTCAAGCTGTCTCTGGTATTTTCCATGAACACATGTGTATTTATTATCGCAATGATTAGCATAAGTAGCCTTTAGCATCGCATATAAATATATTTATGCCTCATGCTGAAGTTATTTCAAACACTCGCTGGTGCCTGAAAGTGAGTTTTGAGCTGAAAATTATTTTAAATGTCTTAAATGTTGAAGTTAGCTGTTAGCCTGATATAATAACATGGGAAATGAGCAGTGGTGTTGACCATCTCTTCACTTGTAAACCCTGCATTTGTTCATAACCACCCTCCAAGCCCCAGTTGGCCTGCTTTGGACCAAGGTATTCGGAGGGCCAAGGGAAGCCCCTATGTGACAGTGGAAACGTGACTGGCCCTGGCACACACTAGTACACTTGCTTTTGGCCCGACAGTGGAAACATGGCTAGTGTTAATTAATTGTTCTGTTCTGTTCTGTGACGCGCTCAGTGAAGGACTGAAACGTAGAACACATCGCTAGTCCTACGCGGCTGTTCACAAAGAATGCGCTTGTGGCAATGAAATGAGAGACGCACGTTCTTATAACTTGAGCACAGCATTTTTAGAATGCCGTTTCAAAAATAATTTAAAAATGCAAAACTATAATAACCTTGGTCACTCCTGTTGGTCTGGCCAAAGATTTACATCAACATCACATCTGATGTTTTCCCTTGCGATGCACCGGGGAAAAAATCTCCTTGAGTGGCGCATCCATCCCCTGCAGTGATCAACTGTGATGTCCTCACAAACAGCATTCATGGTATCTAACAGAGACATCTGATTTTGTGGTTGATGGTCATATACTTTCCACCTCCATGCTGAAAAAACTCTTCTATTAGATTCAGGAATGGGGAGTATGGTTGACATTTCAGGGATGAATTGGTCATGTCTGAAGTGAAGTGAAGTATCCATCTGATATGGATACGGCCTCGATCCGGCTGACTGCAGTAAACCTCGGGATAAACAGAGAGACTAACATTAGCGTAGATGCCATTCTTCTTATGATGTAACGAGTACATCAGGTGTTATGGGAAGTGTTCCCGGTTCCGGCTGACCTAGTTAATGCAGCCTAAAACAATAATTTAACTGATTTGAATAATATAAATTGATAATGTTCTATGTGTATACCATAGTAAAGAGATGTGTTTTTAGTCTAGATTTAAACTGACAGAGTGTGTCTGCTTCCCGAACAATGCTAGGAAGACTGTTCCAGAGTTTAGGTGCTAAATAGGAAAAGGATTGACCGCCTGCAGTTGATTTTGATATTCTAGGTATTATTAACTGGCCAGAGTTTTGAGACCGCAGTAGACGTGATGGAATATAATGCGTTAAGAGCTCGCTCAAGTACTGGGGAGCTAAACCATTTAGTGCTTTGTAAGTAATTAGCAAGATTTTAAAATGTACACGATGTTTAATAGGGAGCCAGTGCAGTGTTGACAGAACCGGGCTAATATGGTCATACTTCCTGGTTCTAGTAAGAACTTGAGCTGCTGCGTTTTGGACCAGCTGCAGTTTATTAAGCGAGCAGGGCAACCACCCAGTTGAGCATTACAATAATCTAGCTTTGAGGTCATGAACGCATAAACTAACTGTTCAGCATTTTGCATTGAAAGCATGTGCAATTTTGTGTACCCAACTGAGCAAGCCAAGCCAAAGGCGACAGTGGCAAGGAACCAAAACTCCATCAGGTGGCATAATGGAGAAAAATAAACCTTGGGAGAAACCAGGCTCAGTCGGGGTGATTATGATTATTATTTTGGCAACCTTACAGGTCAGAAGTCATATTAGATTGAAATATTCCTAACTGACGACGAGGACTTGACAGAGCAGCCATCAAGTGTTAGACAGTATTCTAGGTTACTACATGTGGAGTTTTTTTGTCTAATAATTAAAAAATCTGTTTTTTCTGAATTAAATTACTAGTCATCCATTTTTTTTTATATCAGCTATGCATTCCGTTAATCTTGAGAATTGGTAAGTTTCATCAGGGCGTGAGGAAATATAAAGCTGAGTATCATCAGCATAACAATGAAAACTAACGCCATGCTTCCTAATGATATCTCCCAGTGGTAGCATGTACAGGGTGAAAAGCAACGGTCCTAGCACTGAGCCTTGAGGTACTCCATACTGAACTTGTGATTGGTGTGACATCTCTTCATTTACTGCTACAAACTGATAACGGTCAGATAAGTATGATTTAAACCATGCCAAAGCAATTCCACTAATGCCAACATAATTTTCGAGTCTATTCAAAAGAATGTTGTGGTCTATAGTATCGAATGCAGTGCTAAGATCGAGTAACACTAATAGAGAGATACAACCACGATCAGATGACAACAGTAAATCAAAATTGTAAATTGTAACTCTAATGAGAGCAGTCTCAGTACTATGATACGGTCTAAATCCTGACTGGAAATCCTCACAGATACCATTTCTTTCTAAAAAAGGAGCGTAGTTGTGAGGACACTGCCTTTTCTAGTATTTTTGACAGAAAGGGTAGATTTGAGATTGGCCTGTAAATTAACTAAGCGACCTCAGATGCTTCTGACTCCATAGGAGGAGATGGCGGGCGAGTTGCGACATACGGGGGGAGCATAGACCACCCTGTCGGTTGATGTACGCTACTGTGGCCGTGTTGTCGGACCTGACTAGCACGTTTTGACCCTTGAGCAACGCTCGGAAGTGGTGCAGGGCGAACCATACTGCCAGCAACTCAAGGCAATTGACATGCAGGCAGCGCTGGGGTCTTGTCCAGGAGCCCCCGGCGGCATGTCCATTGCACATGGCACCCCAGCCCGTGGCAGAGGCATCTGTTGAAACAACAATATGCCTGGAAACTCGTTCTAAGGGAACTCCGGAACACTTGGACCCGGAGCGTGCCTGTCTGCCATGCCCATCTCGGGACTCGATCGCGAAGCCAGTGCTGAAGCGGTCTCATATGAAGCAATCTGAGCGGCGTGACCGCGGCTGCAGATGCCATATGCCCCAGGAGCCTCTGAAATAACTTCAGTGGAACCGCGCTATTGCTCTCGAACTGACAGAGGCAAGTCAGCAGTGACGGCGCGCGCTCGCTCGTAAGCTACGCGTACAAGTTTTAAATAGCTTTATGTTAGAATTTTTTTTAACTAGCGTTATGTCAACAGTTGCACGAGTGAATCACTGAAGCATATATGCAGCTTTGTTTACCAATCTGACTTCTGACCTGAAATGTTACCTGATTCATAATCATACACTGTTTGTTCATTGGCCAGAGGAGAACTGGCCCCTCTGGTTTCTCCCAATGTTTTTTTCTCCATTCTGTTACCTGATTAAGTTTTGGTTCCTTGCCACTGTCGCCTTTGTTACCTTTGGCTTTTGGCTTGCTTAGTTGGGGACAATAAATATTCAACTATATTACTGATCTGCCTGCATTGACACCATTGTATGAGAACTGAACTGAGCTGGACAATGACATCACTGTTTTCTCCAGAGTGGCTGTACAGCCGAAACCAATATTGTTGCATTATTTTCCTGTTATCACTGTAAAGCTGCTTTGAAACTATCTGTATTGTAAAAATATAAATATAATATAAATAAAGGTGACTTGACTTGACTAGTGTTAAGCCGGTCGGCAAGGTAGCCAAGGCACACACAGCCTTAGGTCATTAGTGTTAAGCCAGTCGGCAAGGTAGCCCAGGCACACGTAGATAGTAAAACATGCGGTCCCATGAAAAACAAACAAAAAAATCTGTACATATGTCTTGGTGATAGATCTGCTTGTTTTGGGGGGTGTTTTTATCCTATCCTATCCTGTCTATTTCACCATCATCTGCTGATGCTGCAGCTTGTTTTCTTACCTACAGCAAGTGTATATTATTTTCTCTATTTCTCCAGCAATAGTCTTCTTTTTAGCTTCATTAGCATTGGCTGTACATCCTGTAAATGATCTGATTAGATATTTGTGTTAAAGAGGGCTCTGCCCTTTTCTCTTGTCTCCTGCTTTGTTGGGGGGTTAATTCATGTATGTTACATGTGCAGCAGCAGTGTAAGTTCCATCCGTCAGCCCAACAACGGAATCCAACGGCGTGGTTGAAGGAATTCTGCGTGTAAGCCTTTTCAGCATTTCTGTGAAGTTCACTTCATTTATTAAAATGTGGAAATCTCATTTTAACTCTGACTCCATGGATAATTTTATGTGACTTCATTAAATTTGTTATGTTTGTAACTTAACAGCTGATCATAAGATTAGTTGTGATTTAATTTATATTGTTGATTTGGTAACACTTTACAATGCGGGTGCACTAATATGCATTAATTCATGCTTAACTAATGCACAGATAATCATGAGTTAATGTATGACTCATGAAGAACTAAAACATTTATTAATGATTACTGCATCAGCAACTAATGAACATTCTATATGATTAATAGATTAAGTAATATATGAATTGATATTAATTAAATATGACATCATGTATTAATTCCCTAATAACATATTATATTAACTAATAATGTAAATTAATGCGTTAATTACCACAATGGGTCAAAGCCATGCATTTCAACGTCTGCTTTAATCATTAGCTAACGATTTTCAAATGTATCATTATGCTATAACTTTACGTGTTGAGGCACATGACTATTAACTAATTGTTAAGTAATATGTCATTGTCGTTATGGCTTTTGAATTAATTTTGAATTAGCTAATAGTCATGTATTAGTGCACCCGTATTGTAAAGTTTTACCGTTGATTTTTCTTAGTATCTCTTATTTTCAAATATTCGTTCCACCACGGGACCCGGTACTGCACAGAGACTTAACGTTCGTGAATCACATTAGCTCACGGACACAAATTAGCCAGTTCTGGTATTATAGAGGATGCAGAGCGACTAATTTACCATGTCAGGTTGCACATGTTTACTCATAACAAGTGTAATTTTAGTAATATATTAACTTCCGGTGGCGCGGCACAGCTGCGACTCGGGCACGAGAGCGGTGAAGTTATTATTATTTATTTTTTGTTAAAGTGTTATTTGTTAACTCTGTGTGGGTGTCAAGTGCAACAAAAAAACGATGGAGAGGAAGATCGTGGGAGTATTGCTGTTGCTGATTATTATAACAAGTGTTTGTATGCAACACGATACTGCCGACATCGCTGCAACAAGGGGACACGATGAAGTGTTGCAGGCTTGCAGCAGGGAATGGTTAGTATCTCTATGGAAAACAGCAGTAATAGAGCCGGGCCTGCTGGATAATGTTCCAGATGAGTTGCTGCGAAGAAGGGGAGACCGTCGGCCGCGGAAACGACATCAACAACATCGACTCCGCAGGAAGCATAACAAGCTACCGCTGCCATCAATACTTTTTCCCTGAGGAACAAAATGGAAGAACTGCGTCTGAACACAGGAGTCTGCAATGAATATCGTGAGTCATGTCTCTTGATTTACACCGAGAGCTGGCTACAAGGAGATTTCCCGGATTCACTTGTTCAGTTGCATGGTCACAAACGTTCGCATGGACAGAAATAATGACTCTGGAAAAACGAGGGGAGGTGGCATTTGTGTTTTCATAAAAGACTCTTGGTGTACAAATTACTCAGTAAAGGACATGGTATGTACTCCGGATCTTGAACTGTTATGCTTAAGTCTAAGACCTTTCTATTTGCCCAGAGACTATGGGAATATCTTCATCTGCTCTGTATACATTCCGCCCAGCGGGGATGCATCTAAAGCTGCTTCAAGGATAGCTGATTGTGTCCATCAGCAATTACAGAACAAACCTGATGCACCGATATTTGTATTATTTCAATCATTGTAAGACTATGCTCTCCCAGGGTTTCAGCAGTATGTTTGTAGTGGTACATGGAAAAATAAAATATTAGACAAATGCTATGGTAACATCAAAGAAGCATATGTGGCTAGGATTGGACCTCCTCTTTCAAATTCTGACCATAATACTATACAGCTAATTCCTATCTATAGGTCTGCTTTTAGGAAGAGTAAGCCGATCTTACGAACAGTAAATGTATGGTGTGACACTATAAATGAGAAGTTGAGTGGTTGCTTTTTTGCTACAGATTGGGAAATTGTTTATCAAGATGGAAATATTGATGGTATTGCGGATGCGATCACAGGGTATATTCATTTTTGTGTTGATACTGTGGTCCCTAAAAAGACTATTAAGATTTATCCAAATAATAAGGAATATATTAACCCTGAGATCAAGCATTGTATTAGGAGGAGAAATCAAGCTTTTAAAAATAATAATGGAATGGAATTGAGAGAAATTCTAAAAGAACTGAGGAGAAAATTGAAGGAGGCGAGAGAGCAGTATAACTTACGTGTTAGAGAAGCGGTTTCAACTAATAATTCTAAAAAGTTGTGGGATGCTGTTAGAGAAATGATTCACTTAAATTCAAACAGGAAAGAAATGCAGGTTATGAATGAATTTGATAAAGCAAATGAACTTAATCACTTTTTTAAACGATTTGATTTGGACGTAAACCCTTATATAATCAAATAGTATTATGCATTTCTAATCGGACGACAACAGCAGGTGAAAGTTAATTCAACTCTCTCTAATATAGAGGTCACGAATGTTGGAGCTCCTCAAGGCTGCGTAAGTTCTCCTCTTCTTTTTATATTGTACACAAATGACTGTAGGAATAAGTTTACAAATAACTACTTTTACAATTTTCAGACAATAAAGCCATACTCAGTTTGTTGACAAAGAATTCAGATGTTGGTGTGTATAAACAGAGATAGAAGGGGTTGTGAAGTGGTGTAAGGAACATAACTTGAGGTTAAATGTTAAAAAAACTAAAGAGATGATCTTTGACCCGAGGCTTGTGGGTGATCATAGCCCAATTTTAGCTTATGAGGAGGAAGTTGAGCAGGTAACAGCATACAAGTATTTAGGCATCTACTTTGATTCTCAACTAAAATGGGGTCATCAAGTGGAGTACGTTTGTACACGAGCTAGTCAGCGCCTGCATTTTTTGCGAAGGCTTAGGCTTCATGGGATGGAAAATAATGTCATGTTACTGTTTTATAGATCAGCGATTGAATCCATAATATGTTATGGTTTTTCGATATGGTTTGGAAATATGTCTGTTAAACTTAGGTCACAACTCCAAAACGTGGTTAGAAGAGCTGGAAAAATAATTGGCATGGTGCCCCCGTTTTCCCTTCAGGAGATTTTTGAGAGGTCTGTAAAGAAGCAGGGCTTTAAAATTATTGGAGACCCAAGCCATATCCTCCATAAGGAGTACGAGCTGATGCCTTCGGGCAGGAGATATAGGATTCTAAATTGTAAGTTAAACAGGTAAAAATTTTCTCTAATTCCATTATCAATTAAATTATTGAACAAAAAGTGATGAATTGGGGGAGGGTAATGCGATGGGCAACGTGCAATGTTTTAGTGCAATATCTAGTGTTGTGTATGGGTGGTGTACATGTGTATTTTCTAACTAATGTGTTTAGAAATTTTGTTCGACTTGAGGCAGCGCCGACGCCACGTGACTGTGACATATGTTAACAAAGTGCCGCGAGAGAGAGTCGAGAGCAGCCGGCTGGTGCATTTTGCGCAGCTTCGTCAGAGCGGCTGCAGGAGCTCTGATGATGACACAGCTGTTCCACACTTGGCCGGATTCACCGCATGACAGTGATCACGTGTGTTTCATGTTTATCACTAATGCTCACAAATAATTTTTTTATAACAGTAAAACTTCTTTTCATGTAGTTGCAATGTTATATTGTCATGTTTATCAAAATAAAACTGATAAAAAAACGTAGACCCCACTTCATTGATAGTGTAGGCTTATATGTTGAACTTTATTCTTGTACCAACAGACGCTGTATTAAGCAGTACATAAATGAAAATGTCTCTGAAACATCTGTGTATTTGACAAATATTGCATTTATTTCACTTCAACTGTGATAAAGTATGCAAACAGCGCGAGCGTCACTACGGTAAGCAGAAAGTGTCCGACTTCACGTCTACGTTTGCAGCTCCACCCCCGCCTGCACATGGCTACTCTCGCCGATCGGTTGCATCCAGCCGCAGCCGATGTCGAACACACCTAAAGACATGACCACAAACAAAACCTAAAACCGTGACAGGTATACAATTTTTGTTTTTGGCTAATATTATCCATAACCCTTTACACAACAAAATTAATTTGTGGGGGTTTTCAGTCATTTAAGAATACCTTGGCTGTTTTCAAATGTAATATTAAAAACTTAAGTAATAATGATTTTAATGTGTGGCGTGAATGTAAGAAATGTAATTGCAAAATTCAGGTGAAAAGTCACAGCAATGCCTCCATGTTGCTTTGATTCCAAACATAATAATCTACAATACATTCCGTTTTATTGAATGGTCTGTCACATCTTCGTCATACTGTAAGTCACCTTTATTTATATGCCGCATTACAATACAGATTGTTTCAAAGCAGCTTCACAGTAATAAATCGGAAAATAACAGAATCAATTATGCAAATTTCATCAAATATGAGACAAATTCAAATTCTGCTGTGAGACAACTCTAAAAAGTTATAATAGTGTCATTAAGTCAGTTCAGTGTTGGTTCATTTCAATTTAATAAGATTAATTCAGCTAGCAACTCTACAGAAGACAATAGTGTTGCTATTCAGTTCGAGTCAGTTCATTGTTGATTCAGTTCAGTTCAATAACTGTCAATCTTGCAAATTGTGTCAATTTTGAAACAAATTTGATTCAGCTATAAGCTGCTAAGCAGCTGTACATAAGACAATATTGCCAGCATTCTCATGCCTGGACATCTGGCCTGAGATGTACATGCTGAGTAAGATGCTTGAGAGTGAAAGCAGAGAAGCAGGGAGGCCCCTGGATAGAGGATCCATTCTCTGCTGATGACACATGATAAAGATCCCCCATCATTCTCTACTGCAATGACACACTCTTTCAAAAATCTGGAATGAGATCTGATGAAGCTGATCTGCTTCCACTTTTTTGACTCAAATTGAAGCTACGTCATCACTCACAAGGGGCTCTTAATTTCAACTTCACAGAAATGCAGTTACATTTTATCAGAAATTACAGGCTCCTGTTTGCACAAATTCTGATTCTGATGCCGCTTTTGCATGTTAACTCAAGATTATCAGCAGTGATATAATTCAGTATTCATGCATGAGCGACCACACACACTTATACTTTCTCATTTCCTCTTCCTCATGTTGATTTTACTCTGGGGAATAGCTAATGGTTATTTGTGTTATTGAAACATATTCACTGGAACAAAAGATGATCATAGGGGATTTTTACCCATTCATCCTCATAAGACATCCACCTCCTTTCCCCCCCTAAAATACTTAATAGACCTATAGGCCTATACATATGGAAGACTGGGTCTGGTTGTGTAGTTCAATATTTATATGCAGACTCAAAGATAATACTGTCCATATTGAGCTGATTTGTCTATGTCATAAATAACCTATAAACAACCAATTATATGTTGTTTTGATGTTGTTAAACAACCAACTATGATCTATAAAACAATTTACTTATTTTTGTGACAGGGCAAAACTATTCAAAAATAAATGTTGATATATTAAGGAACAATTTTTTATTCATCTGATAAGTATTTTTATAGGCATTCGTTTACATTTTGGTAAAATAGGTTTTTAGGTGCTTGTCATGGAAATATTTTTTTTTTTTTTTTTTTTGTGTTAATAGCTAGTAACAGGAACTTATTATGTAAAAGTCAAAAGTTCTTGATAGATTTTGTTTGGAGATGACCAGTCGTGTTACATTTTGTGTTGCACATAACTTTTTCTGCAGCAGTTTATTTTTGCTTTAAAAGAAGTGATATCACCATTTACAGGGCATTGAAGGTACTATATCTTCTTACTCTCTCTCTCTCTCTCTCTCTCTCTCTCTCTCTCACACACACACACACACACATTGAGTTTTCAGTTTCATGGGGACATTCCATAGACATAAGGATTTTATACTGTACAAACTGTATATTCTATCCCCTAACCCTAAACCTACCCATGGGGACACAAAATTTTCAAATAAATATCCAAATAAATGTAATTACTAAACTAAATTATATCAACTACATTACTTGAATATATATGATAATTGAAATGAGCTGATGACATCACCGTTTTCTCCAGAGCGGCTGTACAGCCGAATCAAATTCTGTTCATTATTTTCCTGTTTAACACTGTGAAGCTGCTTTGAAACAATCTGCATTGTAAAAAGCGCTATATAAATAAAGTTGACTTGACTTGACATAGAAAACTTTCCGCATTTTTACATTTTCAAAAAACATCACTTGGTATAATTTAAAAGCTGTTTTCCTCATGGGACCATTTTTCATCTTTGTGTAGAGTATACCTGAACCACACACACACACACACACACACGCGCACACACACACACACACACGCGCGCGCGCACACACACACACACACTGTTTATGTATTTTTATATTTCCAGTTTTATTTGTTTTCTATTGTTTTCTACAAACACTGTATGTCTGAACAAGTAAATTAGATTACCACAATAAATTCACATTGCACAAAATGTAAAATGTCCCATGTTTTAAATTACAACTCACCCCAGGAGATATTGCAATAGCAACAATCTTTGTAAAAACACTGCAAAAACAGGCAAAATCTGTTGCAGCACTGCCCGGTGTCCCCTATCAACTACTGCTAAAAGCCTGTAAAGTAACATTAATACTGCAGTTTGCATTCTAGTGTTCATAATACATAATCGATGTCATAAATCTTATGTCTGAACATTTTTAACTGAACTTTATCAGAGACAGCTTGTTATCAGCGCTCTAGCTGAGATATTATTATTATATTTGTTTAAATATGTTTTATGCATGTGTACAGGGGAAGGCAAGAGCTGATGATTGTGGGATTGAGTTTTCTGCTAACAGTTGCAGTGTCTGTCGCCTGGTCTGACTGAGATTGCGACACAGCTCTGTGGTGACAAACACTTTTCACAACCCCCCCCCCCCAAAAAAAAACATGAGAATGTTTAGAAGAAAGAGAAAAATGAACATCTTCAGTGCACCTGCAGGTGTTCTGCTCTTTCTTCAAGAGCTGTATGAGCTTCTTAAAGGCCTCATACACACGTTCATCCTCAGTGCAGCTAATAAAACATAATGAAAGATGAATCACTCATTTGTTAATTGTGAAGATATCTGTTGCTGGTTGCTGCGTAATGTATTGTTGGTTGCGCTGATGCGTGTGTTTCAAACTGAAAGATTGTGAGTGTGGCTGCTGTGTCAGCTTTTATTTGCTGACATTGAGCTGAAGAATGTAAATCCCCAACGAATGTTGCATCAGAACTGCCACAGAAGTCTGGAAGAATCTGTCTGTCTGCCAGCCAGCTATTTATTCTTTTCTTTGAAATGGAAGATTGTCCAAGAAAAGAACTTCTGCAGAATGCTTACAGTTTGCTTCTCAGTGTTATACAGAAAAGTGTTCACTATATTTTAAAAGGGTATTTATATTTTCACATAGATTTCATATTTATGTAATCATTTTCTGTATCCGACTGTCATTTATAGTAGAGCACAGATTAAAACAAATGACATTTTCTTGACAAGAACAATGGGAAAGCTTTCTATATCACATTTTTAGAATCATGAGCCTTTTAGATTTTCAATAGAAATGAGAGGTCACATTATTTGAAATGCCTCCAGACATGCTCTGAAGTTCACTGTCACAGAGACTATTTCAAACCTTTGGTTTAAACTTTAAACAACAGGTTTGAGACTTTGAAGGACCTTTTTCAACTGATGTGAATATTTGTATTTATAATATATTTTAATTCCTCTATAACTCTTTTAGAAAGCAGCCTGTGTATTCCTCAGAGAGAGACACTTGGTGTGACATTATGCAATATTGAGTGTGTGCTAGGCACATCTGAGTCACTGGGGAGTGTTTGTTTGCGTGTGTGTGTGGCCTGGTAAAGCCTACATTACAAAGGTGGCAATATTCGAAATCCTTGTCCTTGTGGGGACATTTTTTTGGTCCCCATGAGGAAAACAGCTTATAAATCATACTAAGTGATGATTTTTGAAAATATAAAAATGCAGAAAGTTTTCTGTGATGGGTAAGTTTAGGGGTAGGGTTAGTGTAAGGGGATAGAATATACAGTACATACAGTATAAAAATCATTATGTCTATGGAAAGTCCCCATAAAACATGAAAACACAACGTGTGTGTGAGTGTGTAACTGACTGACTGAGAGAGGTGAAACAATGTGAGGGGAACTGGGAGTGTGGTGGAGAGTAATTGGACTGTTTGTGTGTTTTTAGAAGCTCTGATGGAGGTACTGCAGGTGTGTGAATGGAGGGCTGACCACAGTCACCTGACCACAGCTGTTCTCACTGACCACCAGCCAAACATGTTTCCTCAAATCAGTTTCGGTTCACTTGAAACACCTCTGATTCCTCAACCCACCTCCATTCTGATCAGAGACATCAGCTACCAATTTACTATATATTCTATAACCTCAATACCTCAGTGCCTGATCCTAAAGGGACCGTCTGTGACTATATGGGTGCTTCTACAATGTGGATGCCCTTTCACAGTGGGTGAGGTGGAGGAAATTACTGACTACTCAAGTCGTCAAGTCACCTTTATTTTATAGCGCTTTATATAATAGAAATTGTTTCAGGAGTAACAAAATTAATGATGCAAACAAGATAAAAGTGTCAAAGTTTTGACTATTTTTATAGCGCTTTATACAATAGAATTTTGTTCAAAGCAGCTTCACAATAATAAGCAGTAAAGTAACAGAATTAATGATGTAAACTTCATCAAATATAAGACAAGTTCAAATTCTGTTGTAAAATAGCTGTGGAAAGTTATTCAGCTTGAATCAATTCAATAACCGTGTTAATATTGCAAATTTCATGAGTTTTGAAAAAATTGATTCAACTATAATGTGAAAGAAATTACTTCTTTGCTTTTGGAAAATGTCTGAACCTGTTAATGCTCAATATCTCGCTAATTTAGCCACTGAATCAAATAGGGTTATGTTTGTTTTCTTCTAAAAGAGGTGAAAAGTAAGCAGATCTAGCAGTTTTTAAGGCCTTTCTGTAGGTGGAAATACTATTCTTCCATGCAATGCAAAATACCTCTAGTTTGGATTTCTTCCAAATGCTCTCCATTTTCCGAGCTGGAGATGTTTTATAACTGTAATGATTTCTACTCAATTCACAGATGACGTAGTGATTTTTGATCACGTGTTACTTAAGGTGTGGTTATGAGTATATCAGAAGACCCCTCCCCCTTTGCAATATGGGGCACCAATTAAGAATACTATCTTAACAATTTAAGAACACTCCCAAAAGAGCTGTTGGTCAGCTGATTTATTTGAGGGATTTGTAAGTCTGGACAACTAGTAGAGTCTTTGATCATCAGCACAATAAAGACAACACAGTTGTAATAAAATAAAATAAATAAATTAAATAAAATTTATTAACAATACATTTACATTTATTCATTGTGCATACGCTTGTATCCAAAGCGACTTACAAATGAGGAACAGAGCAAGCTATTCATTGTGAAGAGGCAAATAAACACAGGAAGTGTTCAGAATACAAAGTTTTAGACATTGCTCAGAGTAGCATAAACTAGAATAAGAAGGGATTAAAGGAAAGTGAAAGCATAGATTTTTTTTTAATGATGAGTGTAGGAATTGTGGGAGCAGACACAAATTAATCTTCCAGATGATTTGTTCAAACATAATTCCACACAAAACCCAACTCAACATTCCAGGCCCAGTTTATGGCCGGGCCCCTCTCTGCCCATAACAGTGGACAAAGGTTTGCTACATTTTGATTGGATCTTGGTGGACTAACACAAACAAACTGTCCAACGCCATCAGATAAAGATGCCAGACACCTCTTAGAGGCCAAGAAGACCACCTGTGGTACCAAGCCCAGGAAGGACAGGACTTCTTATTGGTCCACATGCGGTTTTGGCCCTTCACCTATCTAGAAACTAATCCCTAATGTCCTGGTCTGTGACTGCCATAAAAATTCCTCAGGACCCCAGCACTAGTGGGTGGAACAAAGAAAACTCACAGAAACCGTGTTACACATAAACTGCATCAAATCATTGATCATTGGACTTATAATCAAACGTCCTACTGCATAATTCTATATCACGTATATTTAACCAATATATGTGACCACTATGCTTAGACTCACTCACAATTCATGTAATTGTTGCAAGTAGTGAACGAGTGGGCGAAAGTGTACCTTTCTTGGTATCTTTTTGTTTGTTTGTTTATATTTCAAAAGATGGTTTGATTGAAATCTGTCTAGAATGTTGTGTTCTTATAATAAGAAATCATGTTTAAATTTACTCACTGCGTAGAGCAGGAATGTAAATGACCACAGATAACCTAATTTATGGGGAGGTGATGGCAAAGATGATTCCCAATTGGTCAATCCATCCAGGAGGATGGGCAAACAAATTTGAGTTTTAATCTCAGAACACGAACAAAGGAGGCAGTTGAAGAAGAAAATCAGTTCAATAATGTTCAAGTCAGTCTAAAGGAGAAATAGACGATCAGACGATCAGACGATCGAGGCAGACCAAGATCTAAAAAATAGGTTAATTTCATTCAAGCCATCTAAACTCTCTTCTAACTTTCCTTTCTTTTACTTTATTTTCTTTCCGTTGAGTCTTGTGTTCTAAGTTAAGTTTCGCCGCAAAGTTTCTCTCGACGAATCTACTGTAGAGCACGCTTCAACTTCGAACACCGCCCACAAGACTTTCCATCTAGCAGCCAACACGCCACGTGATTGGCTTCCCAAGACGTCGATCAAAAGACACGACAAGACCTTCAAAGAACCGGGAACCCCTGCAGCCAGGACCAAGGGAAAGGGGATTCCCCATTCAAAGACGACACTAGACACAAACGTAAGTAACCTCCAGTTTCTAAACTGAACTGGTGCAATTGATATCAAATTGAATAACCCCGCCTAAGCAACGATAGGAGGGTTAAATTAATGATTGGTGGTTCGTTCAGGTCATGTTGTAAATGCATTTATTGCTAGAAACTTGGGATTTCATTATTTCACTCTCTTAAAACTCATTCTTTCCTCACTTTCTTCCTTTCTGCAATGCGTGTGAATGTGTGTGTGTGTGTGTGTGTGTGCGCGTGTGTTTGTGTTAGATATAAGTTTTACGTGTTAGAGTAATCAATAAAGTTTCGTTTGTATTTAAAGATAAGTGTTCTTGTGTTATGTGCTTACGAATTTAATGTCTTAAACTGCTGATCTAAGTTACCTGGCTGTTAAATAGTGTTTCACTATTGTGTGGATATTAATATCCGCTGCAGAGTTGATAGTTACGGCCCATTCAAATGAACGCTGGATGAGTCATTTGCTCGGTCGTAAAATAGACTTTTTCAAAATTCCCTATGAATTCATTCATTCATTCATTTGAGCTAAATAGACCTGTTTCCCTGATACAGAGTCCCTTACATGAGGTTAAGTGCTCATGGAAGAGATGAGTTTTCAGCTGTCTTTTGAATATTGTCAGGGATTCTGCATTCCGGATGAAGGCAGGGAGCTCGTTCCACCAGCAAGGAACAGTGAACGAAAATGTTTGAATGTGAGAGTGATTTTGTGGAGAACAAGTGGAAGTTTTTTGAAGACAAGACGTGCTGCAGCGTTCTGAATCATTTGTAGAGGTTTGATTGCACATGATGGAAGTCCAGCCAGAAGAGCATTGCAGTAATCAAGCCTGGAAATAACCAGGGCCTGGATGAAAAGTTGTGTTGCATGCTCAGTTAGCAGGGGCGTCACTAGGCCCATTTTAGGATGGCTTTCATATGATATCATATGATATGATGCAGGAGCAATTCAAGACGGTTTCCCATCCACTGTAAAATCTAGGATTATTTATTTATTTATTTATCTATTTCACAAAAGACTTTGTGACTTTTCCTACTCTTGCTATCATACTTCAGTGCAATAAAATAGCTAAATTTTGTTATAATTAATTTTATAATAATAAGAAAAGATAAAACGGAGTGGTAAATGAGCTAATGAGTGCTCCCCTGCTGCTATCTACTGGTTATAGTGGTCATTTCATGTAATTTTCATGTTAAAAGTGTTTGTTTTCCACCAGGTGACAAATCTTCCACTAAAGCATGGCACATTTTCCTGAAAATGAGAAATGTAGATGATAACATTATTATTAAAAAGTAATAGTGTTTAAATTACATTAAATGTGTTGAAAAAAAAATATATAAAAAAAAATATATTTTACCTACATATTGCCAATCTAGACAATTACAGTAATATAAAGTTAGTCTATATTCTTAATGAATATTAGGTGGTTATTTAATTTATTTTTAAATTTAATTTACTATTCAGGGATTGACTTGATAGGTATTGTAGAACCTACTGTTGTCACAGAGTCACAGCCAATGCCCACCATCACACATGCATCGTCACCAGATCTCCACACTCCGCCCACTCGTTCACTCGTTTCCTTTCTTTTACTTTATTCTCTTTCCGTTGAGTCTCGTGTTCTAAGTTAAGTTTCGCCGCAAAATTTCTCTCGACGAATCTACTGTAGAGCACGCTTCAACTTCGAACACCGCCCACAAGACTTTCCATCTAGCATCTATTTACGGTAGGAAATTTACAAAATATCTTCATGGAACATGATCTTTACTTAATATCCTAATGATTTTTGGTATAAAAGAAAAATGGATAATTTTGACCCATACAATGTGTTGTTGGCTAATGCCACAAATATACCCGTGAGACTTATGACTGGTTTTGTGCTCCAGGGTCATACATCTATTTATTTTTTAAATCATACCCTCATTGGGAGCTGAGCCCCCCTAATACTGAAATCCTAGAATCTCCCCTGTCAGTTAGGAAAGGCCTGATTTGATGTTGTGTAGTGCAAACTTGCATGACCGAGCTGTCTTGCAATGTGGTCTTTGAAGATTAGCTGGTCCTCAAAGATTACTCCAAGAATTCTGGCCGACCTTGATGGGATAATTGATGAACCTAGCTGGATGGTGAAATCACGATGTAGAGTTGGATTGGAAGGGAAGATGAGAAGCTCAATCTTTGTCAGGTTGAGCTGCAGGTGATGTTCCTTTATCTATGCCGAGATGTCCGCCAGACAGCTTGAGATTTGTGCAGCTACTGTGGAATCATCTGGTTGAAATAAAAGGTACAGCTGTGTGTCATCAGCATAGCAATGGTAAGAGAAACCATTTGCCTGTATGATGGGTCCCAGTGATGTAGTGTATATGGAGAAGAGGAGGGGTCTAAGAACTGAACCCTGAGGAACCCCAGTGGTCAGTTAATGTGCTTTGGATACTCCCCTCTCCAGCCCTGAAAGACAATTCAAACCACTGAAGTGGAGTTCCAGCGATGTGATCATGAAACAAATAATATACCTATTATTTGTAACAAGCTGACCCCAGGTAACGGTTATCTGGGCAAGATAAAACAAGTAAAAACATATGCTGGTTTTTACTTATAAACTAATGTCAAGGTCTCTAGAAAGAGGTTTGGTTTTATAGTTTATATTTACATTCCACACAGTCAGGTGATCAATCTGGCAGTAGAGACGTCTACCACTGGTGAGGCCGGTAGCGTTCAGTGGGAAGGGCGCAGAGTTGCGACCCAGTAGTCGTTGACACACTGGAGGATGCTGGACTTCAGTTGCGCCAAGCGGGTCCTTAAAGAGTGGACTGGGCAGCTGGGTCAGTTGAATCTTAACCGCCTGCACACGGCAAACGCGCCGGTGCGCTCTGCTGGATGTTTCCTCGTGACAGTGTAAAACAACTCAAAATAAATTTTCTCAAAACTACAAAATTTTACATACATGCTGCTCACATATTATTGTACCAGAGTTTGTGCTGAATACAGAGTAACCAGACTTTAGCCATGAAAATGTTAGACGTCCGAAAAATGCAAGAGTATATGGTTTATCTGTGTTCTTCAAGCCATCTTGAGTATTTTCATAAGAATAAAATATATTTATAATGCAATTCCAATCGACATTCTGTAATAAGAAGCCACTTCAGATCCCAAATGGAAATTATTTCAAACACTTATGACGTAGTGAAGTGAGCACATTTTGCTCTTTAAATGCACATCGTAAGTGACTCAAACTCACAACACTTACAGAGACAATTTACTCTATAAAACATTATTGTTTAGCACAATGTAAACATCTACGTTTGAGCAGATATTTCACAGTAAACACTGTCTAAACATTCTAACATGTTACAGTTTATGTAATAATAACACGTTAACTAATGTAAGTGAGAATAGATTACTTACCTCCACTGGATATCAATCGCGTTCTTCTTCTTCTGAGGTAAATCCAAGGTAAACTCACAGCACGTCTTCCAAACTCAATGAGGAATGATGAAGCTTGATGTTTGTTTTGAGGTAATTGGGGCGTTTACAGGTTCTGTGCCTCGCACATGGACGATTTGCGTGTGAAAGTCTGCGCTGTGCGTGGTTACATTACAGATAATGAGGCCAGGCAGGGAAGATTGTACCTCTTGTTGGTTTCATACGGATACATAAACAGAGAATATTTGTTTTCGATATGACATCAAAATAAATTTAACTGACATTCATCTAAAAGTAGACTTATCAAGCTTTCTAAAGACATATCCTCATGACTGTGTGGCAAGTATTCAGTTAATTTTTGAAATGCATTTCAGAAAAAGTTCACGGAGAAATATGGCAGAACGCACACCCTGTTTGTTTTCTTAATTTTACAAAAGCATAAAGTTTTGTCGTTATTTTCAATGTTCACAAATAAAGTAATATGTATAATATTATAAAACTTATCTGTATGACCAAAATCCATGGAGTATTTTAAGTCTCTATCGCACTGTTAAGAAAAAAAGTGAGGTGGTCGCACAGGCGTGACCGCCGACCCATGGGGTTTAAAATAATATTCATCGTCCCCGCCATTATACATGTGGAATTGTTTCAAAACTTCCAATGTTGAAAAATATCTTACATATTTGAAACAATTGCCAACAATGTGAAACCTTAATTTGTATTACATACATTTACATCTGCAAGATGTATTTTTTTAATGTTTGCTCATCTGCAATATGTCTCCAAGACATTTCCTGAAAATGTCTAAGATGTTTATGATTTAGAATGTATGTAAAACAGCTTTTTCTAAGATGTTTATCAGAAATTGTGTTGTGGACTACTATTTTTAAACAGAAAGTCTGAACTGTTAAAGAGTTGTGTTCTGATGTAATGGTCTGAGAGTGCAAGGGAAAGAGTTAAAAAGGGATGAAGTTCGCTACTCCTGTCTTGTGTGCTTCATTGTATAATAACTCCTGAGCGACACCACGAATTGGCAACAAGGATAAGCAGTTTTTTTTCGCTATCATTGGTCACAAAGATTCCTGTGCCTTTCCCAACTTTTTTCTGCCCTCCCCAGGTAAGCCTGCACACTGCTGTGGATCTTTGAAAATGACCTACCTTATTGATGCTACAATGGATGCCTGGCTGGATGAAAGCCGGAGGGCTGTAAACCGCTTCATTGCTTTGGTACAGAGGGACAACAGATTTTCTATTCATTGCTTAACAAAGTTACGTGCATACAAGAATGCAGAGGATCATTCAAAGCCTAATTCGTGCTAAAAGCTAACATAATAGCTGAACGCCACTCCGTTCGTAAATGCTGTCAGGCGCCCACAACACAGTTATACAATATGTTGTTGCTTTGCGAGAGCTTGGACACTGGACAGAGCTGTTATGATAGAAAGCCAAATTGAATCTGCTGCCAATCAAACTAAATCCATTTCAAATTCCCACCAAGTTACTGCCCCTGTACAAGCAGTGCAGCACACAGTAAAATGCATAACATAGGGGAAACTGTCACATGCACCTCTTAATTCTGCTCATATGGGGAAGAGGAAGTCATGCTTTTACTGTGGATCGGAAGTACACTTAGCTAACGCTGCAAACTGCCCAGCTGCAACTGCAACATGCAGGTAGTGTAAAAAGATTGGACATTACACTAAACTGTGCTGATCATTGCAATCGAATACACACTCTCAGAAAAAAATTGCAAAAACTGTACCTTTAGGGGTACAACAGTTTGTCACTGGGACAGTACCCTAAAAACATCTGTGTACCTTTTTCACCCTTAAAAGGTGAATATCAGTACTAGAGGTCGACCGATATATCGGTCGGCCAATATATCAGGCCGATATTTGTCATTTTTTAATATATCGGCATCGACCGATATCCGTGTTTAGTAGCACCGATTTAAAGTCAGGCATGTCTGCGGGCAGCCAAGATGGTTGATGGATGTTTCCTGATGGTTTATAGAACATTTACTCCCGAGTCACCCTTGAGTATAAACACCTCTCCAAATGGACAAGGTGCGCGCGCATTCAGCCGAGGCTCGCACTGGGGAGGCAGACGAAAGTATAAACAAGGCTTAAGCACCCTCAAACGCAAGCAAAAGCACCCTCAGTTGATACTGTAATAATATACTGGCGAAACAGATTAGGCAGATTTGCACATTTGTGTTCGCGCTCTGGAGAGCGCCAAATGTGAGAGCGCCATCTATTTACAATGTGCTTTTGCAGCAGTGAGTAATGTAGCCAGATCTCTTGAATGCGATCAGAATCTTACCGCTCCAAATGGCAGAGTTTTTATTCAGTGCTGAGTTAATGCAGGCTCGCGAAACTCGAGGCTATACAGTCTATAAAATCCATTGAATAAAACTATTGATTTTCATGCTGCTAAGAGGACCAACGGCCAACTGCATGCTGCAAAGTTTCGGAAGTGACATCTAAATATAAATGCTGGATTCACTCTGCACGAGACTATAAAAACTACAACTGCCAAAGTGTGATTCATGCTGATGACATTTTATTCTTCTATAGAAACTTGCATCGTAGCCTACGAGTCAATAGGTGTCATCATCGTACAGTCTACATGCATGTCGTACCCAAGTTTAATAGATCCACGTCGCACAGTGTAATTTGTAATGATCTTAGGATTGTCCCGGGCTTAAAGGTACAGTTTTTGCAAATTTTTTCTGAGAGTGCATGCAAGGTCTGTGAAATTTAATTACCTGAAGTTACTGTACTGTACACAAAAAATTATCCTGATGAAAGAGGCCACAGCCACCAGGGAATACCGTATTTATGAAAGGGTGTACATGGTCTGCAACAATGCTTAGGTAGGTGGTACGTGTCAAAGTAACATCCACGTGAATGGCAGGACCCAAGGTTTCTCAGCAGAACATTGCCCAAAGCATCACACTGCCTACACCGACTTGCCTTTTTCCTATAGTGCATCCTGGTGCCATGTGTTCCCCAGGTAAGCCACGCACACGCAACCCGGCCATCCACGTGGACTCAGCTCACACCTCTCTGGGCTCTAGACAACCAGGCAGCTAGCGAACCCTCTTGCTCCTTCGTAATCGCTACTGGTGGCCCACGATGACCCAGGATATCTCCCGATTCTTCAAAGGATGCAGTCTGTGCCATCACCAACACACCATGTAAGCTCCCCGAAGGAAAACTCGTGCCCCGCCCTTGGTTCCATATTGGCATCAACTTCATGACAGATCTACCCTCTTCAGATTCTCATACCTGCATCTTCGTCGTCGTAGATCGTTTCTCCAAAGCCTGTAAGCTCAAGGGTCTTCCCACTGCATTCGAAGCTGACAAACTTCTCTTCCATAATGTGTTTCGTCACTTCGGCCTCCCTGAAGACATAGTCTCTGATAGAGGTCCTCAGTTCATTTCTCGAGTTTGGCAAGCCTTCTTCAGAGTCCTGGGAGTATCGGTGAGAAAGTTGTCCGGGTATCACCCTCAGACCAACGGCAAGACTGAGCCAAAGATCCAGGAGATCGTGAGGTACCTGCGGTCCTACTGCCACCAGAACCAGGACAGCTGTAACTAGCTCCTCCCTCCGTCAAACCACCATGGGACTCACTCCCTTTCAATGTATGTTTGGATACCAACCATCTCTATTTCCCTGGACTGGTGAACCATCTGAAGTTCCAGTTGTCAACCACTAGTTCGAAGAGAGCGAGAGGGTCTGGGACTCAGCACAAGTGCATCTTCAACAGGCAGCGAGGAGACACAAGAGCCAGGCCGACGTACAAAGATCTGCCACCCCATCTGACCATCATCCAGGACAGAAGGTCTGGCTCTCCACCCGTGACATGAAAAACATGATTTTTGTGATCTCATGCATGCATGTATTATTGCACAGAATGTGAACAAAATTTTGTATAGGCCTATTATATTTTAAATGATATACAGTAACGGTCAAAATATTGGATGCATTACTATTTTTAATGTTTTTGAAAGAAGTCTCATGCTCATCAAGCCTGCATTTGATCAAAAATACAGAAAACAACAGTAATATTGTGAAATTGTCACAGTTTGAGTGTTTTGATTTCATGTTTGCATTTCGCTTATAGTGTTTTGCTGTCAGTGAGTTAATGAGTTTTACATTTATATATAAAAATAGTATAATATATTATATTATTATATTATACCATATATAATATATTATACAATATATATATATATATATATATATATATATATATATATATATATACACTCACCTAAAGGATTATTAGGAACACCATACTAATACTGTGTTTGACCCCCTTTCGCCTTCAGAACTGCCTTAATTCTACGTGGCATTGATTCAACAAGGTGCTGAAAGCATTCTTTAGAAATGTTGGCCCATATTGATAGGATAGCATCTTGCAGTTGATGGAGATTTGTGGGATGCACATCCAGGGCACGAAGCTCCCGTTCCACCACATCCCAAAGATGCTCTATTGGGTTGAGATCTGGTGACTGTGGGGGCCATTTTAGTACAGTGAACTCATTGTCATGTTCAAGAAACCAATTTGAAATGATTCGAGCTTTGTGACATGGTGCATTATCCTGCTGGAAGTAGCCATCAGAGGATGGGTACATGGTGGTCATAAAGGGATGGACATGGTCAGAAACAATGCTCAGGTAGGCCGTGGCATTTAAACGATGCCCAATTGGCACTAAGGGGCCTAAAGTGTGCCAAGAAAACATCCCCCACACCATTACACCACCACCACCAGCCTGCACAGTGGTAACAAGGCATGATGGATCCATGTTCTCATTCTGTTTACGCCAAATTCTGACTCTACCATCTGAATGTCTCAACAGAAATCGAGACTCATCAGACCAGGCAACATTTTTCCAGTCTTTAACTGTCCAATTTTGGTGAGCTCGTGCAAATTGTAGCCTCTTTTTCCTATTTGTAGTGGAGATGAGTGGTACCCGGTGGGGTCTTCTGCTGTTGTAGCCCATCCGCCTCAAGGTTGTGCGTGTTGTGGCTTCACAAAGGCTGTGCTGCATACCTCGGTTGTAACGAGTGGTTATTTCAGTCAAAGTTGCTCTTCTATCAGCTTGAATCAGTCGGCCCATTCTCCTCTGACCTCTAGCATCAACATTTTCGCCCACAGGACTGCCGCATACTGGATGTTTTGCCCTTTTCACACCATTCTTTGTAAACTCTAGAAATGGTTGTGCGTGAAAATCCCAGTAACTGAGCAGATTGTGAAATACTCAGACCAACCCGTCTGGCACCAACAACCATGCCACGCTCAAATTTGCTTAAATCACCTTTCTTTCCCATTCTGACATTCAGTTTGGAGTTCAGGAGATTGTCTTGACCAGGACCACACCCCTAAATGCATTGAAGCAACTGCCATGTGATTGGTTGATTAGATAATTGCATTAATGAGAAATTGAACAGGTGTTCCTAATAATCCTTTAGGTGAGTGTATATACAGGTGCTGGTCATACAATTATAATATCATCAAAAAGTTGATTTATTTCACTAATTCCATTCAAAAAGTGAAACTTGTATATTATATTCATTCATTACACACAGACTGATATATTTCAAATGTTTATTTCTTTTAATTTTGATGATTATAACTGACAACTAAGGAAAATCCCAAATTCAGTATCTCAGAAAATTAGAATATTGTGAAAAGGTTCAATATTGAAGACACCTGGTGCCACACTCTAATCAGCTAATTAACTCAAAACACCTGCAAAGGCCTTTAAATGGTCTCTCAGTCTAGTTCTGTAGGCTACACAATCATGGGGAAGACTGCTGACTTGACAGTTGTCCAAAAGACGACCATTGACACCTTGCACAAGAAGGGCAAGACACAAAAGGTCATTGCAAAAGAGGCTGGCTGTTCACAGAGCTCTGTGTCCAAGCACATTAATAGAGAGGCGAAGGAAAGAAAAAGATGTGGTAGAAAAAAGTGTACAAGCAATAGGGATAACTGCACCCTAGAGAGGATTGTGAAATAAAACCCATTCAAAAATGTGGGGGAGATTCACAAAGAGTGGACTGCAGCTGGAGTCAGTGCTTCAAGAACCACTACGCACAGACGTATGCAAGACATGGGTTTCAGCTGTCGCATTCCTTGTGTCAAGCCACTCTTGAACAACAGACAGCGTCAGAAGCGTCTCGTCTGGGCTAAAGACAAAAAGGACTGGACTGCTGCTGAGTGGTCCAAAGTTATGTTCTCTGATGAAAGTAAATTTTGCATTTCCTTTGGAAATCAGGGTCCCAGAGTCTGGAGGAAGAGAGGAGAGGCACACAATCCACGTTGCTTGAGGTCCAGTGTAAAGTTTCCACAGTCAGTGATGGTTTGGGGTGCCGTGTCATCTGCTGGTTTTGGTCCACTGTGTTTTCTGAGGTCCAAGGTCAACGCAGCCGTATACCAGGAAGTTTTAGAGCACTTCATGCTTCCTGCTGCTGACCAACTTTATGGAGATGCAGATTTCATTTTCCAACAGGACTTGGCACCTGCACACAGTGCCAAAGCAACCAGTACCTGGTTTAAGGACCATGGTATCCCTGTTCTTAATTGGCCAGCAAACTCGCCTGACCTTAACCCCATAAAAAATCTATGGGGTATTGTGAAGAGGAAGATGCGATATGCCAGACCCAACAATGCAGAAGAGTTGAAGGCCACTATCAGAGCAACCTGGGCTCTCATAACACCTGAGCAGTGCCACAGGCTGATCGATTCCATGCCACGCCGCATTGCTGCAGTAATTCAGGCAAAAGGAGCCCCAACTAAGTACTGAGTGCTATACATGCTTATACTTTTCATGTTCATACTTTTCAGTTGGCCAAGATTTCAAAAAATATTGGTCTTAAGTAATATTCTAATTTTCTGAGATACTGAATTTGGGATTTTCCTTAGTTGTCAGTTATAATCATCAAAATTAAAAGAAATAAACATTTGAAATATATCAGTCTGTGTGTAATGAATGAATATAATATACAAGTTTCACTTGGAAATGGAATTAGTGAAATAAATCAACTTTTTGATGATATTCTAATTATATGACCAGCACCTGTATATATATTGTAAGATTTTAAGGATTGTAAGGATTTTAGCTAGTTTGACAAGGGCCAAATTGTGATGGCTAGACGACTATGTCAGAGCATCTCCAAAACTGCAGTTCTTGTGGGGTTTTCCCAGTCTGCAGTGGTCAGTATCTATCAAAAGTGGTCCAAGGAAGGAACAGTGGTGAACACTGACAAGCTACTGTAGCTCATATTGCTCAAAAAGTTAATGCTGGTTCTGATAGAAAGGTGTTTGAATACACAGTGCATCACAGTTTGTTGTATATGGGGCTGCATAGCCGCAGACCAGTCAGGGTGCCAATGCTGACCCCTGTCCACTGCCGAAAGCACCAACAGTGGGCACGTGAGCATCAGAACGGGACCACAGAGCAATGGAAGAAGGTGGCCTGGTCTGATGAATTACCAGGATGCATCAGGATGCACTATGGGAAAAAGGCAAGCCGGTGGAGGGAGTGTGATGCTTTGGGCAATGTTCTGCTGGGAAAAGTCCTGCCATCCATGTGGATGTTACTTTGACATGTACCACCGACCTAAGCATTGTTGCAGACCATGTACATCCTTTTGTGGAAACGGTATTCCCTGGTGGCTGTGGCCTCTTTCAGCAGGATAATGCACCCTGCCACAAAGCAAACATGGTTCAGGAATGGTTTGAGGAGCACAACAACGAGTTTGAGGTGTTGACTTGGCCTCCAAATTCCCCAGATCTCAATTCAGTCAAGCATCTGTGGGATGTGCTGAACAAACAAGTTTGATCCATGGAGGCCCCACCTCGCAACTTACAGGACTTAAAGGATCCGCTGCTAACATCTTGGTGCCAGATACTACGGCACACCTTCAGGGGTCTAGTGGAGTCCATGCCTCGACGTGTCAGGGCTGTTTTGGCAGCAAAAGGAGTACCAACACAATATTAGGCATAATGTTATGCCTGATCGGTATATATATATATATATATATATATATTTTGTCCTCACATTCTTTCTTGTAGTTCCTCTTTCTTGTAAGCTCATTATGTGGGTCATTGTTTTCTCAAGTGTGAATCACAGCATTATTCAGGATTATTCACACCTCCACGCATATTGTCTTTCTAAACAAGAAGTGTCTTACAACATTTAAATCAATATATTGTTTTATGTGAATGAGTAAAATTATTTTCACATCATTTTGAAGCAAAACCTCTAGGCTACAAGATCCAATAGTGAAAAGCCTTGTGAACACATGTTTAATATGTATTTTGTGGCCTTGTTTCAGTGACAATTATTTTTGTTTTTTAAATATAACCACACATAAACATTATTCTCTCAAAAGTAGCTTGTTATGATTAATTATGAATATTTGGATCATGGAAATGCATCATATGGACCTCATTAAACATGATACTATTCACAAAAATGGTGAGGAATAAATTACCCACCACATTAAATAAAAAGGATGGTTCTGTATTATTCATGAATGACAAATTACTGAAATCGATAATAAATAAAAAAACAGCAGTATAAATAAAATCTGAGAAAATTAGAAACATACACAGTAGCACTACACACTAATTTGCATAATACAGACCGCAATATATTGGGAGAACTGGAGTACCGATTTTACCACACTTCTCCCCAAAATGCTCACGTTTGAGATAAACGTGAAATTTTTTTAGCAGCACGCTTACTCTTTATAATGTTTGTTAATGTATTACTGAATTTGCATGGCAGGAATATAAAGTTCCCAATTATTCTAATCTCTGGTAATAGTGACTTGACTAATTTGGATTTTGCCTCAGTTATGAGCAGTCACTCAAGTCGTAACACATCAATGTTATTTTAAATGAAATGAAACAAAATAATGATAGTGAGATTGAGACATCCAAACGGTATCTTTCGGGGGCTGAAGAAGGAAGAAGAGCAAGCGCAAAGTAAAGGTACGTTCTGACTGCTGTAAAAATCTACAGTAAAAATCTAAACATCATTTCTTTAAACCTGTGGTTGTGTGGGGTATTTTACAAAAGTTATGAGAACTGAAATTATTCTGTAAGTACTAGTTCATGTATGACGTAAAATAATAATAATAATAGTAATAATAATAATAAGCTAGTATTAACTTAAAAATGATTTTAAAAAATCAACCTAATATGCTGGGTAAAATTAGCACAACGTGTGTTTATATTTACCCAGCCCTTGGGCTAAAAAACAACCCAAATTGATTTTTCTTAAACAAGTGTTTTTTAGAGTGTCTAAATATTTTACATATGTATGTTGAATGTTTTACACTTAATACGCATTTATACACATAATACTGAAATTGTCATTTTATGTGCTTTCTTGTCAAGTTGCTATGACAGTTTTTACACCAGTAGGGCCAATTTTTATGATCTTGCCTAGGGCCCCACAACCCCACGGGCCGGCACTGCATGTACATACATGTTGCTAACATATTATGGTAGCCCAGTTCTTGCTGATTGAAGTGTAATGGCACTTTTTCCATTAATATATTTATAAGCAACTGAAAAAAGCACAAATGTCAGGGCATGTTAAAACTTCTGCAGGGCCCCAAAACCCCCTCAGACCCCAGAAGGTTAAACACTAGCCGGTAACACTTTAGAATACTTATCCATCATTAATAAATAACTATACAGGAATAAGTGAGTAATGCAGTATTAGCGCTCTAGTATTTACTATTAACTAACAAGAAATGCTGATTAATAAATGAGTTAGTAATAGTGCTTAGTCAAATGTGGTAGTTCGCTATTAGCTAATCAGTAACTACATTTTTTTTTTCATATCTCACAGATGACTACTAAGAACTATATATACAGGTTCATAATTAATGTGAATAATGCATAATGAATAATTAATTCTAAAGTGAATGACTCAGGTATTCAGAAGGAACTACTAATTATTTGGTCCTACTTTATATTAGGTGGCCTTAACTACTATGTACTTACATAAAAAAATAAGTACAATGTACTTATTGTGTTCATATTGTATTGCAAAACGTCTCGGTTACGTATGGTAACCCTCGTTCCCTGAAGGAGGGAACGGAGACGTACGTCGGACGTCACCGACGAATTGGGATCACTTCTGGGAGCCCCTATCAACTTCGAGATATAGAGAACGGGCCAATGGCCATTGGCGTGCGAGATTTGCATCTCGCGCTCCGCCCCGCGCTGCGGGTATAAACAGGAGGCGAATGCAGCGCACTATTGTTTTTCACTGAGGAGCCGAACTAGTGACTCGGCCATGCAGTGATGGTACAGCAACTGTGGCGACGGGACGTACGTCTCCGTTCCCTCCTTCAGGGAACGAGGGTTACCATACGTAACCGAGACGTTCCCTTTCAGTCGGTCACGTTCGACGTACGTCGGACGTCACCGACGAATTGGGATCCCTTTGGAAAACGCCACAGTTACTACCACTTCCAGCGCCCAGCGAGAGCCCCTCAGACCCCGTCTGTTCCGGGCGGGGAATTCACGCAGGGAAGTCACACTGCTGTTCCGCAAGACCCACTTCAGCAGACTATTGGATAACGCTGGGAAAGCGTGCCCAGAGGGACGCTGCGGAAGCCACATCATGCCCGAAGGGAGTTACCATGTGGAAAATACACGTATGGACTGGCCGTGGGCAGTGCAACATACGGAAGTCCCAGGGGTGGCCCCGGCCTAACAACACCTAACTGAGACGGCAGAGGAGCCGTACCGTGGAAGAATACACATATGGGACCGCCGTGGGGGTCACAACATATGGAACCCAGCCTAACACAAGTTCCACCAATGCATACGAGTGTTAGACCTGGCGTCGGACGCTCCGCCACATCCGACTGCCGCGGGTTGCGGAGGACTCAACAGGGTTCGCCGTTCTGGGGAACTCGACTGGAGCATATAAGCGCACGTATCCGTTCCAAAGGGAAGGGAGTGGCGCAGCAAGCCGACACTTAGAACGGGCACTTCGGTGTTACTGACTATGGGAAGCGAGCACACAGGAAGATACCGGCTCTACACGGAGGCTATAAAATCTAGCGAACGTGTTAGGTGTCGCCCAGCCCGCAGCTCTACAATATCTGTCGGCGAGGCGCCACGAGCCAACGCCCAGGAAGAAGCTACACCCCTAGTGGAGTGGGCTCTTAACCCGAGCGGGCAGGGCACGTCTTGGGTTTGGTACGCCAAGACGATGGCATCCACTATCCAGTGGGCCATCCTCTGCTTGGAGACAGCCTTTCCCTTCTGCTGGCCTCCATAACAGACGAAGAGCTGTTCTGAGGTCCTGAAGCTTTGCGTTCTGTCCACGTAAGTCCGCAGAGCGTGGACTAGACAGAGAAAAGCTAGGGCTGGGTCTGCCTCCTCCGAAGGCAGCGCTTGCAGGCTCACCACCTGGTCCCGGAAGGGAGTGGTGGGAACCTTGGGCATATATCCGGGCCGGGGTCTCAGGATTACATGAGAGTTACCGGGCCCGAATTCCAGGCACGATTCGTCGACCGAAAATGCCTGCAGGTCCCCTACCCTCTTGATAGAGTCCAATGCAGTCAGGAGTACTGTCTTCAGAGACAGGATTTTTAACTCAACTGACTGCAAAGGCTCAAAGGGCGCCCTCTGCAGTGCGGTTAGCACCAGAGTTAAGTCCCAAGAGGGTATAGAGGGAGAGCGAGGCGGTTTTAGTCTCCTCGCCCCCCTCAGGAACCTGACGATCAGATCGTGCTTCCCTAGAGACCTACCACCTACCATGTCATGATTAGCGGCGATAGCGGCAACATAGACTTTGAGGGTGGAGGGAGACAGCCTTCGCTTCAACCCGTCCTGTAGGAAGGAAAGCACAGAACCGACCGAACATCTCCGGGGGTCTTCTCAGCGAGAAGAACACCAATCGACGAACAGGTTCCACTTCAACGCATAGAGGCTCCTCGTAGAGGGAGCTCTAGCGGAAGTGATGGTGTCTACCACAGCCTGTGGTAGGCCACCTAGAACCTCCGCGTCCCGTCCAGGGACCAGACACCGGACGCGGGTGCCATAGGGTGCCCCGTCTCTGAGTCAGGAGGTCCTTCCTCAGAGGAATGGGCCAGGGAGGTGCTGTCGCGAGAACCAAGTCCAGTTGGGCCAATACAGAGCAACCAACAGGACTTGCTCCTCGTCCTCCCTGACCTTGCACAGAGTCTGTGCAAGAAGGCTCACTGGGGGAAACGTATACTTGCGTAGGCCCCGGGGCCAGCTGTGTGCCAGGGCATCCGAGCCGAGGGTCCCCTCGGTCAGGGAATAAAACAACTGGCAGTGGGTCGTGTCCGGGGCGGCAAACAGATCTACCTGTGCGGTCCCGAAGCGACTCCAGATCAGCTGGACCACCTGGGGATGGAGTCTCCACTCTCCGGGGAGCACTGGCTGTCGTGAGAGCTCGTCGGCCGCACGATTGAGCAGGCCCGGAATGTGAATGGCACGAAGCGACCTCAGATGCTTCTGACTCCATAGGAGGAGATGGCGGGCGAGTTGAGACATGCGACGGGAGCGTAGACCACCCTGTTTGTTGACGTACGCAACGGCCGCAGTGTTGTCCGTACGGACCAGAACGTGCTTGCCTAGTAGCGGCGTTTTGAAGCGGCCCAGCGCAAGACGAACTGCTAACAACTCGAGGCAATTGATATGCCATTGCAGTTGAGGCCCCGTCCACAGACCCGAAACTGCAAGCCCGTTGTACGTGGCACCCCAGCCGGTGGATGAGGCATCCGTGGAGACAACAACATGCCTGGACACTTGTTCTAGGGAAACTCCTGCCCGTAGAAACGAAGGGTCCGACCACAGGCTGAAGGTTTGGCGGCACCTCGGAGTCACGGGGACACGGAGGGATCCGCTGTGCCACGCCCATCTCAGGACTCGGTCGTGTAGCCAGCGTTGAAGCGGTCTCATATGAAGCAATCCGAGCGGCGTTACAGCGGCTGCGGATGCCATATGCCCCAGGAGCCTCTGAAAATGTTTCAGTGGTACCGCTGTCCTGCATTTGAACGAATTCAAGCAGTTCAACACCGACTGGACACGCTCCTCTGTGAGACGCGCTGTCAGATTGACCAAGTCCAGCTCCATACCGAGAAAAGAGATCCTCTGCACGGGGCAGAGTTTGCTCTTTCCCCAGTTGACCCGAAGTCCCAACAGGCTGAGGTGACTGATCACCGTGTCTCTGTATTCACACAACAGGGACAGTCCTGAAGGGAACGACCTTCAGGTCGATCGCTGCAAACCAATCTTGGGGACGGATGTACTCGAAAGTGCGCTTCTGCGTCAACATCTGAACGGGCGGTTTGTGAAGGGCCCGGTTCAGGACTCACAGGTCCAAGATTGGTCATAACCCACTGCTTTTCTTGGGCACAATGAAGTAGAAGTTATAGAACCCCAACTTCATGTCGGCTGGAGGGACCGGCTCCAATCGCGTCCTTCGCCAGTAGGACTTCGATCTCTTTCCACAAGATGGGCGTCGCAGCTCTACACAACAGTGAAGTGGACGCCCAGAACTTGGGAGGATGCCGTGCGAACTGAATCGCATAGCCGAGCCTGGTGGTGCAGGTGAGTCAGTGGGACCGTCCCGGAAGTGCTAGCTAGGCTTCCGGAAACCGTACCATGAACACACCCGCCCCACAGACGTACCCGCAGTAGGGCAGCGAAGTGGAGGGCAGGGACCCGACCCAAGAGGCACAGCGTCCTGAAGTGGGGTCTGAGTGCGCACGCAGCACCTACCTGCCCCCACGGTTGGATGGAGGGTATGAGAGAAGGCATGGTAGCGTTCTCAAGCCATACGCTGCGGTCCGCTGGCGACTGAAGGGGGGGCAGAGAGTGGCAAGGCTTTGTGGCGTCACACACTGCCTACCTCACCTCCTTCCTCAGCGGGGAACAAGAGTGGCGAGGCATAGCGTCGCGCACTGCCGTCCTCACACCGCTGAGAAGAGGGGAATGAGAGTGGCGAGGCTCCCTGGCGTCGCACACTGCCATTCTCGCCCTCTTGTGGGGAGGGGAATGAGAGCGGCGCGGCTTCATAGCGTCACACGCTGCCATTCCTGAACTCCCGAGACCCAGAGGTATTGGAACTGCTCTTAAGAATTTGGGTACCACTGGCTGTAACACCGGTGGCGGAACAAAATTTAGCAATGATTCTCCACCCGGCCCTCCTCCGGGGAAGAGCAGCTTCAACCAAGTCCAGGTCACCCGTCTCAGCTGACTGGCAGCCAAGACGGGTGGCATCGTGAGATGCCCATGGCGAGCAGACTGAGGGGTTCCATCTGCTTTGCACTGTGGAGGACTGCTGCACAGTCACCGACAGTGTCGCCGAAAAGGGTCACCTTGTGAGATGTGAGCATCGAGAGAGCGTACTCTGGCGACGTCTCACACCCCTGCAAGGTAGCCCAAGGGTGTTTCTGGACCAGGGTGGACATCGTCTGGCCAAGGGCCAGCGCTGTGACTTTAAATGTAAATCAGTCACGGTGCGCAGCTCAACCTCAGCTCAGAACTACCCTCGTGCACTAAGAGCGCAGGGCGGAGGTGGCCTGCCAGTGGCACTGCCACCTCACCGATGAGGGTAGTGAGAGAGAGGAAAACTTTATCCAGATTATGGCACCATTGGCACCCCATATTTTGGCACCAAATAGTTCCACACTGCCAAAGCTTTCCAATGCACATCCGGGAAAAAGGCAAGGGGGCGGGCAAGGCGATTTACGCGTTGCACTACGCCTCAGCCACCCAGGAAAGCATGGCTGTCAAGTCTGAATCTGATTCAGCATGAGCACACACCATTATAGTGGGAAACTCAGCATCATCTTCATTTCCAGCTTATAACAGCCCTCTCTCCGATGCAGCGATTGACATCTGTCCTCTGCTAGAGCCCCAGATGAAACGCTAGGTCCCCTTTATTTATTTATTATTATTTTTATTTATTTATTTATTTTTTGGAACCAGCAATCCCACCTGTAAGCTACCAGCAGGCATGCAAGACTGTGAGCGTGGCCGTCGAGACGGCACACGGCGCGCTGAACACTCAAGCCCCTATGAAGAAGGCGAGACGAACAACGCGCCGACGTGGTCATGCTCTCATGAGAGAACATGAACCACCCACGAACACAGTCTCAGCATGCTTGCGATGCGATAGAGGAGTGAGGGCCCACGGAGATGTACTCGGCAGGGAAGCCCCACTGTAATCCTCAGGTCACCAAGGCTTATTAGCCGAAGTAGCCCCTTTCTGGTGCACCAGAAAAGAAACTAGATCGGGGAATAGGCGAAGGGACTCAACCCCGTTTGAGGTTAAGTCTCGACCGCGCATCTAAAGCGCCGAGTGACGCGCTGGGTTGCCGTGACAACCCGCGCTGTCAGCCGGCAGCTAGACGGCACACGGCGCGCTGAACACTCAAACCCTCACGAGGAAGGCGAGACGAACAACGCGCCGACGTGATCCCGTTCTCCTGAGAGAACATGGATCACCCACGAACGCAATCTCAACATGCTTATGCGAGAGGGATCGTGGCCGTCAAAGGACAGGAAACAACCGCATCCAGAAACGCACGGGTGGAATGACGTCTTGAAAAAGACGCAGTGTCACACCCGCGCTGCTCTTTTAGAAGAAAGCTCTTTTAAATGTGCTGAAGCACCCAGGAACGACCGCGGCAAAACACAGGAGAGTAGTGCAGCCTGTGTATGCACTCACCGTTGGGAACGCCCTCACCAAACCAACAGTGCTGTAAAAACAGCAGTTTATCACTGTATCAGTGAGCTCGCGGCCGCCGCTGATCGTGCCTTCTCTCCCAGCACTCAAAGAAGCGTCTTCTCTCGTTCTCTCTCTTTCTGCTGAAGCAGGAACAGTCTCCTTCATCAACACCGTGTTCGGCTCCGAAGTGAATGACAATAGTGCGCTGCATTCGCCTCCTGTTTATACCCGCAGCGCGGGGCGGAGCGCGAGATGCAAATCTCGCACGCCAATGGCCATTGGCCCGTTCTCTATATCTCGAAGTTGATAGGGGCTCCCAGAAGTGATCCCAATTCGTCGGTGACGTCCGACGTACGTCGAACGTGACCGACTGAAAGGGAACACTGATATTGAGGTGGGATACAGGTAAAGTTAGGGACAGGTGTGGTGGTATGGGTAGGTTTAAGGGTAGGGTTAGTTGTAAGGGAAGTGTCAACAGTGTAATTATAAATGTAACTACAGAAATTAATTACACATGTAATTACATGCAGGTACATTTTGAAAAACATGATAACTCTCTAGTAACTATACAAAACCTTACAAAAACTCAAAAGCTTACAATGACTTCAGTAATTATTAGAGAGTTATCATGTTTTTCCCTTTTAAATACTGATCCAAATAATTAGTAATTAATTTAGAAGGATGTAGTAACACTTGAGTCATTACTAGTGGGTTACCATGATCTTCACTATAGAATACTCTAGATACTCCAAATAACTAGTAATTCCTATAGTATATAGTAGCTCTTAGTAGTCCTCTGGGAGAAAATTTTAGTTATTGATTAGCTAATAGTGAACTACCACATTCAACTGAGCACTATTACTTACTAATTTGTTAATCAGAGTTTCTTGTTAGTTAATAGTAGTTACTAGAATGTTAATAGTGCATTACTCATTTGTTCCTGTGTAGTTATTCATTAATGATGGAACAGTATTCTAAAGTGTTACCCACTAGCCATTTATGGTCATTCAGATAAAAGCAATACATCACTCAAAACGGGTATTGGGTCTACTTTTATTTGTGAAGGACCAGGGATCAGGGCCCATATTTATCAAGCATCTGAGATTTACTCACAAGAACACTGCTAAGAATCTAAGAATTGACTTAAGAGTAAAAAAATGATTGGCTCAAAGCTGCGCTTAAAAGTTAGTTATCATGCTCAGTTGTAATTTAAGTGAAGTGTGGGACTAAATCTGAAGTCTTAGAGTTGATTCACGACACTTTGATGTGCCACAAACGGGATTTTGGATGACGACATAGGCATGGAACAATCATTGAATAGATTTCCTTATTTAAGAATATTCTCAGATAAATTCACATTGAATGGTAAAATTCCCAAGAGGAGTTTACATTCAACACATTTGACAATAAAGATTTTTCAAGAGAATACATTATGATATACACATTGGAAATTAAAGATAAACAAGTTTTCCAACATGTCTTAATTACAAATTTTAAACCTATGTGCTGTTAACTGACCTGCCTATATATAGCCTAGATTTTATGATATACTTGCATTTGCCCAGGAAGGTGTCCAGATATACGTTGCAGAAGAAAGACTTGATGGTTCCGTCCAATGGCTTTGCAGTGGCTATCGTTTCCTTCCGTGTTGAGCGAAGGAACGACAGTGAGCTTGCATGGTTGTTTTGACTCCATCGAGGTTGAGGAAGTTGCACACGCCATGAGGAGTTGGGCCTACTGGCCCAACTGGTCGTATGGTGGCATCTGGTTTCCTGTCCCACACACACACGTGATGCTGTGTGTGCAGGCCTTATCTGGCCTGGCCTGTTGGCCGGCCAGATAGACAGCCAAGATGATGCGTCCAGAGAGAGAAGAGAAGAGAGGGAGGAGAGAGAGCGTCTCTCTCTTAAGAGTCTTAGAGAAATCCCACCCTCGATGGTTGAGTTGCCCAATGGGATTGTTGGGATTTCCCAGCGGGAAAGTCCTATGTGGGAGATTTATGGATCTTTGTTTCAAGCAAGATTCAATGGGCCTTTGCCCATATATACTCCAATTAATGCAACAAACACACATTACTTCCTACAAGAAAGTGACATACACGAAAGTGTAAGTCGTGAAGAGAGCATTAATTTGATAGGAGACACGACATATATGAACTTACATGGACTAGTAAGTTGTTCATAAGACATGCATAAACGAAATAACATACAAGAGACACTTTACAAGACAGTTATATGTGTACATACAATGTCCTGGGGTGCATATTCATTTATAGATGGTTGGTCTATAACTTGAGGAAAAAGCATGTATTTTACAGGCTTTGTGTCTTAACTATGGCCTTTTCCATGTGGCTACATTTTTTAGGGCCATAAAATGTCTTATCAGTTGGTATCCAGGGTAACTGAGGACCTTTCTCTGTTGTGTTGGGGGAAGGTCTGTTACTGAGAACAGAGCATTTAAAACATATTTGTTAAATGTAACAGGCGATTATGTGTCTGATTTGCCTCAGTCGCTACAACCTGCTCGTTGTCAAACATTTCAAAAACATTCTTCCTCTCCTGAAAGATTTGCACACATCTCTAGCTCCTCAGTGCCATCACAAGCCCCTACAAGCCCACAAGCCCTGGGCTCGTTTTCATCAAGCTTCTCAAAGTGCCATTTTAGTCTTAAGTGCTGAGAATTCATGAAATTTACTCCTACTTTCAAACTTAACTATAAAAGCAAGTTATCAAATTTCTTAAAGCTAAGAATCACTCTTACTCTCCCAGTTATTTAAGACAGCTCGAGAGGTCTCTTAAGTGGTTAGGAGTTGCCAGTAGGGGCTTGTGATGGCACTGAGGAGACAGAGACGTGCGCAAATCTTTCAAGAAAGAAAGAATGTTTAGGAATCTCCTCTTCCCTCCTCTTAGGAATTTCACCATTCAATGTGAATTTATTTGAGGATATTCTTAAATAATGAAATCTATTCAGTGATTGGTCTATGCCTTTGTCATCATCCAAAATCCCATTTGTGGCACAGCAAAGTGCCGTGAATCATCTCTAAGACTGACACTTAAGATTTAGTCCTACACTTCACATAAAGTATGACTGAGATGCTTGATAATGTCTCGGGTTCGTATGTAACCCTCGTTCCCTGAAGGTGACGAAATGGGGGTTTTGCTTAGAAGCAAATCGCCTTTGAGCTCTACAAAACGAGCCAATGGCATGAAAATGGCAGGGGGCAGGGGGATGTAACGTCTCCATTCCCTTCCTTCAGGGAACGAGGGTTACATACATAACCGAGACGTTCCCTTTCAGTCAGTACACTACGAGTTACATCAGTTACTGATGAAATGGGGGTCCCAATTCAATCTCGCCACGACGGCTGTCTTCCAGCGTCCTGCGCTGACCAGGGCTCCCTGCCGTGAGTCTTAGCACGAACGAGGGGCTAGACTCAACGCCAATACCAAGGTACACTGGGAAGCATATCCCACGTGGATAAATGCAACACAATGCCTGCCCATAGGGAGGACTTAGGAATACACATATGACCCCCGTAGGGACTGCATATGGAGCACTCTGGGGTATCCAGCCGCAGGTGGAATATTTCAACCCCAGGAGTGGCAAGGTGTCTTGCCAAGGGAAGACACGTGCTCAGAGAGACTTACCATGGAAATACACATGTGGGGGTTACCCAACGGGGGAACCATGCACACGAAGGCACCTCGCCAAACACGAGGGCTGACCAACCGGGCATGCACTCTGGTGTCGACATCAACAGTGCTGGAGGAGCTCAGGGCTTACTGGGAAGCTTACCTGAGAAAAAATGTGCACGCATCCAGTCTGTGGAGTGGAATGGCGCAGCAAGTGATGACACCTGAGCCTGTCCAGTTACTGGTCACTTGGGGCGAGTACACAAGAGGACACAAGCTCCACTCTGAGATTATAAAATCTTGCGAATGTGTTGGGTGTCGCCCAGCCTGCAGCTCTACAAATGTCTGTCAGCGAGGCACCCTGCGCTAAAACCCAAGAGGAAGCAATGCTCCTGGTGGAGTGTGCTCTTACCCCGAGGGGGCATGGCATGCCCTGAACCTGATATGCCAGGACAATGGTGTCCACTATCCAGTGAGACAACCTCTGCTTGGAGAGAGCCTTCCCTTTCTGCTGCCCTCCATAACAGCAGAAAGGGCTGGTCTGAGGTCCTGAAACACTGCGTCCGGTCTACGTAAGCACGAAGGGCACGTACTGGACAGAGCAGTGCCAAGGCTGGGTCTGCCTCCTCCACAGGCAGCGCTTGCAGGTTCACCACCTGATCCCTGAAAGGAGTGGTGGGAACCTTGGGCACGTATCCAGGCCGGGGTCTCAGGATCACGTGAGAATTAGCCGGCCCGAATTCCAGGCACGCTTTGTCAACCGAAAATGCCTGCAGGTCCCCTACCCTCTTGATGGAAGCCAGGGCAATCAAGAGCGCCACTTTCATTGAAAGGAACTTCAACTCTACAGATTGCAGGGCTCAAAGGGAGCTTTCTGCAGGGCAGATAAAACCACTGCAAGATCCCAAGAGGGCATTTGAGGAGGGTGAGGTGGATTTAATCTCCTCGCTCCTCTAAGGAACCTGCTGACCAGGTTGTGCTGTCCTACCATTTTTGAGTCCACCAGGTCGTGGTGAGCCAATATCGCAGCCACATAGACCTTCAGGGTGGAGGGAGACAGCCTTCACTCCAACCCTTCTTGGAGGAAGGAGAGCACAGACCCGATTGGGCATTTCCTGGGGTCTTCTCAGCGAGAAGAGCACCAGGTGACAAAGAGGTTCCACTTCAACGCATAGGCCTGTCTCGTGGACAAGGCCCTAGCGGAAGTGATGGTAGCTGCCACCCGAGGTGGCAGGGTACTCAAACCTGCCACGTCCCGTCCAGGACCTACACGTGTAGGTTCCATAGGTCGGGACGTGGGTGCCATAGGGTGCCCAGTCTCTGAGTAAGGAGGTCCTTCCTCAGAGGGATCGACCAGGGAGGGGCTGTCGCAAGGAGTATGAGTTCTGAGAACCAGGTCTGGCCGGGCCAATATGGGGCGACCGAAAGGACCTGCTTCCTGTCCTCCCTGATCTTGCACAGGACCTGTGTGAGAAGGCTCACTAGGGGAAATGCATACTTGCGTGGGCCCCGTGGTCAGCTGTGCGCTAGTGCATCCGTGCCGAGGGTCCCCTTGGTCAGGGAGTAATACCAGCGGCAATGGGAAGAGTCGTGGGAGGCTGTTTCCAAATCAGCTGAACCGTCTGGGGATGGAGTCTCCATTCCCCCGGAAGCTGCTGAAAACGTGACAGCTCGTCGGCTGCACGATTCAGTTCTCCCGGGATGTGAACAGCACGAAGCAACCTCAGATGTTTCGGACTCCATAGGAGGAGATGGCGGGCGAGTTGCGACATCTGGCAGGAGCATAGACCACCTTGTCGGTTGATGTACGCTACTGTCGCCGTGCTGTCTGAACGGACCAGTACGTGCTTGTCCTTGAGCAGGGCTTGGAAGCGGTGCAGGGCAAGACGTACGGTCAGCAACTCGAGGCAATTGACATGCCATAGGCGCTGGGGTCCTCTCCAGGAGCCCGCAGCAGCATGTCCATTGCACATGGCACCCCAGCCCGTGGCAGAGGCATCTGTTGATACAACAACATGCCTGGAAACTCGTTCTAGGGGAACACCTGCCCATAGAAAACAGAGGTTCGACCACGGGGTGAAGGTCTGACGGCAGTCACTGGGACCCGGAGCGTGCCCTGTTGCCATGCCCATCTCGGGACTCAATCGCGAATTGGCCATAACCCACCGGTTTTCTTGGGTACAATGAAGTAAGGGCTGTAAAAGCCGATCTCGACCGCACCCTTCGCCAGTAGGGTGGCGACCTCCGCACGCATGACAGGGGCGTTGCCACCCACCATGGTATAGCGGACTCCCCGAACTCGGGGAGGAGACCGTGCGAACTGAATCGCATAGCCGACCTGATGGCCAGCTGGACAGATTGGGAAGCGCTAGCCAGGCTGCACCAGCGGGGTCATGCGAACCACAGGCGTACCCCCGATGGGGCAGCGAGGTGAAATGACCGGCCCAGACATGGGAGGCGTGGGAGCGTCCTGTGGTGTGGGCGGGGTCGAATTCCGCGCCCTGATACATATCAGCCAGGTTGAGCCATAAATGTCGCTCCTGGACCACAGAAGTGGACATCACCTGACCGAGAGAGCGTCCAGCCACCTTCGTCGCTCGTAGAGCGAGGTCGGTGGCCGCACACAGCTCCTGCATTAAAGTGTGGTCAGTATTACCCTCGTGCATGTCTCTGAGCACCTTGGCCTGGTAGACCTGGAGGGTGGCCATAGCATGCGGGGTGGATGCGGCCTGGCCTGCAGCTCTGTAGGACTTGGCCACCAAAGTAGACGTAAACCTACAAGCTTTGGACGGGTGCTTTGGGTCACCATGCAATGTCGAAGTGCTCTGTGGACACAGTTGCATCGCAACAGAATGCTCAACAGGGGGAACCCCAGTGTACCCTTTCACCGTGCCGCCATCGAGGGCAGTGAAGGCGGAAGTGGCTACCGAACAATCGCAAAAAGTCAAAGGAGACTTCCACGACTTCGACACCTCTTCATGCACATCCAGAAAGAAAGGCACTGGGGGCTGATGGGCGCCTTTGGCGCGGGCCGCCCTCAGATACCAGTCGTCCAGCCTCGAGCGCTCGGGACATGACGGAGGGTTCCACGCAAGCCCAAGGCTCTCAGCTGCCCGGGAAAGCATGGCTGTGAGCTCCGGATCTGACTTGGGCAATGCTAGGACTCCCGAGGGAGGCAACACAGCCGAATCGTCATCTCCGGAGGAATCCAGCCCACCTTGTGATGCGGCGATTGACATGCGCCGGTGCGCCAAATGAAATGCAGGGCCCAGAACGGGAAACACCTGCGCCCTCATTTGGCAACACCACGGGTTGCAGTGTGCTAGAGGGGGGTGTGGCCCGAGGAGGACTCGTCGGGTTGGCCCACACTATCACCCTCAGATCACCCTGACCACCAGCCAAAGTATTCCCTCTCGTGGAGGGAATAGATTGGGGTGTGGTGGAGGGGACCCTCCAGTACGGAGATCATGGAGTCTTGACCGCAACACTGCGATGGCCATGTTCCCGCAGTGGGAACATGACTCATCCATGAACTCGTTCATGCCCGTCAAACGAAGCAACCAGCCGACCGCACCCAGAAACGGAGTACGGGCGAAACATCTTGAAAAAGACGTGCCGTGTGCAGCTCTTTTAGAGAGGAGTTTTGCTCTGCAGAAATGCTGAAGCGCCCAGGGAGAACACGCACGCTGTGCTAGATCACTGCACAGATCAGACAGGAATGCGGAACTCGCTGGAACGCGCTGTAACACCAACACTCTGGAGAGATGCTCGTCTTGAAGAGAAAAACGCTCAGGCAAGTAACACTCGGCTCTGAAGCAGAAACATAATGTGAGATTGCCCCGCAACGCCCTTTATACCCATGCGGTGGGGCAGGGTTGCGTCATGCAAATTCCGCTGACCCATGGCATTTTCATGCCATTGGCTCGTTTTGTAGAGCTCAAAGGTGATTGGCTTCTAAGCGAAACCCCCATTTTGTCAGTAACTGACATAACTCGTAGTGTACTGACTGAAAGGGATCTAACTTTTAATCACAGATTTGAGCCAAGAATTGTTTTACTCTTAAGTCAATTCTGAGTAGTGTTCTTTTAGGTAATTCTAAGAGGCTTGCAACAGAGCCAATGGCAGTGGAGACCCAGACGGAGCCGAGTAGACACGGAGCCATGGTGACACCGCAGGTCTGGAGGGCCAAGGTAGAGCTAACGGCTCAAGGGAGGCGGAGGCAGGGATCCGAAAGAATGCAGTGGAGCTGGAGTGACCGAGGACAACGGCAGAGCCAGAGGGAAGATGGAGCCCAGTGGAGCTGAAGGGAACCAGTCTACTGTCAAGCTACTGAAAAATATAGTTAAGCTAAAGTGTTGTAGTCAACTACTACCCAACACTGGGCGTCACAATGGGTACACAAAATAAGTTATTAATGGTATTTCAGCAAAATATAATCAGTAAAACATTTAAAGCAATTACAGAAATGGAAAAGGTAGCATGTAAAATTATCAAACCACTGTTTTAACCAAACTATAATTAATAAGTTATACAGTATAGCATTACAAAATATAAAACATATGTGACAATGTGCCCCACCATAACATTTATGAAAAAATATCCTAGGTTCAACTTTTCAGTTTAAATCTATCATCATTTTAAGACTCTTGTTTAAGGATGTATATTCAAATTTAGCTTAAAGGACAAAATTGACACAAAAAATTCTCTCTCATTTAAGACATTCGACTGTGTATATAGTCCTTGTGATAATTTCCTTGTGTGAGAACTAGCCCTGGGCTCCCCTATTGTCTAAGACAAAAGAATGCCTATATGTCCATTATGTGTGCCTGTACAAGTTTATTTAAATGTACTGTTTTGCACTTTGTTTGTTTGTTTGTTTGTTTGTGTTTGTTTGTTTGTGTGTGTGTGTGTGTGTGCGTGTGTGCGTGCGTGCGTGCGTGTGTGTGTGTGTTGGGGGTTGTGGAATAGAGAAGCAAGAGTGTGTGGTCACGAGGGTCGGATCACTCTCCTTGAACAGATTGTCTGAGGTTTGACCACTGGCTCCTCTCAGCTGCATGTACTATTTTAATATCCCATCCTGAACACCTGTGGCTGCCATATTCTCCTGTGCACTCATGTTGTGTTATCACACACACACACGGTTTCGCTATCTTTGTGGGGACTCTCCATAGGCGTAATGATTTTTGTACTGTACAAACTGTATAGTCTATCCCCCTACACTAAACCTACCCATCACAGAAAACTTTCTGTATTTTTAAATTTCCAAAAAAGAACATTTATTATGTTTATTAATCCATTTCCCTCATGGGGACCACACTGTAGGTGATTTAAAGTTTTACTATCCTTGTGGGGATACTTGCACACTTGTAACTGCAAATTTGCTGAGAGGTATGCAAGACCAGTGTTGGCACCCTGTGTATATTTTATCTCCTAACACTAACCCTCACAGAAAACTTTCTGAAAGTCAATAACTTAGCCTCTGTAATTATTAAATTATATCTGGATGACTCGCACACCCAATTGTTACTGATTTTTGACTACATATGTAGTGGTAGACAGAAACAAAGTATTTTTACTTTGTTACAGTACTTAAGTACATTTAAGTACATACCTCAAGTATGTGTACTTTACTGGAGTATTTTTATTTTAAGTCAAGTCACCTTTATTTATATATCGCTTTTTACAATGCCAGTTGTCTCAAAGCAGCTTCACAGTGTTAAAACAGGAAAATAATGCAACAGAATTTGATTCGGCTGTACAGCCGCTCTGGTGAAAACGGTGATGTCATCCAGCTCATTTCAATTATCATATAGTGTCAATGTGGGCAGATCAGTAATATAGTTGAAATTGAATGTGTCCCCAACTGAGCAAGCCAAAAGCCAAAGGCGACGGTGGCAAGGAACCAAAACTCCATCAGGTGACAGAATGGAGAAAAAAACCTTGGGAGAAACCAGGCTCAATCGGGGTGCCAGTTCTCCTCTGGCAGACAAACAAATAGTGTATGATTATGATTCTGGCAACATTACAGGTCAGAAGTCATATTAGATCAATAGATATTCGTAGGATTATTCGAAAGATTGGAGTCATCACGCCGGAGACGGGTTTAATGAGGATGTCGTGTCGATGCGGCATTTACAGGGGGGAGTTTCATTGACATGCTCTATGCAGATATTTCAGGGATGCGTTGGTCATGTCCAGGCGCAGGTCCACCATCTGGTCCGGATACATCCCGGATCTGGCTGACTGCAGTAAACCTCGGGATAAACAGAGACAGAGAGGAACTTTTACTTCACTATATTCTAATGCATAATATCCCACTTTTTACTCTACTACAGTTTCTAAAAAACATCTAGTTCCTCGTTACTTTGAACTAAAGAAATCATCACATTCTCCAAGACGCGACAGTGTTGTCCGATTCATTAATGAGCTGATTCTTTTCAGTGAGCCTGTTAAATCGGTTTGCAAAATGCACTAAACGATCCATTCACAAATTGGACTGACCCCATCCCCACATGAAATAGCCTACCATTAACCTAAATTATATTTTAATTAGGGCTGTTCGGGTGCAAGTTACAAAACCGAACTCAGACCACCACCTTCAGGCAGTCTCGAATTCAGTTCCCCTGAGCTTAGCTCACCTGGGTCCACATGACAGCTCTCACATTACCAATGTTTCATGTGAACCATGCCCCGTTTCCAAGTTCCGATGAGTGCAAATGCGATACTGATCTTATACAACAGCCTAATAAAATAAATAAGTTAATATTGTGTTGTTTTAGACACAATATTGTCTGTTTTGCTCAGTTTTGCCAACGAAAATATAAAGACAAAGCAGAACTGTTTGTCTCTGACTCCGAGCAATACCCAGTGGTGTTTCATTTCTGAATCAGCGTTTTGAATGAATCGGGTGAACCATTGATTCAATGGACTATAAAGAGAACCATTTACTTCGCTCCTGAATGAATCAGCCGTTTGAATGAATCGAATGAATGAATGACTCAATTACCTACTCCATTATACATTTATTATCACCTACTGGCAGGTTTAGTTTCTTATTTAGAGTATAATTTCATTAAAATAATTTCATATTTCCATATTAATTAAAAACTAATTTATATTTCTTTCTGAAACTACTTTTTTAGATTAATTACACAATTAGTGTAATTAATTAGATTAAAAATTGTAATTGCTTGACAGCCCTAATTTTAATATGTGAGTGTACAGAGAAGCTCCTTTAAGACCCAATCACAATACCCTCAACTACTAATCACCTGCTCATTGTGGACTGTTTATCTAAGTTTAACTTAGATAGTCTATAATCTTTTAACTTTTATTTTGCCACGGTCTCAACTTTTTGTTGTGTGCTGCAGCCATCAAATTTTGTTTATATTTACAAAATACAATTATGTTGTTCAGTGAAGACATTGGAAATATTTTCTTTGTACTTTTGTCAGTTAAAAAAGAGGTTCAAGAGAATGAACAAATCACAAATTGTGGTTTTATATTGCATTTTACAAAATGTCCCAACTTATCTGGAAATGGTTTATATAAAATATGTAATATAAAACCAATATAAAAGTATACAAATATATATAATTACAAAATAAACATTCATCTATCTGTACTTTTTACTTTTAATACTTAAAGTGTTATCCCACAATTTCCTCACCCTCAAGCCATCCTAGGTGTATATTACTTTCTTCTTTCAGCCAAACACAGAGTTAAATCAAAAAACATCCTGGCTCTTCCATGCTTTATAACGGGAGCGAATGGTACCTTAGAAAAAAAAGTGCATCCATCCATCATAAAAGTAATCCGTACAGCTCCAGGGTGTTAATCGGCCTTCCTAAGCAAAGCGATGCGTTTTTCATTTTTGGGTGAACTAACCCTTCAAGTACATTAAAAATCAAGTACTTTTGTATTTTTTACTCGAGTAAAATTGAAAAGGAGTACTTAATACTTTTACTGGAGTAATATTTTCAAGTATTTTACTCAAGTACTTGATTTGTGTATCTCCTGCAAGACATAACATGCTCGTCTGCATTAACATAAGAAGAGGCCAAAAGCCCAATTACTAGCTTGTGCTTGGAGGCATGCAAACTCATCAGGGGTGAAGAAAATGACAAGGATGCCATTTTGTAAATATACATTTCAAACAACACATGCAATATTGTGCAATTTTTAGTAAAGCATTCTTTTTATTGTCATGGAATAGAAGAATGACAAATTGACTAATTCAGCAAGCAGTAGCGCTTCTTCCTCCCACCAATTCGGTTTTATATCATAAAATCTAGCCTATTGTCAGTTAACAGCACACAGGTTTAAAATTTGTAATTAAGACATGGTGGAAAACTTGCTTATCTTTCATTTCCAATGTGTATATCATAATGTATTCTCTTGAAAATTCTTTATTGTCAAATGTGTGTTGAACGTAAACTCTTAGGAATTTCACCGTTCAATGTGAATTTATCAGAGAATATTCTTAAATAAGGAAATCTATTTAGTGATTGGTCTATGCCTATGTTGTCATCCAAAATCCCGATTGTGGCACAGCAAAGTGTCGTGAATCATCTCTAAGACTGACACTTAAGATTTAGTCCTACACTTCACTTAAATTACAACTGAGATACTTGATAACTAACTTTTAAGTGCAGCTTTGAGCCAATAATTTTTTTACTCTTTAGTCAATTCTTAGCAGTGTTCTTGTGAGTAATTCTCGAATGCTTGATAAATACGGGTGCTGAGGGCGTGGCTGATGGTGTGGCTGATCCTGTGACAAATATATGTGTGTGTATATTTGTAATGTGTATAATTAATATGTATTTATAAATACACAAACACACATGCATGTATATATTTAAGATTTTTTTAAATAGCCCAAATAGCCCAAATAGCCCAACCCCCTATATAGATAGAGAGAGAGAGAGAGAGAGAGAGACTTTTTTGACTTTAACATCTCTTTAATTACAATCTATTAGCACAAGATACAAAAACCTTAACACATTACTTCATAATTACATATTCCTAATTTTAAAAAATTATAAATACAACAATTAAAAACTACTTATTTTACACCAACACATCACAACCTCCCTCTTCATTGGGTTGACATAAAATATTTCCAACACCCCATAAAAAGAAAAAAGCTTCAGTATCATTCACCAATTCATAATACTTATACTCCATAACCAGCCTACTTTTTACCATAGCTCTGAACATGTCCAAAGGATCAGTATCACTATTAAACAGCATTTTTCTCTTTCTTGTCAGCCTAATTGCCATTTTTGCCTTACCGAATAAAACATTAATCAAAACAATTTTGCTTTTATTTAAGGTGCTATATTTTGGTCCGAAAATAAAGAAACTATTTGTAAAAATAAAACCAAAATTATGGCTCAAGTCTCTTATCACAACAAGAATTCCTAATAGCCTTGAACATCCAATAAATATATGAAAAACTGTTTCTGGAAGACCACAAAACAAACACTCTTCTCCTTGCAAAGGATTTAACGGTTTGTTGCTAAAATCCAATGAGAAATCCTCCATTGCAAATCCCCACTTCTTTTTTCAATTGGTTTCTTGTACAATGACCTCCAACATCCTTTTGGAGATGCACCTGATTCAACAAAATTAGTCCATTTGGTCTCTGGAAGATCGTTCAATGCTCTTAAATTCAGATATTTGACACAAACAAGATAAAGAGCCTTCTTAGATATAGTGTCAAAGAGACAAAGTTCAGGTGTTGTAAAAGAGAGTAATCTTCCATCGTCCTCCTGCCAATCTCCTACATTTACCACCACCCTGATGCTGGGGAAATCATTCTTAACCATCTCTGCTTGCAATGGGATTACAGGAAAAAACTCCTGCATCTCAGATAATAATTTTTCAACAGTCCGAACAGAATGAATACCAATCTTCATGGCCAGTTTTTCTGCAGATATCCTTGACAGAAGATGGCAGATTTTACATATTCCTGCTTTTACCAGACTTGTGCAGACACAGATTTTAACATCATTCCAGATAGAAGAGGATTAAAAAGTAACGGTTCTTCAAGAACCCACTCATGGGGAACCTCAGACAGCTCTCTTTTAACATTAAATATTTGCCATGCATTTAATACTGATGCATAAAAAGACGAGAGTCCATTAAAATCCACTTCCTTCAAATTTATTAAAAATAGGTGTCTATCCAAGTTCATCTTCCAGTTCTGAGACTGATGATAAAGTAGTCTTTGTGCAGTCTGCAGTCTAAACGCAGCCACCTTGGATTTAATGTCCATAAGGCCTTGGCCTCCTTCACTTAACGGCAGATACAGTACTGATTCTCTCAACCAATGTTGTCCATCCCAGAAAAAATGTACCAACACTTTTTGAATTTCCCTAATAAAGTCATCTGGTGGGTTCAACACAATTAATTTATGCCATAAAATAGATGCGGCAAGATTATTTATGACCAGCACTCTTCCTCTATAAGATAGTTGAGGTAAAATCCAGTTCCATTTTGATAATCTATTACAAATTTTATCTTTAACACCTTCCCAATTTTTTCTTTGATAATCCTCTGAACCTAAAAAGATGCCTAAAAACATAAACCCATCTTTTTCCCATTTGACATTTCCAGGAATAACAGGTTTTGCATTGACATAACAGCATTGCTCTTTATCATTGCACCAAAACGCTTCCGTTTTACTCCAGTTCAGTTTTGCAGACGACGCTCTCACATATAAAGAGATACTGTAATTAACCCTGTCAATATCTCTTTGATCATTCACAATTACAGTAATATCGTCTGCATAAGCTGTTAACTTAAATGCATTGCAGTTCCCATCAACCTTTAGACCAGACAGTTCTTTTCTCAAAAGACAGAGGAGTGGATCCACTGCTAACGTATATAGCTGACCAGACAGTGGGCATCCTTGTCTTATACCTTTAAGCAATCTTATTGGTTTACTTAACCCACCTCCTATTTTTAAAATACAAGATGCATTCATGTATAAGAGTTTGAGCCAAGAAATAAAACCATCTCCAAACCCAAAAACACTCATTGTTTCGTACAGAAAACCATGATCAACTCTATCGAATGCTTTTTCCTGATCCAGGAACAGAAAGCCAACATTCATTTCATTTAGTTTAGAGTATTCTAAAATATCTCTGATCATAAAAATGTTATCATATATGGTTCTTTCTGGAACACAGTAGGATTGATCTTGACATTAAATCTCCTAATACAGTTTTCAGCCTATTTGCCAAAACTTTAGCAAATTAGCTATAATCAGTTGTTAAAAGTGACACAGGCCTTCAGTTTTTAAGAACACTCAAGTCACCTTTCTTTGGTAATAGTGTTAACACTGCCCATTGACAACTTATGGGAAGGCGGTTTTCTTTAAAACACTCTTGGATCACCTCATAAAAGTCTTTTCCGATGTAATTCCACACAGCTTTATAAAAGTCCACTGAAAGTCCATTGATTCCAGGTGCTCTGCCAGGCTTCATCTTTTTAACGGTCTCAGATAACTCCACCAACAAAACAGACCTGTCTAGATTCTCACTTTGTGTTTTAGTAAGAGAAGGCAACTGCTGCAGTAGCTGTGACACACACTCATTGTCCGTATCCTCTTTTCTATACAAGTTCGAATAAAAGTCCACCGCAATCCTTCTCATTTCTCTTGCATCAAAAGTCTTTCGTCCATCAGGTGTTGTCAAACAATACATTTCATTCTGTTGTTTTGACTCTTTCTCTAACTTAAAAAAATAAGCAGTGGGGGCATCCATCTCATGTACAGACATAAAACGAGATCTTATCAGGGCACCTTTAGCCCGCACTTGCAACAACTGTTCTAGATCTCGTTTCTTTTCACATACAATGCCAGCTGAAGATAAATTAGAATTCTGAATCATACCAGATGTGATGCGTAAAATCTCATGTTCTATTTCAGAATTTTTTTGTTTTATTTTTCTTTTTGAAAAACATGTATACTGCTGACAAAATATTTTTATTTGTGTCTTTCCTATTTCCCACCACTGTATCAAATTTTTAAATTCTTTTTTCTTTGAACCCCATTCATTCCAAAACAATTCAAATTTCTCATAAAAATCTTTTTCTTTCAACTTCCAATACGGACTTTTAAATTTAGATTGTGTCAGAATAATATTGACTGTAATAAAATGATGATCTGATAGACAACATGGAAATATATTACACCCCATTATTCTATTATTCTCAGCACGCTTGACATACAACGTTTCAAGTCTTGCTACACTTATCATTCCCTGTGAAACTTTTGTCCATGTATATTGTTTCATCTCTTTATTCCGATCTCCCCATACATCTACCAAATCATTCTGAACTGTAATGCTTTTTAAAACAGAAGCTGATACAGGACGTGGTTCCTCATTATTCCTGTCTAAAAGAAAATTAAGAGAACAATTCCAGTCCCCACCAATGATTAGCATACCATCCAAAGTATAACTTTTTAAAAACTCTCCTAATTTTCTAAACATACTCATTCTATCTTTATTTGGAGCATATATATTTATAAAAATGAATAAATGATTTTCAACTTTAGCTTTCACCATCAAAATATGTCCTCTCTCTATTTCCATTTCTGATAAAATATTGACATTGAGGTGAGTTGAAAATAGAATTGCTACACCTGCACTAACATTTGTGCCATGACTTAAAACCAACTTTCCTTTCCACCACAAGTTTAACTCAGATTCATTTTTAATATCGCTATGAGTTTCTTGTAAAAATATTACTTCTGAATCTTTAAGCCTAAGAAACTCAGAAAGTAATCCTCTTTTTCCCCCATCCCTCAGCCCATTCACATTTAAAGATCCTAATCTAAGAATCTGCATTAAAACAAAACAAAAATTAAGACAGATCCCACACCCATGTGATTTATTTTTTCAATTTGGACAGTTTTATGTTATCCTTTTGGGATTTACATACAGTTATTAAAAACTTTTTCGTTTTTGTTTTGAAATGACATAATAGCCCACCGTCTTCTGAGCTATCGCCACTGATTTTATAAACTTATTAACATCGGGGAAAAACTTCGCAACATCAACCTTTTTACCTTTAGTTAAATCCAAAAACTCATTTATTTCTTCGACAGAATAAACGTCCTCCCAAGACTGACTGCAATCAATCTCCGAAAAAAAAGAGAGAGTATATAGTATATACATGCAAATATTTCTTAAATATATACATGTATGTGTGTGTATTCAAATATACATAATAATTATACTAGTACACACACATATATTATGTAAACACAAACTTTTATTTTGAATTCGATTAATCATGATTAATTGATTTGACAGCACAAATTATTAGTGATTATTAATTATAGTAGGCCTCAGGGCTGTGCACAGGGGGGTGGCCCGGTGGCTAGAGCCATTGCCCCTCTGCCCTCATCGGCTGAGGTGCCCCTCTTGCCCTGTTCCCTCCCTCACCCCCAAAGTATTGGAGGATTCCCATAAAAGCGTTCTTATCCGCTAAAAATCCAAAATTCCGCTAATCCGCTCCATGTTTCCTGCTCGCTCGGCAGCATCGCTCACAGTCTGTGGTTGTGCCCGCTCTCTGTGGAGACGACAGTTCCAGAATGTCGTCCTATTACAGGTCGATTACAATCTACAATCCACATTACAGACAGTGGACAGCGGAATTAGTAATTTGGTAGTTTGTTTTTGTATTTGTGTCGGTAATGTTTTGCTCCTGGTCTTCTAATAGGTCTAACAACTTGTGCAAAATATCCACATTCTTGGAAGATAATTAATTGTCTAATCAAATTATTGTACCTGATCTGATCTAATATATACACCACATAAAATAACACCACATTTGCTGTTGTCGGCACACTTTGTAGACAAAAAACAATGACTTTACAAAAAAGAAGGCGGAGTGAGAAAGAGCAAAGGGAGGCTAAAGCCCGTTCAACATTGCAAACATGGATTCAAAGCTCCAGCATGTCAGCGGGTAAATCATCATATAGAATATTTAGTTTGTCACACTTTAACTCCTGTAAAGTATATTTCCCATTATAATCAATTGTTTATTAAGAGTTAATGCTATAACATACATAATAGGCTATTTATGATATTATATTATAAGACCATATTAATAGTATACACAATTAAAAAAGGTAATATACTATAAATGTTCTAAATGAGTTGTGTCATAGTAGGGTACAATGGGGCTAAAGGCACACCCTAAGAAAAATGTCATTTTTAATCATGTCTAAGTTAATACTTGTACAAAAAAAGTTTGTACTATTTTCTGTTTATTTTGATAAATAAAATAATTCATTATTGTTCAATAAATATTCAAATATGTTAATATAAAAATATATTTTAAAAATACAGTCTTTAAAAATTATAGTCTTTTTAAAGTAAAGACTCTGAAAGCATTGAATGAGATCACATAATACTTTACATAATACTTTACAGTAGTAGCCTAACAAATAAATATATTTTTATTATATGATATGATTATTATCATATTTTTAAATCTGATGGTTTCATTATAAATATGATGATCATCTCCAACAACCAACTTAATATATGATATTTCCCATTTGAATCCATAACCATGTCATGTCAACAAATGGAAAAGTCAGCTAACTATTTATTATCATGTTAATTATTGTGCCTTTTACCACAAATACCATACTTTTACATAATTTTCCGTTATTGAAAAACTGTTGCTTTATTTACTTTGAACAAAACTGAAAATCATTAACAAGACCTTTGTCTCAAAATATATTCAATGATTTTAGCGATTCTCATTTGCTACATAAATCTACAACATTTTGAAAAACATTAAACATGAGATCAAATTAGTGCAGAATCAACTTTTTGGAAGCATAATTACATTAACATAAATTAAATTAGTTGAAATTGAATTGTATTTACAATATGATTGTAAAAGGTTTGATGATACTCAACCCCCTTATAGTGCCCCTTTTTTTTGGTTTGGGCCACTGCCCCTCAAAATGTCTGTGCACGGCCCTGGTAGGCCTACTATTATCACCATTTCTCACCATTATAAAGCTGTGGATCTGCTGTGCAATAAGATCTGCATTGCTGATTTGACATAAAAACAACCACATTCTCACTTAACCCACACTGATATTTTTGGACTGTATATTCTATCTAAAAATACAGATGTCACAGCAGTCACCTGTGACAGAAATCCCCGCCGCTGCAACCACTGTATGCTGTTAAACACTATTACCTTCAACAGACCATGAAATAATGTTAAGGGACAGGCCAATCACTGTATTATATCTTCTTGTCTTATGATTTTTGTACAGATGTATATGTGGTCTGTATTCCACATGACTGAGTGGGCTGTATTCAGGTCACATATTTGGGTATTTTATGAAACTAAAATAACATCAGAAAGTGTTCAGACCCTTTGATGTTGCAAAGGGGGAGGGGACAATAATGTTTTTGATTAAAGATTGCAACGGCACATGAAATAAAAATTAAATAATTATTAAAAATATGATTAAAAATAATAATTTGCATAGAAATATCATTTATAATAAACACTGCAACATACCAATTTTTGTTTTTTAAATAAATAAGAACTTATTAAGCAATACATTTTGAAACATCTTATTATATCTGCTCTATGGCTATCATCCAACTCACAATGTTTGTTCCCTCTTTTATTTTCATTATTAGAGAAGTTCACGAGTTTGTTTGCCCAGATAATCTTTAAGCTAATAAGGTTAACCTTCTGGTGTTTTTGGGGCCCTTGAGCTACTTATAACATACTATTGGCCAACATGTAATTTAGCTGTTTTGATTTGGAACAACATAAGGGTGAGTAAATGATGACAGAATTTTCATTTTGGGGTGAACTACAAGAACACATCCGGGGATTTGAACTGTACTTGGCTAGATGTGAACTTTGAATTGGAACAGTAAGTACTGTTTCACAAGTTTCACAAAGTCATCAGACGTTTCACAAGTCATCAGTCATCAAATCTAGACTAAAAACACATCTCTTTACTATGGCATACACATAGAACATTGTCAATTTATATTATTCTAATCTGTTTATCCTGAGGTTTACTGCCGTATCCAGATCAGATGGTGGACCTGCTCCTAGACATGACCAACAAATCACTAAAGTGTCTGCAGAGATAGTGTCCCCTATGAAGGCCTCATCGGCACGACATCCTCAACAAACCCGTCTCTGATGTGATGACTCTGATCTTCATTTAGATGGAACTGGACAAATATTCTGAATATTCCGATCTAATATGACTTCTGACCTGTAATGTTGCCAGAATCATAATCATACACTCTTTGTTCGTTGGCCAGAGGAGAACTGGCACCCTGACTGAGCCTGGTTTCTCACAAGGTTTTTTTCTCCATTCTGTCACCTGATGGAGTTTTGGATTCTTGCCACCGTCGCCTCTGTCGCCTTTGGCTTTTAGCTTGCTCAGTTGGGGACACTAAATATTCAACTATATTACTGATCTGCCTGCATTGACACTATAATAATTGATAATTGAACTGAGCTGGATGACATCACTGTTTTCTCCAGAGCGGCTGTACAACTGAATCAAATTCTGTTGCATTATTTTCCTGTTTAAGTCAAGTCACCTTTATTTATATAGCACTTTTTACAATGCCGATTGTTTCAAAGCAGCTTCACAGTGTTAAACTGGAAAATAATGCAACAGAATTTGATTCGGCTGTACAGCCACTCTGGAGAAAACGGTGATGTCATCTAGCTCATTTCAATTATCATATATATTCAAGCAATGTAGTTCACATAGTTAATTTAGTTTAGTAATTAGATTTATTTGGATATTTATTTGAAAATTTGTCCCCAACTGAGCAAGCCAAGCCAAAGGCGAGGAACCATAACTTCATCAGGTGTCCAAAACTCCATAAACTCCATCATTTAACACTGTGAAGCTGCTTTGAAACAATCGGCATTGTAAAAAGTGCTATAAAGGTGACTTGACTTGACAAGTCCACAAGAACATAAGTACAGACAAGAACGCATATTGAGAAATGTTGATTTGCTGGTTCAGGTGTTTAATTAGGGCTGGAGATAAACTCGACTGGAAAAATAGGACACTCCTGCCATAGTGCTTTATTTTGAAAAATTGAGGCATTAATAGATTTTAGAAAAATAAAATAAATAAACTGAATTTAACAATACTATAGAATATTTAGTTTAGCAACTTTTTTTAAGTGAATCAGATTGTGTTTAGTATATTAACATTCGTGAGTGTGACTGTATGGACTGAATTTACTTGTTCTATAACATTATGCTTTTCTTCAGATTTCAGAGAACCTAAAGGAAAAGAGACAGATTTTCAGTTGGACCACTTGTAGTTATAATGACATCAGACTTCTGAAGCTAATTTTATTTTTAAAGGTTGTAATGCTTTTGTCCTATTTCTCAATTTTTATTTTATTTTAAAATAATGATTTTTATATAATTCTGTCATTGATTGTGATTGTGACTGTTAAATAAAATAAATTGACACACCTGCTGGAAAGGTGTCATTTGTATTTGAAAAGGTTTCCCCCCAAACTTGGAAATAATCAGGAATTTGTTGATTCACCATTGAAGTGTAGTTGAAATGTTAATGTTGTTTGTACATCAGATCGCAACATTGTTTTATGTTGCAATTTAAGTTGTTCATTTCAGTGTTGATTTAACAGCAGTGATGTAGAATCAACATGTAGAACACATAAATACATGTGAATGGCGCTGGGGGTGTGGCGGTCTCAGATCTGCACGACAGAGATACTGAAGTGAGAAAGAAAATACTGTACCACTCCTTGGATTACATAAACTGAGTTTGTTTTTGGTTTGACTTACTCCATTTAAAAGTAGACATTCCAAGCATTATGTAGACAAGTATTCGCTAAGTTACAGTTTATGTGATGTGTTTCAGAATGGACTTCACTGAGAGAGATGGCAGAAAGCGCATTCTGTTTGTATTCCTTATTTTGCGAAAAACACAACCTTTTGTTTTTGTGAGTGTACACAAATAAAAGTAGTCACTTAACAGATTCAAATGATGTTTAACACTTATCTATATGACCAAATAATCGACTGAATATTTTGAGTCTCTTTCGCACTGATAAGAAAAAAGTAAAAGTTTTGATACGTTTTTAGTATTGATAGGAGGATTCTAACCATTGTTTATAGATCGATGATTGAAAGTATTCTAACATATACCATTATTTTGTGGTATATTGACAATGAGATAATGACAATGAGATATAATTTAACAATGAGACATAAATTAACAAAAGTAATTAATGAAGATTACCAGCCAGAAACAGAGTACAATGTAAGAGCAGTTTTCACACTTTATGAAAAAAAGGCAATTGCAGTATATTCTGATCAAACTCATCTGCTCCATTTCTGTTTTTAGGCCCTCCCTTCGGGGCACAGGTTAAATGATGTTAGAACTTTATTCACTATATTTCTAATAAGATAAGCTGTAAGACAGAATACAGAAAGTTCTTCTGTATTGTAACTCTTTTCTCTGGTACAATAGAGTTCCATATAAAAGCACAAAGTGCTTCAGCCCCTGTCGGAATGTACGGAGACATGACAGGCTCTTCTGGAGACTCAGAGAGTGCATTATCAGAACTCTCCCCCAGACTGCTTGCACTGAAACACACACACACAGAGCACTTCAGAATCAGCACCTCATTTTATTACATTACATTTACATTGCGCTTTTCTCAGCACTCAAAATGCAATGACCACAGAGAGTCAGGACTTCGGTTTAATGTCTCATCCGAAGGTCGGTGCTTTTTTTTTGCAGCAACCTAGTTTTCCCAGGAGGTCTCGTAAAATCCAACAGTGATTCTAACTAACTCTTTTTAGTTAACTTTACTTAGTGTCTTAACTTAATTGTAAAAATATAGTAATCTGTACTATTCACATACTATGCTTTGTTTACTCAGAAAACCCAAGTTAAGATTAATTGATTGGTTTGAGTGCCATTTTGTCAAGCAAAAAACTCACCATTATGGTGATCAGTGTTCCCTTTGGTTGGGCTCTTGGAACATTCATATTATTATAACTCTCTTCCTATTGATGCAGCGATGCAACAAGAAATCCCAGTGATTTGGTTTCAAAGGAAGAGAAGCAATAAATAGGTTGCTTTTAAAAGTTGACCTATAGCTTCTGACTGAATAATTAACTATAGTTAATGATTTAGTCAGAAATTAAGTCACTTTTTAAAAGCAACCTATGTAATATTTCCTTTTATGTCATAATGATTGTTTACAAGTTTATTGCTAATGCTTATGTCATAAACACCTGTGAAACTTGTAATTGGGTTGATATAATCCATCTATATTTGTAACAATATCTTGCAGTTGATCATGCTTGAGTCACACACACACACTTCAACATTCAGCATGCAAAACACAACAATGGCAAGAACTGTAGCTACACTAAGTCAAGAGTAAATCTAAAGTAAAAGTTCAAGTACTCTCTACTGTACTTTTTTAGTTACTAGAACTTGTGTAAGTGAACTATACCAACTAAGCATTTGTTAGCACAACATACTATTTCTATTTTTTTTAAGGCAATCGGTTTGCATGCTTTTTTCAAGTAAGTCTAACTAATTAGATTTTACAGTGCAGGTACTGACCAGGCTCAACCCTGCTTGGCTTCAGTGGGCAACCAGTCTTGGACTACAGGGTGATATGGCTGCTCATAACATAAGTAGCTCCCTGCCTTCGAGAGGCGAGTTGCATTATTTTAGACAGTAGTGCTTTAGCTTCTGTCACATTATACAGAATCGTGGCAGGCTACTGTCCGGGCCCTGAAGATCTCAACACTCGTTAATTGAACAATCGGAGGCAACATCATGAATTCTCTCTCTCTCTGCTGCAAACTGCTGCAAACTGTTCTCTCCCGCGATCTAATTTAAGGGGTGCTGTTCTCGTGATATTAGTCACCAAATCCTATTTAAAGTCATAGAACATCATTTATAACCTTAGATTTCACTCCCTTCAATACTAACACTTACTATTCTATATACCTTGCTATGTGTACTGTGCTGGACTATCTGGCACTGGTCACGGCACTTGCATATTGCTGCCCTATTGTCGGTTTGACTGCTTCTATTGCTTTCTTCATTTGTAAATCACTTAAAAGCGTCTGCTAAATGATTAAATGTAAATATATCAAATTGTTTTAAAACATTGTTAGCATGTTGGAACATATTGCAACTCAATATTTAGCTACATTGTCTGTGTTCTTGTTCGTCGCTACAGCAAGTATCTAATCTAATTTGTTACACTGAAAAAAGTATAACCTAAAATGTAACATCTAGGCCTAAATTAACTGGTTTCATCAAAAAAAGAAAAAAAAAAAACCTAAATGCATTTATTTATACTAATGTCACGGTTTGTGGCTAAGGATGAAGTGCACAACGAAGGAGTCAAATGAACTAGTCTTTAATTCTAACATCAATTACAATGAACAGGAGAATAACTAGAGTTTCCTAGGTAAAAATTGCACATGAATGCCCGCTAATGTCGTGTTTACCACTGGGAAGTTTGGAAATCATTTTGATACCCAAATTCCTGAGATGGGCGTGCCATACATTTTAAACATAGAACTACTGCTGTGTCAGGTATGATTTATTAGGGTTTTTTCCCACAACAGATTGATCGTCTTGTCTTGTTAATAATGTAGTGCATATTTACATATATGAATAATCATTTGAAGTATTGTATGTTTTATAGCAAAGATACATTTGACCGAAATTACAGAATTGTCAGCAGGCGGACTATCTGGATAGCATTGTGAATGTTTATATGGTTGTCAGTGCATGAGACACTAACGTTACATACTGTATCATTTTAATATAATAAGATTGTCCCAATAAATAGGCAAGAAATAAACCTGGTGTCCATGATTCCCGTTCATTCCGACCACAAAGATATGAAGGCAAGATATTTAACGAGTTGATTGACAAGGCACAGGTGAATGGGATTAATGAATGAAAACTGGGGGAAACTGGGGTCACAGAAAAAACTAACACAGACAAAAAATCCAAAAACAAAAGCAAAACAAACATAACCCTGACAACTAACAAAACAAATTGTATCTGTTAAATCAGGCTCTTTAATGTAATAAGTGTAAGGAGTTAAATTAACTGTACATTGCCTTGCATAATTTGATGTGTTAAAATGTCATACATGCTCGTGTGAGTTTTTCTTGATTGCACAATAAAAAGTTTCACCTCTTTGACATGTGTCTACCAATATTTTAATTAACCTATAGTAAAAGACCTGGGTGTTATACAGCAAATTAACTTTTGAAAATCATATTTCATATGTTACAAAACAGCCTTCTTCCAACTCAGAAACAAAGGTACAAAAGAGAAAATGTACTAATATGTACCTATTAAGGTACTAATACGAACTTTTAAAGTACTAATATGTACATTTAAGGTACTAATATGTACCATTTAGAGGTAAGTAAGGTACAAGGTACCTTTTCACTTTTGTACTCTAGGGTACTGCTCCAGTGACAGCGCTGTACCTTTTTTTAAGAGTGTAATATGCTTTTAATAACTCTTTTTAATACTAAGCACATCAACCTGCAATAGACTGTATTTTACATAACGATGATAATGATTTAACTGATTTGGATGTTAAGTTTGTGATTTCATAATAGTTATAGCTAAAATCAAAACTAAAAATTAATTGACCATTGCTGCGTTCACACCATGCTAATCTTTGTATGACGGTGGTCCTCCAGGAGCAGGGTTGTGTGTCAGCTATGCCACATTGCTTGGTTCTCATAGCACATATATTTTTGAAACTTGTCAGAGAGAATCCACCTTTCATATATTAAGTATCCTAAACTGTGTGTTATAGATTCACTTAATGAAAGCTGATGATGTGCTGTGCAAGTCATATTGTATCAAAAAAAAAAAAAAAAGTTTAAATCTCCCTGTACGCTTGAGCAGCAGGGCCTGACTGCAGTGTGATGATGTTTGCATGTCTAAAGATAGCAACCAGGTGAACCACCACTGCAGACTACATTTGCATTTACTGTTGGTGAGTATCCAACCATTTGAGTTTTTTTTATACTTAGAGGGATAAAAATAGACATATGAGAGAACAAATGTGTAGTTGACAGCTTGATTTAGTTCTTAAAATTTGATAAAGGTGATCAGATAGAAAAATGAATGTGAATATGTGGATTGTTGTAAATTTCACAAGAATCAAAATAAACTTTTGCTCTAACTTATTGTTTTTGACTTGATAAACAGTCAGCAGATGATTCTCTCCATTAAGTCAGATGGTTTCTAGGTCAGGTGATCTTGCAGTACCCTGCAGTACCCAGCAGGTATTGAACTACAACAGCGCCCTCCTCTGGTAAAAGATTAGAGCTTTAATTTTCCCTTTGACAGAAAAAATCCATCATACTGTATGTAGACACATTAGAAACCACTACATGATAAATCATTATTTAATTGTATTTTTCACATTTTGGAAAAAAAGGAAAAGCCATTTAAAATTGACTGTCAGTGTATTTCTAATATCCTTTTGTAGAGTCTTCTCTCTCTAAAAAAAAAAAAAAAAAAGGTCTAATGTTTCATTAAACCTACTTCCTACTCAGGGATACATGCTTACATATGTAAACATTTTAAAGATAACATCCTCAGAACTGAAATAGAACATGACCAGCTTCAGCTCCATCTCCATTATGTTTCTAGGCTCGTTTAGCATGGCCACATATATTTTATGTAAAAAAAAAAAAAAAAAAAAAAGTACACATACTTGTATGCTTTGCAGTGGGTTTAAGCTTATATATATACATAGGTTAACACAGTCTGAGTAATTAAAAGTCTTGAAGTGTGCTCTCAATTTTCTACTTTCTAGATACCTTGGCTATTTGTGTAGTCAGAATGACTCATGCCATGAGTATCAACCTTTTTATTTTGGGTATGTCACTTCTCCCTTGCCAAAATGGGGGGTAATTCAGAAGAATTTAAACCAAACTAGACTCTGTTTTTTACCCAGTGATGTGAGTTTCAGATTCTGATTATTTCATGGGAAAGAGAAAAAAAACACAATCTTCTATTTTCTTGATGTGCAGAGCTGCTCTGGGACAATGTGGGTTCTTAAAATAAATCACATCTAGAGCTTGATGGACACAATGCAATTCATCTCATCCCCTCATTTTCTATTAAATTAAAAAAAAGATTCCTTCAGAACAAACAGATGCTATCTGTTACTTCATATCAGCTATGTTTAGGAAAACTGTTTATTTGGATTTGCTCTGTAAAACGGAGCAACAATTACAATAGATACAGATTTTAGAATGCCAATTATATTGTCAGTTTATTTAGTTGTCTAATTTTTATTTTATATATATATAATATATATATATATAAATAAAAAAAATGACTGGCACAGGCTAGAATGAAAGTCGTTATTTTTGAGCACAAAAGGTATTCTTGTAGCTTCATAAAATTAAGGTTGAATCACTGGTGTTTAAAAAGCTCACATGCACAAAGGGCATGACCTTTCCCTATTATTTTCACTGTAAATTCACTCATACTTGTCTCATTCACCTTATTATTCACTGGCTGTAATTTAATATTTGGCAGTGAGAGTGTGGGGGCCATATTCACAAAATATTTTATCCTACCACTAAGAGTTCTCCTAAATAAAAGTAAAAGTTCTTAGGTAAGAGTTTTCTCTTAAAACCTATTCACAAAGCTCCTGACAACGTAAACTGCATAGGAGACTGACACAGGCTAGAATGAAATTGTTGAATAAAGTCGTTATTTTTGTTTGAAAGTATTCTCGTCACTTCATAAAATTAATTTTGAACCACTGGACTCACATGGACTATTTTAATGATGTTTTTACTACCTTCCTGGACCTTGAAAGTGTTAATTAAATAGCTGTCAATGGAGGAGTCTGAGATCTCTCGGATTTCATCAAAAATATCTTAATTTGTGTTCTGAAGATGAACGAAGGTCTTACGGGTTTGGAACGACACAAGGGTGAGTAATTAATGACATAATTTTGACAGAAATAATTTTTGGGTGAACTATCCCTTTAAGCTAAGAGTATGGGCAGGGTTGATCTTGTTGCTATGGTTGATGGCAACACGCTTACTAACTTTGATTGGCTGATGGGTCTCTGTCAGTGATTTAATTACAGAAATATTGTAGAGCGAGGTATCATGTTGCCATATTCAAATAAAGGTTTTAAAATAATAGTTACCATTTTCAAAGAAATATTTTAAAATGAAAATGTTGTCATATTCAAATAAAGATTTTAAAATGTAGGCTGAGTGTCACTAATTAAACAAGTTTATGTTCAGCTAATTGTCAGCCTTTTACATGTCTGCATCTCGAGAGATTGCAGAATTCAAGCAAAAAAGTTATGTTTTATAAACAAAGTTCAGGAGGAGCACTATCTAATCAGCTCGAGAGTAGGCATATATACAGAACACAGCCGACTCGCCTGGTTACCTCGACAGTTTTCTGCATCCCTCCGCCAACCCGACTCCTCACTCTTGGCCCAGCCGGGGATATGGGGGAGTACTTTGGGTTTTGGCTAAATACCGAGCTCGAAGCCCTCAATCCCCTTGGACAGCACGGCAAATAGGCTTATTTTACTCTATTACTCTATCAAATAATTTGTAAGTGTGAACTCGTGAAACAACTTTTACAGGTAATCAGACATTATTTTCTATTTATTTATTAAAGATTTATTTTTTGCCATTTTTGCCTTTTTATTATGATGAGTAGTGAGTAGACAGGAAGCGAAGTGGGAGAGAGAAAGGGGAGAAAGGTCCACAAGCCAGAACTTGAACTCGGTTCACCCAAACTGCCCAAAAGGCTATCAGCACAGACTATAGAACATTATTTTCAACTTGCCTGCAATGTTTTATTCTCCATCATTAAATGCATATTGCCTATACATAAATGAACCTTTAGGTTATGTCATCGCAGATTAAAATCTATAAATCAAAATATTTATTACATTTATGAAGAAAAGGCACAGCAACCAATGCTCTATTGTTTATTGCCTCAATGGTGTACAGTGTCTTTGGGCGGAATACTGAGGCGGATTGCTGGCAACAGCCATTAGGATTTTTTGTTATTTGGTGTGACTTAGGAGTCCTCTTAACTACTTTTAGCCTTGTTTTGTGAATACGGCCCCAGATGTCTGACGTAGACTCTTGGATGATCACTCACAGTCGGCTCCCCTCCATTAGACTCAGCACTGACCTATGATGTCATGACTTAACAGATACACTGTACATGTGCTGTAAAAACATTGTAAATCCACTGCAAATTCCATGTCATCACAAACGAACAGGCTGGTGGTAATCTCCAACATCTACACTCTTAAAAATGAAAGTTCCAAAAGGTGGGTTTTTATAGCAATGAACTAGTACAACCATTTTTGGGCTTCACAGAGACAGGAACTAAACAAAACATTACTGACTGACTGGGAAGAGAGGTGCTGCAAAATAATGTGAAAATAATGTTTTTTTGTTTGTTTTTTGAAAAATCAAGCATGAAAACTATTGTAGTAGACCCCAAAAAACAAAATCAAGACTCTGAAAAAGGTCCCCTTTAAAATTATTTTATAATGTAGCCAATAGAGCAGTTTTTCTCAACCCAAAAGTTTTGAGTAGATCGTGGAGTGTGCAGTCAAGGAAACAACAACAAACACAATTATATGTTTTTCTGACGCAAGGCTTTAATTTTTAAATTAAATTAATGTTTGCCATGGTAATATAAATATGACAATATTGATATGTTTTTGTTATTGGCGGAATATATTTGCTTTGCTGCTGCTGCTTCTGTTATTGCTGCTGTTGTTGGTTATTGCAGCAGGAACCAATCAGCTGTGCCATACAGAGAATAATGTGATTACGAACAGATTGAGATTATCAGTATCAGTTTGCTCCATCTAGATTTTAATGACAGAACTTTGTATTTGTTTGGTTTTTAAAAGCAAATTTATACATATATATATATATATATATACTGCATGCAGAATTGTTAGGCACATTGATTTTCTGATCATAATTTTGTTCCAGGCACATTTTACCAATTCCAAACCACAGTAATCCTAATAATTAATTTAATTAATAAGTAATCCTACTATTAATTTTGTATTTAATCATTTATAAGTGATATATAATTGTTCATGAAGGCTGGAAATGAAAAACACCTTGTATTCAGGTGTGCAGAATTATTAGGCACGTTTTCTTTTAAAGATAAAATGAGCCAATAAAGAGATTTAACTCAGACTGAAAAGTCAAAAATTATTGCAGGTATTATTGCAGGTAAGGCATGACCATTGGACAGTGAAATGCTCACTAGGTCAGCAGGGTCAGATAAAAACAGGTGGCGAAGAAAAGACACATGTTTACTGCAAAATAATTAAGAATTAAGGTGAAGAATTAAGTGTGAAACCATCAGGAACCCTTTAGTCTCCAGCGCCACCATTTTTTACTGAACAGCAACCTACCTGGAGTCTCCAGAAGTGCAAGGTGTTAGGATCTCAGAGACTTAAGTTAGGTAAAGAATCCTAAAAAATGACCCCCACTTAAGTAGAATCACAAGCTGACGTGTTGTAAAATACATGAAGTTTTTTATAGGCTTTATAGACAGATAGGTTGAGAGTGACTCTTGAAGGACCAGCAACACATCCTCTCGCACCACTGTTTGAAGAATTCATCTTCCAGAATCTGGCAGTAAGTTTTGGGAGTTGATTTTTAGCCCATCTCTGCAAAACGGACTTCAGGATAGCAGATGGACTAAAAATAAACTCCCAAAACTTACTTATATAATATACACTCACCTAAAGGATTATTAGGAACACCTGTTCAATTTCTCATTAATGCAATTATCTAATCAACCAATCACATGGCAGTTGCTTCAATGCATTTAGGGGTGTGGTCCTGGTCAAGACAATCTCCTGAACTCCAAACTGAATGTCAGAATGGGAAAGAAAGGTGATTTAAGCAATTTTGAGCGTGGCATGGTTGTTGGTGCCAGACGGGCCGGTCTGAGTATTTCACAATCTGCTCAGTTACTGGGATTTTCACGCACAACCATTTCTAGAGTTTACAAAGAATGGTGTGAAAAGGGCAAAACATCCAGTATGCGGCAGTCCTGTGGGCGAAAATGCCTTGTTGATGCTAGAGGTCAGAGGAGAATGGGCCGACTGATTCAAGCTGATAGAAGAGCAACTTTGACTGAAATAACCACTCGTTACAACCGAGGTATGCAGCACAGCCTTTGTGAAGCCACAACACGCACAACCTTGAGGCGGATGGGCTACAACAGCAGAAGACCCCACCGGGTATCACTCATCTCCACTACAAATAGGAAAAAGAGGCTACAATTTGCACGAGCTCACCAAAATTGGACAGTTGAAGACTAGAAAAATGTTGCCTGGTCTGATGAGTCTCGATTTCTGTTGAGACATTCAGATGGTAGAGTCAGAATTTGGCGTAAACAGAATAAGAACATGGATCCATCATGCCTTGTTACCACTGTGCAGGCTGGTGGTGGTGGTGTAATGGTGTGGGGGATGTTTTCTTGGCACACTTTAGGCCCCTTAGTGCCAATTGGGCATCGTTTAAATGCCACGGCCTACCTGAGCATTGTTTCTGACCATGTCCATCCCTTTATGACCACCATGTACCCATCCTCTGATGGCTACTTCCAGCAGGATAATGCACCATGTCACAAAGCTCGAATCATTTCAAATTGGTTTCTTGAACATGACAATGAGTTCACTGTACTAAAATGGCCCCCACAGTCACCAGATCTCAACCCAATAGAGCATGGGTAGTGGTGGAACGGGAGCTTCGTGCCCTGGATGTGCATCCCACAAATCTCCATCAACTGCAAGATGCTATCCTATCAATATGGACCAACATTTCTAAAGAATGCTTTCAGCACCTTGTTGAATCAATGCCACGTAGAATTAAGGCAGTTCTGAAGGCGAAAGGGGGTCAAACACAGTATTAGTATGGTGTTCCTAATAATCCTTTAGGTGAGTATATATATATATATATATATATATATATATAATTATTATTGCTTACAATAGAGGTGTTTACTGAGCAACGCTGCCCTCTCCAGAGTTATTACATATAGCAGCAGTATAAATCCATCAGAGCTTGCCTGTCTCACATTCACCAGGAAGTAGTGGCTTCTGCCAATGCCTGAGAGAGAGAGAGAAAGAGAGAGAGAGAGAGAGAGAGAGAGAGAGAGAGACAATGAGCACTTGGACAGGAATGGTCCAATATAAACACATGGATGGCTGGAAAGACTCAAAATGACACTGCATGCAAAAAAATCTCCTTGTGTGTGTGTAGTTATAAATGTAATTTGGAAATTTCTGATGAATAGTATATATTATTATGTATTCATCAATGTAAGACGTGTTGATCAACAGATTTACAGATGTGTTTGTATAGTCATACTGCGGCAAGCAGTGAGAGTCACACTAACACGCACTGGACTCATTCCTGCTGTCTGTGCATGCCATCATGACCGCACCGGATGAAACTCTTGCCCCAGCACAGCGACTTCGCTCCTTCCTGTGTCCAGAAATAGGCAATGGAGAGACAGTGTGAGTTACAGTTTCCTGTCTCCGGTACCAAAGGACAGTGATGGAGCTCTCATTCAACAGTTCACAGCAAACATAACCTCCTCCAAACACTTGATGTTGCCAGGAGAGCCAGTAAATCAGTACACATGCTCTCTTACTGAGGTGCAAGTACAGTGCCACAAGTGGGCAAAAGGTTCAAATGATCAAATTACTTTTTGATGTACTGCTGTATGTCAGTTATTTAATTCATAATTATACTGAGAATGTCTAAACATTTGACACATTTTAGAGCTTAAAGACCCCATTAATCTAGGGAAACACCCTGGATGGATTGCCAGTCCATCACACGACTGAAATCAATATAAAAATTGACAAAATAAACTTTAGCATATATTTATATCAGAGTGCATTGGCTTTCAGAGCGCCTATGGCTTTCAGTGCTTTTATCTTATTGAGGCAATTTTGGCTGTGAAATTTATGTGGTGATGTTGTCAATGCACTTCAAATGTATAAAAATTGCTAAAGGGAAAAAAGCTATTCATTTTCTTGTCTAATGCTTTTTTTTATCACTGTTTTGATTTAAATGTTTGGACGTTTGTAACACAAGAATGACAGTTTTCAATTACATCACTGTACTGGAGATGAACATAAATAAAAAAAGATTGTGTACTGTATGTGTATGAGAGACTCAGAATATTATCAGCATGTTAGTACCTCTCAGATGACTTCTTGACATCCTTTGTAGTCCAGGCAGCTCTTTAAGAGACAGATGCATGTCTATAAAATGGACAGAAAAGCAGAACAGGAAGGGACATTTTTTTTTTTTAATTAAAGACTGAAAATTCAGACCAGGAGCTCTAGCTTATGTTTGCTGATTCAGCTCCTGCATTGGCCGGTCACATGGTTCCTGATAGTTGTTCTTCATTTCTCTTTTTGGCTGCATCAGAGTCTGTGTGGCCAAATAGCCTTCCTCACCTCATATAATAAATGACACCCAACGGACTCAGCAAATCCAAAAGGTTCTTTAGAATTTCAGCAGCACCACTGAGAAACATGCCAACTCAACGTGCTGATTTTAAAAGCCCTCTGGACTGATATTATTCTAACTTTAAACTAAAGAAGGGAGGAGGCCGTCTAAAACAATATCTGACAGATTTCAGAGCATTTGAATGTAAAGGGCTGCTGTTGGGGAAACAGTTTAGGCACTGATGTGTGTGTATCTAAAAAACTAAAAGGAAAAAAAAAATCTTCCTCTCAGGAAAAACACTGTTGGCACGGCTTCTGGTTTGTTTCTGTCAAGGATCTGTTGATTGCTGCACAGGTGAATCATGATGGAAATCTTGAGTGATCAAGACACGTCAGAGCATTTGGCCATTCTGTGATGTGATGTATGAAGGAGATGGATGGGTGACTTGTTGCTCAAAACAGCCCTATATGTATGCGTGTGAGGTGCAGTATACACGCATGCCAAACATCACAGGAAGAAATGTCACCATGACTTGGGGTCAGGGTCCAGTTGCAACAAACCCCTTAAAGTCAGCATGAAATGAAAATGTACCCCATTTTCTAAATGCATGCTATAGATCTTATTGTAAAAGTTTCCTTCTTCCTTTCTTTCTTTCTTTAATTTCACTTCATTTTAATCCAAATGTAATCTCTTCTGGTGAAACAACAGACTTCTCTTTGTTGACATATACAGGATTTCATTTAATCTGCCCCTGCAAGCTTACATTCATCTGACTTTTGACTGCATTCAATCAACAGCTGATGCATAGAACCAAGTATTCTGCTCGGAATGTTGGATGTATGTTCCTATACTTAAGAAAAGATCTGTGGCTACTTCATTTAAATGCAACTTTAAGCTAAGAAAGCACTTGTATGCCGCATATTATAACAAATGACCACTAGGCGTATTCTTAAGTTTTTTTTTTTTTTTTTTGCAGCTGCAGAAATTCGGTACACTGTAAATCACATCCATGAATCCTGACAGCAAAAATGGACGCATTATCTACAGCACAATCTCAAGCAGGGATGAGTCATTAATGCAAATTCATTTAAGTAAAGATAATTTATTTTTGCAGCTTTGTGATTCAAAATGTTGAATATAAAATATCTCCTCCTCTATCATGTATGAGTGGTGTTCCCTCATCAGCAGAAAGATCCAATCACAGGAAACACTCTCTCTGACATTCCTGGCTCACTAACACTCAGGATATGACGCTGATGTGAGAGCCATTAAGAGATCTTCAGCAGTCTTCTGAAAAATAACAGCCGATCTGGGAGTTGATTTGAAACTTAAAAGAATGCAGAGCTCAAACTCACTTTAAATCAGGCCATAGGAAAGACCCATAGCCAATTAATAGATTAACTGATCTATAAATGAACACGCATCCCAGGACATTGTGTATATGATTATTACTGTCTTGTGTAATGTTTCTTGTATGGTATTTTGTTTTGTTTTTTTGTGATAGAACAAACAGTTAATGTAACCCTACCTGTATTGTGTTGCCTATATCTAATAAATGCTCAGTTAAATATAATATGCTCTGGCCCCCCTCCCTGTTCGCCGGAGTGATGAAATACTTAGCAGTCTATTGTCACTCAATGGCTGTCTGTCAAATGGTGTCCACAGAATAACATAGGGTTCATAGACAATTTGAAAAGTTTTTGGGGCAGACCTGACCTGTTGAAAAGAGATGGTATTCATCCCTCCTGGGTTGGTGCCACTCGTTTCACTAGTAATGTGGCTCATAGTCTTAGAGTTGGCACTTGACTAACTAGGGCCCAGGTCAGGAAGTAGACAGACTGGCTAAACTGACTATCTGCTAGCTATCTCACATCACAGAAGTCAGATAAATCCCAACACATAGAAACTCTTTCACCTAAATATTATCACATAGAGACTGTGTCTGTTCCCCAAATTAGTAAATACAAAAAACTCTCAAACCCATTTAAGGGTAAAAATGTAATGTTCAACAAATAAACCCCCCCTGATAAAGCTTGTGTTTCTGATTAGATCCCTTTCTTCAAAAACATTTATTAGAAATTATATGATCACAGATTATAACTGTTACGTAACGTGGTGATGAAAGCTCACGAAGACGAGGAAGAACTGGAAACAGGAACTTTAATAACAAAAACTCAGGAAACTATAGCATAGAAGGCACATAAACCATGTTAACATTAAAGAAGACAGACAAACACTGAGGGAGAACTAAAGGCTAAATACACAGAGCAAATTAGAAGATTAACACAGGTGAATGACATAACTAATTAGAAAGACTAGGGAAAACTAGGTCACAGGGACGGAACTAAAAACACAATGAAAACAACAGACAGAGCATGTAACAATAACCTAGATGTGCTGTGTTTCTATGACAGAAACCTTGCTAAAACCAGACGATTACATTACTTTAAATGACCCCCAAGATAACTGTTATAAACACGAGCCTTGTTTGAAAGGCAAAAGTGTTGTTGTAATTTATAGTAATATCTTCAGTATTACTCAGAAGTCTAGTTCTAAATAGGTAATTATTTTGAAGTGATGGTGCTTTATGTAACACTATCTAGTGTAAGTGATTTGACATTTGTGCTGGCTACTGTATACAGGCCACCAGGGTACCATAAAGACTTTATCAAAGAATTTGCTGATTTTCTATCAGAGTACTGGCTGTAGATAAGCATAAATGTATTTTAATTAAAAATGTAAAAATGCAGAAAATTTTCTGTAAGCATTATGTTTAAGGGGTAGGGTTAGGGTTACACCGTGTCTACCTTAGGCGCAACCATTGTTGCGTCATACCGCAACAGCTTTAGGCTGTCTGCACTAGACATGACAAAGCGACTGTTGCAAATCAATTTATCCTTGGTGTCAGAAGTAGCGCAAGTGCTTGGAGTATGTCTGAAATAAAATAGGGCATCCATTTACTGTCGGGATTTGTCGTTCAGTGTAGACAGTATCACTGATTATAATGTGTTCTATTGTCTTTTGTTACTTTGCACCACTCACGACTGGTGTAGACAATGCCAGTCACAAATTCTCTGTGTCTGTGTCCATCGAGTTTTATTTTGATATTCTTTTGTCTTACATTGCCGGTGTTCAGTTCCAGTGTGTTTAGTTCCTGTTTTCTTCAGTTTCTCCCTGTTAGCCTTTGTGTTGTAAATATCCACACCGGCAGCCAATTATATCCGCATTTGGGACTCACTATAAAAGCACAACTCTTTTAGTCGCTTTAGTAAAGACTCTTGTGTTTTGTTACCTGCTTTTACTGACTTGCCTGTGTGGATTCCCTGCTCTGCTTTTGTGGATTATTGGACTCTTTTTGTGGTAACACTTTAGAATACTGATCCATCATTAATGAATAATTACACAGGAACAAGTGAGTAATGCAGTATTAACACTCTAGTAACTACTATCAACTGATTAATAAATTAGTTAGTATTAGTGCTTGGTCGCATGTGGTAGTTCACTATTAACTAATCAGTAACTACTATTTTTTTCATACCTCACAGAGTACTACTAAGAACTACTATATACAGGTTCATAATTAACATGAATAATGAATAATGTATAATTAATTCTAAAGTGAAGATCATGGTAACCCACTATTAATGACTCAGGTAGTATTAAATCCTTCAGAAGGAACAACTAATTATTTGGATCAGAATTCTAAAGTAAAAAACTCTCTAGTAATGACTGAAGTCATTGTAAACTTGTTATACCTACCTGGAAACCTGTGTGGAAAAAGTCCATGAAGTTAAGTTGATCTGACTTTCTTTTTGAGCTTCTCAGCCTATTTTCTTTGAGACTGTCCTGGACTATCCCTGTTTTTTGTTACAGCAGTGTTTTAAAAAAAAAACATTTTTATCAGTGTTTATTTCTCTCTGCTTTTAAAGAGACTGCTCTTACGTTTTTGCCCAATTTTACATTCTATTTGTGTTTATGAAACTCAGTTTATAATGAAACTGTGAACATTTTCTACCTGAATACTTGCCTGCTTTTGAACTGCCTTTTGTTCTCCTGCAACTATATTCTAGAGTCTATATTCTTCTCCTGTGTGGTATTTCATTACAATACCATTAGCTCAGTATAAAAACTGGAAAAGTGCTCAAGCAAAAAGGGCACCCCTCTCATAATTAGAAATAAAAAAATGGTTACATACATTAACACTATAGGGCTGTTATAAATCAAACGAAATCAGTAACAAAATTTCCAGTGCAGAGGTGGTAAGAGAGGCTGCATCTGACGTGGCATTTAGATGTATTTACACAGCAATGTAGCTCAGAGGTGACATTAATGCATTTACATAAATAATTTACATAATTAATTATGAGAATAATGTTTTAAAAATAAAATGGAATAAAAACAGAAATATGAAATGTTGGAGAAATTAAATGATACTTTTATATATGAAATTAAAACTGCCAGTAGGTGGCGGTAAGTCTTAATACCCAAGTGAGAGTGGAGCATTTGAGTCGCACACAGACAACAAAACTCACTGGAGCAGCTCCGGTGGAAGATGACACGCAGATTATATCCACACTTTTTGTAAGTTACAAAAAGAGTGTTTCTCTCGCACTGTATGATGTTACAGAAAACTTCTTTTAATGAATCCACTTGAGATTGAATGAATGCTTTTTTTAGCTGTCGTTCCAACCACACAACTTTGTTTGCTAATGTTTGTTGGAACTATGGTTTCGGGAAACACCAAATTATGCTGATAACGTCGGAACTTGTGACCATAGTTGACTAGCAATGCTTTTGGGAAACACACCCCAGGCCGGTTCCATTTAATAATAATAATAATAATAATAAATCTTTATTTTCTATAGCGCCTTTAAATGTACATCTTAAAGTGCTTTACAGAAACAAATAAAACAATAAACATAAGAGAAAAATAAACAAACAAGAAAAAGAATGTGCAATCAAAACAGTACAAAATAAAACAACATAAAATTGATCACAATACAAATGTTCAATTAAAAGGTAGCCTAAAAAATTTTTTAAGGCAAGATTTAAAAATGCAAAGAGATTTAGCTTGCCTTATCTCTATCGGTAAAGAATTCCATAGTTTTGGATCTAATGAGGAAAAAGCCCTATCACCCATCATTCTTAGACGAGTTTTCGGAACAACTAAAAGACCAGTTTCAGATGAACAAAGGTTTACACAGAAGGGCTTCCCCAAAAGTCTTTAAAACATTTAAAGTTGTAAGTTTGGTTATAGAATGCTGTTGTCACTGCTGCAAACTGCCATATACAAAAATAACTACTTTAAAAATATTAAATATTATTTTAGTCCAGCCAGTAGGCCCCTCCCTAGTGCAGGCCTCTGGAAGTCTGTGGTGCGTTAATGCGCCCCTGCCTACAAAGTCAAAGATTTCTGGTATCGCCATCTTGTATTGCCATCCACATCTTTTCACCAGGACCACACACGCACACATAGAGTTTCACCCTGGCCTGCATTTATCTGACTCTGATCAGCCATGTGCACCCAAACCCTAATTACAATGTTGTTGCTCCAAGACAGATGAGCACAATTGTGCTGCCAGACTATCTTTTATCTGCAGGCCTGACCATCAGAGAAGATTAGAGTCATCGAGAGCAGTGCAGTTGTATGTAGAGTGCTCATGTTAAGTATGTAGAGGAAATTCTACATACTTAACACAAACTGTGACACACATGACTGTGGGAGTGTAAATGAACACATCTAAAATACAAAGTTCTATAGCTAAAACAGCCTGAGAGACTTAAGATTTTTCCTGAATAAATAGACAATCTTTTTTAAGCTCTTGCCACGGGCACGTCATCTGTCAGACCTGCGTTTAAACTGCCTCTCCTCGTGTTGCTTTAACCCCAGTGGGCAGCAGGAAAGATGTGATTTATGGGCAGCACTCAACGCTGCCCATAAGCTGTCAGTGTACCTCTCAGCTTCTCTGAGTTCCACACAAACATGGACGCTTGCAAACAACAGAGATAATTGGAAGAAATTTATGTTCTAAAGAAACTGCCTTTGAATTTGAGCCCCACTTCACAGCAATCTAAAGTGGGGTTTAATTCATTTGAGCTCTTCTAGATTTGAAGTCACACGCTAAACTGAAATTTAAATCAGAATAAGATCTGAATCTAGATAGTGACCAACTCCCCATGTATTATTCTGATCAGGTAAGAGAGCAAAGATGACTGTGAAATTGCTAGTGAAAATGCTTTTGCTTTGCATTTTTGGAATTTAATGATTTAAAAAAAAAACACTTTTTCATTTTTTTTATTAGTTGTTTTTCCGTTAGTTTCACTTCACTTCTTTTCTAAACAAGTTTTAATTAATACACAGTACAACCAAAAATACACACTCCATACTGAAACTGCAGGTTATACAATAATCTATAGTATCTTTTCAGCAAACTTTTGCTACAATTATGAAACAGCAACTGTGGAAACTATAACTGTATTTTATAGTGTCTATAATTTCAATTATGTATAGACCAGCCTTACTTGACCTGACCATTATAAAAAATGTCCTTGCCCTGGGAACACAGTTCAACCTTCCATTTCAAATTTACCTTCATTATATAGTTGACTCTTATAGTTGTCTGAATGTATATCATTGTGGTTTTATTGTGTTAACTTGTTTAACCAACATCTACTACAAAACTATAAGCTGGTTTACTGGCTATCCCACAGACACGTTTGTGATCTGATGACATCTGTAGGGGACAGGCCTTTTTCATCCTATGCTACACACTCCCTTTTCATTTTTTTAGGTTAGCTTTTTCTTGATGTTTTTAATTATTTTGTATTCCATACTGTTCTTTTGTTGTTGTGTTTGGTTTTGTTGTTTTTTTGTACACTTTGTACACTTTTGTCTGTTTTATTGTGTAAAGTGCCTTGAGAAGCTGCTTTAAAGGAGCAATATAAAATAAAGTTTATTATTATTTTTATTATTATTATTTAGCTACTGGGATTTTCCTTTAAAGCATAGAAAAAATTATTGTAATTTACAATAATTTTGCCAAAATAGTTTCTGAAAAATGATTTTAATTATTAGTATTTGAATTACAAATTACTTGAAAATGTACATGTTTTAATATTTTGGCATGTGGACCATTTCCTTTAATGACAGCAATACTCTAGCTGACAGGAGAAAAACCCCCAAAAAACTTTAAAAACATTTATGCTATAAAAGAAAGAATATGGGGAAAAGAATAATTTTGATTAAAAATTTACTTATTGAAATAATTTAAATGTGCCTAATGAAATGACACCCTGTCCCTCAGCCTACAGTATGTTACACTTTGATAGAGCTTGCTGCTAAAAGGCTGCTTTTCTTCTTTCAGAGTGATTTTTAGTTTTTTATTTTGCATCAGTGTGTCCAAGTCTGAAGACAGGAACTGGAACATCAACCACCTGCTGAACACTGTTCACAGAATCTTCCGTCCTTTGTTTTGTTTGTTTGTGTCTGCCTTTTTCCACAGCTAAACACAGCTAAACCTGTATTTGGTCAGGATTTGTCTTAAACATTAGTTTTTTTTTGTTGTTGACAGGAGTGGGCCAGTACTGCTTCACTCCAGTAGGGGGCATTCTACACAATGCAATAAAGTTACATCAATCCCCCTTATAAAGTAGGATTATTTAAAATCTATTTGTTTGTATAATATAACATTGTTTGTGTAATAGTAAAGCTATAGGGGTTTAGACAGAAATCAGCCTATAATTCCTATGACTCCTACAACATATTCAACAGTATAAATTAAGTTTTAAAAAATACATGTGGGACTCCCAAAATGTAACGAAGGTCGGGAAGTGTTTTAACATTTTGTTTCTGCTTATTTCTAAACTGTTTAAGTTATTGTCAAATACAAGAGTGCCATAACGACCCCCATAATAATAGAAAACAGTGATTTTGTCCATGAATTTACTGTAGTCAAATATCAAATTTACTTATAGTAAATATAAATATTTTGATGCAAATAAAATTGGAAACAATTACTAGTTAAAAACACTTATAAATTGTTTAAGATTATAATATACAGTTTGTACAGTATAAAAATCATTATGTCTATGGAATGTCATCATAAAACGTAAAAAACAAGTTTTTTTAGAAGAAACAGTTTCAAAAGAGCAAAACTACAGAAATTAAACTACAATCATAAATGTAAAAGACAAGAAAACATGAACAAAGGTTTTGTTTTTGTTTTTTTACACATGAACATAGAAGACTTTATAACAAAGCTGTAGAAGACGAAATGTCTTGAAAAATAAAAATGAAAATAAAAAAATGTTTTATTAGAACTAAAAGTGGAAAGCACCATCCTTGGTGTTTTGTGTTCAAATGAATAAAACAAGGGATCATTTTATGGGTCTTCCCTCCTGTATATCTGTGGAAAAAAATAAGAGGGATCAGCAAAGATAAACAGAGACACACTGAACTTTCCCTGGAAACCAGGAGAGTCGAGAAACAGCAACAGAACAGGCCACACAGACAACCTGGTGGTCTGGTCACTGTCTCAAATGCACACACATAAAAGATGGACAGACCGCAGTGTGGAAGAGGAGAACTTGAGAAGTTTTGTGCCTGAATATCTGTTGTATCTATTTAAAAAAAAGAAGCAATTCAATTCCATGTGAGTATTTGATGCATTTGATTTGATCAAGTCAATTCACCTTTATAGCTCTATTTATATATACACAATAGATTGTTTTAGAGCAACTTTACAGTGATAATAAGGAAAAACTATGATGCAAACAGAATTCAGATCTGCTGTAAAGCAGCTCTAAAAAGACAGTAGTCATCATTCAATTGAAGTCAGTTCAGTGTTGATTCAAATATATGATTTGACAAGAGCAGATCTGCAGTGTGAATGGGTTTGTGACTGATGCATTTAATGCTCATGATATATGGTGGTTGTGGGAGAATTAAACCAAGACATTCTCAGTCCAGCACCATCAATCACAGGATTAGAAGTGAACTACCTCCCCTGCACACACACAATGCCCACCGATAGCCTAAATACCACAAGCAAAAAAACACAGACACACACACACACACACAGTATCCTGACTAGACAGAGTTTAATAGAGAGATCACACACATACAGACACACACTCTCACACACACACACACACACACACTCTATTGAATATTGCTCTCCTGATACTTAATGGAGTTCTCAATTAAGTATCAATTTTGTCTCAGTTGTTTCTTCTAAAAATTACTTAAGGGTCAATAGTTGTCATACATTAAGAGTACAGAGCTAAAATAATGCGGATAGCAGCTCAAATCGTTTGGTCTTGGAAGAATTTTAATAGAAACATTGGAGATCTCAATTTTATTTTTATTATTTATTTATTTATTTATTTGCAGAATCACAAGGCTGGACTTGCCCAACTTTTTCATTCATCCCTCTGCCTTTTTAATTGATTTTTAATTTCAAATGTCTTGGAATTAAAGAATCAGCTCTTTTTATTTTCAGTGTATTTTCAGTGCAATAAGAATCGTAAATATTACTTTTTAATTGATTATTGGAATTGATGGAATCAAACCTGGAATTGAGTCTATTCCAAAATTTCAGTTTTTTGAAAATTGTTACAAAAAAAAAAAAAATTGTCAACTGTTATTTCATTTAATTTTAATTTTTCTTTAAAATATAAGTTAGTAGTAAGTAAGTCGCTAGTCAGTGCAAAACATATCAACAGTCAGGAATTTACCAACCAGCTAGTAGTCATTAGCGAGCTCACTAACTATTGTTGAAAACTTTTTTGAATAACTTATTTCCTGGCAGGGAAGATGTAGTTAAAATGAAAACAAAGTTTATAAGCAGTTGTAAAATGTTCTTTGCATTCAGAATAGGTCCATATCAATTTATGCCTATTGATGCTTCATTATTTGTATTTGTATTTTGATAAAAACATTTTCCCACACAGTATTTTGTATTTTATTTTGATCTGTTTAAACTGAGGTATTTAGAATTTTTATTTTAAATACATTCTCATGTATTTCTGCCCATCTCTGGCTACACGTAACTGTGGGAGTGATAAGTGTGTGTTGCGTGTGTGATGTGTCATTGGGAAAAAGGATTGTTTGTACGTGTATAGATATGCGTGGTTTGTCTGTGCAGATGTCCTTTGTCATCTAATGGAAGAAACTTCCAGTTTGACTCAATGTCTGCATGTGTGGGACAAGGGTCAAGGCTCAAGGGTGAGCATTTTATGTAACAGGCATAATGATGGAAAATACAAGCAATTTATTATCGGACTGGACCCTGGTTTAATTTAGGTTCTCCACTGGGGGGAGCGGTGAGGTTCAACACAGGCCTGCTGACTCCACAATCTTATCTGCATAAGATCAGGGCCGTCATCTGTGAATTAAACATTGATATGAAATGACAGACATGGGCATCATGTTGACAGAATCAATCAGTCTTTCGCAGCTTATCTGTCAAGCTGTCTTCAGGGTGATTGAAAACATGATTAGCTGTTGAGTTAATGGATCCTGTTGTGAGTAATCACAGCTCACAAAATAACTGGTCAGGTTGAGTGGGTGGTTCAGAACTGAAACTGAAAAATGTAACAAACCATCATCAACATCTTAAACAGTCCAACTAAAGTTTCTAAATATCTCTTTCTAGACAACTGGACAGCATGAACGTGAGTTACTGTTGAAAACCAGAAAGCAAGGTAAAATGCTTCCTTACCCTCCTGTAAAACACACACACAAAAACAACTCTGTTTTATTTCCATCCTTCTCGGCACTGGATGACGCATGTTCGGAATAGCTGAGAAAATAATCATCATTTTATTACACCAGTGTCATCACAACTTGAAAAATCCCACACAGAAGAAATCACTGGCTTTTGCCAGTTAGCAGCATGAGTCAAGCGGCTGTAGGGGTGGCTGCTGTTCTGGGCACCTTTCATCCATCTAGAAGCAGCACAGTACAGAGCTAAAGCAGAGCTGACATCTGAAACAGCCGCTTTGCTCGCCTGAATGTACAGTAATTGCCCTTGGTAAAGTGAAGGGTTAATACGTTTCCCCATGCAGTTTCTCTGAAAACAACTCTGATACTCAATATCAGCTTCAGGGCGGGAACGGGGGTACAGTGTCTGCCTGCTCCCATGTTTCCCCTTGCAGGAATCTCGATTAGAGCTCCGATAAGCTTCAGATCCATTTACAATCACAGCTTCTGTGAAATTTTTTTCTCTAAATAAGTAAATTACCTCTAATACCCTCTTTCCAGCACTCAGACTTTTTAGCCCTTATGTAAACCAGATGTTTCACACACACAAGCGCACACACTAAGCGTACACATCAACACATGTTGCAAGAAACATGCTATGCATTGGTAAGGACAGACACGCATACTGTACTGCAAACACTGACCAAAATACAAATATTAGAAGTGTTCTTCTATATGTTACATATTTTTATTGCAGTCTGATTTTATTTGACAATAAATCCAAAAAGAAGGTTATTCTTTGGATTTACTGTCACATTAATTGACAGATTTAACTTAGTTTTTTGCCAAATAAAAAAAACGGTTAATATAAAACATTTATTGTAATAATAATTAATAATGGAAGTAATTATTTGGAAGCTTTTATTGAAATTCAAATGCTTTCACTATGTAGTGTAGTGTTTCTTTAATGCTTTATGCATTTTCTGTAAAGTTCTCTTCATCCCTTACTTTCTGTTCATCCCTTATGTTTGACAATTCCCCCTTGAATTGGTTGGTTCTTTCTAACATTAGGCTATGTTTGATGGAGTGGCAGAATTTTCTCTTACAGTTCCTTATCACCATTTCATAATAAGAGAATAATATAACTACACTTATGTTGGCCTTGTAATAATAATAATAATAATAATAATAATAATAATAATAATATGGTGTGGTGTGGTGCAATGTCGTTTTTCTATAGTTTAAGGTTGTTATCTATTTTTCTCTATCTCATGAAAGAGCAATGTCAAAAATTAAATTTTCTATATATATAAATATATTTTATTTTATTATTTTTATTTTTTTCAGGAAAGATCTATTACAAGACACAAAAAAAGTTACAGTAGTGGCCAAAAGTTTTTTCTTGCCAGCCTCGTATTTTGATTGTTTAAACCTAAAACATAATCTTCATAATCAGATAGCCTATCTAAAATTATAGGCTATAACATGGCTCTATTATCCAGCGAGCACAAGGAGTGACTGCTTGTAATGAATGTTCTTCTTCTTCTTCTTCCTTTATTATTATTCGTTAAAATTATTAATCATGCCTTTCTGAGGTATTCTGCTTCGGGCATATCTTAATATACAGTCTATATGACACATTTGTAGAAAAAAAGTTAAGTTGTATACAAACATGAACATACATATTTGTATGGACTAGATATATTTGTCAATATTTGAAATTTTACCAATAATTTCAATATTGAAAATGCAAAAATGTAGGATTAGTGCCTTTCAGAAAGATGTGGTGTCCTCTAGCATTAAGCAACAGGACCAGTCATTCCTTTTCTTATGGTTTTACTTTCCTCTTTAAAGCTTAATATATGAAATGCATATGAAATAGTCAGATATAGGTCTATATATATATATATATATATATATATATATATATATTCTATTTCATATGTCAGGCTATATATATGTACGTAAAGTGCCATATTTGATATGCACATCAGGCTTTTATGGCTCATGAAATTGGAGAGACCAGATGAGAAAAAAATACAAATAAATGTTCCTCAAAAGCATGATGCATTATATCGGATTGATACATTTTAAAATGTTTTTTTTTTGTTGTTTTTTTTAATGATGCATGGATAATCATACAAGTTGCTTCAGTCAAGTGTTCATCTTAAAATATTATGGACAATTTAAAATGTACAAAAGTAATGTAAGTTATGTAAGTTATATAGGCATTTTACTTGCTAAAAAAGTATAAACTATCAATCAGATAACAGAAGGCATGTGAAGATTGTGTACAACAGGTTTTTCAGCAGTTTTGATCATATGAAGAATTTAATTTGATAATATATTTTATATAGAGAAATGTAATATATGTACATAAATTACATTTGCATATAGGCTCTATCAGTTAAGTTATATAACAGCAACCAACAAGAACTGAGCCTTCTCAGAATTTTATTGTAAACGTAGCATCTTCTGTAATATACGTAACATAGATGCATGTAAGCTCTAATGTATTTCATGTGTGGTATTTCAGGAGTCTGGCAGCCTAAATGCTCCTCTCATTTGTAAATTGACCAGTCAGAATACATAGGCTATATGCAAATGCAATTACGTAATGCTATATTTGTTATCTCCTTATCAGAGGTAACGTTTCAAACCAATCTGCTTTCAGAGTCACTTTAGTTTCTTATCAACCCATCAAGCTAAAGTACAGATGAAATCCAAATTATTGAACGATTGTAAAACAAGGAAAAGCCTAAATAACAGGATCCTTTACAGTGTATATGTCATGATAAAGTGGTGGGGAATGGAGTTCCTCTACACATAGATGAGTAGATGTCAGAATGAAATTCAGTTGAGTAAATTATAAAAACTAAGATCATCTGTGTTCAGGGGTATCCATGTCAACAAAAATACATGATATATATGACAGTATATCTACTAATATAATTTACGGTATCATTACACTGTAAGGAGAACATGTTTAGATTTTAATTTATACACCAATTTTTCCAGGTTTCCAGGTATACACCAATTTTTCCAAGTTTTTTTTTCTCATATGTGACTTACAAATATCTGTAATGGCAAATCATCATAACAAAGCAGACAAGAAAAGATACAACAAGCTGACTCCATCTTCTAAAATGACAACTTTCATGAATCGTAGTCAACATCTGTAACACGTCCAAGAGCTGTCCCTTCCAAACAGCATTAGTGTAGATGTTGGAGGATGTGAGGAAACAGAAATAAAAGTGTTGAAATGTGGCACCCTGTCTCTCTGCTCTTCCTGTCACTCTCTCTGGGGTGAGGAGACATAGTCATAGACTAAAATAAAAAAGACCTTCACCACATTCAACCCACAAGAATTTAGACAGACTGATACTTGATTCACACCCATACGCACACACACACACACACCTGCACCCACCCACATATCCATACACACAAGCCCATACATGCATCCACATCCACACACACAAGAGAATGAGAGAGAGAGACAGAGGGTGTGTGTCATTGGCTGTGACCCGTGTTGCAGCGCCTGGTTTTATTGGCTGTCTCATTCGCCAGTGTTCAGCATGACCACGCTGACGTGTCTGAACACTGTAGCTATTGTACCGCAACAGCCAGGCGTGGGAAGAGCTGAGCATCAGGGAGGGAAACCTGAGGGGCAGAGGAGGGAGGTAGGATGCCATCCAAATGTGTACGCACATATGTGTGTGTGCATGTGTCCTGCAGCAAGCAGTGAGATGCAGGCGGTGTAATTAACTGGCATCTGGAAGCCATTGCTGAGTAAATGACCCTGCAGCCTCTAACTCGTGTCTCTGCCAGAGCAGCTTACCATCTTCATACATAAACACACTCACACTCACACTCACACTCACACTCACACACACACACTCGCTCTCTCTCTCTCTCTCTCTCTCTCTCTCTCACACACACACACACTCACACACACACACACACACACACACACACACACACACACACACACACACTGGGTTTTCATGTTTTATGGGGACATTTCATAGACATAATGATTTTTATACTATACAAACTGTATATTCTATCCCCTAACCCTACCCCTAAACTTACACATCACAGATAACTTTCTGCAGTTTTACATTTTCAAAAAACATGACAGTATGATTTCTAAGATGTTTTCCTCCATGGGGACCAAAAAAATTTTCCCACAAGAACAAAGATTTCGGATATTGCCATCTTTGTAGGGACATATCGCATTTTTGTTAATCTTGATTTTTCACACATTTTTCTGGGCGTCTTGGAGTGAATTGCGGCGCTAACAGAATCTCACGCCGTGCAGCTGCGCAGAAGAAGCCCATCGGCCAAGGTCAAGAATTTTGTTAAATAATACATTCAGTTTCGGTTTGTTTTTCACTAAACCCTATCGTATACCCCCCATAACACTTGAGATATATGGCAAATGTTGCATGGGATCATTCTGTAATTTTTTTACGCTTTTTTTAAAAAGCTTGATGCTAGTTGCTATTAACTGCCATTATATGGATGTGCACGAGTGGGACATTTTTCTCCTTTTGTGGTAAATAAATGAAAGAAGGGCATAGTACATTAGAATAACACCAGGGTAAGTAAATTATGACTTCACTGAACTGAACTACCCCTTTAAAGCAGAACTAAGAAAGCTGCAAACTGCATCTCTCATTCAAACTTGCTCACTCCTGCTCTCTTGTGTGCTTTCTTAGTCCTCTCCACATTGGATTTTTGGAAATGGTGCTTCAGCTAGTGTACATCTGTGCAATTTCTCAATATGTGTTCTTAAGCGATCTTGCGTCCTTGTGTACTCGTACTACGTCATTATGAATTGTCGAAGTTCAATTCCAATATTAAAGAACACAAGTACAAAGAACGCATGAAAGTGCCCAGATGTGTTCTTAATATCGAGGATGCATTGAATGCAGACTTGAGAGAATCTAACCATTCGAAATCCCAGAAGACGCTGCAGGCTTACAACGTACGGAAGCCTGTTCTCACTTAAGAGATTCAAGCTGCAAGCTCGCAAATACGTGACAGCTCATGAAAGTAAACACTTGTCGTTTTGTTTTGCCTAATTTTAATAAAGTGTTAAGACCTGGAGAAAGCCTGCAGTATTTTTTTGCCATATTAAAAAGAATCTTAACAAAGCATAAGTAACATTAAACATACATACTTATTTTCACAAATACACAGGGTAAATTAAAATGATATAAAATACAGTCTATAATAATATTAAATAAATGTTTTAATAGGTTATGACATTTGTTTGAGATGTTATGTTGTATTTATTGTGCATCGGACGCTTATAATATGCTGGAACTGTCAGTTGAGCAACAAACCAGCTAACAATTTTTGGTTCCCAGAACGTTAGATTTTTGGTTTCCAGAACGTTCTTTTTTAGGCTTTGTTTTTGGTTAGCCAGGAAAGTTTTCTTAACGGAAATAGAACATTAGTTTTTTGTTTGAGGAACGTTATTTTAATGTTAGTCTAACATTCCCCTAAGACCCCCCTAATGCTACCCTAACGTTATTCTAACATATTTAATCTTAAATAAAACAGTATTATATGGACGCTTATAATCAGTATTAAACAAACCATATCTTGTTTAAATAAGATTAAATAAGATTAAATTTGTCTATTAATATGTATGATTTAATAGATTTCACAGGATACCCATATTTGACATTTCTTCAGGAACAAATAACAGTAACTTCACCGCAATCTATGGTTTTTAAAATATGAAATGTATTCATAGACATAAAAAAAAATTATAAACAATTATTTGATATCAGTACATTTATTTCTTACCATTGAATTGTACAGTTTACCAGGAAATGCTTCTTTCGGTCCGTAAACAAAAATGTATCTGTTACAAATGTAACCTTGGACGAGACACTGCGCCTGACAAGACACTATGGGGAATGTCATCAGCATGACCAGTGTCTGAAGTACGTGTTTAAACTCGACAATGTCATTGGCCAACGACAATATGGGACCAGGGCCGTAGCTATGGAATCCTAGGCCCCCATAAAAAAAAACATTGATGCGGGCCCCCAACGCCCTCCACTCATATCATATACGGCAATGGCAGGTCTATAAGATATGGGCATGGAGGCTCAAATCTGCACCAGCTGCCATGACCTAATAAGGATTTCTTACTAAATAACAAAACAGACAAATAAATAATTACTTTTACTTATTTTATATAAATGTATATACAAAATGGATTATAAATATTATATATAAAAAATGAAATTAAGTGATTAATAGCTTCTTATTGTTTAAGTTCAGCTCTGCAGCATATTTAGATTTTTTTAGAGAATTAGGCATATCTGAATTTAAAAGAGCGTCCTACCCACATACATCGGAGTAAATTGATAAAACAATTCTCATTTTACAGAAAACACTCTAAATTTTAACACAGTGGTAGAATATTGCATATATTCTATTGTATTATTCCTGTCACAAGGTGTTTTGGTTATGTTTCATGTGTTTAAGTTTGCCATGTTCACTGTCATGTCTTGCCATGCACTTCCTGGTCTTGTCATGTGATCCTGCCATGTGCTCCTTTGTCTTGTGTTCTGTTGTCATGTTCTCATTGGTTTATTGGTTAATCATCGTTCACAGGTGTGTCTCGTCTTGTCTTTAGTCATTGTGTATTTAGCCCTCATGTTTGCCATGTGTCCTGGTCTTGTATTGAATGTGTAACCTGCGTGTTGATGTGTCTTTCTCTGATATTGGATGTTGTAACCTGTTGTTGGTGAGTTGGTGTCAGTTCTGGTTTAAGTCAAGTTAGAATCTTCTTGATATCTCCTTAAGAAAGAATAAAAAAAAGTTAGATTAATATCCAACTAACTCAATAATAACTCCTACTCATCTGCATTGATTGAAGCCAGCCATTGGAAAATCGAAAAGAAAGCCCCTAGCTGCAATGTTCCATATTGTCATCTGTGGCTTTATGTCCCATTTTACACCTTTGTTGCATGGTGTCCACATACGTGGACAGTTAAATAATTTTTTTAATAAAACTGAATTTTGTTAAAATGAAAATGGATTTAAATTTTAGCATCATATTAAAGTACTAAAAATAATCTTTAAAAAATCTAGGTAATGTTTTCCATAATTCATACATGAAAGGGTTAATCGCATGCGTTAACACGCTAATTTTGACAGCACTACTTAAAACATTTCACATCAACAGCCAGCAGGTCTGTGATCCTCGTGACACGCATATCCATATTTCTGCGTGTTATACGAAACAAACAAACTACATAATAGTGCAATACACTTTGAGTGCGTAAATGTGCGATGGTATACATGCAGCAGCTCTTATTTGGTATCCTATTCCCGCGAAATGATCAAGGCACGGCATCCCTACACTAACCTGTCTTGTTAAAGAACATTTTGATAGACTGGTTAAACAGTTCTCCTGGCCTTCCCCTCCTTTTCATGATGTTAATGGTACCCAGATTTTCAGTCAGTCTCACTTACACTGAAACTTTATTACTTCTAACTTCAATTGTTTCGGAGCAGCCTCAGAGATTGTGATTGGTTCTGTTCACTAGCTGAGGTGGGATTTGAATGGGTCCCTCCACTGTTATAATTAATAACCATCAGACTAAACCATTTTTAGGAAGGGGAGACAGAGGAGACATTTGGAAAACTTCTTTAAATTGCAAATTTTTGTAGTTTTCATTGAACTCTTAGGCATACAAATGTATATACTATAATAAAAAATAATAAAAATAATAATCTAATAAACTTCATTGTCTCAAGGAAACGTAAGCAGGCAAGCCTTGGGCATGGCAATGAGATGCAGTGTCTCGTTTCCCTTCTCAGGGTACCAGGGTTACGTTTGTAACCTTTCGAATGTGAACTCGCACTGCGTCTGACAAGACGCTAAGGGGATCAAATTCCCATTACGCCATCCTGAGGAATTGGCTGTGGAACTGTGGAATTGGCTGTGACTAAGCAATCAAATAAGGACTGCCGGAGTAAAAAAAAACACGCACCGTCAGTCAATGATAGTCAAAGAATCCTGAGTTTACACAACAGCATTGGACACACAGTTAAAGACTAACATGACAATAGATTATGGACTTTTGAAGCAAAAAAATTATACGCAAATATTGATCCTTGGAAGTCAAAATATGTAAACAGCCCTGGGCAAAAAATAAGCATATGGCATATTTGAGCGTATCGCCCCAACTACACCAAGGGGAGCTCGAAAGCACAAATAACTACCACTCAATATCGCTGTCCCGATAATGTGATTCCAGGAATCTGACGAGCTCATACCAGGGGACCGGAGGACCCTAATTAGAAATCCTGAAGAGTAGAGATGCTGACGCTGAGGAACTGCTGATCAAGGGGATCCAACAGAGAGCTAGCTGCAACCACTCAAATTACTGCAGTCACATGCCAAGATCTCAAGACTCCAGCACTCCTTAAAGGTCCGCTACAACAAAAAGGGTTGCAAACTGGGGCAAAATACTATTTCATGTCGGGTTCTAAAGATTGGCCTGAGCTTACTCAGGGCACAGAGGACCTGCACTGAAATAAATCCCAGTAGTAGGCAAAGGTTCTACACCACACTAAACCCTGAATACCAGTGAATCAAGTACAGTCAGGTCACCTTTATTTATATGATGCTTTATACAATACAGATTGTTTCAAATCAGCTTTACAGTGATAACAGGAAAATAATGCATCTCTGCTGTTGTTCAACTGAAGTCAGTTCAGAATCAAGGGGAACTCAAAAAGCATTCTAGCTACAATCACTTGAAATCACCATATAACCCAGATCTCACGACTCCAGCACTCCTGAAGGTGCCCTGCAACAAGAAGGGTTCACAAACTGTGGTGAAAAAGCCATTTCCTATTGGGTTCTAGAGACTGGAAGAGCTCGACATGGGGAAGAGAGGACCCTACTTCAAGACCAGAGCAATGGGGAGAGTACTATTCCAAGTTCAACCCAGGAAACGTCTCGGTTACGTATGGTTCCCTGAAGGGGGGAACGGAGACGTACGTCGGACGTATTGGGATCACTTCAGGGAGCCCCTATCAGCTTCGAGATATAGAGAACCGGGGTCTCGCGCTCCGCCCCGCAGCGCGGGTATAAAGCGGAAGCGAATGCAGCGCACTGTTGTTTTTCACTGAGGAGCCGAACTAGTGACTCGGCCATGCAGTGATGGTACAGCAACTGTAGCGACGGGACGTAAGTCTCCGTTCCCCCCTTCAGGGAACGAGGGTTACTATACGTAACCGAGACGTTCCCTTTCAGTCAGTCACGTTCAACGTACGTCGGACGTCACCGACGAATTGGGATCCCTTTGGAAAACGCCACAGTTACTACCACTTCCAGCGCCCAGCAGGAGCCCCTCAGACCCCGTCTGTTCAGGGCGGGAAACTCACGCAAGGAGTCACTGCTGCTATTCCGCAAGACCCACTCAGCAGAGAATTAGATAGCGCTGGGAAAACGTGCCCGGAGGGACGCTGCGGAAGCCACATCATGCCCGGAGGGAGTTACCGTGTGGAGAATACACATATGGACTGACCGTGGGCAGTGCAACATACGGAAGTCCCAGGGGTGGCCCCGGCCAAGCAGGCGGGGGAACAACACCAAACTGAGACGGCAGAGAGCTCTGCCGAGGGAAAGACACGGGCTCGCCGTAGGGAGCTGTACCGTGGAAGAATACACATATGGGACCGCCGTGGGGGTCACAACATATGGAACCCAGCCTAACACAAGTTCCACCAATGCATACAAGTGTAAGACCTCCGTCTGCTTCTGGGCGGCCGAGAACTGCTGGGCAAAGCTCTCGACCGCGTTGCCAAACAACCCGGCCGAAGAGATGGGGGAGTCCAGGAACCGATATTTATCGTTCTCCCTCACGTCTGCCAGGTTGAGCCAGAGATGCCGTTCCTGGACCACTAAGGTAGACATCGCCTGGCCAAGAGAACGGGCGGCGACTTTCGTCGCCCTGAGGGCGAGGTCCGTCGCTGTCCGGAGCTCCTGGAGGAGCTCTGGGTCAGGCCTACCCTCGTGCATGTCCATGAGTGCCTGGGCCTGGTGCACCTGGAGCAATGCCATGGCATGCAAGGCGGACGCAGCCTGGCCACAAGACCTGTAAGCCATCCCAGTTAGACTGGAAGAGAACTTACAGGCCTTGGACGGGAGCCACGGGTCACTGCACCAGTTGGAAGCCCCGAAGGTCACCACTGGCCGCCCGTGGATGGGTCAGCGGTTTCCTCCGAAAGCTCTGCCGGTAGCGGCGCTTGTGAGGGATTAGGGGCCTGCGGAGGCTGGCTCAGCAGGTTTGCCCTAAACGTAATCCTCAGGTCACCCCGTCCATCCGTCAAAGTAGGTCTATTCTGCTGGGCAGGAATAGCACTAGATCGAGGTATGGGTAGGGGGACTCAGCCTTCCAGGAGGTAGGTGAGTCTCGACCGAAGCGCAGCGATAGTCATGTTCCTGCAGTGGGAACATGAACTATCCACAAAAGCTGCCTCAGCGTGCTGAATGCCCAGGCACGTGATACAGCGATTGTGACCATCAGCGGGTGACAGGGAACGACCGCATCCAGAAACGCACGGGTGGAATGACATCTTGAAAAAGATGCAGTGTCAGACCCGTGTTGCTCTTTTTGTGAGGAAACGCTCTTTTAGTGCTGAAGCTCCCAGGGAAGACCGCGGCAGAATACAGGAGATGTATCTGCTCTCAAAGTGAAACGCTTCACGAACCAACAGAGAAATTTGACTTGCTGTGAGAACAGCAGTTGGTTTCTTCTTTCAGCAGCGATGAGCCCGCAGTCGCGCTGTTTTGTGCCGTCTGACCAGCACAAGAACGATCCTCAGCCAATTCTCTCTCTCTCTCTCTCTTGCTGAATACAAGCAGTCTGTGCTTCATCAACGCCGTTCGGCTCCGAAGTGAATGACACCAGTGCACTGCATTCGCTTCCGCTTTATACCCGCGCTGCGGGGCGGAGCGCGAGATGCAAATCTCGCACGACAATAGTCATTGGCCGGTTCTCTATATCTCGAAGCTGATAGGGGCTCCCTGAAGTGATCCCAATTCACGACGTACGTCAAACGTGACCAACTGAAAGGGAACATCTATAATCTCCAGACTCCAGCACACCCAAAGGTGCCTCGCAACAAAAAGGATTCGCAAATCTGGGGCGAAAGCCATTTTACCGTTGTGTCCTAAAGATGGGACAAAGCTCAAGGGGAACAGAGGACACCACTTAAAAACCATTACAAAATCTGGTGAGAGTCCTGATCTCTACTTGACCCTAAACAAGCTACAAGGGTGCTTCCTGCTTATAGTGAAAACCCCAAAATCTCGGGGAGACAGCTTAAACTTTTGTTAATGGAGGCTACAAGGGAGCTTTCTGCTTACTGATAAAACTCCAATATCTGGGGGAGGTGGCTACAACCTTTATAAATAATAGAGGTTTCCTACTTTAGGGATCCCAAAATCTGGGGGAGGCAGCCTACAACCTTATTACTATAGGGGAGCTTCCTGCTTAGAGAAAAAAAAAAAGCCAATATCTGGGGGAGGCAGCTTCAACCCAATGATACACAAAACACGTTTCCTGCTTAGAGGACCCCAGTATATGGGGGAGGCAGCTTCACCTTAAACACCATCTAGTCTGATATAGCTAGTACCAGGATTTTATTATCCGCCAATATGTAAAAAAAAAAAAAAAACATTTTGAAAGGCAAACATCCTCAACTTGAATATTGAACCATATCAGCGCTGATGTCCTCGAGCATCAGGCTGCGGTAGCAGGCCTTCAGCAAGTCTTGGCCCTAGATTCTGCCGCTGTCAGGCCTCACTCTCCTCTTCTTTCTGCCCAGCTACACACCGCAGCTTTCCCCAGCTGCACCCCAATCCATTATACCAGCCTTCATCGATGCACGCCATCCCTTTAGCGAGAGTATGACTCTTTTAGAGGTGCAGGCCCAGCCGTCGCAGAGGCCAACCCAAGCGTGAGGCTGTTTCCGCAAGCGGCCTCGGTCCTGGCCTTTCTTCCTCCTAACACTGTCCCCCACGCTAAAACTCTATTCACTCTGTCCTCCGCAACGCAGATGCCCTATTTCTCATCTGTCTGCCGAATTGTCTCACCAACCTGATGCTAACTTTACTAAATATGTGCTGTCTGGTCTCGAGCACGGTTTCAAACCCGGAGTGAATAGCCTCCCCACTCAAAATATTATTTGTGATAATCTTAAGTCTGCTCTCCCTGAGCCTGACACAGTGGACAATCTAATCAAAAAAGTTGAATCAGGCTCCATGATCGGCCCTTTTAACATTCCCCCATTCGAGTGTTTCCGTATCAGCCCTCTTGGAGTGGCTACCAGAAAATTTTCACACACAGTTTTAGTCAGTCTTATGTTAATCTTGAGTACCTATAAAGTAGTACCTATAGAGTAGTATTGCATCCTTCATATCTCCAAAGAGTCTTTAGTTTTATAATATTTATAAAAGACAAATACGCTTTACCGATTTTTTCCGATAACAGCCGAACTCGTGGAGGAGTGCAGTGGGCGGAGCTAAAGAGAGCACCCACTCACACACACACACCTATGACACACACACACAATACAATCCCTCCCTGGATAACTTTCTATTCAATATACGTTCGTGTTGTTTACATGCAGTTTCACTCCACCTGCGGTTTCCACTCATGACCGGGAACAAACAAACACACTTGTGCGGGAAAACTGCATCCACTGTTTAACACTGGGTTATTTGGGAATCTGAACAAGGTTATCTTTCCCTCACAACCAAAAAAACACTTCTTTAGTGACATTGTTGATTTTGTGGTCTAAAAACAAAATGACAGCGCCGGCGGCTCACGTAACCCCAACGAAGCTCATTGATGTGAACGCGCTCCTGCTTTTGCTCATGTGCATATGTGCTCATCCGGGAGAAGTTGATTTCATAAAGGGCCATACTCAAAAAAAAACTTCCTGAAACTTGTTCGATTCCGGAAGGAGTGTAATAGGCCCTATTTTTGGCACAGAAATACTCCATCATACGTCCAACTAATTTTTTTACATTTTGGCTTTTTTGGGCTTCAACTTTTAGGCTGCCATTTACTGCCATTATAAAGCTTGGAAGAGCCAGGACATTTTTTAATATTACTCTCATTGTATTTGTCTGAAAGAAGAATGTCAAATCCTAGGATGGCTTGAGGGTGAGTAAATCATGGGGTGATTTTTTTTTTTTTTTTTTGGGTGAACTATCCCTTTAACTATTAAGACTGGATGGGCAGGCGATCTCATGAAATGAAGTTCCAACCGCAGGTTCGGGAGGAGTCAATCATCATTATGAGCGTAAAAGCAGCAGTCATTGCAGCATCCCTGCGACAATTCTTCCGGCATCCCTCCACCTCCCCTTCTCCTCCTGTGTTTCTCCCATTCTTTCCGTACATAGCACAATTATATAAACAAGCCAAGTTTGTTTACCATTAACTATTAGGACTGGATGGGCAGGCGAACTCGTGAAAGTTCATTAAAATGACAGTAATACAACTGTGTCCTTGTCCCTGAATGCAAGGCTTTGTGAAGCAACAGGGGTCTCAGCAGAACTGGTCAAATGTCTCACCCAAAATGTTAGCGTGGCCATTTGCCTCATATCTCACCCAATAGCTTACAGAAGAGTTTTAGAAAAGGTGAATGTTGTGATTTCACCCAACCTTTCCAACCACATTCAACAGTTCACTTCAGCTCAGACTTTATAAAGACATTTCCTCTTCGTCACTATATGGCCACCCACCCATACACACAGGGCTGTCCAAACAGCTACTGTCTTTATCATTCATGCAAAATACACACACATAGACACAAACACACACACACATGTGGGGTTTTCATGCTTTATGGGGACTTTCCATAGACATTATGATTTTATCTCCTAACCCTACCCCTATCCCTAAACACAATCCTCACAGAATTTTTTTTCAGCATTTTTACATTTTCAAAAAAAAAATAAAAAAAAAAAGTTTATAAGCTTTTTTTCTCATATATTCCCCACAATGTAGGGAATAACCTAACCACACATGTAAACGCACACACATGCACGCACGCACGCAAACACACGCACACACACACTGTAAAAATAAATTGTGCCTACAGAATTACATGGTATAAATTGTCTTCGAGGGAGAGACAGAGTGAATTGAAACCGTTTATAGAGACAGGGTGCACAGGCTAAAAGGCTAAAAGGGAAACTAAGAGTCTTCTGACATGACAGGGCCCAATCAGAAACCTCCCTCCCCCCAAACCCCACCAGGTCTCCCAGACTCATCTCTGGTTTTAATCAGTGTGAACCTTTGTTTGCTCTCTAAAAGCCCTGCTGCAGACATTAAGAGGGACAGGGTTACACCCTCTGGGGTCTGCGAGGGTCCTAATCCCTCCCTGCATTATTATCTGCTCAAACCTGAGTGAGTCATAAGAATATCCACATTTTATTTTCTTCCTCTCTGACTGACACCCCAACAAAACCGCCATCAATCCAGAGCTTGATTTACTGTGAACACGTCTGCAATGGGTGCATGTAATTAATTACTAATAGCACCAACGAACACACACACACACACACACACATTTGTCTTTGCTTGAGTAACCTAAAAGAAAGACATTTATTTAGAGTAAATTATTTGACTTGCAGCAAACAGAGAAAAATATTCACCACTTTAACAGCCCTCCAAAAAGAAAAAAAAGGCACTGGTGAAACATCTACTATAATATAAGGAAATATTAGCAATGCATATTGCTTGTAAAAAAATATTTAATTAGAATACACGACTGCATGAAAACCAGCCTAACCTTGACTTTGGTAGTATTGTGATAGGTAGCCCCACTCAAAATAGAATGTCATTAGACCAAAATCCAGGACCACACAGCCATATAAGCATTGCTATTAAGACCAGTGGCGCATTTTCACCTTTAGTGTGAACAGACATGTTTTGCCTGGTTAGGAAATGGTGTCCGATGAAATGTTGTACATCTCTCTCTCTCTCTCTCTCTCTCTCTCTCTCTCTCTCTCTCTCTCTCTCTCTCTCTCTCTCTCTCTCTCTCTCTCTCTCTCTCTCTCTCTCTCTCTTCTCCAAAGTTTAGGAAGAGAACACAAAGACTTTTTAACCCAAAGCACCCTGTTCTGTGTGGCACATCGCGCCGGCAGTCATTTGGTAAATATTGTATTTCCTGTCTCCACCTTAACTGTTTTGGTAATTGGCTTGTGTTAACCTTGTGACCTACTGATGGAGAGGGTTTGTTTCAAGGATTTGCGGGGGGACTCAGGAAGCCAGGAGCTGAGACCCTGGGCCCCACAATGCCCTGCGTTGTTACCCCACCAGCCTGAGACCTCCTGCCCATGGTCCTGATCCCATGGGGTGAATGACCGGCCAGCCTGAAGATCACATTAAGAGAGATAAATGAAGCCTGCTCCTGCTGCAACAACATAACACACACACACACTTAAACAATGCCCACTACTCTTACACACACACACATAAACAATGCCCACTACTCTTACACACACTCTGGCATTCTCAGACAGTCAGCAGAACTTTTATTTTACAATGACTATTGTGTTCTTCCATTTCGAGGAGGGGATCTGACTGTGATATTAGATTATATGTGCCTGTGATGTATGAACACGTGTTGACACAAACAGAGGACTCGTTTACACTTGGCACAGAAAAAGCTGCTGCTCAGAAGTCATTCTGAATAGACACATAACCAACATGTTCATAGAAAGCCAACACTTAAGAGTTTACAGCTGAAGACTCAGAATTACTCAGACTTGTATTAATATGGAGCTATATAGGCTCAAACATTAAAACAAATAAAAATATTAAGAATATATTATATTATATTATATATATATTATATATATATTATATTTATATATATATATTTTTTTTTTTATATTTTTAACTGTATAAAAATATTATGAGAATGTAGTATAACAACTTTTTTTGCGTTTGTCTAATATCTGGCGAGGAGAACAGCTTAATTAATTCTCTATTATTCTCAATCGCACGTTTCACACTTCTGGTGGTATGAGACTTAATCCTCATTATTCTTTTATCGTTATTCTTTTGTTTGTATTCAGCCATTATAGCCTATTCTGGCTTGATGACTTCCCCATTAATAACACTTAACAGTTATCCACACGTTATCTATAGTCTTCCTAGAAAACAAACAAACTATAAGCATATCCTTGGAACCTTATGTGAATTGTTGTAACAAAATAGATTGTGATATATATAGCTCCTGGTCCAACAGGTGCATTAGAGCTACAGTTAGCATCAAGCTATATAACACAATTTAAAAGATTAAAATTACACTTTCACTTAAAACTCCCTTTTAATGAACATTGAGTGTTTGTATTACCTTCCTGTCGCGATCTAATGAGGATTCCATTTATATGATGATGTTAAATCATGTTATATTTAGTATTTTATATGGAGCTACACCTGCTTAGCATGTATACTGGAAACATTCTTTATTCATATGAAAATACACCAAATCGCATGCAAAACACACACAAACCATATGCCATCGTAATCGTGCGTTTATTAGTTTTGTGTTTCAACGTGTTGGCAATGTTTATCACGGAGAGATGAGAATGAGGAAGTGCACTGAACAGCGTGACCAGAAGAGGCAGGATTATGGTCACGTTGACTGACGTAAGATGATTGACAGCTGTACAGCTAATGAGAGAGCTCTGAGATCATAAGTGACGTGCAGCAGGAAGAAACAGACACAGTGCTCGCTCTGAATGACATTCAGCTCTTCAGATCAGCATAATTCAGCGAGAAATGAATAGAAATGTTATTCTGTATGACTAAATATTTTGCAAACATATGATAATAAATAAATATTTCTCCAACTATGCTAAGTTTGTCCAGATCAAGTGAGTGTGTGAAGTCTGGACCTTCTTGAATTATTGACTGAACAGTAAAATGTGTTCTGTTAATAATGACAGATATTAGGAAAAACCTGGCTTTCAGATATTCCAAGAGATGATAGGAAATTAACATGCTCAGTATAAGAACATTTTAAGTAAAGATAGTTTGACTTCCCATGGCACTTTGTAATCAAGTGATTGTTAACTAGGCTACTTTACTGCAGTTATTTTATCAACCAACTATGCATGAGTGGACCATTTAGCAAAAGACCATTTTGCAAAAATAAATACCGAAAACCCAGAATAACCCCAATCCCCACTCAACCCCCCTTTGGAGAGTACTGGCACTTTATTTTTTTTTCACTTCAAACACTGATTAGAAATTATTAGAATTGTGCATTGATTAGAAATACAATTTAAAAATGTTATGTACAGACAAGTATATTACATTTTTAAATTCTATTTCATGGTGAAGCTTCCACACTGAATTAAACAAATCTCCAGTCCTGTTTCAGAACAGATCAGGGTTCACATTCATTAGAAATCATCCATGTTGAGTTGAACATGACCTCATACGTTTATAAACAACATGTTCCTCAAGATGTGCTGAAAGGTCACATCATGATAGACAGTCCCTGCATTTCCTGCATTACAGAAACACTTACACAATCATAATAATTATCTACAAATGTAGTGTAGATAAATGCAGGAATGACTTATGAGTGTTTTAATTTGGCATTACAACAGGAGCTAAACAACTTTGAGATACTTGTGAGCAGCTCAATAAATCAGATTAGGGTGTTAGCAGTGGAAATGCAGGAGAATGACTGGGGATGCCTTATAAAAACAGCAGTTTAGCACAGAAAACTTAAAAAAAAAAAAATTGAGTAGGAGACAACAGTTTTTGGGCAACATACACTGGAGAGACACACTGTAGTTTTTCATTGACATAGTTTTGATTCTTTCATTCCATACAAAGTATGTTCTAAAGATTGAGGAAATGCAGTGCCAAGAAAGCAGCAATAGTGTGACGCAAAAACTGCTGTTGCTAATGGCAGAGACAGAGAGAGAGAGAGAGCACTGGTCTGCTGGGGAAGAGACGATATGACTTATATCTGTAATTTCAGAGTTCAGGAACCCTGTAGAGTAAACAGAGAATCAGTGGTAGGACAGGACATGCAGCAGCTCCTGCCAAAAAGTTTTCTGGGCAGAGGCTGCGATTCTGTGACCCAAACTGAGAGAGAGAGAGAGGGAGAGAGAGAGAGAGAGAGAGAGAGAGAGAGAGAGATTCTCCTGGGTGGCCTCTGTTGAAATGCAAGCATAAAAGGCAAACAAATCGTTAGATTACACACAGTAAAGCCAACTCATCACCATCACTCTGTCTGAGCCAAATCCATAGCAGACACCTCCCTGAGGTCACTATCTGTCTAGGGAGAGAGGGAGAGAGAGAGCTGTATTTTATGAGACCTTACAGCGCTCCTTAGTCAAAACTCTATTCCACACTGTATAGATATCACTGTTTTACAGATAAGCTGTGTATGAGTGTTAATTGGAATATTATGAACTGAAACCAATTCAGACACTAATGATGTTTAGAGCTGCCTAACAAAAAATTTAATAAAATAAATAAAAATTATAAAAACTTTTAAATGTCAATCAATAATTCAATAATTGATTCAAATCAATAATTCAATAAAACACATTAAGGTATTTCCTAGAAAAAAGCTGTCTTCTGGGTTCTACTGAGATTAGGTAATTTCAGTTTAGTAGATATTATTCTTTAACTATTCTTATTTTAGTTCTATTAAATTATTCAAATATATATTTAAATCAAACTTTCAGTTTTATTTTAATAATTTTGTGGGACATAAAGTAAAAAATGTCTAGGTGGTTTACTTACCGAGAGATTGTAATAATAAAAAAGAAACCTAATTTATAGGCTAAAATTCTTTAAAACATTTAAAAAAAATATTATTACTTTAGAATAGACCTTTAAATTACATCCCATGTAAAGGTTAGTTCAGGTTTCAAATGTAATGGAGCCTTCAATGGAGTAACCCTGAGGACTCCATATTAGGGAAAATAATGATTATCATTTGACACTTATTATATTTGTTATATTAATATTTGGTTACTTTTGTTAAATATGGTCTATATTTTTTATATACATTTATTTAATTCATTAGAAATGTATGAAATGCCAAGCTGCTGTTTTTAGATTTACTAGACTTTTCTCTTTCATCATCTTGGATATCCTTACTTGTCATTGACCCAAATTACATTTTGAATATTTCATAATTTGTTTTCTTCATATTTTTAATTAAGGGTTTTTGAGTATATTCTGTTTCAACAGATAATTAATACATTTGTATTCTGTTATGTTTCATGCAGAAAAAAAAACAAACAAAAAACAAAAAGGAATATTTCACACACCACATATTGATGGCTTTAGATGTAATAAAAGTGCATCTGTAACACTTTATTTTAAGGTGACATAGTTACATGTTAGATGTACTTACTCTAGTAATAGCAATACATTATACACAATTACAAGTAACTTACACTAAACCAAACCCTAACTTTAACCCAGTACCCAGCAAACACAGTATGTTGTGACGACTCCAGGCACTGTTGCCTTGTACTATGCCCTAGCATGCTTATGTCATTTATAATGCAACTTTTTGTTTTGAAGAAAACAGGAAGAAAAACGCTTTTTTTCGCTAATAGACTGCCTAATAGATTTATCATTTATAACCAGACCCGTTATAAACCTAAATATACTCAAAATGATTAAACTAATTGAAAAGTGTAGCATCCAAGTAGTAATAGAAGATGTTACAGTAACAGTTGCTGTCGTATTGATGACAGCGCCGCATACAAAAGTAGTAGCTGTTCCGTGCTCCGACACAGTTAGTGATCACACTACATACATTCCACACCCGAGCCCAGCTGAACCGTGCTTTGGTCCACCTCTTCCAAGCAGGCCAGCGATGGTTCAGTGAATCACACCCGTGCACTGTACTGACCAATCACACTAGTCAAATGAACCAGTCTTTGGGGGTCAAACGTGCTCGGGTGCGGTTCAGATCGCCTAGTGTGAGTACACCCTTAACCGTCGTTTGGTCAGCGTGACAGTACTTTATGACAGCGTTGTGAGGACGTCGTGGTAAAGTTCCATTTTTTAGAATCTTGGCTTACATTCCAGAAACGTCATGGGCACGTCCTCAAAAGATGCCGCTAGTTTATCCTATGGAGAATGTTGTAGCGACTTGGTCCCCTGGTCTCCAGATAACTTTACTGATAATTCCATTACATGTATTAACTTCATTAAGATAAAGTATATGCCACTATGATATTATATGTGTCACGCGTCACCTGTCAGCTCTGCACTACAGTTCCCATCATCCTCCTTGGCTCCCACCTGCACATACTCCACAATCACCCGCACCTGCCAGCAATCACACTCATCAGCACCCTCTACAAAAGCCTGCACTACACACCCCATCATTGTCTGGTCTCAACTAGGACTCACCCAAGTTGTGGATAGTCCTTACCTGAGATACCGGTCACTGTGTTCTTCTCCTTGTCGCCAGTTCTGTGTGTTGGGTGTGTGTGGGCATTCTCGTCTTCCTGGTTGTTGTCTACCTGCAATATACTTGTCATTCACCTGTGTCGAATAAAACTTGCTTATTGTTACTCACTATATCTGCGAGTCTGTTTTCTGACAATAAGAATTAACATTTAAATGAATAGAATTTGAGTATTGAATCTTGGGTATATACTATATATAAAGTATTTACCAGCAAAAGGACAACAAATAAACATTTTACTTAACAATGGTGATTATTCATATCTTATGTTTGTGAATGAAAGATTTATTGAATGAGGGCATGCATGTCAGCAAACAGAAGGAGTCAAAACAGGTAACTTTGACAACAGGATGTTTATTAGCCTGAATGAGCAAGAAACAAGCGCTGCAAGCAGGTAAGTCTCTTAGTAAATAGAGCGGTCTCAAAACTTAGCTGAGAATAACAGTTTTTCTTTATACAGGTGCTAGACTGGTGCTGGCTGGCTGAAGACTTAAGATGACAGATGACTGAAGAGGGTTTGGGATAGGAACACAACAGGTGAGTATCACAGGAGTAATCACTTAGTAATGTAAGTAGCTCGGTAGGAACAACAAGACCAGACAATGTCATTATAATTCTTCTGCAAAATTAATTGCATTTTTGAGGGCATAAACATGATAGAAAACTCATAAAACTGTGATAACATGTCAGAATTGGTGAAAATTTACATCTGGAATGAGATTCAGAATTAAGTGTGGCAAAATGGTTTGATAGCGTTACCTACAAAATTTCAATGAAGCACCCCTCCCGCTACGTTTCACGTACATGTACAAAATTCTGTACGTAAATGAAATGTCCCAATACCTACGAAAAAGTATTTTGGAGAGAAGCCCTAAACGCAACAGGAAGTCAGCCATTATGAATTTCCTCTGAGATTTTAGTTTTGCCATTTCCAGGCATCAAACTCCTCCTACAGTTTTAATCGGATCATCTTCATATTTGGTGAGTGTAATCATAAGACCTTTGCAATGCTAAATTATCAAGATCTTGAGTCTTCATCGAAGGGCATGGCAGCAGGCAGCTGGAAGTGTGGCAAATACAAATGACTTTGATGTAGTCCTCCTATATTTACAGTGCATCCGGAAAGTATTCACAGCGCTTCACTTTTTCCACATTTTCTTATGTTACAGCCTTATTCCAAAATAGATTAAATTCATTATTTTTTTCCCTCAATTCTACAAACAATACCCCATAATGAAAACGTGAAAGAAGTTCGCAGCCTTTGCCATGACACTCAAAATTGAGCTCAGGTGCAACCTGTTTCCACTGATCATCCTTGAGATGTTTCTACAACTTGATTGGAGTCCACCTGTGGTAAATTCAGTTGATTGGACATGATTTGGAAAGGCACACACTTGCCTATATAAGGTCCCACAGTTAACAGTGCATGTCAGAGCACACACCAAACCATGAAGTCCAAGGAATTGTCTGTAGACCTCCGAGACAGGATTGTATCGAGGCACAGATCTGGGGAAGGGGACAGAAAAATGTAAATGGAAGAAGTTTGGAACCACCAGGACTCTTCCTAGAGCTGGCCGCCCGGCCATACTGAGTGATCGGGGAAGAAGGCCCTTAGTCAGGGAGGTGACCAAGAACCTGATGGTCACTCTGACAGAGCTCCAGCGTTTCACTGTGGAGAGAGGAGAACCTTCCAGTAGAGCAACCATCTCTGCACTCCAACAATCAGGCCTGTATGGTAGAGTGTCCAGACGGCACATGACAGCCCACCTGGAGTTTACCAAAAGGCACCTGAAGGACTCTCAGACCATGAGAAACAAAATTCTCTGGTCTGATAAAACAAAGACTGAACTCTTTGGCCTGAATGGCAAGCGTCATGTCTGGGGGAAACCAGGCACCGCTCATCACCTGGCCAATACCATCCCTACAGTGAAGCATGGTGGGGGCAGCATCATGCTGTGGGGATGTTTTTCAGTGGCAGGAACTTGGAGACCAGTCAGGATCGAGGAAAAGATGAATGCAGCAATGTACAGAGACATCCTTGATGAAAACCTGCTCCAGAGCGCGCTGGACCTCAGACTGAGGCGAAGATTCATCTTCCAACAAGACAATGACCCTAAGCACACAGCCAGGATAACAAAGGAGTGGTTACGGGACAACTCTGTGAATGTCCTTGAGTGGCCCAGCCAGAGCCCAGACTTGAATCCGATTGAACATCTCTGGAGAGATACCGACGCTCCCCATCCAACCTGATGGAGCTTGAGAGGTCCTGCAAAGAAGAATGGGAAAAACTGCCCAAAAATAGGTGTGCCAAGCTTTTAGCATCATACTCAAAAAGACTTGAGGCTGTAATTGGTGCCAAAAGTGCTTCAACAAAGTATTGAGCAAAGGCTGTAAATACTTATGTACATGTGAATTTTTTTTTCTTCTGTTTTTTATTTGTAATACATTTGCAAAGATTTCAAACTAACTTCTTTCACGTTGTCATTATAGGGTATTGTTTGTAGAAATAATGAAATAATGAATTTAATCCATTTTGGAATAAGGCTGTAACATAACAAAATGTGGAAAAAGTGAAGTGCTGTGAATACTCTCCGGATGCACTGTACCTACTTAAATGCGTATTGCCCATCGTGCTCTGTTTTCATAAAGTTTTTATGATTTAATCAGTCACCATGAATTCCAAAAGAAAACCGAACTGGCGGGAGGAAGAAGTGCTACTGCTTGCTGAATTAGTCAAACAGTGGAAACATGTTATAAAAGGCAAGTTCAGCCCAACATTAACCAGTGCTGTCAAAAAATGATGCCTGCTCTGTCCAAACGATACCGTTTGGTTAACTGCTCGTCGGCAAACATTTCAAAAACATTCTTCCTCTCCTGAAAGATTTGCGCACATCTCCGTCTCCTCAGTGCCATCACAAGCCCCTACTGGCAACTCCTAACCACTTGAGAGACCTCTCGAGCTGTCTTAAATAACTGGGAGAGTAAGAGTGATTCTTAGTTTTAGGAAATTTGATAACTTGCTTTTATACTTGTTTAAAAGTAGGAGTAAATTTTATGAATGTGAAATACAGCCTAATCAAATTTTGTTGCATTATTTTCCTTTTACCACTGTAAGGCTGTTTCGCTCTGGAGAAAACAGTGATGTCATCGTCCAGCTCAGTTTAATTCTCATGTGGTGTAAATGCAGACAGATCAGTAATATAGTTGAATATTTAGTGTCCCCAACTACAGTTGCTCTTTTTACAACTGTATTGTAAAAAGCGCTACATAAATAAAGGTGACTTGACATAACTTCTCTCCCTGCATCTTTAAGAAGATATTTGAGGCTGCCCTTACTCCTTTGAAGGAGGGAGGCATTTGCATCCTCAACTATCTCGACGACTGGCTCATATTGGTCCAGTCGCGAGATCAGTTATGTGAACACAGGGACATGGTGCTCACGCACCGCAGCCGCTTGAGGCTTCGGGTCAACTGGGAAAAGAGAAAACGCTCCCCCGTGCAGAGAATCTCTTTTCTTGATATGGAGTTGGGCTCGGTCGAGACCTGTTATTTAGATATGTTTGTGACCTCAAAGACAACCAACTGCCAGTTGTTCTACTCCATGACCGAGGGAACCCCCTGGCACTTAGTTGGCCCCGGGCCCTACTCAAGTATGTGTTTCCCCCAGTGAATCTGCTTGTACAGACACTGTACAAGGTCAGGGAGGTTGAAGAGCAGGTATTGATGGTTGCACCTTACTGGGCTACCCGGACCTGGTTCCCAGAACTCATGCTCCTCTTGACCGCCCTTCCCTGGCAGATCCTCGGAGGTGAGAGCTCACTCAACACGGAGTGTTGCTTCCTCCTGGGCGTTGGCGCATGGGACCAGCTGGCTTGCTCAGGGCGCTGGAAGGGGCAGCAATTGTGGCGTCTTCGTTAGGGATCCCAGTTCGTCAGTCACTGATGTTAACGTTGAACGTGACTGACTGATAGGGAACATCTAGGTTACTAATGTAACCCCCGTTTCGTGAAGGAGGGAACTGAGACGTTAACGTCCATTGCCACAACTGGCGGGACCCTGTCTCGGCTCCTCAGTGAAAAACTTAATGTGAATATTCACACGCTGCCTTATACCCGGAAGCGAGGGAACAGATTGCAATGCAAATCTCACTCGCCAATGTGCATTGGCTTGTTCTGTTACCACTCGAAGATGATTGAGCTCTCAGGCGAGATCCTAATTCGTCAGTCACTGACGTCACTGATGTTCTCTGTTCCCTCCTTCAGGGAATGGGGGTTACAATAGCAACCTAGACGTTCATTTATCGATATAGCAGCTCTGGAGAAAACATTGATGTCATTGTCCAGCTCAGTTCAGTTCTAAGAATAATAAGTGTCCTCAACTAAGCAAGCCAGAGGCGACAGTGGCAAGGAACCCAAACTCCATCAAGTGACAGAATGGAAAACAAAACCTTGGGAGAAACCAGGCTCAGTCGGGGGGCCAGTTCTCCTCTGGCCAACAAACTAACAGTGTATGATTATGATTCAGGCTGCATTACAGGTCAGAAGTTAGATTGGGATCAGAACATTTAAAATATTTAATCCAGTTCCATCTGAGGCCTGTTTCATAAAACAAGTTCTCGAGATAAGGGTCTAATGTATCTGTAGATTACTGGGGCCGTACATTGCACATAACATGCCACAATAAAGCGCTTTCTGTCCCACAGACTGCATGTATAGCACTTATATACATTGTTGGAGATGCAGAGAACACCAGTAAATCATTGGTTTGCCGCCCTGAACTTACGCCTATATAATAATTTGTTAATAATAATGTATTAGACGGTATTCTAAATATTATTTCATTGTGATGATACCCTTAACTTATCTTAACAGCAATTCATTCATAATTAATGGTTCATTATTGTCCACTGTGGGAGAATTATCCTGGAAAAAAAAGCTTATGAAGTTAAGTAATTAACAGGGTATATGTGGAAAACAGCACTATATCATCATAAAGATGAGAAGTAGAACAGGGGGAAGAAAACTCCATGAGAGAAAGTATGTATGAGTAAGATGATGTTTGCTTTCAGGTGACAGCGTCATAAATTCTCTCACTGGACGTCAGCAGAGATTACGAAATCCCCCACCCCACCTTTTTCTGCATTCTTTCATCAGCACCAGAGCCCTCTCTCTGCAGCTAGCAAGTCGTCTTTGCATCATTTGGCATGCAAGCCATAATTTAACCTTGATTGCTGCAAAGCAAAAAATAATGAACTGGGTAGCCCCTGCCTTTACCTTAGAGGAGTTCAGCCCCATTTAGTTAGTGCTGCATTGGTTAGCCACACAGTCACCATAATTAGGCACGAGCAGTGTGTGTGTGTGTGTGTTTTGGTGCATTAGCCAAATGTGTCCTCCTCCTCCTCCAGGGGGCTCCGGTTACAGCGACATCAGAGGCCAGACAAGCTGGGGACTCTGTCAACAAGCAAATTACAAGCAATTACAAAGAGAAAAAAGCATAACATTGAAAGAGCAGAGGAGGAGGGTGGTATTGGGGTTAACAGGAATGCTGGATATTATTATTGACAGGATTCTGTGAGACCCGCTCAGTGGACAACCTCTAGAAATGCTGCTTTTCTGACTTTTGATAAGCAGTCTGACCTCTGACCTGGTCCACAGGGCCTTCCTGAATTCTGCCAGTAACCCCTTGGCCAGCAGGACATGATGAATCAATCAGCGTGATGATGAGTGTGAGACACATTTCTCATACAGCACTTTGATTGGATGGCTCTCTGATGTGTGAAATGAATTGAGTGCTGACGGGACAGATGTAAATAGCATGTTCAACGATTTGGCAGAGAAACACAAGCAACGGGATTAGATATTCATATTGATCAAGCTAATGAGAACCTTCTCATTGCATGTGTATGTGCATGTTTGTGAGTCTCAAAAGGTTTGTGTGTGCTCATTTACCACCACCGATGAACATACACAAACAAGCAGGAGAGCTTGCATACCTTCAAACACGCACATGAGGATGATTATACAAATGCGTTCACAAATCACGCCCACGTCACAGTCGCCGATTTTATGCACTGCCACTAGCCAGACCGTTTGCACGCAAACCTCACTATGAAGATCAATCCATCTGAGCAATGTGTTTATGTGTGCTATTTTCACCAACCTGCCATTTATGTCAGATGAAGATGGTTAGTCAATGACCTACTTCAAACCTCTCCTAATGAGACCAAACAAAGTGACGCCAGTAAAACAAAGTGATGGAAATTCAAGCGGCCCAAAAGTTCAGTGTCATTATAGCAGAACTTCTGTATGTCTCGAGCTCCTCATGTTAATCAAAAGCCTGAGATGAATGCATGTAGGAAAATTGGGCAAAGATTTCAAGTCAAAGTTGTGGGGTTCCTCGCAAAGTACAGTAACTGAAAGCAGTCGGACCACACAAGAATAAACAGAGCCTTGTGCATCATTGCTGAGCTCATGTACTTTATCATTTGAAGCAAGAAAACAGTTTGAAGAGAGCAGATTAGAATTGGGATGTAAGATTTGGAATAGAAAAAACGATTTTAGTGTGTTCATTTTGAGGGACTTGTGAATTGTCTAAAATGAGAAAGATGATGCTGGGGTCATTTGTCACTGTTGATTATTTTAAAATAGGATTAAGCTACAGCGAATAATCGAAGAATAATACTTCTGGTCAACCATAATTGTTGAATCTCTTGTCTTTGGCCAATAAACAATTCGAAATTCATTACACTGTTGTAATAATTTCATTGTTCATAATGTAATAATTTTCTCAAAATGTAATAATATCTTGAGCTCATAATGTAATCATTTTTACATTATGAAAAATTTGTTACATTAAAAACATGTCATATTTTCATTATTGTAATAGCTTTTAAAACATAAAACATATTAGTATTCCCTTACAGTACATTTTTTACAGTACCTGCGAAATGCAACAGATTTAAATATTCATGCAATTATTATTATTATTATTATTATTATTATTATTAAAAATTATTCCTTTATAGTACATTTAAAAAAAAATCTAAATTCAGTCTTAACCTGCCTACTGATACTGCTACTACTACTACTACTACAAGGACACAGGAAGTGTCCTCATAAACCATGTTTACGTTGTAATACCCATGTCATCATACACATTTGTGTCCTCATAAACCACATATACCTGTAAACACACACTCGCACACTTTTTTAACACAGTGTTGGTATTTAACATTGTTTGTCATTTAACAGTAAGTATACCACATGTATACTAGAAGTAGAAATAGTAGTAGTAGTAGTAGTAATAATAGTAGTAGCAGTATCAGTAATCTGGTGGATTTTGTAGGCAGGTTAAGACTTAGATTTAGAGTTTTAAAATGTACTCTAAAGGAATACCAATGTTTTATGTTTAATAATCATAATAATAATGAGAGAGAGAGAGAGAGAGAGAGAGAGAGAGATCTCAGCCTTAATAAGCCTGTTAACAAGCAGAATCACTGAAGGAAAAAAGAAAACAGATGAAAGAGACGAGCAGAAACACAATAACTACAACTGACTTCCAGCCACAGCCTTAGATGAAATCAACTGAAGATAAAAGAAAACATTAAATATCTCAAGATCTCAGCAGAGGAAGATTAAACAACTCCAAAAACAGCATTACCAGACTTTATTTCTACTAGACATCTACAAATATTGTTATTGTTATTTAGAATTAACAGGGGTTTAACCTTAATGTTTGTTTAATTTAACTTAATGTTAGTCACCATAATGGAGATTAGCGTTTCCAATAGTTTGGCTTATAAGGAGGCCTGCCAGACAGACCTGCCAGACCTGCCAGCAGCGGTCAACCTGAAGCTTTCGCATGCACTTCCATTGAAGCTAAGTAGGGTTGAGCCCGGTCTTTATCTGGATGGGAGACCTCCTGGGCCGCTGCTGGAAGAGGTGTTAGAGTTAGTCTGATCAACCTGCGGCCTGAGTGTGTCATAACGCCCCAGTGTAGTCGCAATAAGCTGTGCTGTACAAAGGGTAACCCTAATGTAAAATAGCCCCGACAGCACATCACATATCGCCCAACACCCCAGTACAGTCGCCATAAACTGTACACCTGGGGCAAACATAATTCCTAACATCACATACCATGCAGGTAGTTAGTTAGTTTTACATTACAAATGATATAGTACTTTTAGTTCTTACAACTTACATGGAAGCATTCTATTTTTTTTTTTCATTATTATTTGTAATGTTTTTGAAAGAAGTATCTTATGCTCATCAAGCCTGCATTTATTTGATCAAATATACAGGAAACAGTAATATTGTGAAATATTATTACAGTATAAATTATGGTTTTCTTTTTTTAATATACTTTAAAATATAATTTATTTCTGTGATGCTGAAAGCTGAATTATCATCAGCCATTACTGCAGTCATCTATGTCACATGATCCTTCAAAAATCATTCTGATATGCTGATTTATTATCAATGTTGGAAACAGTTGTGGAACCTGTGATACTTTTTTTTCACGATTCATTGATTGATAAAAAGTTAAAAAGAACAGAATTGATTTAAAATACAAATCTTTTCTAACAATATAAGCCTTTACGGTCACTTTTTAAAAAAAAATCTATTTAACACATCCTTACTAAATAAAAGTATTAATTTCTTTTAAAAAAGAAAAGAAAAGAAAAACTGACCCCAAACTGTTAAATGGTAGTGTATACTGTTACAAAATATTTCTATTTTAAATTAATGCTGTTCTTTTTTCCCCTTTTTTTACTCATCAAAGAATCCTGAAAAAAGTATCACAGGTTATAAAAAAATATTAAGAAGCACAACTATTTCCAACATTGATTATAAATCAGCATATTAGAATGATTTATTAAGAATCATATGACAGGATCTCATGGTGTACAATCTTAGGATATTACAATCATGAAAAATGTATACTAAAGGTTAGACCCTGGATGAAATCAACTGCTACATGATGACAACATCTTTATAAGACTATAAGTAGCCAAAACACTTGATCACATTTTCTCTTGCTGTTCTTGCCATAACAAACAGTTACAACACAGAGAGAAAAGTAACATTAAAAAGTCAAGGCCAAAGAGCCCAACTAAAGCAAACACTGACCTCCACAATGGTGACCAAACCAAACTATTACTTTCAAACAAACCTCAACATCTAAACCTCTTTTAATCTCAATAAGAACTTTTGTACCCACATGACAAAAAAATACCAATCTTGTTTGTAATAATTAAAGCTGTTTTGGCTTGACGTCAACCCGATTTTCTCTTTCAACAAAAATTAGAAATCTGAATGATGGAATGAATGATGGAATGATGGTGTAATGAATGATGGAGTCCAGTGCCTGATGGGAAACTTCCCGCTAAATCTTGAAATCTTGTATCCTAACAAATCCAACCATCATTTAAAACTTATAACGAAACACAAATGAGTCTGACACAGATGCACAAAAAGCATTCGCACCACTTCACAAAATTAAGGTTGAACCACTGCATCTTGTAGACTATATTAGCAAAGTCTTTATTACCTTTCTAAGCCTTGAAATTGGTAATTAAATTGCTGTCTATGAAGAAATTAAAGAGCTCTCAGATTTTATCAAAAACATCCTAATTTGTGTTCCGAAGATGAACAAAGGTCTTACGGGTTTGGAATGACATAAGGGTAGTAATTAATGTAATTAAATTATTAAAGTAATTAATGACAGATTTTTCATTTTTGGGTGAACTATCCTTTTAAGATCTCATAACTGAACAAAACTGACTGTCATGAAAATCTTGTAAGCAAACAAAACGATCGTCATTGAAATCTCATAATGGAACAAAACTGACCGACATTGAAATTTCGCAATGTAACAAAACCAACTGTCATTGAAATCTTGTAACAGAACAAAACCAACTGCCCTTGAGATCTCGAAACAAAAAACAACAAACTCAGAATTGAGACTTCATAAACGAACAAAACAGACTGTAATTTAAATTTTGTAAAGGAACAAAAGCTACCATCATTAAAATCTCACAACAAAACAAAACCGACCAAAGATGGTCTTATAGTGAAACAAAAATGACCGTCATTGAAATTTCATAGCGAAACGAAACTGACAGTCTTTGAAATCTCGTAACAGAACAAAATTGTAACCGAACAAAACTGTCCATCATTGAAATCTCATAACCGAATGAAATCAACCGTCATTGAAATCTCGAAGCACAACAAAACCAATCATCTTTGAAATCTCATAATGTAGCGAAACTGTCCATCATTGAAGTCTCATAAAAGAACAAAACTGACCGTCATTGCAATCTCGCAATTTCGTAACGTAACAAAGCCGACCATTATTAAAATCGTATAACTCAACAAAACTAAACGTCATTAAGAACTCGTAACCCGAACAAAACCTAGCTTCTTTGAAATCTTGTATCATAACATAACCGTCATTGAAAACTCATAACGAAACAAAACGACCATCATTGAAATCTTATAGTGGAACAAAACCGACTGTCACTCAGATCTTGTATGCAAACAAAACCGTCCGTCTTTGAAATCTCGTAACGGAACAAAGCCAACCATCAATGAAATCTTGTAATGGATCAAAACTGACCATCATCAAAACTGACCAAAACTGACCAACTGACCATCATTGAGATCTCGTAGTTGGTTGAAACCAACTGTCATTTAAATCTCGTAACAGAACAAAGCTGACCATCATTAAAATCTTATAACGAAACGAAACAAAACAGAGCATCATTGAAATCTGGTAATTGAATAAAACTGTCCATCGTTGAAATCTCGTAACAGAACAAACTTAACTTTCATTTAAATCTCATAACCAAATAAAATCAACCATCATTGAAAGCTCAAAACCAAACAAAACTGACCATCTCTGAAATGTCATAAAGGAATAAAACAATATTAACAAATTTTTTTTTTTGAAAATTTCATAGCCAAACAAAGCTGACTATCACTGAAATCTTATAATGGAACAGAACTAACTTTCATTGAAATCTGGTAATCAAATAAAACTGTCCATAAATGAAATCTCGTAACAGAACAAAACTAACTGTCATTGAAATCTCATATCCGAATAAAACTGACCGTCATTGAAATCTCGAAACAGAACAAAGCCAATTGTCTACGAAATTTCGTAATGGAACAAAACCGACCATCAGTGAGATCTCGTAAGTGAACAAACCTGACTGTCCTTGAAATATTGTAACAGAAAAACAGCTGTCATTGAGATCTTTTAAAAGAAAAAATCTTTCCAACATTGAAATCTCGTATCATAACAAAACCGACCGTCATTGAAAACTCATACAAAAACAAAGCCGACCATCATTGAAATCTTATAATGCAAGAAAACCGACTGTCATTGAAATCTCGTAACCGAACAAAACTGTCCGTCTTTGAAATCTCATAACATAACAAAAATTACTGTCATTGAAAACTCGTATCCAACAAAACTGTCCATCATTGAAATCTCATAAAAGAACAAAACTAACCATCAATGAAGTCAAATCAAATAAAACTGTCTATAGAAGAAATAAAAAACTCATAACGAAACAAAACCGACTGTCATTGAAATTTCATAACTGAACAAAACAGGATTTTAATGATGGTCGGTTTTGTCCATCAATGAAATCTGGTAATCGAATAAAACTGTCCATCATTGAAATCTCGTAACAGAACAAAGCAAAATGTCATTGAAATCTCATAACCAAATAAAACCAACCGTCACTGCAATATCGTAGTGAATCAAAACTGACCATCAATGAGATCTTGTAGCAAAATGAAACTTACAGTGTTTGAAATCTCGTAACCGATTAAAACTGTCAGTCATTGAAATATGTCATTGCCGAATAAAAACAACCGTCATTGAAATCTCGTAACCGAACAAAACAGAGCATCATTGAGATTCACTGATCAGAACAAAGCCAAATATCTTTGAAATCTCATAACGGAACATGAGCAAAATGAAACTTACAGTGTTTGAAATCTCGTAACCGATTAAAACTGTCCGTCATAGAAATATCATAACTGAATAAAACCAACCGTCATTGAAATCTCGTAATGGAACAGAGCTGACCATCATTGAAATCTCATAATGAACTGAAACAGGTCATCATTAAAATCTCATAACCAAACAAAACAGACCATCAATGAAATCTGGTAATCAAATAAAACTGTCTATCATTGAAATCTCGTAACAGAACAAACGTACTCGGTTACTAACGTAACCTCGATTCCCTTAGATACGGAACGAGTGCTGCGTCGTTTGTCTTATTAATATAAATAAGACAAGACACTACGGGGAAAACTCCTTTTTCTCAGATTCTGAAGCCTTTATACAATCACACAGTGATTACTGCACGTCGATTGGTTCAAAAAGTTAAAGAAATTGAACCAATGACGGCGAGACACGCGTGAGCCAATGGTGAGCGAGCCCGCTCGAGCCCGCCGAAATGGGCGGAGACTCGTGCTATAAAAGTGGCCAATTCACCTTGGCAAATTGATTGGTTTTGACTGAAGTGATGCAAGAGGTGTCTTTGCATGTAGCATGGCAAATTACGCAGTACTCGTTCCTTATCTAAGGGAACTGAGGTTATGTTAGTAACTGAGTACGTTCCCTTGTGATACTACATGAGTGCTGTGTCGTTTGTCTTATTAATATAAATAAGACAAGATGCTACGGGGATAATACAATCACGCCGTGCTATGTAAGATGACGACTAATACAGTGAGAAGTACTTAACCAAGGGCTCCATGACACTAAGTATAAGCCATTCATCAGGACCCCCTTACTAGGAATATATGGGGTAGACAGTGGTTACTCCCAGACTTAGTCGGGGATATAACAAAAACAAGTGAGTGCAACAGTCATGCAGAAAGGACCTGCGATTGAAGTGCAGGGACCTCTAGATTATAAAATCTAACAAATGTAGACTGTGAGGCCCAGCCAGCCGCCGCACAGATGTCATCAATGGAAATGCCAGATGACCTCGCCCATGAGGAGGCCATGTCTCTCGTGGAGTGTGCTCTGACTCCCAAGGGACATTGAAGGCCCAAAGAAGAGTATGCACGAGCTATGGCATCTACTATCCATCTAGATAGTCTAGGACTTGTGACCGGCCACCAAAGCAAACAAAGAGCTGCGCCGCCTGTTGAAAAGAGGCGGGGCGATCCATGTACGTCCTCACGGCTCTGACAGGGCAGAGAAGGTTCAACTCCTGTTCATCCTGAAAAGGAGAAAGGGCGGAGAGAACTACCATCTGCGCCCTAAAGGGGGTAGACAGGATTTTTGGAACGTATCCATGTCTAGGTTTCAGGACGACCTTAGAGTCGTTAGGCCCAAACTCAAGACACAAGGCTCACAGAGAGATTATCCCCAGGAGCGATACATGTTGGCTGGGGGATAATGAGCTCTTTGCAAAATTGACCCTAAGACCCAAGCACTCTAAGTGGTTGAGAATAACGGATCTGTGGAATATTAGTTCTGTCTCCGACTGGGCCAGAACGAGGTAGAGGTAGTTTAGAATGCGCACTCCCATCTGTCTCAGAGGGGAGAGAGCTGCATCCATGCACTTCGTGAAAGTGGGAGGGGCCAGGGATAGGCCGAACGGCAGTAACGTATATTGATATGCCGCTCCCTCGAAGGCCTGTGATGGGGGGCTATCTGGATGTGAAAATAAGCATCTTTCAGATCCAGGGTAAAGAACCAGTCCCCCAAGCGTATTTGTGGGAAGATCTGCTTCAGAGTGATCATTCTGAATGAGCGCTTTATTAGGGCCCTGTTCAGATGTCTGAGATTGAGGATGGGTCTTAGACCGCCAGCCTTTTTGGGGATGAGGAAGTACCTGCTGTAAGCCTGACACGCTCAGCGCTTTGGGAACTATTTCTATAGCTCCTTTCGCCACTATGATGTTTACCTCGGAACGCAGGACATGAGCATCCTTGCTTTCCACAGAGGTTTCGACCACGCCGTTGAATAACGGGGGTTTTCAAGTGAATTGGAGTACATAACCTCGTTTTATTATGTTCAGAACCCAGGCTGACACTCTGGGGATGGCCTGCCAGGCCTCGGCCCGTGTGGAGAGGGGCTGAATTAATACAGGCACTAAGTCGCAGTGAGGGACTGGTGTGCATGTGTGTGGTGGAAGAGGAAATTTGCTCTCTTTCGGAGTATGTTTGATTTTTATTTCCGGTATAACAGCTGCTCCCAAGCAGGGCATGAGAACATGTGACGCTCCAACACTACCAAGCTGGCCATCGAGCGACCAATGGCCTGCGCCATCATTTTTGTGGCGCGCGGAGCCAGATCCGTGGTGCTGCGCAGTTCCCTAAATGTGCTGTGTCCAGCCTCATCCAAATCCTTAAGCAGCTTTGCTTGATACACTTGGAGAATCGCCATAGAGTGTAAAGCAGATGCTGCCTGGCCAGCATAGGTGTAAGCACATCCAGCAATGGCCGAGGTGGTGCGGCAAGGTTTGGATGGGTGAGCAGCTTGGTTTTCCAGCCAGTGGTGGCAGGCGGGCACAGATGTGTGGCCACAGCTTCGTCCAGTGGAGGCAGCTTATCATAACCCTTCTGCCCGGCGCCGTCAACAGAGGTGAGTAAGGCACGCACCATTATTTTGTCAGCACATCGTGCACTTCAGGAAAAAAGGGCGCAGATCGCTGAGATGGAGCTTAATGTTGTCCGGGCAGGAATCACTCGTCTAAGCGGGTGCGCGTGGGGGCGGGGTCATGCAGCGAGCCCGACCACTCCTCAGCCTCCGACGCTGCTAGAGACATGCTGTCGTCCTGCGGCTCGTCATCAGATCCTCCGAACGAGACCAAGTCACTCGCGGCCGCAGAGGGACGCTGGTCCGGATGGGAGAAATGGACGGGTGGAACCTCTTCCTGTGGGGAGAGCGAGTCACACGGGGGCTGAGCCGACGTGATATCGTCCTCATCCAAGCGCTGAGATCCTCTGCCCCGCTGTTTTTTCCTCGCAGGTTCCCGGGAAGCCTGTGTAAAGGCTTCAGAATTGGAGAAAAAGGAGTTTTCCCCGTAGCGTCTTGTCTTATTTATATTAATAAGACAAACGACACAGTACTCGTGTAGTATAACAAGGGAACCTAACTTTCATTAAAATATCATAACAGAACAAACCTAACTTTCATTAAAATCTCGTAACAGAATAAAACCGACCGTCATTGAAATGTTGGAACAGCTCAAAGTAATTGAACAAAACTGACTGACACTGAAAACTGACTTTCATTGAAATCTCGACTTTAATTGAAATATCATAAAAGAACAAAAACAACCGTCATTGAGATCTTGTAACAGAACAAAATCGACATCATTGAAATCTTGTAACCGAACAAATAGGAACACCTGTTCAATTTCTCATTAATGCAATTATCTAATCAACCAATCACATGGCAGTTGCTTCAATGCATTTAGGGGTGTGGTCCTGGTCAAGACAATCTCCTGAACTCCAAACTGAATGTCAGAATGGGAAAGAAAGGTGATTTAAGCAATTTTGAGCGTGGCATGGTTGTTGGTGCCAGACGGGCCGGTCTAAGTATTTCACAATCTGCTCAGTTACTGGGATTTTCACGCACAACCATTTCTAGAGTTTACAAAGAATGGTGTGAAAAGGGAAAAACATCTAGTATGCGGCAGTCCTGTGGGCGAAAATGCCTTGTTGATGCTAGAGGTCAGAGGAGAATGGGCCGACTGATTCAAGCTGATAGAAGAGCAACTTTGACTGAAATAACCACTCGTTACAACCGAGGTATGCAGCAAAGCATTTGTGAAGCCACAACACGCACAACCTTGAGGTGGATGGGCTACAACAGCAGAAGACCCCACCGGGTACCACTCATCTCCACTACAAATAGGAAAAAGAGGCTACAATTTGCACGAGCTCACCAAAATTGGACAGTTGAAGACTGGAAAAATGTTGCCTGGTCTGATGAGTCTCGATTTCTGTTGAGACATTCAGATGGTAGAGTCAGAATTTGGCGTAAACAGAATGAGAACATGGATCCATCATGCCTTGTTACCACTGTGCAGGCTGGTGGTGGTGGTGTAATCTTGTGGGGGATGTTTTCTTGGCACACTTTAGGCCCCTTAGTGCCAATTGGGCATTGTTTAAATGCCACGGCCTACCTGAGCATTGTTTCTGACCATGTCCATCCCTTTATGACCACCATGTACCCATCCTCTGATGGCTACTTCCAGCAGGATAATGCACCATGTCACAAAGCTCGAATCATTTCAAATTGGTTTCTTGAACATGACAATGAGTTCACTGTACTAAAATAGCCCCCACAGTCACCAGATCTCAACCCAATAGAGCATCTTTGGGATGTGGTGGAACGGGAGCTTCGTGCCCTGAATGTGCATCCCACAAATCTCCATCAACTGCAAGATGCTATCCTATCAATATGGGCCAACATTTCTAAAGAATGCTTTCAGCACCTTGTTGAATCAATGCCACGTAGAATTAAGGCAGTTCTGAAGGCGAAAGGGGGTCAAACACAGTATTATTATGGTGTTCCTAATAATTCTTTAGGTGAGTGTATATATGAATGATAAATACATTAAATGATTTAACAGTATATTGAAAATATACAGAATAAATATATTACAATATATTTAATAATACATGATGAATTTCTGTTTTTCATATATTGAAAAATATGTGACTATATAGGACTATATATGTGACTATATAGGCTATAGTTAACAATAACACAAGTCAAACACACCGGCATGTTTTTAAGTATTTAGCAAAGAGACTATTACTGTACTGAAAAGTGCACAGCCATTACGTTTTAATAAAAGTAACATGTAGTTTTATTGGTGTTTTGGCAATCTCCCCCTATATTAATATTGAGCAAAAACACATGAAATAACATTTTCATTTTAACATTTACCCTCCTTTAACAGTCAGAAGCAAAGCATGATGGGAAGTAAAAATTTGTTGTAACTCATTCTGCAAAAGTGCATTATACATTGCATTATATTTTGCATAGTATATTCCCAAATATTTTTGTTTCGTAAAGGTATTCTACCTACACAACCTATTTGTTAACAGTAATATCTGCAACATTAAAAAAATAATTAAACACCCAAAAATATTAGTTATGTCAATGCAAATTGCGCATACATCAACACGCCCAGGCGGAAATCAGTCACGGGGTTCAGTTCCAGTGGGACCGCTAAGTGTCGAGATTTTTGTTTGTCATGTCCTTCTCAATGCAAATGTTAACTTATTTAATGGTAAGATTTACCAAAAGATTTGTAATTTGCTTGCTTCTGTTATCTTGTCGGCGCCACAGCCTAGCTGACATGTTTGAGTGGTAACGTTAGGTTAGCTAGCTGCCTAATAAAGCGCACTTGCGAAATTTAAACAATTACAATTATTTAACGTGAAAAATCAGGATATAGTACATTATTCAATAGACAGTACTGTATAAGAATAGATTGTTATACTGGAATACATTATGTTGAAAAGTGTTTCTGATATTCATGTATGTAAATGGAGTGGTCAAGACATTAGAAACACCTCTTAATATAATGCAGTCCAGTTCTGCACTACTGCAAACTACAACCTCAATAATAAATGTAGTTATATGTAGTTAAAATAATACCTCTCTGATGAAAGTGTACATACATTAATTTCATAATATTTCACCTAGCTTTAACTGTTGCTCTCCTCTTTTAAGTTGTAGATGATTTTGCATCATCATGCTGATGTAATTATGCATCATGCAATAGCAGTGCTTTTATTATTATTATTAGGGGCCAAGCACCGAAGGTGTGTAGGCACCTATTGAAATCGCTGGCGTTCCTATTATTATTAGGGGCCAAGCACCGAAGGTGCGAAGGTACCTATTGAAACCGTTGCCGTTCTTATTATTATTCTTCTTCCTTCTTCCGCCATGGGAGTCTATGGCAGCCTATAGAACCGTATGGTAAAAAGTTGTGAAATTTGGCACACTGTCAGAGGACTGGCCCAACATTAACCACACCTATTTTTGAGTCTCTAACTCCATCCCTCTAGCGCCACAACCTGTCCAAAGTTTTACTCATATTTATGCTAATAACTTTTGAACCGTAAGGAAACAAAATTCTTTTTTATCTGATTTCCTTGGCCGAAGAAAATTCGATTGCACCCTATGACGTCATTTTCCGTCATGAATATTTTCCCGTTATTTTGAATTATCTCAAAAACCTACTTTTTCAAACTCCTCCTAGGCCGTTACTCCGATTTTCACGAAAATTAAAACAGAACATTATCAGACCATGCCGACAAAAAGTTATGGAATTCAAGTTGATTCGTCAAATCGTTTTTGATAAACACGCAAACAAATTTTACGTACTGGTTGCGAAAATACACTTAAGGCTATATCGCCGCAACGCTTTATCGTATTCAAACCAAACTTAGTACATGTCATCACAAGCATGACCTGAAGCAACATGCAGCGTTTCAGCGCAGCGCCACCTACTGGTCCGGAGATACGAAAAATTGCTATTTTTGCTTATAACTTCTGAACCGTTTGTCCAAAAATCATAAACGTGGTCTCGTTAGACTCGTCATGACGAGTTGACTGATATCCAATTTTACCATATCGGCCATTTTGGCTGTCGGCCATTTTGAATTATGTGCTAAAATGCTGTATTTTATGAACACATGAACGGATTGTTACGAAACTCGGTATGGGTCATCACCACGATGCCCTAAAGGAGCCTGAGAAGTTTCGAAACAGCGCCACCTAGTGGAGAATTTTTTTTTACAAATGCTTATAACTTTGGGTGTGGTCAACTTATTTTCACAGGAGTAACTTTTTTTATCTCCTGAATCCTTGCCGAGTCCAACGATACCAAACATGCCAGGTTTTGCCGTATGTTTTGTGCAGCGTTATGATTTAGCGCTTAAAAAACATTTGCAAATATCTTCGAAACCGTTATTCCGATCGAGACGAAACCAGTGTAGGAAACATGGAATACTAGTTGATTATCATTAAGTTACAATCCAAATGTCAAAATTTTGATAGGAAGTGGCAAAAAAATCAAAACAAATTTGCCCATGGGTCATTTTTTATGTTGTTATCGATATAAATGTCTATAACTCCTAAAAAAAATGCAATATTGTCACCAAACTCGACACACATATGTATGGGCTCATTCTGAGGACACTTAAAAAAATTTTGGGATTGTGCCTCTTGGTGGCGCTATAATAGAACAAAGCATGAAATTCCCATTGACTACAAGCAGTATTATGATATAAAACGCTAATGCTATATTTTACCAATGCATTGGTGTATCATTACAAAACTTGGTATGTGTCATCAGCACCATGCCTTTAAGGTACTCAAAAGGTTTCGAGACAGCGCCACCATGTGGTCCATACTTATAATGATAAGGCCTCTTGAGGCTATATCTCTGCAATACCATATTGCCACCCTACTTTGACATATTGACACCAAACTTTGCATGTGTCATTTTTCCCTTGTTCTGACCCCACCACATCAATTTCTTAACTGTGCCACCTATTGGTTGAAAGTGATAAACCATTAAATCATTATTATTGACTGTATTTATAATTGTACAGCTATTTTGCTAAAATCACCTTAATAGGTCTTTAATGGCTCATTGTTACAGTTGGTCTGACACTCCCAGCCATGCTGGCATGTCTTATCTTCTTCTTTGCGCTTGGCCTCGATAATGGCTGCTTGCAGCTATATTTATTCTTCTTCTGCTCTGGGAGTCTATGGCAGCCCATAGAACCACTTGAAAAAGTTATGAAATTTGGCACACTGATAGAGGACAGTCCACACATTCACCATAGGGAATTTGGAGTCTCTATCTCAATCCCTCTAGCACCACCACCTGTCCAAAGTTTCACTCATATTTATGCTAATAACTTTTGAACCGATAACTTTTCATGCCGAGAACATATAAACCACTTTTAACATATTTGGCCAAACTTCCTGTCCACCATCTTGTTATTTGTTAAAAACCTACTTTTTTTAACTCATCCTAAACCGTTTGTCCGATTTTCACCAAAATCTAATCGTATCATCTTCAGACCGTGCCGACAAAAAGTTATGGATTTCACATTGATAGACGAAACAGTTTTTTTATACCGCAGCGACGAAGTTGAAGCATGATGCCAAAATGACTCTTGAGGCTGTATCTCTGCAATGCTTTGACATATTGACATCAAACTTTGAATGTGTCATTGTTTCCTTACTCTGACCACACCACATCAATTTTGTAACTGTGCCACCTAAACCAAAAGTGATAAACCATTAAATCATATTATTAGTGACTCTATATATGATATTTCAGCCATTTTGCCTAAAATCATCTTAAACTGTATAATTGTTTATTGTTGCAGTTGGTCTGACACTCTCAGCCATGTTGGCATGTCTTGTCATCTTATTTGCGCTCGACTCCGGTATTGCTGCTTGCAGCTATATTTATTATTATTATTATTATTATTATTAATATTATTATCAAGATGCAGCTTACATTGATTTAAGCCTAAATGTAATTTATTTATGTCTTGACTAAATCTTGATATGGTATCACAATTGAAATAATAATCTTATATAATAATCTAATGATTAAAAATAAATAAATAAATAAAACATTTCTGACTTTCTTTTTCTTCCACAGAAAGATCTATATGAAAACATTCGAAGACCACGCAAGACGAATTGTACTAGAAGTTCAGCCAGACTGTTCCATCCCATGAAGACTGGTTCAGTTTTTTAAAGGGAATTTTGAAGAAGTTTATGTAATGTGGTAAGACTTTAATATTAACAAGCGAGACCTTATTGTAATGTATTAACTAACAGTGAGCAAACCCATAAGACATTCGTTCATCTTCAGCACACAAATGAAGATCTTTTTGATGAAATCTGAGAGATTTCTGTCCCTCCATTGACAGTCTAGGCAACTACCACTTTGACACTTCAAAAAGTTCAAAAAGAGATCATAAAACGAAACAATATGAATTGAGCAGTTTAGTCCAAATTTTCTGAAGAGACTCGATCACTTTATATGGTGAACAGAAATAAGACGGTAAGACTGTTTATGTTCCACTGTCACTGAATGAATTTCATGCATATAATCACACACCATTTACTTAAGTACTGAGTGACAATAATACTTTCGGAATATTTACAGACTTTGGTAAATATTTAGACTTTTTAAAGATCTTTGGTATTTTTAAACCTAGGTCCTATTTGTTAAATAAAACTGGCAGTGACAAAAAGGCTATTACACTGTCCCACACATAAATAATAATATAATACATAAAAATAAGAGCACCCTTCCTTTGGGGAAAAACAATAACTCTCCGAGTTCAACTGAATCCATTCTGAGTGAATGTTGCTGCAGTAAATTGCAGAAAGATTCGTAAAAACAAAGCAAAAAATGTATCTCTGAGAAACTTGCTTTAAAATGTTGAAAATGAAAACATTCAAACATTACTGAAATGTCCACTTTCTTGACAATTTCTCTGTAACATCACATGGATTAATGTTAATACCTTTGAAATAAGTCAGAACATGAAAACAAGGTGGGGTGACCCACAGAATGGCGATACATTTGATCTTCTCTTACTAAATAGTGTAAAAAATGAGAATTCTTCTTCTGGGACATGCAGACAAAAAAAGCTTTCACACCCTCTTAAACATCCATGCTCTTCCAACTCTTTCAGGGCTGGTCAAAAACTGAAATTACACTGTGTCCCGCTTGTAAGAAAAAAGAAAAAAAAAGAAAGAGCATCCTTCCCACTCTGTTCATGTTTGCTCTACAACATAAAATACAAATTAGTGTCTGCAAGATACATTTCCTCCCCAGAGAGCAATAGAGATCTGTTAGAACATGAAAACAAAAAAACTGTTGTGACCTACAGAAGGGCTTTACATTTCTTTTCCTCTCACTTCATAGTGGGCAAATGGCAAAAAAATGTGAACACTTTCTCAGGGCCAAATGCAGAAACATCCTCCTGAGCCATCCCTCTAACTGAGCAGCTTATTCTTCAGAGAGTGGACCCTGGGAGTGTACATCTCAGACCCGATTCCCATGAACCGGTCGTTGAATCACCTCAAAAGTATATTTCATGTCTTTTGGACAGTCAAGGTTCAGCATGTACAGCAGGCCCATCAGGTTCACAAAAGCATTGGGTACATCACCGAGATGACGCATGACAATCTTTTCCTCGATGACGATGGCAACATCGTTGTAGGAAACTGGAAGGGGCTCCTTCACATCTTCAACGACCAAAAGAATTCCAATCACCATTCCCTTGATGACATCCTCCCCAGGATCTGTTGGCTTCATGCAAAAACAAACAAAAAACAAAAAGGTGCCTGTGCTTTAGACATGTTTCGCCTCTGGCTTGCTCAGTTGGGGACACAAAATTTTCAAATAAATATCCAAATAAATGTAATTACTAAACTAAATTATATCAACTACATTACTTGAATATATATGATAATTGAAATGAGCTGATGACATCACCGTTTTCTCCAGAGCGGCTGTACAGCAGAATCAAATTCTGTTCATTATTTTCCTGTTTAACACTGTGAAGCTGCTTTGAAACAATCTGCATTGTAAAAAGCGCTATATAAATAAAGTTGACTTGACTTGACTTGACTTGCTATATAGTGTATCCACACAGAGGATGCCTGAAATGTGTAACCATGCCCATTGTGAACTAGTTTTTTGTATCATTGAACAACATTTTGCTGCTTACCTCACATCTCTTCATCAATTTAGAAGGATTTTCCTTCATGTACCATGGCAGTCCCTGCAAAGCTGCTGCTCTCTTCCTTTGATTTGATCAACCGGAATAACTGAAGAAGTTTATGCAGATGGCTGTCCAGACCCTCATAGAACTTATTGATGTCCATTGACATGAGCCTGGTGAATTCCTTGACGATCTATGTGGAGAAGTAACATTACAGTTTTAGTTCAAGTTAAAAGTCACCTAAATTTTCACATTTCAGCACTACAACTGACATGTTGTCAGACATGTGACGTACAGCGGAGACCTGTCTCAAGGTGCATATTTCATTAATATTAACTTCAACCTCAACGATCTGTGTCCTCAAACTGGCAGATTGGCTTGTGTGACAGGTTATTGAGTTTTATTAATGTTTACATCAGGCTGATATGTCAGTGCTTTGTTATGTTGTCATAACTCATACATGCTCAGTAACAAGGCTGTAAGTTTAACAAATCAGTATGTACTACTATGATTTAAGTAGTTAAATAAAAATATGTAATTCATATCAGTTTAAGCATTATTTAATATCATAATATATAGGAATGGCCTACAGGAAAGATCAAATTATGTTTAATGTGTCAAATATTGTGTTAGTCATAACATAGAGCAAGTTATTGCTTGCGTCTGTTGATTAAAAAAGATGAAATATTTCCATGTTTGTATATTCTGGGTCACATCATAAGTCATCAAATTACAGGTATAAGGTGAATTGTTGAGGGTGTTTTTACTGTTCAAATGAAAAAATGGGTCACATTTGACCCTCAACATTATTTAAGCGTTACATAAATGTGTTACATAAACCATTTTAAATTTTACTCCCAAATATTTCACTTTAGGAGCACATGTGCTCAATGGGAGGAATGTTAGCATAGAGCTCTGCAATATACACAATACAACATTACTACTTTGCTATGGCTAAGAAAAAATTTACACATTTTACCTGTCTTTCAGTAAAAAGGGCAGGCCATCTGACTCTCATTTCGGCCACAGGTGGCTCCTCTGCAACAATCTGCTGTCTTCTCAGTGCGTATGTGGCATTCATTGCATCATCGATGTAGGCCAGGTTTGGGGTTGTTTTTTTCATCTCCTGGACCATCTTTTCTCTATCTTCTTCAAGACTTCTGCTGTCTCTTCCCTGGGGGATATCTGGAAGAAAATTAGTTCCAGACCGTCTAGATTTCTTCACTTTGTTTCTCTTCACTCGTGTGTCCCCAGCACCTTGTTTCTCAGAATTAACCTCCAGTTCTCTGCAGCCCACACCTTTCAATTTCTGTCTGTAATTGCCCATCTTGAACTTTTATGCTGTGCTTCCATCCATACCATCCAGATGTGGAGCCAGGTTCTGTGAGGCAAGGGTGTTTTTCAACAAGTGCCTTGGCTACACATCTAAAATGTTCAAGTGTAGGGTAGGTCATGAATGAATATATTGTTTCAGCAAGTTTGACCAGAATCTCAGACTTCATGTCCCTTGAAATGAATAGAAGTGCTCCACTTTCTCTAAAAGCATCATTGCCCTGCCTGAGCCTCAGCTCAACATCATATGAGAAGGTGGGAATGGGAAAATGAGCTGGCCATTGCTGTGAACGCTGACCTGCAAAGCACTCTGTTTGGCTGCTCAATGAAGAGGATGTCGTCAGAGATGATGAATGAGCTAAAGAGGATGCTGCCGGAGATGATGGTACAGCAGAGCTAAAAGTGTCCAAACTTGAGTCTGAAGAGACAGAGCAGAAAAGGACTTGCAATGTTGCCTTGTCCTTTGGTAGATCGTCAACACACGTGAGGTTACAGAAGTCTTTGAAATCCTCATTTTCATATTGAATGTGAAATGAAGAGCGTAACTGCAGTTTGCTTTTCAACACCAGTTTCAAGCCGTCAACTGAATCTGGAACAGAGTCCAAGTAGAGCTTTCTAATGTCCTGTGCTGAAATGATCACACGCAACAGCATCTTCTTGCGACTGAGAAACTCTCAGGACTTCTCTGGCGATGAAGAAAAAAAGAATGTAAGAAAAGACAAAATGAACAATAAAGAAACATTAATAAACATGAACATTCATACACATTTTATTCTGTTTAAAACCTGTTTTTATGTTTATGGACATACTGCATATGTTTTTCAGAGGAAGGAGAGGAACACACCATTTAAAGTAAAATAACAGCTCAACTATACCTTAATGAAGCAAAAAACTTTTGATGTCACCATCAGTTTGCCTGCTTTTGTGTATGGATACAGGGGTTGATATCCATTTAGTTTGTGTAATTCCACAATCACCAGTTCAGAAGACTGTTTTTTCATCAACTCATAACTCCGCAGGTGCTCTATGTACCATGCATGATATGGTTCTATGAAGAAAGACACTTTGCTGGACACAACTACAATTTTAACCAGCTTCCCAAAGTCAGGCAGGCCACTGGTGTGCCCCACGGACAGAAACATACCCTCTGAATACTTTGTGCCATAAAGGCAGGCATGGGTTGCAAGAGACACAAGACTTATATTTCCATATTTCAGCTCTACAGCCCGCCTCATGGAGTGCTTGAGTGCATCAGGTGAACTGCAGTGTGTCCAACTTCCAGATCAGAAGTAAGCTGGTGTTTTGTTGATAGAGTGAGCAAGATGTTTCTGAAATTGTGAGAATCATGCACCACCCTTTTAAAAAAGCTGTGCTTAGCTTCAAATCTAATGGTCCAGAAATCAACCAGGGGACCAAATCTCCGAATCAGTTCGGGATAATGTTCCAAGAAGTGGTGCTTGGGCAGGAGGTGGAAATCAGGAAATACTACTAGAAGCTCTAATATTTCTTTCAAATCTAATAGAATCCCCCAAGTTTTGTCATCTTCTGGTATAATGTGACCGATCATCAGAGGCATAAGTCTCAATAGTGTCCAGTTTTCGTGGCAATTCCCACCAATAGATTTTTTTAATGCAAAAAACTTCGGAATTGGATGAGGTCTGTTGGTTTTATCTGTAAACTTGAAAGGGAAGGATTCAATGATGGAATTCAGCTCATCTATTGTAAAGTACTGTTTGGGTATCAGAGACTTTATGCATAGAATTAATTCCCGTGGCACTATTCCTTCAAAAAGGTCATGCATAAAATCTGGGGGGAAGCCCTGGATTGTGTGAAAATGAGGAAGTCTATCAAGAACACAGTCACTCTTTACTCCATTTACGGAAACTAACTGATGTCTGTTTAATTCCAGAAGGTCCTGTTTGTGAGCTTCAACTGTCCGGAGTGGAAATACTCTCTCCTTTACCTTGTGAATGTCAATATCTTGCCGACTAGCTAAAGAAAACCGGCAAAATTTGTCGACATTAAATCTCTCATGAGACCCAGCAAGTAAGTGGGCCCCCAAGTTGTCTGCAGACACATACAGCACAGTACCTCTAACAGTTGTTCCCAATTTCTGAACATACAATCCTTGCTGCTCAAGTACTTCAAGGTCTTTTATCAGTGGTTCAAGAATGGCTCCATACCCATATTTCTTCACATCATTGCTATGACACAGACATGCGAGGTAGATTGACTGTACAGATGATCTACACTCACCTAAAGGATTATTAGGAACACCTGTTCAATTTCTCATTAATGCAATTATCTAATCAACCAATCACATGGCAGTTGCTTCAATGCATTTAGGGGTGTGGTCCTGGTCAAGACAATCTCCTGAACTCCAAACTGAATGTCAGAATGGGAAAGAAAGGTGATTTAAGCAATTTTGAGCGTGGCATGGTTGTTGGTGCCAGACGGGCCGGTCTGAGTATTTCACAATCTGCTCAGTTACTGGGATTTTCACGCACAACCATTTCTAGAGTTTACAAAGAATGGTGTGAAAAGGGAAAAACATCCAGTATGCAGCAGTCCTGTGGGCGAAAATGCCTTGTTGATGCTAGAGGTCAGAGGAGAATGGGCCAACTGATTCTAGCTGATAGAAGAGCAACTTTGACTGAAATAACCACTCGTTACGCACAACCTTGAGGCGGATGGGCTACAACAGCAAAACACCTCACTGGGTACCACTCATCTCCACTACAAATAGGAAAAAGAGGCTACAATTTGCACGAGCTCACCAAAATTGGACAGTTGAAGACTGGAAAAATGTTGCCTGGTCTGATGAGTCTCGATTTCTGTTGAGACATTCAGATGGTAGAGTCAGAATTTGACATAAACAGAATGAGAACATGGATCCATCATGCCTTGTTACCACTGTGCAGGCTGGTGGTGGTGGTGTAATGGTGTGGGGGATGTTTTCTTGGCACACTTTAGGCCCCTTAGTGCCAATTGGGCATTGTTTAAATGCCACGGCCTACCTGAGCATTGTTTCTGACCATGTCCATCCCTTTATGACCACCATGTTCCCATCCTCTGATGGCTACTTCCAGCAGGATAATGCACCATGTCATAAAGCTCGAATCATTTCAAATTGGTTTCTTGAACATGGCAATGAGTTCACTGTACTAAAATGGCCCCCACAGTCACCAGATCTCAACCCAATAGAGCATCTTTGGGATGTGGTGGAACGGGAGCTTTGTGCCCTGGATGTGCATCCCACAAATCTCCATCAACTGCAAGATGCTATCCTATCAATATGGGCCAACATTTCTAAAGAATGCTTTCAGCACCTTGTTGAATCAATGCCACGTAGAATTAAGGCAGTTCTGAGGGCGAAAGGGGGTCAAACACAGTATTAGTATGGTGTTCCTAATAATCCTTTAGGTGAGTGTATATCGTATAGGTAAATTTGAAATCACCCAATAGACTACACAGACCTTGTGCTTTTTTTGTTGATGTTCCTAGTAGGTTGCAAACTTCGAAGTCGTCTATATACAGTCCTAGGGCAATGCTAAGATCTTCTGACGAGAGCAAAATATTGTCTTTGTAATATAGACAGTGTCTGTATGTTTTGTACTGAGACAAGTGTTCAACTGTTTCAATATGTCCTGTCTCCAAGACTTTATTTAACACATCATTACGATTTAACAGCTCTGTCAGGACTTTCAAAACCGGAATATAAATAAATTTCCGTCTTGAAGATGTATCTAAATCATATTCTATCAGCTCAATCACTTTAAAAATGTTCTTGTAAAAAGTTTCTCTTTTGTATTTAGAGCCAAAAAGCCTGTCTTTCGACAAGAAACGTAGGGGGTTTACTTTTCCTACTATCTCTGTAATAGCAGCAGTGACTGCACTGTTTACTGCACAATTATGCTTGATCAGTACACTTTCAATTATTTTTGGTGTGCACTCTTCTACAACTGAGCTAATACTACAAAGCTCATTTATTATTTCCTGAGTTGTTGTTTTAGACACATGCAAATTTGTTTGCATACGTAAGAGAGATGCAACTTTGTGTTGAAGTAAATCATGCAGGTCTTGATCCTCTATGAAATCATCTGGTAAGTCTAGATCGTCTGAATGTGTCTCAAAGTCTGTACTTTGAGAGTTTAAAGTGCCTTGAATAAAAGTTTGATACAGGTTTTCTCGAAAATTGTCAACGGTACAGAGGTGATGTTTCTTACTCTTACTTACTCTTACTCTTACTCGACTAAAAAAAACTATAGTCTTTAAAGGGACATTTAACAGTTTGTTTTCAATGTGTATTTTTCAATGTGTATTTTCAAATGTGCAAAATACTGTGTATCACTACAAATCTCTGATAAAGACACAGGGAAGAGGACAGTTCCTTGCCTGATGACAGTTCAGCTTATAATGGACAATTAGTGTGCGTTGGTTCGGCGATGAGAAATTGCACTTGCAGGACCACCTCATTGAGGGGCAGTTGCCCCAAACAGCACAGCCTACACTGAAGTGAAGTAACCCTGTACAGAAAAAAACAAAGAAAAAAAAAAACATACCGTTATCAGCAAAATTGGGTTGATTGCATAAGTATTTTTCATGTAGTATCGAATACTTTTTTTTTTTTTAAATGCAGGTCGACCCGATTTCAAACGGCATAGGGCTCCTTTCCCACTGTAATATTACATGTGTTTTTTTTTTTTTTTTACAAAATCACACTGTCTGTGGCCTCTGGAGAAGCCTGTGCTTGCATAAAGTTTAAGGTAAAAATAACTGCAATTAATTAGAAAATATTAGTATCTTACTACTATGCAATTAGATGAACTGTTCATTCATTACATCACTTTACTTCTGTCTTCATCCCTTATCCCTATCTTCCCTGCATCAGAGGGCTTCAGTCTTTTTGACACTGTGTCATGTGAATTCGGCCATCCATCATAAATAATCAGGCAACTTTCAGTGGCGCGAGCAGCTAAGCAACCTAAAAAACGAAAGCAATCCTGTCTATATTGGATGCGGCGAGAGGCCCAACATTAAACTGATCGCGCATTCCATTTCTGACGCATACATTTCAAGCACTATCTATAGGAGATTGATGCGGTGGACCCAGGAAGAGTCGGAGGAGGGTTTTTTTTTGTTGCTTTATTCAGTAATATTTCGAATTAATAGTAATAAAATAGTATCAGTCATAAAACGGGAATTGGCGGGTTGACCCGGGTATAATGTTCCCACATTTTACCATAATAATGAGGACAGGTCTCGCACCGTTTCACTCGTTATCAGTGCCGAATAATTGTTACAGTCGATTATGAGGCTCAACCCTACATTAAATACTTGCTGTGACACTCCTGCGGCGCTGGCGCTACCCAGCTAGTGCTACATTCTAACGTATTTCCAAAAAACTAACGAACATGAAATATTCATCACAAGTTATGTTGACGGATAATTTGAGACGCAGAGACATTAGATGACCAATGCACATTACCAACAGATGAACTAACTAAGCTAAAACAATTTTAAATGTACTTACTTGGACGTCTCGGCTCAGAGGAAAAAAGATGGCGGTCGGCTCTGATTTTTTTTTAGTTCAACACTGTGCGTGACGTCACTGCGGGCGCATGCGTGTTGGTTAAAATGGCCACCTTGACCTATTTTCTAAGTGAACTGAACGGATTATTATGAGTTTTTAATGAGTTTCCGCGCTTTTTTCAAGTTGAAGTTGTTGTAACTCTTCTTACTTTGTTGTAATGGGCAATGAGTTCTCTCAGCTTGACAACAATAGTCCCGCTAACTAAAAGCCCAAATCCCTTTTAACAGTGTATAATCAATGAGTCTCAGGAGATCAGCAAAAAAGGCTATAAGGTTATGTAGCACTATATGATGATAACTGTATAAACAACAATAACAAGCCAACATCATCTGTCATCAACTTGCCATCATCAGTTTTCTCTCACTGTTCTCACCGTAACAAACAGTTACAGCAGCCAGAGAAAAAATAATGCTAACAAGTCAAGGGTCAAGAGCCCAACTAAAGCAAATACTGATCACCATAATGGTGACTTCAAATGAAACTATTATTTTCAATAAAACATCAACATCTAAACCTCTGTTAATTCTCAATAAGAGCTTCTGTAGACATATAACAGACATAAAGTCAATCAGGTTAGTAATGTGTGAAGCTGGTAATGCTGTTTGTGGAGTTATTTAATCCTCCTCTGCTGAGATCTTAAGAGATTTAATGTCTTCTTTTATCTTCAGTTGATTTAATCTAAGGCTGTGGCTGAAGTCAGTTGTAGTTCTTGTTGTTTCTCTGTCATTAACTCCAACACATTCAGTGTTACATTTAACAGCCTGTAGTGTGCACACTGAGCAGTGTTCATTTAATATGGGCTAACCCATGTGGGGCCTACATGGCTGTGCTGGCTGGGAAACGGTGACAGCTAAGGGGTTAAGAATTAAACGTACACATTGACTTGGAAGTATGCAGATGTCTTTTTTTGGGTGCTGTTGCCTTGGCGATTCATAATTTCGGAGCTCCATTTATCATGGCTTTTCATAGTCATGGTGCATGCGCTTAACTCTAAGTCAATCTACTCAGAGTTGATTGAACTAACTCAATTCAGCTGTTCTGAAACCCAAAACTCAAAGTTTTAACTCAGAGTTGGTTGAACCTCCTTATTGAAACAGGCCCCTGGAAACTTACCTGTGCAATCCTGTGTCAAACTGTCCAGTCTTCTGTCTTTCTTCTGTCTTCCTCAGTCTTCTGTGGTCATCCCGTCTTCCGGTCCGGTTCTCCATTCACCTCTCTTTACTGTCTGCAACAGAGAAGAACAGTCACTTCTCTGTCTGTATCATCATATTGATCTGCAATCCAGTTACTCACCTGCTATTGTCCCTTGTGTCTTTCAATAAACTCTGTTTGGATTTTACCTGTTTGCATTCTTCTGTTCTGTGACACTTCCTGAATTCCTGTTTTGTGAAGAAAATACCTACCTGAAATAATTACCTGTTGTCATCACTGTGACTGCTGCATTGCCTATCCTCTGTTCTTAGTGATTGCCAAAGACTGTGTATTGAGTTTGTTCACTTTTATCCCCGCCTTGTTTTGCTCACTTTATTCTCCTCTTTTCTAATAAACTCCCACTCCTGGGTTACTCTCCATTTCCTGTTGTGGTGAATTGTTCAATTAATGACTGTTTACTATTGTATTTTTATAGCTGCATTACAGCAGAATTGAATTCTGTTTGCATCATTGAATCATTGTTTTCCTATTTATCTCTGTAAAGCTGCTTTGAAACGATCTGTATTGTTTAACAAGCTAAATAAATATAAGTAACTTGACTTGACATTTTCTAGCATGATGGAGCACCATGTCACAATGCAAGAGTGATAATGAAAAGGCTCAGAGCTCTTTACATTGAAATTTTGGATCTGTGGAAGGCAGCTCCTCGGTTCTAAATCCCATAGAGAACCTGTGGTCAGTCCTCAAAGACGAATGGACAAGCAGAAGTCCACAAATTGTGATTGACTCGGAGCACTGTAAATATTGATTCTTTGCATATTGAATGTTTTGCATATTGAATGTTTTTGCTGATAAAAGCCTTTAAAACTTGTGCAATGCTTATCATTTTCCAGTATACCATAGAAACATGAAAAAAATCTACAATTTTGCGAATATTTTTGGCCATGGCTGTATGTGTGTGTTCTCACTCCGAGACAGCTGTGCATTTAGAGCAAACGCTGAGGAGCCAAGACCATATCACTCTAATCATGACTTCACATTACAAAATGGATTTTGTCAGAGCATGCCAAGTTCAGTAAGAGCTGCCTGAGCAAGACGCTGCACAGCTGTGCTCATGCATATGCTCACTCTTCTAAAGTGGAGAGCCGATGGAAGATGGGATATGAATTAAACTGGAAGATGTGTGTGGAAGTGAGAAATGAATAAATAAGAGAAATTTTCTATCTTGGCCCTTTTGCCGTGGACATAGCTCAGCCTCTCTCTGCTCATGTTTGTAAGAGTAATATCCCAGGATCTGCCTTTGGTTTCTTTTTTTAGTTCAAACTGACAGTAGTGGTACTGACACAAGCCCCGTCGGCAATCTGATACACACCCCACCCATCCAGATATCTTCAATCTGGCCAAAGAATGCCAGGAATGTCTCTGGATCTGCAATGCAGTCCTGCCCACTCTGAGGCAATGGTGGAAGGGAGGCAGGTGGGGGTGTTGTGACAGCTCTAACACTAACCAGAACCCACGTCCCCAACCAAGTATGGCACGGGCCACACTTGCAGCCTAGTGCTGCAATTTATTTATGTAGCTCCTTCTGTTTTTCAGCGGACCACTGAATGTGGGCATGATGGGGTCTTTGTCCCCTTTTCCTCCATGTCTTAGCTGTAGTCTTTCCTAATTTTATTCAAATTTAATCAAATATCTGAAGTTTATATAAAGCTTGTAAGTGTTTCCTGTTAATATTACAACATACACAACATTGGTTACAATGTTGTAATATAACATTAATATGACAACATATTATTGGTTTAATATTGCCTATCACGTTAAAATTGACATTGCTACCTTTTAATCTAAATCACTATCACAACGTGTTAGCATTTCTCAACGCGTTAGCATTTCACTAGCCTGTTAACCTGCCATACGTGCATCCGGGTTTCCTGTTTTGTCTCTCGTGCTTTTACTAGTCCATCAAACAACTGTGGTGAGTTGGATTAGTCAACAAACACAACTGAATTAATTGGATTAGCAAGTAGACTCCATCAAACAACTGTGGTAAATTGGATTAATCAACAAATATGGTAAGCCATGTCTTCTTCTCCTTTTATTGTCACCTGCACTACATGTTTCATGTTTAGTATATCTGTCTCCGAACAGGGCTTCAAATGTGATAAATGTAAGGAGATAGTCAGGCTGACGGAGAAGATTTCAGAATTAGAGACACGCATCCAGACTTCATCCATTTCTGCTTTGGATGCGACTAGCTTAGTGAAATCTGTACATTGTTCGGTTCCGGCTGTAGAGCCCGTGCAGCAGGGCAACTGGGTGACGGTGAGACGGCATAGTCGCGGATCAAAAAACCACTCTTCCGTTCCGATTAGAACATCAAACAGGTTCTCCCCACTCAGTGATGCACCCACTGAGAATCCTGTTGAAAGTGCCCTAGTTATTGGTGATTCTATTATACGGAACGTGAAAATAGAGACACCAGCCACCATAGTCACATGTTTACAGAGCGCCAGAGCGTCTGACATCAAAGCAATTTAAAAGTGCTGGCTAACGCTAATCGTAAATTCTCTAAGATTATTATTCACGTCGGCACTAATGATGTTAGACTTCGCCAGTCGGAGATCACCAAAATTAACATTAAAGAGGTGTGTGAACTCGCAAGAACGATGGCTGACAGCGTTTTTTGCTCTGGTCCCCTCCCCGTTAAAAGGAGTGATGAGATACTTAGCAGCCTATCATCACTCAATGGCTGGTTGTCTAAGTGGTGTCCGCAAAATAACATAGGGTTCATAGACAATTGGAAAAGCTTTTGGGGCAGACCTGACCTGTTGAAAAGAGATGGTATCCATCCCTCCTGGGGTGGTAGTCTTAAAGCTAAATCTTGACTAACTAAGGCCCAGGTCAGGAAGCAGACGGACTGGCTTACCCGACCATCTGCTAGCTGTCTCGCGTCACAGAAGTCAGATAAATCCCAGCACATAGAGACTCTTTCACCTAGATATTATCACATAGAGACTTTGTCTGTTCCACGAATTAGTAAATACAAAAAACCACCAAAACTATTCAACGGTAAAAATGTAATTGATGTCCAACAAATAAACAACAGATATAATACAGATGAACAAATGATAAAGCTCGGGCTGCTGAATATTCGATCCCTTTCCTAAAAAAAGGCTTATTGTTAATGATATGATTACAGATAATAATCTAGATGTGCTGTGTTTGACAGAAACCTGGCTAAAACCTGACGACTACATTACTTTAAATGAGTCCACCCCACAAGATTATTGTTATAAACACGAGCCGCATCTGAAAGGTAAAGGGGGAGGTGTTGCTGTAATTTATAATAATATCTCCAGTATTACTTAGAAGTCTAGTTTCAAATATAATTCTTTTGAAATTTTGGTGCTTTACGTAACGTTAGGTAGTGAAATTGATAAATCCTGTTTAACATTTGTGTTGGCTACTGTATACAGGCCACCAGGGCACAATACACACTTTACCAGAGAATTTGCTGATTTTCTATCAGAGTTAGTACTGGCTACAGATAAAGTCCTAATTGTTGGTGATTTTAATATCCATGTAGACAATGAAAAAGACGCATTGGGATTGGCATTTAGAGACATTCTAAACTCTATTGGAGTTAGGCAACACGTATCAGGACCCACTCATCGCCGTAATCATACTTTAGACCTAATATTGTCACATGGAATAAATGTTGATACCATTGAAATTCTGCAGCAGAACGATGACATCTCAGATCATTACCTAGTAGCATGTATACTTAATTTAGCAAAGGCTGCAAAGCCGCCCCCTCGCTTCAAGTATGGCAGGACTATCACTGCTGCGACTAAAGATTTCTTTGTAAATAAACTTCCTCATCAGTTTCATCTCCTCAGCATCCCAGATAGCCCAGAGGAACTCGATGTTGCAACAGAAACTATTGACTCTCTCTTTTCCAGCACCTCAGACACAGTTGCTCCTCTGCGCTTAAAGAAGATTCAAGAAAATAGTCCAACGGCATGGTACAACGAGCACACCCGGGCCCTTAAAACAGCAGCCAGAAAAATGGAGCGCAGCTGGAAGAAAAAAAAACTGGAAGTTTTTCGCATTTCGTGGAAAGAGAGCATGATTTCATACAGAAAGGCCGTAAAAACTGCTAGATCTGCTTATTTCTCGACTCTCTTAGAAGAAAACAAACACAACCCTAGGTATTTATTCTATACAGTGGCTAAATTAACCACAAATAAAGCTTCAACTTCTGATGTCTGCCAACAGCACAGCAGTAATGACTTTATGAACTTTTTTACTTGTAAGATTGATAATATTAGGAAAAAAATTATAACCATGCAGCCGTCTACTACTGTATCACATCAGTCAGTGGATTGTAGTGTCACTGAGGAAAAATTACATTCATTCACTGTTATAGGAGAAGAAGAATTGGTTAAATTATCTAAATCAACAACATGTATGCTCGACCCTATACAGACTAAACTACTAAAAGAGATGCTTCCAGAGATCATAGATCCTCTTCTTAATATCATTAATTCACCCTTGACATTAGGATATGTACCGAAAACTTTTAAGCTGGCTATTATTAAACCACTTATTAAAAAAACGCAACTTCATCCTACAGAATTAGTCAATTACAGGCCAATCTCAAATCTACCCTTTCTGTCAAAAATACTAGAAAAGGCACTGTCCTCACAATTATGCTCCTTTTTAGAAAGAAATGGTATCTGTGAGGAATTCCAGTCAGGATTTAGACCGTATCATAGTACTGAGACTGCTCTCATTAGAGTTACAAATGATTTACTCTTATCATCCGATCGTGGTTGTATCTCTCTGTTAGTGTTACTCGATCTTAGCGCTGCATTCAATACTATTGACTACAACATTCTTTTGAATAGACTCGAAAATTATGTTGGCATTAGTGGAATTGCATTGGCATGGTTTAAATCATACTTATCTGACCACTATCAGTTTGTAGCAGTAAATGAAGAGATGTCACACCGATCACAAGTTCAGTATGGAGTACCGCAAGTCTCAGTGCTAGGACCGTTGCTTTTCACCCTGTACATGCTACCACTGGGAGATATCATTAGGAAGCATGGCGTTAGTTTTCATTGTTTTACTCTGCTCTATATTTCTTCACGCCCTGACAAAACTTACCAATTCACAAGATTAACAGAATGCATAGCTGATATAAAAAATGTGATGACTATTAATTTCCTGCAACTTAATTCAGAAAAAACTGAATTTTTAATTATTGGACAAAAAAATCCACATGTAGTAACCTAGAATACTGTCTAACACTTGATGGCTGCTCTGTCAAGTCCTCGTCGTCAGTTAGGAACCTGGGTGTGCACTTTGATACCAATCTCTCATTTGAAAGCCATGTTTCTAGCATCTATAAAACTGCATTCTACCATCTTAAAAATATATCTAAATTACGGCATATGCTTTCAATGCAAAATGCTGAACAGTTAGTTCATGCGTTCATGACCTCAAGGCTAGATTATTGTAATGCTCTACTGGGTGGTTGCCCTGCTCGCTTAATAAATAAACTGCAGCTGGTCCAAAACGGAGCAGCTCGAGTTCTTACTAGAACCAGGAAGTATGACCATATTAGCCCGATTCTGTCAACACTGCACTGGCTCCCTATTAAACATTGCATACATTTTAAAATCTTGCTAATTACTTACAAATCACTATATGGTTTAGCTCCCCAGTACTTGAGCGAGCTCTTAACGCATTATACTCCATCACGTCTATTGCGGTCTCAAAACTATGGCCAGTTGATAATACCTAGAATATCAAAATCAACTGCAGACGGTCGATCCTTTTCCTTTTTAGCACCTAAACTCTGGAACAGCCTTCCTAGCATTGTTCAGGAACAGACACCCTCTATCAGTTTAAATCTAGACTAAAAACACATCTCTTTACTATGGCATACACATAAAACATTTTTAATTTATATTTTATTCAAATTGTTAGGCTGCATTAACTAGGTCAGCCGGAACCGGGAACACTTCCCATAACACCTAATGTACTCGTTACATCATAAGAAGAATGGCATCTACGCTAATGTTAGTCTCTCTGTTTATCCCGAGGTTTACTGCAGTCAGCCAGATCCGGGCCGTATTCAGATCAGATGGTGGACCAGCGCCCAGACATTACCAACGCATCCCTGAAGTGTCTGCAGAGACCGTGTCAATTAGTCTACCCTCTGAAATTGCTCATCGACATGGCATCCTCAATGGATCCATCTCCGGCGTGATGACTCCGATATTTGAAATATTCCTATTTAATAATTGTTTAATCGACACGCCATCCTCAATAAACCCGTCTCCGGCGTGATGCCTCCGATCTTTCGAATATTCCGATCTAATATTACTTCTGACCTATAAGGCTGCCAAAATAATAATCATACACTGTTTGTTAATTGGCCAGAGGAGAACTGGCACCCCGACTGAGCCTGGTTTCTCCCAAGGTTTATTTTTCTCCATTAGACCACCTGATGGAGTTTTGGTTCCTTGCCACTGGCTTGCTCAGTTGGGGACACCAAATTTCCTAATAAATATCCAAATAAATTTAATTACTAAACTAAATTAACTATATCAACTACATTACTTGAATATATATGATAATTGAAATGAGCTAGATGACATCACCGTTTTCTCCAGAGCGGCTGTACAGCCAAATCAAATTCTGTTGCATTATTTTCCTGTTTAACACTGTGAAGCTGCTTTGAAACAATCTGCATTGTAAAAAGCGCTGTATAAATAAAGTTGACTTGACTTGACTTGACTTGATACAAGATTATTAAGAAGAATACTTCACTCAAAGTGTGTGAGAATGAACAGAAAGGGGAGGAAATGAGACGGAAATAATTGCACACTTCTTCCTTTATTATTGTTCATATTATTGTTTCTTTTCATTGTTACAGTAATTAACAGTATTTTCGTCATTGTATCATATGCACCAATTAGCAATAGCTTATTAATATTTCTCATTTGACACCTAGAGAGAAGGCAACACGCTGTATTTTAGCCGTAAATGGCTTATGTGTGTCCCTACATTCTGAGGTTACTTTTGAATATATACAGTGCATCTGGAAAGTATTCACAGCACTTCACTTTTTCCACATTTTGTTATGTTACAGCCTTATTCCAAAGCTGATTAAATTCATATTTTTTTAAAGGATTGTATCGAGGCACAGATCTGGGAAAGGGTACAGAAAAATTTCTACAGCATTGAAGGTCCCAATGAACACAGTGGCCTCCATCATCCGTAAATGGTTAATGAAGTTTGGAAAAACCAGGACTCTTCCTAGAGCTGGCCACCTGGCCAAACTGAGTGATCGAGGGAGAAGGGCCTCAGTCAGGGAGGTGACCAAGAACCCGATGATCACTCTGACAGAGCTCCAGCTTTTCTCGGTGGAGAGAGGAGAACCTTCCAGAAGAACAACCATCTCTGCAGCACTCCACCAATCACGCCTGTATGGTAGAGTGGCCAGACGGAAGCCACTCCTCAGTAAAAGGCACATTACAATCCGCCTGGAGTTTGCCAAAAGGCACCTGAAGGACTCTCAGACCGCGAGAAACAAAATTCTCTGGTCTGATGAAACAAAGATTGAACTCTTTGGCCTGAATGGCAAGCGGCATATCTGGAGGAAACCAGGCACCGCTCACCACCTGGCCAATACCATCCCTACAGTGAAGCATGGTGGTGGCAGCATCATGCTGTGGGGATGTTTTTCAGCGGCAGAAACTGGAAGACTAGTCAGGATCGAGGGAAAGATGAATGCAGCAATGTACAAAGACATCCTTGATGAAAACCTGCTCCAGAGTGCTCTAGACCTCAGACTGGGGTGAAGGTTTATGTTACAACAGGACAACGAGCCTAAGTACACAGCCAAGATAACAAAGGAGTGGCTACGGGACAACTCTGTGAATGTCCTTGAGTGGCCCAGCCAGAGCCCAGACTTGAACCCGATTAAACATTTCTGGAAAGATCTGAAAATGGTGCCCAAAAGTAGGTGTGCCAAACTTGTACCATCATACTCAAAAAGACTTAAGGCTATAATTTGTGCCAAATGTGCTTCAACAAAGTATCAAGCAAAGGCTGTAAATACTTATGTACGTGTGATTTTTTTTGCGTTTTTTTATTTTTAATAAATTTGCAAATATTTCAAACAAACTTCTTTCACGTTGTCATTATGGGGTATTGTTTGTAGAATTGAGGAAAAAAATAATGAATTTAATACATTTTGGAATAAGCTGTAATATAACAAAATGTGGAAAAAGTGAAGAGCTGTAAATACTTTCCGGATACACTGTATATATATATATATATATATATATATATATACAGTCAAACCAAAATTTATTCAGACACCTTCAACATTTTCTAACATCATCACAGTTTATTCAATATAGTTTAGAAAATGGTAATAAAATATGACAAGAACTCAGAGTTAAACTGTGTCAGAACATTCATCTTGATAATGTCAGATAACTTTGATACAAAGGTATGTAATGGATTACAATCAAACAATCAGCTGTCAGCTGTTAAATTTAAGTACACAATCAGATAATACCAAATTAGGTCCACCAATTACCAAGCAATACTTAATTTTGTTCAGTCTGTTTTTGGGTATGTCACAGTTTACTTTATTTTGCTATCCTCACTTACATAAATGAACTGTCCTGCACCCTGCACCCACTAGTAAAACATTATAGCTGGTGTCTGATTATATGTATATATATACACATTTTAAATAACTTTAAAGAAACCTTGTCTTCAGTTTTTTGTATTGGTTGTGCAAATAGATAAGGATCACATTACTTTCTAAATGTATGAATGTGTTATCACTTTACTTAGAGGGGCACATTATCATTGAATTTCCTGCAATATTAATCTATCGTAGAAACAAGCACAGATCCAAGTGCAGAAATCATCTTACAACAGGGTTCACGTGTGATTCATGAAACATTCGTATGCTGCCAATCCCATCGTACGAATGATCGTACGTTTATAAATGTAGCAGCTCAAAACAGTCGTCGTTTAAATATCAAGCCCTTAAAAATTCACGGTTAGAAGCCGAAGTTTTAGAAGCCTTCCTCTTCTTGGCCAGGGAGAAATGTAACCTGGCTAAGAAGAGGAAGTAACCTCATGAAAGAGAACACTAGACAATGTTGAAATCTTAACTGATTTTAAAACTATGGGAGACCACAGACATAAGGGCAGTATAAACCAATTTTTAGCATTTTAATCCTCGGAAAGCACACACACCAAAGATTCGTCCAGACCGCGAGACCACACACACCTCACAGAGACTTGCAAAATCAAATGTGACTTGAGAAGAAAAACAAATGGAGGACGATCAAAATCGCTGTCACGTTACATAAGATGGACACAAACACAGGTTAATTCCAAACAGAGTTAATTTAGTGACATAAGAGACTTGAGCAGGTGAGTAACTGGATTTCAGATCAATATGGTGATACTGGCAGGAAAGTGACAGTTCTTATCTGTTGCAGACAGTGATGAAGAATGAGAGGAAAACCGGAAGACTTAAAAACGAGATGATCACAGAAGATGGATGAAGACTGAAGAATTGACAGTTCGAAGAAAGGATCGCACAGGTAAGTATCTTTCACAGAAGACTGAAGACTGGACAGTTTGAGACAGGATCGCACAAGTAAGTTTCCTTTCACAGAAGACTGAGGAAGACTGGACAGTTCAAGACAGGATCGCACAGACCAGAGACCAGACAAATGGTGAACTGACTGGTGATTTTAAATAGAAAGATGCTAATAAGTGTAATCACAGACAGTTGTGGTGATTGTGGAATGTGAGCAGGTGTGAGCCAGGAGGGATTCTGGGAAATGTAGTGTGCTGAGGTGACTGGACTAGTGAATGGAGTTTGTGCTGAGGTGACTGGACTGGTGACTGAGGATTAAGGGATGGAGGGAGAGAGGGAGGGCGGGTGGTTACCCTGGTGCTGGACACGATGGCCAGTGGGGAGCAGGTGACCAGGGCGGTGCCGGCAGAATGGGTAGCTTCCAGGGTGGCACTGCTGATATAGAGAGCCATGGAGGCGCCAGTAGCTCAGGGAGCCAGGAAGGTACCTGCATTGCAGGGAGCCATTGCGTTGCAGGTAGCTCAGGAAGCCATAGCAGTGGAGGTAGCTCAGGGGACTATAGCGTTGCAGGTAGCTCAATTTTCTTGGGAGGAGCTATGGGGTTATGAACTAGAGCTCATGCTGGAGCGGAATCTCAGACAAACTCATAGACTAGACTGGACATAGACTTCTGGAGTGAACTCATAGAGCTTTGGTGCAGACTCATTGACTAGAGTGGACTTTGATGCAGGCTCAGGGGTTAGATCGGGCTCCGATGCAGGCTCAGGGATTAGCGTGAGCTCTGATGCAGGCTCAGGGGTTAGAGTGAGCTCCAATGCAGATTCAGGGGCTAAAACTGGTTTGTTACTGAACTCTAGGGCTGGAGCGGACTCATTATGAGCTCGGGTGCTGGAGCCATCACTGGATTCTCGTCAGGGGCTGGAGCCATCACTGGACTATGCTCAGTTAACAGGTGTTAACAAAGTTAACAGTCAATAAATCTCCCTTGATGATCATGTGCTAGGTGTTGCCTAGCCTGCAGCTCTGCGGGCATGGCAGGCCTTGAACCTGGTAAGCCAGGACAATGGCGTCCACTATCCAGTGAGACAACCTCTGCTTGGAGAGAGCCTTTCCCTTCTGCTGCCCTCCGTAACAGACAAAGAGCTGGTCTGAGATCCTGAAACACTGCATCCTGTCTACGTAAGTGCAGAGAGCATGTAGTCAAGTTAAGTCAACTTTATTTATATAGCGCTTTTTACAATGCCGGTTGTTTCAAAGCAGCTTCACAGTGTTAAACAGGAAAATAATGCAACAGATTTTGAATCGGCTGTACAGCCGCTCTGGAAAAAACGGTGATGTTATCCAGCTAATTTCAATTATCATATAGTGTCAATGTGGGCAGAGCAGTAATTTAGTTGATATAGTTAATTTAGTTTAGTAACTGAATTTATTTGGATATTCAGTTGAAAATTTAGTGTCCCCAACTGAGCAAGCCAAGCCAAAGGTAACAGTAGCAAGGAACCAAAACTCCATCAGGTGGCATATGGAGAAAAATAAACCTTGGGAGAAACCAGGCTCAGTCGGGGAGCCAGTTCTCCTCTGGCCAATTAACAAACAGTGTATGGTTATTATTCTGGCAGCCTTACAGGTCAGAAGACATATTAAAGTACTTCATATTAGATGACAAGTCATATTAGATCTGAATATTCGAAAGATCGGAGGCATCACGCTGGAGACGGGTTTATTGATGACGTGTTGATTAAACAATTATTAAATAGGAATATTCGAAGTATCGGAGTCATCACGCCGGAGATGGATTTATTAAGGATGCCATGTCGATGAGGCAATTTCAGAGGGGAGACTAATTGGCACGGTCTCTGCAGACACTTCAGGGATGCGTTGGTCCTGTCTGGGTGCAGGTCCACCATCTGGTCTGGATACAGCCCGGATCCGGCTGACTGCAGTAAACCTCAGGATAAACAGATAGACTAACATTAGATTAACGTAGATGCCATTCTTTTTATGATGTAACGAGTACATCAGGTGTTATGGGAAGTGTTCCCGGTTCCAGCTGACCTAGTTAATGCAGCCTAAAACAGTCATTTAACTGATTTGAATTATATAAATTAAAATGTATGTACTAACTGTTCAGCATTTTGCATTGAAAGCATGTGCCGTAATTTAGATATATTTTTAAGATGGTAGAATGCAGTTTTAAAGATGCTAGAAACGCGGCTTTCAAATGAGAGATTGGTATCAAAGAGCACACCCTGGTTCCTAACTGACGACGAGGGCTTGACAGAGCAGCCATCGAGTGTTAGACAGAATTCTAGGTTATTACTTGTGGAGTTTTTTTGTCTAATAATTAAAAATTCAGTTTTTTCTGAATTAAGTTGCAGGAAATTACTAGTCATCCAATTTTTTATATCAGCTATGCATTCCGTTAATCTTGTGAATTGGTAAGTTTTGTCAGGGCGTGAAGAAATATAGAGCTGAGTATCGTCAGCATAACAATGAAAACTAATGCCATGCTTCCTAATAATATCTCCCAGTGGTAGCATGTACAGGGTGAAATGCAACGTTCCTAGCACTGAGCCTTGCGGTACTCCATACTGAACTTGTGATCGGTGTGACATCTCCAGAGTGGAAAGCGCCTTTCTGAAGATTCCGTTCATGAGTGTCGCGCACTCAACCCAGAATGCCCTTTGTGACATACTGCTTCTAATATAGGCCTATCTGAAATAAGTAGCTAGGGCTGCCCCAACTTTCTTTCTAGTAGTTTAGCCGTTGTTCACGCATTTAAGCCGTTGTTCATGCGGCGCCGGCGCCTCCATGTCATTGTCTGCTATATTTGCTTATTATTTATTAAATCCAGGCAATTGGTTGATAAAACATTGATTAAAATTAAGATACAATTTATACAAAACAAAATGCACTTTAAAGGAAGGCTTTCAACAAAACAAAACTTAATGAAGTGGTCAAAATCATTTCTGACCCCTATGTCTTCTGACATATTGGCATCTTATGTGTCCTGTTCACTTTTTTTTATAATCAACCTAAATTAAATAAAAAAATAACATTATAATATTTAAACATATGAAAACAAATATGTGTTTTAGTGGCTACAACAAGTAGCCTATAGTAGGCTACAGTGCAGAGAAATTTCATGACGGAGCGGAATTTGAGCGCACATCGTTTTACCGGTGAGTGGTTCATGAGTGGAGCTCCAATCCGCTCACATACTCTGGTAAGGTGCTGTGCAGGCTATTTTTATTTTATATGGCAGTGTAAACAGCTCAATAACCCTTTTATTTAAAGGTTTAATGTAGGCCTTATACCATTTCATTACGATTGCAAGAAGGATCAACAATGTCAAAAATGTGATGTGCAGTCAAATGTCTCGGTGTGTATGCTGTGTAAACGAGTGTTCTCGCCGATATGCTATAATACTTAATAATAAAGATTGAGCTGATTGGATCAGTTGTGCTCCTTTTTTTGGAATACTTGAAAAACTTTTTTTGTGGAATACTTGATGCGGCCCAGCCTGACCCAGACTCCACCTCTAGCGGCCCCCAGGCAAGTTGAGTTTGAGACCCCTGATCTAAAGTGAGGACTAATTATGCCTCGTAAAGCTTTTACAAAGGAGATTTAAAGGCTCAGTTAATGGAGGGTTTCTGAAAGCGCGCTGCAGACTACTAACAGCAAACAATGCCAAGTTTTTGAATGTTGAGCAGCAGGCTCATTGGCTGTTGATGCCACAGCGACCAATCTACTGCGCTATGTAGATAACGATGTGATCGCTAACAAATTGAGTTAACCCCTTAGCAGTCAAGTATCGCCGACGGCCCCAGATTACTGTTGTCAACATTCACTGCTCGTTAAAACATCACACACTTACTTCATCTGGAAAAACTTGGTATAATTATAAAGATTAAAGCCTCCAGCTTCGTTATTTGACCACTGTTTATGATAAAATGAGGTTGCAGTGACATTAATTTCTTAATTTATGTCAGGAGTGCAAAATAATCTATCTGTAATGAACAATATTTTGAATGAAATATCAACAAGAATCAAAAGCCAGTCACGTCTTCATTTTATTTGCGGTCACATACATGCACTAAACAGCATCCATTCGGGCTCTTAATCCAAACGTGTGCATATTTGGACAAATATAGATTTATTATCACATATTTGCAAAATATTTCGTCATACAGAATAATATTTCTATTAATTTCTCACTGAATTATGCTGATCTGAAGAGCTGAATGACATTCAGAGCCATCTCTGTGTCTGTTGCTTCCTGCTGCAAGTCACTTATGATCTCAGAGCTCTCTCATTTGCTGTACAGCTGTCAATCGTCTTAAGTGACTCAACGTGACAACAATCCTGCCCCATCTGGTCACGCTGTTCAGTGCACTTCCTCATTCTCATCTCTCTGTTGTAAACATTGCCAACACGTGAAAACGAAGCTAATAAACGCACAATTACGATGGCATATGGTTTGTGTGTGTTTTGCATGTGATTTTAATATTAATTAGAATGTTTCTAGTAACATGCTAAGCAGGTTTAGCGATTAGCTCCATATAAAATGCTAAATATAACATTTTAACATCATTTAACATCACTGAAACCCACATTATATCGCGTTCGGAAGTACATACAAACATTCATCTTTTATTTTGTGTTATGTAGCTTGATGCTAACTGTAGCTCTAATGCACCTGTCATGCCAGGAGCTATATTTTATTTCACATAAGGTATCAAAAGCATGCTTTTTAGTTTGTCTGTTTGCTAGAAAGACTTCAGATAGTAGGTTTTAATGTAAAGTGGGATTAATGTGGGGTTGATGGCCAATTCAGAATGCCTGAATAGGCTATAATGGATATAATACAAACAAAATAATTACTATAAAAGAATAATGAGGATTAAGTCATTCATGACAGACGTGTGAAAAGTTAATTGAGTGAAAACAATAGAGTATGAATTAAGCAGTTGAAAGACTAGTTAGTAAACTGCAAGTATGTGTTTTACAGGCCAATAACATAATCATAGCATCTAAAAACTGACATGCCATACAATATGCTTCATAAACTGTATAATTTTAGAGATTTCATCCTCAGATTTGAAATGAAGCATGACCACACTTGTGGCTTCACTTTAGTTGTGGTTATAGGTTGTTATACTACATTCACATAATATAATTATTATTAAATATAAATAATTTTATTAAATAATTGTATACATTTAAAATATATTATTAATATTTTTTATTTTTATTGTTAGAGCCTATATATCTCCATATTAATAACAGTCTGAGTAATTCCGAGTCTTGAATTGTAAACTCTTAAGCGTTGGCTTTCTAGATATATGTTACTTATGTGTATATTCAGAAAGACTTGCGAGCAGCAGCCCTTTTATTTGGGATATGTCAAAATGCCCCACTTGCCAAAATGGGGGGTGACAGGCAAGGGGTTAAGGACATATCAGCCTGCACCATCTAGAGTTTCATGACAGAACTATGTATTTTTGTCATGACAACTCTCGGAGAGATTGTCATGGTAATGGATAAAACAATGTTAATGTATTTGGTCTTGCCAGAATAGATCTGCTATGCTGCTACTGCTGCTGTTTATTATTGCTGCTACAGAGCAAGTACAGAGACTTACTACTGCCAATACATTCACAGACATGCACATATAACATACATGGAATAACCCCCCAACAAAGCAGGAGACACGAGAAATAGACAATACAGGTCAATATATGTATGCTGCTGAGTGAAGAAAACAAGCTGCTGCATCATATCTGCACATATGATGAACATAGACAGGACGGGATAGGACAAAACACCCCCCAAACAAGCAGATCTAGCGTCAAGACATGTATGGCTGCTGCTTCAAAGAGCCACGAGACTGCATGTATTAATATCTATGTGTGCCTGGGCTACCGCCATCATTTCTAGGCGGTTGATATATAGCTCGCTTTCCAAGTTGCTCCAAGCCCCGAAGGCTAGGCGGTTGTCGCACAGAGCTCCCCAACCTGTCTTGGAGGCGTCTGTGAAGACAACTTTCCTCTTGTCCATAGCACCTATCGCCATGCCTTGTTTGAACCAGCAAGGGTTCGTCCAAGGGGCCAGGGCTCTGACACATGCCTGGTTCACCTTGAGCGAGTAACGGCCATGATACCAGGCTGAGGGCGGTTTCAGCCAGAACTGCAGAGGGCGCATATGAAGCAGCCCCATCTGCAGAGCTGGAGATGCTGAGCTCATTAGGCCTAGCATTTTCTGAAATGTTCTGAGCGGCAGAAAAACCCTGGGTGTAAATGTTTGCATGAGTTGCTGAATGATCAGAGCGCGCTCTGGAGTGACTGTGGCCCTCAAAAGGGTTGAGTCTAAAATTATCCCCAGGAACAATACACGTTGGCTGGGGGATAATGATCTCTTTGCAAAATTGACCCTGAGACCCAAGCACTCTAAGTGGTTAAGAATAACGGATCTGTGGGATATTAGTTCCGCCTCCGACTGGGCCAGAACGAGCCAGTCGTCGAGGTAATTTAGAATGCGCACTCCCATCTGTCTCAGAGGGGAGAGAGCCGCATCTATGCATTTCGTGAAAGTGTGGGGGGCCAGGGACAGGCCAAACGGCAGAACCGTATATTGATATTCCACTCCCTCGAAGGCGAGTCTCAAAAACGGGGGGCTATCTGGATGTGAAAGTAAGCATCTTTCAGATCCAGGGTAAAGAACCAGCGCTGAGATCCTCTGCCCCGCAGTTTTTTCTTTGCGGGGTCCCGGGAGGAAGAAAACGGGAGGGCACAAGGGGCGGGGTCGCGTTCTGAAAAGAATGCTATCCGCGAGTGCAGAGAGGCGAGACTCATACTCTCGCAGTGAGAGCAGGTCGAGTCAGCGAGTGCGGCTTCTGCGTGGGACTTGTCCAGACATTGCACGCACTCGCCGTGCCCATCATCAATATGCAGAAGGACTCTGCACGTGCCACACTGGTGGCGCGACATTAGCAACAACGTCACAGAAATGTGCTCTTCCTCTTTAAAGCTCTTAAAAGGATACAACGAAGTACACTCGCTTGGCCACAGGCGACTCGTGGGCGAAGCGCTGACCAGGCTGCAACACAGCGGCGTGGAAACAAAGTTGCTTGAGAGGGGCGAGCTGATCTGGCTGCTGCAGAGCGGGCAATCTGCGCTGCACGTGAGCGGCGATCTGAGCAGCGAGTAGAAGAGCAGAGAGTGCTGCGGCTGCTCGAAGCGGCGGCCAGGGACATATGCGCAGGGCGGTGGCTGCGTGGGCGGCGAGATACTTGAGAGTGGCGAGCAGGATAGAGAGCGGCGAGCAGGGAGGCAGGCCAATCAACTGCACGAAGGCGAGAAGATCAGCGGCGAATCCAGCTGCTTGCAGGTGAAGGCGACTTCAATCCGAGTTTAAACGAAGAGATGTAATCTGCATCGCTGAAGGAAAATTAATCGATTTGCCATGGTGAAACGGACGCTTTTATAGCCCGAGTCTCCGCCCCTTTCTGCGGGCTCGAGCGGGCTCGCTCACCATTGGCTCACTCGTACTGCGCCGCCATTGGTTCGTTTTCTTTAACTTTACGAACCAATCGACGTGCAGTTTCACTGCGTGATTGTATAAAGGCTTCAGAATCTGAGAAAACTGTGAGTTTTGTCTTATTGTCTTATTTATATTAATAAGACGAACGACGCAGTACTCGTGTAGTATCGCAAGGGAACCTACATTAGCAAAATCACAGTTCGTCCTGTAGTAGTGAAATAGTAAACATGCCCAAAATTTAATTCTGCCGCAAATCTAATTTAGAGGCAGTTGTGGCCTAATGGTTGGAGAGTCAGACTGGGAACTCAAAGGTTGCGGGTTTGATTATCAATACCAACAGGAAATGACTGAGGTGCCATTGAGCAAAGCACCTAATGCCCAATCGCTCCCCGGTGCCACAGCAAAAATGGCTTCACACTGCTCCAGGTGTGTGTAACCCTGAGTATGGGTTACCATACTTGGCCTTCACAAATTCACTTAAATGCAGCTGCTCGCATACTTTGTAAGTAATAAGGGGAATATGTTGTTTGCATATTAATGATATGTTCACTAATGACTCGTTAGCCTACACATGAATAATCTCAACACAATTAGCAAGACACGGTGTGTACTTTACCGCAACGTCTGCTAGCATTCTGTTGCTGATGATAATATTTTCTAACATTGCAATCTGCCCTGCTAAAAATCCAGCATTGCTGGTCACCAGCGTAAGATATGTTTTGTATGCTGGGAACATCATGGGATGCTGGTTGCTGGTTTGCTGGTCCCCAGCATGAGATGCTGGTTGCTGGTTTGCTGGATCCCGTCATGGGATGCCGGTTTGCTGGTCCCCAGCATGGAATGCTGGTTGTTGGTTTGCTGGATCCCAGCATGGGATGCTGGTGTGCTGGTGGACCAGTTGCCTTTTGGGTGCTGGTATGATCTCAGCAAGACCACAACAAAACGTGTGTATGTGTTACATATCACGTTTCTCAGTGTGTTTGTAATTAAAGACAAAGATCAAATTCATTTTAATAAATTATTTAATAAAGAAAAATGCGTGTTGCTGGTTACATGTTTACACAGTAAAATCCCCAGTGTTAAACAAACACTGCTCAGTTTTCATATTGTCCCAATCTATAGAGTGTAAAATTAACACTGAAGCAATGTTGAAGTTAGTGATATAAAGTAGATTGAGATAGATGATTGAGCATTAGTGATGACACCTGTAGTTAATAAATAGAATCACTGAAGACCAACAAGAACAAGGAACAACAAGAACAGAAAAAAGATAATAGATGAGCAAAAACACAACTACAACTGACTTACAGCCACACAGCCTTAGATTTAATAAACTGCAAATAAAATCAATATCTCACCAGAGTATGATTAAACAACTCCAAAAACAGCATTAGCATATTCACGTACTGTATTACAAACCAGTTTGGCTTTATTTCTTTTATATGGTACACACTCAAAAAACAAAGGAGAAAAAAAAGTATTTTTATTAAGATTTACACATTTCAATTAATAGTAAAATTCCATCAATCCTTATATATTTTAATTGAATAATTGAGTAAGGATTGTTCAATTATTCAATTAAAATATATAAGGATTGATGGAATATGTAAGGATTATTCAATTCAACTTGATGGAATTTTACTATTAATTTAAATGTGCAAACCTTAAAAAAGGCTTAAAAACGTTTTGAGTGCATGTTTGTTGGAGTCCATTATGGTGATTCGTGTTCCCTTTAGTTAGGCACTGGCCCATTGAAATTGTTGAAAGCGCATGTTATCACTATTTTCAGCAATATTTCATGTTCCTGAATGCACTGATGTACCTTTTACTACATTCACTTTTTTTAATCAATGACTGATAGCTGGATTTTGTCATATGTGACTTCCCAAATAAGTATGAAAGACTTTAAAAACAGCAATTTTCAGTTTTTAACTTTCATTGTCAATATGTTTTCAACTGTCCCATTGAAAGATCTATTCTCATAACCTATTATTGAACAAACTGCTTATGATTATTTGGAAGAATGTTAAAATAAATTACATTATTAATAAATACATTCAAAAAAGGGCCATTTGGAACATTTTGGAGTTACACAATAGGGTGATATTTTATTCCTTAAACCGGACCAACAGATAAACAAATCTTAAAGCTAAGAAATGTTGACACCTAAATCCTAAAAGGTTTGAAAACTATAGTGAGTAAGCTGTCATCAGTGATTGAAGTAAAGTTCAGTACATGTACATCCAGTTTCAATTGTACACACAAGCTGGACTAACTGGGATAACAGTGTTAGTAGTTGTTTGCTTCGGTGTGGGGCCTTCCTGTCTAGACTGGAGGAGATAGGGTTAATGAAAACTCAGAACCGTCACAGAACGCTGTCTGCTGTATCAGTCTATGAAACGGACCCTCACCAACCTCGCTGTCACAGAGACATACACACTTATGCGTTGCTCTAGTGTTCATGCCATCTACACAACGGCTTAAGATTTTCCGTTGTGGAATTTTAGTACCCTTCCCCTGACCTCTGATGCACTACCTTTGGGGGAGGAGAACCATTTATGAGATGTTCATAGAATAAATGGTGGTCAACAGTTCAACTTGTTGGCCCGAGGTGTTCTGTAAATATAGATGACTGCAGCCAGCCACAGAGAAAATGTGTGAGTGTCTGAAGAAGCAGCAGCAGCCACCATGGCCAAGAGAGCACCTGGACAGTGTTAATCACAGACTGATATAAACATTTCCCCGGCTGAACATTCGACAGAGCTATTTGCTTCAACACAGCTCACTATCCCTCACCATAATCCTACACACACACTCTAACACCCAATGTACACACTGCGCCTCAAGCAGTTCATCTTGCCAACATGTTTCAAACTATTCTGTGGGTTTCAGGACTGTTAATCAAGCAGTTAATCATGATGGTTACTGGACATCTGTTATTATACCTCTCCTGACACGCTTTACAAATAGTCATATTATGCAGTCTAAAATACTACACAAGCAAGCAGACAAAGTTGTCTAGAAGCTGCACAACCTACACAACACTATGAGTTAAGAGTGCAACTCATTAGTCTGAGTTTATGCTCTTGAAGATGGAGGAGCGTTTAGCTATATACGTAAAAAAAATTGTATCGTATCAGCGCTTTGTCCAGACGGATCCGGCGTTTTAGGAGCCTGAAAACGGTATTTTTTTTAAACCGGGTCCCAGAGTGGATAAATCTGAAACCGACACCCTTGCGTCCAATTTATTTTATGAAACGGTGATGTCATCACACCACGTCCCGCACGGTAAAGACTAGAAGGGATACAGCTATGGCCACTGGGCATGCGCACATCAATATTGCATCATTTAATGACTATATTTGCATTATTGTAAGGGTAGATTTAGGGTTGGGTTAGGTGTAGGTGTAGGCGTCAATAAAACACAATCTGGTAAGTAGCAAATTTATTTATTGTTATTTTATCGTTAGATTTTGCCTCACTTCCGACTGTTGCTGTACCCCTTCTAGCCACAACTCTTCCTCTCCGTTTTTAGTGTATTTCTGTGGCAGAATTACAGTGCCACATACTGTTCTGGCATGTATACTACATCGTTTAGAGTCGGTTTCAGTGATTTCGTGTGTACGCAGATATTTCTTGAGACAAGGAAAAAAAAAGATTGGATAGGGAAAGCTCTGGCTTCGGTGGATGTGGCCTTAGTTACATATTACTACATAACTAGGGTTGTGAATTAGCTCATAAGACAATATTGGGTTAACAAAAATGAGACACTATTTTCACACTATTTTTAAGAAATCTTAATGACTGAATATATGCAATGCAAAACAATGCAGGTGCATAACTAATCTAGGGCTGTGACTAATGCTTTTTTTAGTTCTGTCAGCACCACTATCATCAAAGATGATTGACAATTAGCATATAGTTTGGATTGGCGGTATGGTTCTGTTCTTGGCAAGAACTCCCTGCACATCCATGCAGCCTAGCATAGATAAGAGCAGGGAGAGCAGCGATAACCCCCCCTTAGGGTAAACAGAACAACCAATATAAGGTACAGTGATATTATTAATGTACTTAATGACAATAATTTAATATAACAACATTATTACTTAAATTCGAGAAATGAGTCTTATTGAAGATGAATATCAGAAGGCCAAATCCTGACTGGATGACAGGAGGAGCTGGGAATGGAGAAGAGTAAGTAGCTCCTGAGCAATGCGATAAGCTGCTAATGATACTGAATGGATATGCTGTGATAGGTGTTGTATTCCTGTAGGTAAGAGTGAATCAGCTGAGTCAGCTGATGCGAGCTTGACTAACGTGACCTGCCAGAACTAACACTACGCTTGATTTCTGTCAGGACCACTATCGTCAAAGATGACTGACAATTAGCATACAGTTTGAATTGCCGGTAAGGTTCTGTTCTGGGCAAGAACTCCCTGCCCATCCATGCAGCATAGCATGGATAAGAGCAGGGAGAGCAGCGATAACCCCCCAACACAAAACCATATGCTGACAACGCCCCCAACCACAATCTGGCCATGAAACTGAATGGCTTTCTTTTCTTCTTTTTTTTAAACTTTGTACTGGAAAAGTAAGGCTCTGATACTGGAAAAGAAAGGCAGATGAAAATAATACGTTTTTGGAAAGGAGCCGCATGACCCTCTGAAATAGCAGACTGGAAGCAGTAGCAATGAAGGGGTGCTCTTCTGTTACAAGCATCTGAGAAGAGCAGCATGCCCCTTAACCCCTTTAGGGTCAAAGATCGCAGATTACTGTTGTTCAACATTCACTGCTCGCTAAAACATCACACTCTTACTTGATATGGACAAACTGAGTATCATTAGAAAGATTAAAGACTCCAGCTTTGATATTTGACCACTGTTTATGAATATTTCTTAATTTATGTCAGGAGTGCAAAATAATCGATCTGTAATGTAAGATATTTTGAATATTACATCACACGCATATGAATTCTGTCAGGGTTCTGTCACTTCGGTCTAGTTTTGCTCTTGGGTTTGTGACAGAGCCCTGACACTGCTATAGTGTCATGTTTTGTGTGAGCACATGGCTTGTCATGTGTTTCTTTGTGCCATGTGCTCTTTTGTCTATTGTCTTGACCCCGCCCCTCTTGTTACCTGATAATTGTTTCATTTGCCCCACCTGTCTTCCCTCAATTATTGCCTTGTTTGCTCCCTATTTAGTCTCCTTGTGTTTGCAGTCCTGTGTTGGTTCGTTATTGTCTGTTTCCTGTCCTTGCTTCATGTTCCTGGTTCCTTGTGTGTGGTATGTTCTGGTTTTCCCCCTTGTGGGTAGTTTTGTTTGTTTTATTTATGTTTTTGTTATCAATAAAACCCATTTCTCCTGCACTTGAGTCCTTGCTCATTTCACCCATTCCCCTACCGTGACAAATTCTCTCTCGTCTGCTGCGGTTTCATTGTGTCCACACAGCTGCACCGAACAGTGTTCGCTAGGGCTCTTAGTTCAAAAGTGCGCATATTTGGAGAAATATTGATTTATCATGTTTATTTCCATTTCTATTTATTTCCCACTGAATTATCCAATCTGAAGAGCTAAAAACAGTGTACACAGTGAGCTCTGTCTCTCCTCTTCCTGATTTCCATCAGATATGAGTCATTGCGCATTCATTCGATCTCTGCAGCTGTCAAACGTGAAATAAGAAGCTAATAAACACACAATAACTATGGCATATGTTTTGTGTGTGATTTCATGCGATTTCAGCTATTTTTATATCCAGGCCCGTCGCAAGGGGGGTGCAAGGCCCTGTGCAAAAGTGATGTGTGAGGCCCCAGGGGTGGGGGGGATATATTAAGGGGGATCTACTGTTGCTATAGTGACGTACAATTTGTTATTTATGTGGATATTTATTTTGACACTTAAATTATGTTCTAAATTATGAATGGCTCAAACGCGTTTGCAAAACAACCTGAATCCACTTGGTTTGGACTGCTCTCTCTCACTGAATCATCTGAAGCGATTTCTCAGTCAGAAAAACAAACAGACATTATCAAGAGAACAACCAGCGCTGTTTTTCAGAAGTTTTCCTCTGTGAACATGCACTAAATGGATGTCTGATATTTTCGTTGCTTTTTCAGATTTAAAAACGTTTCAAACGTCTAGAGATAGAAAAGGCTTTACTCGTTCTGCGGTACCGTTGCTCTCTCTGATGCTCCGAAAGGTGCGTAATAGTTAGGCTAACTTTAGTGTTAAATAAAAAACCCTTTGTGCATACCGTCAGATGAAATCCTGCAGGCATTCATGCTTTCTCCGTCCATGCAATAAATGCACATCCTTGAATGAGCGCAGATTTTTAGCGTATTTACTTTAACTTCTTAGGTAATATCTATGGTTTGGCCCATTTCAGAGGCGGCCAAAATCAGAATTTGAATGGACTGAATAAAGCTACGAACTTGACCAACTTGGCAAGCCATCATGCCAGAATAAAGGCTATAATGGCTGAATACAAACAAAAGAATAACGATAAAAGAATAATGAAGATTAAGTCTCATACCAACACGGATGTAAAATGTTTGTCGATTAAGAATAATAGAGCATTCATTGAGCAGTTCTCCTCGCCAGACATTAGACAAAAGACTGCAAATGGGAGTTTACAGGGCAATAACATATTTGATTAGCATCTTATCAGTCTTCTGTAAAAACTTCCCTGACATGGTCTTACAAAATGCTTTGTAGAATGCATAATTTTAGAGATATCATCCTCAAATTTGAAATGAAGCATGATCACACTTGTGGCTTCACTTTAGTTGTGGTTATAAGTTGTTATACTACATTCACATAATATTTTTTATACATTTAAAAAATGTATTCTTAATATATTTTTTTTATTTTGGGGGAGGGGGTGCCTGGTAAGGGGTTAAAAGAGGGGAGTAGCAGCGAAGGGGTGCTCTTCTGTTACAAGCAGCTGAGAAGAGCAGCATGCCCCTTTCAATGCAGTTACCTGAATGAGCTCAAGGCAACAAGCATGTTTCCAATACCCGAACATGAGCTGAGCTTAGTACAGTATGTTGGTAAAAATAGAAAGCCTAAAGTAACAAGCAAATAATAAATGCCTTGAGCAACAAATATGGCACCGATAACAACGATAGCATTTGCTGATACCCGGATAAGCTTAGCACAGCATGTTGGCAATAACACCAGAGCCTAAGTGACAAGAATGTTCCTAATGACAACTCTTTCTCTCTTCCGTCTGCTGTTATCAATTTCTCAATTTTTTTTCCTCTTTGAAAGTTGTGAAAACACTATTGTGTTGTTTTTCTTTGCTATTTGAGCAAATGGGAACACAACAAATATATTTAATGTAGTCTTTACCCAACCGTGACGACTTCCACTTCTGAGAAACCCGGAATAAGAAAAGGGTAAATTGTCTTTTCACTGTTTTACAGCAGAATTTAATTCTGTTTGCATCATTGAATCGTTATTTTCTTGTTTATCACTGCAAGCTGCTACGAAACAATCTGCATCGCACAAGCTCCAAACAAAATGAAGTTTTCTTTAACAAAGTTCATGAGGAGCACGTTCAGGTAATCAACCAATCAGCGCAAAAGGGAGCTGGTATATAGCCGTCTCTCACCTCTGTTCCGTGACAAGTTTCACAGCATCCCTCCACCACCCATCGCCTCACTTTTGGCTGTTTATATCCCGGTCAGTTTGATTTCATGTACGTGTAAACTATAATGAAGCCAATGACCATAGATAAGTAACGCACATGTCAGTATGATCGCAAGCCTTGCAACAAGCATGTTACTGAAAAAAACTAGATAAGCCTTAAGCAACACATATGTTGTTGATACCGAGATGGCCTTAAACACAAAGCATGTTACCAATAACCAGATAGCTTTAAGCAATGAACATAAAAGGAAAACATATATTTCATAGACGTTTATGGAGGGTAAATATAGCCAGCTGTGATGTGGGCTGATGCAGCGTCTCCTTCTCAATATCCTTCTCCTTCGTGCGGGGAGTGCAGATCTCATAAACTTGATCTTGAGGCAGTCATCATGTTAGTATGAATTCAGCGAGATTGCGGGCAAAGAGTCAATGTCAATGATGCAGTGATGCGAGAAGCAATGCTAACTCGGGTCACTTCCAAATCAACCAGCTTATAATCAATGCGCCGAATTTGCGCGTTCAAGTTCACGAACATGAATCTGAGGAGAAATCCGAGTGGGGAACCAATCCCTTTCACTGCTAAATTCCTATGTGGGTCGCCCGCTGAATTTGTGGTTTAATTAGCTCCTGAGCAATGCGATAAGCTGCTGATAATACTGAATGGACCACTCAAAAAAATGATTTTCACTTTATTTAAACAATTTATTTTGATTCAACACTATTATATCAGGTTTCTGGTTTAAATGTGATTGCTTCATGTTAAATTGACTTGAAACAGTTACTCTTTGACTTCACTTGATGTTTTCATTTTGAAATAACATTTAAGTAACCCCCCCCAAACCCCCCCCCCCCAAAAAATGATACTTCAAATGAACACAATTCAATTCAATTAAATTCAATTATGGACAGTGGTTCCACACAACCACCTTATTTTTTTAGTAACATTAAAGTTTTATTTTTAATCTATGCAAAATGAAAAAACTGACCGAGGAAGAATCTATGTAAAATAGTTACGTCCAACCAACCCATTCAAGTCCATTCAATCACTTTGCTGTAACTTAAACTAGTTAAGTTTTCTGACCATGTTTAGTCTAGTAAAACATCTCCAAATATTTTCCACTGAAGCAACATATATGCAGGACTCAATCAAACAGGACTTTCGCTTCCCATCATGCTTTGCAAAGGGGCTGAATTGGGAGTGTACACTAAGATTTATGTAATAGCACACAGCAAAATGCCCATGATAAATTAACACTTCCTAGTGTTCATGTGTGTGCTCACTACTGAGTTAAAGTACCATTGAAGCATTGTTGAAGTTAATGAGAGACATAATCATCATGTAGTGGCTGAATTACTGATCTCATTCAGAGTCTAATGTGCTGGTTATAGAGGTAATGTGTTAATCATTTTGTATTTATGTGATATTATTAATGCGATTCTACAGCATGAGATCCAGCACTGTTATAGTAATTGAATAATATTCAAAATTTGAAAATCATGTAGTGCAGCATTACTTATATACACACAGACATCAAGAATCAGTGTATGAATCTCAACAATGGTGAAAATCAATGAAAAGCTTCATGCTGCAGTGCATGCTGGGTACCACCAATCAAAACTCCCCCATGGGTCCCAGCATGCATTGTGGCATGAATAAATAATGCATCTGAATTGTGACTAATTCTCTCTTATTTTTACTATTTGCTTTTACTTTTGCTGTTTTTGTTGTGACATTTTAGTAGCTTGTTTTATGTTTAGAGTTGATCTGTTTATCTGAATATTTCATTGATTGTCACTATTGTTGAGATTCATACACTGATTCTTGATGCTAGATGAACACATTTAGAGCACTAGATGATTTTAAAATCCTGCATATTATTTGTTTACTACAACAGTGCTGGATCTCATGCTGTAGAATAAAGACTGCTATTATGAATGCAAAATTAATAACACATAACCTGTATAACCAGAGCATTAGACTTTGAGTGAGATCAGTGATTTAAGCCACTACATGATGATTATGACATTAAAAGCCAGCATCACATGATCACATTTTCTCTTTGGCTTTCCTTGCCATAACAAATGTGCTTTATAAACACACAGTTAAAGCAGCCAGAGAAAACCATCATGGTGACTTCAAATGAAACTATTATTTTCAATAAAACAGAGATGACAGAAATAATGTCAGTCTGGTTAGCAATGCGTGAAGCTGGTAATGCTGTTTGTGGAGTTGTTTAATCCTCCTCTGCTGAGATCTTCAGAGATTTAATGTCTTTTTTTAATCTTCAGTTGATTTCATCTAAGGCTGTGGCTGAAGTCAGTTGTAGTTCTTGTGTTTCTCTTTCCTTCAGTGATTCTGCTCATTATCATCAGGTGTTCATCATTAATGCGCAATCATTACTTAACTATCTCATTAACTTCAACACTGCTTCAATGGTACTTTAACTCAGTAGTGAGCACACACATGAACACTAGGAAGTGTTAATTTAACATGGGCGTTTTGCTGTGTACTATTACAGAAATATTACCTGTTTAATTTATGTATAACTGGCATATATGAATCACATTCAGTTTATTAATTAGTTTATGTTAATATTATGTTATCCAAATGGATGGACAAATTATATGCAATTCAAATACATAAATCTTATGTTTAGACATATTTTTTGTTTTTTGTTTTAAGCATTTTGTTTCAACAAGCGAAATTTTTGATGTTTACTGTTATATTATGTTGGTATTTAAGAGTTTCTGTTACTTTAGTGGTTTTGGGGGTTACCATTGTGGGCAAGTGTTGAACTTGTGCTTGGCATGCTATAGAGTTCAAATTGCTTTAACAATATCACTATGCAGTGCCCTGGATGAAGTCAGTATCACTTCCAGTCTGCCCACTTTGAACATCACATGTATAAAGAAAAGTTATATTTAGTTGTTTAGTTGTTATATAAATCACCGGACTATGTTGCTTCAGTAGAAAATATTTGCAGATTTTTTTACTTGACAAAAATATCTTCAAAAAACGTAACCAGATTAAGCTACAGCAAAGTGATTGAATTGAGTTGGTTGGATGTAACTATTTTACATAGATTCTTCCTTGGTCAGTTGTGTTGTCACAACAGAAGGATTTTGCATAGATGAAAAATAAACCTTTAATGTTAATAAAAACTAAGTTGGTTGTGTGGAACCACTGTCCATAATTGAATTGAGTTAGTGTAAAGTATATATTTTTTTAGATATGCTGTAATAGGCGTCGTATTCCTATAGGTAGGAGTGAATCAGCATCCTGGGATGGTGCCACTCTTGTCTCTAGTAATATGGCACATAGTCTTAGAGTTGAACCTTGACTAACTGGGGCCCAGGTCAGGAAGCCGACAGACTGGCTAAACCGACCATCTGCTACATCACAGAAGTCAGATAAATCCCAACACATAGAGACTCTTTCACCTAGATATCATCTCATAGAGACTGTGTCTGTTCCCCGAATTAGTGAATACAAAAAACTCCCAAACCCATTTAAGGGTAAAAATTAAATTGATGTTCAACAAATAAAAAACAGATATAACACAGATGAACAAAGCTCAGGTTGCTGAATATTCAATCACTTTCCTCACAAGCACTTATTGTTAATATGATATGATTACAGATCATAACCTAGATATGCTGTGTTTGACAGAAACCTGGCTGAAACCAGACGATTACATTACTTAATGAATCCACCCCCCAAGATTATTTTTATAAACACGAGTCTCGTCTGAAAGGCAAAGGGGGAGGTGTTGCTGTATATTTACTTATATGTATTTATAGTAATATCTTCAGTATTACCGGAAAGTGTACACCGATCAGGTATAACATTATGATGAAGTGAATAACACTGATTATCTCTTCATCACAGCACCTGTTAGTGGGTGGGATATATTAGGCAGCAAGTGAAAATTTTGTCCTCAAAGTTGATGTGTTAGAAGCAGGAAAAATGGGCAAGCGTAAGGATTTGAGCAAGTTTGACAAGGGCCAAATTGTGATGGCTAGACGACATGGTCAGAGCATCTCCAAAACTGCAGCTCTTGTGGGGTGTTCCTGGTCTGCAGTGGTCAGTATCTATCAAAAGTGGTCCAAGGAAGGAACAGTGGTGAACCGGCGACAGGGTCATGGGCGATCAAGGCTCATTGATGCACGTGAGGAGTAAAGGCTGGCCCGTGTGGTCCGATCAAACAGACAAGCTACTGTAGCTCAAATTGTTCAAAGTTAATGCTGGTTCTGATAGAAAGGTGTCAAAATACACAGTACATCGCAGTTTGTTGACCCCTGTCCACCACCGAAAGCACCAACAGTGGGCATGTGAGCATCAGAACTGGACCAAGGAGCAATGGAAGAAGGTGGCCTGGTCTGATAAATCACATTTTCTTTACATCACGTGGATGGCTGGGTGTGTGTGCGTCGCTTACCTGGAGAACACAGGATGCACTATGGTAAGAAGGCAAGCCGGTGAAGGCAGTGTGATGCTTTGGGCAATGTTCTGCTGGGAAACCTTGTGTCCTGCCATCCACATGGATGTTACTTTGACATGTACTACCTACCCAAGCATTGTTGCAGACCATGTACACCGTTTCATGGAAACGGGATTCCCTGGTTCCCTGGTGGATTCCCTTAGTGCTAGGACCATTGCTTTTCACCCTGTACATGCTACCACTGGGAGATATCATTAGGAAGCAAGGCATTAGTTTTCATTGTTATGCTGACGATACTCAGCTCTATATTTCTTCATGCCCTGACGAAACTTACCAATTCACAAGATTAACTGAATGCATAGCTGATATAAAAAATTGGATGACTAGTAATTTCCTGCAACTTAATTCAGAAAAAAAAAATTAATCATTGGACAAAAAACTGTCTAACACTTGATGACTGCTCTGTCAAGTCCTCGTCGTCAGTTAGGAACCTGGGTGTGTCTTTAATACCAATCTTTCATTTGAAAGCCACGTTTCTAGCATCTGTAAAACTGCATTCTACCATCTTAAAAATATATCTAAATTACGGCACATGCTTTCAATGCAAAATGCTGAACAGTTAGTTCATGCGTTCATGACCTCAAGGCTAGATTATTGTAATGCTCTACTGGGTGGTTGCCCTGCTCGCATAATAAATAAACTGCAGCTGGTCCAAAACGCAGCAGCTCGAGTTCTTACTAGAACTAGGAAATATGACCATATTAGCCCGGTTCTGTCAACACTGCACTGGCTCCCTATTAAACATTGCATACATTTTAAAATCGTGCTAATTACTTACAAAGCACTAAATGGTTTAGCTCCTCAGTACTTGAGCGAACTTTTAACGCATTATACTCCTTCACGTCTATTGCGGCCAGTTGATAATACCTAGAATATCAAAATCAACTGCAGGTGATCGATCCTTTTCCTATTTAGCACCTAAACTCTGGAACAGTCTTCCTAGCATTGTTCGGGAAGCAGACACACTCTGTCAGTTTAAATCTAGACTAAAAACACATCTCTTTACTATGGCATACACATAGAACATTATCAATTTCTATTATTGAAATCAGTTAAATGATTGTTAGGCTGCATTAACTAGGTCAGCCGGAACTGGGAACACTTCCCATAACACCTGATGTACTCGTTACATCATAAGAAGAATGGCATCTACGCTAATGTTAGTCTCTCTATTTATCCCGAGGTTTACTGCAGTCGGCTGGATCCGGGCCGTATCCACACCAGATGGTGGACCTGCGCGTGGACATGACCAAACGCATCCCTGAAATGTCTGCAGAGAGCGTGTCAATTAAACTCCACCCTGTAAATGCTGCATCGACACGACATCCTCATTAAACCCGTTTCCGGTGTGACAACTCCAATCTTTCGAATAATCTTACGAATATCTATTGATCTAATATGATTTCTGACCTGTAATGTTGCCAGAATCATAATCATACACTATTTGTTCGTCGGCCAGAGGAGAACTGGCACCCCAACTGAGCCTGGTTTCTCCCAAGGTTTTTTTTCTCCATTCTGGCCCTGAAGGAGTTTTGGTTCCTTGCCACCGTCGCCTTGGGCTTGCTCAGTTGGGGACACTTAAATTTCAACTATATTACTGATCCACCCGCATTGACACTATAAGATAATTGAAATTAGCTGGATAACATTACCGTTTTCACCAGAGCGGCTATACAGCCGAATCTAATTCTGTTGCATTATTTTCCTGTTAACACTGTGAAGCTGCTTTGAAACAATTGGCATTGTAAAAAGCGCTATATAAATAACTTGACTTTGGCCTCTTTCAGCAGGATAATGCGCCCTGCCACAAAGAAAAAATGGTTCAGGAATGGTTTGAGGAGCACAACAACAAGTTTGATCCATGGAGGCCCCACCTCGCATCTTACAGGACTTAAAGGATCTGCTGCTAACATCTTGGTGCCAGATACCACAGCACACCTTCAGGGGTCTAGTGGAGTCCATGCCTCGGCGGGTCAGGGCTGTTTTGGCAGACCAACACAATATTAGTATCATAATGTTATGCCTGATCGGTGTAGTTTCAAATATAATTATTTTGACGTGTTACTGCTTAATGTAACGCTATCTAGTGTAAATGATAAATCCCGCTTGACATTTGTGCTGACTTTATTAAAGACTTTATCAAAGAATTTGCTGATTTTCTATCAGAGTTAGTACTGGCTGCAGACAAAGTCCTAATTGTTGGTGATTTTAATATCATGTAGATAATGAAAAAGACAAGTTGGGATCGGCATTTAAAGACATTCTAAACTCTATTGGAGTTAGGCATCATGTGTCAGGACCCACTAATTGTCATAATCATACTTTAGATCTAATATTGTCACATGGAATCAATGTTGATGTTGTTGAAATTCTGCAGCAGAGCGATGATATCTCATTATCTAGTCTCATGTATACTCAATTTAGCCAAGGCTTCAAAGTTGACTACCTGTTACAAATATGGTAGATGTCACACGCTTGTCTGTTTGTGTTGTCATCCTGTTTCCATGTCACATGTTCCTTTGTTCCAGTTTCCCGCCACTCGTCACTGTCATTATTAGTTCATCTGTGTCAGCTGTGTGTCATCTTCCTTGTTTGTGTTCACTACTTAAGTTCTGCCTTTTCAGTCATTCCTTGTCTGGTATTACGTTTACGTCTATGTATAGAGTGTGTTAACCTGCCTGTATTGACTCACCTGAGATTCCTTGATCATTGAACTTTGTTTGAGAATTGTATCAGCCCGTCTTCGTCTTCCTGCCTACACACACCCGTGACAGAATACCGGACCGCCCAAAATGGACAATAGGGTGAGAATAATCGTCCTGGCTCTGGAGAGCCAAAACCTTTTTGTGTTGCCTGCACCAGTGCACTCGAGGACGAGACACTGAAAACTCTGTTTAGGATCGGGGCTAATTACCATCACCCCGTGGACCTCCTAGACACCACGGGACTGAGCTGGAGAGAAGCGGTAATCCGGTGTCTGGAGAGCGCCGCGCCCCGGTCCTGGACACACCCTGTCTCCATCCAGAACCCAGTGAGGTCCTCTGTCTCCGTCCCAAGCCCAGTGACGTCCCCTGTCTCCGTCCAGAGCCCAGTGACGTCTCCTGTCTCCGTCCAGAGCCCAGTGATGTACCCTGTCCCTGTCCAGTGTTCAGTGAGGGCTCCAGCCTGCGACGAGTGTCCAGTGAGGGCTCTAGCCCGCAACCAGAGTCCAGAGAGGGCTTCAGCCTGTGACCAGAGTCCAGAGAGGGCTCCAGCCCTTGACGAGTGTCCAGACTAGACTCCGTCTCCTGTCTCCAATCCAGACTAGACTCCGCCTCCTGTCTCCAGTCCAGAGTGGACTCCGCCTCCTGTCTCTAGTCCAGAGTGGACTCTGCCTCCTGTCTCCAGTCTAGAGTGGACTCCACCTCCCGTCTCCAGTCCAGAGTGGACTCCGCCTCCCATCTCCAGTCCAGAGTGGACTCTACCTCCCGTCTCCAGTCCAAAGAGGACTTTGTCTCCTGTCTCCAGTCCAGTGAGCCCTCAGATCCATCATGGCTGGTGGATCCACGGTTTCTGCCTCCGGCCTCCGCGACCGGGACTCCACCACAACCCGTCAAGCCATCAGCGCTACCCTGGCTCTTACCTCCCTCAGCTCCACCGTGGCCCATCAGCCCACCAGTTACGCCGGTCTCCCTCGCCCCTCCGATGTCGCCGTGGTTGTTCGTCGACCTGCCTTCTGTTGGGCTCCTCACTCCATCCAGTTCCATCTTGGGCCTCGGTCGCTCCAGCTCCACCGTGGCCTTCTGGATCCCCGCCGGCGCCTCAGTTGCCAGAGCCGTGGATCTTCGATGCCGCCGTGGCCCATCGGCTCTACGGTGACACCCTGGCCTCCTCCGGCACCTGCTCTGCCTCCATCAGGTGCTCGTTCACGCGATTGACAATCACGCAGTGTGAATTATCAAAGATGCAATCTTAGAGAATCGCTGACACCTGTGAGATATTTGGCATGTTAAATATCTGGACCTGTCTGTGATTCAAAATCCTGCTGTGTGAAATGTATTCTGAATGAAAATTACATCTGCGATGACCTACAGCCAATGAGAGAGCAAGATACAGGGCAGCGGGAAGTTCGGGGAGGAGTTATAGACCATAATATCAGTTTTTTAATAGATGTATTTACCATTATATCAAACAGAAACAAAGCACAAACATTTGCTTGACCAGCTGCAACAGCAGCACATTGCAAAATTATTTATTTACCTCCAACTCTCTTTGCAGAACACACAATCCTTGCTCCCCGTGTCTGGCAATCATAGCGAATCCTGCTGTGTAAAGGGAAATGCTGGCAGTGGTCTACAGAGTGCGATGTCGCTTTCAAAAAAGCAAAAGAACAACTGGTGTCAAAATGTCTTGACACACTATGACCCTCAGAACGCCGCTCGCTTGCATGCGACGCATCATCTTATGGCATTGGTGCCGTCATTTTCCACGTTACCCAGCGGTGAAGAAAATCCAATAGCTTTCGCATCACTCACACTTAGCAAGAAAGAACAGAATTATGCGCAGATTGAGCGCGAGGCTCTGGCCGTAGTGTTTGAGGTCTGAAAATTTCACCAGAATCTCTATGGACGGAAGTTCATGTATTTCACAGATCACTGCCCCCTCACTATGATCTTTAGGCCGCAAAAAGGAATATTGTCTATGGCGGCAGCGTGGATGCAAAGGTGGGCATTACTTTTATCTGCGCACAACTATACCATTGAGTACAAAAGAGCTGAACATCACACAAATGCCAATGCTCTTTCCTGTCTGCTGTTACAAACCATGTTAAGCTTAACATTCCACCAGCACAGGTCAGACTTTATCTAGCCTGATGATCAAATCTTCCAACCATCTGACATTATAGAGCCATGAGAAACCCCTGCTGGACTGAACTGTAATTAGTTATGTTAGTGAGCCTGTTCTGACATGGGGCAGAATAATCCCCGAACTGGCTCGAGGCAAGAGGCAGCCTACCCTCTACCTCTAGAGGTGCAGTAGGTACCTGGAGAAGGCCACACCACTATGTTCCTTTGAACTTCCTGCACTGCCATGGCTTCCTGAACTGCCTGAGCCGCCATGTCTACCTGAACTGGCCCGTCTCTGCCTTGCCAGGGTCCATGTCCTGTCCCCCTGCATGGGCCTGGCCCACCATCCCTCCCCCAAGACCACCCTCCTGGACTTGTATGTTTTGTGTTGGTTCTGTTGGGCATCGGGAGTCACCCTTAGAGAGGCGGGGGGGTCTGTAATGTCTAGTGTGTTGGTTCTGTTTCATGTTCATGTGTCATGTTCATTGTCATGTTTCCTGTTGTCGTGTGATTCCATTGTGCCCTCATGTGATCATGTCATGTGCTTCCCTAGTCTCTTGTGTCATGTTGTTATTGGTTGATTTAGTCATGTGGGTTCTCAGTTCAGTTCTGTCATTGGTTCATTGTCTTGATTGTTCACAGGTGTGTCTTGTTAGTCATTAGTCTCTGTGTATTTAAGCCCTCATGTTTGCGATGTATCTTTGTCTAGTATTGTTTGTGTAAACCTCTGTTGATGAGTTTATGTCAAGTCCAGGTTCGTGTTGATTTCAAGTTTAGTTCAAGTCATGTTATATTATGTTATGTTAAGTCAAGTATGTTGTTTACGTTGTATCTGTTCACACAGGGATTGTAAATAAACTGCACATGGGTTCATCACCAAGCTCGCCTCTAGTGGAATAACGTTACACCTTTACTGAAGGGAGGAGATTTCTGTCTATGAAAAAGTAGTCAATCCTTGAAGTAGTCAATCCTTGAATAGCAATGGTGTACATGTGAAAAATAAGAAAAAACTTTATTATGGGGGTGTTAGAAACGCCAGGGGTCTACACAACCAGTCTGGCTCAAAAAGGTTGAGATTTCATTTGCCATTTTAAAAGGGATCTACGGTTTTGGGTTGGAGCGGTCCAAATTTGGGTCCATTACACAGTTTAGATCACCACCTAAAATCAGGTAATGTGAATTAAAGCTGGGCAAAGCCGCAATCAGCTTATTTTCAAAATCCTTATCATTCCAATTGGGCCATAAACATTCACCTTCAAGACCTGGGTATGAAATAGTTTTCCAGACACCATGATATAACAACCCTGAGGATCAGCAATGACATTAGAGACAGAAAACTGAATTTTTTTGTATATTATTATAGCTGTTCCTCTTGTCTTAGGCCGGTTTCACGCGTAAGCATGTTAACAGATTAGAGCATTCACACCGCACGCAGAGGCGGCGCAGCAGCGCGTCGCAGGAGCAGAGCAGAAGCGGCAGTGCTGCGATCGTTTCTGCGTCGAGCCTATTTTTGCTGAGCTACTCACGCTAAAATAAAGCCACAGTGCATTGTTCTTGATCAAAACTGATGTGATTGTAGTGAAAAATAACAAATTTCACCATGAAATCATGTAGTGAAGTGTTCCGTGTTTCACAATCACCATATGACACCTAGCGCTGTGAAAAAAAATTAATAAAATACACAAAAACAACACAACACTGCCAGAAGTTTTTGCCCAAACTTCAACGGCCTGTTTAAATGATTAAAACTAGAGGCATATCTGAACTTTAAAGTTACTTTTATCATGTAAACTACCTATACATCATGTTATATGCAAATGTGTGTGGGACAGAGGGGAACATGGACATTCGCAGCAGATATATGCTGCCCTTCATAAATCAAAGCACGAGACAGACAGCGGTCGGAGGAGAACACCGGAAATGGTGACAGGATGGGCAATACTCGTCTGTATCTGCAGTACACAAGCCGTGGTTCAGCTGCACACAACAAACGCTGCCAGTGTGAAAGCACAATTGGCGCGTGCTGCTCCTGCTCTCCATATACACAGCTTCTGCGCTGCCTCCACACTGCTTGCGCGTGCGGTGTGAAACCGGCGTTAGCATTACATTTAGAAAATGTGTCCCAAATTAGAAAATGTGTCCCACTCATGGTTTCTGCAACCTAAGATGATCTGATTTAAGTAAATGTGTCTCCTGAAGGAAGATTATATCAGATTTAAGACACTTAAGATGAGAATTTTTTTTTAGACCTCTTTATAGGACTATTAAGACCTTTAACATGCCATGATGTAAACCTAATACACGACTTTCCTGGCATTCCTCCTCTGCTTAAAACACCAGACATAGTTCACTATGAGATGATTAGCACTGCACCTAGCTGTGGCATAAAGGCATAAAAACCCAGCTACATTTCTCACCCCAAAACAAAACAAGAACAAGTGGAGTATCCATTGAAAAAATAAATAAATAAATAAATAAAGAGAACTTTGGGGGACTTTTTTTTTCTTTTGGAAGAACTTTTTTTTACATCCATCAGTTTTTGTATTTAACCCGTTAATTAACTTTAACTTACGCTTTCAGTCAATAGACATGTCGAAAATAAAACGTTAAATGATCGCACTCACCATATTTTCACGCCGCCATACTCACTCTTCATCTGGAAGCACGGCCATGGTGTTCTGAGCTGACCAGAGGTTTAAACAAAATTTACACTCCCAACAACAGCTCATCGAGTGAAAAAGAAACAATAGAAGGGAAAAGACGAAAAAACGCCTGTCGAACTCGCCGGTCAGGGGTTCAGGCGTGGTGATGTCGGACGCACGCGAGTGAGAAAACTAGCTTGCTCACCGGAGAAAAATGTCCCGTCGTTTAAACAATGTTTTTCACTGCTCAAAAACAGTCTGGGAGCAAAGAAACAACAAAAAGGTAAATGTTGGGGAAAATGTCCGTAGAACTTGCTAAAACAAATGTTCCAACTTCTTATCAACAGCTCCTTGAATTCAAACACACCACGATAAAATGGTAAAGGTAAAGGTAAAACTTCATAATCTGAGTCCATTTAAATTACAATAATTCACACATTCAAATTATGTCCACAAATTAGTAGAATCTACTAATATTTTATAAGTAATGCAATCAAACTTAAATATTTTAAGTATATTGTATTTAAATGTTTAATTAAATATAAAATCCGTGCTAACAGTGCACGTGTCCTCTGCCTACATTGCTCAAACTGGAAGTCTTCCAACACTGTTTTCAACTCGAAGCGTAAAACTTTTAACGCCTTCTGGCCATTCATGTACATGACAACAGCGTTTTGGTAAATAGTGGAACAGTGGAAGTTATTGAAAACGTGTTTTTGAAAACGATACCGTTATCATCTCTGTGTAAACTTCTAAAATGCTAATTTGTAAAAATGGTGATCGTATGCACATGCATATTACGTGTTTAGTCTATAGGCATGCACGTTTGAATGCGTATGTGCGCAGGCATGTAGTCTTTCTTCACAAAGTGATATTGTCAACTACTTGTCTGGCATGTATAATACAGTGTTTTTAGTCATGTTTCGCGGATTTGTACAGAATCTCTGTACAAAGGGAAAAAAACTTTTCAGTTTTTAGTACATCATTGTCGTGTAAACGTACCCTTAGTTTATTTATCTAATGTTTATGGTCAGTTAACCATGCACTGAGATGGTTGTCAATACCATTGAAGAAGTCTGCCATAATAGATGGTTTGAATTTATCTTTTGGCTTTCTTCAATTGTGATCCTTCCACATGTAGGAAACAGAGATGATTCGTCAACCCATGGTACTTTTCTTTTGCTGAGGAGTCTAGGATTTGTGGTTTTGTGATTCTCAAACCAGATAGTGTCAAGTGTCAAGAGGTTTTCCTGAGTGCCCATAATTCCAGTTTTGTGAAGGTCACAATGGTTCTATAGGTGCCAGTTCCATTCAGTAGTGGTTTCTGAGGCTGAACTTTTGGCCTGTATCATGCATCTTTCCTCATAATAGAGAAACAGTAATGAATTTAAGTTAACCTATATTTTTAATCTGAGGTAGAGTACAGTATCTCAGCTTAAAAATGAATACTTCCCAAGTTCCAAGTGATACACTAAAAAGCTCAGTGACTGTGCTATGTCTTTTTAGCACAGAATTATAGGAATCCAGTTTTTGTAACTCCAAAACTGTATGTGATGAAACAGTCCTAATGCATCAAATAGAATAAAGCAGGGAACAAAAACACCATGTTTTATAGAGAGAGTGAATGGTATATGATGTAACTAAGAAATGTTTATAGTCAGTAAAAGTTTCTTTGAAAGTAAAACATTGAACTATTTCTATGTGTAATTGGACATTACATTCATTAATACTTCCCTCCTATATCATCACAGTTTGTTATATTAGAAAACACTTCATTGTAGCAAATGAATGGCCCTAATATGACCCCATTGTGTTGTTATCGGATCCTTGCCCTTCCTTTTCAGACAACCCGGAAGATTAAAATTTACTGTCATGTTTTAATGAGACAATCCCTCTGCCTGAAACTTGGTCGGGAACCTTTTCCTAACCTCCAGAGAGCAAAACACTCTAAATCATATCAATGGCATTCAGCCATCCACAGTCTTATCTGCTGAAAAGGCTTGAAAAGATGAATGAATCATTATGTTGGCTTGCCATTCAGTACATACCTTAAAACTGTTCTAACTCAGGTTGTGCTATATCTTTTCTAACAGATCAGACTTACATAATTCCCGTAGAAGACTTCCTAACAGGCCTAATTTCCCTTAGTCTTCTATTCAAGGGTGAAAACTTTTCCCGTTAACTCCTATAGAGTATCCAAGCTATGTTAGGCATGCTGTCTTCCCTTACAGAAATAAGTATACTTCAAGTTCATTTTATAAAGTATACTTTAGTAATGTTCAAGTATATTTAAATATACTTTATGTAGTAAGTATACAGTAACACTTTATTTTAAGGATCCAGAATAATGCATTAGTTAAGCATTAATTAATGATTAACTTGTTCACAATTATGCATTAGTTAAGCATGGACACAATAGTAATTAATTATTAATTTAACATTATAGTAAGGGTATATTAGCCATTATTTACAACTTAATAAGCCATATATTATTTTTGTTTAGTGATGTAATTGTATTTCTGTGCCATTCTGTTAAGTAAACTGAACAATAAGCTAATAATTATGTTTAATTACTGCTGATTTTGCCGCTAAAATAGTGTAATAAAGACAATTTGACCCCCTATTCTAAAGTGAAATTTTTACCCTCATTAATTATGGCACTTATTGAGTGATATTTAAGTTTATTAACCAGAATAAGCCAATAATTAAGTCTAACTATATTTATTAGTTATTTAGTTACTATAGTTATTTACACTATTGGTTTGTTTAGCAGTTATTCTGCAACGTGATCTCACAAGAATGAGAATTTTATGTAAAGTTCGGTTCTACATTCATCTAACACGTACATTGACAGTACTAAACATTTTGCTCTGTTTGTGACTTCTGCTGCAAACTCGGTTCAAAGGATTACGTTAAACAAAACTTCACTTTAAAACCCTAAAATGAATAACATTTCTGTAATCATTTAACCATTATTTATCATGTAATACTTATTTTGTTCACCGTGGGACACAATGACTAGAAAGTACACCAAAACGCAACATAAATTCACAAAAGACACCAATTTAATTTGTTCGCTGTAATCCACATCTTTAGAATCCATATGAGGAACTTCTTTATCCAGCGATCTTCATCTTTATCTTCAACAGCGACCGTAAACAAATCCCGCGCTCGTTTTACAGCAGTGATATCAAACGTTCATTGGCTCTCGCCTGCTTCGTCACAGATTGCAACATGCCGTGTTTTAGTGTTTGAATGAGAAACGTGTGCCTTCAAATAGTGGAGTGAAGCTTAAATTAAATAACTTAAATTCTGCTCTGTACCTCATACAAAACTATATTGCCAGAGAGAGGACTGCAACTGCAACACATCGTCATTCGGACTACTATTAGTACCGCTTTTGACATTTTCACAATAAAGAAATTATTGTGATTACACTTTTGTTAGTTATGTTTTTCTTTATAACCCTACATGCTTTTAAGAAATGGTTATGTGTAGGTTTAGAGGTTTGAGTGAGTTTAGTGGCTCAAAATATCATTTTAATTTTAATTTTCCCAAACATTTCTGCCCATTAAGTTGTATTGTCATTTGTTATTCTCTGTAAAATAATAAAAGGGAAATTGTACATCTTTTTTATGATATAAAGTATATTTTACGTTTTCTGCTGTAAAAGCATAATCCGTTTGTTTAAATGTTGCCAATACGTTCATGTACCTTTCACCATTTATCCAAATATACAAAAAAGTATGTTTTGTGTCTGTAAAAGCTGCTTATTAACTTATATAACAAATAACTGCCATAATTGAGGATATAACTTTCACTTTAGAATAGGGGGTTTTACTTTATTAGTAATATTAATGGCAGTTTAGCCTTAATTAGTGGCTTATTCTGCTCAATAAACTTAAATATCACTCAATAAGTGCCATAATTAATGAGGATAAAACTTTCACTTTAGAATAGGGGGTCAAATTGTCTTTATTACACTATTTTAGCAATTTATAACGGCAAAATCAGCAGTAATTAAACATAATTATTAGCTTATTGTTCAGTTAACTTAACAGAATGGCACAGAAATATAATTACAACAAAAATAATATATGGCTTATTAAGTTGTAAATAATGGCATTTGTACTGCATCTGTACTACAAGTGAACTTACTTTAAATTAAAAGTAAATGTACTATTTTAATGCCTGTAGTACATTTCTTAGTGCACTTTCACGGGTTATTAATGTTTGTAACTCATTAATAAATGGTTCACATGTGTTCACTTTACATTAAGGTTCACTTTCACAGGTTATTAATGTTTGTAACCCGTTAATAAATGGTTCACGTGTTTACATTAAGGTGCAATTTCACAGGTTATTAATGCTTGTAACTCATTAATAAATGGTTCACATGTATTCACTTTACATTAAGGTTCACTTACACAGGTTACTAATGTTTGTAACTCATTAATAAATGGTTCACAGGTTTACACTTAAGATTCACAAGTAACTAATATTGGAATTCAAATATTCATTATTAAGATCTCATCAAGTTATGGTTGTGCTCTTGTGTTTTTTTTCCCAAAATAAAGTTTGATAATTTCATCTTTATAATCAGTTGTATACACTGCAGTGGATAGGCATCATGAGCTTTTTGTAGAATATCATAGGTAAGATAGTAACTTATAACATCTCGGTTACGTATGTAACCCTCATTCCCTGAAGGAGGGATTGGAGACGCCACGTCGGAGTACCGACGAATAGGAATCTCGCTAGCGAGCCAATGCACATTGGCATGCAATGATTGCACCAGCTGCTCATGCCACTCAGCGTGGGTATAAATGAGGCACAGGTGCTTGCATCAAATTAGTTTTATGCTGAGGAGCTGAGTAGGTAAACTGGCACCCCAGCAGGGTACAGAGGACATACGGAACCCGAGACGTTCCCATTCAGTTGGTGACTCTCGGAGTACCAACGAATCCCTACAAAAGAGCCAAGGCCTCTGCCCGCATCTAGTGCCCTGTCCATCACTGCTGTTCCGCATGAACCGCTCAGTGACTTATTGGATAACACTGGAAAAGTGTGCCCTAGTGGAAGGGAATGCTGCAGAACCCACATTGTACCCCGAAGGAGTTATGTGGAGTACAATGCTGAGCCGTAGCCCACAACAGAGAGGGGACTCCAGCCCCACTGAAGGGGGGGCTCTCCCAAGGGAAAGACACGGGCTTCCATAGGAGCGACCGTGGAAAAATATATGGGATCCCCGCAGGGTCACTCATATAACCCCAGCCCAGTACCGGTTCTCAAGGATTCAGCGGCAAGGGGCCTGATGCCAGACGCTCTGCCACGTCCGGCACCGAGGGTGATGGAGGACTCGACAGAGTTTGCTTCCGGAGAATATAAGCAAGCCGACAAGAGCCAGGGCCTCTCAGTCCTTCTACCCGTTTGAGGTGAGAACACAGGAAGAAAACCGGCTCTACACGTAGGCTATAAAATCTAGCGAACGTTTTGGGTGTCGCCCAGCCCACAGCTCTACAGATGTCTGACAGCGAGGCACCACGTGCCAGCGCCCAGAAGGATGCAACACTTCTAGTAAAGTGTGCTCGCACCCTGAGCGGACAGGGCACACCTTGTGCTTGGTAAGCCAAGGTGATGGCATCCATTATCCAGTGAGCCATCCTCTGCTTGGAGACAGCCTTTCCCTTCTGCTGGCCTCCGTGATAGACAAAGAGCTGATCTGAGGTCCTGAAGCTTTGCGTTCTATCCATGTAAATCTGCAGAGCGCGGACGGGACAGAGCAAAGCTAGGGCTGGGTCAGCCTCCTCCAGGGGCAGCGCTTGCAGGTTCACCACCTGGTCCCTGAAGGGAGTGGTAGGAACCTTGGGCACATAGCCAGGCCGGGGTCTCAGTACCACGTGGGTGTCACCCGGCCCGAATTCTAGGCACGATTCATCAACCGAAAATGCCTGCAGGTCCCCTACCCTCTTGATGGAGGCCAATGCAGCCAACAGCAAAGTCTTAATGTACAGAATCTTTAGCTCTGCTGCCTGCAAAGGCTCAAATGGGGCATTCTGAAGTGCTTGAAGCACCAGAGCAAGATCCCAAGAGGGTATGGAGGGAGGTCGAGGAGGATTTAACCGTCTCGCCCCCCCTGAGGAACCTGACGACAAGGTCGTGCTTCCCAAAAGACTTACCTTCTACGTTATCGTGATAGGCGGATATCGCAGCAACATAAACTTTGAGGGTGCAGGGCAACAGCCTCCGCTCCAACCCTTGATGCAGGAAGGAAAGCACAGACACGATCGAACATCTTCTGGGTTCTTCTCGGCGAGAAGAACACCACTTGACGAACAGGTTCCACTTCAAGGCATAAGCTTGTCTTGTAGACGGTGCACGTGCCAAAGTGATGGTGTTAACTACCTCTTGGGGTAAGTCACCTAGAACCTCCGCGTCCCGTCCAGGGGCCAGACATGGAGCTTCCACAGGTCTGGATGCGGGTGCCACAGGGTGCCCCGTCTCTGAGTCAGAAGGTCCTTCCTCAGAGGAATCGGCCAAGGAGGGGCTGTCGCGAGAAGCATGAGCTCTGGGAACCAAGTCCTGTTGAGCCAGTACGGCGCCACCAACAGGACCTGCTCCTCGTCCTCCCTGACCTTGCACAGTGTCTGTGCAAGTAGGCTCACTGGGGGAACGCATATTTCTGCAGGCCCGGGGGCCAGCTGTGCGCGAGTGCATCCGTGCCGAGTGTGCCCTTGGTCAGCGAATAAAACCACTGGCAGTGGGACGTTTCTGGGGAAGCAAACAGGTCAACCTGTGCCACCCCGAACTGTCTCCAGATCAGCTGGACCACCTGGGGGTGGAGTCGCCGCTCTCCCGGGGGTGCGCAGCTCGTGACAGCTCGTCGGCCACACGGTGGCACACACCAAGGACATGAGTGGCCCGAAGTGACCTCAGACACTTCTGACTCCAGAGGAGGAGATGGCGGGCGAGTTGCGAAATGCGACCGGAGCACAGACCACCTTGTTGGTTGATGTACGCAACGGTCGCAGTGTTGTCCGTGCAGACCAATACATCTTTGCCCCGTAACAGCCTCTTGAGGCGGCTCAGTGCAAGATGTACTGCTAGCAACTCTAGGCAGTTGATGTGCCAATGCAGGTGTGGGCTTGTCCAAACCCCTGACACTGCATGCCCGTTGTACGTGGCCCCCCAGCCTATTGCAGAGGCATCCGTGAAAACCACAGCATGCCTGGACACCTGTTCCAAGGGCACTCCGGCCCGAAAGAACAAGGGGTCTGACCACGGGCTGAAGGTTTGGCAGCAAGCCGGTGTGATACTCACCCGGTGAATGCCGCGTTGCCACGCCCATCTCGGGACTCGGCCATGAAGCCAAAGCTGAAGCGGTCTCATATGAAGCAGGCTGAGCTGTGTTACTGCCGCTGCGGCCACCATATGCCCCAGGAGCCTCTGAAATTGTTTCAGTGGGACTGCCATCCTGTCTTGAAACGTGTTCAGGCAGTTCAGCATCGACTGGACGTGCTCCTCTGTCAGGCGCGCCGTCCGTTCGACCGACTCCAACTCCATACCGAGAAAAGAGATCCTCCGCACGGTGGCGAGTTTGCTCTTTCCCCGGTTGACCCGAAGACCCGACTGGCTGAGGTGTCTGAGCAACAGGTCCCTGTGTTCGCACAACTGATCCCTGGACTGTGCTAGAATGAGCCGGTCTTCAAGATAGTTGAGAATGCGAATGCCCTGTTCTCTCATGGGCACAAGGGCCCCCTCCGCGACCTTCATAAAGACACAGGGGGACAGGGACAGCCCGAAGGGCAGAACTTTGTACTGATATGCTCGACCCTCGAACGCAAAGCGCAGAAACGGCCTGTGACGAGGAAGAATCGAGACATGAAAGTACGTGTCCTTCAGGTCGATCGCTGCAAACCAATCTCTTGAGACGGATGCATTCAAAAATGCGTTTCTGCGTGAGCATTTTGAACGGTAGCTTGTAAAGGCTCCGATTCAAACTCGTAGGTCAAAGATTGGCCGTAACCCACTGGTTTTCTTGGGTACAATGAAGTATGGGCTGTAGAAGCCTGTCTTCATATCGGCTGGAGGGGCCGGCTCTATCGCGTCCTTCACCAGTAGGACTGAAACCTCCACACTCAGGACAGGGGCATCTGCGGCGTTCAACGAAGTGAAGCGGACACCCATGAACCTGGGGGGACGCCGGGCGAACTGAATTGCATAGCCAAGCCTGATGGTCCGAGTGAGCCAGCGAGATGGACTGGGGAGCGCTAGCCAGGCTCTCAGAGACCGTACAAGCGGGACCAACCAATATGTGGCTCACTGTGGCATGAAGAACCTATGTCAGTAACGTCACTCACAGAAGCTTTTAAGCTTTTTTTCATTTAAAAAAAATGGCAGAGGCAGCAGAGCAAACCATATTGCGGAAAGGGCAAGACCCAATTAGTCTTGAACTTATTATTATATTCATAGAGTTTAATGCAATTGAGAGATGCATTCCCCAGCACATAACTTTCATTATAATTATGCACATATTTCCATTTCACAAGTTTAGCATATCCATATATAACCAAACTATAACTATAACTTAACAACATGCATACATGCATGTCAAACAGAAAGTGCAACAGAGAAATACATTTGAGAGTGCAACAAATGTCCTACAGGATACAGACCCACTATACTCACCTTTGGCTTGGCTCGTAAGACTCCAGCAATCTCTGTCATTGACTCCAGCGATCTCCTTCGCTGAACTCCAGTGATCTCCCTGCTTTTTCAGTGTGTTGAAATACTCACCTGTATACTCACCATTATCTGTCAGGAGTTATTAAGCAGGGAAACACACGAGACAGGAGTAGCAAACTTCAGCCATCTTGTTTACTCTTCACGTCTGTTCTCACACACATTATGTCAGAACAACAGACTTCTTTTTCAAAATAGCAGTCCACAATATAATTTACTCATGAACACAAAATTTTCTCCTTTTTAAAAAACAAAACAAAACAAAGCAGAATAGAATATAATAGAACATATGAGTTGCACTAACAATGCAAACACATCCACACAGATCCAGAGCAGCACATCAGGTCTAACTTAGTAACTAAGTAGCATAGTCCTTCAACCAACTAGGCTTCCGAACATTACGTTTAGGTCTAGTGGTAAGTGTGTGTGTAGTGAGCAGTGTTCTCATTCGGAGTTGTTCAAATGCAGTGAGATGGGAAGTATTCCATGTCTTTCTATCACTACCCAGTCAACACGTGAGATCATGCGATGATCACAGTGACATCACATTGTGACCACATCATGAGTATCCTGGGAGCTCATAGTAAGATCACTGTGAGTCAAGTCAAGACAAGTCACCTTTATTTATATAGCGCTTTTTACAATGCCGATTGTTTCAAAGCATCTTCACAGTGTTAAACAGTGATGTCATCCAGCTCATTTCAATTATCATATAGTGTCAATGCAGGCAGATCAGTAATATAATTGAAATTTTAGTATCCCCAACTGAGCAAGCCAAAAGACAAAGGCGACGGTGGCAAGGAACCAAAACTCCTTCAGTGGCCAGAATGGAGAAAAAAAACCTTGGGAGAAACCAGGCTCAGTCGGGGTGCCAGTTCTCCTCTGGCCGACGAACAAATAGTATATGATTATGATTCTGGCAACATTACAGGTCAGAAGTCATATTATATTGAAAGATATTCGTAAGATTATTCAAAAGATTGGAGTCATCATGCCGGAGACGAGTTTAATGAGGATGTGAGATCAAATTGTTGACTGGGTAAGAATGTATGTTCCCACCCCAAGTCTTTTGGCAAATGTGAGAGGATCAGTAAACTTTCTGTGCCCCTTGGGAGCATCCAAGGGGTTCCGTACCCTCACTTTATTCCCCTTCTGGAAACATGGAGTGCAAGCATCCATCTTAGCATCAGTGTACTTTTTCATTTTGTGTTGCAGCTTTGTAACCTTTTAGCGAACAGTCATGTCAGTTGGTTGGTTCACAGGAGCAGATGGCAAATAGACAGCCTTGTGCGCATTTATCTGCCATAGAGGAGCTGAAAGGGTGAAGTACCAGTTACAGCATGTGGAGTGGCAAGGTTGTAACGACTGAGACAAATCAGACACATAATTACTTGTTACATTTAACAAATATGCTTTAAATGCATTATGCTTAGTAACAGACCTTCCCCTAAAAGAGCAGGAAAGGTCTCAATTTACCAGGGCTACCATCAGCTAAGACTTTGTTTATGGCTTGAAAGAATGTGAAAAACAAGGGCCATAGGGAGACCCATAGCCCTTAAACAGACTTTCCTGTATTAATTTATAGAAAAACTGTTCTATAAATGAAGATGCACCGCAGGACATTGTGCGTATGATTATAACTTGTAAAAGTGTATCTTGTATAGTACTTTGTTTTATGCATATCTTATGAGCAACCTACTAGTTAATGTAACCTCACCTATACCTTGTTTGGTGTCTACGAAGTTGTAATTTAAAGATCTGAATGATTGTGTATATGATATGTCAATACCTGTGCAACATGTTAGTATTACAAGAATCTTTAATAGTTCCTTCATCAGCAACAAATCCAGTTACATATACAAACGATCTGCTTGAGATAAAGGATCGTAAAACTTTCCCTCCGAAAGCCTAAGTACGATTGGCTCACTGACCACTCGAAGGAGAGGTTAAAAGGCCACAGCGCAGAGCTGCCACCCTCTCACTCTACTGTCTCTCAGCTGGCCAAGCAGGCCAGGCTGGCAGGCCTACACACACATCAAACCACGGCCGTGTGTGGGACCGGAAACCCGATCCGACCACACAGTTGCGGGCCGGCAGACCCAACACCTTAAGTCATGTGCTACTTCCTCAACCTAACCGAAATAACCGTGCAAGTTCATCATATCTTCTTCAGTCAACGCAGAAGAAATCGGTTGCAACTTCAACACCATCGGACCGAACTATCAAGGCTTTCTCCTGTGATTGTACATCGGGCGCTCCTCAACCGTTCAGGCAAATGCAAGTAACGTACGATATATAAAATCACTGTGTAGTTAGTTAAAGCTGTAAACCCCTTTCTTCAGGCAAGGGAGCTTGTAGTCACTGATGGTTCTCCCAGGTGTTTTTCATAGCTCCATTCCTCTGTTCTAAATCGGTTCTTCAACCACTTTAACTTTACATGTAAAGTCAAGTCAACTTTATTTATATAGCGCTTTTTACAATGCAGATTGTTTCAAAGCAGCTTCAGAGTTAAACAGGAAAATAATGCAACCAAATTTGATTCGGCTGTACAGCCACTCTGGAGAAAACGGTGATGTCATCTAGCTCATTTCAATTATCATATACACTCACCTAAAGGATTATTAGGAACACCTGTTCAATTTCTCATTAATGCAATTATCTAATCAACCAATCACATGGCAGTTGCTTCAATGCATTTAGGGGTGTGGTCCTGGTCAAGACAATCTCCTGAACTCCAAACTGAATGTCAGAATGGGAAAGAAAGGTGATTTAAGCAATTTTGAGCGTGACATGGTTGTTGGTGCCAGACGGGCCGGTCTGAGTATTTCACAATCTGCTCAGTTACTGGGATTTTCACGCACAACCATTTCTAGAGTTTACAAAGAATGGTGTGAAAAGGGAAAAACATCCAGTATGCGGCAGTCCTGTGGGCGAAAATGCCTTGTTGATGCTAGAGGTCAGAGGAGAATGGGCCGACTGATTCAAGCTGATAGAAGAGCAACTTTGACTGAAATAACCACTCGTTACAACCGAGGTATGCAGCAAAGCATTTGTGAAGCCACAACACGCACAACCTTGAGGCGGATGGGCTACAACAGCAGAAGACCCCACCGGGTACCACTCATCTCCACTACAAATAAGAAAAAGAGGCTACAATTTGCACGAGCTCACCAAAATTGGACAGTTGAAGACTGGAAAAATGTTGCCTGGTCTGATGAGTCTCGATTTCTGTTGAGACATTCAGATGGTAGAGTCAGAATTTGGCGTAAACAGAATGAGAACATGGATCCATCATGCCTTGTTACCACTGTGCAGGCTGGTGGTGGTGGTGTAAGGTGTGGGGGATGTTTTCTTGGCACACTTTAGGCCCCTTAGTGCCAATTGGGCATCGTTTAAATGCCACGGCCTACCTGAGCATTGTTTCTGACCATGTCCATCCCTTTATGACCACCATGTACCCATCCTCTGATGGCTACTTCCAGCAGGATAATGCACCATGTCACAAAGCTCGAATCATTTCAAATTGGTTTCTTGAACATGACAATGAGTTCACTGTACTAAAATGGCCCCCACAGTCACCAGATCTCAACCCAATAGAGCATCTTTGGGATGTGGTGGAACGGGAGCTTCGTGCCCTGGATGTGCATCCCACAAATCTCCATCAACTGCAAGATGCTATCCTATCAATATGGGCCAACATTTCTAAAGAATGCTTTCAGCACATTGTTGAATCAATGCCACGTAGAATTAAGGCAGTTCTGAAGGCGAAAGGGGGTCAAACAAAGTATTAGTATGGTGTTCCTAATAATCCTTCAGGTGAGTGTATATTCAAGTAATGTAGTTGACATAGTTAATTTAGTTTAGTAATTACATTTATTTGGATATTTATTTGAAAATTCAGTGTCCCCAACTGAGCAAGCCAAGCCAAAGGGCGACAGTGGCAGGGAACCAAAACTCCATCAGGTGGCATAATGGAGAAAAATAAACCTTGGGAGAAACCAGGCTCAGTCGGGGTGCCAGTTTTCCTCTGGCCAATTAACAAACAGTGTATGATTATTATTTTGGCAACCTTGCAGGTCAGAAGTCATATTAGGTCGGAATATTCGAAAGATCGGAGGCATCACGCGGGAGACGGGTTTATTGAGTATGATATGTCGATTAAACAATTATTAAATAGGAATATTCAAAATATCGGAGTCATCACACCGGAGATGGATCCATTGAGGATGCCATGTCGATGAGCAATATCAGAGGGGAGACTAATTGACATGGTCTCTGCAGACATTTCAAGGATTAGTTGGTCATGTCCAGGCAGGTCCACCATCTGATCTGGATACGGCCCGGATCCGGCTAACTGCAGTAAACCTCGGGATAAACAGAGAGACTAACATTAGCGTAGATGCCATTCTTCTTATAATGTAACGAGTACATCAGGTGTTATGGGAAGTGTTTCCAGTTCCGGCTGACCTAGTTAATGCAGCCTAACAATCATTTAATTGATTTGAATAAAATATAAATAAAAAATGTTTTATGTGTATGCCATAGTAAAGAGATGTGTTTTTAGTCTAGATTTAAACTGACAGAGTGTGTCTGCCTTCCGAACAATGCTAGGAAGGCTGTTCCAGAGTTTAGGTGCTAAATAGGAAAATGATCTACCGCCTGCAGTTGATTTTGATATTCTAGGTATTATAAACTGGCAAGAATTTTGAGACCGCAATGGACGTGATGGAGTATAATGCATTAAGAGCTCGCTGAAGTACTGGGGAGCTAAACCATTTACTGCTTTGTAAGTAATTAGCAAGATTTTAAAATGTATGCGATGCTTAATAGGGAGCCAGTGCAGTGTTGACAGAACCGGAATACTTCCTGGTTCTAGTAAGAACTCGAGCTGCTGCGTGTTGGACCAGCTGCAGTTTATTTATTAAGCAAGCGGTGCAACCACCCAGTAGAGCATTACAATAATCTAGCCTTGAGGTCATGAACGCATGAACTGCTCAGCATTTTGCATTGAAAGCATATGCCGTAATTTAGATATATTTTTAAGATGGTAGAATGCAGTTTTACAAATGCTAGAAACGTGGCTTTCAAATGAGAGATTGGTATCAAAGAGCACACCCAGGTTCCTAACTGACGACGAGGACTTGACAGAGCAGCCATCAAGTGTTAGACAGTATTCTAGGTTACTACATGTGGAGTTTTTTTGTCCAATAATTAAAAATTCAGTTTTTTCTGAATTAAGTTGCAGGAAATTACTAGTCATCCAATTTTTTATATCAGCTATGCATTCCGTTAATCTTGTGAATTGGTAAGGTTCGTCAGGGCATGAAGAAATATAGAGCTGAGTATCGTCAGCATAACAATGAAAACCAAAGCCATGCTTCCTAATGATATCTCCCAGTGGTAGCATGTACAGGGTGAAAAGCAACGGTCCTAGCACTGAGCCTTGCGGTACTCCATACTGAACTTGTGATCGGTGTGACATCTCTTCATTTACTGCTACAAACTGATAACGGTCAGATAAGTATGATTTAAACCATGCCAATGCAATTTAACTAATGCCAACATAATTTTCGAGTCTATTCAAAAGAATGTTGTGGTCGATAGTATCGAATGCAGCGCTAAGATCGAGTAACACTAATAGAGATATACAACCACGATCGGATGATAAGAGTAAATCATTTGTAACTCTAATGAGAGCAGTCTCAGTACTATGATACGGTCTAAATCCTGACTGGAAATCCTCACAGATACCATTTCTTTCTAAAAAGGAGCATAATTGTGAGGATACTGCCTTTTCTAGTATTTTTGACAGAAAGGGTAGATTTGAGATTGGCCTGTAATTGACTAATTCTGTAGGATCAAGTTGCGTTTTTTTAATAAGTGGTTTAATAATGGCCAACTTAAAAGTTTTCGGTACATATCCTAATGTCAAGGATGAATTAATGATATTAAGAAGAGGATCTATGATCTCTGGAAGCATCTCTTTTAGTAGTTTAGTCGGTATAGGGTCGAGCATACATGTTGTTGATTTTGATGATTTAACGAGTTTAGCCAATTCTTCTTCTCCTATAGCAGTGAATGAATGTAATTTTTCCTCAGTGACACTACAATGCACTGTCTGATGTGATACAGTAGTAGACGGCTGCATGGTTATAATTTTTTCCTAATATTATCAATCTTACAAGTAAAGAAGTTCATTACTGCTGTGCTGTTTACAAACATCAGAAGCTTTATCTTTGGTTAATTTAGCCACTGTATCGAATAAATACCTAGGGTTCTGTTTGTTTTATTCTAAGAGAGTCGAGAAATAAGCAGATCTAGCAGTTTTTACGGCCTTTCTGTATGCAATCATGCTCTCTTTCCAAGAAATGCGGAAAACTTCCATTTTTGTTTTCTTCCAACAATATTAGGTCTAAAGTATGATTACGGCGATGAGTGGGTCCTGACATGTGTTGCCTTACTCCAATAGAGTTTAGAATGTCTCTAAATGCCAATCCCAATGTATCTTTTTCATTGTGTACATGGATATTAATATCACCAACAATTAGGACTTTATCTGTAGCCAGTACTAACTCTGATAGAAAATCAGCAAATTCTCTGGTAAAGTGTGTATGGTGCCCTGGTGGCCTGTATACAGTAGCCAATACAAGTGTTAAACAGGATTTATCAATTTCACTACATAAGGTTACGTAAAGCACCAAAACTTCAAAGGAAACATATTTGAAACTAGACTTCTGAGTAATACTAAAGATGTTATTATAAATTACAGCAACACCTCCCCCTTTACCTTTCAGACGCGGCTCGTGTTTATAACAATAATCTTGTGGGGTGGACTCATTTAAAGTAATGTAGTCGTCAGGTTTTAGCCAGGTTTCTGTCAAACACAGCACATCTAGATTATTATTTGTAATCACATCATTAACAATAAGCGTTTTTGAGGAAAGGGATATATCTGTATTATATCTGTTGTTTATTTGTTGGACATCAATTACATTTTTACTGTTGAATGGTTTTGGTGGTTTTTTATATTTACTAATTCATGGAACAGACACAGTCTCTATGTGATAATATCTAGGTGAAAGAGTCTCTATGTGTTGGGATTTATCTGACTTCTGTGACATGAGACAGCTAGCAGACGGACGGGTAAGCCAGTCCGTCTGCTTCCTGACCTGGGCCCTAGTTAGTCAAGGTTTAGCTCTAAGACTATGTGCCAAATTACTAGAGAGAAGAGTGGCACCACCCCAGGAAGGATGGATGCCATCTTTTTTCAACATGTCAGGTCTGGCCCAAAAGCTTTTCCAATTGTCTATGAACCATATGTTATTTTGCGGACACCACTTAGACAGTGGGTGCATCACTGAGTGGGGAGAACCTGTTTGATGTTCTAATCGGAACGGAAGAGTGGTTTTTTGATCCGCGTCTATGCTGTCTCATCGTCACCCAGTGGCCCTGCTGCACGGGCTCTACAGCCGGAACCGAACAATGTACAGAGTTCACTAAGCTATTCGCTTTCAAAGCAGTGTCTAAAGCTGTTACATTCTCACTACTCTCAAATAAAGTCTGGATGCGTGTCTCTAATTCTGAAATCTTCTCCTTACATTTATCACATGTGAAGCCCTGCTCACCAACGGAGACAGATATACTAAACATGAAACATGTAGTGCAAGTGACAATAAAAGGAGAAGAAGACATGGCTTACTGTATTTGTTGATTAATCCAACTTACCACAGTTGTTTGATGGAGTCTATTTACTAATCCAATTCACCACAGTTGTTTAATGAACTCAGAAAACAAGAGACCCGAGTGCAGAGATGGCAAGCTAAAAGGCTAGCGAAATGCTAACGCGTGATAGTGATTTAGATTAAAAGCTAGCGATGTCAGATTTAATGTGGTAGGCAATATTAGACAATATATGTTGATGGGTAAGTTATATTTATCAGTTTAAACAGCAGGGAATGATATCAAATAAAGATTCAAAAGTAATGTATGTGTGATCTGTTTGTATGCTTTTTCTGTTAGTTTAGTTGTGTTTGTGATTTAGTTAATAAAAATGGTGCACAATACATATCTGGTACTGACTCCCTGCCTGCAAACAAACTGTCACTTAAATTATCAATTTTGTAACACACTCTAAGCACTGTAAATGCTAAGGAAGAATTATTTTTCTGTGGCCATGAAAAATACCCTTCTCTTAGAATTAAATAATAATCAATACTGAGTGTTTACAGGATGAACTGATTGATTGATTGTAATGTTAATGTAGCTACATCAAGTTAATCTCATTAACTGATTAAAATATTCATAATTAATCATAATGAATAATCATAATGAGTTATGAATCATTATTTATATTTCCCCTTGAGCTAACACGCTACATATCTGCCAGAGATCAGTTACCACAGGTTTTCATGTCTGGATGTCCATTTGGACAGTGGGTCTCATTCACAATGTCACAGAGTCACTCACACCCTCCACTCAGTTACCTGCACCTGTTCGTTCACAATCACTGGAGTTCCGATCACCCGCACCTGATCCTCATCACCATCACAGTATATCAAGACTGCACTCACACCACTTCACTGTCTGATCTTGTCAACGACACACAGACCTACCAAGCTCTTACCTGTGATCCTGTTTTCATCTGATCCCTTGTCTTCTGTCTATGAACTGCCATCCTGGAAACCTGGTTACCTGTTGTACTCACCCTGTCTATCCGTCAGCTAAGTTGAAAATCATCCATTCTCTGCCAACTCATCACCTGTTGTGTTTACGTGTCTCTGCTCTGTCAATAAACTTTGACCTATATTCACATCTACTGTCTGTTCCTTTCTGTTTCGTGACACACAAAGCATGCGTATGCACAAATTTGTGCGTGAAATCTGCTCACAAACGTTTTCACAAACAAATCATGATTCAAAACTTTCGGTAACACTTTATAATAACGTTCAGTTATAAGTCATTTATAAGTTATTAGTTAACCCTCTGAACCCGAAGAATGCACCCGTGTGTAAAATACTCCATCATTTTTGACCATACAAATGAGTGCAAGACACTGTTATAAACTATATATAATCTACTTTTATTTATGTACACTCACAATAACAACAAAACGTGTTTTTGTAAAATAAAGAAAATAAACAGGGTGCGCTTTTAGCTGTCTCTCTCTCCGCGAGAAACTTTCTGAAAGATGTCTGAATAATGAACTGAAACTCAGCGAATACTTATCTCACAAACATGAAACATATGTCGAAACAAATATTCTCCTGCAATGTTATCTGTATGAAACTAAAGAGATGTACAGTTTCTCATGGCTCAGCTCATTAACATTAATGTGACCACACCCACGCGCATTCATAAGATAATGTACTGAGGCGATCTATGCAAAATGGTAAACGCCCCCAACAATGGCTTAAAAAGCATCAAGTTTCATCATCAGATACATTCACTTTCCTGCACGTTTGGAAGATGGCACGTTACACAGGTGAGGAAGCTCTTGAGATGGTCCTGGACAATGACGAAGAGTTCACATTTTCCTCTGAAGAAGAGCGGGACTCCGAAGATGAATGCTTGCATTTTGAAGAGCCACTTGATCCAGCCGTGGATACAATTTCGGATGAGTGAGTCAGGAGCTTGAGGAGATGTCGATCGCCGCATCGCAAGGTGGGCTAGAGTCCTCCGAGGATGATGATTCGGCTGTGCTGCCGCCTTCCAGTGTGCCAGCATTGCCCGAAGCGAACCCAGTGCTGACAGCCATGCTTTCATGGCAGCCGCGAGCCTCGGGTTGGAGTGGAACCCTCCACCCCGTCCTGAATTCTCGCGGTTGGACGATTGGTTTTTGGGGGCGCCACGTTCTGACACCCATCAGGCCACGCCCTCCAATACCTTTTTTCCCGGAGGTGCATGAGGAGGTCACGCTGTCCTGGAAGTCCCCGTTGTCTTCCCGCGACCGTTCGGCAGCCTCCTTTGCCTTCTCTGCCCTCAATGGGGCCGCGGCCAAAGGGTACACTTGGGTTCCCCCGGTTGAACGCTCTGTTGCGATGTAACTGTGTCCGCAGAGTGCTTCAACATGGCGTGGCGAGCCAAAGCACCCCTCCAAAGCCTGTAGGTTCACATCAACCTTGGTGTCGAAGTCCTATAGAGCTGCGGGGCAGGCTGCTGCCTCTTTGCATGCCATGGCCATCCTTCAGGCCTACCAGGCCCGGATGCTCAGGGACATGCACGAGGGTAGAGCTGACCCAGGGCTCAGAGATGAGCTGCGTGCCGCCATCGACCTCGCCATTCGGGCGACAAAGGTGACCGCATGCTCCCTGGGCCAGGTGATGTCCACAGCAGTGGTCCAGGAGAGACACCTTTGGCTTAACCTGGCTGATATGAGGGACGCCGAGCGGGCTCTTCGGCGGCGCGGTTGAGAACTTCGCCCAACAGTTCTCAGCTTCACTGAGGCCATGAAACATATACTGCCCCGGAGACCAGCTACTGCCTCCACCCCGCCGCCGGCACAGTTGCCTCAGCCTGCTCGCCCCCAGTCCACTCCAGCCCCACAGCCCGCCAAGCGCCAGGCTAGGCGGCGCTCCTGATGAGGACAGCACAGGGATGGGCAGTTCTTTCCAGGAGATGGTAGCAGGACCACTCCTTCCCCCAGTGGAGGGCCAGGGGAGAATCCTTTGTTCCACTGCTGCCCCCCGGGTCAGCAGCACCCTAATGTGGTTAAAGAAAGAACTAACATCCATCCCTGAGCACCCAGAGACTGTGCGTGGCAGTGTGCGCCGCCCCCGGGCCACGCCACTCTCATCCCTCTCTGACGCCAGTCTCCTCTCAGAGCAGACCCCAGTGGAACGCACGTCCTTGCCTGGTCTCCTCTGTCAGGACACGGATGATGACCATGCCCCCACACCGGGACGCTACGCCCCACGTCTGGGCCAGTCACGCCGCCCCGCTGCCCCACCCGGGGTACGTCTGTGGTCCGAATGACCCCGCTGGTGAGAGCAGGTATGCGAACACAGAGACCTGGTGCTCCAGCACTTAGCCCGTCTGGGCCTTCGGGTCAACTGGGAAAAGAGCAAAGTCTGCCCAGTGCAGAGGATCTCTTTTCTCGGTATGGAGATCGACTCGGTCGCAATGTGCGCGCAGCTTACGAGCGAGCGTGCACAGTCACTGCTGACTTGCCTCTGTCAAATTGAGAGCAAGAGTGCAGTTCCACTGAAGTTATTTCAGAGGCTCCTGGGGCATATGACATCTGCAGCCGCGGTAATGCCGCTCGGATTGCTTCATATGAGACCACTTCAGCACTGGCTTCGCGATCGAGTCCCGAGATGGGCATGGCAGTCGGGCACGCTCTGGTTAGGTTTAGAACATGATGTTATCTGTTCTGACATACAGTGTTAAAGCACTGGTAAATTTGGCAGTAAAAATCCATTGTTTTGGTCTTGGTTGAGCTTGTGTGTAAAAGAAGTTCAAGCTTTTTAAATTTGTGTTAACTGTATGCATTTTGTGTCAAAGCAACAATAATGTGTTAATTGTATAGCCTACACAGACAGATGTTGTGCTAAATGTGTTAAGAGTTTAGGACATTTGTTAAACGTATTGAAAAAATTGTCATAGCGATTGTAAAAAACTGTAAACGGACATGTGCATGCAAAATGAAGTCAGTAGGTTATATACAATTGAGAAAGAAAACGAATATAGCTGTTTGTGTCACCAATGGTGCTCAAACAACAACAGAGAAAATGACTTTTGTAGATTTAACAAAGTACAAATTGTATTAATTAATTATATTAGTTATATTGCATTTATACAGTGAAGACTGTTATTTTAAATTAGATTATTCAATTTCTGTACCTGAATACTGTTAGATGTACCTGAAAGACATAAAGCACTGCTTATTTCAATTGTATATTTCTTCTATTGTATTTATGTATGCTTGTAATTTGTTTATTATTTTCCATGCAGATTCACTCCCCTACTAAATCAGCCTAATGATTCTAGAATTATTCATTATTTTCAAATAGAGCTATTCAAATCATCTGGTGAAAATCATCCCAGTTGACTCTTCTGCTGTGTGTACTTTGCCATGTTTTTGTTCATTTCTTTTATTAGCTCCGCATCTCTCTGTTCAAATCCTTTCTTCCCGCTCTCCCCGAAAGCTGCTGTCATTTGCTGATATAAAGCATGGAATTTGAGTAACAGGATTGTCACGGGTGTGTGCAGGCAGGATAGCAACACACACGTACATAGACGAGACCAGACACAGACTGAAGGAAACAGGAGAACTAAATAACAAACAAACAAGTTAATTGACAAGACACAGCTGAACAGAACTAAACTAACGAGGGTAACCATGGGGACAGATGAGCGGCAGGAAACTGAACAAAGAAACGTGACAAATAACAACAGAGAAAGTCCATGAACAAAACAGAACGTGGCTGTGACAAGGATGAACTAACAATGAAAAATACTTCTAAAGCATTTATTAATCTTAGTTAGTTCATTTCAACATTTACTAATACATTATTAAAATCAAAAGGTGTATCTGTTAATATTATTTAATGGACCTGATCTAATATAAACTAACAATTAGCAGTTGTTTTGTTATTAACTATCGTTAACAAATATTAATAAATCTTGTAAGAAATGTATTGCTCATTGTTAGTTAATGCATTATCTAATGGAACATTATTGTAAAGTGCTCCTTATTGATATTCTATCCATTTTGTTTATGCCAAATCAAGCAGTCCAAGAAGTTAAGGAAGATGTAGTTTCCGTCTGAAAAGTAGCAATGCAATTTGCTGATTACTTTTAAAATAAAAAAGGTCAAATTCACCTGGGCTTAACAAAAAGTGTTTTGTACAGGCAACCGAGGATGCAGAAAATGAAATTGCATGGGGATTTACACAATCCGAAGAGGAGATTCTACAGGAACAGAAGACATAGGAGTCGTGATCGAGGGATTTAAGGTTTTGAGCAAGACTGCGTGATCTTGGCATTCATTATGCTGTTCAGTTTCATCTATGCACTTGATCTAAGCTTTCCTGAACTTGGATGGACATAAACCAAATGCTAAATCCAACAGCTTAAAATTAAGCTGTTTGCATGAGATGTGCACTGAGGATTGATGAGTATATTGAGTCCTTTACTTACTTATGCACACACACACCACACACAAAAAAGTACAATTATTATTATAATTTTTTTTTTTTTTTTTTTTTGGAAAACTAAAAGAATCAAAACATGTATTTCTAGTTAGTGGTTGTTTCAAGTTATACAAGTCCAAAACGCAGCAGCTCGAGTTCACTGCAAAAAATGCTCTTCTTACTTAGTATTTTTGTCTTGTTTCTAGTCTAAATATCTAAATATCTTAAATCAAGATGCATTTACTATATAAGTAAAATGACATAAGATATTTTTTCTTGTTTTCTTGAAAATCAAAATAAAGTGAGTTTTTGCTTAAAACAAGCAAAATTATCTGCCAATGGGGTAAGAAAATAATCTTATTTCTGTTTGGGACAGAAACAAGAAACAAGATTTTAATCAGAAACAAGATTATTTTTCTTACCCCATTGGTAGATAATTTAGCTTGTTTTAAGCAAAAACTCACTTTATTTTATTATGTCATTTTACTTATCTAGTAAATGCATCTTGATTTAAGAATATTTAGATATTATGAAGTGTCTGCAGGGACCGTGTCAATTAAACTCCCCCCGTGCTGCATCGACACGACATTCTCATTAAACCCGTCTCCGGCGTGACGACTCCAATCTTTCGAATAATCTTTCGCATATCTTTCGTTCTAATATGACTTCTGACCTGTAATGTTGCCAGAATCATAATCATACACTGTATGAGAACTGGCACCCCGACTGAGCCTGGTTTCTCCCAAGGTTTTTTTCTCCATTCTGGCCCTGAAGGAGTTTTGGTTCCTTGCCACTGTCACCTTTGGCTTTTGGCTTGCTCAGTTGGGGACACAAAATTTTCAACTATATTACTGATCTGCCCGCATTGACACTATATGGTAATTGAAACGAGCTGGATGACATCGCCGTTTTCTCAAAAACGGCTGTACAGCCAAATCAAATTCTGTTGCATTATTTTCCTGTTAACACTGTGAAACTGCTTTGAAACAATCGGCATTGTAAAAAGCGCTATATAAATAAAGGTGACTTGACTTGATGTGGTCACAGTGAGCTAAAAGTGTAACCTCACAGCGCAATCACTGTGTGGTCATACTATGGTCACAATGTGAGTTCACAGTGTACTCACTATGCGCTCATACTGTGAGCTCACCATGTGAGACTACTGTGATATCATTGTGTTAAACTCTCATTCTGTTAGTTTAGTGTAAGTTCACTATGATCTAAAATTTCTCTAATATTCAGTTAATAATTTTTCCTCTAATATTTCTTTAATATTCAGGTCAGTTATATCTATATATATATATATATAGGTCAGTTTGGAGGAGCAGGTGCTCAACGTATAAAAGGGGCACATGGAACAAGGCTTTAAATAGGGCTGTGCTCAAAATATAAATTCAGCAATATATTGCGACGCATTTCTTGCTGATATGCGTATAGATACGGATGCTTCTCGCAAACACACAAAATCACCCTGCTCGACAGAGAAATACGAATGAACAATGGACATTATCTGGCTTTAAATAAACTATAGCAGAGTAAAGGTCTATAGAAGCATACAGGAGACCATAGCAAAAATAATTTTAGCATTACCATTTGCTCCAATGGTGATCGTCTCAAGAAATACACACGAAACCACTGAAACCGACTCAAAACAATGTAGTATACATGCCAGTATGTGGAGCTGTAATTCTGCCACAGAAATACACTAAAAACGGAGAAGTGTTGTGGCTAGAAGGGGTACAGCAACAGTCGGAAGTGAGGCAACATCTCACGATAAAATAACAATAAATAAATTTGCTACTTACCAGATTGTGTTTTATTAACACCTACACCTACCCCAACCCTAAACCTACCCTAACAATAATGCAAATACAGTAATTAAATGAAGCAATATTGATGTGCGCATGCCCAGTGGCCGTAGCTGTATCTCTTCTAGTCTTTACAGGGTGTAATGACATCACTGTTTCACAAAATATACGGATTGGCTGTACACACGAAAACACAAGGGTGTCGGTTTCAGATTTATCCACTCTGGGACCCGGTTTAAAAAAATCATGCCGTGAAAGCAGATAAGGCAAGGGAGGGATGGACAGGGTTGGTGGTGGACTAGGAGGCGGCGAAGGAGTGGTGACAGGAGGTGGCGTCTGAGGAGTGGTGATGGGAAGACGACGATCCCCTGGCGGCGCTGGTTATGGAAGGCCGATGACGCAGACCCAGAGCCTGGCAGTGACGACAGCCCACGGTGGAGACGAGGGAGGTGCCAAGGTGTAGACGGGACTGTTAACATCTGGGGGACAACCGACGGAGGCAGAGCCGATGGATCCCAGGGTGCAGATGGAGAGCCGATGGAGCAGAGTGACGTAGCTGGCATCGGAGGCATATACACTCACCTAAAGGATTATTAGGAACACCTGTTCAATTTCTCATTAATGCAATTATCTAATCAACCAATCACATGGCAGTTGCTTCAATGCATTTAGGGGTGTGGTCCTGGTCAAGACAATCTCCTGAACTCCAAACTGAATGTCAGAATGGGAAAGAAAGGTGATTTAATCAATTTTGAGCGTGGCATGGTTGTTGGTGCCAGACGGGCCGGTCTGAGTATTTCACAATCTGCTCAGTTACTGGGATTTTCACACACAACCATTTCTAGAGTTTACAAAGAATGGTGTGAAAAGGGAAAAACATCCAGTATGCGGCAGTCCTATGGGCGAAAATGCCTTGTTGATGCTAGGGGTCAGAGGAGAATGGGCCGACTGATTCAAGCTGATAGAAGAGCAACTTTGACTGAAATAACCACTCGTTACAACCGAGGTATGCAGCAAAGCATTTGTGAAGCCACAACACGCACAACCTTGAGGCAGATGGGCTACAACAGCAGAAGACCCCACCGGGTACCACTCATCTCCACTACAAATAAGAAAAAGAGGCTACAATTTGCACGAGCTCACCAAAATTGGACAGTTGAAGACTGGAAAAATGTTGCCTGGTCTGATGAGTCTCGATTTCTGTTGAGACATTCAGATGGTAGAGTCAGAATTTGGCGTAAACAGAATGAGAACATGGATCCATCATGCCTTGTTACCACTGTGCAGGCTGGTGGTGGTGGTGTAATGGTGTGGGGGATGTTTTCTTGGCACACTTTAGGCCCCTTAGTGCCAATTGGGCATCGTTTAAATGCCACGCCCTACCTGAGCATTGTTTCTGACCATGTCCATCCCTTTATGACCACCATGTACCCATCCTCTGATGGCTACTTCCAGCAGGATAATGCACCATGTCACAAAGCTCGAATCATTTCAAATTGGTTTCTTGAACATGACAATGAGTTCACTGTACTAAAATGGCCCCCACAGTCACCAGATCTCAACCCAATAGAGCATCTTTGGGATGTGGTGGAACGGGAGCTTCGTGCCCTGGATGTGCATCCCACAAATCTCCATCAACTGCAAGATGCTATCCTATCAATATGGGCCAACATTTCTAAAGAATGCTTTCAGCCCCTTGTTGAATCAATGCCACGTAGAGTTAAGGCAGTTCTGAAGGCGAAAGGGGGTCAAACACAGTATTAGTATGGTGTTCCTAATAATCCTTTAGGTGAGTGTATATATATATAATAATAATAATAATAATAATAATAATAATAAATAAACAAGCACACCATCTCGCACTAAGAATCCCACTCACTGGCCGCTGGACGGTGGAGGTATCCTGGTAGTTTGCTAAATTACTAAAGGTGTTTGAGTGTGAGGGATCGTCCCGGATGAGGTCATCAGGTGAAAGGTTATCTTGTGGGTAATTTTATTTATGGCTAAATTATTATTCATTAATTTTACTAGTAATTAGAGTGGGCAGGCCTTCAGAAAAGGGCCTTTAATTATAAATAGAGGAAATTTTGTCTTGACAAAAGGGCACTTTGCTGGTGATTACTGAAGCCAGGTGATTCCACACCTGAGCTGGCAAGATGGCTGGTTTACATGTACTTGGCCATGTGCCAGTACTCTGCTAACAAAGGGCCAAGCCACAGTGCATATTGGCATTATAATATCATATGAGTGTATATGAATAGCACAGCCCCTACTGGAGCCCCGCAGCCAATAACCGGATCTTGCCGGACTTCAGAATCCGTGACGTTGTTCCAACTTTGCTTTTCAAACCAGAAGACAGAAATTGCTCTAAAAAAATGCAAAAAAAGCTAATTTTCACTTATGAATAAACTTAATGAGTAGCCTACCTTTAGTGTTTTCAATGATGTGCAGTCTGTACATATCTGTTCACATGTCGAAAAATGTGTTTTGGGGTTTCAGAGACCACTCAACATTTCTCCAGTAACAATTGCACACAACTAGTCCAGAACACAACTGTACAGCACAAACGGTTTGCTAACACATTCTGCAGTATCCACGTCTGAATGATGCATAAAGGTTTTACATGAAGGATGCATTTTGTTACATTCAGATAGCTCCTCATCATAAGAAGTTTCTGAGGTTTGCATTTGAAGGGGCAACATACCTATTTACTGTCCTGTCCTTTGGGCTCTCACTAGCACTGCGGGCACTTTTATGAAATGAGTAGATGCCACTCTTTCCCTCCTCCCTTTGACTTTAATGGCCTAATCAGAAAGTATACTGTGTAGACACATTCATGTGATACTCAGTCACTTGCTGTATTTAGGGTTCACAGCCAATATGCTGAAGAATACTTTAAAACCAGGCTAGCACATTTCCTTTTTAGGAATAGAGCTAGACTCTGTACAAATGCAAGCCCTCACACCAGAGTGATCACAAATGATTTACAACTCTCTTTCAACTTTCAAGCTGAGGAAGTCTCTTCTCTCTTAACATTTTCAAGAAGCTTTGAGACTATATATGTACACTTGCTTCAGTTCTCCCATACCTATACAAGGCCTCTAAAACAAGGCACATGGACTATGAGGGCTCCCTGTCTCTCCTGTTACTGTTAGACCTTATTTGAAGCCCCCCAATCCTCTTATAATTATATAAATTATGTAAATTATATTTACTTCAACCATTCTTTTGTATTTATTATTTTAACTGCCCATCTTCCCCAATCATGTATGCCTGAAAGAAAGAAAGAAAGAAAGAAAGAAAGAAAGAAAGAAAGAAAGAAAAAAAGAAAGAAAGAATAAATGATGCAACAAAATAGGCCTAGAGAGAAAAAGTATGTTTTAGCACACTAATGATTTTTTTTTAAACGGTCAAAACATACACCTTTTACTTTAAGTACAACAGTTGGTTGAATGACTGTAAAAGATCTAACTTCAAATATAAAAGTATAGCAAATTAAACAGTATATTATATATACAGTATAGTTCCCTTTCAGTAGGTCACGTTCGACGTACGTAACTGACTGACGAATTGGGGATCGCTTTCAGAGACCAGTCTACTTCGAGTGTAACTAAATGCTTGTACGGTCTCTGGGGGCCTGGCTAGCTCTCCCCAGCCCGTCTCGCTGGCTCATCCTGAAGGACGCGTAATTTCATGTCTCAATTCTCCCTCAACATAGACCGTTTCTACGCTTTGCATTCGAAGGGCGGGCATATCAGTACAAAATCCTTCCCTTTGGGCCATCCCTGTTGCCCCGCGTCTTTACGAAGGTCGTGGAGGCAGCCATTGTTCCACTCAGACAACGTGGCGTTCGCATTCTCAACTATCTCGATGACTGGCTCATACTGGCTCACTCTCGGGATCAGTTGTGCGAACACAGGGACATGGTGCTCAGTCACCTCAACCTGTTGGGACTTCGGGTCAACTGGGACAAGAGCAAACTCTGCCCTATGCAGAGGATCTCCTATCTCGGTATGGAGTTGGATTCGGTAAACCAGACTGCGTGTCTGCGGAGGAGCGCGTCCAGTCAGTGTTGAACTGCTTGAATTCGTTCAATAGCAGGACGGCGGTCCCACTGAAATAATTTTGAATATATTGGTGAAAGCGGGGGTGGAGATTTTCTATTCAATGATGCATTGATGTTCCATTTATTTTCACCCCGTCCTCTGCACCATCTTCCACATGCTCTTGAAGTATTTTCTAGATGTGCAGAGCATGGAGTGAAAATCCTACAAACTGCATTTTTCTTCCCCTTACAACAGTGCTTGGATGGCTTCCATGCTCAAAGTATACAGTCCTGGTCAGAATTATTGGCACCCTTGGTAAATATGAGCAAAGAAGGCTGTGAAAATAAATCTGCATTGTTTATCCTTTTGATTTTTCATTCAAAAAATCTAACCTGAAAGTTGGGGGGAAATCACATTATAAAATAAATGTAAAATTAATGTTCTCCAATACATGTTAAGCACAATTATTAGCACCCCTAGAAATTCTTATGAGTAAAATATACTATATTCTATATTCCCATTCATATTCATATCACTGGAGTATAAATATGAGGTAACACAAAGGCTAAAATCCTCTTACCATCCATCACAATGGGTAAAACCAAAGAATATAGCAAAAGACTGTTGAGCTTCACAAAATAGAAAGTGACTTAGAAAATAGCTATTGAAAATTCCCATTTACATCATTAGGGAAATAATTAAGAAGTTCCAATCAAGTGGAGATGTTACGAATTTGCCTGGAAGAGGATGTGTGTCTATATTGTCTTAATGGAGGATAGTTTGAGTAGCACAATAATTGCTCAAGAATTCATAGCTCAAGAATTGCAGAAATCAGTAAAGAAAAAAATAAACTACAACACCACAAGTTGTTTGGGAGGGTTTCAAGAACAAATCTTCTGCTCTCATCCAAAAACAAACTACAGCATATTTAGTTGCCAAACACTACTGGAGCTTCAAACTGAAGAAGATCATGTCACATTATTATTGTTTACCTATTAACCTGATTAAAAACATATAAGATAACACATTTTAGAAGAGCACTTTTCAAATACAGTTGTGCTACCTGGTAATACACTGCAAGCAGAACAACGTTTTATATAGGCGTATTGCACTGTACATATGCACAATTGAATAACGGTTGAATCAACTGTCTTTTTGCAGTTTTAAGCTGTCACAGTTCTGTTCCTGAGACTTTTATTTTGATGTTATTTTCATTCTTGTAGTTCCTGTTTTCTTTGGGTGCTATAGTTTCAGCTTATTTTCCGTTTAGTTCACCTGTGACCTGTGTATCATCTCATTTCCTCTATGTAGCCTATTTAAGCCTGTGTTTTCAGTTCAGTTTTTTTTGTTCTTCTTACCTACTTGTGATTACTATTTGGCTTACAATTGTTTTCCCAGTGTTTCTTTTGTTTAAGAATAAAGCCTACTGCAAATAGATCCTGTTTGGACAGCACAGTACTGACCAAAAGAATGTCAATTCGACCTGAGGACTATGTGGAGGAGTTCTTGGAGATCAGCCATTTGAAGGACGACACTCTCAAAATGTGTTTTTGGAGTGGGTTAGAGCAGTGGTTCTCAACTCCAGTCCTCGGGACCCACTGCTCTGCATATTTTGTATGTCTCCCTTATTTAACGCACCTGATTAGGATCATCAGCTCGTTAGGAAAGAGCTCCATGAACTGGACTGATGCTGCGTTCCAGTTCGATTTTATTATGCCCTTCACTCGCTAACTTCCCTCTGTCTCATTCACTCGAGTGTGCATCATTGCTTACGTTGCATGAGTGCCCACTATATGTATATAGGTGTGTTTGGGTTGTTTTAAATATTTTTAAAAATAATTAATATATCATAGAGTTGTTTGTGGTGGGGTAAATTAAACGTGATATGCGGTGACGTCACAATCGTGTTGCATTGTGGTATATGAAGCTGTCTGAAGTGTACATATGAAGTAGACTTGCTCCCTCAGTCAAAATCGAGGAAGCGAGGGTTTGTCCATATGAACTTCCCTCGTCCACTTCACGAAGTGGAACGCACTTCAAAATGGCGGCAAGTGGAGTGGAACGCAGCCTGAGTGTGTCAGATAAGAGAGACATACAAAAAGTGCAGAGTAGTGGGTCCTGAGGACTGGAGTTGAGAACCACTGGGCTAGAGGACTATTATTTCCAGTTAACCCCTACGGGTCTGCACAGTTTTGGGGCCCTTTAGAAGTTTTGACATGCTCTGACATTTGTGCGTTTTGCAGTTGCTTATAAACATATTAATGGCAAAAGTGGCATTACACTGTATGCAGAACAAACTGGGCTACCATAATATGTGAGCAACATGTATGTACATGCTTGTATTTTTGAGAGAATAACGTTTATGCATGTTTTTTGAAAAAACAAAAAATTTAAGACACTGAAATAAGGCCACAAAACACACAATACATATGTGTCCACAAGACTGTTGACTAATGGGTGTTGTTGCCTAGAGTTTTTGCTTCAAACTGATGTGAGAATCATTGTGCCTACTCATTCACATAAAACAATATATTGATTTCAATTTTGTAAGACACTTTTTCTTTACAAAGCCCATATGCAAAGAGGCATGAACGGTCGTGAATAATGCTGTGAATCACACCTGAGAGGACAAAATAACTGCATAATAAATGAGCCTTTGAGTCAGGTATGTGACTGAGAGGGGAACTCTTTACAAAATTTACAAAAGAAATATATGTTTTTTTGTAGTTTATTTAGAATATAGTGAACAATATAAAGTGAGAGCCAAAGGCACATTACAAAGGCCTATTATATTTTAAATTATTAAAAGATTTGACATTACTATTTTTAATGTTTTTGAAAGAAGTCCAGATCCCTGGTTCTGCCCCATCACAGGCTAGCTCCAATAGCATGACCACAGCCTCCTGCTCTTACTATTTGGCTCCACCTCGACCCTTTGAGCCCAAGACCCCACCTTGGTCCTTCAATCCATTGTCTCCACTGTGGCTCCTCACTCCCTCGGCTCCACCATGTCCTGTCATCCCTCCAGCTGCATCAAGGTCCCTCGCCCTACTGTCTTCGCCTGGGATCATCATCCCCTGGCTCTGCTATGGACTTCCGGGCCTGCAGCTCTGCCTGGTTTTGACTTATCCGGGCTCCTCCAACCATTTCAATATATATTTTTTTCTTATTGCAAATATAAATTTTCTCTAACCTTCCTTAAATGACTGGTAGATTATTCTACAATATTTTGGGGACACTATCATTCACTGTACAGAAGTCAATTGTTTCGTATTCGAGAAGAAGATATATCTTACTGATATTATCCAGTGGATTTATCCACGTGGGACTGTGAGACAGGAGATCATTATCACAAGGAAGGAAATGTTTAAGTCTAGGAGGATTATAGTGATTCTGCAGAAATGTTCTATTCAAAGCAATTTACTAATTCTGAAATGACTACAACACATCATACATACTCCTTCAGATTGCATGCAAAGGTCACTCAGAAGATAAGGGCAAATGAATGTAGCTGTAAACTTTGCTTAAGGACATATACAGATAATACTCAGGAGTCATCTTTTTCATACAGTTGCATTACTAGTCAAAAGTTATTGAACTTTTCCTTTTTTTCTGAATAAGAAATGATGTAATTATAGTAGAATAGTATTTAGATTTAGTTGTTAAGAGAGCATTCTTGTAATAAAGCATGTGATTTGTATACTTATCTTTATGAACAGTAAGTCCAGTTTTGATGCATAAACGTTCCAAGCGACGTCCCTCAGTTTCAAGTTGTCTCCGTTCAGGTGTAAACCAAGGTGCAGACTGAGTAAAATAGGCAGTCCGAGGTTTTAAAGGTGCAAGTGTATTATATTATAATGTATTATACAATATTATGATGCTTTGGAATATATTGGTGAAAGCAGTGGTGGACCCAGAGATGACTTATTATTCTATTCAGTGATACATTGATTGATTCCATTTATTTTCTCCCCAATAAATATAATATTGTATTATATAATATTGTATAGATAATATTGTATTATATAATATTCCTATTATATTGTATTATAATAGGAAACCAAGTCGTCAAATTGTTGTATTGCTAAACTATCAAGGCATGATATAAAATCCCTGGTGAGAGTGTTATTGACATTGTTCATGTGTATATTAAAATCACCCAGTATAATAACATTGTGAGATGTAGAACACAGCTACAAATATAGAAAAATTATTTAAAAAAAGTTTTTTTTTATTGTTTTTGGGTGGACGATAAACAGTAGCTAGAACAGTAGGAACAGGCCCGTTAATTTGTAAAACAGTGGACTCAAATTATTCATACACAGGCACGGTTATGGGAGAGACTTTTCGCTTCTCGTTACAAAGTATTGCAAGTGCTCCTCCACAGCCAGAGGCACAGAGTTGACAGGTGTAAACAAACCCGGAAGGAACAGTTTGATTAAGCTGTGTCATGGGTTTTGTTGCCATGTTTCAGTCAAACAAAGGAAGTCAATCTTATTGTAATGAGCGAATATTGAATAAACCAAAAGTAAGATTGTTCATACCGGATTTGATGTTAGCTGCCAAGCACACTGTGGTCAACAGTCTGTCTTAACTTCTTTGACGGACACGGAGTGGATGACCAGAACGATCGTATTGGACCTGTGTCATCGTAGATATAATTCCGGCGAGACACGCGATGGATGTAGGGGAGAGCGGGGCACAACCTAACACTTTTTGACTTTCTCAGTTTGTGTAAATTCACTTGGGGTTCAGATTTTTCCCACATTAATTTCACACATGTCTAGTACAATTATGTGGTTTTGTTTCATTAAAGGGATAGTTCAGCCAAAAATTTAAATTAGCCCATGATTTATTCACCCTCAAGTCATCATAGGTGTATATGACATTCTTCTTTCAGACGAACACAATCAGAGGATGATTTGAGGATGAGTAAATGAACTAACCCTTTAATATAGTGTATACTTTTTTCTTGATTTACCCTGAAAGAATGGAAGTGAAATGTGACAACATGCCCCATAGGTGGCATGGGGCACATTGTAACATGAGCATATGACAGCTTAAAATGTTATCTGATATAATAGAAAAAAATGTAAACTAAAATATTTTGTCAATAAAGTACAATTATTAACTTTTTCATATCAAATAACGGCATGTTTTAATATTTAAAAATAAACTAATTTTTGAGTTTGACAACAAACTTTGCAAAATACAGCTATACATCACAGTTTAAAACATAATAATAATTAATAATTGACTCTCAGTCTTTATTCACCTTTTTCTCATGGTTTCTCAATAGAATTCATAAAAGTATAGAATATAATATCATATTTCTAATATGGGCACATTGTAATGCAGTGTTACAACGTGCCACACGTGCAAATAGGATTTAAACCTGGCTAGTGTCTTCTGCTGGTTAGATCAGCATTACAACTATCTCAACTGTTAAATAACAGATATAAGATTAAAATAATATCAGATTTGTCTAATTTCAATTAAACAAAAAATAGAGGTGAAAAATGAACTTAAGAAATTTACTTTTGCTATGTTTAAATAAATGTTTAGTGATATCTTGCAAAGATTTTTTAATTTTGGCGCAATTTTTTTCTGTATATAGTGTTGATATGGCAACTAGTAAATACACTAAGTTTTGTCATGCTGGCATGTGTGGAAGATTTTAAACCAGGTGTGTTACAACTAACTCCACGTTAGGTTGTGCCCCGCTCACCCCTACTTCTGCAGAGGATAGTAAATAATATCCTGGTGAGATTGAAGGGTCGGTGGTGGTTCAGTGACAAATAATCACAATGAGAAAATCGATGTCACTGGATGGTAGATGAAATAAAGTATAATCAACATTGGAAGTTGGCTGATCCACATTGTTGCAAACAAACTCTGGGATAGCTCCGTATGGACAGAGTGTTGTCGGAGGCCGTGATCAGAAGCATCAGATCAATCCGTCAGGTACAAATTTAAAAATAATTAAATTGTTGAGGTTTCTCTTTATGGGTAAAACAGTCCTTTGATCCTTTTAGTTGACCCTTTGAACCCGACGACCGCGCCAGCATGTTCTGCTGGATTTTTCCTCATGAAAGCCTAAAACAACTTAAAATACTCCGTCATTTCTGGCCACACATACATGAGAGATATGTCTTTACAGAGTTTGAAGTGTCTACTTTTATTTGTGTACATTCAAAGTAAAAACATAATGTTGTGCTTTTCACTAAATAAAGAAACCAATAGGATGTGCATTCTCCCGTCTGTCTTTCCGTGAAGTCCACCCTGAAATGCGTCTGAAAATGAACTGTAACTCAGCCAATACTTTCCACACAGACATGACAGATATGTCTTTAGAAAGCTTGAAATGTAGCAGTAGAAGTAATTTATATCAAACACAAACATTCGCTGTTTATGTAATCATTATGAAATCAATGAGAGGTGCATTTTTGCTCATTATCGGTAATGTGACCACACAGCATATTAAAATATGAAGCATTAAGATATTATAATGTTTAGACCATTTATAGTTATAGGCCGCCTTTATTTCTCTCTTCTGCAGAATATTACATGATTGAAAAATATTAAGAATTTAAACAAAAGCGGTGGCTGTCGTAGACCACGTATTTTGTTTACATGGCCTCCCGATGGACGTGGTCTCCGACAGGGGACCCCAATTTTTGTCCAAATTCTGGCGAGAGTTTTGTAGATTACTGGGGGCGACTCTCAGTCTGTCTTCAGGGTTTCATCCCCAAAGTAATGGTCAAAAAGAGAGGGCCAACCAAGACTTAGAGAGAGTGTTGCAATGTTTGGTATCTAAGAATTATTCTTCCTGGAGTCAGCAACTCTCAATGGTTGAGTATGCACAAAACTCGTTACCAGTGTCATCCATGGGTCTCACTCCATTTGTGTGTAGTTTAGGTTACCAGCCACCTATTTTCCCTAGTCTGGAATCCGAAGTCGGGGTTCCCTCCGCTCGCACTTTCGTCCAGAGGTGCCGCTGCACGTGGAACAGAGCCCATGAGACTCTCCTCCAGGTCGGGTGCGCACCAAGGCTCGATCGCCACCGGTCGAAGTCCCCCGTTTACATCGTAGGTCAAAAAGTGTGGCTTTCAACCAAGAATATTCCTCTCCACTCCGTTTGTAACAAGTTAGCTTCCAAATTCATCGGCCCGTTCACTGTCATCAAAGTCCTTAGTCCGGTGAACAGGATAATTCATCCCGTCTTTCATGTCTCCAAACTAAAGCCTGTTTCATTCACCTATTAATCCGCCAGCCCCAGTTCCACCACCACCCTGGTTCACTAGCTCGTTCTCGCTCTGTGTGTATGTGTGTGCGTATGGGCGTGGCCGCTGATTACCACTCAGCTGATTATCAGCACCAGCTGCCACTCATCATGTGTGTCTATCTCCTAAATTTTGCAATTGATTCCCTGTTGGATTTTCTGATCGCGCTGCCTGTTTTCCCTGAGGATCATCTGGGATTGTTCTCGTCTGTGTTTAGCGGTGACTGGACTCCTGATCGCTCCCTTCACTTCCACGGAGGATCTGAGTTGCCCATTGAGTCCCTGCGCTGCCAAGTGATTGACTTTCCAGGCACCAATTCTGCATCTGACCCTGTTGTAACTGTTGTAGTGTACTAGTCTCTACTCAAACGTCATTTTTTTCACTTGCAATTGAATCCTCTGTCTTATTTTACGTGACACTATCAGCATCTTGGGCCATGAGAGGGAGAAAACCCTGATTGGATGTCCAGTCCATCACAGGGCTAAAAAGATTAAAGCACCCAATATTTTCAGATGGCCTCCCATTCAAATATTAATTTGAAACTTAGCTTTGCCCATGGCCATGAGTGCAACCAAAATGCATAATCTGTAATTAGTGATTGTTGATACACACATGTACAATCAGATGTTATTTGTCGCAAAAATGTTTATTTAAACTTTTCACAATTAGTTAATGCAATTAACACTGCATCCTTTTTTTCCTGCATCCTTTTTTTCCCTGGCATTTTCTAGATTTAATAAGTATTTATCTATAATTAATTTTATACAGTGACTGCACTGTTATTTTACATTTGATTATTTAATTCAATTTCTATATATTCCCTACCTGAATATTACTGTTAGACAATGCTAAATTAGTAAATTAATAATTGGTGGAATTTGCCAGCACCTGATTTGATAGCGCTGGGTTGATTTTTAATTATAAAATTAATTAAATCATAAAATTACGATATTTTTTGCATTAATAAGTCCAGTTACTAATAATATTACATAGTTTTTTATTGAAAAATTGACAGTTGGTCACATTCGACGTTACGTCGGAACATCTCCATTCCGTCCTTCAGGGAACGAGGGTAACATACATAACCAACGGAAATTCTGTGCCGAATTTAAATGCTTTAGACTAGATGTTCAGATGTCCGGGCAAATTCAAACACTTTCTCACTGGATCTCCCAGCACTGTGTAGTAACATGTTGCATGCTCGAGATCGGACAGCGCAGCGCAGCTCAAACGAGTAGCGCGGTTTCATTTCACTTTCATTTATTTTGCCGTTTGATGTTTCTCATTTGCAACATAAAATGTAGCTCTTATCAGTTGGGCAACATGGTGGTGGCACCACTGTGACCTGTAACAAAATTTTGTTGCACCGGCAGTGTATTAAAGATTTTGTATATTATTTATTTTATTTTTGTCATTGTTTACAGTCCTTTTCCTGGTTTGCCTTACTAAGATTCCCCAATTTCATTTGTCAAGTCCTAGTTTCTCTCCAATTAGCTGTTTATTGATTTGTACACGTCCTCTAATTGACTAATCACTGCAGCTGTGTGCTAATTTACTGACGGAATGGGGGTTTCGCTTAGAAGCCAATCGCCTTTGAGCTCTACAAAACGAGCCAAAGGCATGAAAATGCCATGGGTCTGCGGAATTTGCATGCCGCAACCCCGCCCCACGGCGTGGGTATAAAGGGCGTTGCGTGGCAATCTCGCATTATGTTTCTGCTTCAGAGCCGAGTTACTGCCTGAGCGCTTCTCTCTTCAAGACGAGTTTCTCTCCAGAGTGTTGGTGTTACGGCACGTTCCAGCGAGTTCCGCATTCCTGTCTGACCTGTGCAGTGATCTAGCACAGCGTGCGCGTTCTCCCTGGGTGCTTCGGCATTCTGCAGAGTTTTCACTCCTCTCTAAAAGAGCTGCACGTGGCACGTCTTTTTAAAGATGGCTCGCCCGTGCTCCGTTTCTGGGTGCGGTCGGCTGGTGCCTCCGTTCGATGGTCATGATCGCTGTTTGGCGTGCTTGGGCCTCGTGCACGCTGAGCGCACGTTCATGGATGACTCATGTTCTCATTGCGGGAACATGACCATCTCAGTGTTGCCATCGAGACTCCATGATCTCCGTAGTGGGGGGAGAGTCCCCTCTACCACACCCCAATCTACTTCCTCCACTGGAGGGGGTACTTTGGCTGGTGGTCAGGGTGATCTGAGGATTACGGTGTGGAACAACCCGACGAATCCTCCTCGGGCCACACCCCCCTCCTGCACACTGCAACCCGTGGTGTTGCCTGATGAGGGCGCCGGGGCTTCCCGTTCGGGGCCCTGCGTTTCATTTGGCGCACCCGCGGAGGACGCCATGTCGATCGCCATGTCGATTGGCCAGATTTATTGTCATTCCACTGTGGAAAATGTTCTCTTACTCGCTTTTCTTATAAAGTCATCCTAAAGCTTAATGCGGAGGTCCACAATAAGGTGAAAGAGGTGCTTGGAAGTATGGCCAGAAAATTTGTCCATTGCACAACTGACATCTGGACAAGCAAATTCTACAAAAATGCATACTGGATGTGGTATATGAGGATCACAGTGCTGCCAACATTTATTAACATCTTGATAAGATGGCGCATACCTGGCAGACAGTGAAGAAGCCATTCTATACTAAATTGTTATACTTAAAGTCTGCTCAATTGGGACAAGTAATTTTGTATTTAATGCACTTTAGTTATCCGGAAATAGTGCTGAGGTCTAACTAAAGATATACTTAATTATATTTGATTGTGCTAAAGTGGAACTATTGCAAGTATACTTGCAAGTATACTAGGTGTACTTTAAATATCTTGCATTTAAATTATACAGTGAGCATACCATCCTTAGTAATAGTGATATTAAACACATTTTTGGCTTAATATTAAGAAATATGCATTGTGCAATAAAGTCACTAGAGCAGATTTGGCATATTTCTCAGAAGGAAACCCTTTTAGAGTCTTGAAACTCATTGCAGCTAAACACAAGTAATGTATGTCATTTTTTTAGATGAGGCTTTCTTTTTATGCAAACCAAAGGAAATATGAGGTATGAACTGAAACATGTAGTTTGTTTCTGCAAACTGTTTGTTTCTAGATGCTGTAGGGCAGAATTTCCACAACTTTTGCCTACAGCGCAAATGTAACAATGAGCAATTTGCAAATAAAATTATTTAATGTGTTAAATATTTAAGTACTACTTATTTATTTTTGTTGAATCCACTGTTGACCTGTTATAATTGTTATGAAATTCAACTTAACTGTATTTGAGTTCTACTGTTGAGTGTAAAAATAGCATAGGCCTAGATGAAAGTTTACAGAAAATGTGATTTGAGTTAAAAAAAAAAAAATGGTAACACTTTATTTTAAGGTTCCGGAATTATACATTAGTTAAACTACTAATTAATGATTTGCTTGTTCACAATTATGCATTAGTTAAGCATGGACACAATAGTAATTAATGATTAATTTAACATTATTGTAAGGGTGTTACAAGCACGCCAGGCTCCGCCCTCTCCCAATCTCCAGAATACTGATCACACGCACCTGCATCTCATCATCACCGCATTCACTGCCTGCACTTAAGCCTCACGCTCACATTCAGTCACTGTCCGGTCTCGTTTGCACATAGCCACGCTACTGCTTACCTCAAGCACTCCCTCTCGATACTTACCTGTCTCCAAAGTGTTCCTGAAGTCTCCATTGTGTCTCCTCGTCTCATCTCCAGTCTCCAGCGTCTCCCACGATCCTCTCGCCAGTCTCCAACGTCATCTGCAATCAAGCAAAGTATAGTATCAACCAGTGATCTGCATATTCTCCGTTCTATTTCTGCATTCACTCACCTGATCCGCTCACATCCTGGTTCTGCAAATAAGCTCTCTCGTTTACCATCACCTGTTCTCCGTGTCTGTCTGTTTGTAACAGAAGACCGGACCAACACCGCACAGCTCGTTGACGCTCTCCGCCAAACTTTCACCACCAACCTGTCTGCACCTTCACCAGTGAGCACTTCCGGTAACAACACCACCGCTTCTTCGTCACCGGAGTACGCCAGTCCCATGGCCAAACCGGCGCCCTTCTCTGGTTCAGCGGAGGATTGCAACAGATTTCTCCTACAATTCTCGCTGGTCCTGGAGATGCAACCGCACCTGTACACGAATGACCACGCTAAAGTAGCGTTCATCATCTCTCAGTTATCCAGTAAAGCGCTTCGCTGGGCAGAAACACTCTGGTCCCAAAACAATCTGATCACCCAGTCTCTCTCCAGTTTTACCAACCACTTCAAGGAAGTTTTTGGAAAGCCCTCATGGGATTCAGCAATAGGCGAGCAGCTTTATCATTTGAAACAAGGATCACTGTCTGTTAATGAGTATGCCCTCCAGTTTAGAACTCTCGCTGCTGCCAGTGGTTGGAACTAGCAGTCCCTACTAACAACCTACCGACAGGGTCTGGATCCTCGGGTGCGGTTGCATCTCGCTGCATACGAGGATACCATCGGGCTTGAACGCTTCATCCAACTCTCTATCCGCTTCGCCACTCGTATGCAGTCGTGTATCGAAGAACACCAGGGCCATCCGTTGTTTTCACCATCCCTCCGCCGACCAGAGTCTGTCAGCCCTCCAGAACCAGCCCACAAACCCATGCAACTTGAAAATTCCCATTTGTCGATGGCTGAGCGGCAGAGGCGGCTGACCCAGAACCTATGCTTATATTGTGGATCTCCTGGGCATTTCATCACGAATGCCCCGTTCGTCCTGCTCGTCCCATGGTGAGTGGGATCATCCCTTCTCTTAGTAAAATGCAACCACTCACCACAACTGTAAACCTTACTGCTGCCAGGGTATCTCTTCCAGTTGTCTGCCCCAAACAAGCTTCTAAGCTGCCTCCACACCGGCCATGGGACTGCGCCATTGATCTGCTGCCGGGTGAGTCAGTGCCCTGAGGAAAGATCTACCCTCTGTCACTTCCGGAGGAAAGGGCCATAGAGGAGTACATCAAGGAGGCACTGGAGCAAGGCTACATCCATCCGTCTACTTCCCCTGCTGCCTCGAGCTTCTTCTTCGTGGCGAAAAAGGACTGAGGCTTGAGGCCCTGCATCGATTACCATGCCCTCAACAACATCACTGTCAAGTTCTGTTATCCCCTTCCTCTCATCCTAGCTGCCCTGGAACATCTCCGTGGTGCCACTGTGTTCGCCAAGTTGGACCTCCGCAGCGCATACAACCTCATCCGAATACGTGAGGGTGACGAGTGTAAGACCGCCTTTGTGACCCCTACAGGCCACTACGAGTACCTTGTAATGCCTTATGGATTGGCCAACGCCCCCTCCGTATTCCAGGATTTCATCCATGAGGTGCTCCGGGAGTTTCTCCATAGTTTCGTGCTGGTCTACATCGATGACATCCTGATTTACTCCTGGGAGCATGGCCGAACATCGCCACCACGTTGCGGAGGTCCTCCAACGCCTGAGGAGCTTCCACCTGTTCCTAAAAGCTGAAAAGTGCTCGTTCCACCAGCCCTCAGTGCAGTTCCTGGGATACTACATCGACTGCTGTGGCATCCAGATGGACGAGGGGAAGGTGGAAGCCATCCGGTCCTGGCCCATTCCCAACAGTATTAAAGAACTGCAAAGATTCCTGGGCTTCGCCAACTTCTACCGTCGCTTCATCTGAGGTTACAGCTCCATCTCCAGTCCACTCACCAACCTCCTTCGTAGTAAGCCCAAGTCTCTGTCCTGGACTCCATCCACCACAGTAGCCTTCGAGACCCTCAAAACCGCCTTCACCACCGCTCCCCTCCTCGTCCATCCCAACCCGGAACTCCCCTTCGTCGTGGAGGTGGACGCATCAACCACGGGAGTGGGAGCGGTCTTGTCGCAGCAGCAGGGGAACCCTAGTAGACTCCACCCATGTGTCTTCTTCTCCCGCAAGCTCAACCCGGCGGAGGTAAATTATGACATTGGCAACAGGGAACTCCTCGCCATCAAGCTGGCTGTGGAAGAGTGGAGGCACTGGTTAGAGGGCGCTCAACATCCCTTCCTCGTCTTAACTGACCACAAGAACCTTGGCTATCTCCGATGGGCGTTGTTCTTCACCAGGTTTCACTTCACGATTTCCTATCGGCCTTGATCCAAGAATGTCAAGGTGGACACCCTTTCCCGCATCCACAGTCCAGTCCGAGCCCATCCTGCCTGGTCAGTTATTCGTCAACCCCATCGTATGGTCAGAAGAGACCCTGCCCTCTGCTAATGCCACCACCAATGCTCCGCCGGGTTGCCCACTAGGCTTGCAATATGTCACTCGCACACGGCGCACTCCCCTCATTCACTCCTCCCACACGTCACTGGGCACTGGCCACCCCGGGGTCAATGAAACCCTCTCGCTGCTAAAACAGTGCATCTGGTGGCCACGCATGGCATCCGACATCAGAAGGTACGTGCAGGGATGCAAGGAATGCGCCATGTCCAAGAGCCCCCACCATCTTCCCACTGGTAAGCTCCATCCTCTGCCCGTTCCTAACCGACCCTGGTCACACCTAGGAGTGGACTTCATTACTGACCTCCCTGTCTCCGATAACTGTACCTGCATCCTCGTTGTGATAGACAGATTCTCCAAGTCTTGCCGTCTTCTCCCCTTGCGTGGATTACCCATTGCCATGGAAACTGCTGAGTTAATGTTCAATCACATCTTCCGCTACTATGGCACCCCCGAAGACATCGGGTCAGACAGAGGGCCCCAGTTCGTCTCCAGGGTATGGAGAGCCTTCTTCTCCCTCCTAGGTGTGACTGTCAGCCTCTCCTCGGGATACCACCCCCAGTCGAACGGGCAGACAGAACGCAAGATCCAGGCTTCCTCCGTACCTTTTGTCACGGCCACCAGGACTCCTGGAACCAGTTCCTCGGTTGGGCCGAGTATGCACAAAACTCTATGCAACAACCTTCCACCGGACTCACCCCATTCCAGTGCGTACTCAGCTACCAACCCCCTCTGTTCCCGTGGTCGGGGGAACCATCGGATGTACCAGCGGTCGACTACTGGTTCCGGGAGAGTGAGAAGGTCTGGGACTCCGCACACCATCAACTCCAATGTGCCCTTCGCAGACGCAGAATGACAGCCGACCTTTGCCGTTCCAAGACTCCATCATTCCAGATCGGGCAGAAGGTCTGGCTGTCAACCCGGGACATCAGACTGCGTCTGCCATGCAGGAAGTTGAGTCCTAGATTCATTGGCCCCTTCCCTATCATCCAGCAGATCAACCCAGTCACCTACAAGCTCCAACTACCACCACAGTATTGTATTCACCCCACTTTCCACGTGTCTCTACTCAAGCCTCACCACCCTTCTGTTTCTGTTTCCCCAGAGCCTGGCACTACCTCGGAACCCCCCCCTTCCTCTCATCCTGGAGGACGGCGCGGCCTACCAAGTCCAAGAAATCCTGGACTCCCGGCGTCGTGGTGGTCTCCTAGAATACTTGGTGGACAGGGAGTGCTACGGTCACGAGGAACACTCATGGGTACCCAGAAATGACATACTTGATCCTAACCTGCTTGACACCTTCCATGCCTCTCACCCTGACAGACCGGCGCCACGAGGCAGAGGCCGACCACCACGGCGTCTGGGTCCTCGGCCCTCAGAAGCGGGCCGTGGAGGGGGGGATAATGTTACAAGCACGCCAGGTTCCACCCTCTCCCAATCACAGCGCACTCCATCTCCGGAATACTGATCACACGCACCTGCATCTCATAATCACCGCATTCACTGCCTGCACTTAAGCCTAACGCTCACATTCAGTCACTGTCCGGTCTTGTTTGCACATAACCACGCTACTGCTTACCTCAAGGTCTCCCTCTCGATACTTACCTGTCTCCAAAGTGTTCCTGAAGTCTCCATCGTGTCTCCTCGTCTCGTCTCCAGTCTCCAGCGTCTCCCACGATCCTCTCGCCAGTCTCCAACGTCATCTGCAATCAAGCAAAGTATAGTATCAACCAGTCCTCTGCATATTCTCCGTTCTCTCTCTGCATTCACTCCTGATCCGCTCACATCCACTCTCTCATTTACCATCACCTGTTCTCCGTGTCTGTCTGTTTGTAACAAAGGGCATATTAGCCATTATTTACAACTTAATAAACCATATATTATTTTTGTGTAGTGATGTAATTATATTTCTGTGCCATTCTGTTAAGTTAACCGAACAATAAGCTAGTAATTATGTTTAACTACTGCTGATTTTGCTGCTAAAATAGTGTAATAAAGACAATTTGACCCCCTATTCTAAAGTGAAAGTTTTATCCTCGTTAATTATGGCACTTATTGAGTGATATTTAAGTTTATTAACCACTTTATTAACTAATTCAGTACAAATAAAGACAATTTGACCCCCTGTTCTAAAGATATGTTCTTATTTACACTGTTGGTTTGTTTAGCAGTTATTCTGCAACGTGATCTCACAAGAATGTGTATTTTTATGTAAAGTGTGGTTCTACATTCATCTATGTACATTGTACATTGACAGCACTAAACATTTCGCTCTGTTTGTGACTTCTGCTGCAATCTCGGTTCAAAGGATTATGTTAAACAAAACTACACTTTAAAACCCTAAAATGAATAACATTTCTGTAATCATGATTTAACCATTATTTATCATGTAATACTTATTTTGTTCGCCATGGGACACAATGACTAGAAAGTACACCAAAACGCAACATAAATTCACAAAAGACACCACTTTAATTTGTTCGCTGTAATCCACATCTTTAGAATCCATTCGAGGAACTTCTTTATCCAGCGATCTTCATCTTTATCTTCAACAGCGACCGTAAACAAATCCCGCGCTCGTTATGAATTCAAAAATTGCGTTTTACGGCAGAGATTTTAAACGCTCATTGGCTCTCGCCTGCTTCGTCACAGATTGTGACATGCCGTGTTTTAGTGTTTGAATAAGAAACGCGTGCCTTCAAATAGTGGAGTGAAGCTTAAATTAAATAACTTAAATTCTGCTCTGTACCTCATACAAAACTATATCGCCAGAGAGAGGACTGCAACTGCAACACATCGTCATTCAGACTACTATTGGTACCGCTTTTGACATTTTCACAATAAAGAAATTATTGTGATTACACTTTTGTTAGTTATGTTTTTCTTTATAACCCTACATGCTTTTAAGAAATGGTTATGTGTAGGTTTAGAGGTTTGAGTGAGTTTAGTAGCTCAAATTATAATTTTAATGCTATATTGTTACAAAAATTTCTGCCCATTAAGTTGTATTGTCATTTTTTATACTCTGTAAAATGGTTGTTTTAAAATATATTTTACGTTTTCTGCTGTAAAAGCATAATATGTTTGTTTAAATGTTGCCAATACGTTCATGTACCTTTCACCATTTTTCCAAATATACAAAAAAGTATGTTTTGTGTCTGTAAAAGCTGCTTATTTACTTATATAACACTTAAAATAAAGTGTTACCATAACCAGGAACTTTGTGTCAGAACATACATTCACAAACTTATATAAGAGGACTATTAGAAAAATAGCTGATAAAAAAAACCTGAATTTGAAAGAAAGTTAAAAAGTAGTTAAAAACTGTCTAAACAATTACATTTACTATGCATGCATAAATGTATATCTGAACAAATTAAACATAATTTAATAACATAACATAAACCAAAAAAAAACAAAAAACATGAAGTAAGTTTTATAGTTATGACCTAGTTTCATAATTATGACCTTAACCTTTTCAATAATTTGCCCACACTTTGAATATCAGGTAGGCTATTGTTTAATTCAATTCAAATTTATTTCTAGCACTTTCCATAATTTTGCATGGTTGCAAAACAGCTTTACATACATATAGAAAGTAGTTACAAAAGTTAATATATGTAGGTTAATTATGACAAATAAAGAAAACAACATATAGTCAGTTTGAAATGGTGAAAGAAATTCACGTACCTGATCAGAAGTTTTATTACTTTAGTGTATTCCTAATGCACTCCAATGCACTTGTACTAATACACTTTTCCCATTAATAGTACTTTAATGGCCCGTTGCATTATGTTTATTAAAATTATCCTGACCAGTCCTCAAAAATTGCACAAAAAGTCCATAAATCCATATAATTTGCCCTGTCATTGATGGAAAAATCTGTTTGCTTATAACAGTACTTGAAACAGTATAGAAAGAACACAAAGTAACCCCAGTTTTGCCTGGTCCATATCTCCGTGGTGGCGTAACTGGTAAAGCGAGTGCACTTGTGTGGCAGCAACCCGGGTTTGATTCCAGCCCGTACTGGTTCCTACATTCAATGTGCATCTATATCTAGTCCTGAAGCTAAAGAACACCCTCAGGGTTCACCTATCTCATCATCAATAGGAACTGCTGGAAACCTTGGTGAAAATATTGCACCCTTTTGATGACACATTTCAGATGACTGCCAGTGCTGCTATAGAATGCTACATCAGTGAGAGCTGCTCTGTGTCACTAACATCAGATCCAGTGGCAACTTACTGGTTAAAACAGGCAGCTAAGTATCTTGCACTGACACATATTGCCTTGAAATACTTGACCTGCCCTCCTACAAGTGTTTCATCCGAACAGCTTTTCAGCACAGCAGGAGACATTGTTTCTCCACATCGGTCAAGACTTCTTTCAAGTCATTTGATTCAGCTTACATTTACTAAATTCATTCATTTTTGATGCATTAACATGTTTTATACAAATATGAAAATATGAATGCTTTAAGAATCTGTATTTAGAAATTAATTTAGTCAATTCAAAGGATGCACTCTCTCTTACATGTTAAAAACTTTTGCACATTAAACTGTTCAGTGTTTAATATTTTTTTTAAATGTTAAACTTTGCGAATTTCAGTGACCTTTAGAAATTAAATAGAAAAATGTGACTAAGTTAAGGACTGAGGGTCCGTAATTTATGTTTAATTTGTTCAGATATACATTTATGCATGCATAGTAAATGTAATTGTTTAGACCGTTTTTAACTACTTTTTAACTTTCTTTCAACTTCAGGTTTTTTTTATCAGCTATTTTTCTAATAGTCCTCTTATATAAGTTTGTGAATGTATGTTCTGACACAAAGTTCCTCTGGGAAAGAAAAAAAAAATCCTCTTTTCATTAACATTTTGTATTATTGTTTAAAGAAATCTATAATTATAATAAAAAAATAATTTATTTAGTTATATAAGGCATATTTGTTAAATGACAACAGAATTACATTTTAAATGGACTTTTCATGAACTTTTCCGGTTTTATCCGAATACAGATACAAATAGTTTTGAGATTGTTACAGATACTGGCTCTGCTGCAAAACCCCCTAATTCTCACAACATGAAGCGAATAATCTCCACTTTAAGGCATAACATTTCCTTGTGGAGGGAGCTCTGGAGAGAAGGATGGTCTAAATAACCTCACCCACAACTTCTATAACTCTGGGTGGGGGTGGAAGATTGAGCCCCCGCCTGAAATAGAAGGTACCTCCTGACCAGAATCTCCCAAGGAAGACCGTCAAGGAGGAAAATCAGATTCAAGAACTAGCAAAAGACGGGCACCCTCCCGGCGAACTCTCTCCAGAACTCCCAGGAGCAGATTGATCAGGAAGAAGGCGCACAGATTTTGTTTAAGTATTTCCTTTATTGTGTGCTTCATTACAGCCACCAACCATGATACATGCAAAGTGTGAGTAGATCGAAAATAAAAATACTACCACAGTGTTCTCTAGTCTAGGCTATGTCTGTCAGGATGGGTGAGAAAAAAACACAAAAGCAGATATGCCAGGCAAAAATGTATTAATCCAAAAAAGTAAAACAACAAATTTAGCTGAGAACTTAAGAGTCTCCACAAATGTACAACCTGGGCTCAGGGCAGTAGAGGAATAGAGAGTCTAACATGTTTGAATGCAATGAGCAAGGCAACCTGGTTCAGATGATGGCAGTGCTGAAATGCACAAAGATGAAGATAAAATACCACAGAGGTAGGCAGGTAGAGTCATCTGCACCAGAGAGAGATGAAATCCCAAACCAGGAGCAGCTAGAACCAAAACTGACTGTAAACAGAACCACACAGAGAACAATTCAGCAATGAACTGAATAAAGGAAGGATAAAATATAGGGGAAAAACAATTGCAACAGGTGAAGATAATTAGAGACCAATAAGCATGCACAAAACCTAAAAGAAACATGACCGGGACAAAGACCTGAAAAAGACAAGACTCAAAGCAAAAACAAACAGGTGGCCCACCTACCCTGGAACCCTGACAATGTCATTCATACTCAAAGAAAAAGTCTTTGACTCATGGAATGGCTAAACAGCCTTCAAATATAAACTCTACTGAGCTGGTTTGAAAATGTGTTGGAAATTTTTGATGACAAATGACAAATGAAAAACAACCAATGAGAACATAACATAATGAGGACAAGGGAATCACATGACAATGGAGCACATGGCAGGATCACATGACAAACAGGAACACATGACAAAACCAGGAAACATGACAGTGACCATGACAAAATAAGAACATGAAACATGAAACAAAACCAAAACCAAAACCAAAACACTAGACATTACAGATCCCCCCGCCCCAGACATGACAGTGGGGGCATGGAGGCACTCTGGTGTGGTGGGTACTGTGGAATGGGGGGGGCTCCTTATCCGCTGTTCCCACAGTAAATGCAGAGCCACTCAGCTGAAGGGCATAGTCCATATATTGTGCCAGAGAGCAAGGAATTTTCCCCCCAGGCAGCTGAGAACAAATGGGCTCATTTAGCCCAAATCTAAAAATGTCCTTAAGCGCCACATCATTAAAACCCACCAAATCACAAAGTCAAAAAAAAATAAAACTCCTCTACATACTCTTCAATAGGCCTGTCACCTTGACGGAGGGCCAACAGACTATAAACTGCTGGGTTCATTGTAGGGGTTGAGTATTCTGTAACGAATAGTCCACTGGAGGCGAGTGCAGTGTTATTTACAGCGTAAACAAATACAAAACAAACTAAGACTTGACTTGACACACAAACAGACTTGACTATAAGCAGACTTGACTATAAGCAGACTTGACCATAAGTAGTGATGTGACATTTGAACCGAGGCGTCGGAGCTTGTGTCGAGAATAAATGGGCGCGCCAGATGAAGCCCCGATTCGAGGCTTGTGTTGTTAATGGAGAAATCATGTGACCAATGACAAATGAGGCCACGGTTTGTGTGGAATATGTCATCGGTTCGGTCTGAGTGTCGCTTCGGGTTCGAAACTCGTGCCACCTTGTGGTTGTTGTGGCGTTTCAGAGAAGTGTCAGGAGTAGTAGAAGTGTGAGTGTCAGAGAGTTGTGTCATTGTTGTTATTGTGGTTCATATGTGTTAGGGCTATATATTATTACATTATACTATTTTACTACATTATACTACATTATTACTATTACTATTAGGTTTTTCTCTAATAGAGTTTTCCTCTATTATTAGGTGTCTTTGGCATCTGCTGGATAGCACGATTGATCACAGTATAAATAACTAATTAATTAACAGTGTGTCTGACAGTTGTCTTTGTGCAAGTAAAGTCAGACAGAGAAAGATACTTATTTTATTTTATACCCAGGCAATGGACAAATGTCTGCTCAGGTCATTGGCTCAGGATTAATGGACTTGTCTGCTATTTCTTTGCACAGTAGCTAGGTGTCACTAGTGAGCAATGATGAATGAAGCTTCGGGTAATGAACCTTTTGGTGAAGCAATGGGCTGTGAGGTCTCAGTGGTTCAGGAAGCCTCATTTTGCCATCACTAACTATAAGCAACTTGACTATAAGCAGACTTGACTATAAGCACTCACCAGCAGCGGTTTACAACAAACAATACTCGACAAGGGGACAAGGCAAACATGAGGGCTTAAATACACAAAGATATTGACTAACAAGACACATCTGTGAACAATCAAGACAATGAACCAATGACAGAACTGAACTGAGAACACATGACTAAAACAACCAATGAGATATGTTCTCATTGGTTGTTTTAGTCATGTGTTCTCAGTTCAGTTCACATGAGGACAAGGGAATCACATGACAATGGAGCACATGGCAGGATCACATGACAAACAGAAACACATGACAAAACCAGGAAACATGACAGTGACCATGACAAAATAAGAACATGAAACAAAACCCTAGACATTACACAGATTTAAATATTCATGCAATTATTATTATTATTATTGTTATTATTATTAAACAAAGCATTGGTATTCCTTTACAGTACATTTTAAAAATCTAAATCCAGTCTTAACCTGCCTACAAAATCCACAATATTACTGATATTGCTACTACTACTACTAGTAGTAATAGTAGTAGTAGAAGTTTAAAGGTGTAAACGTTATTTATCTTTCTTTCTTTCTTACATCACAAAACCCAGAACCCACATTTGTGTCCTCATAAACCACATATACCTGTACACACACACACACACACACACACACACACACACTCTCTCACACGCACTCTCACACACAAATGTAATCTAAAGGAATGCCAATGCTTTATGTTTAATAAACATATAATGTTAATAATAAATCGCATGCATATTTACAGGTAGTTTAAGACTAGCTTTAGATTTTTAAAAATGTACTGTAAGGGAAAAAAAAAATTTTTCAAAGCTATAACAATAATGAAAATATGACATGTTTTTGGTGAGTTGATAATGTAATAATTATGCTCAAGATTGTGAGCTCAAGATTTTACAGTTTTTTACAATCGCTGTGACAATTTTTTTTAACAAATTTCCTAAACTCTTAATACAGTTAGCACAACATCTGTCTGTGTAGGCTATACAATTAACACATTTATTGTTGCTTTGACACAAAATGCATATAGTTAACACAAATTTAAAATGCTTCTTTTACACACAAGCTCAAACAAGACCAAAACAATGGATTTTTACTGCCAAATTTACCAGTGCTTTAACACTGCATGTCAGAACAGATAACATCATGTTCTAAGCCTAACCTTATAGGCTAAAGTCAAGGTAAACAGCTGTTTATATTGTGAATTGAAACACAAATATATCCCTTGTATTTTATTCCATTGTTACTGAGAAACAGCTGATTGAAGTTATGCAAATATATAAATCATAACTGATTCCCATCTAGGAATTGTTCAGGTGTTGATGTTCTTTCAATCGCATGACCATATGGTATACAGTAATAGAGGGCCTCTTTGGGCTGATCTTGTGTGAAAAAGGAACAATATAGAGCAACACAAAGAAAGTAAGAAAAATGCCTGCACGAGGAAGAAGAAGATGAGTACCAGGACAAGGGAGAGGAGTGGGACAAGGGCAAGGGAGAGGAATGCCTGGACAGGGACAAGGTAGAGGTTGAGGGGTTAGAATGCATGGTGGCGCTCAAAGAAGGGCCAGAATTAGGGTAACTGATGAAATAAGAGCTACTATCATAGACCATGTCATAAACCACAGGCTATCATACAGAGAGGCTGGTGAACGAGTACAGACAAATCTCAGCCAGGACACAGTGGCATCCATTATCCAGAATTTTCAAGAAACCAACAGGTAGGATATTGTATAAGGGCTTCTCTACTGCAAAGTGTAAATAATTTTACCATGTATTACAGTAACTGTATGCCTCTGGTCTCTAATATGTAACTGTATTTTGTCTATCTAAGGATTCAATGTCTACCTCCCTCAGGGTACAGAGGAAAGTTCCTGAATAAAGAACAGAAACTTGCTACTGTCAACATGGTGATTGCTGATAATGAAATAAAACTGAAGGGCATTCTATAAAGCTACTTCGAGATGGGTAATTAATTTTTTGTATTGAATTTCTGCAGCAAAAGAAACAAAATGCATGCATTTACTAAACCCAACAAAACAAAAATGTGGAGAGGCTTCAAAAGACACAATCTATGATTAATAAAATATACTGTCTATTGTATAAGGGCAGACCTGAAAATAATGCAGTTTCTGTGATTCCATCTGATGTTAGTGTTTTTATGACATTGTGCTATGATTCACTAAATGTTCCTGTTGGAAGAGAACATGTGTTAGGGTTTTGGTAGACATGGTGTATTGTGTTAATGTATTATTGTATTTTGAATGGAGGAAAAAACCTTGGGAGAAACCAGGCTCAGTTGGGGTGCCAGTTCTCCTCTGGCCAACGAACAAATAGTTTATGATTATGATTCTGGCAACATTACAGGTCAGAAGTCATATTAGATAGATTAGAAAGATATTCATAAGATTATTGAAAGATTGGAGTCGTCACGCCGGAGACGGGTTTAATGAGGATGTTGTGTCAATGCGGCATTTACAGGGTGGAGTTTAATCGACATAGTCTCTGCAGACATTTCAGGGATGCGTTGGTCATGTCTAGGCACAGGTCCACCATCTGATCTGGATACGGCCCGGATCCAGCTGACTGCAGTAAACCTCGGGATAAACAGAGAGACTAATATGCCATTCTTCTTATGATGTAACAAGTACATCAGGTGTTATGGGAAGTGTTCCTGATTCCAGCTGACCTAGTTAATGCAGCCTAAAACAATAATTTAACTGATTTGAATAATAGAAATTGATAATGTTCTATGCGTATGCCATAGTAAAGAGATGTGTTTTTAGTCTAGATTTAAACTGACAAAGTGTGTCTGCTTCCCAAACAATGCTAGGAAGACTGTTCCAGAGTTTAGGTGCTAAATAGGAAAAGGATTGACCGCCTGCAGTTGATTTTGATATTCTAGGTATTATCAACTGGAAAGAGTTTTGAGACCGCAATAGACGTGATGGAGTATAATGCGTTAAGAGCTCGCTCTTAAGTACTGGGGAGCTAAACCATTTAGTGCTTTGTAAGTAATTAGCAAGATTTAAAAATGTATATGATGTTTAATAGGGAGCCAGTGCAGTGTTGACAGAACCAGGCTAATATGGTCATACTTCCTGGTTCTAGTATAAACTCGAGCTGCTGCATTTTGGACCAGCTGCAGTTCATTCATTAAGCGAGCAGGGCAACCACTGAGTAGAGCATTACAATAATCTAGCCTTGAGGTCATGAACGCATGAACTAACTGTTCAGCATTTTGCATTGAAAGCATGTGCCGTAATTTAGATATATTTTTAAGATGGTTGAATGCAGTTTTACAGATGCTAGAAACGTGGCTTTCAAATGAAAGATTGGTATCAAAGAGCACACCCAGGTTCCTAACTGACAACGAGGACTTGACAGAGCAGTCATCAAGTGTTAGACAGTGAGGTTACTATGTGCAGAGGGGTTTTGTCCAATAATTAAAATAAAAAAAATTTCTGAATTAAGTTACAGTAAATCCAATTTTTTATATCAGCTATGCATTCTGTTAATCTTGTGAATCGGTAAGTTTCGTCAGGGCGTAGAAATATAGAGCTGAGTATCGTCAGCATAACAATGAAAACTATAACATAACATGCTTCCTAATGATAGCTCCCAGTGGTAGCATGTACAGGGTGAAAAGCAACGGTCCTAGCACTGAGCCTTACAGTACTCCATACTGAATTTGTGATCAGTGTGACATCTCTTCATTTACTGCTACAAACTGATAACGTCAGATAAGTATGATTAAAACCATGGCAATGCAATTCCACTAATGCCAACATAATTTTCGAGTCTATTCAAAAGAATGTTATGGTCGATAGTATCGAATGCAGTGCTAAGATCGAGTAACAATAATAGAGAGATACAACCATGGTCGGATGATAAGAGTAAATCATTTGTAACTCTAATGAGAGCAGTCTCAGTACTATGATACGGTCTAAATCCTGAGTGGAAATCTTCACAGATACCATTTTTTTTCTAAAAAGGAGCATAGTTGTGAAGACGCTGCCTTTTGTAGTATTTTTGCCAGAAAGGGTAGATTTGAGATTGGCCTGTAATTGACTAATTCTGTAGGATCAAGTTGCGTTTTTTTAAATAAGTGGTTTAATAATAGCTAACTTAAAAGTTTTCGGTACGTATCCTAATGACAAAGATGAATTAATGATATTAAGAAGAGGATCTATGACCTCTGGAAGCATCTCTTTTAGTAGCTTAGTCAGTATAGGGTCAAGCATACATGTTGTTATTATAATGCATTATAAATACAGGCTTCATAGAAACTAATATAATAAATAAGTAGCAGGAAAAGATGGGCAATTTTGATATATACTACTTTAATTTGGAGCAAGAGATACAGGGGGAGTGGCTTTATTGCATCAGATAGATGTCACTTTGCTCTTATCTGAAGCCCATGGGCCTACACTGGGGAGGGGCCTACTGGCTGATTAGAGTTTGCAGAAGTGACAACAGCATTTAACAAACTCACTATTTTTACACTATTTTTCTGTAAAGTCATTCAATGCGAGAGAGCCGCCTTGCACTGAACGCAGGTTCAGTAACTTGCGCATGGATAATATAATCTGTGTGTCATCTGAAGGATCCACTGTTCCATCGATGCTTTAAAGTGTCAAGTTTAACTTCAGGAGGTTTCAAAGTAAAGACGCTGTGCGCGCATACTACGTGCTTGTGCTTTTAGAGCAGTGTGCAATCACAAAATAGCCCACATTTATGCCAAGTGATTATTTTGATCTACTGCTGATGAATAATAAATATTTTGTATAATTTATGTTATTTACATCATGGAGCTGTACCTGTACTAGCATTTTGGTTAGAAAAGTTTTGATGGCATTTTCTTTTCATATTACCTGTGTATAATGCCTATAATGCACATAGTGCAGTGTTTACCAACCACTGTGCCACGCCACACTAGTGTGCAGTGACAGGTTGTCAGATGTGGCATGGAAAATTATCAAATTCAAAAAAATATGTAAAAATAAATGCTACAAATAAAAATATGTCATTGCTGTGAGGCCAAAACCTTGTGGCTCTATATTTAGTCGTTTTTGTTTTATAAAATTAATGCTATTGGTCATCCTTTATGTCTGTATGTGGGTTTTACAAATATTTAGCCAAAAAATAAAAATATAATAATAAAAAACTAAAAAGCATTTAAAAGAGGTTGTGACTAAACCTCATAAAACCATTGGCTCTTCAAACTATAAGTCAACCATCATAACTCCACCACGCCTCCATTTAGAAGTTTGCAGTTTGGAGATTGTCTAGGTTACTAATGTAACCCCCGTTCCCTGAAGGAGGGAACAAAGATATTACGTCGGACTGATGACATGGGGTCTCGCCTGGGAGCCCAATCACCTCCAAGTGGTACAAAATGAGCCAAGGAAGAGTGCTTTGAAACTCAATTCCCATTGTTCTTCAGCCATGACCAAAATGCTGGGGAAGCGTGCCCAATCCCAAAGGAGGGGAACACTACGGAGACCACATATGGTCTGACCCGTGGGGCAGTACTACATGGAAGATCTCTGGGGTAGGTCTTACCTAGCCAGGGAGGAACTGCTACCGAGACTGGGAGAGCAGAGCCGCCCAGGGAAAGATACGGGTTTACCGTCAGGGAAACCGTACCGTGGACAATACACATATGGGATTACAGAGTATGGAATCACATCATATGGGCATCTAGTCCAGTACGAGGGCTTACCAACCGGGCATGCATAGGAGTACTGGGCCTGGCGTCGGACGCCTCTGCCACGTCTGATTGCAGAAGGATGCTGGAGGAACTTAAAACAGGGTTTGCCAAATGGGGAACTCACCTGAAGAGCAAGTAGGCGCTCATATCCCCCTGTTAGATGGGAATGGCGCCGCAACCGAGACACCGAGCCAGTCTTTCTGCACGTTACCTGTTTTACCCGAGAAATCAAATTCACGTCCCCCTCAGTAGAAAAAGCCTCGGAATCCAGTTCCTTGACAGGTGAGTTTCCCACATTCTCTTTCAGGGTTTTCTCAGGTTTCTTCCTTTTCAGCTAAAGACCCTACTTCTTCCTCTGCATTTCTCCCATCAACTTGCACATGCTCAAATTCAATGTCAAGATTTTCCTCACCTCCAGAAGGCTCAAATGGTTGTGTATTTGGATTCAGTGTTGTCTCACAAGAACTTCCTTCCACCTCCTGTGTATAAGGCATGTCCTTGTCAATCGTTATGGTAGGATATGGCCTATCCTGCATGATTTTTGGGGAAGTAGAAATCTGGTTCCCTTTCAGTCAGTACACTACGAGTTACGTCAGTTACTGACGAAATGGGGGTTTCGCTTAGAAGCCAATTGCCTTTGAGCTCTACAAAACGAGCCAATGGCATGAAAATGCCATGGGTCTGCGGAATTTGCATGCCGCAACCCCGCCCCACCGCGTGGGTATAAAGGGCGTTGTGTGGCAATCTCGCATTATGTTTCTGCTTCAGAGCCCAGTATTACTGCCTGAGCATTTTTTCTCTTCAAGACGAGTATCTCTCCAGAGTGTTGGTGTGACGGCGCGTTCCAGCGAGTTCCGCATTCCTGTCTGATCTGTGCAGTGATCTAGCACAGCGTGCGCGTTCTCCCTGGGTGCTTCAGCATTTCTGCAGAGTAATAAACTCCTCTCTAAAAGAGCTGCACGCGGCACGTCTTTTTCAAGATGTCTCGCCCGTGCTCCGTTTCTGGGTGTGGTCGGCTGGTGGCTCCGTTTGACGGGCATGATCGCTGTTTGCCGTGCTTGGGCCTTGTGCACGCAGAGCGCGCATTCATGGATGAGTCATGTTCCCACTGCGGGAACATAGCCATCGCAGTGTTGCGATCGAGACTCAGTGATCTCCGTAGTGGAGGGAGAGTCCCCTCTACCACACCCCAATCTATTTCCTCCACGAGAGGGAATACTTTGGCTGGTGGTCAGGGTGATCTGAGGGTGACGGTGTGGGCCAACTCGACGAATCCTCCTCGGGCCACACCCCCCTCTAGCACACTGTAACCTGTGGTGTTGCCAGATGAGGGTCGCCGCATCACAAGGTGGGCTGGATTCCTCCGGAGATGACGATTCGGCTGTGTTGCCTCCCTCGGGAGTTCCAGCATTGCCCGAGTCCGATCCAAAGCTCACAGCCATGCTTTCCCGGGCGGCCGAGGCTCTTGGGCTTGTGTGGAACCCTCCGCCATGTCCTGAGCATTCTCGGTTAGACGATTGGTATCTGGGGGCAGCCCGTGCCGAAGGCGTCCGTCAACCCCCAGTGCCCTTCTTCCCGGAAGTGCATGAAGAGGTGTCGAAGTCGTGGAAGTCTCCTTTGACTTTTCGCGATCGTTTGGCAGCCACTTCCGCCTTCACTGCCCTCGATGGCGGCGCGGTGAAAGGGTACACTGGGTTTCCCCCTGTTGGGCGCTCTGTTGCGATGCAACTGTGTCCGCAGAGCGCTGCGACATGGCGTGGTGACCCAAAGCACCCATCCAAGGCTTGTAGGTTTACGTCTACTTTGGTGGCCAAGACCTACAGAGCTGCGGGCCAGGCCGCGTCCGCCCTGCATGCGATGGCCACCCTACAGGTCTACCAGGCCAAGTTTTTCGAGATCGTCCCTCCAGCCGAGATGGAGTCCGGCTTCTACAGTTCTTACTTCATTGTACCCAAGAAAACCGGTGGGTTATGGCCAATCCTGGACCTGCGCGTCTTGAACCGAACCCTTCACAGGCTTCCATTCAAGATGTTGACAGCCAAACGCATCTTCGAGTGCGTTCGTCCTTTGGATTGGTTTGCAGCGATCGACCTGAAGGACGCGTACTTTTATGTCTCCATTCTTCCTCGACACAGACCGTTTCTACGGTTTGCCTTCGAGGGGCAGGCATATCAGTACACGGTTCTCCCATTCGGGCTAGTCCTGTCCTCTCGCATCTTCACAAAGGTCGTCGAGGCAGCCCTTGTGCCGCTCAGGCAACACGGGATTTGCATCCTGAATTATCTCGACGACTGGCTGATTCTAGGCCACTTTCGGGATCAGGTCTGCGAACACAGGGACCTGGTGCTTCAGCACCTCGCCCGTCTGGGCCTTCGGGTCAACTGGGAAAAGAGCAAACTCTCCCCAGTGCAGAGGATCTCTTTTCTCGGTATGGAAATCGACTCGGTCGCCATGTACGCGCAGCTTATGAGCGAGCGCGCACAGTCTCTCCTGACTTGCCTTCGCCAGTTCGAGGACAAGAGTGCGGTTCCACTGAAATATTTTCAGAGGCTCCTGGGGCACATGGCATCTGCAGCCGCGGTAATGCCGCTCGGTTTGCTTCATATGAGACTTGCTTCAGCAACATGGCACGCTCCGGGTCCCAGTGACTCGGGCCTGCCGTCAGACCTTCACCCCGTGGTCGAACCTCAGTTTTCTACGGGCAGGTGTTCCCCTAGAACGAGTTTCCAGGCATGTTGTTGTAACAACAGATGCCTCTGCCACGGGCTGGGGCGCCATGTGCAATGGACATGCTGCCGCGGGCTCCTGGAGAGGACCCCAACGCCTTTGGCATGTCAATTGCCTCGAGTTGCTGGCCGTACGTCTTGCCCTGCACCGCTTCCGAGCCCTGCTCAAGGACAAACACGTACTGGTCCGTTCAGACAGCATGCCCCTTTGGGGTAAGAGCACACTCCACCAGGAGTGTTACTTCCTCTTGGACTTTAGCGCATGGCGCCTCGCTGACAGTCATTTGTACAGCTGCAGGCTGGGTGACACCCAACACATTTGCAAGATTTTATAATCTCCGAGTGGAGCCTGTGTCCTCTCGTGTACTCGCCCCAAGTGGCCAGTAACTGGACAGGCTCAGGTGTCTTCGCTTGCTGCGCCATTCCACTCTACGGACTGGATGCGTGCACATTTCTTCTCAGGTGAGCTTCACAGTAAGCCCTGAGCTCCTCCAGCACTGTTGATGTCGACACCAGAGTGCATGCCCGCTTGGTCAGCCCTCGTGCTCGGCTAGGTGCCGCCGTGTGCATGGCTCCCCCGTTGGGTAACCCCCATATGTGTATCTCCATGGTAAGTCTCTCTGAGCGTGTGTCACCATCATATGCTTGTTCATCAACCTCTCCGGAACTGTTGGTGACAAGCCGTGACAAACAAAAATAATGACTTTCCAAAGATGAATAGTCATAAAACTTAACCATCACTGCCCACTTTAAGGCTAAAAATTCCAGCTTGTGGGTGGGATCATGCTTTACACAGTTGACAACCCACTGCTGGCAAATAAAATCACCCTCATGTGACCATCTTGGTAGAAGGCAGTACCAAAACCATGGAGACTAGCATCTGTATATAAGATGTATGGTAGTTTTGGATTCGCAAATCCCAACACCGGGGCTCTGGTCAGCTTCTGAACTAGTGTCTGGAATGTGGTGTCACACTCAGGCGTCCATCTACCACCAAAAGTTTTCTTGGAATCGGAATTGGAGGCAAGCTTAAAACCCTTTGCATTCCTTCGAGGTGAACAATAGCCAACTGCATTTAATGGTTTGGCAATTTTGGAGTAGTCTCTGACGAACCTCCATTAATATCCAATGAAACCTAAAAAGGATTTTAACTCACTGATATTTGACAGCTTTGGCCAGGTGATGAGTGCAGAGATTTTCTCAGGGTCTGTTTCTATGCCTTTCTCCAAAACAATGTTCCTCCAGGCTTTTCGAGAAAATGATGAGATCGCAGAGGAAGACAAGGACTTCTACTTTTCCATAACACACTGAAATGTACCTGCCGCATTCTATTAAATTCCCAGAATCCCATAGGTGTTACGAATGCTGAATTGTGTTTATCCTCCTCCTCAACCTCCACCTGATAGTAACCTGACTTTAAATCCATGACAAAAAAACATTTGGACCCATCAATGAAGAAAATGTTTCCTCAATATTAGGCAGTGCGCAGGCATCTTTGATAGTCTGATTATTTAGTTTTCTGTAGTCTACACACAAGTGAATAGCACTGTTATTCCTCTTTAGAATAACAACTGGCGAAGCGAAGGGGCTTTCCAACTCAAGGATGATGTTTGCTGTTTGTTAGAGATGAAGTCCTAGAGATGAAGCCTCACCGTTTCATAATCTGAGGGATGGATGGGCTTCACTTTCTGATTAAAAAGAGTCAGATCTGAGAGGCTAATTCTGTGCTTGACAGCTGTAGTGTGCCCATAGTCAAAGTCACCCATTGCAAATACTTCAGGAATGGAGCTTAGTTGTGATTCTATCTTTCCACTCTTCAGAGAGTGTCTGTGAATATAATCTTGTTTTTAGGATTGGTGGAACATACAGCATTGCAGCCGACTTTAGTAGTGGAAGACATAACACTTAGCTTTTTCTCTTTAGCTGAGGTATTATTTAGTGAAGACAGAGCTGATGGAGCATAGAGTTCAGCTAAACAGTTAGTTGAGAGTGTAATTTCATGTGCTGTTTAATTCTGGAGGATAATGGGGACATTAAATGAGGTCCATCTTGGACTGGTCAGGACATAGCTGCACAAGAGCAGACCACCAGGGAGGCTGGAATGAGTGGATGGCTCTACTACAAGTGGAGCATCAGAAACCGTAGACATATTCCTAGCATACCCATCCAGGACCATCTTTTGACCCGCTCGAATGGTGATGCGTTTCTGACCCTGTAGCTTGACTTGGCCCATTTTACCATTGCTTTGCCCTAGGGTGTATCTGTGCAATAAGACAGGGGTTTTCATACTTTATGAAAGGACCCCCACATATGATGAACCTTTTATGAGGGACCCCCTTCCTAAAATCCATTTATATATTTTTATAAATAGTAGGCTAAGTGTGACATTATAAATACAACATATTGTTTCCAAATTTAAATTGGCTAGAAAAAATGTTGGCTGTATAAACCTGAAAAAGAACATTTTCAATAAAAATAATTTGTATAAGCAACTTTCACAATAAATGTATGTAAGCAGCATAGGTACTGTGTTAAGAATACTGCCTTACAATCCCAGTGAGCAAGATAAAGGGGACTATATAGCTAGAAAAACTCACTAAAGATACAAAGCAAACATATATAATTCTGGACAGTATTATAGCGCAAGAAATGGTGGTGTCTGTTGGTACAGGACGGCACGCACATGCTCCATATGACGCGGCCAGTCGTTACTATATATGATGATGTCATCCAAGTAGGCTGCGGCATATGCAGCATGCGGCCGAAGAATTTTATCCATGAGGCGCTGAAAAGTGGTTGGTGCCCCGAACAACCCGAATGGAAGCGTGACAAATTGGTGTAATCCAAACGGCGTCGTAAAGGCTTCTTTAGATAAAGGCGTTAAGGGGATCTGCCAATATCCCTTTGTTAAATCCAGCGTCGAATAAAAATGAGCTGCACCTAGCCGATCGAGCAACTCGTCAACCCTCGGCATTGGATATGTATCGAATTTCGACACAGCGTTCACCTTGCGGTAATCCACACAGAACCGTCCATTTTAGAAACTAAAACTATCGGGCTGGCCCAATCACTGTAGGATTCTTCTATTACTCCCATATCTAGCATCGCCTCTAATTCTTCCTGAACCACTTTTTTCTTGTGTTCGGGTAATCTATACGGCCACACCGGGCTCAATCTGGTGCTCAATCTCGATATGGTGCTGAATGAGGTTTGTTCGACCGGGTAGGGGCGAGAACACATCCGAAAAAAATTCTTGCAACTGGGCTATGTCAGTGAGCTGCAAGGGCGCGAGAGATGATCTCCTCCCGGGGCCAGAGCGAGGGATATAATTTTTGTGCTCACTTCTGGCCCGAGATCCTCTTCTCCACTCACTGCCGTTGCCAGCCTCACTAACTCTGCCTCGCTCCATTTTTTAAGGAGGTTGAGGTGATGTGCTCTTGCTTTGATGTGCTCCGTTCCTATCCGACCAAATTACCTCATAATCGAGATCTCCTATTCGTCACGTGACCATAAAGGGACCTTGCCACTAATTTTGAACTAGAAGTTGGGAGTAATATCAGTACTTCATCTCCCGGTGTAAATTCGCGCAGTTTAGTTCCCCTGTTGTATAGCCGGCTCTGTTTGCCCTGAGCCTGTAAGAAATTCTCCATAGAGAGCCGCCCCAATGTGTGGGGCGGCTCTCCTGAGCAAAAGCATTTTTTAATGACTCATCCTGGGACTGTTCCAGAGGAAAGTCATCGCGTTCGGTAAGGTTCAGCCTCTCCACAACGCTCGGTTCCTCTGCATCAGTACCCAGCGGTCCCGGCTCAGTCTCTCCTTCCTGTACAACCGCTCTCTCTCCCAGCCCTGTTTTCTCCCAAGAGACATCCACACATAGATATCCCAATAAACTACAAAATGCTGGCCAATTTGTTCCCAAAATCAGCGGATGTCTGAGGTGCGGGCTAACTGCCACCTCCACACTATGTTTTTGTCCCCAAAATTGAATGACAGCAGTCATTAATGGATAATTCACCACATCCCCGTGTACACACCCTACCTTAACCAAGCGGCTCTTATCCAATGCCAACGGCTGTATCAGGCTTTGATGGATTGAGGTTTGGTTACATCCTGAATCCACCAAAGCCGGATAGGTACCCCCCTGGATACTCACTGGTATCTGGTACAGCCCGGCTCGATCGGGGGCAGCCCGTGGCGCGTCGGGGATCCGGATCAGTGTCCCCACCTCCATGACCGGACACCGATCTATAAACTGACCCGGATCCCTGCATTGCCAACAGGCCGGCCCAGACTTCCCCGCCGCCCCAGTGGCTGGAAGGGGGTCAAGGAATTACCATGGAGAGAAAGGGGACACAGAATCGGATGACTGGTCACGGCCAGCCAACTCCGCCCCTCTAGGCGGCACTTGGGGTCCCGATGGTCGGTCCGGAAAACCCCCGGACCTTCCCCTTGGCTGACTCTGACTCTCTCTCCTGTCACAGACCTCGCTAGGCCACGCCCCCCTCGCCACATCACTGTTGTCAGAAGAGACCTATTCGGGAACAGCATTATCACTGACATCACTTGACTCAATGGACAAACTTGGTACTTGGTTATGGGGCTGTGTAGAGGGCTGTGCTAGTACTTTGATGCTATCTGTATACCATGTAATTGCTGTGTTTCGCACACTCTTAATTTCTAGGGGGAAATTAGGTTCAAGACATGTGACAGGAGTGTGTGCATTAAACTCAACTATAATAATGGACTGCTGAATGATTCTGTCTGCCCAGTAGAGGGAACTACTCTCACTACTTTCACGATACAGTTTTTTACAATCGCTATGACAATTTTTTCAGTACTTTTAACAATTTTCCGAAACTTTTAACGCAGTTAGCACAACATCTGTCTGTGTAGGCTATACAATTAACACATTTATTGTTGATTTTACACAAAATGCATACAGTTAACACAAATTTAAAATGCTTGAACTTCTTTTACACACAAGCTCAACCAAGACCAAAACAATGGATTGTTACTGCCAAATTTACCAGTGTTTTAACACTGCATGTCAGAACAGATAACACCATGTTCTAAACCTAACTTATAGGTTAAAGTCAAAGTGAACAGCTGTTCAATTTGTGAATTGAAACACAAATATATTCCCTGAATTTTGTTCCATTGCTACTGAAAAACAGCTGATTGAATATTTGCAAATATATAAATCACAGCTGATTCCCATCTAGGAATTGTTCAGGTGTTTATGTTCTTTCAATCACATGGCCATATGGTATACAGTAATAGAGGGCTTATTTGGGCTGATCTTGTGTGGAAAAAGGAACAATATAGAGCAACACAAAGAAAGTAAGAAAAATGCCTGCATGAGAGAGAGGAAGATGAGTACCAGGACAAGGGAGAGGATTGGGACAAGGGCAAGGGAGAGGAATGCCTGGACAAGGACAAGGTAGAGATTGAGGAGTTAGAATGCATGGTGGTGCTCAAAGAAGGGCCAGAATGAGGGTAACTGATGAAATAAGAGCTACTATCATAGACCATATCATAAACCACAGGCTATCATACAGAGAAGCTGGTGAACGAGTACAGCCAAATCTCAGTGGCATCCATTATCCAGATTTTTCAAGAAACCAACAGGTAGGATATTGTAAAAGGGCTTCTCCTACTGCAAAGTGTAAATCATTTTACCATATTACAGTGAGTGCATGCCTCTGGTCTCTAATATGTAACTGTATTTTGTCTATCTAAGGATTCAATATCTACCTCCCTCAGGGTGCAGAAGAAAGTTCCTAAAAGAAGAACATAAACTTGCTATTGTCAACATGGTGATTGCTGATAATGAAATAAAACTGAAGGGCATTCTATAAAGCTGCTCTGAGATGGGTCATTTATTTTTTATTTTGAATTTCTGCAGCAAAAGAAATAAAATGCATGCATTTACTAAACCCAACAAAAAAATGTGGAGAGGCTTCAAAAGACACAATCTATGATCAAAAAAATATACTCTCTATTGTATAAGGGCAGACCTGACACATAAAATAATGCAGTTTCTGTAATTCCATCTGATGTTAGTGTTTTTATGACAGTGTGCTATGATTGACTAAATGTTCCTGTTGGAAGAGAACATGTGTTAGGGTTTTGGTAGACATAGTGTATTGTGTTAGTGTATTATTGTATTTTGAAAATTAGTGTTGGAGTTTAGTTTACAATGTGTGATTTTGAGCATGAATTAACCGTTTTGGCAATTGTGTGTTGTAGGTGTGTTGGTGTGTTAAGAGTTTAGGGAAATTGTTAATAGTATTAAAAAAATTGTCATAGCGATTGTAAAAAAACTGTAACACCATATTTCTCAAAAGTTGCAATAATGTCATCATCTGTGTCATTAACAGTAATGCCTAACACACATAATGAACGTTGTGATTTGACACTGTAACACTTTTCAATATCAGACATACTCATTGTGCTCAATCACAAAAAAAAAAAAAAACACTTCTGAAAATAAAGCTTGGAATTTTGCCACTGTCCCAATGTACTTGTGACCGGCTAAAAAAATGTGGCTCACCACAAAAACAGTTGTAACACACGGAAATGTGTTCAGTGTATTATACTCAAGAGAGTTTAAATAAGGCCTAGGTTCGGCTCTAGGAGGAGTTAAAAATAGATGTTTGGGCCAAATTAAATTCAATCAATTAACAGCCGGCAATTTTATTACAAATACACACAAAAAAATCTTTGCATAAACAATTTCCACAATTTAAATGAGTTCACAATTTGAACAAAGTAAAAAAAAATTGTTTAATATTGAGTCCAAAGTTGTCAAAAGTAGAACAAAGTCTCAATAGTCCTTCTGGCTCCTTTGTTTGTGTGTATAATACTCAAATGTCAATGTGTGTAAAGGCCTTTTATGTTATTTTCTAACCAGGTAGTGTGTATGTGCTTAGCTCTTAGTTCAATGGATCCGAGTAGAATCACGATGATTACTTTGAATCGTAGATCAGGCTCTGGCCCGCCATTCAAGCATGGATCACTCAAGCAGAATCAGCCATCTGCAAAAAAAAACATCTGGACAAAACAATGCAGTCACATTAAACATTTATAAATGTCCACAATTTCTACACCACCATTTACTATCAACTGCACAAAATGTCTGCGAGTTAATCCAACTGTTAATCCAACATTACAACATTAGTGAAAGTAAGCTTGCTCCTGTCTGGGATCGATTGCTCCTGTCTGCTCCTGATCGATTGCTCCTGTCTGCCTCCTGTCTGCCTCGCTGCAGTGTTTGCAGCTCTGTACAGCTTTGCTTTTGAATCTCTATTTGATATCTTTTCTTTGTTGTTTATACTGCTAAATATAACTTACTCATCACCATATATTGTTTAATATTGCCTATCACGTTAAAATTGACATTGCTAGCTTTTAATCTAAATCACTATCACAACGTGTTAGCATTTCACAACGCGTTAGCATTTCACTAGCCTGTTAGCCTGCCATACGTGCATCCGGGTTTCCTGTTTTGTCTCTTGTGCCTTTACTAGTCCATCAAACAACTGTGGTGAGTTGGATTAGTCAACAAACACTACTGAATTAACTGGATTAGCAAGTAGACTCCATCAAACAACTGTGGTAAGTTGGATTAATCAACAAATACGGTAAGCCATGTCTTCTTCTCCTTTTATTGTCACCTGCACTACATGTTTCATGTTTAGTATATCTGTCTCCGTTGGTGAACAGGGCTTCACATGTGATAAATGTAAGGAGACAGTCAGGCTGACGGAGAAGACTTCAGAATTAGAGAAACGCATCCAGACTTTATTTGAGAGTAGTGAGAACGCAACAGCTTTAGACACTGCTTTGGATGCAACTAGCTTAGTAAAATTTGTACATTGTTCGGTTCCGGCTGCAGAGCCCGTGCAGCAGGGCAACTGGGTGACGGTGAGACAGCATAGTCGCGGATCAAAAAACCACTCTTCCGTTCCGATTAAAACATCAAACAGGTTCTCCCCACTCAGTGATGCATCCACTGAGAATCCTGTTGAAAGTGCCCTAGTTATTGGTGATTCTATTACACGGAACGTGAAAATAGAGATACCAGCCACCATAGTCACATGTTTACCGGGAGCCAGAGCGCCTGACATCAAAGCAAATTTAAAAGTGCTGGCTAATGCTAATCGTAAATTCTCTAAGATTATTATTCATGTCGGCACTAATGATGTTCGACTTCGCCAGTCGGAGATCAGCAAAATTAACATTAAAGAGGTGTGTGAACTCGCAAGTACGATGGCTGATAGCGTGACTGGCTTACCCGACCGTCTGCTAGCTGTCTCGCGTCACGGAAGTCAGATAAATCCCAGCACATAGAGACTCTTTCAACTAGATATTATCACATAGAGACTGTGTCTGTTCCACGAATTAGTAAATACAAAAAACCACCAAAACTATTTAACGGTAAAAATTTAATTGATGTCCAACAAATAAACAACAGATATAATACAGATGAACAAATGACAAAGCTCGGGCTGCTGAATATTCGATCCCTTTCCTCAAAAAAGCTTATTGTTAATGATATGATTACAGATAATAATCTAGATGTGCTGTGTTTGACAGAAACCTGGCTAAAACCTGACGACTACATTACTTTAAATGAGTCCACCCCACAAGATTATTGTTATAAACACGAGCCGCGTCTGAAAGGTAAAGGGGGAGGTGTTGCTGTAATTTATAATAATATCTTCAGTATTACTCAGAAGTCTAGTTTCAAATATAATTCTTTTGAAGTTTTGGTGCTTTACGTAACCTTATGTAGTGAAATTGATAAATCCCGTTTAACATTTGTGTTGGCTACTGTATACAGGCCACCAGGGCACAATACACACTTTACCAGAGAATTTGCTGATTTTTTATCAGAGTTAGTACTGGCTACAGATAAAGTCCTAATTGTTGGTGATTTTAATATCCATGAAGACAATGAAAAAGATGCATTGGGATTGGCATTTAGAGACATTCTAAACTCTATTGGAGTTAGGCAACACGTATCAGGACCCACTCATCGCTGTAATCATACTCTAGACCTAATATTGTCACATGGAATAAATGTTGATACCATTGAAATTCTGCAGCAGAGCGATGACATCTCAGATCATTACCTAGTATCATGTATACTTAATTTAGCAAAGGCTGCAAAGCCGTCCCCTCGCTTCAAATATGGCAGGACTATCACTGCTGCGACTAAAGATTTCTTTATAAATAAACTTCCTCATCGGTTTCATCTCCTCAGCATCCCAGATAGCCCAGAGGAACTTGATGTTGCAACAGAAACTATTGACTCTCTCTTTTCCAGCACTTTAGACACAGTTGCTCCTCAGCGCTTAAAGAAGATTAAAGAAAATAGTCCAACGCCGTGGTACAACGAGCACACCCGGGCCCTTAAAACAGCAGCCAGAAAAATGGAGCGCAGCTGGAAGAAGTTTTTCGCATTTCGTGGAAAGAGAGCATGATTTCATACAGAAAGGCCATAAAAACTGCTAGATCTGCTTATTTCTCGACTCTCTTAGAAGAAAACAAACACAACCCTAGGTATTTATTCGATACAGTGGCTAAATTAACCAAAAATAATGCTTCAACTTCTGATGTCTGCCAACAGCACAGCAGTAATGACTTTATGAACTTCTTTACTTGTAAGATTGATAATATTAGGAAAAAAATTATAACCATGCAGCCGTCTACTACTGTATCACATCAGACAGTGCATTGTAGTGTCACTGAGGAAAAATTGCATTCATTCACTGCTATAGGAGAAGGAAGAATTGGCTAAACTCGTTAAATCATCAAAATTAACAACATGTATGATCGCCCCTATACCGACTAAACTACTAAAAGAGATGCTTCCAGAGGTCATAGATCCTCTTCTTAATATCATTAATTCATCCTTGACTTTAGGATATGTACCGAAAACTTTTAAGTTGGCTATTATTAAACCACTTATTAAAAAACCGCAACTTGACCCTACAGAATTAGTCAATTACAGGCCAATCTCAAATCTACCCTTTCTGTCAAAAATACTAGAAAAGGCAGTGTCCTCACAATTATGCTTCTTTTTAGGAAAAAATGGTATCTGTGAGGTTTTCCAGTCAGGATTTAGACCACATCATTGTACTGAGACTGCTCTCATTAGAGTTACAAATGATTTACTCTTATCATCCGATCGTGGTTGTATCTCTCTGTTAGTGTTACTCGATCTTAGCACTGCATTCGATACCATCGACCACAACATTCTTTTGAATAGACTCGAAAATTATGTTGGCATTAGTGGAATTGCATTGGCATGGTTTAAATCATACTTATCTGACCGTTTTCAGTTTGTAGCAGTAAATGAAGAGATCTCACACCGATCACAAGTTCAGTATGGAGTACCGCAGGGCTCAGTGCTAGGACCGTTGCTTTTCACCCTGTACATGCTACCACTGGGAGATATCATTAGGAAGCATGGCGTTAGTTTTCATTGTTATGCTGACGATACTCAGCTCTATATTTCTTAACGCCCTGACGAAACTTACCAATTCACAAGATTAACGGAATGCATAGCTGATATAAAAAATGTGATGACTATTAATTTCCTGCAACTTAATTCAGAAAAAACTGAATTTTTAATTATTGGACAAAAAAACTCCACATGTAGTAATCTAGAATACTGTCTAACACTTGATGGCTGCTCTGTCAAGTCCTCGTCGTCAGTTAGGAACCTGGGTGTGCTCTTTGATACCAATCTCTCATTTGAAAGCCACGTTTCTAGCATCTGTAAAACTGCATTCTACCATCTTAAAATATATCTAAATTACGGCATATGCTTTCAATGCAAAATGCTGAACAGTTAGTTCATGCATTCATGACCTCAAGGCTAGATTATTGTAATGCTCTACTGGGTGGTTGCCCCGCTCGCTTAATAAATAAACTGCAGCTGGTCCAAAACACAGCAGCTCGAGTTCTTACTAGAACCAGGAAGTATGACCATATTAGCCCGGTTCTGTCAACACTGCACTGGCTCCCTATTAAACATTGCATACATTTTAAAATCTTGCTAATTACTTACAAATCACTAAATGGTTTAGCTCCCCAGTTCTTGAGCGAGCTCTTAACGCATTATACTCCATCACGTCTATTGCGGTCTCAAAACTCTGGCCAGTTGATAATACCTTGAATATCAAAATCAACTGCAGGCGGTCGACCCTTTTCCTATTTAGCACCTAAACTCTGGAACAGCCTTCCTAGCATTGTTCGGGAAGCAGACACACTCTGTCAGTTTAAATCTAGACTAAAAACGCATCTCTTTACTATGGCATACACATAAAACATTTTTAATTTATATTTTATTCAAATTGTTAGGCTGCATTAACTAGGTCAGCCGGAACCGGGAACACTTCCCATAACACCTGATGTACTCATTACATCATAAGAAGAATGGCATCTACGCTAATGTTAGTCTCTCTGTTTATCCCGAGGTTTACCGCAGTCAGCCGGATCCGGGCCGTATCCAGATCAGATGGTGGACCAGCGCCCAGACATTACCAACGCATCCCTGAAGTGTCTGCAGAGACCGTGTCAATTAGTCTACCCTCTGAAATTTCTCATCGACATGGCACCCTCAATGGATTCATCTCCGGCGTGATGACTCCGATATTTCGAATATTCCTATTTAATAATTGTTTAATCGACACGCCATCCTCAATAAACCCGTCTTCGGCGTGATGCCTCCGATCTTTCAAATATTCCGATCTAATATTACTTCTGACCTATAAGGCTCCCAAAATAATAATCATACACTGTTTGTTAATTGGCCAGAGGAGAACTGGCACCCCGACTGAGCCTGGTTTCTTCCAAGGTTTATTTTTCTCCATTAGGCCACCTGATGGAGTTTTGGTTCCTTGCCACTGTCGCCTTTGGCTTGCTCAGTTGGAGACACTAAATTTTCAAATAAATATCCAAATAAACTTAATTACTAAACTAAATTAACTATATCAACTACACTACTTGAATATATATGATAATTGAAATGAGCTAGATGACATCACCGTTTTCTCCAGAGCGGCTGTACAGCCGAATCAAATTCGGTTGCATTATTTTCCTGTTTAACACTGTGAAGCTGCTTTGAAACAATCTGCATTGTAAAAAGCACTATATAAATAAAGGTAACTTGACTTGACTTAAGCACGCTTAAACATACAAAAGTATTTAAATATGCAACATATCTCATTGTACAACATCTTTTTCCACTCGTTTGCATGGATGATGCAATCATTCAACCGAAAACAGTTAAACTAATGTCGTGCACTAATTAATTAACTCTATACCAATTTGTCCTTCTGAACATACAAAAATACATCTTAAACATCATATATGGTTTTTATGACACATACAGAGAAAGATAATTGTCAATTACTGTAGTTCAAAGTAAAGCATAAACAAGTTGACATAAAATAATTTTTAAAAAAATTCTCAGGAACAGGATGAATTGGCAACCTGAACAATTAATAACATTCTTAATAAAAGAATATACACATTGAAATGAAGAAACGTAACAAAATTTTTAAGTTTTTGCAATCTCACGCTAACCTCCTGTGTGAATGTTCAGCTGGCTTCTTCGTCTAAATTTAATATAATTGACTCACTCAACATACCACAGAGTTAACCGCCCTCTAGTGGTTAATCATAGTACTGTTCCAAATACACAACAGTTGCTTTGTGGTATACAAATCAAAAGGAGTTACAAAATGAGTCTACTATAATAAAAAAAAATGTCAATGTACAATTCAAAGGGGTTACACATGTATGTAAACAAAAGGTTCATTGTGTCAAATCAATAATTTGCCCTTTACCAAAGTGATGCAACATTTTATTTTTATTGACAAGTTTGGGTTGCTAATGCACTGTGTAATGTGGTAGACCCAGCTGCGACGGTGCACATGTGGGCAGCAGGCCTATGGCCGCAGCTTTGGGTTCACCACCAATCTCTCCACAAGCATACTTCGGTAGACCAAACCTGCAAACCTTCCATCTGGACCCTTCCTAACTGAAAGCTAATGCCGCAAAGCCTATTATTAATTTAAAAAAATATACACAAGTAAAAATGGATTGAATTCATTTATTTATCTAATTAACCAGCTGTACACCTAGAGTGTGTTTTATGTTTAAAAATCCTTCTAACATGTTTCCTGGATTGTTGTTCATCACCACATTTCAGAGTTTCATCATACAACTTGAATAATAAAAAGATTAATTTAGAATCATACGGTCTAAAAGACTGGACTAAATAAAACTCACAGACGGCATGAATACTGGTCCCTCATGCATGCCTTTCTGTGAAAATGAAAAGATTCAATTACACACACAGTAGTAAATCTCCAAAGACACTGAAGATGCAATCTTCAGATACATTTCATCACAAATTCCAGCAAAAGATGAGCAAAACCAAGACATCAAAAGTCTGGCCTACATTTAATACTATGTTCAGAAACTTCTTTAGCAGCAATATTACCAGAGAAATCCTTCAGGACACCTTGCATGCAACAACCAAAGACCTGCCCTGGAATTTTAGATGAACCCATTTCCTGCTATTCTGTATGTGTCACTAGGCTTCTGCGCAGAGATTAAAATGGAATGCCGTCTGGGATTTGTCTACGTCAGGAAAAGAGTAATGATTCTGCAAACAGACCTCACCGGGAAAAATGTGACCAGCCCCTCAGTTGCCTCAAGTCTGCAGCAAATGATGGTCTGCAAATCTCCAGCATGACCACATGACCATACTCTCTCTGTCGGTCAGGGCAGCCTGGAAGGTCTCTGAATAGTGGTAGAAGTCCAATTACATGATATTGCAATCAATATTAGGAATTGGCCAAGAAACCTCAGTTTTTTGGTCACATAACCCCATATATCCCTTGTTGTCCTTCACTGGAAATCTTTGCAAACATTCTTTGCACCCAAATAAACAAGACACAAGAAATCGAATCATTTCCATACAACTGTAAGACATAAAAACCTGCCCGGACGGTTACATAGGCCTTACATCTCCGCCGTCACAGCCCATAAACAAAGACCAGTAATTAATGCATCAATCATTCCACATGAAAGTCTGGGAGATGTTTCTCTGTTCAGGTTGGGAGGCAGGTCCGTGGATGAGTGACAGGAATATGGATGCTGTTGGCGGTAAATGAGCTTTGACGGTTCCTAGTGGTCTCACCGCATGGTCCACCCAGCCTGCCGTCCCGCTTCTGGACTGCTGATAGAATTAGGGAGCTCTTGAACCATGCTGCTCTCACTTCCGAAAACAATTACCATGAACCAGTGGGGCCACCAAGCCTGATGAGATATATGTTTTGAGCAGTGGGGGCGTCGGGGATGTTTAAAGAAAGCCAAGCAGGGTGCATCCCCGCCACCCACGCATGTAAGGGCTAAAGAAACAGCTCTCAGAGGACAGGAGAGGAGATTTTCTCTTTTTTTCCATTGTTTGGTTTTTCTTCAGAACGGTTTACAGTGAGAAACCGTGGTGGGTTGAACATAAATTACTGACTTGGCCAGGAAATATTACATTATAGACAGATGTCTCAGTTCAAACTCCCAGGTTACGTGTTGTATACACAGAGAAACAAAAAAAGGTGAGCAACATTGACAATGTGGGCATTTCAGAGAGCAAAGGGATTTGAAACAGATTTTACGTGCATTTGTAATGCCTCAGCTAAAAGATTAGTTGTATGGTTATTGTTTGGAATGAATGAATGAATGTGTATATTTTTATATGAGAAATTATATAAATTATATACATTATATGAAAATGTATCTGAGATGTTCTGATAAATATTTTAAACAATTAAACACCTGTACAAAAAAAGACAAGATTTTTGTTCCATAAATTTGTGATGATGAAGAAATACATAGTAGATTGTCTACAGAAGCATCAATTTCTATTCATTTATGGCATGATCACAGTGCTTGAGATTTAATCTGTATGTACAGGAACATTCTAGCTCTGTTTATTTGCAAATGGTCTAGCTAAATTAGCCAACATAAAATACATTTCTAATAGTTCTACAAGTAAAGAAACATTTGGAGTTGGTGGAAGGCCACCAATGTCCTGCGCAGGGCTGCGGGCGCAGCACCAGAGTTCGGGTCAAAGGTCTGAGGAACCTACTCATTTCACGCTGCCCTGGCGCCTGCCGGCAGAACCCTCAATTTGTTAAAGGCAAACTCTGACCTCTGGGCTTCCCTGGGAAAACACAAAACTTAAACACTACCAGCTATCCCAAGACATCAGGTCCACAGTCATCTCCCAAAACCCTCAAAAGAAGAATTACCCCACAACTTGCCAGCATAGAGAAATTATCTCTCTAAAGAGACGGCCCAGCCAACAGGCCTTAACAGGAGGAATTTCTCCATAAGAACTAGTGCAGTCAGCAGACCTTATATTAAGAGGTTTTATTACTGCACTTCTTCACCTCATTACTCATATTGATGTGGACTGCTACAGTCTGAGCAGGGTGGCACATTCAGGTGTTTACAGTTTTTTATGATCGCTATGACAATTTTTTCAATACTTTTAACAGTTTTCCTAAACTCTTAACACACCAACACACCTACAACACACAATTGCCAAAACTGTTAATTTCATGCTCAAAATCACACATTGTAAACTAAACTCCAACACAAATTTTCAAAATACAACAATACACTAACACAATACACTATGTCTACCAAAACCCTAACACATGTTCTCTTCCAACAGGAATATTTAGTCAAAATATCATAAAAACACTAACACTAGATGGAATCACAGAAACTGCATTATTTTATGTGCCAAGTCTGCCCTTATACAATAGACAGTATATTTTATTGACCATAGATTGTGTCTTTTGAAGCATCTCCACATTTTTGTTTTGTTGGGTTTAGTAAATGCATGCATTTTGTTTCTTTTGCTGCAGAAATTCAAAACAAAAAATAAATGACCCATCTCAGACCCATATTTGTTTTGTTTTTAATCCAAGCCTTCTATATATAAATGAGCACTGATTATATTATGTTCAAAGTATTATACATATTTTTTTACAAGTAGATAATTAATCTGTCATTCTGTCCAAAAAATGTGTTTATCAAATGCACAACAATACAGCATGCAGCATTAATAACAGCCAAATAAATGTAGTTTGTGCATCTCCAAAGATTTACTGAAATTAAGTATAATATATAATAATGAAATCAATAATATATTTTTCACAGTCCACAAAAGATTTGAATATGCACAAATCATATCAATCATATCACAAATCAATAATTGTAAGAATTGTATTACTAAAAACATCTCAAAAACATGAAAATAAGATAAGAAAAAAAGATTCTCTTTTGGAAAAGCATAAAAATATGTCTGCAAAAAAAAATTCAGCTCTTGGGTTGTACCAAAATAAATACTGTAAAAGAGGGAACAGAGTCGTAGAGACAGTTACGAAAGCATGCAGTACAGTAACTCTATTTCTGTGCTATGGCATCAGGGACTGGCAGTGTTGGAGGTATGTTTTTGTCAGCATCACACTATTTAGACATTTGTCTTCTGCAGTCAGAAACTCCTCTGATAAAAGGCTTTAGCTGAGAGACAGACCAATGCAATTTCGTAAAGCAGCTTCTCTTCGAAACTTCTCAAACATAATGGCTACAGTTTGTCAGCCACCATGTGTTATTCTGCTTCAAATACCGGGTATTAGAGAGCAATTATCACCAGCAATGGACCAAAGCCTCTGACAGTGTAATTATACTTGAGTTTTTATAAGACCTGCACCCTATCCTGACTCTCATTTAGAAGCGGTATATCCAGAGCAGGAAGGAAAAGGATTTTCTGAACAGGTTTCTGAAACACTCAGAGCCCCCAGTTTCCCCCCTGTATTTCTGACAGGGGCCTCCCTCTCTCTGCTTTGTGCTTTCCGTGGACTGGGTCCTGGGCCCTGATTTGACCCAGCTGGAGAGAGGGAGTGATCAGTACTGGACTGGTGCAGACAGAGCTAAAGTAAACACGCCGTGGTGGCTGGGCAGGCAGTTAGCAGCCCTCGGACAGATGATCGGGGGGCCTGCGCAGACCACACACGTAGGCATGCACCGAAAGACCACACAGGGGCTGAAGGGGGGAGCTTGGGGGGGCTTGGCACGCAAATACACGGCCCATCGACAGGGCACTCCTACGGGCAAAGGCAAGCTCCGGGTCAGAGCCAGGCCTGAGGAAAGTGTGAGGTGTTCAAGACATGGCCTTTGTGTGCATGCAAGACTGCAGAAAAAGACAGACAGCTTTTTTATCTCTCTCGCTCTCTCTTTTTTTTTGTGGCGTAAATAAACTTTCGATGCAAAGAAGACTGAGAAAACACAAACAGGAAGCAGCTCATAAAGACATAATTTCCACTGCCTTCGTGATGATGCTCTAATTGCACATCTAAATAAGACCAGGACAACTATACAGTATATGCCATTTAGAATAGTCCCAGAATATCCTAGAATAACACTATAAGATATTTCACACAGGACAATAAAAAAAAAAATTATAATAATAATAAATAAATAAAAAATGACACTGATCATGTTTTAAACATAGTTAGATAAATTAGATAATTTATGTGCAATTTTCAATTTTCACGCTGTAAATTGTATGTTTTCAAAACTCTCAGTACTAATCTCACAACAGTTTATCAAAACTGCACCTTTTTCACCATTTAAGCATACTTTCAATTATGTTAGTACAAAACACAAAATCACAAATGATCCTTTTCACTACCAAAAAAAATTTATTATTATGTAAATGTTTAATTTACACTAACTGTCTTTCATAATGCTGTTACTATTGAACTTTTCATTTGCATCTCTTCTCATTTAGTTTAATATATTTGTCTGTCATTTAATCAAAGTGATCTTAATATTGAATAATTTGGTAGATCTATATATTAGATATACATTCTATATACGTAAATATTGATTCAAAATGTTCCCACAAAGATGGCAATATCTGAAGTCCTTGTGGGGGCCATTTTTGGTCCCCATGTGGAAAACAGCTTATACATTTTTTTTTTTTTTTTTTGGTACAATTTTCACAAGCAAGTGTTACATTTTCAAACCGCATAGTACTAATATCACAACAGATCATCAAAAGTGCACTTTTTTTAAACATTTCAGCATTTTTTCAATTGTGTTACAATACATTACAGTACAGTACAGTACAATACACAAAAACACAAAGTATCCTTTTCACAACACAAAATAAGTGTTTAATCTATATAAACATTTCATTCAATATGAAAGTAACTGTCTTTCATAATGCTATTACTATCAAACTTTTCATTAGCATCTCTTCTTGTTCAGTTTACTTTTTTTTTTATTCACTTTGGTGCTATTTTCACAAGTAAGGTGTACATTTTCAAAACTCTTAGTACAAAAATCCAAACTGATCACACTTGTAACACAGCTAGTCATTCTTTTAAAACCTGATGTAATGCTTTCATTTAGTTGCACATATTTTCAGTCCACATAGTCATTGTTTCAAACACAAGATTATTGTAATATGTAATGAGAACATTTGGTTTAATCACCGAAACACAACAGTATGATCTTCTTTCAATTTAGTACTTTTAACAATCAGTTCATTCAACAGAAAACATTGCAGATACATGTTACAAATCACCCTCGTTGCTAAATGAATTACAGTAACACAGGCTACAGATACCACATAAGAAAATACACTTACATTACCTAACTTATGTAATTGAATTCATAATGTTTGTAATAGTATCTATTCAGTGTGTTATCAAAAGGTGTGATGACGTTATGACACAGCCACAATGTTCTGGGCTATAGAACAGAGTTTGCTGCCAATACAGTAAATGTTCTCACTATGCCATATGACTGAATCTATACTGTAGTTGACCTTTATAAGGGTGAGTTACAGTAATGCAGCAGTCTCTACCATGGTTATCTGTTTACAGTATCACATGGCATACATACTGTAATGTAAAATGCTGTCCCTTCTTCTTGCATTTCTAATCAATCTGAAGTTACACAGTCATTGACTATTTCCTCTCCCTTCCTTTCTATGTTCACAAATTGCAAATCTTTCTGTCCCACCTAACCACACACACACACACGTGCATCTAGTTCACTATATTTGTGGGGACACTCCATAGGCGTAATGTTTTTTATACTGTACAAACTGTATATTCTATCCCCTTACACTAACCCTACCCCTAAACCTACCTATCACACAAAACTTTCTGCATTCTGTATGATTTATAAGCTTGTTTCCTCATGGGGACCAAGAAATGTCCCCGCAAGGACAAGGATTTAGGATATTGTCATCTATATGGGGAAATTATGTCCCCATAATGTAGAGTTTACCAGGCCACACACACATAGGTTGTAATCGCATATGGTTCTAATCGCTTATAATGTAAAAAGAATTCATTATATGGTAGGGTAACCATATTGGAAAATGCAAACAAAGTAGAAACTATGTCTATAGAATTCATATCTATAGAAATAAATTGGTGTACCAAATGATTAATTGATTAACCATTAAGATCAGTTGGATTAAATAATAGACAAATGTATTAAACTGAATGAGAAGAGTTTGACCGAAGAGTCTGAACGAATCAAAAGTTTGATAGTAAGAGCTTTATGAAAGGCAGTTACTGTGAATGAAACATTTATATAGATTAAACACTTATTTTGTGTAGTGAAAAGGATACTTTGTGGTTTTGTGTATTCTACTAACACAATTTAAAATATGCTGAAAGTGCACTTTTGATGATCTGTTGTGATATTAGTACTATGAGTTTTGAAAATGTACAACATGCTTGTGAAAATATTATCAAAGCGAAAAAAAAAAACTGTAATACTTTTGTCTATTATTTAATCCAACTGATCTTAATGGTTAATTAATAATTTGGTACATCTATAGATTTCTGTAGTAACAGATTCTATAGATATACTTCTTTGCAATGAATTCTCTTTACATTTTAAGCAATTTATCTAAGATTATAACCACTATGTTCAAAGTGTGTGTGTGCGTGCACGCGCGTGCGTGCGTGTGTGTGTGTGTGTGTGTGTGTGTGTGCAATGCGTGAGTGAGTGAAAGAAATAAACAATGAACACAGGGTAAAGTAATAGGGGGAGGAAACAATGAATGACTGTGTCCATTAGATTGATCAGTGACACATGGAGGGATACAGATGGCAGGTAACTGTATTATCAAATCAAGGCATTTTACATTTTACCGTAAACAAGTTTTTCCATGGTATAGACTGACAAATTACTGTAAAATACTCACCATTTATCTGAAAGGTCAACTACACTATAGATCCAGCCATGTGATCCAATGCAGAGCATGTGAGCAGAGTGAAGCTAGAGTGGAGTGACTATTGAAGAACATGTAAACAGCAAATTATGTTCTAGCACAAAACCTCATGACTGTATCATATCTTTTTCACACATTTTAATAAAACACTAGATAGATATTATTAAAAACAAGGTAAAGTGTATTTTTTACAGGTTTTCTCAATCACTTTGGCTCAATTCTCGAATTATATATATTTTTTCTCAATACAATAAGTTCTGATCTCTATTTAGTATGAGGAGTCAGTTTATTATCTTGAGTGAGCTAAACAAGAATACTCTAAACATGCTGCTAACCAAAGTTTTGTTGAACTTATTTAGATTCTCAAGTATTTGTCCAAAACTTGTCAAAATTTTGTCCCAACTTTCCAAATTGAGTTATCTTATCAAACTATTTTATGTTGAACTATATTGTGCCAGTTCCCAACATACATTGAAGATTTAAAAATGATGTGGTAAAAATTATTAAATTATTATTAAATGCTTTGACTTTCCCTGCTGATTTTTGTTTTGTTTTGTTTTTTTGGAGCGTGTACCATATGAAAGAAATGAAGCCAAACTGGTTTAAATAAATATGGAGTTTGTCCTGCACAATCACCAGTATTTTTGAACATGGAGGAATATCATAGCAGCAGCAGCTACAGCAGTAATGTATAAATATTTTTTTGTAGAAATTTGTTACATTTAAACCAGTGATGTGCAACTTTGGTTCTGGAGGGCCACTGTCCTAGAGAGTTTACCTCTAACCCTAATCAAACACACCTGAACAAACTAACCAAGGTCTTCAGGATTACTAGAAAGCTACAGGCATGTGAGTTTTTATCAGGGTTGGATGCCATCAGTGTATCCGGTGTCTGAAGCACATGTGAAAACACTCCAATCGGAATGGTTGGAAACAGTCCATGACATCAAAGCACCCGGAAGTATAAGATCCCGTCTGTAGCACATGTCATCAACTTATTTGCCTGAAGGAGACATGCAGGCAGACACAATGGCATGGCAACGAGATGCGTCTCGTTCCCCTTCTCAGAGAACCACGAATGGGAACTCTACACTGCGTCTTGGATGGACGCTATTGAATGGACGCTATGGGGAACAATTTTTTTTTTTTTTTTAGCCTTTTACTTTATTTAAACAATTTATTTTGATTTAACACCATAGTATTAGGTGTCTGGTTCAAATGTGATTGCTTCATGTTAAATTGACTTACTCTCTGACTCTTTGGCAGAATTAAATTAGCTCTATAGCGCCTGCAAATGCAGGCTGTGGTCAGGATGAAGTTCTCAGATGTGCACGAAATTTGGTATGGTCATTGATGACGCCATGTAAGACAAAGTTCACTTGGTTTTGGTTTTCCAACAGGAAGTCAGCCATCTTGGATGGAATATGCACATTTTTACATTTTCCCACACTGTTTTGAGGGTCTTACCATAGCTAAAAACTCATGAAAGTGAACAGATAAAATTGTCTTAGGACATCTTTTAATTTGATACTGCAATTCAGGAGAGACATGCCTCATCGGCTCCACAGCCCCCAAGATTGAAAATGCATATTTGGTCCCTTTGGAAACCTTTGCACACTCGTAGAAGCTTAGCAACATTTAGCAGTTCTTTGGTAATTTGTTTTGGGTGTGGCCAGTGGACTCCATAGCGCAAATTAATTTATTGCTGTGGTTGCCACAGATTTTGTCTGATAATCACAAATTTTGGTAGGGACATTGTCCTCAACATGACAAATATATTTCCTACTAACTTGCATTATCTCTGCCCAACAGGAAGTCAGCCATTTTAGATTGTTTGAAAATTGCATGTGGTGGATTTTGAAAGACTCCTCCTAGGGGATTTATGTAAGTGGCACAAAACTTTAGTAAAATCTTGCCATGACACTAACGATGCTAAATTGCGAAGATATCTTTGATATTCCATGGTGATGCAAAAGTGGGAAACAGGGAGTGTCACATTATCTGCATGCATCTGTGATTTACTTCAGATTAGACACATATGTTTGGCTTTGTGGGCTGATCACATTGATGTGGCTAGTGTGGGTCACAGTTGTAGCAGCACCAACTGGCAGAAGGAAGTAGGGCCTTTTTAACTGATTTTGAAATATCCCTTTCTCCTCTTTCACTGAATTGCTTCAGATGTTTTTATAATAATGCATTAAAATACAGATTTCAAATTTCAGATTTCAAATGCCACAGTATTTAAGAGATCAAAGATCCCTTAAATACTGTGGCAACACATTAAATATTATTATCCTTTTTATGTTTAGTTATGTCTTTTTATGTACTTGTCATGTTTTAATTTTTATGATTTTTTGCACACTCGTCATCTCCCATTATGTCATGGCAAAGATTCATTCATGGATGTCTAGAGGGGGCTCTATAACACCACCTACAAAATGGGCATGTTCAGGGAACTCTGTAGCACATCCCTTTTCAGCTACGGTCTCCAAGCTTTGTAAATATATAGATCTCATCAAGACGGACAACTTTCACCCCACAGACATTAGCACCATCCATCAGGAAGTCGGACATTTTTTATTTTTTAAAAATGGCATGCTGTGGAATTTCAAATATTCCTCCTGGGGATTCTTGTGACTGCCATCAAACATAAGTAAAATCATGCCAAGACACTGAAGATATTAAATTGGAAAAGGATTTTTGATGTATTGAAAGGTGTTTCCATGGCAATTAAATTGGAAAAGGATTTTTGCAATACGATTAAGTAACATAAAAATCATGAACAGGAAGTGTCTCATATCTTCTGCATAGATTGTGTGATTTATATTAAATGTTGGGCCTTTTTGGCTGATCACATTGTTCTAGTTATTGTGGGTCACGGATGTAGCACCACCAACTGGAAGCAGGGAGTGTTGAATTTATAACAGTCTTTGAAAAACAAAACATTTACAGAAACAGCAAAAACAGTTAACATTTATGGCATACTACAGCTGCACTAATAATCATTAAAAAAATCACAATTTAAAACCTACACAATCGTATTCTTAATTAAAGTGCCCCTATTATGTTTTTTTTAATATTCCCTTTCATGCAGTGTGTAATAAAACTGTCTGTGAATGTAAACAGTCTGCAAAGTTGAAAGAGCAATAAATAAAGTTATTGTCTCCCAGAAGAAAGAATCGACTCTGAACTGCCTAAACAAGTCGTAAGGAATTCGAATCCCAATCAGTTACGGCTACACCTCACTAGCTAAGACATTTGCATAATGCCCGCCTATGTTCTACGTTCTCTGCTTGTGAAACAACTTGACCCGCCCTTAGAAACCTTTAAAATAGCATAATAGGGGCACTTTAACAAAGATTCAGTCGCCTATATCCCTTTGACATCTATGCTCACAGTTTCCGCTTTTCCACTAGAATGGTTCGCTTTCTCAAATAAGGAACCATAGCCTGACACAAACCGGCTGCGACTTGAGAAACGAACAGTCACTTAACACTGCTATGTTGTTTACCTGAGTATAACCAGTTTAAAAACAAACAGTGCACATCCCGGTGTTTGGTGCAGGCAGTACTGCACTTCTGTAATGCTATTCACAGTACTGGGAGTGATTGTAGCATTGTACTCATTTCTACTTGCTGGAAAGGCATTGAAACTGAACACGTCAATTCAGTTGCTCTCTCGCAAACAGTTTTATAAGTAACCCCCTTTCAGGCGGTGGAACACGTGGAAAGTTAGAGAATTTGCCCATATTTTATGCACATTTTTAATTTATATTTTTTATTTCCATATTTTGATTCACATACTTTATACTTACTGTTTATTACATCTTTAAATAGAATGTAAGCAAAGAACATTGTCAGAACCTCTATCTCTATTTTGAGACATAAGTGCACTCTGACCCCAAACCTCAGAACTTTGTCCAAAAATAGCAGTCCTTTTTCATGAATTACATTTAAGTTAAATCAAATGTGCCATTGCTGTGACTCATTGAGAGAGAGAGAGAGAGAGAGAGAGAGAGATAGATAGATAGATAGATAGATAGATAGATAGATAGATAGAGATAGAGATAGATAGAGATAGAGATGGGGACACACTCTCTGAGAGATGTTTCAGGCCTCTCAGTTTCATACTCTCCAGCATACACACAATTTGCTGCAGAAGGACAGTGCAGGTCATCAGTGGGTGTGTTTATCTGGACAGTGTCAACTTGACCTAAGGGGAGTAAATGCTCTCAATCACACTTACTCTTCCTCTGTCACCAACCACGAGAGAGAAGGCATGCTCGATTCAACACCGGTGCTGCAGATAAACTACTATGAATACTGTTTTAAATATGCTGCACACATGGTTAAGAAAGTGCAGCTGGATCATTGAGCTACTCTCACATACATGAAAAGAATGACTGAATTTAGCACACTAAGGACATTAGCACTTAAAATTAAACCTGATGCACAGCACTGCTATGAGTGATATTTTTTCCCAGGTGAAAACTACAGTAGCTCTGAGTGGTGGGGTGGGCGATCCCAGAAATCCCAGAAAGTATTTAATGCTGAGAAGTTTCCCATGATTCCACAGGTCTGCACTGGGATGAATATGCTGTGTGTGGTGGGGGTGTGGGGGTATTGGTCTGGATGGTCATCCTGCAGTGGTGAAATATGTCTGAGAGAAAATAACAACACAGACTTGCTGTTTCCTGGAGGGCTTGGAGAGTGTCTGGGACCCTGCTGGGCGACACTGGGGTCACAACCCATCCACGCAGGGAAACTGTCTCTCTCACACACACACAAACCAAATACAAAGAAGAAGAAAAAGAGAACAACTCAATGACATCAAGAAACCAGGCACTTTATGTGAGATTTTTTGAAATAATCGAATGCCATAAAATGTACTATTATTTCACATTAATTTATTAATTCATTGTTCTGCATTTTCAGAAATATAGTATATTAATTTATTCATTTAAAAAAATATATATATATAATGATGGTATGTCATATAAGTAAGCTCAAAATAATAATGATCGATCTGACTAAGTTAATGCCCTTTATAAAAAACGGAAATCGGGAAACACATTAGAAGAATAAAAAAATGAATGCGTTTCTGATTGTAGGTTTTTTAGGGGACGATATGAGATACATCAGAGTAAGGTATTTTAAAAAAGTGCTACAGACACTGGGGAGATTCCAGCTTTTCATAAATAAAACAGCTTTAATTCGGTTGTGTGGAACACAGTTTCTACATGACCTCCTGTTCCAATGGAAAAATCAACCCAACTGGAAGGAAACCGCGAGCAGAGGAAGACTGTAAAAATGCTTCTGCAAATAAATCAATCAATGGAGACGATTTAAAAAACACAGGTCTTTCGTCTGAGGTTACAACATTTAGCAGGGAGAAGAGAAGAGAAGAGAAGAGAAGAGAAGAGAAGAAGATAAGGTGTAGGCCTGTTTAGTGTATCATTTAAATTAATAGATTGGCATTGACGGCATTTAATTAAGCATGCATATACAATAGGCTAACATAAGCATGTATAAGCATGCATATACAATTATATTTAACATTGCTCCTAAATCAGCCATGTGAGAAATTGCAATATTGGATGTAAATTCATGTAAATTCAATAGTAAATAGATTTTAAAAAATTGAAGACGATCAAAATAAACAATTTGAAATTAAAATTCACATTCAAAGTTGCACATGAACTACGTATATATATATATAAAAGATTACTGGAGCTTTACAAAATAATACTATTTAATTTTACGTTTAATTCAGTGTGTTACTCTCAGTTACTTTGTAATTGTTTGTAATTTTCTAGCAATTTCTGAATGAAAACACCTTTTTTTTTTTCAGTGGAAGGCCATAAAAATGGTGTAATATATCACATTCATTCTTTCGCTGGAGGCTTTTAAAATAACACATTTTTGAAGAAAAACAAATGCCTAAATTACCAACATCTGGGTGATTTTAAAGAGCACAAACATTACCCGAGGAGTAGGGCTGGATTAGTAATCTGGCATACACAACACCGGCATTTTAACTGTGGGCCGAAGGGCAAAAGGCGAATAGTGCTGTGCTGTACAGTGCTGCCGCTGACAAAGACTGCGCTGCGTTTCTGCCACTCGATAAACAGCGCAAGTCGCTTGATCCATTCAGATTTGACTCCGAATTTTGTTTTGCAGTCGTGTAATATGGAAACATTACAGGTTCTGTGGTGAATCTAGCTGAAAACAGCCGTGACTATGTAAATACATGACGAGGTAAATTGGAAAACGGCAATTATAATGCGGAATATAAATCACTTTTATAGAGGCTGTGTTTACAATATTATTTATTATAAATTATATAGTTTATTATTTATTTATTTTAGAAACCATATACCCATTATAGGCAAGGCAAGGCAAGTTTATTTATATAGCACATTTCATACACTATGGCAATTCAAATTGCTTTACACAGAATAGGGAATTAAAATAATCACAAAATAAAATTATTGTAATGAGGAGCATGGTTTTACCTGTGTCTACCATAAATAAAACTACAGTTAAACTCTGGATTCTATGCAAGAACCATGGTAAATTTCATTAGGGCAACTAAAGGATAATTGAACAAAACAGCTTGGATCCCATGAATTAAGGACAAAGCATTTTTCTCTTTAAATATGTTTTATGATTTTTTTATTAGTTCTAATGAATTTTAATTTAAGTAAAATGATAATTAAATGAGAGCCTCATGGAATACATATATCAATGTCTTAAATAAATTAGGTGTTAACTCTTTACAAATGTTATTATTTGTTATAGTATTTATGTTTTTAAAGTAGTTTAACCCAAAATGTCATCATTTTACACACCCTAATGCCATTCCAAACCTGAATGACTTTCTTTCTGTGGAACATAAAAGAAAATCATTTGATTTTTCCCCCCCATACAATAGAAGTCAAGGGTAGCCTAACAAAAATGGTTTGATTGCCAACATTCTTCAAAATATTGTGTTTCACAGAAGAGAAAAAAGTCATACAGGTTTGGAACGACATGAAGTTGAGTAAATGATGATTTCATTTAATGGGCTGGATTTGTCCAGGGCTGAATTTTAGTCCCAATCCAGCCCTGCCAAGGAGGTTATTAGTTTATTAATGCACCTTGTGAAATCAGTTTATCTTCTGCATAAATTCTCTGACAAGAATTAAGTTATTTTTTAAGGGATAATTCACCCAAACTTTTATCTTTGTGCCCTACACATAAAGCGATAAGACATAACATTTCGCTGGGACCAGCACAGAATTCACAGAAACCTGTGCAAAACTTTAAATATGAAGAGGACTTGACTGATTTATAAGTCTTTTTAACTGGTGAGGTCTGGCTCACTAGTCAGTGTCCAACAGATTTCACTCTATATTAGTAAGGATATTTTTAAATAGTGAGGACATATTGGACCTCACAAGTATAGTCAAACCTTCACACACACACATACTTGTTATTCTTCTTATTGTCCCTCCAGATGGCGTTAATTCACTTTACATGGCTTTAATTTATGTTTGATGTCAGTGGACTAGTCTAGAGAAATTTCCTTACAGTCTTTGATCTTGCTCTGTGAAGATTCTCTTCAGATACTGCTACTGCACTTACTTGAGTAATTCAGACTCTGTAAGGACATTTCAACATGAATGAGAGCGATAGTTTTCCCATTTTCATGGGTCATTTTATTCTATGGAAAATAGATTTTTCCAGGTTTCCCAGCATTGCTGGTCACCAGCATAAGGTATGTTTTGCATGCTGGGACCAGCATGGGATGCTGGTTTCTGGTTGTTGGCTTGCTGGATTCCAGCATGGGATGCTGGTTGGTTTGTTGGTCCCCAGCATGGGATGCTGGCTGCTGGTTTGCTGGCCTCATTTATAAAATGTTGCGTAGAAACTGTCCTAAGTTTGATCAAAGAGCATTTCTCAAATGTGTGTACGTGCTATTCTGAAAAACGAACATATGTACAAAAAAAAAACGTTCGTATGCCTCTCTGCCTTTCACATGTCAAATCTATAAATCGCAAATGATCTTGAAATTTTGGGCAGCTGAATGGTTTCAGATCTCCACCTTGTAAACGCCCCCTAATATCATTTTATAGCCTAGATTACTCTAAATAATTTACACATGGAATCAAAGTAGGCCTATACATGCTAAATAATTTAAATTTAATGCCATGTAATTATGCTAACAGGGTTTTGAAAAACCATGCAGGCTTTATGTTTTATTACAGTTATTGAAATAAAGAAGATTGTAATAGACAAGTAGTCCACTTTGGTGGCTGAACAACAAAAAAAAAGGCTTGACGCTCACTGTCCTAAAGATCCCATTGTCCACAGCATAGGTTTTCCGAACTGAAATAATATTTATTACAAAAAATCTAAATCTCAAGAAAATAAAGGATTGAGAAGATATAAAGTGAATTGAATCAATCTCTCGAGGTCAAAAACACTTCCTGTTCTGGCCATGCCCTCAGGTGAAGTCACAGGTCCTTTATTCCCAGAGGCCATACTGTGCATTCACACCGGCGCCAGCGAGAGTGTCAAAATTTGCTCTGGCCACCCCCACCGCCCGACTCAGGCCGGGGAGCCAATATGGTGCTGAATGAGGTTCGTTCGACCAGGTAGGGGTGAGAACACATCTGAACATCATCTCGCTGCAAGGGCGAGAGATGATCTCCTCCCCGGGCCAGAGCGAGGGATGTACTTTTAGTGTTCACTTCTGGCCCAGGATCTGGTACTGGCATTTTTACAGTCTGGCTAGCATCACTGGCTCTGCCTCGCTCCATTTTTTAAGGAGGTGGAATATTTGATGTGCTCCGCTCCTATCCGACCAAATTACCTCATAATTGAGATCCCCCACTCGTCGTGTGACCTCAAAGGTTCCTTGCCACTTGGCGAGGAAATTTTGAGCTAGAAATTGAGTAATATCAGTACTTTATCTCCCGGTGTAAATTTGCGCAGTTTAGCTCCCCTGTTGTATAGCCGTCTTTGTCTGGCCTGAGCCTGTAACAAAGTGTTGAGTTTTGTTTTTATTCCCGCGGGGCAGATGTCCATAGTGAAGCTCGAATGGGGAAAACCCTGTGGAGGCTTGCGGGACTTCGCGTACAGCAAACAACAGGGGTTCTAACCATCTATCCCAATTTTTGGCGTCCTCATGTATGAACTTCCGAATCATTGTCTTTAATGTGCGATTAAATCATTCCACCAAGCCATCTGTTTGTGGGTGATAGATGCTGGTGCGAATCGATTCAATGGCCAATAATTCATATGGTTCGCGTAATAAACGCTGTGCCCTGATCAGTGGGGATCTCCTTCGGTATCCCCACTCGGGAGATTAAACGAAACGATGCGTCCGCAACAGTCTTTGCCGAAATGCTGCGGAAGGCAATTGCTTCGGGGTATCGTGTTGCATAATCCACCAGGACCAATGCAAAACGATGGCCTCATGCGGATCGCTCTAATGGTCCGATGAGGTCCATGCCAATTCTCTCGAAGGGGACCTGCATGAGCGGAAGAGGACGCAATGCCGCTTTTGAAGTGGCTGGTGGATTCACTAGCTGACAATGCCCGGCCCAAAAAAATGGACCATTAGGCGATTTAGTGTCGCAGCTTGTCCCAAATGCCCTGCCATCGGATTACAGTGAGCCGTCTGGAAAAGCATTTTGGAACCAATAATTGGGTTGTATCCTGCTTTGAGTGGGTGTCTTGAGTCACTCGATACAACCTATCTTTCAATATGGCAAAATAAGTATAGGAAACCGGTTGACCAGGGTGGAGAAACTGTCCATCGATCGACCGGACCTGAGCAAAAGCATTTTTTTGTGCCCAATGTCTCACCCTGGGACTGTTCCAGAGGAAAGTCATCACGCTCTGTGAGGTTCAGCCTCTCAACAACGCTCTGTTCCTCTGTCTCAGTACCCAGTGGTTGAATTGAATAATAGCAGTCACTAATGGATAATTCACCACATCCCTGTGCACACATCGTACCTTAACCATGCGGCTCCAATGCCAAGGGCTGTATCAGGCTTTGATGGATCGAGGTTTGGTTGCATCCTGAATCCACCAAAGCTGGATAGGTACCCCCCTGGATACTCACTGGTATCTGGTACAGCCCAGCTTGATCAGGGGCAGCCTGTGGAGAGTCTGGGACCCGGATCAGTGTCCCCACCTCCATAACTGGACACAGATCTATAAAATTACCCGGATCACCACATCGCCAACAGGCCGGCCCAGACTTCCCCGCCACCCCAGTGGCAGGAAGCGGGTCAAGGAATTGTCATGGAGAGAGAGGGGAAACGGGACCAGAGGACTGATAATGACTGGTCAGCTCTGCCCCTCTCGGCGGAGCTTGGGGTCCCGTCATCCGGTCTTTGGGACCCCCGTTTCTCCCCCGGGCTGTTCCCCAGGGCTGGAAATTGTCCCTGGTGCGGGAAGCAGGAACAGGCCTTTAAGGAGAGGGAGACAAATGAGAAGAAGGAGAGGGGAGAGAGAGAGAGACAGCTGGTAGATGTTCGCCGACCCCAGGGCACGCCACCATTGGATCCTCCACCAGCTGGATGGCCTAGTCCAACGACGCTGTCTTTCTTGGTAGCCGCTCAACAAACTGCTCCAGCACCACTCGGTCGATGATGCTGTTGGCATCGTTCTGCTCGGTCATCAGCCATCTGCGGCAGGCGTCCCGGAGCTGCTGGGCCATCACGAAGGGCCGGCTATTCTCCCCCAGGGTCAGCGACCCTGTATTCTCCCCTGGGGTCAGCGACCCTGTATTCTCCCCCAGGGTCAGTACATGGTCTGCAACAATGCTTAGGTAGGTGGTAAGTGTCAAAGTAACATGCACAAGGATGGCAGGACCCAAGGTTTCCCAGCAGAACATTGCCCAAAGCATCACACTGCCTCCGCTGGCTTGCCTTCTTCCCATAGTGCATCCTAGTGCCATGTGTTCCCAAGGGTACGCGACGCACATGCACCTGGCCATCCACGTGAAGCGCTGATGGTGTTGTTCTGGGGAGAGACCGACCCATTGAAGGATGGCCCATCTGAGGAGGTTCTGGACTGGCAGTTGTTGGGTCGCTATCTGCGCCTCGCCGGACAGCAGCGAAATAAGGCGCACCAGCCAGTCCAGTCACGGCCACCCACATGAATCAGTGGACCTTTCAAAGAGGTCCTGCTGCTGGGTTTGGATGAAAGCTTGGAACCGATGCTCCTGGTCGTCCCTTATCTCCAGTGCCTGGTGTTGTTCTCTGCGTAGGCCCGCAAGCAAACGGATTACCTCTGCATACAGCAAACCTGACGGAGATTGCATGGCGGCGTTGGTCTTCTTCCTCACGGGTTTCGGCACCACTGTAACAATGTTAAAAGTGAGGCAAGGAAGAAGACAGGGGTTGGCTTACTAGGACTCAATAAGATCTCTTTATTTTCATGGTACATGGTTTTTTATTAGTTTGCGGATGGTATGCTGTTGTTAGCTTCTGAATAACCCCCCAGCACTTACATCCATCATTCAGAAGTTGTGTCGTAAACTGTGGTCCACGGTCTGAGACTAGATATGTAGGCATTCCCCATCGAGTGAAGATCTCCTTTATCAAGATATTAACAATGAGGTGAGTCTTGGCAGATCTCAGAGGAAATAATTCCACCCATTTACTACAGTAGTCCACCACCACCATCAAGTATTTATTAAACTGTAAACCCTTTGGGAAGGGACCCATGAGATCAACACCCAACATGTGACCCGGCTCCACTACTGGTGTTGACTGTAGGTGACCAGACAGCGTGGAGACTTTCGATTTGTAAATCAACATTGAGTAAACGCCTCAAAGTTTTCATCCGCCCCAGATGTCCACTCAAGGGATTGGAATGGGCAAATTGCAAGAACTTCTCCCTTAACACCAATGGTATAAGTACCTGCATAGTTTCCCCCTGATGTTTATTGGGAACACAATGAAATAAATAGTCATTTTGAATGACATAATGAATGCGTGTCGGATTACTAGTTAATTACAGGTAACTTAGCTGATTCCCACAGAGGCTGAAGTAAGGGATCTTGTTTCTGAGCAATTTCAATTTCATCCCAGCTGACAGGCAAGTCTGATCCAATGTTAGTCGCCTGACAAAAAGCAATCTGACCTTTGACTTCCTGGAAAGGTATACCCCGAGAGAGTGTGTCGGGTACCACGTTACATTGCCCCTTTCGATATTTGACTGTGAAGTCAAAGCTTTGTAATCTCAAAGTTCACCTAGTCAGTCAAGAAGGGGATGACTGAAAACCTATGTAAGAGCAGCATGATCTGTAAATACTTCAAAATGTTTCCCTTACAGATACTGTTTCCATTTCTCGACTGCCAAAACCACTGCCAAACATTCCTTTTCAGGAGTGGAATAGGACTTCTCAGCTCCATGAAGAAGTTTAGATGCATAAGCTATAACATGTTCAGCTCCATCATGATCCTGAGTCAACACAGCTCGTAGGCCGACATCGCTGGCATCTGTCTGGACTTTGAAACTTTTTGTGAAGTCAGGTGGTACCAACGCAGGTTTTTTTTTTTAAGAGCAATTTTCAGTTTGTCAAAAGCCTGTTGACATTCCATTGTCCACTCCCAGGCACTGTTTTTGCTCTTTAGAGCACGAAATGGTGCGGCAATCTCTGAAAAATGTGGAATAAACCTGTGGTACCACCCAGCAAGACCTAAAAAGTGTTGTACTTCTTTAAGCGTTGTTGGGACAGGAACATTTTAGACAGCCTCCACTTTGGCAGTTTCAGTACAAACTCAACATGTCCTAAGAAAGTGATGGAGCTTTGGAGCAAATTGCACTTCGACAGGTTCAGACTCAAACCAATAGCTTCTAACAGGTCAAAGAGCTGTTTAAGGTGTTCAAAATGCTCTTGGATGCTCCTGGAATAAATTACAATATCATCGAGATAGACAAAACTGCATTTTCCAAGACAGTCTCTCAATATCACATTCATCAGGCGCTGAAAAGTTGCAGCAGAGTTTCTCAGTCCGAAGTGTAGACACACAAATTCATACTGTGGATTTTTAGTTAAACACAGTCTTTGGAATACTATCATCAATAAGCACCTGCCAATAGCCACTTTTGAGATCTAACGTACTGAAAATTGAAGCACCATACATTGATTCAAGTATGTCTTGGATCTGCGGCATGGGAAATCCATCTAAAGGTGTCTTGGCATTTAAAGCTCTGTAATCAATGCAGAAACGCATGGTACCATCCTTCTTGGGGACAAGAACTATGGGAGCTGCCCATGGAGAAGTTGATGGTCTGATTATCCCTTTTCCCAACATATTAGAAATTTCTGGATCAATGAATTGCTGTTTGGACAAAGAAACATGGTAGGCTCTCTTACGAAACGGAATCTCACCTGAGGTGTTAATCTGGTGCCGGATCACCACAGTTCGTCCTAGGGATTCGGTGCAGACTGTTGGCCAATCAAGCATGAGTGCTTCTAGCGGACATTTCTTGGTTCATAGACAATTGGAAAAGCTTTTGGAGCAGACCTGACCTGTTGAAAAAAGATGGCATCCATCCTTCCTTGGGTGGTGCCGCTATTCTCTCTAGTAATTTGGCACATAGTCTTAGAGGTAAACCTTGACTAACTGGGGCCCAGGTCAGGAAGCAGACGGACTGGCTTACCCGACCGTCTGCTAGCTGTCTCATGTCACAGAAGTCAGATAAATCCCAACACATAGAGACTCTTTCACCTAGATATTATCACATAGAGACTGTCTCTGTTCCACAAATTAGTAAATACAAAAAAAACCCCATTAAAACCATTGAACAGTAAAAATTTAATTGATGTCCAACTAATAAACAACAAATATAATACAGATGACCAAATGATGAAGCTCGGGCTGCTGAATATTCGATCCCTTTCCTCAAAAATGCTTATTGTTAATGATATGATTACAGATAATAATCTAGATGTGCTGTGTTTGACAAAAAACTGGCTAAAACCTGATGACTACATTACTTTAAATAAGTCCACCCCGCAAGATTATTGTTATAAACACGAGCCGCGGGAGGTGTTGCTGTAATTTATAATAATATCTTCGGTATTACTCAGAAGTTTTGGTGCTTTATGTAACGTTATGTAGTGAAACTGATAAATCCCGTTTGACATTTGTGTTGGCTACTGTATACAGGCCACAATACAGACTTTACCAAAGAATTTGCTGATTTTCTATCAGAGTTAGTACTGGCTGCAGATAAAGTCCTAATTGTTGGTGATTTTTATATTCATGTAGACAATGAAAAAGACGCTTAGGGATTGGCATTTAAAGACATTCTAACCTCTATTGGAGTTAGGCAACACACGTGTCAAGACCCACTCATCGCCGTAATCATACGTTAGACCTAATACTGTCACATGGAATAAATGTTGATACCATAATTCTGCAGCAGAGCGATGACATCTCAGATCATTACTTAGTATCATGTATACTTAATTTAGCTAAGGCTGCAAAGCCATCCCCTCGCTTCAAATATGGCAGGACTATCACTGCTGCGACTAAAGATTGCTTTGTAAATAATCTTCCTCATCAGTTTCATCTCCTCAGCATCCCAGATAGCCTAGAGGAACTCGATGTTGCAACAAGAACTACTGATTCTCTCTTTTCCAGCACTTTAGACACAGTTGCTCCTCTGCGCTTAAAGAAGATTAAAGAAAATAGTCCAACACCGTGGTACAACGAGCACACCCGGGCCTTAAAACAGCAGCCAGAAAAATGGAGCGCAGCTGGAAGAAAACAAAACTGAAATTTATTCACATTTCGCGGAAAGAGAGCATGATTGCATACAGAAAGGCCATAAAAACTGCTAGATCTGCTTATTTCTCGACTCTCTTAGAAGAAAACAAATACAACCCTAGGTATTTATTCGATACAGTGGCTAAATTAACCAAAGATAAAGCTTCAACTTCTGATGTCTGCCAACAGCACAGCAGTAATGACTTTATGAACTTCTTTACTTGTAAGATTGATAATATTAGGAAAAAAAATTATAACCATGCAGCCGTCTACTACAGTATCACATCAGACAGTGCATTTTAGTGTCACTGAGGAAAAATTACACTCATTCACTGCTATAGGAGAAGAAGAATTGGCTAAACTTGTAAAATCATTAAAATCAACAACATGTATGCTTGACCCTATACCGACTAAACTACTAAAAGAGATGCTTCCAGAGGTCATAGATCATCTTCTTAATATAATTAATTAATCTTTGTCATTAGGATATGTACCGAAAACTTTTAAGTTGGCTATTATTAAACCACATATTAAAAAAACGCAACTTGATCAAACAGAATTAGTCAATTACAGGCCAATCTTAAATCTACCCTTTCTGTAAAAATACTAGAAAAGGCAGTATCCTCACAATTATGCTCCTTTTTAGAAAGAAATGGTATCTGTGAGGATTTTCAGTCAGGATTTAGACCGTATCATAGTACTGAGACTGCTCTCATTAAAGTTACAAATTATTTACTCTCTACTCATCCGATCGTGGTTGTATATCTCTATTAGTGTTACTTGATCTTAGTGCTGCATTCGATACTATCGACCACAACATTCTTTTGAATAGACTCGAAAATTATGTTGGCATTAGTGGAGTTGCATTGGCATGGTTTAAATCATACTTATCTGACCGTTATCAGTTTGTAGCAGTAAATGAAGAGATGTCACACCGATCACAAGTTCAGTATGGAGTACCGCAAGGCTCAGTGCTAGGACTGTTGCTTTTCACCCTGTACATGCTACCACTGGGAGATATCATTAGGAAGCATGGCGTTAGTTTTCATTGTTATGCTGACGATACTCAGCTCTATATTTTTTCACGCCCTGACGAAACTTACCGATTCACAAGATTAATGGAATGCATAGCTGATATAAAAAATTGGATGACTAGTAATTTCCTGCAACTTAATTCAGAAAAAAATGAATTTTTAATTACTGGACAAAAAAACTCAACAAGTAATAACCTAGAATTCTGTCTAACACTCGATGGCTGCTCTGTCAAGCCCTCGTCGTCAGTTAGGAACCTGGGTGTGCTCTTTGATACCAATCTTTCATTTGAAAGCCACGTTTCTAGCATCTGTAAAACTGCATTCTACCATCTTAAAAATATATCTAAATTACGGCACATGCTTTCAATGCAAAATGCTGAACAGTTAGTTCACCTCAAGGCTAGATTATTGTAATGCTCTACTGGGTGGTTGCCCTGCTCGCTTAATAAATAAACTGCAGCTGGTCCAAAACGCAGCAGCTCGAGTTCTTACTAGAACCAGGAAGTATGACCATATTAGCCCAGTTCTGTCAACACTGCACTGGCTCCCTATTAAACATCGCATACATTTTAAAATCTTGCTAATTACTTGCAAAGCACTAAATGGTTTAGCTCCCCAGTTCTTGAGCGAGCTCTTAACGCATTATACTCCATCACGTCTATTGCGGTCTCAAAATTCTGGCCAGTTGATAATACCTAGAATATCAAAATAAACTGCAGGCGGTCGATTCTTTTCCTATTTAGCACCTAAACTTTGGAACAGTCTTCCTAGCATTGTTCGGGAAGCAGACACACTCTGTCAGTTTAAATCTAGACTGAAAACGCATCTCTTCACTATGGCATACACATAAAATATTTTTTATTTATATTATTCAAATCAATTAAATGATTGTTAGGCTGCATTAACTAGGTCAGCCAGAACCGGGAACACTTCCCATAACACCTGATGTATTAGTTACATCATAAAAAGAATGGCATCTACGCTAATGTTACTCTTTCTGTTTATCCCGAGGTTTACTGCAGTCAGCCGGATCCGGCCGTATCCAGATCAGATGGTGGACCTGCACCCAGACAGGACCAACGCATCCCTGAAGTGTCTGCAGAGACCATGCTATTTAGTCTCCCCTCTGAAATTGCCTCATCGACATGGCATCCTCAATGGATCTGTCTCCGGCATGAAGACTCCAATCCTTCGAATATTCCGATCTAATATGACATCTGACCTGTAAGGTTGTCAAAATAATAATCATACACGGTTTGTTAATTGGCCAGAGGAGAACTGGCACCCCGACTGAGCCTGGTTTCTCCCAAGGTTTATTTTTCTCCATTATGCCACCTGATGGAGTTTTGGTTCCTTGCCACTGTCGCCTTTGGCTTGGCTTGCTCAGTTGGGGACACTAAATTTTCAACTAAATATCCAAATAAATGTAATTACTGAACTAAATTAACTATATCAACTAAATTACTGATCTGCCCATATTGTCGCTATATGACAATTGAAATGAGCTAGATGACTGACCAGTTTTCTCCAAAACGGCTGTACAGCTGAATCATATTCTATTGCATTATTTTCCTGTTTAACACTGTGAAGCTGCTTTGAAACAATCGGCATTGTAAAAAGTGCTATATAAATAAAGTTGACTTGACTTGACTCTGCTGGACTGCCAAGTTTCTATGCTTGACTTAGGCCCCGTCCACACATAGACGCATTTAGCTGTATACGTAAACATTTTTGCACCATATCAGCGTTTCGTCCACACGGATCCGACGTTTTGGGAGCATGAAACCGATATTTTTTTAAACTAAATCCCAGAGTGGATAAATCTGAAAACGACACGCTTGTATTTTCGCGTGTACAGCCAATCCGTATATTTTGTGAAACGGTGATGTCATCACACCACGGCCTGCATGGGAAAGACTAGAAGGGATACAACTACGGGCACTGGGCATGCGCACATCAATATTGCATCATTTAATTATTGTATTTGCATTATTGTAAGGGTAGGTTTAGGGTTGGGGTACGTGTAGGCGTTAATGAAACACAATCTGGTAATTGTGGTATACAGATATACCCAATAAAGTACCAAATATACAAAAATTAACCCTCAACGCGCGACAGCGCCCCCATTGTGAGATTTTGACTTACTACCTTCCATTGCTGTACCCCTTCTAGCCACAACTCTTCTTCTCTGTTTTTAGTGTATTTCTGTGGCAGAATTATAGCGCCACATACTGGCCTGGCATGTATACTACATCGTTTTGAGTCGGTTTCAGTGCTCTCGTGTGTACACAGATATTTCTTGTAACGAGGGGAAAAAAAGATTGGACAGGGAAAGCTCTGGCTTCGTGTAGAAGGGGCCTCAATTTTTTTTCAGTAAGATTACTGAAGTAAAGAATATGTGCTACCAGTGTCCAAAACTGCTTGACATCTATAGTCATTGATGGTGATCGGTAGGGATAATGGGTCAAGCTGTCTCTCCACATTTCCTGACATCACAGCAATGTGAGGGTTTGACTGTCGCCCTTTTGCTGTTTTATTAGCTCCATTTGCCTTTGCTTGATGTTCTGCTTTCCTGTTTCTAATAGGCTCTTTCCTCACTAACATCCCTTTCCACCAGGGTACCAACACGTACCAACTCGTCCACTGTAGAGACTGTGCCTCTGAGTATGCTGGCAACACAAGGATTACATTTCTGAGTATAGCTTGGAGTATTTCACGTTCTGACATGGAAGGTTTCAATCGTAGACATAAGGCTCAATATTGATAAGCAAATGTTCAAATATTTTCATCAAGTCCTTGTTTCCGTTATCTAATTCTTCTTTCAACATCAACTTCATAGTCATCAGGCAGGAAAGATTGTAAAAACGTTTTCTTGAATTGGCACCAAGTTCTTACCCTCTTCTTCTCCGCAAGCCACCAGTCCTTGGCTGTATGAGTTAAAACAGAACGCAACAAGGCTAATATCTCAGCATCATTCAATGGTTGAATTGCAAGGTACTCATCACATTTTTCAAGGTAAGACATAGGGTCTTCTCCCTCCAAACTGCCAAACCCTGGAAAAATCCAACTTGATCAGTGTTTTAAAATGTATAGGATAGTGTAACAGAGTTTGTATGTTCAGGGAAGAAGGAGGCGGGAACCGGCGAACATTTAACAACTTTTTAATAAAATAAACCAACAAAATAAAATAATGGCGGCATCCCCTCACGGACGACTGCCGCCTACAAACAAAACCAAACATAAACAAAACACAACGTAAATCCAGGCCTGGTCCTCTCTTGTCTTGGTTGGACTATCTGTTGGTAGTGGTGGACTGAAGTGTGGTATAGATGTCACAGTGTGGGTAGAGTGAACTAAAGATTTCAGCTGAACATCCCTTCATGCCATACAATCCATCATTGCTTGACCTACTTGCTGTATACTCTTTTCTAAGGTTTCTTTTACCTGTTGGCATTCAGACTTGAGCTCAGTGGGCAGTGACTCCTCCAGTCGCTGTATCAATTTATGATGGTCCTTCTGCTGGGAAAAAAGGTTCTGCATCTGCTCTTCCATAACAGTCAACCTGTGATTTTGCCTATCAATATCATGCTGCACGTCATTAGAAAACACACCAAAAGATTTATCCAGTTCATCTATTTTAGATTCTATTTTTCTCACCCTTGATTCCAAACTGGAAGTGGCTACATCTTCTGCCTGAGGAGGTAGTGGAGGTGGTAACGGCAAGTACTGAGAACTGTCTGCATGCTCTCACTCATCTACCTCATTCTCCAAATACAAATGACTGAGAGATTGAATAAGGTCTTGAACTGGTTCTTGTCTGGTGTAGTGGAATAGTCTGGTTCTGTAGGTTCTGATTCTCACCCTCTGTCTCATCACACCGGTCAGCCATTTTGTGTCAGTTTCACAAATTAATTCATTAAAATTTAATTTAGTGACTTAATGCACTTGCTCAATCACAAAGTTCAATTATACTTTTACACATTTGATACAATGACTCAAAAGAAGCAAAATTAGTCTGTTTAAAACCATTCACATCCTACAATTTGGTTTTGGATTGTTTTTTTTTTTTTAAATGTCCCTGTTTGGGCGCCAAAGTATGTAACATATCCCTTTAACTTTAGTTTAAGTACTACATGTAATGAGGGACCAAACAGACCAATTTTGCTCATGAGTCAGATGTATTAAGCATAGTTACATAGAACACACAGATTTAACATGATACCAATACTTGCTGGTCAACCAGTTAAAAACAGAGAATAAAAAAACAGTCCAGCACCCCAAATCACAGTCTTTCACTTAAGATCAGTTAGGACCATACACTTTGCTCAGTCTTTGCTCAGTTGAAGCATAAATTGAGAAAACAGTACTTAAAGATCAAGATGGTTCCACGGCCAAATTCAACTGGAAGAGAGGGCTTCAATGTTTGAAATATAGCTTTGCTTTAAAGGAACACTCCTTTTAAAAAAAAAAATAGGCTCATTTTCCATCTCCCCTAGAGGTAAACAGTTGAGTTTTACCGTTTTTGAATCCATTCAGCCGATCTCCGGATCTGGCAGTAGCATAGCATACATCATTGAATCGGATTAGACCATTAGCATCTTGTTCAAAAATGACCAAAGACTTTCGATATTTTTCCTATTTAAAACTTGACTCTTCTGTAGTTACTAAGACCGACAGAAAATTAAAAGTTGTGATTTTCTAGACCGATATGACTAGGAAATATACTCTCATTCCTGCGTAATAATCAAGGAACTTTGCTGCCGTACCATGGGTGCAGAGGCGCAATGATATTACGCAGCACCTGAAAATAGGCTAACTTCCGTCAACATAACCAACGTGACAAGCTGCTTGCACAGGGAGCATGCCTTGTAACCATGGAGACGTTTGTGAGAGACGATTCAAAAGATATTTACTTTGGTGCAGATCCTGTACCTTATCTATTTGAACCAGAATACACTGAAGATGAGCTTTTGGAACGTGTAAGGCAAGAAAGTGTGGCTGAACAGACTGGTGCAGAAGGGAGGAGGAGAGCAGATTCAAACCTTGACAACGCACAGAACCATGGCTAATCACACAGGTAAATCCACTACCTAATTTGCCGGCTGCAACTCTGCAACTACACAAACTTAGGCTGAATCATTCACTATTCCCTACGTTAGTCCACTAATACAGTTCACTTGAAGGAGTTAATAAAAACGAGTGAGTGAATTTGGACAGCGATGTGTGTACATCAGGGTATAGTGAGCATTTCGGATTCAGCCTTAGTTACCTAGCTGGGGACTATTTTCAGGCGCTGCGTAATATCATTGAGCCTGCTGCACCCATGGTACGGCAGCAAGGTTCCTTGATTATTACGCAGGAATGAGAGTAGAGTTACTAGTCATATCGGTCTAGAAAAATCGCAACTTTTCATTTTCCGTCAGTCTTAGTACACAATGTAACTACAGTAGTGTCAAGTTTTAAATAGGAAAAATATCGAAAGTCTTTGGTCATTTTTGAACGAGATGCTAATGGTCTAATCAACGATGTATGCTAAAAGTGCTACTGCCAGATCCGGAGATCAGCTGAATGGATTCAAAAACTCAACTGTTTAACTCTAGAGGAGATGAAAATGAGCCTATTTGCAAAAAAAGTGGAGTGTTCCTTTAACACCAGGTTACAGTCAAACAGTAGATGAAAGTCAATTCTCTTAGTTCCATCTTCTCAGTTGTACAAGCCACCAAGTACTCCATATATGCCCAGAACACAAACCCTCTGTAGAAACATTCAAACAAAAACAAACCATAACCATATACTACAAATAATGATTGTTAAAGAAATTAGAAAGAAACACAAATAACAATTACTTACAGATGAGCTTAGAACTATAAAGTTCCTCAAACAGGGTAAAGACCATGAGGTAAGCATTTCCATGTTGGTAGATAATTAACTTCCTATTGTTTCTCCTTCTCTGTTCCCTTCAATAGGTAAACTCAAGCATTTTTTAAACTGAGCGCCCTCTAATGCTCAGGTGAATAATAACAATGCTGCACCGAGAAGCTATCAGTAACAGGAAAACTGTTACAATATATAGGCAGGTCAGTTAACCCCTTAGCAGTCAAGTATCGCCAACGGCTCCAGATTACTGTTGTTCAAAATTCACTGCTCGTTAAAACATCATACACTTACTTCATCTGGAAAAACTTGGTATAATTATAAAGATTAAAGCCTCCATCTTTGCTATTTGACCACTGTTTATGATAAAATGAGGTTGCAGTGACATTAATTTCTTAATTTATGTCAGGAGTGCAAAATAATCGATCTGTAATGAACAATATTTTGAATGAAATATCAACAAGAATCAAAAGCCAGTCACGTCTTCTCCGTTTTATTTGTGGTCACATACATGCACTAAACAGCATCCGTTCTGGCTCTTAGTCCAAACGTGCGCATATTTGGACAAATATAGATATATTATCACATGTTCGCAAAATACTTCGTCATACAAAATAACATTTCTATTCATTTCTCACTGAATTATGCTGATCTGAAGAGCTGAATGACATTCAGAGCGATCTCTGTGTCTGTTGCTTCCTGCTGCACGTCACTTATGACCTCAGAGCTCTCTCATTAGCTCCATATAAAATACTAAATATAACATTTTAACATCATTGAACATCACTGAAACCCACATTATATCGAGATCGGAAGTGAATACAAACACTTGCTGGCTGTTTAAAGGGAGTTTGGAGTTAAAGTGTAATATTAATCTTTTATTTTGTGTTATGTAGCTTAATGCTAACTGTAGCTCTAATGCACCTGTCACACCAGGAGCTATATTTTATTTCACATAAGGTATCAAAAGCATGCTTTTTAGTTTGTCTGTTTGCTAGAAAGACTTCAGATAGTAGGTTTTAATGTAAAGCGGGATGAATGTGGGGTTGATGGCCAATTCAGAATGCCTGAATAGGCTATAATGGATATAATACAAACAAAATAATTACTATAAAAGAATAATGAGGATGAAGTCATTCATGACAGACGTGTTAAATGTTCATTGAGTGAAAACAATAGAGTATGAATTAAGCAGTTGAAAGACTAGTAAGTAGACTGCAAGTATGTGTTTTACAGACCAATAACATAATGATAGCATCTTAGCATTCGCTAAGATATTTATAGGCAGGTCAGTTAATAGCACACCAGTTTAAAAAGTATAATTTGTAAGACAATGTGTTAATCTTTAATTTCCAATGTGTATATCAATGTATTCTCTTGAAAATTCTTTGTGTGTTGAATGTAAACTCCTCTTAGGAATTTCAGCGTTCAAAGTGAATTTATCTGAGAATATTCTTAAATAAGGAAATCTATTCAGTGACTGGTCCATGCCTATCTCGTCATCCAGAATCCTGTTTGTGGCACAGCTAAGTGTCGTAAATCATCTCTAAGACTGACACTTAAGATTTAGTCCTACACTTAACTTAAAGTATGACTGAGATGCTTGATAACTAACTTTTAAGCTCAGCTTTGAGCTAAGAACTTTTTTACTCTTAAGTCAATTCTTAGCAATGTTCCTGTGAGTAATTCTAAGAAGCTTGATAAATACGGGCCCTGATCTTTATTGATCTTCTTTTAACCCCTTGCCTGTCACCCCCCATTTTGGCAAGTGGGGCATTTTGACATACCCCAAATAAAAGGGCTGCTGCTCGCAAGTCTTTCTGAATATACACATAAGTAACATATGTATAGAAAGCCAACGCTTAAGAGTTTACAATTCAATACGCAGAATTACTCAGACTGTTATTAATATGGAGATATATAGGCTCAAACAATAAAACAAAAATAAAAAATATTAATAATATATATTTTAAATGTGTAAAAATATTATGTGAATGTAGTATAACAACTTATGACTACAACTAAAGTGAAGCCACAAGTGTGGTCATGCTACATTTCAAATCTAAGGATGAAATCTCTAAAATTATGCATTTTATGAAGCATATTGTATGGCATGTCATATGAGTTTTTAGCGAATGCTAAGATAAGATGCTATCATTATGTTATTGGCCTGTGAAACACATACTTGCAGTCTACTAATTAGTCTTTCAACTGCTTAATTCATACTCTATTGTTTTCACTCAATTAACTTTTCACAAGTCTGTCATGAATGACTTAATCCTCATTATTCTTTTATAGTAATTATTTTGTTTGTATTATATCCATTATAGGCTATTTAGGCATTCTGAATTGGCCATCAACCCCACATTCATCCCACTTTACATTAAAACCTACTATCTGGGCCCGTATTTATCAAGCCTCTGAGAATTACTCACAAGAACACTGCTAAGAATTGACTTAAGAGTAAAAAAAATCTTGTCTCAAAGCTGCGCTTAAAAGTTAGTTATCAAGCTTCTCAGTCATACTTTAGGAGAAGTGTAGGACTAAATCTTAAGTGCCAGTCTTAGAGATGATTTACGACACTTGGCTGTGCCACAAACAGGATTATGGATGAAGATATAGGCATGGACCAATCACTGAATAGATTTCCATATTTATGAATATTCTCAGATAAATTCACATTGAATGGTGGAATTCCAGACAAACAAACAAAAGCATGCTTTTGGTACCTTATGTGAAATAAAATATAGCTCCTGGCGTGACAGGTGCATTAGTGCTACAGTTAGCATCAAGCTACATAACACAAAATAAAAGATTAATATTACACTTTAACTCCAAACTCCCTTTAAACATCCAGCGAGTGTTTGTATTTACTTCTGATCATGATATAATGTGGGTTTCAGTGATGTTCAAAGATGTTAAAATGTTATATTCAGCATTTTATATGGAGCTAATCGCTACACCTGCTTAGCATGTTACTGGAAACATTCTTTATTCATATGAAAATACACAAAATCGCATGCAAAACACATAAACCATATGCCATCGTAATCGTGCGTTTATTAGCTTCGTTTTCACGTGTTGGCAATGTTTACAAAAGATAGATGAGAATGAGGAAGTGCACTGAACAGCGTGACCAGATGGGGCAGGATTGTTGTCACGTTGAGTCACGTAAGATGATTGACAGCTGTACAGCTAATGAGCTTTTTGCTTTTGCTTCGTGCTTATGCTGACTGCCATGGTTTTGCGGTGACTTCTGCTTTGGTTCGTGCTGGCCTTTCCATCCCCCTGCCTGCACGTTTTCTCTGCTCTTCGAGCTACCAAGAGCTCTTCACGAAACTCCGAAACTCCGTTCGAACCTCGCCGAAGAACACTTCCTAGAGTCTGCGCATCCAGCTGCTCACCGAGACTCAGAGAAACTCCCATCACGTAGCTACCAACTAATGCTATCCAGGATCCGGCACTACGAGGCTACCCTGCAAAACCAACTATCCATCCAATCACCAAGTGTCCCTCTGAACACAACAACTGACCGCCAGCCAAGCAACTCCGTCCCGAGAGGAACCCATGCTCCTAGGAGCAACCAAACGCAAGTACATAACACTCCATTTTGGATGAACTGGTGAAAAATCGTGTCTAAGCGAACAAACTAAGGTTGAATTGCTAGTATATTGATTCTCTCAGGTTGCGGTTAAGAAATCGTGTCTGAACGAGACACTTGGGACTCCATTCCTTTCCGTTAACAATATCACATCTCCCTGAAACTGTATGAATGAGTACGCGTGTGTGTGTGTTTCGTTAGATTAGTTTGTGTGTATTAGAATAGTTAAATAAAGCCTTGTATTCATTGTTCATCTATACAAGTGTCTTGTGCTTTGTGTTTATAAGTTATTGCCTTAAACTGATCGATTTTGTTACCTAAGCTCACAAACATCAAGCCATGTGGGCCTTCTTCGTCCATATCAAAGTCTCTGCAAGTTCACTGCCGCTTCTTCTCTCAACATGGAAGGAATCGATTGCAAATGCAACACCATCGGACCAAACTATCAAGACTTTCTCCTGCGAACCTAAAGGATTATTAGGAACACCAAACTAATACTGTGTTTGACCCCCTTTCGCCTTCACTGCCTTAATTCTACGTGGCATTGATTCAACAAGGTGCTGAAAGCATTCTTTAGAAATGTTGGCCCATATTGACAGGATAGCATCTTGCAGTTGATGGAGATTTGTGGGATGCACATCCAGGGCACGAAGCTCCCGTTCCACCACATCCCAAAGGTGCTCTATTGGGTTGGTGACTGTGGGGGCCATTTTAGTACAGTGAACTCATTGTCATGTTCAAGAAACCAATTTGAAATGATTCGAGCTTTGTGACATGGTGCATTATCCTGCTGGAAGTAGCCATCAGAGGATGGGTACATGGTGGTCATAAAGGGATGGACATGGTCAGAAACAATGCTCATGTAGGCTGTGGCATTTAAACGATGCCCAATTGGCACTAAGGGGCCTAAAGTGTGCCAAGAAAACATCCCCCACACCATTACACCACCATCACCAGCCTGCACAGTGGTAACAAGGCATGATGGATCCATGTTCTCATTCTGTTTACGCCAAATTCTGACTCTACCATCTGAATTTCTCAACAGAAATCGAGACTCATCAGACCAGGCAACATTTTTCCAGTCTTCAACTGTCCAATTTTGGTGAGCTTGTGCAAATTGTAGCCTCTTTTTCCTATTTGTAGTGGAGATGAGTGGTACCTGGTGGGGTCTTCTGCTGTTGTAGCCCATCCGCCTCAAGGTTGTGCGTGTTGTGGCTTCACAAATGCTTTGCTGCATACCTCGGTTGTAACGAGTGGTTATTTCAGTCAAAGTTGCTCTTCTATCAGCTTGAATCAGTCGGCCCATTCTCCTCTGACCTCTAGCATCAACAAGGCATTTTCGCCCACAGGACTGCCGCATACTGGATGTTTTTCCCTTTTCACACCATTCTTTGTAAACTCTAGAAAAGGTTGTGCGTGAAAATCCCAGTAACTGAGCAGATTGTGAAATACTCAGACCGGCCCGTCTGACACCAACAACCATGCCATGCTCAAAATTGCTTAAATCACCTTCTTTCCCATTCTGACATTCAGTTTGGAGTTCAGGAGATTGTCTTGACCAGGACCACACCCCTAAATGCATTGAAGCAACTGCCATGTGATTGGTTGATTAGATAATTGCATTAATGAGAAATTGAACAGGTGTTCCTAATAATCCTTTAGGTGAGTGTATATTCGGACGCTCTTCAGCAGCTCAGGCAAATGCAAGTAACGTACGATATACAAAATCGCTGTTTAGTTAGTTAAAGCTGTGAACCCCTTTGTTCAAACAAAGGAGCTTGTAGTCCTAACTGATGGTTCTCCCAGGTGTTAGACTCTTTTCCCAAAGCTTCATTCCTCTGTTCTGATCCGGTTTTTCAGGAACTTTCACTTTCCATTCTACCCCATGTATGTGTGCTTGTGTGTATGTGTTTTTGTTGTTTAGTTATGTGTTCGTGTTTTAGTTAAATAAACTCTTGTGCACGAGTTCGTACGAGTTAGTTCTGGTCTGCTTCTAAATAAATTGTCACTTTAACGAATCAATCATAGCTACGAGCTAAGAAAGAGTTATTTTTCTTTGGCCACAGAAAATATTCTCTCTGAAGAGTTGTTAGACAATCAGTACTGAGTGTTTGCTGGACGAACAGATTATTTGATTGTAATATTAATTCGGTTACATTAAGTTAATTCGGTTAACTGATCCAAATATTTACAATTAATTATAACGAGTTATGATTAATTATTAATATTTCCCCTTTGAGCTAATTTGTTACAGCTCATTGATGCACGTGTGGAGCAAAGCTCCCGTGTGGTCCGATCAGACAGACGAGCTACTGTAGCTCAAATTGTTCAAGAAGTTAATGCTGGTTCTGATAGAAAGGTGTCAGAATACACAGTGCATCGCAGTTTGTTGCGTATGGGGCTGCATAGCCACAGACCAGTCAGGGTGCCCATGCTGATCCCTGTCCACTGGCGAAAGCACCAACAGTGGGCATGTGAGCATCAGAACTGGACCACGGAGCAATGGAAGAAGGTGAAATGTGGAAGGTGGAAGAAGAAGGTGGCATGGGGTGCTTTTCAATATCCCCCTTCGTTTCCTCGCTCCTCCATCCTATGACCCGGAAACCGATCGAGCTCAGCTATCTTGTAGGACATCTCAACTCTCTAATTGCACCACGAGGAGGTGAGGATCGAGGAGTGAGGAGGCTTCCTGAGGAGTCATGAGCGAGGATACACAGGTGTATCCTTTGTGGCAATCTGAGTTCTGAGTTTATTTTCAGACGCATTTCAGAGTGGACATCACAGGGAGACAGACGTCGTGTTTGTTTTCTTTATTTAGCGAAAAGCACAACATTTAGTTTTTACTTTGAGTGTACATGAAAAAAGCAGACACTTTAAGCTTTGTAAAGACATGTTCATGTCTGTGAGGCCAAAAATGACGGAGTATTCTAAATTGTTTCAGCTGTCATGTGGGAAAAAAAAATCGATCAAAATGCGCCGGCGCGTTCTTCGGGTCCAGAGGGTTAAACCCGGATTCTAGCCTTGGTTCTCAACACTTTGAAAGATTTTCATCATGGAGATCCTTAAGATGTGCCGTAGCTTCTCTTATTCATATCAGTCTTTCAGAAACAAAGAAAAGTCATGTTGTGGCTGGCACCGCTGCAAGAGTTACTGACTCGAGCTGAAAGCATCATCATCATGTGTGCACAAAGGGAGGCTGATAAAGCAGAAATCACTTGTATGGAGAATGAGAAAGACATTCCTAAGCAGAGTTCCCTCAAGAGGCTGAACCCTGTCCTGGAGGATGGACTCTTAAGAATTGGAGGCAGACTAGAACAGTCCACACTTCTTAGCAGAGAGAAACACCCTCTTATCATACCCGGCCACAGTTACATAGCAACCCTCCTAACAAATCATTACCATGAGAAAGTAGGTCATCAAGGTCGAATCTTTACAGAAGGAGCAATCCGCACTGGAGGATTCTGGATAGTTGGCACAAAAAGACACATCAATGGCATCCTCCGCAAGTGCATCACTTGCCGCAAACAGAGAGGTAAAACAGCTAAGCAAAAAATGTCAGACCTCACTCCTGACTGCATCAGCACAAAACCACCCTTTACTAACGTCGGCTTGGACGTGTTTGGCCTTTGGAATGTATCAGCACGTCCTATCCGTGGAGGTCAGGCCAACAGTAAAAGATGGGCAGTAATATTCACTTCTATCCTTGCGAGCCATCCATATCGAACTGATAGAGTTAATGGATACATCAAGTTTCATTAATGCACTTCGCCGCTTCTTCGCCATACAAGGTCCGGCAAAGACCATACGATCCGACTGTGGCACTAATTTCACAGGTCCATGCTGAATATGCTTGTGGTCTCAGCCAAAGATTCAAGCGTGACAAAATACCTCAGTGAAGAAGGTTGCAAATGGATCTTTAACCCACCTCATTCGTCTCACATGGAAGGAGCATGGGAGAGGATGATTGGACTTTCAAGACGGATCCTGGACTCCATGCTTCCTCAAATCATCTCTTTGCATCTGACTCACGAAATGCTGTCAACTCTAATGGCCGAAGTGTGTGCCATTATCAATGCAAGACCTCTTGTATCCATTTCAACTGACCCTGAGTCACCTCTTCTCCTCACTCCAGCAATGATCCTCACCCAAAAGATGTGTACCCCGTACGCACCCCCAGGACCCTTTGAGGACGCCGACCTAAATCGGAAACAGTGAAAAATAGTGCAAAATCTCGCCAGCATATTCTGGGGCAGGTGGAGAAAATAATACCTTGCATCCCTTCAGTCCCGCAAGAAATGGCAAGACAACAAGCCTAATATCAAAGAAGGAGACCTGGTCCTCATGAAAGATGATCAGGTAAAAAAGAACAAATGGCCAATGGCTCTGGACACCAAAGCTATCTTTGGCTCAGATGGCAAAGTCAGAAAACTGGAACTGAAAGTCACTAAGAGTGATACTGCTAAGACATTCTTAAGGCCTATTACAAGGTTATTTTGCTTGTGTTAAGTTACCCTGTGAATACGTATCCACTAGTTGAGAATTCAAGAGTGGTATTATGCTTAATACCAGACGGGGAGTATTATGTCATGTCTAACGTTAATCATTACTCTCCACTAGATGGCGCTGTTTGACATAGGTTTATTTAAACTACCCCTCGAAAAACTTGATTTGTTATGCTTCATAGTGACAATCACGTAATTCTCCACAGCCATTTTTGCCATTCTGCGCCGCAGAGAGATCACGTGCTTCTTACATCTGTTGTTTAACGCCCTGGAGAAGCTTTGCTTGTAAGTTTATCATTTATTATTGTTATTTTATATACTTTGTGTCTATATCTTGTTAAGATGTATATATTAGAACATTTCAAAAGATCGCCATGTGATCATGTAATGACTACTGTAATTTACCAATGGTAATGTAAACATTGTATTAATGAGTCATTGTATTTTGTTTATTTATATTTAAGTAAGCATATTTGTATTTCTTTTTCAGTTTCACAAAAATAATGTAACAGAGATGAAAGAAACAACATGATTTCACTCAAGAAAGTCAAGTAAAGAGGAAGCCAGGCTATTGTCCACCTGCTGCTAACATTGAGCAAGCCCTGCACTGGTAGTGACACGATTCCGTACTGACTCTCAAAAGTAGACTTGGGATGCTTGCTGGACACTCTGGTACAGAAATGGGCAACTTTGGTTCTGGAGGGCCACTGTCCTTAAGAATTTAGCTCTAACCATTATAAAACTCACCTGCCTGGAGATTTCTAGTAATCCTGGTCAGGTGTGTTTGAACTCTGCAGGACAGTGACTGCCAGGACTGAAATTGCTTATCCCTGCTCTGGGACTTTTTGATGCAAAGTGATAATGGCTGCATATCTTTCTTTGGAGATAACCATTGCTAACACAAAAACAAAATGATTGGAAACACTTCTTTCCTCCTTTTATAGCAATCAGCTGCAGTCTAATCTTATAATCCAATCAGAATGATAGAGTGATTTCACCTGACAAGTACTCTCTCACACTTTCCCATGTGCTGATGTTTAGTAAAATTACGTCTTTTTTTTTTTGCCAGGGCCAACCATGCTGAGAAATGCATCATAAACCAGGGCCCATATTTATTAAGCTTCTCAAAGTGCCATTTTAGTCTTAAGTGCTGAGAATTCATGAAATTTACTCCTACTTTCAAACTTAAGTATAAAAGCAAGTTATCAAATTTCTTAAAGCTAAGAATCACTCTTTCTCAAGTGGTTAGGAGTTGCCAGTAGGGCTTGTCATGGCACTAAGGAGACAGAGACGTGCGCAAATCTTTCAGGAGAGGGAGAACATTTTTTAAATGTTTGACGACGAGCAGTTAATCAAACGGTATCATTTGGACAGAGCAGGCATCATCTTTGTCAGCGCTTCTTCCTCCCGCCAGTTCGGTTTTCTTTTGGAATCCATGGTGGCTGATTATATCATAACATCTAGGCTATATATAGGCAGGTCAGTTAACAGCACACAGGTTTAAAATTTGTAATTAAGACATGGTGGAAAGCTTGTCTATCTTTCATTTCCAATGTGTATATCATAATGTATTCTCTTGAAAATTCTTTATTGTCAAATGTGTGTTGAATGTCAACTCTTAGGAATTTCACCATTCAATGTGAATTTATCAGAGAATATTCTTAAATAAGGAAATCTATTCAGTGATTGGTCCATGCCTATATCGTCATCCGAAATCCCGTTTGTGGCACAGCAAAGTGTCGTGAATCATCTCTAAGACTGACACTTTAGTCCTACACTTCACTTAAATTACGAATGAGATGCTTGATAACTAACTTTTAAGCGCAGCTTTGAGCCAAGAATTTTTTTACTCTTAAGTCAATTCTTAGCAGTGTTCTTGTGAGTAATTCTCAGAGGCTTGATAAATACAGGCCCAGCATGAATTCCATGCTGGTCCAGGCTGGTTTATGCTGGTATAGTGCTGGACCCCATATTTATCAAGTTTCTCAAAGTGCCATTTTAGTCTCAAGTGCTGAGAATTCATGAAATTTACTCCTGCTTTCAAACTTAAGTATAAAAGCAAGTTATCAGATTTCTTAAAGTCACTCTCAATCACTCTTACTCTCCCAGTTATTTAGGCAAAAATAGTGCAAACAGCAAAATTAATAATCCCAACCATGTCTTCAGATTACAAAAAAATTGCAAACAATGATTTAATGATAGAACTTTAGTAATTTGACCTAAAACTTTGTAATCATGTACGAATGAAAATGTATGAATGCATATTTGTTATTTTAACTAAACTTAGGACTGGTGATGGAGCTAAAGACATGGTTGGTCATTCAGTGTTTCTGTAAAAAAAAAAAAAAAAAACTAAACTAAACATTATACTGATAAAATAATAATACTACAAATTCTACTACTAATAACAATATAAACCGCGCTAAGGATTGATGAGCTGTTGGGTTTATGAAAATGAATCCCGTTCTCAGCGTTCGCTCGAACTGATTTGCTGAAATCAAAAAGGGGACAGTAATAGGTAAGCGCCAGCCAATGAGATTGCCATTTGCGCATTAGTTTTTTCTTGTTCATAAAGGCTGAATAATTCCAAATGAACCCCATTATTTTACAGGAAAATACAACAAAGAATATTGTTTACATATAGCACGTCAATTGACCTATCGGTAAGCCCCGCCCCCCTTAGTTACTGTTGCTATCTCGGACAAAAAGTTGCTAACTGTCTTACAATGACAGCTGTCAGTGTGAAAACCTTATCCCAAGTTGTTTTTGGACACAGAATGTAGCGGTCCCCCTCCGATTGATGGCCAAAATTAACTGATGATTTATGAAGTTTATTCCCAGATAGCAGACAAACACTGAATCAACTTTGAATCAATGTTAATGCATCAACTAAAATATCATTGAATCAGTGTTGAAATTTAACATTGATTTTTCATCAGGTTTGCACCCTGAAATAATGTTATTTCAATGATGAAAAATAGATCAAGATGGGCATAAAATCAATATTTTTTTAACTAAAAATAAATCACTTATTTAACATTGAATCAACATAGAAACACTATAAAATCAATCTTGCTTTAAGTACAGCAGGATTCTATGCCAGTTAATTGTCTCTGTAATTTATTCCTTTCAATCAGAGACCATGTATGGCTGCAATTGATATGATTTTGTATCAAAAAATCACTCAAAGTAAACAACATCCTTCAGTTTACATGCAAATGTATTTATTTTTGCCCCCTACAGTTTCAACAGGAAATCTCACATTGACTTAAAACAGTTACATCTGAATTTATGACACAAATGCAGGAGAAGAGCCTGGAAAAACATGACAACCTGCATCTGCAAAATGGAAGTAAATACAAATGGAAACTCGACAATAAAGACAGAAATGGGACCGTACTACTGATAGAAAGAAGGTAGAATAAAGAATGAAATACTTTGAATACTCTAAACTCAGGGGTTTCCACCATGAGCAATGCCCTCAAGCCTTTTAGGGGCGTAACGGAGCCATTTTTGCCTCTGATGCCTCCTTTTTATCAGCATTCACTTGTAAGGCATCTAAAACAACAAGAAGTTAGTAAATATTTGGAAATATGACTAATTATACATTACAAATGTACAACAAAATTAAGTGAAACTTGAAATTTGATTAAAATCTTTACATTCCAGTTAAAACACGCTGAATTTAAATTCAAGACTATTTAATGAATTTTAGTATAGACTTTTCCCTTTAAAGCACCTGCAGACACACAGGAGGAATGAATGAGTGTGAAAGTGAAACAAGTAAATTAATACCAGAGGAGTTGGATAGGCTACACGTGGTTTGGAAGAGATTATCGATTTTACAACATGAACTGGAGGCGCAACAGTTAAGTTGCTAAATTTCTGCAGTTTGATATAACGTTAGCTACCTACAGAACTTAAAGATCTCACTCTTTTTTTGAAGAAAAAGAAAAAAGTTTTCTTTCTTGCTGCATTAAGGATTCAATTGTTCAACTTCTGCTTTCGCGCAGGCGCGGTGAGGGGAAATAGGGCAATCAGTTAGTAGCTCTGCTTCAGCTGTGCGATTACCTCATGAGGGGTGACATGCCAGAAATTCATCCGATCGCCTCTCGTTTCTCCCTGTACACTGCACGAACACCTCACGACAAACAACGCACAACAAGCTGAAAATTGGCCCGACCCAAAAAAGAGTCACATGAGTCAGAATTCGGCACGAAATCGGACAAAAATGTGATAGGGTTTGGTGAAAAACAAAATGAAATTCAATGTATTGCAATGTATAAAGAAAATCCTGGCCGTTGGTTGTGTACAGAGGGCGTTCACGTGACTCTATTAACGTCGCAGTTCACTCTGACTCGCCCAAGAGAAGCACACAAGTTGTAAGAAATAAAGATAAATAAAAACACAAAATGAAAATTGAGATGAATTTTATTAATCTTTTTGTAATTACCTCTTAAAAACACTTTCATTGTCCTGTCTGTCTTTTTCACGCTTGAAGTCTGTTATGCCGCACTTTGATCTAGTGGTCGCATTACCACCACCTACTGGATTGGATTGTGGCGCATTCGATAGGTAGGGGAACAATATTATAAATTCTTTATTAACCCTGTATTCTTTAGATAAATAATTAAATGTATGTAAATTCTACATGCTTTTAAAAATAATAATAATAATAATAGCCTTTATTTAAAACAGATAGGCTATGATTTATATAATTGAATGACCACAAGAATTAAGGACAGTCATTATATATCTCGCTGAATGTGCTGTAGCTAGCTGAAAACACTAGAGGATTGGAGATGTTTTCCATGATGGAGGAGATGTTAAAACAATAATTAAAAATTTAATATTAATAATACTAATAATAATCAACTGGTTCATCCCAATGAGTTCAATTTATGGTAGGAGTTCTTTGTTAATCCACACACTTGTTGGTGGACTTGTCGTATCCTTTGAGGATAATGAATGTGCTCACATTTTACAGAAATGTACCTAATTGATTTGGATTTGCATTAACATGTTGAATGATGGGACAGATAGATTGACAGTAAGCCTCCCCAGTGGAGAATTAAGCTGACCAAAAATCAACATTGATTCAATGTTTGTCTTTTCAACACTGAAAAGCATGGAATTATCAACATTGATTCAATATTATTTAGCATTGAATTTTCAACATTGGTCCAATATTTTTTTAGCATCGAATTTTCAACATTGATCCAATATTACTTAGCACTGAAATTTCAACCTCATGATTCTGATGGAATTTCAACATTGAATCAATGTCACAATGCTATCTGGGTTGCGTCCTTTCTCACTCTAAAACCGTAAGAGCTGAACAAACAAAGCATAAGAAGTGCGCATTAACGTCTCATTCACAAACTCTCTCTCTCATTAACATACAAAGCAAATTATACAAAAAAAACTCATACAACTAACAGTAAACAAACATATACAGACATTATGCCTTTTCGGGGGTGCTAATAAACTGTAAACTTTGTATCTGAAAACAACTCCGATAACCTGCCAATGCGAGCTCTCCCTTTCACTACCCGCATTGCTCCGTAGCCTATAATACCCATCAAATTAAGAGTCCCTCCTTGGTAGGACAGATAATGCAGACCTTAAACATATCTAAACTAACTAAAATTACAAAAATGTAAACAAAAACTAAATCACAATAAAGTCTGTGACACAGAAGGACCACCTCTCGTCGAGGAGCATTCAAGTGGGACTTAAATATGCCATGGAGGGATATATAAAAGATTTAAAAATAAATATGATGGGAGATTGATTTGGAATCGAGGGTTTACAGATCTCAATGCAAGTGGGAGAAGCCTCATGTTACGGTCGTCACGATCACAGATGACAACATCCAGGATCAACATTGTTCATGTACCGCAGGGTAAGATTAAATTAATTTATATTTAACCATCTTAATATGGAGAGATGCACTGAAATGTAGACCTTTGTTTATGTGTTTTTGACCTACACTGTTGACGTTACATGACGTGAGAACAGTTAGTTATTTCGGTTTGTATGTTAGCAGGGACTCACTAACTTTAATCGTAACTTAATGAGAGTATGACAACCAGAAAATCCTCTCAGGATACCTGGAATCAGTGTTACAGTATCCCAGACACATAATTTTACCATTTTTGTAGCATAAACACCATCAAACCGATGAGAGCTTCGGATTTTCCAATGTTTCTCTATGGCGCTGAAACCTAAAGATGTCTGAGTTCCGGTCCCCATGCAACTGGTACTCAACTGCTATTGGTTCATCTGCGTTCGAGGGGAGGGGCTTACCGATAGGTCAATTCTGCGTGGTATGTAAGACTCTCTCGCTCTCTCTGAGTGTGTGAGAAACACTGAACAGTCAGGCGCCTCAGACTAATGTTTACTGTGGGTCAAAAACACTGGGCATTCATTGAGATGAACTGAAATAGCGTGCTTTACCGATCGCTTGACAAAGAACAAATCTCTCAAGCGCTCAGTCCATGTGCTCAGTGAGTGAAAATATATCTGTGTGTACCAGTTCCAGGTTGTAGAGGTAGCTCCTCGTTAAACAATAAACTCCTCCGCAGCTTCCGCCATAGTTGGTTTCGCTCTGCACGTGAGATGCGAATGCTGTAATTATATAATTCGGCAAACGTTTCACTGGGTTTCTGTGTCTTGGGCTCTGGAAGACGTCGGGTGTTCCGTTTGCGGCGTGTTTAGCAGCGATAGTGTGGCTGATCGACATGTTTGATCCTGAGAGGTGGCTGGCAGAGTTGTTTATTATTAGTCAGAATGACTCACTGCTCAAACGTGATGTTTTGCTTTAATAACAGATTTGTCAGGAGCTAATTAAAATGGTGAATTCGGCAGGCAAAACAAGTGGGAAATATAGCAAGAGGAATTTACCCCCACACGGATTCATTCAGGTTTGTAAACTTGAATGCGCAAAATCGCCGCATTGATCATAAACTGCCTGATTTGGAGTTAGCATCGCTGCATTATTGTCATGGACTCACTGAAGTTATACTAATACATATGACTGACTCAAGAACAATTTCAGATGAGATCTGCACTCCCCACATGAAGTCAAGCATACGTCACAGCTGGCAATATTTCACTCTCCATTCATATCTGAATGTCTTCACAAAGCTAAGTTCCTTTTTAACACAGTTTTAAAACTATCAGGTCATTGGCAGCGTAATTGACAAGGCTATCTGCGTTGCTTAAGCTTCTAGTTATTTTCAGTAAAATGCTAGGCTTATGGATATTGTTCTTGTACTTATAGTTGGTATTGGAAACACCCTTGTTTTTAAAGCTATAGGTGCTATTGGTTCTTTAAGCTAAAGTTGATATTAGAAACGTGCTTGTTCTTAAAGCTACAGTTGGTATTGGAAACACGCTTGTCCTTAAAGCTATAGATGCTGGAAAGCTAGTGACACTAGAAACCTGCTTGTTCTTAAAGCTGTAACGTTAGTTGATATTGGAAACACACTTGTTCTTAAAGCTGTAGTTAATATTGGAAACGTGCTTGTTCTTAAAACTGTATTTGATATTGGAAACGCACTTGTTCTTAAAGCTATAGGTGCTATTGGAAACGCGCTTGCCTTAAAGCTATAGTTGATAATGGAAACGTGCTTCTTACCTATAGGCACTATTGGAAACTTGCTTGTCTTAAAGCTATAGTCGCTATTGGAAATATGATTTTCTTAAAGCTATAGTCACTATTGGAAATATGATTTTCTAAGCTATAGTCGCTATTGGAAATATGATTTTCTTAAAGCGATTGTTTAAAGTTGATAGAGGTGTTCTTTGTGCCTTATGCTGATCTATTGCTAAGATATGTTTTGCTCACGGCTTTCTACGCTTTCTCAGGTGGTGAGTTTTCCACAGATTCTTATAATCTGTCACATGACTTCACATTTCTAAAGTATCAATTTATTCTTACCACTTCACCATAATTCTAAGGACACTAAACTGGGGATGAATAGTTGTTTTTATCTCTGAATCTGACTCTGTTTTTATGTCATCTATGTTGGCCTACCTGAGGAGCTGTCCACAAGCAGGACCCATTATTTGCCATGGAGGAGGGAAAGCCGATGTCCAGAGCCTGGATTGCCTCCCGTCTCCACCTGCTCTGTCAATAAAGCAAGCTTTCCTCAGAGCGTTATACAGCTCATTCTCTGCGCATAGGGAAGGGGTCAGCAAGTACAGGTGCTGGTCATATAATTAGAATATCATCAAAAAGTTGATTTATTTCACTAATTCCATTCAAAAAGTGAAACTTGTATATTATATTCATTCATTACACACAGACTGATATATTTCAAATGTTTATTTCTTTTAATTTTGATGATTATAACTGACAACTAAGAAAAATCCCAAATTCAGTATCTCAGAAAATTAGAATATTGTGAAAAGGTTCAATATTGAAGACACCTGGTGCCACACTCTAATCAGCTAATTAACTCAAAACACCTGCAAAGGCCTTTAAATGGTCTCTCAGTCTAGTTCTGTAGGCTACACAATCATGGGGAAGACTGCTGTTGACACCATTGACACCTTGCACAAGGAGGGCAAGACACAAAAGGTCATTGCAAAAGAGGCTGGCTGTTCACAGAGCTCTGTGTCCAAGCACATTAATAAAGAGGCGAAGGGAAGGAAAAGATGTGGTAGAAAAAAGTGTACAAGCAATAGGGATAACCGCACCCTGGAGAGGATTGTGAAACAAAACCCATTCAAAAATGTGGGGGAGATTCACAAAGAGTGGACTGCAGCTGGAGTCAGTACTTCAAGAACCACTACGCACAGACGTATGCAAGACATGGGTTTCAGCTGTCGCATTCCTTGTGTCAAGCCACTCTTGAACAACAGACAGCATCAGAAGCGTCTCGCCTGGGCTAAAGACAAAAAGTACTGGACTGCTGCTGAGTGGTTCAAAGTTATGTTCTCTGATGAAAGTAAATTTTGCATTTCCTTTGGAAATCAGGGTCCCAGAGTCTGGAGGAAGAGAGGAGAGGCACACAATCCACGTTGCTTGAGGTCCAGTGTAAAGTTTCCACAGTCAGTGATGGTTTGGGGTGCCATGTCATCTGCTGGTGTTGGTCCACTGTGTTTTCTGAGGTCCAAGGTCAACGCAGCCGTATACCAGGAAGTTTTAGGGCACCTCATGCCAACAGGACTTGGCACCTGCACACAGTGCCAAAGCAACCAGTACCTGGTTTAAGGACCATGGTATCCCTGTTCTTAATTGGCCAGCAAACTCGCATGAAGAAATAAACATTTGAAATATATCAGTCTGTGTGTAATGAATGAATATAATATACAAGTTTCACTTTTTGAATGGAATTAGTGAAATAAATCAACTTTTTGATGATATTCTAATTTTATGACCAGCACCTGTATGTTTGGCATCGGGCCAAAAAAAAAAAATCACCAGAATATAGTCCAGGGATAATTTAAGAAATTAATTGATGAAAAATACAACTAGAATTGCCTGACATACTGTTACATTGCCTTTTGTAACTGGTAATGAGCTGTTACTCTGTTAAAAAATTGGATAAATGAATAAAGCAGTAGTGACACGTAACCTGGCAAGTATCTTCATTCACCAACTTGCAACACAGACCGCCTTGCTAAAACACACATATGTGGGAGATGCGGAATGGATAAAAATAACTCCAAAAATAAAAGAGGACTTGAATAAGTCTATTACGTCGTGTGCAGAGTGATGTTAACATTTAAGCTAGCCGGTGAGAGAAAATGGCACTATCAAAGAGTCTAAAGAGGAAAGTCGAAACAGCGAAAATAGGGCATACAAAGAAGAATGAAAAGTCAACTAAGGTTATGCGTTTATCCTACCTGGTTTTGTGAATGCAAAGCTGGTGTGTCTTATCTGCAACGAAGTTGTCGCTGTTTGTAAAGAATATAATATCAGACGGTCAAAAACGCTGCAAAAACTGTCAAAAAACCCATCAAATTAAATTCAGTTAGATTGCCTTCCTAAAATGCTCTTTTGGATCCTCTGTTGGCTCTTCGATTTAGCAGGAAGAGCCAGGGAGGATTGCCTGGTATGGTCTGTTGGGGGATTTACGCTACTCTCCAGTCTATAAAATAGGAGGATTGAAGCTGCTGCTGTTCCCTGTCTTGGCTTTCATGGAGCTTATAATAAAGGCCAGGAATTTAGAACAGAGCCATATCGCCTATCTACTATTTATTTACTTCTATAATTAGCTCTAGCTACATTCCTCATGCTAGCTCACATGGATCGATTGGCTATTTACAATTAAATTCAGTTAGATTGGCTTTCTGAAATGCTCTTTTGGATCCTCTGCTGTCTTCAATTAGCAGGAAGAGCCAGGGAGGATTGCCTGGTATGGTTTGTTGTGGGATTTATGCTGCCCTCCCAGTTAAAAAAAATGTGAGGTTTGTACCCAGAAGCTGCTGCTGTTCCCTGTCTTGGCTATTCATGGAGCTCATGAAAGGATGGGGAATTTAGAACAGAGCCATAAATTTAGCAAAATATGCCAGTGTAAAACTCAGTTCCCCGGCTTTGAGCTTCTTTCTTTGTGTGAAAGGTATCGGAAAAAATACTATTTATTATTTTAACTGCCCATCTTTCCTAGGAAAAATATTTCTCACAATTCAAAATGGCCAACATAGTAAAATTCGGTACCATTCAATTTGGTATGCATCACTAAATATAAAGATACCAGTAATGATTAATGATAATGATTTTTGGACAATTTATATACTAGTTATAAAAATATACATACATTTTCCATGACTAGTAGGTGCCGCTGTCATGGTCAGATCAAGGTCATTATGAGACACAACAAATCTGTTTAAATCCTATTAATTTTGCCTTGTTCGCCATCATATTCATTGGCGTGTTATACATAAATGGTTTGTTACACGAACGGTGTAGGAGGAGTTAAATTTTTTTTTAAAAAGGCAGTTTTTTTTTTGTCTGGCCAACAATCTAATATAAGACACTTGAGTCTGTGTAAATAGTTAAAAAGTTATGGTCAATTTTGCATTTTATTTATTTATTTATTTTTTTCATTTTCATTATTCTTTTTTTTTTATCACCGCCTTTATGCTTGCTCCTAATAAATGCAAGTCAGATAATTTCTAAAAAGGTATGTGTAACAGGTAATATGCTTTGCTATTTATGGTAGGTATTAAACAATAAACCAGCCATAACATCAGGCAGTTTGTTTACATGTACAGCAGGAGGAACACATACATCCACAGACATCCTTGCAATCCTTTTATGGGACACTATACTGTTACTGACTTCTTACTACTGCGTTGTAAAACCAAGGGAAAGGTCAGTTTTGGGCTTATCCAGAGAGCTGCAGAAAGGGGCTGGGAGGGTGAGAGCAGAAACCTGAAAAAAATCATTGCCTCAGGGCCACCGAACAGTTTACTTTCCCAAGTCTTTGACTCATCACAGAACACAGCAGACACTAACCTGTGGACTTAGCAGAGACTCATCTGTCAGCAGCAAATAAGCCTGTTCTCTGCTGATGTCTACACAGAGAGAAAGAAAGAGAGACAGAGAGAGAGAGATTTTAACCCATACTTTTATTAAATCAGTATCAGTAACAAGAAAACTATTAACAAATCATTATCACAAAGACAATCAACACAGCAAAAGACTGGGGCTGGAGCCATCACTGGACTCTGGTCAGGGGCTGGAGCCATCACTGGACTCTGGTCAGGGGCTGGAGCTGGCATCAAAGGTGGACCCGGAAGGGCAAGTGTAACCCTGGTTAAATAATGATTTTATAAATATTATTTATTTATATGCTTGCTTGAATATAGCGTCATGATTATTCATACTTGTGAAATTCTACATAAAAATATGTATATATAAATATATATGCATTTGAAATTAGTTTAAGAAATTAGTAACAGCCAATCAGAGGTATGATTTGTTGGCCCCGCCCCCTTGCCTACAGATCGCGTTGCACAGGTTATGCCAAGTTCACACTGCATGATTTTCAAACTCGTCAGATCACTGCTCTTTTTTTACACTGCATGACTATCTGGGGTAGCATTCAGTTGCTGCTGTGTTCACACTGCATGATAGATTGGTGACAGGGGGTTTCACACTGCATGACTTGTCAAGAGGAAGAATCGCCGACAAGTCCGGTCAGCAAGCTACATTTCACAAGTAAACACGAGACTGGAATTGTTATTAAAAATGATGGACTACAGAAAGTTTGCGATCCAAATTGTCTGTGCGCTGATTTGCAGCAAAAAAGAGAAAAAGAGTGCAGAACTTGCACCAGAGTCCACTGATCTTGCAAATGAATCTGAACAATGAGACTCCTTTTAAATACAGAGCACGGCCAATCCACCCACAAGATGTTGAGGCCGCCTGCAAGCATCTGCGTGACCTTCTCGCAAGAGAATTACCCTTTTCATCACCCATAGTGGTGGTGAGAAAGAAAAACGGAGATATATGGCTGTGCATAGATTATAGGAAGGTAAACCTCCAGACGGTGAAGGATGCATATGCACTACCCAGTTTCTATCTTGAAGAAACTTTTTCAGCTCTGACAGGGTCCAGATGGTTTTCCATACTTGATTTGAAATCTGGATACTACCAGATAAAAGTTGAGGAGTCAGACAAACCCAAAACCGTCTTTGTCTGTCCATTGGGATTTTGGGAATTCAATTGTATGCCCCAAGGTGTCACCAATGCACCAAGTACCTTCCAAAGATTGAGGTACTAGTTTTTTGGACAATTTGATAATATTCTCTGGCACAACGGAGGAGCATGAGAGACGACTATTAAATGTTCTATCTCGCCTCAAAGAGTACAGGTTGAAACTTTCTCTGGAGAAATGTAAATTATTTCAGACCTCTGTTCACTATCTAGGACATATTGTGTCAGAGCATGGAGAAGAGACAGACCCTGAAAAGATACAAGCCTTAAAAACCTGGCTGAGTCCCAAAAATCTAAAAGAATTGAGGTAATTTTTGGGCTTTTCCAGCTACTATTGCCGGTTCATTAAGGATTATTAGAGGATTGTGAAACCGCTCAATGACCTTAGTGATAAAAAAGGGTCAGTACTACCACCCTAAGGAGCCCTTCGGGGGTCGTTGGACGCCCCTTTGTGAGGAAGCTATCCAGTCCATTATTGAGAAGTTAACTAGCGAGCCTGTCCTGGGTTTTGCTGACCACAAACTGCCCTACTTTCTCCATACAGACGCCAGCACCAAGGGGCTGGGAGCTGCACTGTATCAGGACCAAGGTGGGCAGATGCGTGAAATTGCATTTGTGAGCAGAGGGCTGTCACATAGTGAGTCAAGGTATCTCGCTCTCAAACTTGAATTTATTGCCCTTAAATAGGCAGTAACTGAAAAGTTTAGCGATTACCTTTATGGCAGCCAATTCACTGTCATTACCGATAGCAACCCTCTTACTCATGTTCTTACCACTGCAAGATTAGATGCTACTAGTTATCGGTGGCTTGCAGCTCTTTCCACTTTTCCGTTCAAGTTGCATTACAGGGCGGGCAAGCTGAATGTCGATGCCGATAGTCTTTCAAGGTCGACCTCAAGAGGCATTTCCAGAAAACCCCTTGTCCCAAAACGAGCATGAAAGGATCCAACAGTTCATAGAGCATCAGCTTACCAACATGGAAGATTCTGTCAGCACCATGGATAATGTAGTCCAGGCCATCTGTGAGAAGCACCTCGTTAGGCAGTCAGCTGACTTCGGGCTGGGCATTGCTCTCGTAGGCTCCCTTGCACTATGTTCCAGTGCTGTACCTGACTGTTATGTACTAGAAGACAGTTCTGATTGGTTACTATTATACATCACCTTTCAAAAGACCTTGGTGACAAACAAAGAGCCGATCCAGTTCTTCGAGAGGTGATTTCACACTTGAAGTTGGGAGAAAAGCCTTCACCAACAGTAAGGAAGGAACTTCCTGGTCTTCCCTATTTCTTAAAAGAGTGGAGCCGCCTTGAGTTAAAGGACGGAATACTTTACAGGAGACGGAAAGATCAGGATTCCACCACTTACCAGATAGTGCTCCCTGAAGAGCTAAGATCCTCTGTGATGAGCAGTTTACATGACAGTATGGGTCACATGAGGATGTGCAAAGAAAATCCTTACCTCAAAAATCTGCACGCTTGGTCAACATCCAGGCCACGAGACCCCTTACAATTAGTTTGTATGGACTTCCTTTCATTGGAACCAGACTGAAGCAACACGAGAGACATCTTAGTGATCACAGATTTTTTTTTTACTAAGTATGCTGTGGCAGTCCCTACCCCAAATCAAAAGGCAAGAACAGTAGCAAAGTGTCTTTGGGAGAACTTTATTGTGGGTTTCCTGAATGCCTTCAAAGTGACCAGGGCCCAGATTTTGAGTCGTGCACAATCAAAGAATTTTGTGAGATATCCGGTATCAAGAAAATTCAAACAATGCCTTACCATCCTGGGGTAAATCCTGTGGATCGCTTCAATAGAACCCTGTAGGATATACTTGGCAATATAAAGAAGAGAAAGACAAAACTCATTGGAGAGATTTTGTCAAGCCATTAGTTCATGCATATAATTGCACGAAGCGCAAGGTTACAGGGTTTACCCCCTACGAATTGATGCTTGGGCGTCAGCCACGTTTGCCTGTTGAATTCATCTTCGGTGCGGAGTACTGACTTCAAGACAGAGAGCTCCTCCTGCATATCTATTCTAACTTCTGTTAGTTATCTTCCTGAAGTTGATTATACTTCACTCAGTTCATCTTTAGTTTGCTGAAGTTCCTTTGACATCTCTTCTCTGTCTCTGCAGATATTCAACCTCTTGTCTTAAATGCTTTGTCATCTGTAAGCTGTTCCATGATGTTGTTGTTTTTCAGGTGGGACAGAATTCATTATTTTAGCTCCACTAGTGAAAATTCTCTCATTCTTGACATTGGAGATGGAATTATAGTTGCTGAAGTCATTAGCTGTGTCCCAATTCAGGGACTGCATCCTAGTTGTCCTTGAAGTGCGCAGCCTTCGAAGAACGCACCGAAACTTAAAGTGGAAGTTTAAAACGTAAAGTTTAAAGTGGAAAAGTATAGCCGATTGTCACCACAGCGTGATGAAGGCTATCCCAATTCGAAGGTCCTTCTAAGGGTCCTTCAAATGCGGCCTGCAAATGCGTCCTTCGTTTCCCATGAAATGAAGGATATATCAGTTGAATCCTTTGCTGCCTTGCCTACCCCAGAATTCATTGTGTGCCGGAGATGACAGATTTTTTTGCCAGACTACACTTTTAAATGTAAGTATTAATTTTCAATTTACTTGAATAATCTAATGTATGTAATGATACAAATGGAAAAACTACAATAAAGATTCAAATGTGGACTTATATGTTACCAACATGATATTTAATATGTATATAAATGGACCAAAGTGAACATTTTAGATAGTTTCTCAACCCTGTTTTGTTTTTAGACAGGTACAACTTTAAAAAGTCCAGTACAAATGTTACTACGCTCATCAACGGCAGCTGTCACAGTTGCTAGGCGACAAAACTAGACCATCCCATATTGAACAACTCCCGGGACACAGCTAACAACAATTTGTTAATATTGTGACAGTAAATGTTGTAGTTTCATTTTCCAAATAACCAGTGGTTATTTACTTAATAAGTCATATATTATTTTTGTGTTGTGATGTAATTATATTTCTGTGCCATTCTGTTAAGTTAACTGAACAATAAGCTAGTAATTATGTTTAATTACGGCTGATTTTTTATAAATTGCTAAAATAGTGTAAAAAAGACAATTTAACCCCCTATTCTAAAGTGAAAATTTTATCCTCATTAATTATGGCACTTATTGAGTGATATTTAAGTTTATTGACCAGAATAATCCAATAATTAATCCTAACTACCATTAATAATAAAGGCAATTTGACCCCCTATTCTTTTTTTATCATATAAGTTTTATTAAAAAACTGATTTTAAAGAAGGATTACAAATACAAGAATACAAGTCAAAATAAACACACACAAAAAAAACCCCACCAACCATCCCTTACCAGACCTGTTTACATTAAGTTGTGAAATATGGTGAATGAATATGAAATATTACAATAAGAAATGATACATTAGTCCATAGGGTTTCCATCAAGATAACAGAGAAAAGAGCGCCTGATTTTGTCAAACTGCTCAATTTTGCCATTCAAACAGTAGCAAAATTTTTTCCAAATGTAGAGTGGAAGTCATCTCTCTAAGCCATAGCTTGACCGTAGGTACCTTCTTCTTCCAGAACAATAATAGTAATTTCTTAGCTGTAGTTACACTGTATGCAAGCAATTTGTGTTGTCCTCCTGATAATGGATGCCCATGTTCAGAAAGTCCCAGAATGATCAATGTTGGGTAAGGTTGCATTTGCAACATGTCTGAAAGCACATCATAAATTCCATTCCAGTAACTCTGTATTCTTGAGCAAAAAATAAAACTATGGGACAAATCTGCATCTACTGAATTACATTTGTCACAAAGAGGTGAGACATTTGGGAAAATTCTGTGCAGTTTCTTTTTTGAATAATGTAGTCTATGAATGACCTTAAACTGAATAAGGCAGTGTCTAGAATTAATAGAATGCTCAGTAATATCCTTTAAACTATTTTGCCAAATTTCCTCAGAAATTTCCCTCTCAGTTCTTTCTCCCAGTCTTCCTTAATAAGTCTAGTAGAGGGGGAATTAAAAGATTGCAGCAGATCATAAATTATTGATAATGATTTTTTACTTCCTTTACATTGATCAAGACACTTATCAATAATTGTGGGTGAAGTATTATCTGAAGAAGGTATATGAGCACGTATATACAGGTGCTGGTCATATAATTAGAATATCATCAAAAAGTTGATTTATTTCACTAATTCCATTCAAAAAGTGAAACTTGTATATTATATTCATTCATTACACACAGACTGATATATTTCAAATGTTTATTTCTTTTAATTTTGATGATTATAACTGACAACTAAGGAAAATCCCAAATTCAGTATATCAGAAAATTTGAATATTACTTAAGACCAATACAAAGAAAGGATTTTTTAGAAATCTTGGCCAACTGAAAAGTATGAACATGAAAGGTATGAGCATGTACAGCACTCAATACTTAGTTGGGGCTCCTTTTGCCTGAATTACTGCAGCAATGCAGTAATGGCATATCACATCTTCCTCTTCACAATACCCCATAGATTTTCTATGGGGTTAAGGTCAGGCGAGTTTGCTGGCCAATTAAGAACAGGGATACCATGGTCCTTAAACCAGGTACTGGTTGCTTTGGCACTGTGTGCAGGTGCCAAGTCCTGTTGGAAAATGAAATCTGCATCTCCATAAAGTTGGTCAGCAGCAGGAAGCATGAAGTGCTCTAAAACTTCCTGGTATACGGCTGCATTGATCTTGGACCTCAGAAAATACAGTGGACCAACACCAGCAGATGACATGGCACCCCAAACCATCACTGACTGTGGAAACTTTACACTGGACCTCAAGCAACGTGGATTGTGTGCCTCTCCTCTCTTCCTCCAGACTCTGGGACCCTGATTTACAAAGGAAATGCTAAATTTACTTTCATCAGAGAACATAATTTTGGACCACTCATCAGCAGTCCAGTCTTTTTTGTCTTTAGCCCAGGCGAGACGCTTCTGACGCTGTCTGTTGTTCAAGAGTGGCTTGACACATGGAATGTGACAGCTGAAACCCATGTCTTGCATACGTCTGTGCGTAGTGGTTCTTGAAGCACTGACTCTAGCTGCAGTCCACTCTTTGTGAATTTCCCCCACATGTTTGAATTAGTTTTTTTTCACAATCCTCTCCAGGGTGCGGTTATCCCTATTGCTTGTACACTTTTTTTCTACCACATCTTTTCCTTCCCTTCGCCTCTCTATTAATGTGCTTGGACAGAGCTCTGTGAACAGCCAGCCTCTTTTGCAATGACCTTTTGTGTCTTGCACTCCTTGTGCAAGGTGTCAATGGTCGTCTTTTGGACAACTGTCAAGTCAGCAGTCTTCCCCATGATTGTGTAGCCTACAGAACTAGACTGAAGGTGTCTTCTAATTTTCTGAGATACTGAATTTGGGATTTTCCTTAGTTGTCAGTTATAATCAAATAAAATTAAAAGAAATAAACATTTGAAATATATCAGTCTGTGTGTAATATATGAATATAATATACAAGTTTCACTTTTTGAATGGAATTAGTGAAATAAATCAACTTTTTGATGATATTCTAATTATATGACCAGCACCTGTAATTCCTAATCTGTAAAAATAAAAAAATAAAAATGATTTTGGGGAAGTTTAAATTTCTGTTGCAGCTGACTAAAGGATGCCAGAACCCCATCAACGAAAAGGTCCCCAATAGTACATAGACCCATTTCTTTCCATTGCATAAAGGTCCTGTTCAATATTGATGGTTTAAATGAAGGATTCTTAGTGATCGGGGTTAAAAACCAAAGGGAATTTATCTTGAAGTGTTCTTTTATCTGTTTCCAGATATGCAGTATATTCCGAGTTAAAATACTATTATTGAAGGTTGAGTGGTCTAAAGTTATAGGGGAAAGAATCACCGCTCCTGGATTGTAGGGATAACACTGATCACAAACAAGCCAATTTGGAGGGGTGCTATGATCATCTAACCACAATGAAATTAATATAATATAATATAATATAAGAAGCCCAGTAATAAAGTTGAAAGTCTGGGAGAGGCAGACCTCCCTCTTGTTTAGTTTTACAAAGGTGTGCCTTCTTAACTCTGTGACTTTTATATCCCTAAAAGAACGGAAGAATAATCGAATCTTATTGCTTAAAAAATGATTTAGGTAAAAAAAATAGGAATATTCTGGAATAGATACAGTATCTGTGGTAAGAATATAATTTTAATTGCATTTATTCTGCCGAACAAAGAGATCGGGAGTGCTCTCCAAAATTGTATATTACCTTGCAGTTTGGAAATGAAAGGAGTAAAGTTAGCCTTTAAAAGCAGAGAGTATTTATGGGTAACTACAATTCCGAGATATGTAAAATTTTCCATAGAAACTTTAAACGGAGAAGACTGTAACGGTCTTTTAGTCCAATGGGCATTAATTCACTTTTATTTAAATTAACCCTGAAAACGTCCCAAAAACATTAATAGTGTTCATAATAACCGGAAGACTCACATGTGGTTTGGTAATATAAAGCAGGATGTCGTCTGCATATAAAGATATTTTATTTTCTGCATTTAAAGTGTTAAAGCCATGAATAGAAGGGTCAGAACGAATAGACTGAGCAAGGGGCTTTACGGTCAAAGCAAATAGGAGAGGAGAAAGGGGGCAACCTTGCCTTGTCCCTCTCTTGAGATTAAAGGAACCAGAGAAGGTATTATTGGTTATTACCTGAGCTGTAGGACTTTTTTATACAAAATCTTAATCGTTATAAATGTATCACCCATGTCAAATTTTTTTAGCACTGCGAAAAGATATTGCCACTCCACTCGATCAAATGCTTTTTTGGCATTGAGAGAAATTATTAGCAGATTGTCTTGAATAGCTTTGGGGTGGTGCATTATATTAAAAAGTCGCCTAGTGTTTTGAGAGACATTCCTGCCAGGAATAAATCCATTCTGATCAGGATGAATTAGACCATTAATTAATCTACCAAGTCTATTTGCGAGTATCTTTGATAGTATCTTCTGATCTACATTAAGGAGAGAGATCGGTCTGTATCCTTCCACCTCTTCTGTATTTTTACCTTTTTTGGGAATAACAGTTATGATTGCCTCATTGAATGTCGATGGTAGCCCAATGACAAATGCCTCCTCAAAAGTTCTAAGCAAGTAGGGTGAAAGAATTTCATTAAAATTTTTATATAATTCAAAGGGCAAGCCGTCTGGACCCGGAGTTTTACCGTTCTTTAAGGAATTTACTGTACTTTTTAACTCTTCTAAAGATATACCCTTATTAAGGGAATCATGCTCATCTTGAGTAAGAGAGGGAAAATTACATTTATTCAGAAATGTATCCGTAACTTGGAAGTCAATGCAAGGGTCAGAGGAGTATAAAGTTGAATAGAATTCCTTGAAGCAGTATATCCTTAGACGAAGTAAACTGTGCTCCAAATTTTGTCTTGATCTTATGAATTGTCTTATCGTTTTCTAATTCTAACTGTCTGGCAAGTAGAAATATGTGGCTTTTCCCCGAATTCAAAATATTTCTGTTTAATGAAAAGGAATGATTTACTTAGTTTATCTGAAACAATTTTATTATACTCATATCTTAACTGTAGAATTTTTGAGGGGTTTTGTGGAATTTTCATTATCTAATAGATGAATTTGCCTTCCTAAATCTAAAAGTTTTGCTTTATACAGTTTATTTTTGGACCCCTGATAAGAGATAACACATCCTCTGATAAAGGCTTTCAGTGTTTCCCAAAGTAGTCCTGATGAAACTTCGGGGGTATCATTATTCTCAAAAAATATTTCCAATTGTGTAAGCATAATCTTCAAATTTAGGATCCCTGACAAGCCTAGAATCCATCCTCCACACAGGACGAGAGGTTGTTAAATTACTAAAGGCGAGTTCAAATGTAACAGGAGGATGATCCGAAATTAGTATATCATGGATCTTACTGTTCATGACATTGGAGATTAATTTGTTTTCTACCAGAAAATAATCAATGCGAGTATATACATTATGAACTTGTGAGTGAAAGTTATAATCTCTCTCGGTGGGATGAAAAAGTCTCCATATATCTACTAAATTAGAGTTATTAACAAATACATTTAAGAAGTTTCTTGAATTAGACTGAGGGGCTCTCTTAGAAGATGATCTGTCCAAGTACCCATCAAGGACACAGTTAAAGTCTATGATGAGATTAGTTTGAGATATATTAGGAATAAGAGCAAACACTTTCTTGAAAAATTCTGGGTTATCATAATTTGGGGCGTAAACATTCACTAAAGTAATATGAAAAGAGTATATCTCGCCAGATAATATATCGACCCTCTTTGTCCGTTTTTTTAGGGTTTTAAGTTTAAATGGCACACCTTTTCGTATTAGGATGGTGACGCCTCGAGCTTTAACTGAAAAATTGGATTGATATACATTTCCTATCCACCTGCATTTCAACTTATCCTTAGACTCAGGTTTCAGGTGTGTTTCCTGCAAAAAAATTACATCAGCAGAGAGCGATTTCAAGTGTGACAGTACCTTACTTCTTTTAACAGGGTGATTTAGACCTTTCACATTCCATGAAGCAAAAACAATACTTTGACTGTTACTTGATGTTACAGTATTACTATGCACCATTAGAACTCAATGTATTGTTATCACAAGATTCACCACACAATTTACCACTTTGAGGTATCTTAAACAGGCCCCCTCCCCACCCGCCCACCAACTTAAACAGCAACCCCGTCATCTAACCGTCAACTAAGAGAACCTGCGGTACGAGATGAAGTGAATTGCAAATGAGCAATTTGGTATCAGAAAAACAAAAGTATAATATACCAAGCAAATTGTTATTCTAGAGGAAAAACAAAACAAAAAACAATCTCTTATTCGTTGACCTTCAAACATTGATTAACATAGCTCCACAGTAGAGAATTTCAGAAGAACATCTCGAAATGTAGAAAATAAAAGGAAGGATCAGTTACAGAATGGGTTGTGGTTATAAAAAAAAAATTCTGCATATCAAAACAAAATAATTACACTCAACGAGTGAAATATTGTTCGTACTTATCTCAATTACGTGACATCTTTAGAACAGTCACTCTGATCCGAAGTAGTTTTCTGCAAACTTAACGGCCTTGTCTGGATCCGTGAAATAATGTTCTTTGCCATTATAGGAAACCCTTACTTGGGTACTTGACACCAGGTTTGTCTTTTAGCAGCTCCTTTGCTCATTTGAAAAGCGCACGGCGTTTCACAACTGCTGGTGGGTAGTCTGGGAAGATGTTAATTCTTTGCCCCCTGAAAGAGACTTGCTGCATCTTGGCGCCTTCTGCAGGATTTCTTCCATTTCATGGGTGTAGTGTAGCCAAATAATGAAAGCTTGTGGTGGTTCATTATCACCGGGACGATTTTGCAGTGCCCAATGTGCGTGATCAACAAGCGGCAGATTATTTAGCGATAATGCTTCCATCAAAAGTTGCATAATAAAGTCCCTTGGTTTCATTCCAGACGTGATGTGTAGTACACGAATATTCTGTCTCCTACTACGTCCTTCAAGGTCCATGCATTTGTCCAAAAGCTGCTCGAACACCTGCTTTAAACGGCTCATTTCTTGTTCAAGCTTGGCTACCGTATCCAAAGAGGTTGAAGCATTAGCTTCCAAGCCAGCCAGTTTTGAAGCATGCTCATCCATGGTGATTTTAACAGCTGAAATCCCAGAGCTGGCCTCCTGTTGGAACGCGGTGAGCTCTCCTCTTATAGAGACAGCAAGTTGGTCAATCTTGGAGTCTATTATATCCCCGATATCGTATTTGATTGAGCGTATTTCAGAGCGCAGAGAGGAGATTGCGGAAAGAATCGCTATGTTTCCCGTGTCCTGAGTATTTTCAGCCGGTGCGTCTTCTGTAGCAGAGTCCGAGGCGGAGGCAGGCGGGGCGCGGCATGGCCTGATCTGCTGGTTTACGAGGCTTGGCTGGCATGTTTAACTATGAATATACCAAATTGTCAGTACGAATAAATCAATTATAACTCAAAACTTTGTTCCTTTCTTAACAATAAGTGGTTGTTAAAGATGTTCTTAATGAATTCTACTGGATTATGCGTGCTACCCACTCATGATGAAACCGGAAGCCCCCTGACCCCTTATTCTAAAGTGGGAGTTTTATCCTCATTAATTATGGCACTTATTGAGTGATATTTAAGTTTATTGACCATATAAGTCAATATATAAGTTGTAAATAATGGCTAATATGCCCTTACTATAATGTTAAGTTAATCATTAATTACTATTGTGTCCATGCTTAACTAATGCATAATTGTGAACAAGCAAATCATTAATTACTAGTTTAACTAATGCATAATTCTGGACCCTTAAAATGTAAAGTTAATCATTAATTATTAACATAATTAACATAATTGTGTTAGTGCTTAACTAATGCTTAATTGTGGACAAGTTAATCATATCATTGGAAATATGCACTCATCCCAGATGATGTCCTGCTGGCAGAGGCCTTACCAGGGTCTCCATTGTGCAGCCCATCCAGGGTCTCCCTGCTCAGCTCAATAAAAGTCTACAGAATTTTATGTACTGTTAATTTAAATGATATTATTTTGTTTCTCTGATCTTAAACGTAACTTATCTTGTAAATAGTTGTAAAAAGTACTGTAAGTCCTCCCTAATAGCTCGATCAGCTCGTCCTCTCTGTCTCTTTTTCTTGTGGCTGGTGCTGGCTCCTCCACTGGTCATCCACTGCTGAACTTGGCCCTGGTGTGTCCTCAGGGATGGAGGCAATGAAGACAGGGGAGTTGTAAGAATGCCTGTCCCAACACCTCATCCATGAGGACAAACCATGGCCAAGTTTCCCACTCCCTCACCTGTCCCAGCATTTTTCTTATTTTGCAAATTATCTGCCAGTGGGGTAAGAAAAATAATCTTGTTTCTGTTTGCATTTGGATTATTTTTCTTAACCCACTGGCAGAAGTGAAACTTTTTTAAGTTAAATGCGCTTTAGATCTTAGATTTAATTTATAATTTTTAGATATTTGTAACAAAAATACTCAGTAGGAAAAGCGTTTGTGCAGCATGAATGAACGAATGAAGTATTTAAACACCACTGACGCTTTAAAAATGAGGAGGAGACCAAAAGAAAAACTCTGGGTTTACCAAAGAAACCCTGCTCCAGACCAGGTTAGGTTCAGAAACTGGGTTGACTTACCAGGTTTGACATACCTCTCATTCTGAAACAGAAAACCCAGAGTTTCCCTCATTTCAGGGTTAATTTCAGTTTAATTTCAATTCAGTTCCCTTTCAGTCGGTCATGTTCGACGTACGTCGGAACTGACCGACAAATTGGGGATCATTTTCAGAGACCAATCTACTTCGAGTTGTTTAAAACGAGCCAATGAACATTGGCATTCCACGCTCCGCCCCGCAGCGTGGGTATAAATAAGGAAGTGGAATACCGCATCCTTGCTTTCTACTTCGGAGCCGAACCCTGCTGTTGTCAGTCTGGTGTTTCCTACAGAGAGTTTGTTTTTGAGTAGACTTTACCAAAGGATTTGCTGATTTTAGTAGATTTAGTAGATTTTAGAGTTAGTACTGGCAGCAGAAAAAGTCCTAATTGTTGGTGATTTTAATATCCACGTACACAATGAAAAAGACGCATTGGGATTGGCATTCAGAGACATTCTAACCTCTACTGGAGTTAGGCAACACGTGTCAGGACCCACTCATCACCGTAATCATATTTTAGACCTAATACTGTCACATGGAATAAATGTTGATACCGTTGAAATTCTGCAGCAGAGTGATGACATCTCAGATCATTACCTAGTATCATGTATACTTAATTTAGCTAAGGCTGCAAAGCCGTCCCCTCGCTTCAAATATGGCAGGACTATCACTGCTGCGACTAAAGATTGCTTTGTAAATAATCTTCCTCATCAGTTTCATCTCCTCAGCATACCAGATAGCCTAGAGGAACTCGATGTTGCAACAGAAACTATTGAGTCTCTCTTTTCCAGCACTTTAGACACTCCTCTGCGCTTATAGAAGATTAAAGAAAATAGTCCAACGCCGTGGTACAACGAGCACACTCGGGCCCTTAAAACAGCAGCCAGAAAAATGGAGCGCAGCTGGAAGAAAACAAAAGTTTTTGGAAGTTTTTCGCATTTCGTGGAAAGAGAGCATGATTGCATACAGAAAGGCCATAAAAACTGCTAGATCTGCGTATTTCTCGACTCTCTTAGAAGAAAACAAACAACCCTAGGTATTTATTCTATACCGTGGCTAAATTAACCAAAGATAAAGCTTCAACTTCTGATGTCTGCCAACAGCACAGCAGTAATGACTTTATGAACTTCTTTACTTGTAAGATTGATAATATTAGGAAAAAAATTATAACCATGCAGCCGTCTACTACAGTATCACATCAGACATTGCATTGTAGTGTCACTGAGGAAAAAATACACTGATTCACTGCTATAGAAGAAGAAGAATTGGCTAAACTTGTTAAATCATCAAAATCAACAGCATGAATGCCCGACCCTATACTGACTAAACTACTAAAAGAGATGCTTCCAGAGGTCATAGAGCCTCTTCTTAATATCATTAATTCATCTTTGTCATTAGGATATGTACCGAAACTTTTAAGTTGGCTATTATTAAACCACTTATTAAAAAAACGCAACTTGATCCTACAGAATTAATCAATTACAGGCCAATCTCATATCTACCCTTTCAGTCAAAAATACTAGAAAAGGCAGTATCCTCACAATTACTCCTTTTTAGAAAGAAGTGGTATCTGTGAGGATTTCCAGTCAGGATTTAGACGGTATCATAGTACTGAGACTGCTCTCATTAAAGTTACAAATGATTTACTCAAAAATTATTTATCATCCGATCGTGTTTGTATATCTCTATTAGTGTTACTCGATCTTAGTGCTGCATTCGATACTATCGACCACAACATTCTTTTGAATAGACTCGAAAATTATGTTGGCATTAGTGGAATTGCATTGGCATGGTTTAAATCATACTTATCTGACCGTTATCAGTTTGTAGCAGAAAATGAAGAGATGTCACACCGATCACAAGTTCAGTATGGAGTACCGCAAGGCTCAGTGCTAGGACCATTGCTTTTCACCCTGTAAATGCTACCACTGGGAGATATTATTAGGAAGCATGGCGTTAGTTTTAATTGTTATGCTGTTGATACTCAGCTCTATATTTCTTCACGCCCTGGCTAAACTTAACAATTCACAAGATTAACGGAATGCATAGCTGATATAAAAAATTGGATGACTAGTAATTTTCTGCAACTTAATTCAGAAAAAACTGAATTTTTAATTATAGGACTAAAAAACTCCACAAGTAATAACCTAGAATTCTAAAATTCTAGAGTCTAAAGCTCGATGGCTGCTCTGTCAAGTCCTCGTCGTCAGTTAGGAACTTGGGTGTGCTCTTTGATACTGCATTCTACCATTTAAAAAATGTATCTAAATTACGGCACATGCTTTCAATGCAAAATGCTGAACAGTTAGTGCATGCGTTCATGACCTCAAGGCTAGATTATTGTAATGCTCTACTGGGTGGTTGCCCGGCTCGCTTAATAAAGAAACTGCAGCTGGTCCAAAACTCAGCAGCATGAGTTCTTACTAGAACCAGGAAGTATGACCATAATAGATCGGTTCTATCAACACTGCACTGGCTCCCTATTAAACATCACGTACATTTTAAAATCTTGCTAATTACTCACAAAGCACTAAACGGCGAGCTCTTAACGCATTATACTCCATCACGGCTATTGCGGTCTCAAAATTCTGGCCAGTTGATAATACCTAGAATATCAAAATCAACTGCAGGCGGTCGATCCTCCTCCTATTTAGCACCTATACTTTGGAACAGTCTTCCTAGCATTGTTCGGGAAGCATTGTTCTCATCGACATGGCATCCTTAATGGATCCGTCTCCGGCGTGATGACTCCGATCTTTTGAATATTCCTGTTTAATAATTGTTTAATCGACACGTCATCAATAAACCCGCCTCCGGTGTGATGCCTCCGATCTTTCGAATATTCAGATCTATTATGACTTGTCATCTAATATGACTTCTGACCTGTAAGGTTGACAGAATAATAATACACTGTTTGTTAATTGGCCAGAGGAGAACTGGCACCCCAACTGAGCCTGGTTCTCCCAAGGTTTATTTTTCTCCATTATGCCACCTAATGGAGTTTTGGTTCCTTGCCACTGTCGCCTTTGGCTTGGCTTGCTCAGTTGGGGACACTACATTTTCAACTAAATATCCAAATAAATTTAATTACTAAACTAAATTAACTATATCAACTAAATTACTGATCTGCCCACATTGTCGCTATATGACAATTTAAATGAGCTAGATGAAGTCAGCGAGTTAGCGAGTCAGCGGGTGGTTGCTTCAAGGGAAAAAAAACAGCTGTTTTCACAGCTTGCTGGGTGTTCTCTGAGTGCTCACAGCAGGCTTGCACAACTGAACTGCTGTGAGCCGCGGCCATCTCCCCTGTGTGCTTCAGCACTATCAGAGCAGGTCCTTTTCTAAAAGAGCAACACGGTTTGACCCTGCGTCTTTTTCAAGATGTCATTCAAACCGTGTGTTTCTGGATGCAGGCGATTTCTGTCCCCAGTCCCTAGATCATTGTCTCATGTGTTTGGGCGTTCAGCACGCTGAGGCAGCGTTTGTGAATGACTCATATTCCCACTGCGGGAACATGACCATCGCAGTTTTAAGGTCTAGGCTCGATTACCTCAAAAGGGATGGAGTCCCATTGCATATCCCCCGATCTAGTGGTCCTTGCCGCTGCAAAGCAGAGAATGCTACTTTGGCTGATAACTTTGGTGGAGACCTGAAGTTTACAGTGAGGCCTTCCCCGACGGGTCAATAGGCTCCTCGGGCCCCTCACCCCTCCGCTGTGCAGGTGGAGTTGCTGAGAGAGTGCGCTGGTCCTTCCCATGGGGGGCCAGTCGTTACTTTCGGGGCTCCGGCTGAGGATATGATTTTGCTTGCTGCACCCGGCCTTACATCCTGGAAGTGCATCAGGAGATCACGAAATTGTGGACAGCGCCTTACAACGCTATAGACCTATTGACTGACTCCTCCGTCCTCACTACCCTTGATGGCGGCGCGGCTAAGGGGTACGTGGAGACCCCCACCTGTCTGTGGCGATGCAACTGTGTCCCAAGACCGCTACCATTCTCGTCCGCTCTTACAGGCAAGGCTTACACAGCCTGCGGTCATCACTGCATGCCATGGTGCTCCTGCAGGTCTACCAGGCCAAAGCGCTAAAGGAATTGCACGAGGGTAGTTCCGACCCAGGGTTTATGCAGGAACTGCATACGGCGACGGACCTCGCTCTCCGGGTGACGAAAGTCACCGCACACTCCCTGGGTCAGGCGATGTCCACGTTAGTGGTCCAGGAATGCCACCTGTGGCTGAACATGGCAGATATGCGTGAGCCTGAACAGCCACCAAAGGGCGTCCCCCTGCGTCCGCCTCTGCCCCTGCTAAGCCTAAGCAGCAGCCTCCACCTGGGCGGCAGGGAGCTTGGCGTAAGGGTGGCGCCCAACCCGATCAGGGACCCGCGAGGTCCGCCGGCAAGCGCAAGGGCAAGTGGCCCTGAGACGGGCAGCCCAGGGAGAAGAGGAGCTGCTCAGGAGGAGGACCGGGGGAGAATTCTTCTGGTACAATAATCCTGCCGCTAGCTCTCAAGAGCTCAGCGGTACCCACATTCTCAATAAAGAGCAGTTTCCTCCCTCCCTGGGCCCCAAGAGGGTCAAGTCGGCAGTGCCCCAGGGCCTTGCCACTCCCTTCCTCCCCTCACTTCACCAGGGGGCAGCAGTGTGCGACTCGAGGACGCAACCAGGCCTTCTCACCCACACTCTGCCCCACCCTGGAATACTCAGACAACACTCCGGGCCGCCTCCGGGCCTCCCGAGTCGGGTCTGTGTGTTCCACCTCGCTGCCCCACCCCGGGTACGTCTGTGGTCCCGTTGGTCCCGATTGTTCATTCTCTGGGGGGATTGGCTAGAGCTCCCCAGGCCGTCTTGCTGGCTCATCCGTACCATCAGACTCGGCTATGCTAATCAGTTCACACGCCGGCCTCCCAAGGGCATCCACTTCACCTCCGTGCAAAGCAGCGATGCCCATTTTTTCAGAGGCTCCTGGGGCATTTGGCATCTGCAGCCGCAGTAACGGCGCTCGGATTGCTTCATATTAGACCGCTTCAGCTCTGGCTTCACGGCCGAGTCCAGAGATGGGCGTGGCAGAGCAGCAAGTACCGGGTCCCAGTTACTCCGTACTGTCACCAAACCTTCAGCCCGTGGTCAGACCCTTCGTTTCTACGGGTGGGAGTGCCCTTAGAACAAGTGTCCAGGCATGCTGTGGTCTTCATGGATGCCTCATCCACCAGCTGGGGGACCATGTACAACGGGCATGCACTTTCGGGTCTGTGGACGGGGCCCCAACTGCATTGGCACATCAATTGCCTAGAGTTGCTTGCAGTACGTCTTGCGCTGGGCCGCCTCAAAAAGCCACTACATGGCAAGCACGTACTGGTCCATATGGACAGTACTGTGACCATTGCGTACATCAACCGACAGGGTGGTCTATGCTACCGCCACATGCTGCCCCTCGCCCGCGATTTCCTCCTTTGGAGTCAGAAGTCACTTCGGGCCATTCACATCCCTGGTGCACTCAATCGGACAGCTGACACCTCCGGGAGAGTGGCGACTCCATCCCCAGGCCTCCAGCTGATATGGGACCTCTTCGGAGCCGCACAGGTAGACCTGTTTGCCTCTCCGGACTCGACCAACTGCCAGTTGTACTATTTCCTGACCGGGGGAACCCTCGGCACGGATGCACTAGCGCACAGCTGGCCCCGGGAGCTTCGCAAATATGCGTTTCCCCCAGTGAGCCTCTGTGCAAAGTCAGGGAGGACGAGGAGCAGGTCTTGTTAGTTGCGCCCTACTGGCCCAACCAGACCTGGTTCCCCGAACTAACACTCCTCGCGACAGCCCCTCCCTGGCCCATTCCTCTGAGGAAGGCCCTACTTTCTCATGGACGGGGCACTCTATGGCACCTGCATCCAGACCTCTGGAAACTCCATGTCTGGTCCCTGGACAGGACGCAGAGATTCTAGGTGGCCTACCACAGGCTGTGGTAGACACCATCACTTCTGCTAGAGCTCCCTCTACGAGGCGCCTCTATGCTTTGAAGTGGAACTTGTTCGTTGAATGGTGTTCTTCCCACCAGGAAGACCCCGAAAGTGTTCGGTTAGAGTCGTGCTTTCTTTCCTGCAAGATGGGCTGGAGCGAAGGCTGTCTCCCTCCACCCTCAAAGTGTACGTCTGAGCAATCGTGGCGTATCACGATGCAGTTGAAGGTAAGTCCTTAAGTCAAGTCAAGTCAACTTTTTTTATATAGTGCTTTTTACAATGCCGATTGTTTTAAAGCAGCTTCACAGTGTTAAACAGGAAAAAAATGCAACAGAATTTGATTCGGCTGTACAGCCGCTCTGGAGAAAACGGTGATGTCATCCAGCTCATTTCAATTGTCATATAGCGACAATATGGGCAGATCAGTAATTTAGTTGATATAGTTAATTTAGTTTAGTAATTAAATTTATTTGGATATTTAGTTGAAAATTTAGTGTCCCCAACTGAGCAAGCCAAGCCAAGCCAAAGGCAACAGTGGCAAGGAACCAAAACTCCATCAGGTGGCATACGGAGAAAAATAAACCTTGGGAGAAACCAGGCTCAGTCGGGGTGCCAGTTCTCCTCTAGCCAATTAACAAACAGTGTATGATTATTATTTTGGCAACCTTACAGGTCAGAAGTCATATTAGATGACAAGTCATATTAGATCTGAATATCACACCGGAGACGGGTTTATTGATGACGTGTCGATTAAACAATTATTAAATATGAATATTCGAAAAATCGGAGGCATCATGCCGGAGCCGGGTTTATTGATGGCATGTCGATTAAACAATTATTAAACAGGAATATTCGAAAGATCGGAGTCATCACGCCGGAGACGGATCCATTGAGGATGCCATGTCGATGAGGCAATTTCAGAGGGGAGACTAATTGGCATGGTCTCTGCAGACACTTCAGGGATGCGTTGGTCCTGTCTGGGTGCAGGTCCACCATCTGATCTGGATACGGCCCGGATCCGGCTGACTGCAGTAAACCTCGGGATAAACAGAGAGACTAACATTAGCGTAGATTCCATTCTTTTTATGATGTAACGAGTACATCAGGTGTTATGGGAAGTGTTCCTGGTTCCGGCTGACCTAGTTAATGCAGCCTAACAATCATTTAATTGATTTGAATAATATAAATTTAAAATATTTTATGTGTATGCCATAGTAAAGAGATGTGTTTTTAGTCTAGATTTAAACTGACAAAAGTTTGTCTGCTTCCCGAACAATGCTAGGAAGACTGTTCCAAAGTTTAGGTGCTAAATAGAAAAAGGATTGACCACCTGCAGTTGATTTTGATATCCTAGGTATAATCAACTGGCCAGAATTTTGAGACCGCAATAGACGTTATGGAGTATAATGCGTTAAGAGCTTGCTCAAGTACTGGGGAGCTAAACCATTTAGTGCTTTCTAAGTAATTAGCAAGATTTTAAAATGTATGCAATGTTTAATTAGCCAGTGCAGTGTTGACAGAACTGGGCTAATATAATCATACTTCCTGGTTCTAGTAAGAACTCGAGCTGCTGTGTTTTGGACCAGCTGCAGTTTATTTATTAAGTGAGCAGGGCAACCACCCAGTAGAGCATTACAATAATCTAGCCTTGAGGTCATGAACGCATGTACTAACTGTTCAGCATTTTGCATTGAAAGCATGTGCCGTAATTTAGATATATTTTTAAGAGGGTAGAATGCAGTTTTACAGATGCTAGAAACGTGGCTTTCAAATGAAAGATTGGTATCAAAGAGCACACCTAGGTTCCTAACTGATGACAAGGGCTTGACAGAGCAGCCATCGAGTGTTGGACAGAATTCTAGATTATTACTTGTGGAGTTTTTTTGTCCAATAATTAAAAAAAAATAAATTCTGAATTAAGTTGCAGGAAATTACTAGTCATCCAATTTTTTATATCAGCTATGCATTCCGTTAATCTTGTCAATTGGTAAGTTTCGTCAGGGCGTGAAGAAATATAGAGCTGAGTATCATCAGCATAACAATGAAAACTAACGCCATGCTTCCTAATGATATCTCCCAGTGGTAGCATGTACAGGGTGAAAAGCAAACGTCCTAGCACTGAGCCCTGCGGTACTCCATACTGAACTTGTGATCGGTGTGACATCTCTTCATTTACTGCTACAAACTGATAATGGTCAGATAAGTATGATTTAAACCATGCCAATGCAATTCCACTAATGCCAACATAATTTTCGAGTCTATTCAAAAGAATGTTGTGGTCGATAGTATTGAATGCAGCGCTAAGATCGAGTGACACTAATAGCAAGATACAACCACGATCGGATGATAAGAGTAAATAATTTGTAACTTTAATGAGAGCAGTCTCAGTACTATGATACCGTCTAAATCCTGACTGGAAATCCACACAGATACCATTTCTTTCTAAAAAGAAGCATAATTGTGAGGATACTGCCTTTTCTAGTATTTTTGACAGAAAGGGTAGATGTGAGATTGGCCTGTAATTGACTAATTCTGTAGGATCAAGTTGTGTTTTTTTTAATAAGTGGTTTAATAATAGCCAACTTAAAAGTTTTCGGTACATATCCTAATGACAAAGATGAATTAATGATATTAAGAAGAGGATCTATGACCTCTGGAAGCATCTCTTTTAATAGCCTAGTCGGTATAGGGTCGAGCATACATGTTGTTAATTTTGATGATTTTAGCCAATTCTTCTTCTCCTATAGCAGTGAATGAGTGCAATTTTTCCTCATTGACACTACAATGCACTGTCTGATGTGATACTGTAGTAGACGGCTGCATGGTTATAATTTTTTTCCTAATATTATCAATCTTACAAGTAAAGAAGTTCATAAAGCCTTTACTGCTGTGCTGTTGGCAGACATCAGAATTTGAAGCTTTAACTTTGGTTAATTTAGCCACTGTATCGAATAAATACCTAGGGTTGTGTTTGTTTTCTTCTAAGAGAGCCGAGAAATAATCAGATCTAGCAGTTTTTACAGCCTTTCTGTATGCAATCATGCTCTCTTTCCACAAAATGCAAAAAACTTCCAGTTTTGTTTTCTTACAACTACGCTCCATTTTTCTGGCTGCTGTTTTAAGGGCCCTGGTGTGCTCGTTGTACCACAGCGTTGGACTATTTTCTTTAATCTTCTTTAATCTTCTTTAAGAGCAGAGGAGCATCTGTGTCTAAAGTGCTGGAAAAGAGAGAGTCAATAGTTTCTGTTGCAATATCGAGTTCCTCTAGGCTATCTGGGATGCTGAGAAAATGAAACTGATGAGGAAGATTATTTACAAAGTAATCTTTAGCAGCAGTGATAGTCTTGCCATATTTGAAGCGAGGGGATGGCTTTGCAGCCTTAGCTAAATTAAGTATACACGATACTAGATAATGATCTGAGATGTGCAGAATTTCAGCGGTATCAACATTTATTCCATGTGACATTATTAGGTCTAAAGTATAATTACGGCGATGAGTGGGTGCTGACACGTGTTGCCTAACTCCAATAGAGTTTAGAATTTCTCTAAATGCCAATCCCATTGCGTCTTTTTCACTGTCTACATGGATATTAAAATCACCAACAATTAGTACTTTATCTGCAGCCAGTACTAACTCTGACATAAAATCAGCAAATTCTTTGGTAAAGTCTGTATTGTGCCCTGGGGGCCTGTATACAGTAGCTAACACAAATGTCAAACGGGATTTATCAATTTCACTACATAACCTTACATAAAGCACCAAAACTTCAAAGGAATTATATTTGAAACTAGACTTCTGAGTAATACTGAAGATATTATTTTAAATTACAGCAACCCCTCCCCCTTTACCTTTCAGACACGGCTTGTGTTTATAACAATAATCTTGGGAGGGTTGACTTATTTAAAGTAATGTACTCGTCAGGTTTTAGCCAGGTTTCTGTCAAACACAGCACATCTAGATTATTATCTGTAATCATATCATTAACAATAAGCGTTTTTGAGGAAAGGGATCGAATATTCAGCAGCCCGAGCTTTATCATTTGTTCATCTGTATTATATCTGTTGTTTATTTGTTGGACATCAATTACATTTTTACTGTTCAATGGTTTTGATGTTTTTTTGTATTTACTAATTCGTGGAACAGACACAGTCTCTATGTGATAATAGCTAGGTGAAAGAGTCTCTATGTGTTGGGATTTATCTGACTTCTGTGACATGAGACAGCTAGCAGACGGTCGGGTAAGCCAGTCCGTCTACTTCCTGACCTGGGCCCTAGTTAGTCAAGGTTTAGCTCTAAGACTATGTGCCAAATTACTAGAGAGAAGAGCGGCACCACCCCAGGAAGGATGGATGCCATCTTTTTTCAACAGGTCAGGTCTGCCTCAAAAGCTTTTCCAGTTGTCTATGAACCCTATGTTATTTTGCAGACACCACTTAGACAACCAGCCATTGAGTGATGATAGTATGCAAAAAACTTTACGTGACATCGTACTTGCGAGTTCACACACCTCTTTAATGTTAATTTTAAATAATAATCTTACAGAATTTACGATTAGCATTAGCCAGCACTTTCAAATTTGCTTTGATGTCAGGCGCTCTGGCTCCCGATAAACATGTGACTATGATGGCTGGTGTCTCTATTTTCACGTTCCGTGTAATAGAATCGCCAATAACTAGGGCACTTTCAACAGGATTCTCAGTGGGTGCGTCACTGAGTGGGGAGAACCTCTTTGATGTTCTAATCGGAACGGATTTGATCTAATTGGTTTTTTGATCTGCGACTATGCCATCTCACCATCACCCAGTTGCCCTGCTGCACGGGCTCTACAGCCGGAACCGAACAATGTACAGAGTTCACTAAGCTAGTCGCATCCAAAGCAGTGTCTAAAGCTGTTACATTCTCACTACTCTCAAATAAAGTCTGGATGCGTGTCTCTAATTCTGAAATCTTCTCCGTCAGCCTGACTATCTCCTTACATTTATCACATGTGAAGCCAATCAATCAGGCATTAGGACCTAATCATCAGGTTCCTCAGAGGTGCAAACTCGGTACCCTCTTGGGACTTAGCTCTGGTGCTTAGGGCACTTCAGAGACCTCCCTTTGAGCCTTTGCAGTCCATAGAGCTAAAAATCCTGTCCATGAAGACAGTGCTCCTGACTGCATTGGCCTCTATCAAGAGGGTAGGGGACCTGCATGCACTTTCGGTCAGCCTAGCTTTACTCTGTCCCGTCCGTGCTCTCCACGCCTACGTGGACCGAACTCAAAGCTTTAGGACCTCAGAGCAGCTCTTTGTCTGTTACGGATGCCAGCAGAAGGGAAAGGCTCCAAGCAGAGGTTAGCCTACTGTATAGTGGATGCTATCGTCTTGTCCCAAGACGTGCCTTGCCCGTTCGGGTTGTGAGCGCACTCAACTATAAGTGTAGCTTCCTTCTGGGCTCTGGTTCAAGGCGCCTCACTGACAGATATCTGTAGAGCTGCAGGCTGGGAGACGGCTAACATGTTCGCTAGATTCTATAGCCTCCGTGTAGAGCCGGTATCTTCCCGTGTACTCGCCGCCAGTGGCCAGTAGCGCGAAGGACCCGTTCTAGTGTCGGCTTGCAACGCCATTCCCGCCCCCTGGGCCAGATATGTGCATTTATCATCTCCAGTTGTGTTCCCCAGAAATGGGTAACCCTGTCGAGCTCCTCCGTCACCCCTCGGCGACAGACGTTGCGTAGGGTTCATAGACAATTGGAAAAGCTTTTGGGGCAGACCTGACCTGTTGAAAAGAGATGGTATCCATCCCTCCTGGGGTGGTGCCGCTCTTCTCTCTAGTAATTTGGCACATAGTCTTAAAGCTAAACCTTGACTAACTAGGACCCAGGTCAGGAAGCAGACGGACTGGCTTACCCGACCGTCTGCTAGCTGTCTCGCGTCACAGAAGTCAGATAAATCCCAGCACATAGAGACTCTTTCACCTAGCTATTATCACATAGAGACTGTGTCTGTTCCACGAATTAGTAAATACAAAAAACCACCAAAACTATTCAACGGTAAAAATTTAATTGATGTCCAACAAATAAACAACAGATATAATACAGATGAACAAATGATAAAGCTCAGACTGCTGAATAGTCGATCCCTTTCCTCTAAATGTTTATTGTTAATGATATGATTACAGATAATAATCTAGATGTGCTGTGTTTGACAGAAACCTGGCTAAAACCTGACGACTACATTACTTTAAATGAGTCCACCCCATAAGATTATTGTTATAAACACGAGCCGCGTCTGAAAGGTAAAGGGGGAGGTGTTGCTGTAATTTATAATAATATCTTCAGTATTACTCAGAAGTCTAGTTTCAAATAAAATTATTTTGAAGTTTTGGTGCTTTATGTAACGTTATGTAGTGTAAGTGATAAATCCCATTTGACATTTGTGTTAGCTACTGTATACAGGCCACCAGGGCACCAAACTTTACCAAAGAATTTGCTGATTTTCTATCAGAGTTAGTACTGGCTACAGATAAAGTCCTAATTGTTGGTGATTTTAATATACATGTAGACAATGAAAAAGACACATTGGGACTGGCATTTAGAGACATTCTAAACTCTATTGGAGTTAGGCAACACGTGTCAGGACCCACTCATCGCTGTAATAATATACTTTAGACCTAATACTGTCACATGGAAAAAATGATACCGTTGAAATTCTGCAGCAGAGCGATGACATCTCAGATCATTGCCTAGTATTGTGTATACTTAATTTAGCAAAGGCTGCAAAGCCGTCCCCTCGTTTCAAATATGGCAGGACTATCACTGCTGCCACTAAAGATTGCTTTGTAAATAATCTTACTAATCAGTTTCATCTCGTCAGCATCCCAGATAAAGGAACTCGATGTTGCAACAGAAACTATTGACTCTCTCTTTTCCAGCACTTTAGACACAGTTGCTCCTCTGCGCTTAAAGAAGTTTAAAGAAAATAGTCCAACGCTGTGGTACAACGAGCACACCCGGGCCCTTAAAACAGCAGCCAGAAAAATGGTGCGCAGCTGGAAGAAAACAAAACTAGAGTTTTTTTGCATTTCGTGGAAAGAGAGCATGATTGCATACAGAAAGGCAGTAAAAACTGCTAGATCTGCTCATTTCTCAACTCTCTTAGAAGAAAACAAACACAACCCTAGGTATTTATTTGATACAGTGGCTAAATTAGGAAGAAATAAAGCTTCAACTTCTGACGTTTGCAAACAGCACAGCAGTAATGACTTTATGAACTTCTTTACGTACAAGATTGATAATATTAGGAAGAAAATTATAACTATACAACAATCTACTACAGTATCACTTCAGACAGTGCATTGAAGTGTCACTGAGGAAAAATTCCACTCATTCACTGCTATAGGAGAAGAAGAATTGGCTAAACTCGTTAAATCATCAAAATCAACATGTATGCTCGACCCTATACTGACTAAGCTACTAAAAGAGATGCTTCCAGAGGTCATAGATCCTCTTCTTAATATCATTAATTCATCCTTGTCATTAGGATATGTACCGAAAACTTTTAAGTTGGCTATTATTAAACCACTTATTAAGAAAACGCAACTTGATCCTACAGAATTAGTCAATTACAGGCCAACCTTAAATGTACCCTTTCTGTTAAAAATACTAGAAAAGGCAATGTCCTCACAACTATGCTCCTTTTTTAGAAAGAAATGGTATCTGTGAGGATTTCCATTCAGGATTTAGACCGTATCATAGTACTGAGACTGCTCTCATCAGAGTAACAAATGATTTACTCTTATCATCTGATCGTGGTTGTATATCTCTGTTAGTGTTACTCGATCTTAGCGCTGCATTCGATACTATCGACCACAACATTCTTTTTAATAGACTCGAAAATTATGTTGCCATTAGTGGAATTGCATTTGCATGGTTTAAATCATACTTATCTGACCGTTATCAGTTTGTAGCAGTGTTATGCAGTGTAAACATACACTGTTTGTTAATTGGCCAGAGGAGAACTGGCACCCCGACTGAGCCTGGTTTCTCCCAAGGTTTATTTTTCTCCATTAGGACACCTGATGGAGTTTTGGTTCCTTGCCACTGTCGCCTCTGGCTTGCTCAGTTGGGGACACAAAATTTTCAAATAAATATCCAAATAAATTTAATTACTAAACTAAATTATATCAACTACATTACTTGAATATATATGATAATTAAAATGAGCTGATGACATCACCGTTTTCTCCAGAGCGGCTGTACAGCCGAATCAAATTCTGTTCATTATTTTCCTGTTTAACACTGTGAAGCTGCTTTGAAACGATCTGCATTGTAAAAAGCGCTATATAAATAAAGTTGACTTGACTTGACTTGACTTATGCTGACGATACTCAGCTCTATATTTCTTCAGGCCCTGACGAAACTTACCAATTCACAAGATTAACGAAATGCATAGCTGATATAAAAAATTGGATGGCTAGTAATTTCCTGCAACTTAATTCAGAAAAAAAAAGAATTTTTAATTATTGGCATCTATGCTAATGTTAGTCACTCTGTTTATTCCGAGGTTTACTACAGTCAGCCGGATCCGGGCCGTATCCAGATCAAATGGTGGACCTGTTCCTAGACATGACCAACGCATTCCTGAAATGTCTGCAGAGATCGTGTCAATTAAACTCCCCCTGTAAATGCCGCATCGACACGACATCCTCATTAAACCTGTCTCTGGCGTGATGACTCCGATCTGTCAAATAATCTTTCAAATATCTTTCAATCTAATATGACTTCTGACCTGTAATGTTGCCAGAATCATAATCATACACTGTTTGTTCGTTGGCCAGAGGAGAACTGGCACCCCGACCTCAGTCTGGGTTCTCCCAAGGTTTTTTTTCTCCATTCTGTCACCTGAAGGAGTTTTGGTTCCTTGCCACTGTCGCCTTTGGCTTTTGGCTTGCTCAGTTGGGGACACTAAATTTTCAACTATATTACTGATCTGCCCGCATTGACACTATATGATAATTGAAATGAGCTGAATGACATCACTGTTTTCTCCAGAGCGGCTGTACAGCTGAATCAAATTCTGTTGCATTATTTTCCTGTTTAACACTGTGAAGCTGCTTTGAAACAATCAACATTGTAAAAAGCGCTATATAAAAAAAGGTGACTTGACTTTAACCACTACAGAGACATCAGAGCCAGCGGCAGACGTCAGAAGGACTAGCCGAGGAAAGGCTACTCTTGGTGGGGTTAACAAGCGCTGAGCGCCTGGTGATCAACTTGATCTCACAACTCTGAAAACGGCTGATAAAATTTTCAAATAGGCGATTTCTTTACAAATAAACCACAGATTTGAGCTTTAAACATGTACATTCTCACCTGAAAAAGTCTTAAAACTACATTTCGTGACACATTAACAGTAGTATTTTTAAATTACGCAGGGTTTCTCATCCGCTATTGACGCTTGTTGGTTGGTGCGAGATGGATTTTGGAATACCTGTCTGTCTCAAGTCCGCTCAAGTCACCTCTCTAGATGCATCGTCGATAAAAGGGGCGGATTAAGGACACATCCGGGGATTCGAACTGTCCTTGGCTAGATGTGAACTTTGAAATGGAACAGTTGGTGTGTGCATTTGCTCTTTAGTTCCCTGCAAGGTTGCAGTTTTGTTTTTGTTTCGCATTTGTTTGTTTTTTGGCCTAGTCATTTATCCCTAGTATTTCTTTGCTTTTCTCTTGGTTGCTAGTTTAGGTTCTTTTTTAGATCTATTATTCTTGTTCCTTTTCTAATTCCAGTTATTTAGTTAATTTAGCTTTTTCCCTAGTCATTGTTTTGCCAGTTTTTATTTTGCTCTTGTTTTGTTTCTCCTGTTGTCTTGTCTTGAGTCTTTTTATGTGTGTTGTGTTGGTTCCTGGCCTGGCCTGCCCTGCCCTGCTCTGTGTTCTTTCTGGTCGCTGACTCCCCTGACCTGGCAACCAACTCTGGTGCTTCTGTGACATCTCCCAGTGTCCGAGGTTTTTTTTTTTTTTTTTTTTGTTGAAAGACCACATTTACCTAGCCAATGGGTCCTATTGTTTAGCATCACAGTGCCATTGGATAGTAAATGTGTATATAGGTCTGGCCATAAGGCCATGAACTCATATGACCTGCAAACTTTCCTGGAAACGCATCTCCTTGTTTCACTGGACTGGATATATCAACATTAAAGTAAGTAAAATCCCTGAAATATTTATTTATTTATTTTATTTTATTTTTTTGTGATTTGTTAGAATGTGTCGTTTGTGTAAATACTAAGTTATTGTGGCATTCATCAAATTCGATTTTCAGCTTATGTCTTTGTTGTAATTTTACAACGTTGGGTGAGAATGGTAGTCAAAATAGCACCCCAGCCAAATACAAGTTCCCCATAAAATCGCACCACTGGTACATTTACATCTTCTGGCACACCATTATCTTTTCTGTGATCAACGCCTGGCTCCTCTACAAACGGGACTGCAAAGCTCTCAATATTCCCAAGAAAGAGATGCTGAACAGGAGACTGTTTCAGGCGCAACTAGCATCCTCTCTCATCCTTGTAAGAATCCATTTCTGCTTTTTACCATATTTAATATTTTACTGATTATAACAATGTATGTTTGACATCGCGATTGATTCCTTTCTAATCTAATTCAGACAAACACAGCTGTAACAACACCAAGAAGAGGGTGGCCATCTTCAGCCAGTGGGAGCCCTTTGACGTCCATAACAGTGACACCTCAGAGACCTGTGACTGCTCAGAAAAGACCAACCTCAGGTAATGGGGGTCCACCAAATGGGGTCCCAGCCAAGAGGTCATGTGAACCACCAACATATGTGCACAGGGACATGGTTGCACATTTCCTGGTTAAGTCAACAAGAGGACACTGCAGACACTGCAAAAAAGAATATTCAAATACGCTCTCCAGGAAGTGCAATCTCCGTCTCTGGTTTTCAGGACTGGAACTGCTTTTGGGACTACCACTGCAAGTGAACACTGGACACTGGTTCTTTTGACCAAGTTTCCATTCTGTTTTGTATATAATATTTTATCCAGTTTTTAATAAATTCTGATTTAAAAAAATATGACATTATTATTCATAATATGTACTGTTATAGTGCTATGTAAGCAATCCACACTGTAAATTAACCCTTAGATGTTCTGTATAATTGTTCTGACAGTGTGAGTGCAAATGCTTAAATTCTGCTCCCAACTAGGCCCAACGTTACAATATTACGTTTCCCTAAATACGTACTAAAACATAATTTAAAAAATAAATAAATAAATCCTTACAAACTTACAGGGTTAGTTCACCCAAAAATAAAAATTACCCAATAATTTAGTCACCCTCAAGTCATCCTAGGTGTATATGACTTTATTCTTTCAGCAACACAATTAAAAATATTAAATATTAAAAAATATCCTAGTTCTTCCAAGCTTTATAATTGGAGTGAAGCCCAAAAAAGTGCATCCATCCATCATAAAAGTAATTCATGCGGCTCCAGTGGGTTAATAAAGGCTTTCTGAAGTCGAGTTCCTGTAGAAGATTAAGCTCTGACTTGCCGCATTATATAGGATGTAGGAGTAGTGTAAGCTTAGATGAGAGTAGATGCCTCACGTGTTTCAGACAAATAGGGCTGGGCAACAAACCTTAAGTTTCTCCTCTGATTTCTCATTAAAAATTCTTGTTTTAGACTTCTAATTCATAACCGGTGTTTTGTTTTGCTCTGCGCTTCTGCGTGTTTTAGCCAGTACCTTGAAAATGCATGGATAGGGTGCTCTTACCCATATTTGATACTGTTTCAGGACATTAAATGTTTTATTAACAAAGTACGGGAGGAGCATGTTCAAATGATCTACCCAATCAGCATAAGAGGAGGCCTATAATTATGTAGCCGACTGTTCCTCAACAGTTTTTCTGTATCCCACCACCACCCCGCCTCCTCACACTCACCTGGTTACTATCCTCACCAAAGATAAGGGGGAGTACTCTGGGTTTAGGCCACATTCTGAGCTTGGAGCCCTCCCCCAGACAGCATGCCAAATATGCATACTCTTTTACTCTAATCATTTGTAAGTGTGAACTTTTGAAATATATTTGTTGTCTGCATCAGTTGGTGACAAAGTCACACTTTGAAGTTGGATTATCAGCGTGGAAAACGTCATCTGTGAAGATATTCAGCAAAGTTACATCACAGGGCTTGCTGCAGTTTTTGCCACCTGCTATGTCTTCAATTTGCAAAACCAAGAGGAAGCTGCAAGGACATTGGAGTTTGTTCAAAGGATATAGGCTCTGCTAGTCCTAAATGATGTTTGGACATTTTGTCCCTCTTATCAGCTCTGTTCAGGAATGTCGAATTGTGTTAAATTGGTGGCTTTTCCTATATTGACTTTATGATTACATTAGTTCCTTTTGATAGCGAGTTGAAGTTTAAGCTGGCGTGCATTCAAATGTAGCACTGGGTTCAGGCCGAATGTATTATCACGCTACATGTTTTGAATAGAGTAATTCTCTCTCATTAACACCCACCCCACCCAACTCTACTTCACCTCTCTCTTTCTTCATTTCCATCAAGCACAGAAGCACCTCAAAGTACAGCTTTGTTAAGGGACATTTCTCCTGTGTCTAGTGTCTAGTCTGTTTTCTCTGAATGCTGCTGTAATTTTAACAGAAAGAAAAAAACTGCCAATAACATGAGCTCTCTGTAAGTTTAATCAAATTTCACAATGTCACGTTTATTTATTACAAATATCATCAATGATGTATGGTCTGCATGGTTCTCTTATTGGCAGTTCTATTCTTGCTGTTAAACTTGAACTATCTACCTGCCCTGCACCAGCCATGTGTAGAGATCCATGCCATAGCATGGTTAGTTGCTTTAAGGGATGTGTGTGTTTGGGAGAAATAAAGAAAGCATTTTATTTTACATTCAAAATACAGTTCTTAACTGTATTGTAACAGGTATTTTTATCTTGAAATTTGCAGACCATTGTCCTAAAAATCCATCTGCTTAACACTGCTGACAAAGTAATATAATGCTGTCTTTATTACTCTAAGATACTCAGGTCTCCTAATGAAACAGATCAGATCAAAATTAAAGTGTACACCCTCATTAAAAGCCTCATTGACTTTGAGTGGGGCTTTATTTAATCAGCTGAAATCACAGCATTGTTTTGTGCAACTAGATGTATACATGAAGACTGCAACTGAGTTCTGCAACCTGATGTTTGTGACAGTACAGCATTGAGTTCTGTAACCAGATGTTTACGTAAAGTCACAGCATTGAGTTCTGCAATGAGACGTTTATGTGACATCACAGCATTTAGTTCTGCAACCAGATGTTTACGTAAAGTCACAGCATTAAAGGTGTCATGAACTGGCTTTTTAAAAAAATGTATACTGTTGTCTGAGGTCAATTTATGACGTTCGCGTGGTTTTTACATTCAAAAACATCATAATGAATAAGTAATAGGCTATTTTCTACCCTGGTTTTGAGCCTCTCTCTTTTGGAACCCTAGGTTTTTATAGGCGTGCCGCACTGAAGACTTGGAAGTAAACGCCCACTATGATTGGATAACAGTTTTGCATAATAATGAGTTGTGGGAATTGTTTTGAAAACTTCCAATGTGGAGAAATGGCAACCGGAATCCGCCCACAGGGCTCGCAAAATGTCTTTATCAAACAATTATTTATCTCTCATCCACCCGCAATTAATATGAATGTTATTTTTTTTGTATTACTTGGCCCGCCCTATCGGTGGATATAAACGCAAACCATGCATAACACACACACGAACACACACAAACACACGCGCCTCACTGCAGAGTCAGTGGGCTTTGCGAGCCCTGGCCCAGTCTGATCACGAATCACAGCACAATTAACCAACAACACCACAAATAAAGGATTCTACAGCCTGTGACAGCTTGCTAAGTTATGTTCAGTTTGACACGTACACATAATCAATATCAAACAATCTGTAACAATGCAATACTGTCACATATAAAAAAAAATAAAAAAAATGTTTTTACTCACATTAGTGTGTTGCTTCATTTATTCATGTAATCTCATCCTGTCTGCAAATCCAGTCTCTTGTTTACAAACAAATCCTTGGTGAAATGAAGCGAACAAACGCGCAATGTCTTTCCCACGTGAGCTGGATCTTCATTAAAAATAAAGTTCATCTATGCATTTATAATATTGGAATCCGAAATGAAGCTTTTGCAGCATGTTTATTGCTTGGAAGTTCGATCCGATTTAGAACCAGGTAGGCCTCTATGTTATTTATCTATAACATGTCAGATAGGTGGGCGGAGCTACAGAATCAGGGTACTGTTGAGGCGGTGTTTCACCACACTCTGACGTCACAGCCTGGCATATTCTGAGATCTCTCTGGGCCTGGTGTCAATAAAAGCTTTTCTTTGACTAACAAGGAAGTTTTCAGCTCTGAAACTTACAGGATATTCTTATATTAACATGACCTTTTATATATCAAAAGCTCAAGGGAAAGTTAATTTCTCAATTCATGACCCCTTTAAGTTCTGCAACCAGACATTTATGACATCACAGCATTGTGTTCTGCTCAGCAGATGTTTATGTGAAGTCACAGCATTGAGTTATGTAACCAGACGTTTACATAAAGTCAAGGCATTATGTTCCGTTCAGTCTCACTGGTGAAGCAGAAATAGTGTCATTCAATTAATGGATTTGATATGTTATTAGCTTTAATAAAAGCATGTTGTTTACATTTACAATTTTCAGTGTTATTTATTTTAGAATGTAATCATCAGTTTCTAGCAGTGTTACAATGTAAAGATCACATTTTAGAGTACTTTAATACATTTTATAGTAATAAAGAGTTTATGGAGATTACAGCAGAAACACTAAAATAACAGTATAATGGCAGCCAAACACCTGACAGTACTATAATGTGCAGCCTAAATTTTTTTACAGCACAGTACTGTAATATTTTTTTTACAGTAATAAACTGTTGTTGTAGATAACAGTAGATCCACTGTAGAATTACAGCATTGTGCAGGCAAATATAGCTGCCGGTAGTTTACTGTAAATTAAAATGAACTTTACTTAAGTATAGTAATAAAATGAACGTGAAGTATACTTGTTTTTTTAAGGGCTGGCAGCAGCACTTGAGCGCTTTAACATCCCCATCCACTCTAAAACACAAAGAGGTCAGATGTCTGCTGTATACAGATGATCTGGTCCTGCTGTCCTGCACAGCTGAGGGTCTTCAGCAGTCAAACACCAGTTCACTTATAAAGTACAGATCTTACAGTACAGCACAGCACTAACAGTTATCTGGGCATCGACATCAGTGCATCGGGAGGCTTTGGTCTGGCTCGGGGGACTTTTTATGCTATAAAGTCACGATGCTGTTAATTAAAATTACCCATTAAAACTTTAATAAAATTATATAATTCAATAATAAAAACCAGTTCTTTTAGATGGATGTGAAATTTGGGGATCAGTACAACATTTTTTAAAATTGGGATAAATCTTCAGTAGCAAAACTACAATTAGAAATTGTCGAAAACATTTTAGGAGTCCACAGAAGCACATCCAATGTCGCCTGCAGGGCTGAATTAGGCTTGAACATTGAGGTCCAGAAGAGATGTGTTCAGTTCTGGCATCACCTCCATCAGTCTGATTCTGTTTCATTTCAATATAAAGCCCTCCTTGCCAATGAAATCTCACGAGAATCGCAGAAAGGCCTCCATTGGGAGCAATGAAATTTCCTCTCACAAGACCCATAAAAGGTACTAAACCACTCGTTAAAAAGTCCATCTCACTACAGTGGTTCTACAATAATTTTATGAAGCGACGAGAATAGTTTTTGTGCGCAAAAAAACAAAACAAAATAACGACTTATATAGTGATGGCCGATTTCAAAACACTGCTTTCTGAAGCTTCGGAGCTTTATGCATCAGCGTATCGAAATCGGCCATCACTATATAAGTCGTTATTTCACACGACATAAATGTTTTTTGAACTTTTTAATAGTTCTAATTAAATGTTATTTCAGTGAGAGCTTCATGAAAGATAGATATCAGTGTCTTACATAAATTAGGTCAAGTCAAGTCAAGTCACCTTTATTTATATAACGGTTTTTACAATGCCGTTTTACAATTTAGTTGAAAATTTAGTATCCCCAACTGAGCAAGCCAAGCCAAAGGCGACAGTGGCAAGGAACCAAAACTCCATCAGGTGGCATAATGGAGAAAAATAAACCTTGGGAGAAACCAGGCTCAGTCGGGGTGCCAGTTCTCCTCTGGCCTACATGCCGTGTCGGTGAGGCAATTATTAGATAGGAATATTCGAAAGATCGGAGTCATCACGCCGGAGACGGGTTTATTGAGTATGCCGTGTCGGTGAGGCAATTATTAGATAGGAATATTCGAAAGATCGGCATCATCACGCCGGGGATGGGTTTATTGAGGATGGCGTGACTATGAGGCAAATTCAGGGGGAGTCTAATTGACACGGTCTCTGCAGACACTTCAGGGATGCGTTGGTCATGTCTGGGCGCAGGTCCACCATCTGATCTGGATACAGCCCGGATCCGGCTGACTGCAGTAAACCTCAGGATAAACAGAGAGACTAACATTAGCGTAGATGCCATTCTTTTTATTATGTAACGAGTACATCAGGTGTTATGGGAAGACCTACTTAATGCAACCTAAAACAGTCATTTAACTGATTTGAATAATATAAATGAAAAATGTTTTATGTGTATGCCATAGTAAAGCGATGTGTTTTTAGTCTAGATTTAAACTGACAGAGTGTGTCTGCTTCCCGAACAATGCTAGGAAGACTGTTCCAGAGTTTAGGTGCTAAATAGGAAAAGGATCGACCGCCAGCAGTTTATTTTGATATTCTAGGTATTATCAACTGGCCAGAATTTTGAGACCGCAATAGACGTGATGGAGTATAATGCGTTAAGAGCTCGCTCAAGTACTGGGGAGCTAAACCATTTAGTGCTTTGTAAGTAATTAGAAAGAATTTAAAATTTATATGATGTTTAATAGGGAGCCAATGCAGTGTTGACAGAACCGGGCTAATATGGTCATACTTCCTGGTTCTAGTAATAACTCTAGCTGCTGCGTTTTGGACCAGCTGCAGTTTATTTATTATGCGAGCAAGGCAACCACCCAGTAGAGCATTACAATAATCTAGCCTTGAGGTCATGAACGCATGAACGAACTGTTCAGCATTTTGCATTGAAAGCATGTGCCGTAATTTAGATATATTTTTAAGATGGTAGAATGCAGTTTTACAGATGCTAGAAACGTGGCTTTCAAATGAGAGATTGGTATCAAAGAGCACACCCAGGTTCCTAACTGATGACGAGGACTTGACAGAGCGGCCATCAAGTTTTAGTATTCTAGGTTACTACTTGTGGAGTTTTTTTGTCCAATGATTAAAAATTCATTTTTTTCTGAATTAAGTTGCAGGAAATTACTAGTCATCCAATTTTTTATATCAGCTATGCATTTCGTTAATATTGTGAATTGGTTAGTTTCGTCAGGGCACGAAGAAATATAGAGCTGAGTATCGTCAGCATAACAATGAAAACTAATGCCATGCTTCCTAATGATATCTCCCTGTGGTAGCATGTACAGGGTGAAAAGCAACGGTCCTAGCATTGAGCCCTGCGGTACTCCATACTGAACTTGTGATCGATGTGACATCTCTTTATTTACTGCTACAAACTGATAACGGTCCTAATATTATCAATCTTGCACGTAAAGAAGTTCATAAAGTTATTACTGCTGTACTGTTTACAAACATCAGAAGTTGAAGCTTTATTTTTGGTTAATTTAGCCACTGTATCGAATAAATACCTAGGGTTGTGTTTGTTTTCTTCTACGAGAGTCGAGAAATAAGCAGATCTAGCAGTTTTTACGGCCTTTCTGTATGCAATCATGCTCTCTTTCCACGAAATACAAAAAACCTCCAGTTTTGTTTTCTTCCAGTTGCGCTCCATTTTTCTGGCTTTAAGGGCCCAGGTGTGCTCGTTGTACCACGGCTTTGGACTGTTTTCTTTAGTCTTCTTTAAGGCAGAGGAGCAACTGTGTCTAAAGTGCTGGAAAAGAGAGAGTCAATAGTTTCTGTTGCAACATCGAGTTCCTCTAGGCTATCTGGGATGCTGAGGAGATGAAACTGATGAGGAAGTTTATTTACAAAGCAATCTTTAGTGGCAGCAGTGATAGTCCAGCCATATTTGAAGCGAGGGGTCGGCTTTGCAGCCTTTGCTAAATTAAGTACACATGATACTAGGTAATGATCTGAGATGTCATCGCTCTGCTGCAGAATTTCAACGGTATCAACATTTATTCCATGTGTCAGTATTAGGTCTAACGTATGATTACGGCGATGAGTGGTTCCTGACACGTGTTGCCTAGTAGAGTTTAGAATGTCTCTAAATGCCAATCCCAATGCGTCTTTTTCATTGTCTACATGGATATTAAAATCACCAACAATTAGGACTTTATCTGCAGCCAGTACTAACTCTGATAGAAAATCAGCAAATTCTTTGGTAAAGTCTGTATTGTGCCCTGGTGGCCTGTATACAGTAGCCAGCACAAATGTCAAACGGTATTTATCAATTACACTACATAACTTTACATAAAGCACCAAAACTTTAAATGAATTATATTTGAAACTAGACTTCTGAGTAATACTGAAGATATTATTATAAATTACAGCAACACCTCCCCCTTTACCTTTCAGACGCGGCTCGTGTTTATAACAATAATCTTGGGGGATGGACTCATTTAAAGTAATGTAATCGTCAGGTTTTAGCCAGGTTTCTGGCTAAAAACAACTTTCATCTAGATTATTATCTGTAATCATATCAATAACAATAAGCGCTTTTGAGGGAAGGGATCGAATATTAAGCAGCCCAAGCTTTATCATTTGTTCATCTGTATTATATTTGTTTTTTATTTGTTGAACATCAATTTAATTTTTACCGTTAAATGGTTTTGATGTTTTTTTGTATTTACTAATTTGGGGAACAGACACAATGTCTATGTGATAATATCTAGGTGAAAGAGTCTCTATGTGTTGGGATTTATCTGACTTCTGTGACGTGAGACAGCTAGCAGGCGGTCGGGCAAGCCAGTCCGTCTGCAGTCCATCTGTATAAAAATCATTATGTCTATGGAAAGCCCCCAAAACATGAAAATACATGTTGTGTACAATGTGTGTGTGTCCTGGTAGACAGGAGTCAGTCTGCCGGGATGGCCACAGAAACTCTACTCCATTTCCTGAGTCAGGAAGAGACTCAGCAATGACGGATAATATATATATGGGGGGAAGGGGGGGGGGGGGTATTTTGCTTACCTTGTGGCGATAAAGATAAACCTAAAAAATCATTGACATTGTAAGGAGCAAAAAAATATTTAGTTTAGTAGAAGAAAAAAAAATAGAAGTCAATAGAAAGTCCCTACCATTATAGAAAAACACTTATCTGTGTGACATCTGCAAGAACCTGTCCATGTTTATAATGTTTATAGTGGCAAAATATTTAAAATTATGTGATTACATTTGAATCAGGATAGATCTATTTAATCTTAAATGTATTAATTGCAAGCACACAGATTGGGCCTTTCAGTCATGTAGCACAGAAAATAAATTCTATACATATAACCACTGTAAGAAAACATACTGTAGATCTTGATACATTTGAGCAATTTAGAATTAATTGAAACCACTGATGCTTCTGTTGTACTAATATTTATGTTAAGTCCAAGGACGTATTCATATTTTTGTTTCTGTTACAAGGAGTGTTATTGGAGTGTGATTCTCTCTCTTTCTCTATCTTTCTCTTTTCCTGTGTTTGCTTGCCTGATAGGTTAATGGCTACTACCTGTGTTCATTCACCGATCTGGGCGCTGTCTACGTACTGACTGATTGGTGCGCGTCCTGAGGAGTCCAATATAAAGCTGCAGAGAGAGCGCGGATGGGGGAGAGACATTGCGGCATTTGAGGTTGATTGTTCTCCAAGCCCAGACAAGTGAGTGCTGGTCGCGCTCTTTGTTGTTTGTTTATAATGTGTGTCATAGCATGTTTTTGAGTTAACATCAGTTATGATCAGTTAATGAGTAGTTTATGGGTACTGTAGGGTGGAGGATACCCATATATTTTCTCCTGTTTAATGGTTAGTTAGGGAGTGAGGAAAGCTCTCTGTTGTTTTGTTGTTTTTTCTTTAATCTATAGGTAAGTTAATGTTTATTCCCCTTTTAGGTAGAGGTATTTTTGTTTTCTTTTGTTTGGGCCCTCCTCCTGAGTTTTTTTTCTTCTTCTTTTTTTCTTGGTTTTTTTGGGGTTTATTTGTAAAATGTTACTTTACTTCATATTAGCCTTCTATTTCTTTTCAACCTCTGCTTAAACTGAAAAAAAAAGGCAGAAAAGCCATTTCAAATCGAAACTTGTTTGATTATTTGTCACTCTGGGACTGGAGAGCTGCTCAAAGTCTCTCCACTATTTTTTTGTTTGTCGTTCCCTATTTACCCCTAGACTAAGGGGGAAGACGTAACATTTAATTCAAGGTTTTTCATTACATGTATTATCTTTGTCTCAGAAACATGCACATACTTAAATGGTTATACACTTCTGCCACTTCTGAAATGTCCGCTGCTTTTAACTTGACAACTTGACTTTAAATTACAGTACTTGGCAAGGTGCAAAAACACTTGGGTTTTGGGTAAGACTGAGACATCAAAAATTGTGTAGAAGTCATTCCTGAGGCCTGCAGTTGCTGATTTCTTTAAATGCACAAGGATACTAGACAGTTTTTCAGTTTTCCTTTCCTTGTGCAAAACCACCACATTTCCATAAAACAGCACAGAATATGATAAATGCACAAATGCACATTTCAATCCAAAGTGTTTGTTGAAACAAGAGGAATATGCCTGTAATATGCTGTCCACAAAGAGTGCATCTCTGTAGCTACAGCATGGTGCTTACAACACCAAGGTCTTGGGTTTTATTCCCAGGGAATGCATGAACTGATAAAATGTATGCTTTTAATGTAACATAAGTCACTTTGAATAAATGTGTAAATGTAAATCACATTCAATTATGTGACAACACTGTAAAAAAAAACCTTAAGTTTAGTTGCTGCCTTAAATTAAGTATAATCTAATTAAATTTGACCTTAAATTCTATTTAATTTACTTGAAAAATCTAGTTTAATCTCATATAATTTGAAACTAAATTGAAATTGCTTAAATTATTTTGATAAAGTAATCTAAAAACCTAAACCTAAATCTAAAATCCAAGTTGCCATGACTTACTAATCATATTATTTTTAGTGATCCAAAATACATGTTACTGTAATGGTGTAGAAAACTTTTTCTTTTTCAGAATTTGTTATGCTTTACTCTGGAGCATGCCCTTGCCCCTCACAAATTGTATTTTGTTTTCTGTTTGCTAAATTAATATATTTGAATAGGGCTGTCAATGTTAATTTAGTACATTTCATCATGTCCCCTGACCCATACACTACGAAAGGCAATGCATCATCAAACCACACTTACCTATGTTCAATGATATAGAAAAACAACAACCCATTTTTTGACCTTTAAAGCTACTTTTTGCAATGCTGTATTCATCCGCCACAGCAGATAGCAATGTCTTTAAATTATCTTCTTTTGGGGGCTTTTCCCAATAAATATTGATATATCTAATTATCATGTCATGTAATTAGTTCGTTTAACATTTTTAATTGATTGATAGCCCTAATTTTGAGATAACTCAGTTCAGGAAGCAGACGGACTGGCTTAACCGACTGTCCCAACACATTGAGACTCTTTCACCTAGATATTATCGCATAGAGACTGTGTCTGTTCCCCGAATTAGTAAATACAAAAAACTCTCAAACCCATGTTGATGTTCAACAAATAAAAAAACAGATATAATACAGATGATCAAATGATAAAGCTCGGGTTGCTGAATATTCGATCCCTTCCCTCAAAAGCGCTTATTGTTAATGATATCATAACCTAGATGTGCTGTGTTTGACAGAAACCTGGCTAAAACCTGACGATTACATTACTTTAAATGAGTCCACCCCCAAGATTATTGTTATAAACACGAGCCGTGTCTGAAAGGAAAAGGGGGAGGTGTTGCTGTAATTTATATACTGAACAAAAGGTAACACTTTAGATTACAGTACGGAAAGTACTGCGTAAGTAAAACTAATTTACAGCGTAAATTTCGGTAATTATAGTGTAATTATAAAGTATGTATGTGTAGGTATAAGGGAACAATATGTAATATTTGGGGAATAAAGGGGTAACTACCAGGAAAATCAACAAATTATTTGTACTGTAAGAATTTTTTTAATTAAGGGGTAATTATTTGTGTAGTTACAGGGTAAGTGGTGCTTGTTATTCCATGTAGTTACAGGGTAAGTATGAATTTACAGGCTGTAAACTAAAGTGGTGCTCGTTCCCCTCTTGTTTCATGTAGTTACAGGGTAAGTATGAATCTATGGGCTGTGAACTTAAGTGGTGCTTGTTCCCCTCTTGTTTCATGTAGCTACAGGGTAAGTATGAATCTGCGGGCTGTAAATTAAAGTGGTGTTTGTAACCCACTTGTTTCATGTAGTTACAGGGTAAATACAATAAAAACACGTACACAATCTGATATCACTCGGAAACATTTATTTGAAAAACAACTTTCAAAGCAGATTTACGACACTTCTTATTCATTTTTTAAAATAAACTTTTCTTTCAAATACTAACGTCCTGACAGAAAATAAAGCATGTTTTGTCCCTTTTTTGTTTCTCTTACTTGGCTTCTCCTCCTCTTGTTCCTCTTCTTCATTTTCATTATTTTCACTGAAGGAATCCTATGTCTTTTGCTATTCTGTATTAATATTTGTTAAAATAAAAAGTACACCCAGAAATGCTCTAATAATTGATTCATATTTTTGCTTCCGACCAACTGTTACCAGCGCGTGAAATAAAGAGCAACGTGAAGCTTCAAGCTTACATGACGTTCTCTGCATTCCTGTCTTGTTCGTTTCTCATTGCTATTATCATATTATGTTATTGTTTGTATACTATTGTGAGCATTAATTAAAAAAATAAAATAAAATAAAAGCAGACGTGACTGGAGTTTCTCGCCGCACTCACATCATGCTTCAAGTTACGTCAAGTGTAAACTTAATCCTCTCATGCATGCGCAGGTGACTGTGGGTCGGAAGCGATAGTCTACAGTTTAAAAACTGTATTTTTCGTTTCACTTCAGAAGACATTGATTCATCCATTGGGGTTGTATGGATTACTGTAGTTATTGCTGTATGTGCTGTTTGATGCTTCAACTTTTAGGAACCCAAATGAGTTTGAAGCAGAGATTATTTATTTTTCTGTGTTCATCTGAAGAAAGAATGTCGTATACATCTCAGAGGGCATGAGGGTAAAAGACGAGTAAATGATGAGGGCATTTCTGGGTGTACTGTATTTTCTTTTAATAATAGCTAGAGACATGGGATCCCTGCTTAAGATTCATCTGTGGCAAGAACAAAAAAGAAGAGGAACAATAGGAGGATGAAGCCAAGCAAGAGAAATGAATAATAAGTGTTGTAAATCTGTTTTGAAAGTTGTTTTTCAAATAAAGATTTCTGAGTGATAACAGATTGTTTACGTGTTTTTATTGTACTTACCCTGTAACTACATGAAACAAGAGGGGGAAAAGCACCACTTTAATTTACAGCCCGTAGATTCATACTTATCCTGTCACTACACGAAAAAAGAGTGGAACAAACATCACTTTTATTTACAGCCTGTAGATTCATACTTACCCTGTAACTACATGAAATGAGGGGAACAAGCACCACTTACCCTGTAACAACACAGATAATTACCCCTTAATTAAAAAATACTTACAGTATAAATAATTAGTTAATTTTCCTGGTAGTTCCCCCTTTATTCCCTAAATATTACATATTGTTCCCTTATACCTACACCTATGTACTTTATAGTTACACTATAATTACCGAAAGTTACGCTGTAAATTCGTTTTACTTGCGCAGTACTTTTCGTGCTGTAATCTAAAGTGTTAGCAAACAAGATTATAAACGCAACACTTTTGTTTTTTCCCCTCATTTTTCATGAGCTAAACTCAAAGATCTAAGACTTTTTCTATGTACACAAAAGGCCTATTTCTCTCAAGTATTGTTCACAAATCTGTCTAAATCTATGTTAGTGAGCACTTCTCCTTTCCCGAGATAATCCATCCACCTCACAGGTGTGGCATATCAAGATGCTGATTAGACAGCATGATTATTGCACAGGTGTGCCTTAGGCTGGCCACAATAAAAGGCCACTCTAAAATGTGCAGTTTTATCACACAGCACAATGCCACAGATGTCGCAAGTTTTGAGGTAGCGTGCAATTGGCATACTGACTGCAAGAATGTCCACCAGAGCTGTTGCCCGTGAATTGAATGTTCTTTTCTCTACTATAAGCCGTCTCCAAAGGTGTTTCAGAGAATTTGGCAGTACATCCAACCAGCCTCACAACCGCAGACCACGTGTAACCACACCAGCCCAGGACCTCCACATCCAGCATCTTCACCTGCACGGCTTCATAATGCATGGCTCCATGTTGCAAGGATCTGTACACAATTCCTGGAAGCTGAAAACATCCCAGTTCATGCACTGCGTGAGGTAAATGGTGGTCACACCAGATACCCCAAAGAGTTACAAATGATTTGCTCTTAAAATCCGATCGCGGTTGTATCTCGCTATTAGTGTTATTGGATCTGCATAGCTGCATAGCTGATATAAAAAATTGGATGACTAGTCCTACAACTTAATTCTGAAAATGAAACAGAATTTTTAATTATTGGACAAAAAACCTCAGCACGAATTATTGGACAAAAAACCTCCGCAGATTTTCAAAACCTGTCCTAGAGGCACCCCTGCCCTGCACAGTTTGTATGTCTCCCTTATCAGACACACCCAATTTAGTTCTTGCAGTCTCTACTAACAAGCTGATGAGTTGAATCAGGTGTGATAAATGAGGGAGACAAAATGCGCAGGGCTGGTGCCTCCAGGACAGGTTTGAAAACCACTGACCTAGAATACTGTCTAACACTCTGTAAAACTGCATTCTTCCATCTTAAAAATATATCTAAATTACAGCACATGCTTTCAATGCAAAATGCTGAACAGTTAGTTCACGCATTCATGACCTCAAGGCTAGATTATTGTAATGCTCTACTGGGTGGTTGCCCTGCTCACTTAATAAATAAGCTGCAGCTGGTCCAAAACGCAGCAGCTAAAGTTCTTACTAGAACCAGGAAGTATGACCATATTAGCCCAGTTCTGTCAGCACTGCACTGGCTCCCTATTAAACATCATATACATTTAAAAATCTTGCTTATTACTTACAAAGCACTAAATGGCTTAGCTCCCCAGTACTTGAACGAGCTCTTTGACGCATTATACTGCATCACGTCTATTGCGGTCTCAAAATTCTGTCCAGTTGATAATACCTAGAATATCAAAATCAACTGCTGGCGGTCGATCCTTTTCCTATTTAGCACCTGAACTTTGGAACAGCCTTCCTAGCATTATTCGGGAAGCAGACACACTCTGTCAGTTTAAATCTAGACTAAAAACACATCTCTTTACTATGGCAAACACATAGAACATTATCAATTTCTATTATTTAAATCAGTTAAATGATTGTTAGGCTGCATTAACTGGGTCTGCTGGAACCGGGAACACTTCCCATAACACCTCATAAAAATAATGGCATCTGTGCTAATGTTAGTCTCTCTGTTTATCCTGAGGTTTACTGTAGTCTGTCGGATCCAGATCAGATGGTGGACCTGCTCCTAAACATGACCACAACTCAGCCCTGAAGTGTCGACAGAGACCTTGTCAACTAGACTCTCACCTGTGAAGGCCTCCTTCCCTTCCCCTCTGTACAGATAAAAACACATATGCACACATACGTATTCAAACACGCCTTCCTATAGGCTAAACACGTAATGCTTGCGTACATGCCGTCGCCGTTTTTGTGGTTTGCGCGGTGGTGGTGGTATAGTTTCAAAACCTATTTCATGGTTTGCGCTCTCCGGCCACCAGATGCTGTTCCCGTACGGCTTTTTGCTAAAGCAAAATGAATTTACTATTAATACTGTAAAGCCGATTTGAAGCAATCTGTGTTGTAAAAAGCACTATATAAGTGAAGGTGACAAGTCACACTTTTATACACTCTCAGAAAAAAATTGCTAAAATTTTACCTTAAGGGGTACAACAGCTTGTCACTGGGGCAGTACCCTTAAAAGGACATCTTTGTACATTTTTTACACCTAAAAGGTTCATAGTAGTACATACATATTGCTACTCTAAGGTACTAATATGCACATTTTAAGGGTGAAAAATGTACAAAGATGTCCTTTTAAGGGTACTGCCCCAGTGACAAGCTGTTGTACTCCTAAAGGTCCAATGTTTGCAAACTTTTTCTGAGAGTGTATTATCATCAATACATTATTGTGTGTATAATGGCAGGCACATGTCTATCAGTGTTCTGCCATGCTTGTTTACTGGCTAGTATTTCAACTGTTCAACATAAGCAATATACAAAACGTTTGTTTCTCAGCCAAAGAACTGATAAGAGACTGATACATTCTTCAATCTGTCCCACAACAATTCAAATAGTCATTTGTGACTCAGAGATCAAATCTATTTTAATAACCATCATTTAGTATAATGGCATCAACTGCATTTAAAGTATCCTCATGTAGATAATCAAATCATGGTGAGGAAGGCTCTGAAATGATGCCAGTGGTTAAAAATCACTCATCAGACTCAGGCTTCCATAATTTACCCTTAAAAAATCAAAAATGGAAAAAGTATTTCCAACCCTTCATTTTAACTCTTTAGTGTTGTGTAATGTAGAAGTAATAAGCACGATAAGCCGCAATGAGTGGGTGTCTAGTAGGCGGTAGGGTAAACTGGTGTGGTTTACTCTCTGATTGCTGGTGGAGGACTTACCACATGAAAGCAGGCTTCTCCCTCAGGGGAAGGAATTTCTGCCTACTTAGCAATGAAAAAAGACAAAGAAGAGAAAAAGACCCCTCAACCCCTACTCCACCTGTGTGGCCCACCCATTTACCCTGATGATTCTTTCAGTGCTTATATATCAGTCGTGACAATTTCAGCTTTATTGGGGTAATCTTATTGTGTTTAAATGTTTTTATTTGGTATTTCAGCAGAAGATCATTTGTAAGTACACTTTATTTTAATGCAAACAAATAAATAAAAATTACATCCTAACAAATATGCATGAAAAAAGACATACGGTAATAATAATTAACAGAAAATTTAAATAGGAATATTAATTAGGTAAAAGAAAAAGAAAAAAACACCCCACCCACAACTTCAACCTAAAAGTGCTATCCAGTGGTAAAAGCAGGTAATGGAGGCATGATAAACATTAATCACAAGTTTGCAGAAAAAAAAAAAAAAAGGAAACCAAACTTTTTCAAATAACAAAATTCTTTATTCTTTATTTATTTCAATATTTTAAGAGTTGGAACTTCCTTTTTCTTCCAAAACAAAAGAACAAGTTTTTTTGGCAGAGATTAAAATGTATGCCCAGTGTATCTGTAAAAACCTGAAAATGTTATTCCATAAACTTTTTAATTTTGGACATGTAGCATAGGAATGAGAATGAGGAATGAGGCTGGCATCTAAAAATGTACATAATGGAGATACTTCTGGGAATATTTTGTTCAATTTACACTTGTAATAATAAAGCCTATGAAGCATTTTGAACTGAATAAGACAATGTCTTGCATTAATGGAACACCTGTGGACAAGTTCAAGACTGCGTTCCCATATTTCAATTGGAATTTCCACTGCAAGTTCCTCTTCCCAGGCAGATTTAATTTTCTCCATAGAAGGACTTTTCACCTGTTCTAAAGCCTTGTATAGAAAGGAGATGGTATTAATATCTCTATGACATCTTTCCAAAAATGCATTCAGATACATGGGTGTAGCAGTGGCAAAATTAGGAATGTGAGACTTCACAAAGTCTCCAGTCAAGTCAAGTCAAGTCAACTTTATTTATATAGCGTTTTTTACAATGCAGATTGTTTCAAAGCAGCTTCACAGTGTTAAACAGGAAAATAATGCAACCGAATATGAATAACAGGGTTGTGATTATAAAGTAAACTAGCTATACCTGTGGGTGATAAAAGTATTGCATTAATGGAATATGGGAGACATTCCTCCTGTTCTAACACCAGCCAACTCTCCCCTATCATAGTAAAATCTATCCATGAAGTCAGAGCCCTCAGATTCGCAGCCCAGTAGTAATATAAATAATAAAAGAAAATTAGGTAGGGCTAAAATTTTGGGAGAAATATCATCTTAATTGCATTTACCCTACCCAAAAGAGAAATAGGAAGTGTTTTCCAGAAATTGACTGTGGATTTAAGTTTAAACAAAAGGGGATGAAAAGTAGCCTTCACTTACTTTTTTACTTCTAACTTTTTTGTCACCTCTATTCCTAGGTATGTGAATTGTTCTGAAGCAATCTTAAAGGGCAAGTGATGAAGCCAAGAAGGATCTTTGATAGTGACTGGTATCAAAACACTCTTGTCCCAATTAATTTTATATCCTGCAAATGTACCATAGAAATCAATCAGAATAAGGATATTTGGAATGCTGCTATTAGGCTCAGAAATAAATAATATTATATAATCTGCATAAAACGCTAATTTATTATCAGTATTTCTGGTTTTATAGCCTTTAATACCAGAATGCGCTCTAATGGCCTCGGCTAAAGGCTCAATCGCTAATGCAAACAAAAGTGGCAACAGTGGTGCAATTTTTTTAAGAACTCAGGTTTGTCAAAATTTGGTCCGTAAACATTTACTAATGTAAATGGCACAGAAAATACTTCTCTAACAACTATTACATATCTTCCTTCTTTATCTGAAATAGTCAGATTATTTTTAAATGGAACTCCTTTGCGATAAGTATAGCTGTGCCTTTGGATTTGGCAGAGAAATCTGAATGATATATTTGTCCAATCCATTTGCACCTCAGCCTAATTTGGGCAGTGTGTTTCAAATGAGTCTCTTGCAGGAACATAATAAGACAGCGATTTTAAAAGAGTTAAGATCCCCTCTTAACTGGTTCATTCAGACCTTTAACATTCCAGGTTGAAAAATTTAATGAAGCCCCCTTTGCATGTATATTATTAAACATAAACAGGGATTATAATCCTAATCTGCTTCAACCAATTACCTACACACAGGTAGTTTGTTACCATGACAATCTTTAGCACCGGCCCACCCTCCCAACTAAAAATTAGATAACAGAACATGTTTAGCTGTTACAGGAACAAATGTACAGCAAAACTTATCACGAAGTAGAAGGCAGAAAAAACGTAAAATTAAAAACAGAAAGTAGAAAAGAAAGTCAACCTCTGCATATTACCTTCAGACACTTCACAAAGGTTCAGCATTGTATCCGCTAAATAAAAGAAACTTTAACAAAACAACAGGCATTCTACTCAAGTTAATAATTCGCAGCTACTTTTCTGTCCCAAACTGCTCGATTTAAAATTTCCATGCTTCATTTGCATCAGTGAAAAGCTTCTCTCCCCCACTGTTCGTCACCTGCAGCTTTGCAGGATACAGAATGCCAAACTTCACACTGGGTTTATCCCGAAGGATCTGTCTTACTCTGGCAAAGGCTGCTCAACGTTTGACCACGGCCGAAGGATAGTCTCTGAAGATCTGGATGGGGCGACCGTTAAAGTTTAGCTTTCTTTGTGATGACACTATGCGTATTATGTTTTCCATGATATGGCCATGGTGAACCAGAGCGATGAACTGACGCGGTGGGTCACTGTCCTCAGGCCGGGAGCGAAGAGTTCGGTGCGTTCGGTCCAAAACAGGAAGCTCATCTTGTCCAAGCACATCCATGAGCATCTTAGCCACAAATTCTCTAGCACCTTGACCTCTTTCCAGTCCTTCTCGGACTCCTGCGATTTTTATATTCTGCCTCTTAGAACAGCCTTCCAGATCGATGCATTTCTCCGTTAATTCTGACACTGCCTCGGACAGAGTTTTAACTTGAGCTTGTAGTTTCATAACAGCATCTGATGAGGTCGTAGCGGACTGTTCAAGGTGTTCGAGAGTTGTTTGGTGGTCATTTATGGTTAACTGCACTGCATCAAACTTCGCATAAATTTTTCTCTCCAGCGTCGCCATCTCCTTTCAAGCTCTCTGTAATATAATTTTTAACCTTGCCTAAATCCACTCGGAGAGATTCAATTGCACGCAGCACCGGGTCGTTCGCTGTTGAACAGGCCTCTTCCAGCGAGCCCGCGGTCTCGGCCGAACTTTCTCCCTCATCTTTCTTCCCTTGTTTAAACAAAAAAAAATTGCACTTGTTGAACGTATGCAACATTATAAAGGCTTCGAGATCGCTAGCGAAATTTATGTTGTCTTGTTTTAATGAAATTTGAGTGAAAGTCAGCGGAGCTACTAAAAACACATCTTACTCCATCCTCGAACCAGAAGTCCCCCCGAGGTAATCTTTTTAAGTCGTTTTTTTTTAGATCGTCTTTTTAGATCGTCACAAGTTGAGACATGTGTCAATGTCACCATTTCAATCATGACAACTCTCAAAAATAGTTTAGCATGGTAATGTATATGACAATGACAATGATAATGTATGCTGCTGCAGAACAAGTACAGAGACTTGCTACTACTGGTACTACTGCTACGATTGGGTGGGTCTTACACGTCCACTTTTATTTGTGTATACTCACAATAAAAACTAAATGTTGTGCTTTTCATAAAATAAAGAAAACAAACACGTTCTGCCGTCAGTTTCTCAGTAAAGTTCTGAATTGTGTTTAAAAATGAACTGTAACTTAGCGAATACTTGCCACACAGACATGAGACATGTCTTTAGAAAGCTTGGTGTCTACTTTTGAAGTACTTTTTAAAATAAAAAATAAATATTCTCCGTAAATGCAGGCTTTAGTCAAAAGTCTTGTGGGCACATATTTACTATGTGTTAATTTTGTAGTTTTTTCAATAACCACGCATAAACGTTATTCTCTCAAAAATACAAGCATGTACATACATGTTGCTCACATATTATGGTAGCCCAGCAGCATACATTTTATGATTTAATTTTTTTCCCTGGGGTCCAATTACAATGTTTCTTGTGCCCTAAAAATGTTATGTTTAGTTTTCCAAGGTTTGCAAAACTCCTCTTTAGCATGTGAAGTGAGCACTAGCTATGCTTTTTTCAGAAGGATATGCAGAACAGCATTCTTCAGTCTCAGAATAATCCTAGAAATGAATCCTACTTAGACTATATCCCAGACAGCATGTAATCATTGAAACAATGTTGAGTCAGTGTTGATGCATCAACACTAATTGCATTGAATTTGCGTTACGAAGTGATGTTGCTTCAGTATCACTCTTGCATCCTCAGTTAATGTTGAAGCAATGTTGAGATTTAAACCACAAATCAATGGTAATATTTTTGATTTAACATTATGAAGTGATGTTGGTTCAATATCACGTTTGAACCCGCATTTAATGTTGAAACAATGGTGAACAAAAAATCAATGGTAATGCTATTAAATCAATATTACACTATGATTTATTCTACATCAGCAATGCTGAATCAATATTGAAATTAACAAAAATAAATCAATGGTAATATTGTTGAATCAACGTTACACTATGATGTTGATTCTACATCACTGCTGTTGAATCAAGACTGAAATTAACAAAAAATTATCTTTGGTAATATTGTTTGATCAATGTTACAATATGGTGTTGATTCTATATCGCTTTTGTTTAAACTGAAAATACAACTGAAATGTAATGAAAACATAAAACAATGTTGCCATCTGATGTACCAAATTAATGTTGAAACAACATTAATATTTCAACAAATTCCTGAATATTTCAAAGTTTGGGGAAAACCTTTCAAAATATAAATAACACCTTTCCCAGCAGTTGAGTTTAACACAATGACAATATAAATATATAAAAGATCATTCTTTAAAAAAGAAAGGGGGAGAAATAGGACAAAAGCATTACAACCTTTAAAAATAAAATTAGCTTCAGAAGTCTGATGTCATTATAACTACAGGTGGTCCAACGGTTCAGGTTTTAAAAATCTGGCTTGCATCAAACTACTGTCTCTTTTCCTTTGGGTTCTCTGAAATCTGAAAAAGAAAGCATGATATTACTTAAGAACAAGTCAATTCAGTTATCATGCATAGTCACATTCAAGAATGTTAATATACTAAAAACAATATGATTCACTTCAAAAAAAAAAACAAAGTTGCTCAACACAAAATATATTAAAACTATGATTACAGTATCGTTAAATTCTGTTTATTTAATTTATTTTTCTAAAATGTATTAATGCTTCGATATCAAAAGAAGGCATGTCCAATTTGTCCCACCAAGTTTATCTCCAGCCCTAATTAAACACACCTGAAGCAGCTAATCAAGGTCATTAGGATTGATGAAAACTTCCAGGCACGTGTGTTGGAGCTAAACATGTAGAGGAATAAACACCTCTGAGCTATGACCATTACATTCATCTCAGTTAATTTTCTGTGAATTTACATAGCATTAAAGTAACAAGTTTATCTTGAAGAATAAAAGAGCTTAGGTTTTTTCAATTAAAAAAGGGATAGTTCACCCTGAAATTAAAATTCTGTCATCATTTACTCACTCAAGTTGTTCCAATCCTGTATGAGTGTCTTTCTTCTGTTGAACACAAACGAAGATATTTTGAAGAATGTTGGTAACCAGACAGTTGACAGTAGCCATTGATTTCCATAGTCGGAAAAAAATACAATGGCTACCTTCAACTGTCTGGTTACCAACATTCTTCATCTTATTTTGTGTTCAACAGAAGAATGAAATTCAGGGAGAGTAAATGATGACAGAATTTTCATTTTGTGGTGAACTATCCCTTTAAAGCTGCAGATTCACCATATGTAGACCTTAATCTCTTTAAATATCACAAAGTAGACATGTCAGTCACATTCCTTTCCTCAGTCAGTTACATTCCTCAAATTTAATAGTGATTCAGTAATATGAATTACCTGATTAAGCAGTAATTAGGGAGCAGGAGTTAAGGCACAGGATAACATCAAGTCTAAGGGGGGTATGCCAAAAAGCAAGGTTAACTTTAGCCAGGTACACACTGTGCGATTTATAATAGTCCTTTACGATTGTTTCTTGTCAGACTGTATGAGCATGATCCCCTCCGTAAGCCATGTCACACTGTAAGATCTAAGTTGTCATTAATGTCAGACTGTACGATAGTTGAGGCGCGCTAAAACGGACGCACGACAGTACGGTGACAGTGAGCTGCATTACACGCAAGATTGAAATCGTGGCTAAAAAGAAATCTCTAGCGCTTATTTTGATCATGGTTTGTCTTGAAAAACGAAGATAATTTGACGGTTGTTGTAGGAGAAGTCAGACTGCAGGACTGTGCACCAAATCTTCTGACACTGCCAGAAGGTAAAATTTGATCGCTGCGGTCATTAATCGGCTGCCGGTGAACATGTCAAACTAACGATCAAAGACTTCAGATTTTAGCCTAGGATCAGAGGAATCTTTTAGGATTTGCAAAATTTGTCTCAGACGGCCAAATCGCGGCCAAAATCGCACAGTGTGTACCCGGCTTTACCGTCACATATTTGGTGCAGGTGCTTTACAGGTGATGATCGATTGCTCCTGCCTGCTCCTGATCGATTGCTCCCGTCTGCTTTGCTTGCTTTTGAATCTCTATTTGATATCATTCCCTGTTGTTTAAACTGCTAAATATAACTTACCCATCACCGTATATTGTCGAATATTGCCAATCACATTAAATCTGACATTGTTAACTTTTATTCTAAATCACTATCACATGTTAGCATTTCGCTAGCCTGTTAGCCTGCCATCTGTGCATCCGGGTCTTCTGTCTCCTGTTTTCTTAGTCCATCAAACAACTGTGGTGAGTTGGCTTAGTCAACAGAGTCCATCAAACAACTGTGGTGAGTTGGATTAGTCAAAAAACACAGTAAGCCATGGCATCTTCTCCTGGTATTGTCCCTTGCACTGCCTGTTACATGTTTACCATTACCTTCTCTGTCGGCGAACAGGGCTTCACATGTGATAAATGCAGGGAGATAGTCAGGCTGACAGAGAAGACTTCAGAATTAGAGACACGCATCCAGACTTTATTTGAGAGTAGTGAGAATGTTAAAGCTTTAGACACTGCTTTGGATGTGACAAGCTTACTGAACTCTGTACATTGTTCAGTTCCGGCTGTAGAGCCCGTGCAGCAGGGCAACTGGGTGACTGTGAGACGGCATAGTCGGGGATCAAAAAAACGCTCTTCCGTTCCGATTAGACCATCAAACAGGTTCTCCTCACTCAGTAACGCACCCACTGAGAATCCTGTTGAAAGTGCCCTAGTTATTGGCGATTCTATTACACGGAACATGAAAATAGAGACACCAGCCACCATAGTCACATGTTTACCTGGAGCCAGAGCGCCTGACATCAAAGCAAATTTAAAAGTGCTGGCTAATGCTAATCGTAAATTCTCTAAAATTATTATTCACATCGGCACTAATGATGTTCGACTTCGCCAGTTGGAGATCACCAAAATTAACATTAAAGAGCTGTGTGAACTCGCAAGTACGATGGCAGCTAAAGTTTTTTTGTTCTGGCCCCTTCCCTGTTCGCCAGAGTGATGAGATACTTAGCAGACTATCATCACTCAATGGCTGGTTGTCTAAGTGGTGTCTGCAAAATAACATAGGGTTCATAGACAATTGGAAAAGCTTTTGGGGCAGACCTGACCTGTTAAAAAAAGATGGCATCCATCCTTCCTGGGATGGTGCCACTCTTCTTTCTAGTAATTTGGCACATAGTCTTAGAGTTGAACCTTGACTAACTGGGGCACAGGTCAGGAAGCAGACGGACTGGCTTAACCGACTGTCTGCTAGCTGTCTCACGTCACAGAAGTCAGATAAATCCCAACACATCGAGATTAGAGATTCTCACACCTAGATATTATCACATAGAGACTGTGTCTGTTCCCCAGATTAGTAAATACAAAAAAACATCAAAACCATTTAACGGCAAACATTTTATTGATGTCAAACAAATAAAAAACACATATAATACAGATGAACAAATGATAAAGCTTGGGCTGCTGAATATTCAATCCCTTCCCCCAAAAGCGCTTATTGTTAATGTTATGATTACAGATCATAATCTAGATGTGCTGTGTTTGACAGAAACTGGCTAAAACCTGACGATTACATTACTTTAAATGAGTCCACCCCTCAAGATTAGTGTTATAAACACGAGCCGCGTCTGAAAGACAAAGGGGGAGGGGCTGCTATAATTTATAACAATATCTTCAGTATTACTCAGAAGTCTAGTTTCAAATATAATTATTTTGAAGTTTTGGTGCTTTACGTAACGTTATGTAGTGTAAATGATAAATCCTGTTTGACTGATTTTCTATCAGAGTTAGTACTGGCTACAGATAAAGTCCTAATTGTTGGTGATTTTAATATCAATGTAGACAATGAAAAAGATGCATTGGGATTGGCATTTAGAGACATTCTAAACTCTATTGGAGTTAGGCAACATGTGTTAGGACCCACTCATTGCCGTAATCATACTTTAGACCTAATACTGTCACATGGAATAAATGTTGATACCGTTGAAATTCTGCAGCAGAGCGATGACATCTCAGATCATTATCTAGTATCGTGTATACTTAATTTAGCAAAGGCTGCAAAGCCATCCCCTTGTTTCAAATATGGCAGGACTATTACCGCTGCCACTAAAGATTGCTTTGTAAATAATCTTCCTCGTCAGTTCCATCTCCTCAGCATCCCAGATAGCCTAGAGGAACTCGATGTTGCAACAGAAACTATTGACTCTTTCTTTTCCAGCACTTTAGACACAGTTGCTCCTCTGCCTTAAAGAAGATTAAAGAAAATAGTCCAGCGCCGTGGTACAACGAGCACACCGGGCCCTTAAAACAGCAGCCAGAAAAATGGAACGCAGCTGGAAGAAAACAAAACTAGAGGTTTTTCGCATTTCGTGGAAAGAGAGCATGATCGCATACAGAAAGGCCGTAAAACTGCTAGATCTGCTTATTTCTCGACTCTCTTAGAAGAAAACAAACACAACCCTAGGTATTTATTTGATACAGTGGCTAAATTAACAAGAAATAAAGCTTCAACTTCTGACGTTTGCAAACAGCAAAGCAGTAAAGACTTTATGAACTTCTTTACGTGCAAAATTTATAATATTAGGAAATAAATAACCATGCAGCCGTCTACTACAGTATGACAGCAGACAGTGAATTGTAGTGTCACTGAGGAAAAATTCCGCTCATTCACTGCTATAGGAGAAGAATTGGCTAAACTCGTTAAATCATCAAAATCAACAACATGTATGCTCGACCCTATACCGACTAAGCTACTAAAAGAGATGCTTCCAGAGGTCATAGATCCTCTTCTTAATATCATTAATTAATCCTTGTCATTAGGATATGTACCGAAAACTTTTAAATTGGCTATTATTAAACCACTTATTTAAAAAACGCAACTTGATCCTACAGAATTAGTCAATTACAGGCCAATCTCAAATCTACGATTTCTGTCAAAAATACTAGAAAAGTCAGTGTCCTCACAACTATGCTCCTTTTTAGAAAGAAATGGTATCTGTGAGGATTTCCAGTCAGGATTTAGACCGTATCATAGTACTGAGACTGCACTCATCAGAGTAACAAATGATTTACTCTTATCATCCGATCGTGGTTGCATATCTCTATTAGTGTTACTCGATCTTAGCGCTGCGAGTACATGAGAGAACACTGGCTCCATTTGGAGATTAAGAATCTGGCGAATGTGTTGGGTGTCGCCCAGCCTGCAGCTCTGCAGATGTCTGTCAGCGAGGCGCCATGCGCTAAAGCCCAAGAGGAGGCCACACTCCTGGTGGAGTGTGCCCTGACCCCAAGGGGGCATGGACGCCCCTGCGTCTGGTAAGCCAAGACAATGGCGTCCACTATCCAGTGAGACAACCTTTGCTTGGAGAGAGCCTTTCCCTTCAGCTTCCCACCATAACAGACAAAGAGCTGGTCTGAGGTCCTGAAACACTGCATTCTGTCTACGTAAGCACGGAGGGCGCGTACTGGACAGAGCAGTGACAAGGCTGGGTCTGCCTCCTCCAAAGGCAGTGCTTGCAGGTCAGATGTGCATCAGAGCATCCGTGCCGAGGGGGCCCTCGGTCAGGGAATAAAACATGCGGCAATGGGAAGAATCGTGGGAGGCAAACAGATCTACCTGTGCATCGCCGAACTGTTTCCAAATCAGCTGAACCATCTGGGGATGGAGTCTCCATTCTCCCGGAAGTGGCTGAAGCCGTGAGAGCTCGTCGGCTGCACGGTTAGGGTTCCTGGGATATGGACAGCACGAAGGGACCTCAGATGCTTCTGACTCCATAGAACGAGATGGCAGGCAAGTTGAGACATACGGCGGGAACGTAGCACACCTGCTCTCGAGAGGATGCGAACCCCGTGTTGCCTGAGTGGCACAAGGGCTGCCTCGACAATCTTCGTAAAGACGCAAGGAGACAGAGCTAGCCCGAATGGGAGGACTGCGTACTGATATGGAAGTAGGCGTCCTTCAGGTCGATCGCTGCAAACCAATCTGCTGGACAAACGCATTCGAAAAGGCGTTACGCTGTCAACATCCTGAACGGAAGCCTGTGAAGGGATCGGTTTAGGACGCGCAGGTCCAGGATCGGTCGAAACCTACCGGTTTTCTTGGATACAATGAAGTAAGGGCTGAAGAAGCCCCAGGCTCGATCGCACCCTTCGCCAGCAGGGTAGCAACCTCTGCACGCATGACTGGGGTATTGGGCCCCACCATGGTATAGCGGACTCCCCGGAAGCGGGGAGGAGCCGAACCTGATGGTCTTCGCGACCCAGCAGGACAGTCCTGGAAGCTCTAGCCAGGCTCCCAAGAACTGCACCAGCGGGGACATGCGAACCACAGGCGTACCCCGGGTGGGGCAGCGAGGTGGCTTGACCGGCCCAGACGTGGGAGGCGTAGCACGCGTCCTGACAGAGGAGACCAGGCAAGGACGTGCGTTCCACTGGGGTCTGCTCTGAGAGGAGACTGGCGTCAGAGAGGGACGAGAGTGGCGTGGCCCGAGGGCGGCGCACACTGGCGTGCACGGTCTCTGGGTGCTCAGGGATGGGTGCTAGTTCTTACACATATAGGGTGCGGCCGACCCGGGGGCCAGCAGCTGCAAGATTCTCCCCCGGCCCTCCACCAGGGGAAGGAGTGGCCCTGCTACCATCTCCTTGAAAGAACTGCCCATCCCTGAGCTTTCCGCGTCAGGAGCGCCGCTTAGCCAGGGGCGCCTTCCTGCGACCACCTCCACAGCGCGGTCCGGAAAATTGGCTGCTGCTGGGGCCAGACTGAGGCGACTGAGCCGGCGGCTGAGTGAGGCAGCAGCTGGCCGCCGGGGCAGTAGCGGTGTGCGAGAGGGGGGTGTTGTCCAATGAGTTATTTTTGCATTTTGTTTCTATAAATATGCTTGTTGTTATTTAATAATGTTCCACTTACACTTGTAGAGTAAATAGTTAATTTAATAAGGTAAATTAAATCGATACATTTGTTTACCATACATAATAAACATTTATCAATTTAACAACATTAAGTAAACCACACATATAAATATTATGTAACAGTGACAAATTCAAATGGTTTGTATTTACTCAAAGAAATTTTGTCAGCTTTACTTGAATTTCTTTTGTTCATATACCTAAATTATTTGTAAAAATTACTCAGTATAGTTGCATGGAACCACTTGATGCTGCTTTTTTTAAGTAAATTCAACAAGTAATTTTTTTTAAGTGTACACTGTAAAATCCACTATATAAAATATGATGTTACTAAGACTTTTTAGTCTTTACTTAACTTTACTTAATGTCCAATAATTTGTTGAACTTACTTAAAACTTTTTAGTAATCTTAACTATTTGCATGCTATGCCTTCATTATTTAGAAAACCCAGGTAAACATTACTTGACTGGTTTGAGTACCATTTTGCCAAAGAAAAAAAAAGAAAAAAAGAAAAAACAGGCAGTTCACTAGGTTTTTGAGGCGGGGCAATTCTTAATAGACTTTTCACTAATTTCCTCCACTTCTGCAGTCATCGTTCTCCTTAGTTGCATTCACTAATTTTCCAGTCATCTTGAATGTTATTGACAATACAACAAAAAAATTTGGGAGTACGTCACATAAGTTGACTTCATAAATGAATGTTGATTTCCTAAAAAATTCTCACCATTATGGTGATCAGTGTTCCCTTTGGTTGGCCACTTGGAACTTCATTTATATTATTGTAATTCTCTTCCTATTGATGCAGTGAAGCGATGCAACATGAAATCACAGTGATTTGATTTCAAAGGAAGGGAAGTAATAAATATTTTATTTATATATGTGTATATATATATATGTATATATATATATATATATGTATGTATATATATATATATATATATATATATATATATATATATATACACTCACCTAAAGGATTATTAGGAACACCATACTAATACTGTGTTTGACCCCCTTTCACCTTCAGAACTACCTTAATTCTATGTGGCATTGATTCAACAAGGTGCTGAAAGCATTCTTTAGAAATGTTGGCCCATATTGATAGGATAGCATCTTGCAGTTGATGGAGATTTGTGGGATGCACATCCAGGGCACGAAGCTCCCGTTCCACCACATCCCAAAGATGCTCTATTGGGTTGAGATCTGGTGACTGTGGGGGCCATTTTAGTACAGTGAACTCATTGTCATGTTTAAGAAACCAATTTGAAATGATTCGAGCTTTGTGACATGGTGCATTATCCTGCTGGAAGTAGCCATCAGAGGATGGGAACATGGTGGTCATAAAGGGATGGACATGGTCAGAAACAATGCTCAGGTAGGCCGTGGCATTTAAACGATGCCCAATTGGCACTAAGGGGCCTAAAGTGTGCCAAGAAAACATCCCCCACACCATTACACCACCACCACCAGCCTGCACAGTGGTAACAAGGCATATTGTTCTCCATGTTCTCGTTCTGTTTACGCCAAATTCTGACTCTACCATCTGAATGTCTCAACAGAACTCATCAGACCAGGCAACATTTTTCCAGTCTTCAACTGTCCAATTTTGGTGAGCTCGTGCAAATTGTAGCCTCTTTTTCCTATTTGTAGTGGAAATGAGTGGTACCCGGTGGGGTCTTCTGCTGTTGTAGCCCATCCGCCTCAATGTTGTGCGTGTTGTGGCTTCACAAATGCTTTGCTGCATACCTCGGTTGTAACGAGTGGTTATTTCAGTCAAAGTTGCTCTTCTATCAGCTTGAATCAGTCGGCCCATTCTCCTCTGACCTCTAGCATCAACAAGGCATTTTCGCCCACAGGACTGCCGCATACTGGATGTTTTTCCCTTTTCACACCATTCTTTGTAAACTCTAGAAATGGTTGTGCGTGAAAATCCCAGTAACTGAGCAGATTGTGAAATACTCAGACCGGCCCGTCTGGCACCAACAACCATGCCACGCTCAAAATTGCTTAAATCACCTTTCTTTCCCATTCTGACATTTAGTTTGGAGTTCAGGAGATTGTCTTGACCAGGACCACACCCCTAAATGCATTGAAGCAACTGCCATGTGATTGGTTGATTAGATAATTGCATTAATGAGAAATTGAACAGGTGTTCCTAATAATCCTTTAGGTGAGTGTATATTCAAGTAATGTAGTTGACATAGTTCATTTAGTTTAGTAATTAAATTTATTTGGATATTTATTTGAAAATTTAGTGTCCCCAACTGAGCAAGCCAAGCCAAAGGCGACAGTGGCAAGGAACCAAAACTCCATCAGGTGACAGAATGGAGAAAAATAAACCTTGGGAGAAACCAGGCTCAGTCGGGGTGCCAGTTCTCTTCTGGCCAATTAACAAAAAGTGTATGATTATTATTTTGGCAGCCTTACAGGTCAGAAGTCATATTAGATTGGAATATTCGAAAGATCGGAGTCATCACGCCGGAGATGGATCCATTGAGGATGCCATGTCGATGAACAATTTCAGAGGGTAGACTAATTGACACGGTTGCTGCAGACACTTCAGGGATGATTTGGTCATGTCCAGGCGCAGGTCCACCATCTGATATGGATACGGGCCGGATCCGGCTGACTGCGTTAAACCTCGGGATAAACAGAGAGACTAACATTAGCGTAGATGCCATTCTTCTTATGATGTAACGAGTACATCAGGTGTTATGGGAAGTGTTCCCGGTTCCGGCTGACCTAGTTAATGCAGCCTAACAATCATTTAATTGATTTGAATAAAATATAAATAAAAAATGTTTTATGTGTATGCCATAGTAAAGAGATGTGTTCTTAGTCTAGATTTAAACTGACAAGAGTGTGTCTGCTTCCAGAACAATGCTAGGAAGGCTGTTCCAGAGTTTAGGTGCTAAATAGGAAAAGGATCGACCGCCTGCAGTTGATTTTGATACTCTAGGTATTATATACTGGCCAGAGTTTTGAGACCGCAATAGACGTGATGGAGTATAATGCGTTAAGAGCTCGCTCAAGTACTGGGGAGCTAAACCATTTAGTGCTTTGTAAGTAATTAGCAAGATTTTAAAATGTATGTGATATTTAATAGGGAGCCAGTGCAGTGTTAACAGAACCAGGCTAATATGGTCATACATCCTGGTTCTAGTAAGAACTCGAGCTGCTGCGTTTTGGACCAGCTGCAGTTTATTTATTAAGCGAGCAGTGCAACCACCCAGTAAAGCATTACAATAATCTAGCCTTGAGGTCATGAACGCATGAACTAACTGTTCAGCATTTTGCATTGAAAGAATATGCTGTAATTTAGATATTTTTAAGATGGTAGAATGCAGTTTTACAGATGCTAGAAACGTGGATTTCAAATGAGAGATTGGTATCGAAGAGCACACCCAGGTTCCTAACTGACGACCAGGACTTGACAGAGCAGCCATCAAGTGTTAGACAGTATTCTAGGTTACTACATGTGGAGTTTTTTTGTCCAATAATAAAAAATTCAGTTTTTTCTGAATTAAGTTGCAGGAAATTACTAGTCATCAAATTTTTTATATCAGCTATGCATTCCGTTAATCTTGTGAATTGGTAAGTTTCGTCAGGGCGTGAAGGAATATAGAGCTGAGTATCGTCAGCATAACAATGAAAACTAACGCCATGCTTCCTAATGATATCTCCCAGTGGTAGCATGTACAGGGTGAAAAGCAACGGTCCTAGCACTGAGCATTGCGGTACTCCATACTGAACTTGTGATCGGTGTGACATCTCTTCATTTACTGCTACAAACTGATAACGGTCAGATAAGTATGATTTAAACCATGCCAATGCAATTCCACTAATGCCAACATAATTTTCGAGTCTATTCAAAAGAATGTTGTGGTCGATAGTATCGAATGAGGCGCTGGAAATCCTCACAGATACCATTTCTTTCTAAAAAGGAGCATAACTGTGAGGACACTGCCTTTTCTAGTATTTTTGACAGAAAGGGTAGATTTGAGATTGGCCTGTAATTGACTAATTCTGTAGGATCAAGTTGCGTTTTTTTTTTAATAAGTGGTTTAATAATAGCCAACTTAAAAGTTTTCGGTACATATCCTAAAGTCAAGGATAAATTAATAATATTAAGAAGAGAATCTATGACCTCTGGAAGCATCTCTTTTAGTAGTTTAGTCGGTATAGGGTCGAGCATACATGTTGTTGATTTTGATGATTTAAGAAGTTTAGCCAATTCTTCTTCTCCTATAGCAGTGAATGAATGTAGTGTCACTGAGGAAAAATTACAATGCACTGTCTGATGTGATACAGTATTAGACGGCTGCATGGTTATAATTTTTTTCCTAATATTATCAATCTTACAAGTAAAGAAGTTCATAAAGTCATTACTGCTGTGCTGTTGGCAGACATCAGAAGTTGAAGCTTTATCTTTGGTTCATTTAGCCACTGTATTGAATAAATACCTAGGGTTGTGTTTGTTTTCTTCTAAGAGAGTCGAGAAATAAGCAGATCTAGCAGTTTTTACGGCCTTTCTGTATGCAATCATGCTCTCTTTCCATGAAATGCGAAAAACTTCCATTTTTGTTTTCTTCCAGCTGCGCTCCATTTTTCTGGCTGCTGTTTTAAGGGCCAGAGTGTGCTCGTTGAACCACAGCGTTGGACTATTTTCTTTAATCTTCTTTAAGCGCAGAGGAGCAACTGTGTCTAAAGTGCTGGAAAAGAGAGAGCCAGTAGTTTCTGTTGCAACATCGAGTTCCTCTAGGCTAAAATGAAACTGATGAGGAAGTTTGTTTACAAAGAAATCTTTAGTCACAGCAGTGATAGTCCTGCCATATTTGAAGCGAGGGGACGGCTTTGCAGCCTTTGCTAAATTAAGTATACATGATACTAGGCAATGATCTGAGATGTCATCGGTCTGCTGCAGAATTTCAACGGTATCAACATTTATTCCATGTGACAATATTAGATCTAAAGTATGATTACGGCGATGAGTGGGTCCTGATACGTGTTGCCTAACTCCAATAGAGTTTAGAATGTCTCTAAATGCCAATCCCAATGTGTCTTTTTCATTGTCTACATGGATATTAAAATCACCAACAATTAGGACTTTATCTGTAGCCAGTACTAACTCTGATAGAAAATCAGCAAATTCTCTGGTAAAGTCTGTATGGTGCCCTGGTGGCCTGTATACAGTAGCCAACACATATGTTAAACGGGATTGATCAATTTCACTACATAACGTTACGTAAAGCACCAAAACTACAAATGAATTATATTTGAAACTAGACTTCTGAGTAATACTGAAGATATTATTATAAATTACAGCAACACCTCCCCCTTTACCTTTCAGACGCAGCTCGTGTTTATAAGGATAAAACTTAAGGATAAAACTGTGGGATTAGTAGGCTATGGTTAAAATATAAGAATTTAAATCAACCCAAAATTTATTGGTTATACTTCAAACACAAAATAAATGGGCAGACCACAAAATGAGCAAGTTTCATCAATATCAAGATATTTACAGATATATGAATTAAACCTGTCACTCATTTCTTTTAAGTTGTTGCACTTGTGATATTGTCATAGGTCACATGATAACGGATGGCGGATGATGTCTGGATCAGATTCATTAGGGGTGTTCGATTCCAGGTTTTTTGGAGTCAACTCCGATTCCCGACTCCCACTGTAGGAGTCTATGGAATCGACTCCTGAACAGTGTCAGAAATAAGACAAAACTGCAGTTGTTACACACTTAAATTATTTTCTCCCGACACAATTGCCTTAAAATCCCCTTATTAAACCTCACACTTTTAGCATGACCGTCCAAATTAGTCAAATTTAACAATGACTTGATGATTGGATATCACGTTACTACCTAGCTGTTGCCGATACCTAATTTTACAGAGAAAAAAGTCACGAAAAAAGCTGTTGTCGAGTGATGGTGCTAAACGCACATGATCGTCTTAAAAGATTAGTTAAAGATACTAAATACTAAAATACATACAATAATGTACACTTAGGCTATTGATGTGATTAAAAGCTAGCATGGAGGAAGCCTATGTATAATTACAAACTAAAGTCACTGTGATTGTTTTCTATTTCTAAAGTAAGCACTCAAATAAATGTGTGTGACAAAGTTTCTGCGACAGCTCTCTGACGCGGTGTATTACGTCAGTGTCTGAATTCCTTGCTTCATTTCATTCATTTCTTGCTTATAGTAGTGCACTCAACTGCCATGCACTTTATAGGATTAGAGAATCAGTAAACAAGTGAGCGATTTTGGACACAGCAACAGAGTCGACACCGAGAGTCGACCCCGACTCTGAGGCTATTCAGAGTCGAGGAATCGACTCTTTTGGAGTCGACTCCCCATCACTAGGATTCATACTTCAGCATCAGGCTTTAGAGTACCTACTGTTTTAGCGCTCGTTAAGTAAGTACTTATTGGAATTAAGTACCTACTCAATGAGTATGCGGTTTCAAACGCAGCCTGCGAGTTAAGCGCGTGCACCACGACTATGAAAAGCCACGATCAATGGAGCTCTGAAATTATGATTCACCATGGAAAAAGACGTTCGCATACTTTCGGGTCAGTATGTATGTTTAATTCTTAATTAGTTTAATCAAGTTTAATTTTCATGGTATCCATAATTCATAATTCAATCAGGTAAAGCTTTAAGCATAAAAGGTTCATGGGTGTAGGTTTCATGACTTTACAGATATTTGACATATTAAATAAATATAATTCAGTGTCTATTTCAGTGTGCAGCAGCTTTTCCCACATAGTCTAATGCTCTTTTCACATAATTAAATGTTCTCTGATCCAACCTGTTACATTTCTTAATTAGGGTAATGAAATTAACATATGACTTCTACTCAGGTCAGCCAAACACCAGCACCACTGACAGATGAAGAGGAGATGGAGAATATTAAAATCCAACAGGAAAAAGAATAAAGTATTTGTAGGAAATAAAGATGACCATATAAATTGTGAATAATTTGTGTTTATTTTAACAGCTGTGGTGGTGGTGGTTAAGGCATATATCTCGGACTACCATTTGGCATCCTTCCATTCCATACAGTAATCCGTTTTCAGAAAGTGTGATGATGGGAATATACGTGTCATCAATGCATCCAACCACTGGAAATTCTAATTATTAGGTTACTTATAGAGGTTTATCAAGTGAACGTCGGGATCCTGTAAAAAAGGACATGCCATTTTTGTCACTTTGACGGTGTCGTCATGATGAAAATATGTGCAATGAATTAATTAACCTGCAGTGCAAAGAATGCTTTTCTTACTTTAGATATTCTGACTGGAAACAACCAGACAAAAATACAGGAACTAATTTAAGTGAATTATTCTTATTTTGCAAATTATCTGCCAGATGGGGTAAGAAAAATAATCTTGTTTCTGTTTGCATTAGGATTATTTTTCTTAGCCAAGTAGCAGATAATTTTACTTGTTTTAAGTAAAATGTGCTTACTTTATATTTTGAATTTAGATTTAATTTATAACTTTTAGATATTTGTACTTGAAATAAGACACAAAGCCTTTGTGCAGCGTGAATGAACATATGAAGTATTTAAACACAGCCGACGCTTTAAAAAGGGGGAGGAGACCAAACAAAACAGTGGGTTTACCGAAGAAAACCTGCTCCAGACCAGGTTAGGTTCACAGAGTAAGTTACCCTGGTAACTGACTCTGAGTATAAGTTACCTCCCTTTTAGGAGTAAGTTCAGACAACTCAGAGTGTGTTAACCGTGAACACACAAGACATTCTCAACAGAGAGACAAATCAATGATTCACCATGAAAACAGACGGTAAGAAAGAGTGCGCCGTTCTACTTCCTCTTCTTTTGTTTAATGGCGAGTTACATAACCTACTTAGTGCACATCGCCACCTATTTGGTGGTTGTGCAATCATTTTTTTCAATCTCTTCATTTAATAAGTAATCTTTATTCACTGAGAATAAGGATTATATTGTTCGTTTGATGCTAATTAATTGAATGCAGATCCATGTGTGAGATGACAATAAAATAAATAATAAATATATTTGAATTGAATTAACATTTAAACATTACCTTGTTGTAATAGTGCTTTAGAATAAATATATAATATTGTATATTATAACTGTAACTATATAACACATTTAGATATATTAATTTAACTATATTAATTATATAAAACACATCTGAATACCTCCGGAGCAGGTTATGTTCAGAGAGTGAGTTGCTATGGCTACTTACATACCCTGAAAGTTACCTCCGTTTTTGAAACTGAAAGTTGAGGTTATCCGCTTACTTACTCTTAAACATACCCAGGTATGTCACATAACCTGCTTTCTGGAATACCCCCCAGGAGGGTGTTTCTCATTTTTTTTAATTGTCCATCTTCATCTGCCTTCACTCCTCAAGAAGCAATGTGCTCTGCAAGCACTGATGGATGCAAGACATGGGCTATGTGTGCAGTGTGACATTCTTGCTCATGTTCATGTCTCTTGCACTTCAAGAAATCTGTTAAATGATGTTAGAACTTTATTCAGGAATCTCCCAATAAACATTACCAAAGCAAGATGCATTTTTTAAGAATGTAGAAAATGGATGCTTTAACACTTTAATAACACATATCAAACGCAAATAACAAGCATGCCAAACAAAGGAACAGAGAAATAATAAGGTAGATGCAGCACTGTTTGAAATTGTACAAGAGAAGTCATGTATATGTCAGGTGGTTCAACACACAAGTCTTCTGCATAGGATGCACCTGTGTTTTCTCTCTAATGAGGAAGCATCAATTATTAGACTACTGAGAAGTGCACAAACATAAACCCCATTGTTTACAACCTGGGGTTGAGTGGAATCAGGGTCGGTTCTAGACATTTGGAGACCCTAAGCAAAATTGGCCACAACCCTCCTAATAAAAAGCACTTGAAACAAATGATTCCTAACCTTTTTATTTATACAACGTTTGTCATAAAAATCTGTATATTTTTACTTATATATCCATATTAATCAATATTTGGCAGTCATTTGTTAGGTAATTTATTTACAGTTTCTGGACACCACTTCAGTAAATGAACATCAGAGCTTTTAGAATTTTTTTCTAGCTGGGTATGAACAGGATTTCTGCATCCTATTGAACCATTATAATCATATTGTTTTGCATTATGTTTTGCAGTGATACCTCAAATATGCACTAATACACAAATCAGCTGCAAGTGCAGGGGACAAACTACTAAGCAGAAAAAGTAGTTAATTTCTTCACACAAATTGTATGCTTATTTTTCAGTAAATATAACAACAGTATTAATGATTTGCAAACTGAAAGTATTGTTAGAGCAGTAATGTAAACATCAGCAGAATTAAGAAGATACAGACAGTTGAGGTACTTTTTTGAAACATTAAAAAATGGTCTAGTATGTTTGCTATTTGACTTTTAATACAAACTTCTTTTACTTTTGTATTTTGCTGAAGTCAGCTCCCGACTTGATGTCATTCATTGTATGCGCAAAGTGTCTAATCTGCTGGTCAATGGTGCTTGCATTTTTTTTAATGCATAAACCAGCAAATTATCCATCCCAAAATGACACCAATTGCCAGAACAAGTTTATTTTGAGAATACATTACAATCACTCCAAAATAGATGATGGCAACTCACACACCTACATTACAAGCTGCACTTCTTTGCGTGCCTGTTTAGCCTTTTGCTTTGCTGCCCCGAAGGATGTGTTGGTTTTGGTGCCAGTCAGCTGCAGAAAAGTTAAATTTTTATACCCTATCTTTTCTTACATTCAGAAGGTGGGATCCATTTTGAAACGGTGACATTAATTTCAGGTGAGGGACAATTTATCTATATCCAATGGACAAAGAGCCTAGTGTATAGGGGGATACTCTGCCTATAGGTAGCACCAGCCCTGAGTGGAATGATAATCTCTGTTTTTTTACCAACTGTCTTAAAGGAGTACTTCACTGCTAGCAAAATGGGCTTTTAATAAAACTTGACTGCCTATGCTAGCCTGGCTCCGCCCTCCTACATACGTCCACTCAATTTTCATTTTCCTTCAGTACGTCGCCTGGGTTTGCGGTATATTCACTGGTTTTCTCCAGCCAAATTTTAACCGGTCCAATCAGCGAACAGATTGGACAACATCGTTCTCGGAGTGGCCGAGAACGATGACGTTGATGTTGTGCGTTTGAGTTGTAGTCCAGTAATGGCGGCGGAGAAAGATGCGAGCGAAGCATTGTGGCAACGCTGCCAAATATCCAGAAGTTAAAGACGGAGCAAGAACAATCTTTGCTGAGTTTTGTTGGTGGCCATGATGCTGTGGCCCTCCTCCCCATGGAGTTAGGGAAAAGTTAGATTTTCCAGCTTGCTCCGTTAGTGGTGAAGGAGTTACCATGACAAGACATACGCATGACATACGTCACGACCAAACGTTAGCGATTGGTTATGGCAGATCCAATAGTTTTAAACTTCAACAGAGTACCCGCGTTCAAGGAAGTTAATGCTTGTCAATGGAGAGTGGCCAGACTCTCTGTACAAATGAAATGAACGAGAGTCTGGTAGGACCAGGCTATGCCTATGCAGTAGAAAGGCAAAAATTTAATCGTTGCTACCTGCCTAAAGAAAAAAAAAAAAAAAAGCCTGTTGTCTTCCCTTTTATAAGTAGGAAAGCATCATAATGCACAGGCCACTCCCAGTCTGCTATGGATATTTACTTACTTTACTTACTTTAACCCGAAATACTTCTTAGTAAACTGCTGGCCTCTATATTAATGCAGTTGTGATTACCAGTGGCATTGTGAGGTACAACAGTGCTCTTGGTAGGGTGATATCACTTAATTAAGTATTTATAATTAAACAGACTGACAGACAGATAGATACATAGATTGTTTGGTATATTGTTAGGCATTTCTAGGTGTTTGGATCAAGTGTGCCACACAAGTCCTGTAAGTGAAGCCAAAAGGTTTCGATCGCCCCTAGGTGGCTGGATGCAATATACCTCATAAACCCCACCCTCTCCATGTAATCGAATGGGACGTGAGACAAACTAAACAATCAAATTACACTTCAAAAAAATTTTTTTTCCAAAGATAATTTCTGTCAGTTTAGGTAGTTTTTATCACACTGATGTAAGTTCAAGGTTTTTTTTTTAAATAAGTTTGGTTTTAGTTAGTTATTTAATGTTATAAAAACGGGAGTGTGACGCCATGATTGACAGCTGAGATTGACAGCTTCTCTGAGCGAAGTAGTCACTAAGGCACCATCAGACTTTTTCAAGATTGCTTGGTGGAGATTGGAGCTTCAACTTTAATTTCTACATTTACATAACTATACACCGATTTTACATTTTTCAGCGTCATATTTGGACATTGGCAGCTTCACTTTTCTACAATGGTAGAGAGCAGGACTTGACATTAACACCCACCAAATGCGGGTGGATTTCAGCATAGGTGTGTAACACAGTCACTCCTACTAGCCACTTTGGCGGGTTGAATTTTAAATATAATATATATATTTTTCAATTGTAGTCTTTAAAAAAGGCATCTGAAATAATAAACCAAGTGCCATAATGTTGTCAAAAATACAGATTTTTTTGATACATATCAATACTGAAATATCTCAAACACTTCCAATACTCATTTTCCACAGAATAGATACACGATACCAGCTGCACTTTCTCGCTATCTCAGCTCTCTGACAGCGAGTTGACACACAAACCCGCCTCCCCTCACTGAACATTTTTGGTGTTACAGGGCTTGAGTTTTTGAAATGGTATTTTGCATATTGTAACATAATTTTACTCATTGAGCTAAAAAATGAGCTTATTGAACGCAAAAAAAATGTGGTTCTTTTCACTGATTATTGTGCTTAAACAGTCAAATACACACAAAATAATTCCAGTCTTCACGAGTATTCATGTAAACACAGTCAGTTATGTTTTAAGTGAATGTAAACAGTTGAGAAAGAAAACGCATGTGTAACAGTATAATGGATCTGTGCGTCAGGTCTTAAAATGACAGCAGCCTAATATACCTGCTGCCAAATTATGAAATAATATAAAAAATTATATATGGCAGTTTTTCCCCCATGGTATCTATGTCAAAATTGTGGCCAGTGAAAATGCTGAGTGGCTAGTAACTTTGGAAAACCACAAGCCACAGTGGCTGGTGAGCAAAAAAGTTAACGTCAAGCCCTGGTAGAGAGTGAAGGTGCGTCATCCATCTTTTGTTACAGTCTATAGTCTATTTTTTTCAGATGAAAAAGGTTGAAAAATATATAATTTATAACTTGAAAAAGCTCTAAATGATATCTTTGCCAACAGATCAGTTGAGCCTTATTTGGAAATGTATGGTCTCAGTTACTGCACTGCATTTATTACAGCACTGTTTGAGCAATAATTACTTAGACTGCAGCACATTTCACCCCAATCACAGATCTCACTGTTGTCCCCTGGGCTTACTACACACACCCTACTATCTACTCCCCTCTCTCTCAGTTAGATCTGTCTCTTTCTTCCTCTTATTTTCTCCACCCCCTTCCTGCTCGCTGTCGTACATGTGACGTTGGTCAGTTTGTCGTGGGAAGCGAACAGGAATTCTTGGAGGAGCTTGTAAAGAATCTGTGCCTGGTCATCTCTGGGTCTTCAAAAGTTCCAGCATGCCTTTCTGCTGAGACTCTCTAATGTGGGGCCAAACAAGAGAAATATATGGATTCGGTTGTTTGTTCAAAGGAGTCTCCTAGAGACACATTTCCTGAAACACTCTGAATTAAATATTCTCAAGACGTGCATGAATCTCAAGGGAGAATGCTCCACACCCACTATAACAAGCAGCACTGGCAAAGACTGCCCATGTACAATCACAGGTTCAAATCACAGCCACATTTTTTTTTCTTCATTACTGTGCAGTAAAGTACTGTAAATATAAAAATGTTTACATTCTGTGCTGGTGGTGTTCAGTCAGTCACATCGGTGCAAGCCTGCTTATGCAGTTAGCACATAGAAAGCTTTGTAAATGTATACTTATTCTCTCTCTTTTCCCATTTGGCAGGTTTAAAACTCCTGGCATGTTTAACATTTGATGAGTAATCACAGTCTTGCATTTTCTGCTTTATTCCCAGCATGCCACAATGTTTCAATGCCCTGTACTGCACAGTGCAAAGTGATATTTTAGTTTTATTTTAGTTTTATTATAGTTTTTGGTAATTTTATTCTTTTTTTAACTTTTTATATTGCTATTTAAGTTTTAATTATTTGTATTTCAGTTTTAGATTTAGTTTAGTTTTTATTTATTCCCAGGTTATTAGTGCTTCAACAGTTTATTGCCAAGGCAACATTTCTAATTTTCATTCTGGTTAACAGTCTCAACTAATATTTATATTGTAAATTATTTCAGCTTTATTACATTTTGTATAGTTTAAGTTCTAGTTAACAATAATTGCCCTTCTGCACACTGATGGTAGCAGCAGTTTGTCACTGGAAGGCCTGGTTTATTCTTAGTAGCCTGTGAACCCAAGCCAAGGCTTTTATCAATGGACTCCAGCAGTACTGTGGAGCCCCCTCCCTGGAGGGAGAGTTGGAGGAAGTCATAGGATGAAAAAAGGGCCATTAGAAGGCCTCCACAGGCCCCATGGGTTCATTAAACTGCCTTAATCTTGTATATCAAGGCACTGGCCATCTCAGAACTCAGCTGAGTCTTTCCCCTAAATGTCAGATTACGACAACTCTATTACTTCTGCATTTCCTTTCTGTTAAAAATACCAGGACTTTGGGAGTCAAGTAAGTGCTCTTCAGTAACTAGAGATAGCAATAATTAGTAATTATTAAAGGGTCTGGATAAACAAGCAAACATATAGTGATTGTTTGATTTCACAACTTCAAATAATATACTGTAGCAACTACTTTAAAATGTAATATAATGAAAGAATGTGACATTTGGATATTCCAGAGTAAAATACTCTCCAGTGTGTGTTCACTGATTAAATGTGAACAGCAAATGTGCTCCATGTTTTTCTGAACCCACTGGTATCCGGGCCAAAACCAGATGTTACACCAATGACATAGAAGCACAGATGTGACCAACAGTGGAAAGCAAGCACAATAGTCTGACAACAACAGCTCATAACAGCAGACCACATAAAGACAAAGTGAGAGAGAGACATAAGAGAGAGAGAGAGAGAGAGAGAGAGAGATTGATTTGATTTTCAAAACCTCTTTTATTACAATTCACATAACATAAATAAATAGCACACACTGCCAAACAACACCATTGATATAAAAACAATAAAAATCATCTTTTTCTAAAAGAAAGAAAAATACAACTCTTCTACAACAACATCACAAAGAATCGTATTTAAACACCAAATTGCCTTAAACGATGAAAAATCATGCATTAATCTATAATAATGATAATCAATCAAAATCCTAGATTTTACTAAATTTTTCAAAAAATTGCTTTTAAACTGTTGCGAACATTTTGCTCAATGCTTTCTTTTCTTGTGGTATAAATCGACAATTTTGCTTGGCCCAACAAGAAATTCAACAATTGGGACTTATTGGGAAAAACTATGTTTTTCACATATTTAAACCCACAAATAAACACTTTCATTGAAAAAAAAAACACATTAAAGGAGGCAAAAAACTATCAAATAAAGGTTTTAATCTCTCACAGTATATAAATGCATGAAAAATAGTCACTTTTTGCAAACAAAAAGGACACCCTTCAGTGACATCAGAATTGATCAAAGACACAAATGTGTTAACTGCAATAGCACCATTTAACACTCTCCACTGTAACTCATCAGTTTTTTTGACTAATGGTGACTTATACAAGGCTCTCCATTCTGGTTTTTCATTGACCTCAAGATTAAACACATTTCTCCATGGTGTATCACACTTATTATTCAACAATTTCTTATTAAAAGCTTTTACACAGCACTTGTACAAGTCTTTACCAAGTGAAACATTTGAACCCACAATCATTACTTCTGTACAATCTAATAACATACTGTTGTATTCTCCCAAAATGGGAGATATACCCAAGATCGGAAAAGAGTCTTTACAATCAGGATTAATTGACCCCATCGAGTTTTGATCCAACAGTTCTGTTTCTTCCTCAGTAAGGGCCGATCTCCATTTTTCAAGCGCTTTTGCCACTATTCGATATGATTTGAGTCCTAAGCGCTCAGCAATCGCGGTCACGTCCTTAAAAGCAGATCCCGCTATTTGATGTAAATGACCGATTACTGTCAACTTGGCATTACGCAAAGTCCTTACGGGAATACAAAAAGTCATCTCATGTGATAAGTCCAAACATGAGCCAAAGACCAATGGTTCTTGAAGTAACCAAAACAGGGAGGCACCATTGCTTTACCTTTTTACCTTAAATAAAGAACAGACTCTAAATACAATTTATATTGATAAATACAAGACACTTTTTGGTACCCAGTGCATTCTGTCCCAGAAAAAATCTATTAAAATAGACTGAATTTTCATTAATACATCTAATGGGGGATCTACAGGCACATCATTTCTTAATTTATATAACAGGGGTTCTATGGCTAAGGTATATAACATGCCTGACAGTGCACAGCCTTGCCTGACACCCCTATACACCCTAAACAGAGAAAATAAGTCACCATTAATCTTTAATAAACTCTCAACGCCACAGTACATCATTTTAATCTTTGAAATAAAATCAGAACTAAATCCAAAGGCTTTTAAAACAGTCCAATAATAAATATGTTCGACTCTGTCGAAAGCCTTCTTTTGATCAATAGATATCAAACCAAACTCTAAGTCAAAAAGTTTTCCACAATCTAAAATGTCTCTAATAAAAGAGACATTATCAAAGATTCTTCTTCCTGGCACACAATATGACTGATCTGGATGAACAATAGTTTCAATGACTTCACCTAATCTAATTGCTAAGGCTTTAGGCAATATTTTATAATCGTTACATAATAAATTAACTGGTCTCTAATTTATTATATCGTTTAAATCTCCTTTTTTTTGGCAATAAAGTAATAATTGCTCTCCGGCAGCTTTGTGGCAGTTGTCCATTAACCAGACTCTCATTAAATACTATTACCAATTCTGGACCCACTTCTACCCAAAAAGATTTATAAAATTTAAATCGAAATGCCATCAATACCTGGTGCTTTTCCATTTTCCATTCTTTTAAGGGCATTTTCAAGCTCACCTAAACTCAAAATTTTACTAATTTCCTCATTGGCATTTTTTTTGGTAAGTTTTCCAAAAAAACTAAAATATAATTTTGTTTGAGATTTCACTTTTGTGCAAATATTTGTAAAAACTTATCAGCTCTTTTTCTAATATCTAAGGGATCTGTCAACAAAACCCCATTTTCAGACCGCAAGGCATGAATAAACTTTTTCTGACCATTCTTTTTTTCTAAACTGAAAAAGAAATTTGAAGGAGCATCCATTAATTCTGCACTTTGAAAATGTCTCAGGTTACGTATGTAACCTCTGTTCCCTGAGAACGGGAACGAGACACTGCGTCCTAGAACGCATTGGGGAAACGCCTCAGCGTGACAGGTGTCTGAAGCTACTATCAAATCACGGCAATCCTATTGACCGGCGACAGCACATGATGTTATCAATGTGCGACCAGGAAGTATATAAGGAATGTCAACCATGACATTCACCTTATCGTCTGAAGGGACTGTTTGGTAGGCAGGCCCCGAGGCATGGCAAAGAGATGCAGTGTCTCGTTCCCTGTTCTCAGGGAACAGAGGTTACATACGTAACCTGCGATGTTCCCTTCCGAAAGGGAACTCGCACTGCGTCCTAGAACGCATTGGGGAACGATATACCAACGCTGCCATGCTGAGGGGAGTGCATGCCCACTGGCAGTGACAACTGTCAGAACAAGCAAATTCAACTGAAATGCCCGAACCACTCTCCCTCTGGTCACACTGGGCTGTCAGTGACAGCATTCCCTACGGTCATAGCCCAAGCTATAAGCCTTAAGAGGAACCTTAATGCATATGCATGAGGTCCTACCCAGACTGTTCAAAGGCCTGGGACCATCCACTTCAACAGAAGGGGTCCCTTTTAAGGGAATGTGGCTAGGGGCCCCGAAGGAAACTGTAACAACGTTTGTATGTTCCGGGAAGAAGGAGGCGGGAAACCGGCGAACTTTTAAAACTTTAATGAAATAAATAAACAAAATGAAAGTCGCCGCGGCAGCCCCTCATGGACGACTGCTGCGCACACACACAAAATAAAACGTAAACAAAAACACAACATAAGTCCAGGCCTGGTCCTCTCTCGTCTTGCACTGTCGTCGCTCCTCCTTTTATGCTCCCGTCACTCCTCCGTGAGACGAGACCGGTGTGGCGCGCAGCTGGAGCTCATTATCGCTCGTCACCGGCCCGTTCTCACGGTCCCTCACCTCACCGCTCGCCACATACCCCCAACACCCTTCGCAGGCCGGGGGGCACTCCCTGATCACGGCGGCCGCGGTACCTGGGGGTAAGGACAGAGAGGCGAGAGAAACGGAGCCAGGAGCATGAGGAGCGACAAAACGAGAGAGGGGAGAGAGGAGAAATGAAAAGAGAAAAAAAGTTGTGGTCCGGTTCCCCGACACACTGCCGCTCGGTCCTCAGCCAACCGAGAGGCTCTTCCTCGCGGTGCCATGCGATGGTACTGGACGCTCGGTGGACGGCTCAATCCTCCTCCGCCCCCTGGCGGCCGGCGGTGGCTCCTCTTATTGAGGGCAGCCGGCAGCGAGTCCTGCGCTCCCTGCTCCTCCCCATCATGGCGGATGGCAGCAGGCTTCGGCCCACGGCGAACGCCGACGACTCCTCCGCTCCCTCTCAGACGGCAGCCACCCCACCTCGACCCAGGGGCACGGCAGCGTGCTCTCCGTCCCACCGGATCTTCACTCGCTCCAGCACCACCGCCTCGGGCAGCCCCTCGCGGTCTTCACTCATCCGCGCTGCCCGACCTCCTCAGCACCGCGATCCCCCTCAGCAGCGAGGGCTCTTCGACAGCATGTCCCTCCTTCCTCCCGGGTTTCGGCACCACTGTAACAATGTTCGTGTGGGTGTGGAAGAAGACAAGGGGGTCGGCTGGCTTCAGACACACAGGTAGTAAATTTATTAGGAAACTTGTCTCTGTCCTATACAATTGTGCCCTTGGCACCTCATGTAAAGTCCTCAGGTTTTCACCGGTTTGGTTATGCAGTCCCTCTCTGCTTTTCTCTCTTGTCCTCCCTGTGTGTCTCCACGCTCTGCTCCTCTCTCCCCTGTCCTCGCTTCCTGCTTGGCCTTATATCCTGTTTCTCCACGCCAATCACTGAAACAAGAGACAGGTGTTTCTCATTTGGCCTTGATTTCCTTACGTGCAGCTCGTCTCCTGACTCTCTCTCCCGTCACAGACCTCGCTAAACCACGGCCCCCTCGCCACAGAACCCCAGCCAAATCACTACCCAGGGAACATATTCACCCGAATGCCACCAGGGAGGCCTGACCTGGTGCCCTTTATTTTGGACACTTCGGTTTGGCCAACCCTGTCTGTTCAGAAACAGAGCCTCCGGACACTGCCTCAGTGAGGCATCCAGACTAAGGGACTGAAAAACTGTCAGTCCTTCTCAGACCAAATCTCAGAGACGAGTATCCCAGAGAGCAATACTCAGCGTAGCGCTTTACAACCCTTGCTAGTGAGGGGAGTCTAACTGCTCAATCCAAGGATCTACAAAGCACTTATGTTCCAAAGCACTAAGGAGGCCGGACAGGCCTACGGATTGAACTAACAGGGAGGCCTCACGTGAGGCCTGCGACCATCTGATCAGACTCAGGCGGCTGTGTGCTCATAAACGACCCTCAGTGAGGGGAGCACCTGAGCTTGCCTGGTGGGTAACCCCCACAAAGAATCTACTCACAAAGAACTGGTAATAGAAAGCGCCTAAACTTGGGACTTTTGCCTTTAAGGAGGCCCAGAGAGGCTTACTACTTGATAGCAAGTTTCTCAGGGAGGCCTAGAGAGGCCTACCACCTGATAGCAATTTATGCTAACTGTCAGAGTGACCAAAAACCTGGGAGCTCGCCTTCAGAGAGGCCTGGTAAGGCCTACTACCTGATAGCCTGCCAGGCTAATTATCCAGATGCCAAACATCAGTACTTGCCTTCAGGGAGGCCTGGTGAGGCCTTCCACCTGATAGCAAGCCTTTAGGGAGGCCTGATGAGGCCTACAACCTGATAGCCAGCCAGGCTAGTTGGCAAGATGCCATACGTCGGTACTTGCATAAAGGGAGGCCTGGTGAGGCCTAGCACCCAATAGCAAGTCATGCTAGCTGCCCACGCACCCTGCCTTGGGAGCTCACCTTCAAAGAGGCCTATCTGATAGCAAGCCTTCTAGGGAGGCCTGGTGAGGCCTACTACCTGCTAGCAACATAAGCTAACTGTCAAAGTGACTGAGACTCAGAGCACCCCTCCTGAGAGGCCTAGTGAGGCCTACTAACTGATAGCAATTCATGCAAATTGTCATGGTAACCAAAAGACCCTGGGGGCTCGCCTTCAGGGAGGCCTGGTGAGGCCTACCACCTGATAGCCAGTCAGGCTAGCCATCCAGATACCACACATCAGCACTCGCCTTCAAGGAGGCCTGATGAGGCCTACTGCTTGATAGCAAGTTATGCTAGCTACCCGAGTATCCAACTCTGGGGTAGGGAGGCCTGGTGAGGCCTACCACCTGGTAGCAAGTTACAACTGACTGCTAGGAACCCCTGACAGTTAGACCACTGGCTGACTAATAAATACCCATCACTGATGGAGACTCGTCCTCAGGGAGGCCTCATAGAGCCTACTACTAGGCCAACTAAACCAGCATACCCAACTGAAGCTCCAGCATCAGTCTCTAGTAAACACACTCTAGAAGAGACAAACTACTCTAACCTGAGGTGGCTAAGGGAACCGAAGACACATAGTAAAACAACCCCAAGCAGTAGCAAACACTCCATTCTCCCAGAAGGGCGTTCTACCGCTTAGTACTCCGCTAACATTCCAATGGAAATGAGCGGCGGCCTCAACATAACTCTCGCCATGAGAGAAAGCCTAAGTTTACATACACAATCACAACAAGAGCGGTGGCCTGCCCCGTGAACCCTCAAAGGGGAAAGCCAACACATACTCACACACACAGCCCAAAAACTTGGCGCTGTATTCAGCCACCTACAGGGGAAACCTCAGTTAACTTCCTCCTTCCTAATGGTTGACATAAAAATCCATACTCTATACAGGAAAGAAGGTCTGTAAGAAATACATCTTTTAGTGTTATCACACAAAATAGACCCCTCTCACCTGCGGCGTGTAGAGCGAAGACTCACCACACAGTTCTCATATGACCGCGCCTGGGGAAATGCTTTAAGAAGAAAACTATGAGGGATCCTTCTTCCTCTGGGAGTCCCGCCTCTCTTGCGACCTACTCCTTTTATGAGGGGGCGCATGAAAAGTGATACTGGCACTCTGGCCCTATCTCCAGCCCTTGGGCCGTGACGGGCCAGGCCCTCCCGCCTGCCTGGGCGTGGATCAGGATCTCAGCAGTACACAGGTTAAACGCTGCTGAACGCGCCTTCGCCTCTCCAAACTTTCCCACCACTGCCCCAACGGAGGCGGCGGAAAAGTTTGAAAGGCGAAACTGCCGAATCGTGGAGAAAGCCTTTTCCTTTCAACCGATCGTGGCAGCTGCTTTGATTGGTGGCACGGAGAGCTAGACCCGTGGTGCACCGCAGTTCGACCACCGCATAGGGGTTACAAACCTACCCCTGATCGAGATCCTTCAGCAGATCTGCCTGGTACGCCTGAAACACCGCCATGGTGTGCAAAGCAGCACCAGCCTGACCTGCTGCCGTGTATGCCCTGCCATTAAAGCACAACGTAGTTTTGAGAGGTTAGATGGCAGAGTTGGAGCTCTCAGTGTTGATGCCCACCCATATGCGAGAAAGTTCGCAAACGTCTCGTCAATCGGTAGCATCAACACATACCCATATTCCCCTATTCCCTCGACATCAGCGAAGTTAAAACGCTGATGTCGATGAATATCGGGCCGAATATGGGTTCTTCCATGCCCTCTTGATCTCTGTAAGAAGATCAGGAAGGAATGGAAGGCTCATCTGAGCCGATGGTTTATGGCCGGGGAGAAATCGATCGTGCAATCTATCACGATCGATCTCTCCTCTAACGCGCCAACATGGCAGCTGCAGCCTGCCTGCAGCGCGTTACATAACATCCATCAGCTCAGCATCTGGGAAACCCATGATGCACATCAGCGCTTTGCCTTGGCATGAGGGGGACCCGCATCACCAGTCCCAGATGCCGAACCCTCTTCCTTCAAGAAGAGAGCCAGACGAGAGCGGAGCGATCTCAGATTGAAAAACGCTCACAATTCACAAAACAGGTCCATAAGAACTGACTGTGCATGCTCTTGATCCCAGGCAGTAAATACACAGCTCATGTGTATTAAATAATGAATTTGTATTCATTAACTTGTAAGCACTTCAGACAGAACAGTCCCTGAAGACTAAAAGATGAATGTCATGGTTGCAAGGCTCACTTATATACTTCCTGGTCGCACATTGATGACATCATGGGCTGTCGCCAGTCAATAGGATTGCCGTGATTTGATAGTAGCTTCAGACACCTGTCACGCTGAGGCGTTCCCCCAATGCGTTCTAGGACACAGTGCGAGTTCCCTTTCGAAAGGGAACGGGATCTAATTATTGCTCCTTGTGTTGTCAAACCTACCATATCAGCTAGTAAATTCTCTATATAATAAATTGCTCTATATAAGTGTCATCTTTTGTGGACTCTGCCAGCTCTTGTAATTTCATTAAATCTTCCTCTAACACATTCATTGAGTCATTTATATCTCTTGTGGCATTGTGAGTATATTGCTGGCACAATTGTTTAATTTGTACCTTTACAAAATCCCACCACCGCTGCAATGTTAAAAAAGAGGATTTCATAGCTTTAGCATTTGTCCAGAACTCTTTAAAAACTTCTCTAAAAAGAGAATCACACAGTAAATTATTATTAAAAGGCCAATAGGCACTTTTTGATTTTACATGATTTTTTACCACAACACATTTTATCATACTATGATCAGAAAAACATACCAGATTTATTGAACATTCTCTAAACATACTTAAATGATGCTTAAAAGCATAAAATCTATCAAGCCTTGCCAGCGATATCTGGTTATCATAAGCATGAACCCAAGTGTACTGTCTCTGTATACCATGGAAATTTCTCCATATATCGTTAATGCTATTTATGACATTTTCAGTGCAATTAAAATCTCCTCCTAACATTAAAAAATCATCAGTGTTACAATCCTTTAAAACATCATCCAAAGTGTTGAAAAAAATAATTCTTTCAGTTGCCATAGTTGGAGCATATACACAGACAAAAACAAAAGAGCTATTTTCAAATACAGCTTTAACCTTCAACATTCTTCCTTTAATTATTTCTTCTATATTATAAGAATACGGAGTAAAGTTCTTAGAAAATAACAGAGCAACTCCACCACTCAAAGAGGTATAATGGCTTAAAATCACTAAACCATCAGATTCTTTAGCCCATTCTACAGCATTTTATACATCGCTATGAGTCTCTTGTAAAAACAACACATCAATTTTCTTATGTTTCATTAATTCAAATACTTGAGCTCTCTTCTTAAAATCCCTAGCTCCATTAACATTCAAGGAAGCAAGATATATTTCCCCCATTAAGGATAAAAGAAAAGAGCAAAAGAAGCAATAAAGCCACAAAAGATGTACCAACTTATCCATTCTGGCTGCTTTCACTGAGCCCACCTGACTGACTACTTAGCTTCGTAAGAAGTTTCTTAAGATGGTAAACCTCTTGATTAGTGAAGCAACTTTCACCTCTAAAAACCTTTACATTTTCAATGAACAGTATTACATCTGGAAAGTACTCCTCTATTTTTACCTTTTTCACATTTTTCGTCATTTTCAAAAAGGACTTAAATGTCATCCACGGTATATGTTCGGCTGGAAAAACCACTTTGGGGCAAACTAGCAGTGATGCTACATTCTGAAATGTCACTTTCCCTCTCTGTGTCAGTCTGGCTCATTTGAATTCCATCTGTTCCTTTTGGTTTCTTGTCAGCATGACATACCAACAACTTCCTTTTTTGGGAGAATTAAAAAAAACATTCTTCATCTCCCAGCACAGAACCCTCATCTTCTGGATTTACCATAGCCTCATCTTCACTGTTACCACCTTCCGATTCATCTGATTCTGCTGCTTGTTCTATTCTCTGGGAAGTTCTGGCCTCTTCTTCCCCAGCTGCAGCTACCCTATCTTTCTCAACAATTTCTCCTTCCCGAAAAACCAGAACTATTCTCCACATTTTTTGAAACAACCAGCGCCCTACCAGGACCTAGCATCTCCTCAACAGTTGTGATGATAGCATCATGCACTACAACTACATTTTCTGAAGCAACAGTTGATGCAGTTTTATTTGCATTATCCTCTCTTTTTGGACAACCAAGAATAAGGTGTCCATTTTCACCACACCCAAAGCACTTCATTGTATTAGTTGTAGCATAGATCACATAGTTGACGAAAATTCAGAGTCAAATCAAGTTCCTCATCGTTATTCTTTTAATACCATGTATACATAACGCCTGAAGGAAACCACGTTTCAACAAAGAAGACTTACTTCCAATTGGAATCATCTTTATTGAAGAGACCAGTTTACCATACCTAGAGAGAAATCCAACTAGAACTTCGTTCTTGATAAACGGCGGTACATTAGATAAAGTTACTCTCTATGAAGGTGTAGAAAGAGGTAACACCTCCAATATCTACACCACTTTCCACTAACAAGTTCACCAATTCGATCGTCTTAAACAAAGATTTTCATGTCCAATTACTGCACTCACCGCTAAACTACACTCCTCTATACTGGCAGTAACATCAATTTTTACACCATGACGCCTCGTAAAAAACTCCAAACTCTCCACACCCGGAGCTGCCATACTCCCAGTATACCGACTGGGAGTGAAAAAACTCCCCCAAAATAACCACCTTTCACTCACTAATATTACCTAAAACCTAATAACTACCAAAAAACAAATACCAAAGATAGAAAAAGGTAGAAAAGAGTACTTACACCGCCATCACACACTCCCCATCCACGCTCCTCACTCACTCAACGCATGCGCACACACGGAAAGAGAGAGAGAGAGAGAGAAAGAGATTTGATTTTTTTTTTTACTTTATTCCATACAATCAATTACACAAATTCCAAAAAAATCCTAAACTATACACCTCAATGCAAGAAAAAATAAAAAGATAAATCCCCCTCCATCACAGCACAGAAAATATTCTTATAGCACCACTGCATTTCAAAAGATGTCATATCGTTCATTAAATTATAGTACTTCAAATCAACAACAATTCTAAACTTAACATAGGCTTTAAATAGACACATAATCTCTTGGCCAGGCCTATTTTATTTTTCCTACTTACATAGATTGCAAGTTTTGCTTGACCAATCACAAAGTTGATCAGCTGCCATTTTACTCTTTGCTTTTGGCTATACCCTGCCCCAAAAATAAAAGCATTATGTGTGAACTTTCCTCCAAATTTTAGAAACACTTGACTTAAACCAAAAAGTGATTTCAGTCTTACACATTCTAAAAAGCATTAACTGCCACAGCACCGTGTAAAATTCTACATTGTAAATCTCCAGATTTTTTAATCAATGGTGGATGGCAAAATTTTCCCCTCCACTATATCAAAATCCAAATCTTGCAGCTTGTGAAGGTCTTGACAAGGGGCTCCTCCAAAAGCCAAAATAATGATTCTGAATTGTCCTTTTTCTTAAAAGTGAAGAGTCCACAGGCTTTAAAAAGTCCACAATAAAAAGGAGATACGCCATTCAGGTGCAACTTCCTGTAATCCATAAAGAAGAGTCCAACATCAAGTCCAAATCCCTCCACTCTTTGTAGAATAACCTTAGTCACATTCCTCCACACCAAGTCAGCAGGTCCTGTTAAAAATCTCTGAATGAATTGTAGACGAAATGTTGCCATTCTGTTTGGTAGATTCACCAAACCTTGTCCACCTTTATCCTTAGGTAGAAACAATACACCTTGTGGAATCCAGTGCAAGCGATCCCAAAAATTATTTGCAGCTGAGATAACAACCCTATGGGTGGATCTACACAAAACAGCTTATGCCAGAGTGTCGAAGCTACCAAGTTTTTCACTATCAACACTCTTCCCCTAAAAGATAATTGTGAATTAATCCACTTCAATTTAGCCAGTCTACCTACCACTTTCTCTACTATTCCATCCCAGTTTTATTTTTTTGCTGTGTAATTTATCGCCAAGATAAACTCCCAAATATTTAAAACCTCCCTTTTCCAGGTTATTCTATCAGGTAAAATTGGTAGACCCTGGTCCCATTTTCCTAAAGCCAATGCTTCACTCTTATCAATTTACTTTAGCAGCTGAGATAGTTCCAAAATATTGTATAATACCCTCCATTTGGCTAATATCTCGTTGCCCATTAACCATGATTATAATATCATCAGCATATGCTGAGACCTGATGGTGTATATCGCCATAGTACAAAGAAAAAGCTTCAATTTTTGAACATAATTTATTCAGCAAAGGCTCAATAGCCAGAACATTCCCGATAGTGCACAACCCTGTCTAATACCCCTAAAAACCTTAAAAGGGGCACTCAAACCACCATTGATTTTCAAAACATTTTCAACGTCCTGGTACATAACTTTGATCATATTAATAAAATCCAATCCAAAATCAAAAGCATCTAAAGTTTTCCAGAGATATGTGCTCGACTCTGTCAAACGCTTTTTCTTGATCGATAGCAACAAGACCCAAATCAGCATTAGAAAGATTGCAAACATTTAAAATATCCCGTATAACGCAAACATTATCTAAAATAGATCTTCCTGGAACACAATAGGTCTGATCAACATGAATGACTTCCCCCATCCTCTTTTTCAGCCTATTAGCCAAAGTTTTAGAGAATATTTTCAGGTCAGAGCATAGCAAGCTCACTGGTCTCCAGTTCTTTATTTCTTGTAGATTGCCTTTTTTAGGCAGCAAGGTAATCACTGCTCTCATTGAGAACAGCCAACAGGTCATTACCCAAAACTGCCCAAAACTCTCTGTAAAACTCCACAGGGAGTCCATTTATGCCAGGGGCTTTACCCCACTCCATCTCTTTCAGAGCAATGAGCAGCTCCTGCTCACACAGCGGCCTCCTCAGATCAACTTTTGAGCACTCTGAAACACTGGGAAGACCTTCGTAGAAGTGACCAGACAAACCATCATCCTCAGTATACTGCTGTACAGTCCAGAAGTACTGACCATTCTTTCGCTCAAGACTGAAAAAGAACTTAGACAGGGCATCCATTTGTGAAAGATTTAAAAACCTCATTTTTTGGATTTAGTCTCCAGATTTGAGTCTCCAAATATCTCTGATCTTTGGTAACATCAGCCAAATCCGGTAATTCAACTATTTCAGTTTCTAACTTTTTCATAGATCGTGTTATGACCCTGGTAACATTGAAATTGTAATGTTTACAAAGCATCATTATTTTAACCTTACCAACATCCCACCAGTGCCACAGATTTTCAAAATCCTGTTTTCTTATTTTAAAATTATCCCCCAAAAAAACTAAAAACATCCCTAAAATTATTGTCATTTAGAAAATATATGTTTTAAATGTTGATTCTGGCCTGATTCTGCTATAAAAACTTGACTAAACAATGATCCGAAAAACCTATTGGAGCAATTACACATTTTTTCTTAATATTAAAATGGTGCTTATAACAATAAAACCTATCGATTCTGGCTAGGGATATAAGATTTTCTCTTGCATGTGCCCATGTATACTGTCTCATTGCAGCATATATTCAAGAAAACAAAAACTGAAAACTGAATCTACCTGGTATTACCTGATTCAATTCATATGAAACAGGCAGGAATTTTTTTGCAAAAAGAACAGCCACCCCTCCTCTGACTGAACTCATATGAGTAAGCACAACTTCCCCTTCCCACTCCTTTTTCCAATCGGTTTCGTTTAGACTGTCACTGTGAGTTTCTTGAACAAATATAGCATCCAAGCTCTTTTGTCTAATTAACTCAAAAAGTAATGCCTTTTTCTGTATATCCCTTGCACCATTCAGATTCAGAGAGCCCATCCTTATCGCACTCATTAGAAGATGATTACAACATGCTTGAGTAGCGGTGATTTACAGAAAAGCGGGATCTTTTTGGGACACTACTTTGCCATGCCTTGAGAGCTCTGCAAGCAAGAGTTCATTTTAATGAACGGGGGAACGTTGGACAGAATAACTTTTTTTGCCAGTTGAAGCAGCGGCTTTACGGGAATGAACCAACAACATCTCCTACAGCCAAAGCACATTGTTCCACCGAAACATTAATCACAGGCGCGAGCTTAATACTGTGTCTACGCAACAACCGGTCCAAATTCACCCGTTCTGAAGATGCCATTGCCACCCAGCAAACGCTGGATAGCGCCGATTTTCTTTTCACCCAAAAGACTCTACCTAGCCTATGTTATACAATCCCAAACTTAGAAAAGATGTTCTCCAAAAACTTTAAAACAGAAACAGTATGAAAGTTAAGAGAAAGCAGGGAAAACTCACTCAACAGTACTCTCACAGCAAACTCCACCCACTCACCCCCGGCATCCGCTCAGAGAGAGAGAGAGAGAGAGAGAGAGAGAGAAGCCACGATTCTTTTACCCTTCAAATTGTGCAAATTGAAATTGCGAATTGAAAATATGCCCAATGGAAACACGTCAATTTTGCAAAATTCACATATATCACAAAAAAATATATATATTGCGCTCACATGAAGTGCATTTTCAGGCTATTCGAAAAAGGAATATTTAGCAAAACTGCAATGGAAACATTTATTTTGCATTTACAGGTCACCTGGCGTACGTAAAAGTTGATCATTCCTTAAAGATGGCGTGATATGTTTGGACAGAAGATGAGACAGAGTTCTTTATTAAAAAATTACTGGATTCGAAACAAAAAAGAAATACCACAATTTATCAAGACCTTGAAGCAGATATGAGGGAGAAACACCCAGAAACACCTCATATGTGGCCACTCCCAAGTATAAGTAGCTTTCCTTGCCATTAATGCTTGGATAACATACCTACATTTCCTTTGATTAAAAATAATGACTATTGCGGCGTTTTGGATATATTTAAACCTACCAACATCAGTTGCCATGATTTTTGGAATGACTTATCAGGAGAGGAAAAAATTACATTTTAGTCACATAACATCAGTTATTGGATGGAGATTTAGAAAATATTTAGCTTTTTACTTCTGGCAACTGCATTTAGGCTTCAAAATTCATAAAAGTTGTGTTCATCTGTGAGAATCATCTTGATGGACAAAACGTGTCATAAACTTTTGTTGGTCACAGAGCTTATTTTTGGCAATAATCCAAAGGCCTATGGAAAAATCCCATTGGGTTTTTGTCGAGGGAACCACTGTGATGATACAAAGTGATGTCATACCTGCAGCACTCTATTTGTTTGTTTTTGTTGTGGGTTCTCTCAAGAACTTTGTGTTCACTCTCAAAACTTTTGAGTTCTTCGGGAATGAACGCAAAGCTTCTTGGGGGAATGCAAAACTTCTGTAAAAGGACGCAAAAGCATAAAAATATATACAATATTTCTTATTTCATTTTTTATTTTACTACTACCATGTCCCTTTAGTGCCTCCGTAGGGGTCTGATTGTTTAAAGTAAATTTGAAAATGGAAGGGGATGTTTGTTAATGTTGTTTTCTTTCTCTTCAAATAAAAACACTTAAAGTAACCCACTGTCACAGTTAGTTGCAGCAGAGATTAAACAGGATGCAGCAGTCTTTATTCACAAACAAACCCAAAACTTCACAAACTGGAACAGAACAACCAACTGAACACAACTTAGAACTGACAACTGAACAGGACCAAACACCGGGCTTAAATAGACAGAACCACCTTACTTCTCGATTGCTCCTGTCTGCCTCCTGTTGTCCTGCTGCTGTGCTCGCGTGTGCTGCTTGCTTTTGAAACTCTTTAAATATCATTCCCTGTTGTTTAAACTGCTAAATATAACTTACCTATCACCATATATTGTCTAATATTGCCTATCACATTAAATCTGACATCACTAGCTTTTAATCTAAATCACTATCACGCATTAGCAGTTCGCTAGCCTGTTAGCTAGCCTGCCATCTCTGCACCCGGGTCTCCTGTTTTCTGAGTTCATCAAACAGCTGTGGTGAGTTGGATTAGTAAATAGTGTCCATCAAACAACTGTGGTGAGTTGAATTAGTAAATAGAGTCCATCAAACAACTGTGGTGAGTTGGATTAATCAACAAACACGGTAAGCCATATCATCTTCTCCTGTCATTGTCACTTGCACTACCTGCTACATGTTTAGCATATCCTTCTCTGTCAGTGTAGAGGGCTTCACATGTGATAAATGTAAGGAGATAGTCAGGCTGACGGAGAAGATTTCAGAATTAGACACATGCATCCAGACTTTATCTGAGAGTAGTGAGAATGTAACAGCTTTAGACACTGCTTTGGATGCGACTAGCTTAGTGAACTCTGTACATTGTTTGGTTCTGGCTGTAGAGCCCGTGCAGAAGGGCAACTGGGTGACTGTGAGACGGCATAGTCGCAGATCTAAAAAACACTCTTCCATTCCGATTAGAACATCAAACAGGTTCTCCCCACTCAGTGACGCACCCACTGAGAATCCTGTTGAAAGTGCCCTAGTTATTGGCGATTCTATTACACGGAACGTAAAAATAGAGACACCAGCCACCATAGTCACATGTTTACCGGGAGCCAGAGCACCTGACATAAAAGCAAATTTTAAAGTGCTGGCTAATGCTAATCGTAAATTCTCTAAGATTATTATTCACGTCGGCACTAATGATATTCGACTTCGCCAGTTGGAGATCACCAAAATTAACATTAAAGAGGTGTGTGAACTCGCAAGTACAATGGCAGATGACGCTTATTGCTCTGGTCCCCTCCCCGTTAAAAGGAGTGATGAGATACTTAGCAGACTATCATCACTCAATGGCTGGTTGTCTAAGTGGTGTCCGCAAAATAACATAGGGTTCATAGACAATTGGAAAAGCTTTTGGGGCAGACCTGACCTGTTGAAAAAAGATGGCATCCATCCTTTCTGGGGTGGTGCCGCTCTTCTCTCTAGTGATATGATTACAGATGATCTTATAATCTTATAATCTAGATGTGCTGTGTTTGACAGAAACCTGGCTAAAACCTGACGACTACATTACTTTAAATGAGTCCACCCCACAAGATTATTGTTATAAACATGAGCCGCGTCTAAAAGGTAAAGGGAGAGGTGTTGCTGTAATTTATAAAACTATCTTCAGTATTACTCAGAAGTCTAGTTTCAAATATAATTCCTTTGAAGTTTTGGTGCTTTATGTAACGTAATGTAGTGAAATTGATAAATCCCGTTTGACATTTGTGTTGGCTACTGTATACAGGCCACTAGGGCACAATACAGACTTTACCAAAAAATGTGCTGATTTTCTATCAGAGTTAGTACTGGCAGCAGTTAAGTACTAATTGTTGGTGATTTTAATATCCATGTAGATAATGAAAAAGACGCATTGGGATTGGCATTTAGAGACATTCTAAACTCTATTGGAGTTAGGCAACACGTGTCAGGACCCACTCATCGCCGTAATCATACTTTAGACCTAATATTGTCACATGGAATAAATGTTGATACCGTTGAAATTCTGCAGCAGAGCGATGACATCACAGACCATTACCTAGTATCATGTATACTTAATTTAGCTAAGGCTGCAAAGCCGTCCCCTCGCTTCAAATATGGCAGGACTATCACTGCTGCCACTAAAGTTTGCTTTGTAAATAATCTTCCTCATCAGTTTCATCTCCTCAGCATCCCAGATAGCCTAGAGGAAGTCGATGTTGCAACAGCAACTATTGACTCTCTCTTTTCCAGCACTTTAGACAAAGTTGCTCCTCTGCGCTTAAAGAAGATTAAAGAAAATAGTCCAACGCCGTGGTACAACGAGCACACTCGGGCCCTTAAAACAGCAGCCAGAAAAATGGAGCGCAGTTGGAAGAAAACAAAACTGGAGGTTTTTCGCATTTCATGGAAAGAGAGCATGATTGCATACAGAAAGGCCGTAAAAACTGCTACATCTGCTTATTTCTCGACTCTCTTAGAAGAAAACAAACACAACCCTAGGTATTTATTCGATACAGTGGCCAAATTAACCAAAGATAAAGCTTCAACTTCTGATGTTTGTAAACAGCACAGCAATAATGACTTTATGAACTTCTTTACGTGCAAGATTGATAATATTAGGGAAATTTTTTTTTTTTACCATGCAAGCGTCTACTACTGTACCACATCAGACAGAGCATTGTAGTGTCATTGAGGAAAAATTACACTTATTCACTGCTATAGAAGAAGAAGAATTGGCTAAACTCGTTAAATCATCAAAATCAACAACATGTATGCTTGACCCTATACCGACTAGGCTATTAAAAGAGATGCTTCCAGAGGTCATAGATCCTCTTCTTAATATCATTAATTCATCCTTGTCAATTAGGATATGTACTGAAATCTTTTAAGTTGGCTATTATTAAACCACTTATTAAAAAAACACAACTTGATCCTACAGAATTAGTCAATTACAGGCCAATGTCAAATCTACCCTTTATGTCAAAACTACTAGAAAAGGCAGTGTCCTCACAATTATGCTCCTTTTTAGAAAGAAATGGTATCTGTGAGGATTTCCAGTCAGGATTTAGACCGTATCTTAGTACTGAGACTGCTCTCATCAGAGTTACAAATGATTTACTTTCATCATCTGATCGTGGTTGTATCTCTCTATTAGTGTTACTCGATCTTAGCGCTGCATTCGATACTATCGAACACAACATTCTTTTGAATAGACTCGAAAACTATGTTGGCATTAGTGGAATTGCATTGGCATGGTTTAAATCATACTTATCTGACCGTTATCAGTTTGTAGCAGTAAATGAAGAGATGTCACACCGATCACAAGTTCAGTATGGAGTACCGCAAGGTTCAGTGCTAGGACAGTTGCTTTTCACCCTGTACACGCTACCACTGGGAGATATCATTAGGAAGCATGGCGTTAGTTTTCATTGTTATGCTGACGATACTCAGCTCTATATTTCTTCACGCCTTGACGAAACTTACCAATTCACAAGATTAACGGAATGCATAGCTGATATAAAAAAATGGATGATTAGTAATTTCCTGCAACTTAATTCAGAAAAAAATGAATTTTTAATTATTGGACAAAAAAACTCCACAAGTAATAACTTAGAATTCTGCCTAACACTCGATGGCTGCTCTGTCAATTCCTCGTCGTCAGTTAGGAACTTGGGTGTGCTCTTTGATACCAATCTCTCATTTGAAAGCCATGTTTCTAGCATCTGTAAAACTGCATTCTACCATCTTAAAAATATATCTAAATTACGGCATATGCTTTCAATGCAAAATGCTGAACAGTTAGTTCATGCGTTCATGACCTCAAGGCTAGATTATTGTAATGCTCTACTGGGTGGTTGCCCTGCTCGCTTAATAAATAAACTGCAGCTGGTCCAAAACGCAGCAGCTCGAGTTCTTACTAGAACCAGGAAGTATGACCATATTAGCCCGGTTCTGTCAACACTGCACTGGCTCCCTATTAAACATTGCATACATTTTAAAATCTTGCTAATTACTTACAAAGCACTAAATGGTTTAGCTCCCCAGTACTTAAGCAAGCTCTTAACGCATTATACTCCATCACGTCTATTGCGGTCTCAAAATTCTGGCCAGTTGATAATACCTAGAATATCAAAATCAACTGCAGGTGGTCGATCCTTTTCCTATTTAGCACCTAAACTTTGGAACAGTCTTCCTAGCATTGTTCGGGAAGCAGACACACTCTGTCAGTTTAAATCTAGACTAAAAACGCATCTCTTTATTATGGCATACACATAAAACATTTTTAATTTATATTATTCACCGGGAACCGGGAACACTTCAAATAACACCTGATGTACTCGTTACATCATAAAAAGAATGGTATCTACGCTAATGTTAGTCTCTCTTTTTATCCCGAGGTTTACTGCAGTGAGCCGGATCCGGGCCGTATCCAGATCAGATGGTGGACCTGCACCCAGACAGGACCAACACATCCCTGACACTCTCTGCAGAGACCATGCCAATTAGTCTCCTCTCTGAAATTGCCTTATCGGCATGGCATCCTCAATGGATCCGTCTCCGGCGTGATGACTCCAATCCTTCGAATATTCCTATTTAATAATTGTTTAATCGACACGTCATCAATAAACCTATCTCCGGCCTGATGCCTCAGATTTTTTGAATATTCAGATCTAATATGACTTGTCATCTAATATGACTTCTGACCTGTAAGGTTGCCAGAATAATAATCATACACTGTTTGTTAATTGGCCAGAAGAGAACTGGCACCCCGACTGAGCCTGGTTTCTCCCAAGGTTTATTTTTCTCCATTATGCCATTTGATGGAGTTTTGGTTCCTTGCCACTGTCACCTTTGGCTTGCTCAGTTGGGGACACTACATTTTCAACTAAATATCCAAATAAATTTAATTACTAAACTAAATTAACTATATCAACTAAATTAATTATCTGCCTGCATTGTCGCTATATGACAATTGAAATAAGCTAGATGACTGACCAGTTTTCTCCAGAGCGGCTGTACAGCCAAATCAAAATCTGTTGCATTATTTTCCTGTTTAACACTGTGAAGCTGCTTTGAAACAATCGGCATTGTAAAAAGCGCTATATAAATAAAGTTGACTTGACTTGATCAATGTTTAAATATGTAAATAAAAGCCTAAATTAAAATCTGTTCATCGTATAAAGCAGACATGTCTCTTCACAAGACTTGAAATTAAACCGCTTCATTCAAATGGATTAGTTTTACATTGATTTTTGTGCTTTTTGAAGCTTGAAAATAATGATTGCCTTGACAAAATGGATGGAAAAAAATTGAGATATTAAAATATTTATATGGAAGTATACAGTATGTGACAGTTTTCCCCATGGTGTTGAAAATGATACTGAATATTGATATTTTTCAAGGTATTGTATTGAAGTTAGAAATTCCAGTATCATGACCACTAATTTATGTACATTGTCAATAACGGTAACACTTTATAATACCGTTCAGTTTTAAGTCATTTATAAGTGGTTAGTTAATGATGAACTAATCATTTACAAAACATTCATAAATGATTATCAAGTGATTTGCTAACATTTTATGTATGTTTTGTAAATTCGGTTACAAGTCATTTACAAGTGATTAGTAAATGATTAACTAATAATTTACAAAACATGACTATGCATTTCATAAATGTTTAATAAATTGTGTTAAATTTTTTGTATGTTTTGTAGATTGTTATAAATTATTTACAAGTTATTAGATAATGATAAACTAATCATTTACAAATCATGACTATACATTCATAAATGATTATTAAGTAATATGCTAACAATTTACAAATCTGTCGTAAGTTATCTTTAAAAAAACATATCATAAAATAATCAAACAGCACTGTAAAAAAATATGTCTACCCTCAGCAAATTTGGCTCATTTCATCTTTAAAAATTATCTTTAGTATCTTTAGTAAGAATCCATGTATATTTAATCATATGGTCTAAGGAGTTTTAAACTTTATTAACATTTTCCTCATAACACATTAACATAAAGGCATGAATCTAAATACTAAATATATCAGTTACTGACAAGGATGAATTGATATTGCATTAAGAAAATTAATAGGATCAATTTTGATTTCATGCTAATTTAATCTCTCATTTCTCTTTAATTTTTAAGGCATTTCTTGAATGAAAAGAAAAACCTTGGATCATCTGACTTCGATAGAGTCAAGGTAAGAACTTTTACAATAATTTTTCAAGCTGATGTAGGAGATCTCTGTGTGCATATATAATATGTGAGTTGTGACTCTTGGTTGATCTATCCACGGTGCTACTCCCCAAAGTATTGTTAGCCTAAATAGATACTAGAATCCATTTTAGGATTCATTCAGATTACTTTTGTAGCAAGCGGGAAGTGCAAACCTGAAAATACAATAATTAATGTTAAAAAATAGTCATATATCAATTCAGAGAGACAAACAATATTTTTTAGATTTGAGTGATTGCAATATTAAAAGTATAGTTCACTGGGTGACATTTTTCTTTCAGTAGAACAGTAAAGAAGATTTTTAGCTTAAACTGTTGTCCTTGCATTCATAAAATGTCAACGGCTGCCGGTTTTTGAGAAGAAAAAAACCCCCATTAAAACAAGCCCAAATCAATACCTGTGGCCCCTGACGATACACTGAGTTCTTATAAAGCAAAACGATTGGTATTTTCAAGAAACTAAACCATATTTACCAACAATATTACCTTTAATCCACAGCGTGTGCAAATGGTACTCAGCGTGTTCACGAACCGTTTGCCCAGGCTGTGGATTAAAGGTAATATTGTTGTAAATACAGTTCAGTTTCATGCACAGACCATTTCGATTTAAAATACATCAATGTATTGTAAGGAGCCACAGGTACTGATTTGTTACTGCTTTTTGTTACTGCTTGTTTTTATTTTTTTTACTTGCATTTTATGAATCACCAAGGACAACAGTTTCACCTAAAAATCTTCTTTACTGTTCTACTGAAGGAAAACAAAATCACCCACATCTTGGATGGCCTGAGGGGGAGTAAATTAACAGCAAATTTTCATTTTTGGGTGAACTATCCCTTTAATGACTGATGTCTCCATCAGTGAGCTTTATACATGTCTTTCATTGTATTCTAAAGTAATTATGCAGGTGAATAGTTAACCATCTAGGAATAAAGGTATGTTCATCGTCCAATTCATCTAAGAAGCTACGATATTGCTGAATTCTATTTTATGTTCTGACTTGTCCTTTTGGTTTCGTACATTTGTTGTTTTTTAAAATGACCTTTTTAGACTTTTTTTCCATTTATAAACAAACAATGCACAATATAAATGTTTTATTGTTTTTTTTCAGGACACTAATGGGGAAATGGAACAACAAGACACACTGAAGAGCACACACTGAAAATTGTGACCAGAGGGGGCTCTCCAGATGGGAATCCTTTAGAGGCAGGAAAAGTCTTAGAAGGTGTTGAGGTTCTGGGAGGATTGTCCAGTGTTGAAAATGCATGTGTTGCCCATCTTGGCCTGATGTGTTCTGTAAACCTGAGTTACCCCAAGCCACTGAGGTATACATTTGACTTTTTCCAGAAAATCCTGCTTGAACTAGACAGTGCAAAACTATCTCCCAAGATTCTAACTGATGTTAAATTAAATTTGTTGTCTTGTTGACATTACAAATGCATTTTGAATATCACAGAGCTTAGCACAACTCACACATTAAAGTCAATATACATACAAACACCCCACATTACATACTCAATCGCACAAACACACACAAGCATACAACACTACAAACATTACATAGTCAACTGTACATTACACCAAACACAAGCATACAACACCACAAAGATAAAAAAGCATGTTGATGCTTGTTATTTGTTCGGATTTCATCGAAAATAAGGTCTTACGGGTTTGGAACGACATGAGGGTGAGTAATTAATGACAGAATTTTCATTTCTGGGTGAACTAACCCTTTAAGATGCATGCTGTGGTAAACCGTTAAGTGCGCATTTGATAAAAAAATACTAAAAACATACATTACAGAACAGTAAATATTCTACAACAAATAACAAGCATCAAAATGCTTTTTTATCGTTGTGGTGTTGTATGCTTGTCTGTTTGCGTGTAATGTACAGTTGACTATGTAATGTTTGTAGTGTTGTATGCTTGTTTGTGCGATTGAGTATGTAATGTGGGGTGTTTGTATGTGACTTTCATGTGTGAGTTGTGCTAAGCTCTGTGATATGCTTGTGTTTGAGTAATTTTAGGGTTGTAAAATTTGATGTTAGTATGTTTGAAATAGTGTGCAATGGTTTGTGTGTGTTGTGTTAAGGTATATGCTTTGTTGAACCACTGCACACTACTTCAAACATACTAACACAACATTTTAGAACAAATCACACAGACATTGCCATTAAAGCTGTAAATTATGCAGAACAAACTGCAGAATTGTGTAAAAAAGCTGAAAATGTTTTAAGAAAGGTTTTAAGTTGCATTTGTCTAATAAAAAAGTAATTTAATACTCACCAGTTATCTGTTGTTCCACTCATTGTAATGTATAGTTAATTGTAAATTAACTGATTAGTGCCTAGGTATTTTAAAGTTCAAGAACTAAAAATTAATCTAAATGAGCTTAAATTTTATAATTGGGTAAACAAAACTTTTATGGTAGAAATAACTTAAATTTGTCATTAAAAACTTCTTAAAATATTGTGTTACACCAACACCATTTGCTGGGATACTCAAACATTTAAGCATCGCCAACTAAAGACTTTTAGGTAATATTGCTCAAAATTCAATGTGAAAATTGCTTAAAATATTGTGTTACACCAACCAATAAATTTGAGCAACACCTTTTGCTGGGATACTCAAACATTTAAGCATCGCCAACTAAAGATTTTTAGGTATTATTGCTCAAAATTCAATGTGAAAATTGCTTAAAAAGAGGTATGCAAAAATGATGCACTATATTCTTAAGTAAATCTAGCATATTATGTTTTTCAGTGAGATCCTTAGTAAATGGTTAAGTTACTAGTTAATATATTATTAATCACTGAAATGTCAACGTACCATTATCTCAATAAACAATTGTTAATCATGAACAAATGATGATCAAACCATTAGTAAAGGATGAGTATATAATTTATTGATGCATCGTTAAAGTTGTAAGCTGGTCTGTTAAAACGGTCTCAATCCTATTCGTCACATGTTGACGCTTGGTCAGTTCCCTTCGGCGTCACTTTTTAACGCACAGGGTACCCCTTTAACGTCTTTTTCCGACGTGCAGGGTACTCCATTGATTTCAGTTGTTTGCCCAATGCGTCAGATCAAGATGCATTTAATTATTTGCATTTGTAAAAGTAGTCATGATTTTATAAATATTTATAGGCTACTTTTATATTTTGGAGCAACTAACTCCACTCCTGCCCTAAACCTACCCACTCTCAACAATATAAAACACGTAACAGGCAAATAAAAGTACAGTCACAGGTATTTATTGCAAAAACTGACCAAATCAGTATAAAAGTATTAACTCATGTTGCATTCCAAGTCTTCTGAAGTCATACAATATCTTCATGTAAAGAGCAGAGTTGATCTTAATGTTTTAATCGTTGAAATGATGATCGCGCCCCTTTGTGAATGCACTCATTCATATTTCTCATTCAAATGATACACCTGACTTTTTAGCATGACGCAATCAGTCACAAGACAAACAAGAGCCAATGGCATTTTACAATCAAAGCTGACATAATGACGCAATTGGTCACGAGACACACGACAGCCAATGCTGTCAAAGCTGACGTGACGTTTTTTCCGGTGGCAAATTTTAAAATGTGTTTATCTTCGGCCAGTAGATGGACCCGACACTGCTGATCGCTTTTAGGGATTTACTTCACACAAACCAATCGTTTGGCCTCGGGACACTTGGAATATTTGTACTTTTTGTGAGCTTCAATGGAGGGTAAAACCAGTTCACATTATCACTAGATCCCACACAGAAAACAAGTCTGCACTGTTGAGTGAAAGGATTTAACTTAACGCACTGCAATCCCCTGACTTTAAGTCATTTTAAAATGTTTATTCATTTGACAACTAGTAATTTATCATTCTTTAAAAAAAAATAGCTTTAGCATAATTGCATTTTTGTGGGTTTTAAAAGACCAGCTTACAACTATAACGATGCATCAATAAATTATATACTCATCATTTACTAATGGTTTGATTATCATTTGTTCATGATTAACAATTGTTTATTGAGATAAAGGTACGTTGACATTTCAGTGATTAATAATATATTAACTAGTAACTTAATAACCATTTACTAAGGATCTGTTTGATTATTTTATGATATGCTATTTTTTTAAAGATAACTTATGACAGATTTGTAAATCGTTAGCATATTACTTAATAATCATTTATGAACGTATAGTCATGATTTGTAAATGATTAGTTTATCATTATCTAATAACTTGTAAATTACTTATAACTAAATCTACAAAACATATGTTAAATAATTAACATATCACTTATTAATCATTTATGAACGCATAGTCATGTTTCGTAAATGATTAGTTAATCATTTACTAATCACTTGTAAATGACTTGTAACAGAATTTACAAAACATACATAAAATGTTAGCATATCACTTGATAATCATTTATGAATGTTTTGTAAATGATTAGTTCATCATTAACTAACCACTTATAAATGACTTACAACTGAACGTTATTATAAAGTGTTACCTCAATGACATAAAAGTGTGTTTTGTTGAAAGTAGCTATTTTCTACATTGATCTATGATTTGATTAAACATATATTGGTAATTCATTAAATATCGCCGGATAACTCTAAGTAGTTTTTGAGAAGAATACTTTGTACTTTTACTTAAATACTTTTTTGACACTTTATATATACTTTTACATGTAATTGAGTATTATTTCAGCAATGTAACAGTACTTGTACTTGAGTACAAATTTTCAGTGCTCTTTTCACATCTGATTACAAAGTATTGCTACTGACCTATAAGGCCCTAAACGGTTTAGCTCCTGTGTATTTAACCAATCTTCTATCGCCCTATAATCCATCACGCTGTTTAAGGTCACAAAACTTTGGGCTTCTGGTAGTACCTAGGATATCTAAGTCCACTAAAGGAGAGAGAGCGTTTTTGCATTTGTCTCCTAAACTCTGGAATAGCCTTTTTGATAATGTTTGGGGCTCAGACTCACTCTCCCAGTTTAAACCTAGATTAAAGACGCATCTCTTTAGCCAAGCATTCACATGCATCTCAGAACCTTGTACTCCAGTTATATCAGATCAAATGATTGAACCCATGATTATCTTTGCTTAATGTTATGAACATTATTTTCCATTTGCTTTTTTCTTTTATCATGGGATGCCCATCCCAAGGTAACTAGAGAGTATGTCGGCTCCAGTATGGATCCAGAGTAAGAAAGAGTAAGAAAGCAGTAGGTGCAGAGGCATCCCAAGATGAGCAACGGAGAAGCCAGAGAACCCATAAACTGACTGAAAAAGGCCAAAAACTGCATGATGAGAAATTGAGAAGATATAAACAGCAATTCAGAGCATATTATGAGAAATGGAAGTCTCTTATTAAAGAAGATAAACGATTGCTGGGTGAATTCTCATCTAATGAGTTGTTGCAAGATCTTATGACAAGAGTAACAAAGGCCTCTTCACTGTGTATGAAGACGTGCGTTGAATTGTTATTCCTGACCATGACACATGTCATAGAGTAGACACCTGTGAAGCAGTTACAAGAACGATTGTGGAGCTGGTAAAGAGTCTTCTTGAAGGGAATAAAGAAGGTGAGATTTACCATGCATCGAGTGGGATAGACACCATATCTTTAGACAAGTCCAGTGTGAACTCGAGTACTCTAAGGCTTCCACACAGTTTTAAAATAAGTCAAGAGCTTCATCTGCGTGTTCAATTCTTTCTGCTGGCAAAAGACAAGACGCTGCTGCTGAGGTTGCTCCTAATGAAGCCACTTTGGAAGTTTTAAGGGAAGAGGATCAGCAGTTGGAGGAGCTTCAGAAACTTGAAGATGAGGACAAGAGGCGGGTAGCTGAGCAAAAAGCGGCTAAGATAAGAGCTAAGCAGGAGATGGCATGAGATGGAAAATGCATGCGATGGAAAATGCAGAAAGACACAAGTTAACTTGGAACTTCTGGAGACGCTTAAGAAATTGAATGCTGCTAAAGCACATATGCAGATATATGAGCAAAGTGCAGCTTCAGAAGATGACGAAGACATGAGGAATTTGATTCATGACTGTAAGTTTAAAGAGAACAAACTGGAGAAAAGAGATTGTCAACACAGAAATTTGTCAACTCAGAATATTACTCCACAGCAAGTTGTGACACATTCACAAGAAGACAGTAATGTCACTCTTGTGAAGACTTTGGTAGAATGTATTAATGCAAATTGACTTCCTGTACCAGAGCCAGTAGTTATTATTGGAGATCCACTTTGATTCAATGATTAGAAGACTTCCTTTCAAATGTTGATAGAGTTGATACCTGGAGAAGATACATTTTTCTATCTACGGAGATACATAGGTGGTTCTGTTAAGAAGGCTCTTGAAGGTTACTTTCCTCTTAGTACGGAATCTGCTTATCATGCAGCTTGGAAAATATTAGAAGAAAGATATGGAAATCCATTCCTCATAGCAAAATCCTTCCGAGATAAACTTTATGCATGGGCGAATGTAGGTCCAAAGGACAGTCTGGAACTGCGAGAGTTTGTGGATTTCCTTCGAAGCTGTGAGGCTGCCATTCCTCAAATAAGGGGACTTGAATGATTGCTATGAAAACCAAACCATTATTGCTAAGCTGCTTGATTGGTTAGCTTTATGATGGAATAGGGAGGTCTTGGAGATTGAAGAAAATACTAACACACACAGTTTCTCACAAAGGAAGCTATGATTGTGTGCAATCCTGTAACATCACTTCATGCTTTGAAATCAAGTGATAATGAAAGAACAAAGATGCTAAAAAACCGAGGCCCTGTAGCAAAGGTGTTGGCAACAAGCTCCGGTGAAAACAACTCTGCTACAGTGAGTTGTTTCTTCTGTGAATGACAAGGTCATGGTCATTAATAAGTGTCGTAAGTTTATGGAGATGACAGTTGCTGAGCGACATAAGTTTGAGGATGAGAGGATGTTGTGTTTTGGTTGTCTGAAGTCTGGACATCGTTCAAGGTTTTGTGAGAACAGAAGAGTCTGTAACATTTGTGAAAAGAAACATCCAACGTGTCTTCATGAAGACCGTTCGAAGGGAGTAGGAAAGCAAAGGATGGCTGAAAGCTTAAGGGAAAGCAGCACAGAGCTTTCTCAAGATAGACACACAAAGGTATTGGCTGAGGCAACTTCCAATAGAGTTGTACAAGATACCAGTAATACCCGCACTTCCTCAATTATACCAGTATGGGTGTCTACAACATGTGAACCAGAATGTGAAGTTCTTGTATATGCTCTCCTCAACACTCAAAGTGACACAACCTTCATAAAGAAGATACAGCAAATGCACTCAAAACAAGGAAGGAAGCAGTGCAACTGAAGCTTTTTACAATAGCTTCAAAGATAACAGTTGTACCTTATTGTAAATTGACTGGTTTGCAGATTAGAGGATTTTATTCACAGATTAGAATTCCTCTTCCAACAACCTACTCAAGAGAGTTTGTTCCTGCAAGTAAAGACCATATTCCTACCAGAGACAGCAAGAGTATGGCTTCTTCATGAACATATTGCAGACAAGTTTGCTCCTTGACAGAGTTGTGATGTTGGATTATTAATTGGTTACAAGTGTCCTCAGGTTCTCCCATGAGAAGTGGTGGCCGGTGAAGGAAATCAGCCCTTTGGAGATGCTTATGGAATAAGTCACCAGGTCATTGTTAGACAAGTGATGCCTGGTCTACAAGCTTCTGTCAATCTTAAAGGTGAAGTGCATTATGTCTGCCGAACGCAAATCAAGGAAATTGTTTCTCCAATGGACATTATTAAAGGTGTAAGGGTGGGTCGCCTACAGGGGTTCAGGCTGCAGGGTTGCCGAAAGACTAAAGAAACGTTATAAGCAAGATGGTAGAAAACTGTACATTTCTCGTCTATTACCACCTACTGTACTTATACCAACGACGGAAATAAGCACAGTTACAATAGCTAAATATGTGGGAGAGCGTTGCTATACTGTGACTATATTGTATTGCAATAGAGGTAGCACTTCAAAGTCAATACCAAATCAAAACTAGTTAGCAATCATTTATAATTGAAAGAATTTAATGACAAAATCTGGTTATGGTTACACTTAAAATAGTTACAAAATAGATGTATGAGATGATAAAAACTTATACCATTAATCGTACCCAGCATGAATAGAATGTTACCTGAGGGATAGAAAGAGAGAGAGGGAGAGAGAGAAAGAGAAGAAGAGAGCAAAGAAGAGAAGAGCCAAAGAGAAGGCCCCCAAGAAAAGAGAAAGCCAGAGAATCAAGAGAACCAGAGAATAAAAAGAAACGAGAGAATAAAAGAAGAGAGCGAGAGCAACCGTTATAATCTTCTTTTATACTTCCTTGACCATGTAACTCAAACCCTATTGTGAGTCATTCAAACTGACCAATCAGACCAAACCTCCCCCACTGAACTACAGGGGTGACACACCTTTGGCCTACAGGCCTTCAGAATCTCTTTGTCTTTAGGAATTCCAAATGGCCGTTCTGATAAGAGAGATGGGGGTTGAAAACAGTAAAGCAGTATGTCTTTGTTCAATTGCAAATATCAAATATCTTTGATTATTTTCAATCCTACAAAGGGGATGGGACATATCATGAAAATCTGACTTTATCCGTGTTTAAGTGCTATAATCGGGTCACCGGTGCATCTACCAACCCAGAAAAAGTGAAAAAGGACAACCCAGTAACTTTATTTTGGTAAGCCTTTTTCTACAAGCAAAAACGAGCAGCTCAAATTTCTCTCCCCTTCTGACATAGGAAGGGGATCTATTATAATATTACCCATTAATCCCTTAATCTGCACGCTTCGACCCACGGCGCTGACAGGGATATTTTTATGCACTATAATATAAAACACAGCATGATATGAAAGTAGGGTTGCCAACTGTCCCGTAATAGTTGCCAACTGTCCCGTATTAGCTGGGACGTCCCGTATATTGGGCCTAAATGATTTGTCCCGTAGCGTGACCTCTCTTGTCCCATTTGACTGCTAAGCTGATCTAACCAATGACTAAGGGGCCGTTCACATATGTTGTATCTTTTGCACGCTCAAGTTCGTTATTTTAAACGTAGACGCGTGACAAGCGTGCTCAAATAGGGAGAAACGCTGTCATGATGCTAACGTGGTGCGGCACACTCTGTTTTTTCCATGCCGCAGCAAGATGAAAAAGCTTAGCAACGGCAGACACCACGGGAGCGGTTAGTTTGTCGGTTTAGCTTGTTCTGAAAATTAGGTGTATGCGAGTAAAATGCCTTTAAACGTGGCAGGAACATCTATTTGTGTATGCATTTGTAGATTATATTGCAAACAAATGATTATGATATTCACGGTGATACTGTAATGGGAGACCCATGTTGAAAACAGTTGTGTGCATTTTTTTCAGGATTCTTTGATGAATAGAAAGTTTAAAAAAAAACATTAATCTGAAATAGAAAGCTTTTGTAACATTAAAATGCCTTTACTGTCACTTTTGACACATTTAATACATTCTTGCTGAATGAAACTGTTAATATTTTTTAACAAATTCTTACTGACCCCAAACTTTTGACCGGTAGTGTATAATGCTACAAAAGCTTTAGATGGTTTGTGTGTAACAATTGACATTTATTTCTATGATGTTAAAATTATTTTTAGGATTAAATTGTGCATTAATAGGTTAAGCAAAACAAATGTGTTTTTATCTGAGAACCTTTTATGCACACACTTAACTGCAGACACTCGAGTTCTTACTAGAACCAGGAAGTATGACCATATTAGCCCGGTTCTGTCAACACTGCACTGGCTCCCTATTAAACATCGCATACATTTTAAAATCTTGCTAATTACTTACAAATCACTAAATGGTTTAGCTCCCCAGTACTTGAGCGAGCTCTTAACGCATTATACTCCATCACGTCTATTGCGGTCTTAAAACTCTGGCCAGTTGATAATACCTAGAATATCAAAATCAACTGCAGGCGGTCGATCCTTTTCCTATTTAGCACCCAAACTCTGGAACAGCCTTCCTAGCATTGTTCGGGAAGCAGACACACTCTGTCAGTTTAAATCTAGACTAAAAACGCATCTCTTTACTATGGCATACACATAAAACATTTTAATTTATATTTTATTCAAATTGTTAGGCTGCATTAACTAGGTCAGCCGGAACCGGGAACACTTCCCATAACACCTGATGTACTCGTTACATCATAAGAAGAATGGCATCAACGCTAATGTTAGTCTCTCTGTTTATCCCGAGGTTTACTGCAGTCAGCCGGATCCGGGCCATATCCAGATCAGATGGTGGACCAGCGCCCCGACATTACCAACGCATCCCTGAAGTGTCTGCAGAGACCGTGTCAATTAGTCTACCCTCTGAAATTGCTCATCGACATGGCATCCTCAATGGATCCATCTCCGGCGTGATGACTCCGATATTTCGAATATTCCTATTTAATAATTGTTTAATCGACACGCCATCCTCAATAAACCCGGCGTGATGCCTCCGATCTTTCGAATAATCCGATCTAATATTACTTCTGACCTATAAGGCTGCCAAAATAATAAACATACACTGTTTGTTAATTGGCCAGAGGAGAACTGGCACCCCGACTGAGCCTGGTTTTTCCCAAGGTTTATTTTTCTCCATCTCGGTTACGTATGTAACCCTCGTTCCCTGAAGGAGGGAACGGAGATGCCACGTCAGAGTTGCGACGAATAGGAATCTCGCTAGCGAGAGCCAATCTACTTCAAGTGTAACTAAACTAGCCAATGCACATTGGCATGCAATGATTGCACCAGCAGCTCATGCCACTCAGCGTAGGTGCTTGCATGACAGGTGCTTGCATCAAATTCGTTTTTTTGCTGAGGAGCCGAGTAGGTGAACTGGCACCCCAGCAGGGTAAAGAGGACATGGCAACGGGATCCTCCTTCAGGGAACGAGGGTTACATACGTAACCGAGACGTTCCCATTCAGTCGGTCACTCTCGACGCCACGTCGGAGTACCGACGAATAGGAATCCCTACCAAAGCGCCATGGCCTCTGCCCCCGTCCAGTGCCCTGAGAAGTCCATCACTGCTGTTCCGCATGACCCGCTCAGTGACTTATTGGACAACACTGGGAAAGCGTGCCCTAGTGGAAGGGAACGCTGCGGAACCCACATCGTACCCCGAAGGAGTTATGTGGAGTACAATGCTGAGCCGCAACAGAGAGGGGGCTCTCCCAAGGGAAAGACACAGGCTGGAAAAATATATGGAATCCCCGCAAGGTCACTCATATAACTCCAGCCTAGTACCGGTTACTAGGTTACTAGTAACCGGTAATTTTTACTAGTAAAAATAGAGTTACTAGTAATTTTTAATAATGAAAATGTGTGTGAAATGTTTTGAATTGAAATATTCACATCTTAAATATACAACCATGTTGAATTTCAGCCCATAAAAATGGAATCCGTAAAAATACAATGCATTAAAATGCAAGCATAGTTAATGCAATGCATATTTTCTCAAGTAGTGGAATTCAACAAGCTTTTTTGTTTCAAAAACATTTGGCATTATTTTACTTCCATACATAAACGTAATTTTCTCAAAACTACAAACTTTTACATACATGCTGCTCACATATTATTGTAGTAGAGTTTGTGCTGAATACAGAGTGATCAGACTTGAAAGCCATGAAAATGTTACAAGTAACAGAAATAAGCACAAATGTCAGGGCACGTCAAAACACCTTCAGGGCCCAGAAAACAGCTCAGTGTTCAGAGGGTTAAAAAGGAAAGGCCTAATTTACCAAACAATAAAGCATGTGCGCTACATCATCTCAAGTACTTGAAAGACGACTGAAGAGGGACATGCAGTATAACAAAGACTATACTGCTTTCGTGAATGAAACCATAGCTCGTGGAGATGCTGGAGATGCTGAGAAGGTTCCGCCTGGAGAAATTGAAGGGTACCCAGCATGATACATCCAGCATCATGGAGTATATCACCTAAAACAGCCTGGAAAAATCTGTGTTGTTTTTGACTGCTCTGCAAGATTTCAAGGAACATCCTTAAATGATCATCTTCTAACTGTCCCAGAGCTGACAAATACCTTGATAGGTGTTTTGTGTCATTTTCGAAGAAATCCAGTAGCAATCGTATGACGTAGAACGTATGTTTCATCAGTTTCATGTGAAGACAGAAGACCGAGATTATCTAAGATTCATATGGTGGGACAATGGCGATTTAGAGTCTCAATCTTCTGTGTGTCGAATAAAGGTTAATTTGTTTGGTGCAGCTTCTTCACCTGGTTGTGCCAATTATGGTCTTAAATATTGTGTTGCTGAAAGACAAGGAAGCTTCAGTGAATATTCTATTCAGTTCATACAAAATAACTTTTATGTTGATGATGGACTGATAAGCACATCATCTGAAATTGAAGCAATTAACCTTGTAAGGGAAGCAAGAGAACTCTGTAGTACTGGTAAACTTCAACTGCACAAGTTAATCTCCAATAATAAGAATGTCATCGCCTCAATTCCCCAAGAAGATTGTGCTAAAGGAGTGAAGGATTTGTACATGGCTCTGGGTGAAGTACAAGTTGAGAGAGCACTTGGAATTCAATGGTGCATTATCTTGCTCATATCTTAGAGCAGTCAGTACATCAGAAGAAGTTCATTGTTTGTTAGTCATGGGCAAGTCAAGAGTTGCGCCTATAAGGTAACGGCCATACCAAGATTAGAGCTTTCAGCCGCAGTGGTAGCTGTACGAAAAAGTTATATGCTCAAGTAAGAGTTGGAAATAGAAGACTTGCAGGAATATTTTTGGACTGATTCAAATGTTGTTCTTGGTTATATCAATAATGGTGCAAAGAGATTTCATGTCTTCGTCGCTAATCGCATCCAGCATATCTTCGAAGATCAACAGATCTTCCTAGGGAAGAAGTTAAGGTGGGAGAGGTAATCACGAGTAATGAACCAGAGCTTCGGTTTAAGGTTTAAGTTCTTAGTACCCAAGCAAAAGAAGAAAGAACATTGTTGCATCACCTCTGATTTGACCAAGATGGGAAAGACTATTGCCAGACTCAAACTGGGTGTAAAAAAGGTCAAAGTAGCAAGTCTAGAAGAAAGGAGAGAGGCAGAAATCTTTGTTATTCGAATGGTACAGAAAGCAGCCTTCTCCAAAGAGATGCAAAGTCTCAAGAAACCGAGAGCATCTGATACTTAAGACAAGGCAGGCAAGTTGTATAAGTTGAGTCCCTTTCTGGATGGGCAAGGTATACTTCAAGTTGGAGGTCTCCTGGCACATGCAACTCTCCATTCACATGTAAAACATCCAGCCATTCTTCCAAGAGAGAGTTACTTCTCAGCATTACTAATTAAGCATTATCATGAACGAGTACAACATCAAGGACGAGGAATGACTGTGAATGAACTCTGGTTCAATGGATTCTAGGATGCAGTAGTGCAGTCTCTTCTCATATCTATAAATGCTTGAAATGCAGGACATTCAGAAGGTGTACAGAAGAACAAAAAATGGCTGATCTCCCTGAAGATAGCATGTAGACAACTCCACCTTTCCTATTTCGTGGGATGGATTGTTTTGGACCATTCTATGTCACAGATGGTAGAAGAGAACTTAAGCGTTATGGATTGTTGCTAACTTGCATATGTTCCAGGGCAATACACATTGAAATGCTTGATGACTTATCTACAGATGCATTTATTAATGCCCTGCGTTTCTTTATTGCTATTCGTGGAATTGTTCGCAAAATTTGATGCAATCAAGGCACATACATTTTTGGCATGCAATAGAAGCGATGGATCAAGAGCAGTTGAAAAAAATTAGGATGCGAGTTCATAAGGAATCTCTTCTCTATCTTTTAAATCTTCAGCACAGACAAAAAAAAGGAGCAAGAATTGCAGGAACGCCAAAATAAATTAAATTGTTATCCTTCAAGATGACACTGCACCACGTAATACATTGACATTGGTAAACATTCATCTAAGCCTAGCTACCTAGAGCGTGCAATCCGGAAGACCGTCACCCTTTTGGAAGCTGCTGAAGATTAATGACGTTCTGCATATGCATTTACTCTCTATCATTCCATGGGTTAGTTAATATTTCATTGTTATCTTTCAAGTGTTATTCAATACAATAGGTTTGTTATAGAAAAATCACAAGTGATTGGTGGGAGTGTAACGGATGTCTAAATATGGTCATAAGTTACGTTGACAGAGCGGAACAAATTATGACGGCACTGTTTTACCGGGTGTCATAAACGGACTCACAGTCGCACACAATGCATAATGCGGTTTCACTTGCTATCGCAATCAGCACACAAGCCAAGCTAAAAGAATGTAAAACACAAATGGAAGAGTCGTTGATGTTTCCTCCCTTCTGTAAGCAGTTAATGAGGAAAGTTTCTTTCGTGAGTGAAATGTTTGCAGTATTAATCAATTATATTATACAAATGTATTTCATATTTGTTTCTATTAGATTATTCTATTTTAAATGTGATTGTATGTTTCTGTAATGTGTGTTTGTTTTGTGTTGTTAATTTGAATAATGACAGTTGGGATGATGTTATTGATAGTAGTAACACTTGTGATAGTACAGCAGTTGAGTACATGCAAGTTGAGTCATACAAAAAACATTGTTTTGAACAAAGAACTGATGATTGTTTATTATTTCTTTATTTGTTTGTTTTCAGTTCTGACGTCTGGTGTTGTCTGACATCTTCATATTTGTCATCCATGTTAATTGTGAATGAGGAATCGATGTTCTGAATAAACCATCAGTCAGTGTAATCAAGAACTCTTGCTCGTGTGTTACTGAAGGGAGCTACATAGATCAATCCAAAACTCATTCATTCATTAAATTCTAAGCAGTTTTTTCACAAAAGTGAGCATTGTGATATCCTCCATTGATATCCTTAAAAAAATGGCCTCTTGTCTGCTTTTCTGCGTACCGCAACGTTAGCAGGCATAACGCTTTTTTTTTCGACTAAGGTTGCAGGCTTGACTTCAAATGGCTTTGGTATGTCAGTTCCGTGTCATGTGTGGATCTGATATACCATGTGCGGATCTTAAAGTGACAACAGCCAAATAAACCTGCTGCTATCTGTGTAATTCAGTGCGTTTACATGCACCCTCATAATGCGATTATAAAGAGATTTTGGCAATAGTGCGATTAAACTTTACCTTATGTAAAGGCAAGACTTTGATCAAACTAATGCGATTAAGCTCATAATCATAGTAACCATAGTCGCATTAAACTAGGTGGCATACACCGATTTTAATCGCAATAAACAGGCATATAAACACCTTAACCACATTATTACCGCTCTGACCAAAGTGCGCATGTGCTCAGACGTAATCCGATGCTGTGTTTTTTCAAACAACTTCATCTTCAACTTCTCTTCTCTAAATCACTAAACTCTGTCAACACAACTCGCTGTGCAGTCTCTGCTCCGTGTCTTGATCCAGATGTGAAGAACGTGACAACCGCGTAGGCAAACCCGCATATGTGATGTTCATCACAGCGCCAAATAATATCAAGTACGTCCATAAAAATGTATTTTGAATTTAATGCAAGTAGATTAAAACAGCCGGTAACACGCACACTGTATGTCTAGCTGAGTGTGGTATATAACCATACTTATTAGCGAATAATCAGAATAATGAAAATTGCATGTAAACTGGAGTGAGGAGTTCTGCTTGTGTCATGTAAACATCTTACTGCGTTCAAGACCTTACTCTGATTATTAGAAATAATCGCATTATTGGTGCACATGTAAACGTAGTCATTGATTTTATCAAAAAAACAAAAGGAGAAAATCACTCACTGCTCTTGACTGAATAACTATTGTAGCTTTATTAAAAATGTTAAAATTGTATATATTATATATAATTTATATTAAATATAATTTATGCAGTGAAGACTGTGAAGTGTCTGATAACTTTATTCAATTTCTGTGTATTTTCAACCTGTTTGATCAAATATTTAAAATATAGCCTACTTAATCTTTAGACTTAGACTTGGTCTACCTAGTCTTTATGTTTTTTCTACATTAATTTGGAGATTAAATGTGAAATTATTACAATATGAAGAATATATGACAAATTTTAATGTTAGGTGCGATTAAAATGCGATTAATTATAGAAAAATGTGTGATTATTAGTTAATTTTTAAATATATGGACAGGACTAGAGTCAATGTGTAAAAAAACATCTCAAAGATGATCTAGAGAAATGTATGGAAGCCCGTTTCAACCATTTTATTTATTTCGCTAGAACTAAATTGTTGAATAAAGTCGTTATTTTTGTTTGGTTTTGCGCACAAAAAGTATTTTAACGATGTTTTTACTACCTTTCTGGGCCTTGAAAGTATTAACTAAATAGCTGTCTATGGAGAGGTCAGAGAGCTCTCGGATTTCATAAAAAAAATCTTAATTTGTGTTCCAAAGATGAACGAAGGTTTTACGGGTTTGGAACGATATAATAGATCTGCTGTACAGCTGAAACAAACTTTGTTGCATTACTTTCCTGTTATCACTGTAAAGCTGCTTTGTATTGTAAAAAGCACTATATAAATAAAGGTGACTTGACTTGGTTTGTCATTATGGGTATGGATAGTAGATTGATGTTAAAAATTATTTAGCATAAAATGGCTTTGTGAATTTGGTCCAAAAATAAAGTTAATCCAAAAATATTTTTGTGCATAAAGTCACCATTCACTTAAGAAAGGAAGAGGGAGGTGTGTGTGTGTGTGTGTGAAGGCCTGTGTAACGGGCCTTATAAGGTAGCACTGGAGTTTAGCGCTTGAGCAGCTGCGATTCCTGCTCAATGCAAACAGGGGTACAGTCCTTTACTTCACACACACACACACACACACACACACGTTAGGTTCCATGTTTTGTGGGGACTTTCCATAGACATAATGATTTTTATACTGCCCACACTGTATATTCTATCCCCTAACCCTACCCCTAAACAAAAGTAATTTTTTACCTTGCCCCCCACATTTTTGTTTTGTCTACATGAGGAAAAAGGCTTATAAATCATTCTAAAAAATTTTATTTTTTTTAAAAGATGTAAAAATGCTGAAAGTTTTCTGTGAGGGTTGTGGTTAGGGGGATATAATATACAGTTTGTACAATATAAAAATCATTATGTCTATGGAAAGTCCCCAATATAACATGGAAACACAACATGTGTGTATGTGTACTTGTTTGACCTACATTATCAGGACCCTAAGTCCTTATATTGTAATGTGTATTCAGGTTTTGGGCCACACATAATAATAATTATTGAAAATATAAAAAAAAGTAATTAGCTCAGTATAAAAATCATTACACATATGGAATGTATTTATATTGATGGGTGTACCAACGTGTGTTGGACTCTACCTATCAACATTTGGGTACCAAAATCCAGGAGATCTCTGAGCGGGGAGCGGTGGGAGGAGGGGGTTTATGGGGGGTGCTGGATGGCAGAGGCAGGTATCAACATAAATAAATACATAATTTTTAATAAAAATAAAAATGAGTAAGTTTCTTCATGTTAATGCATTCATGTTTTTTATTAGTACTATCAATCAATTAAAAAATTAACTAGATTAATCACACATTTTTTCTGACAGAGTTTATTGAGATACCAGTTCGTGAGCGGGGCAGGTGAGTGGATGGTGAGAGAGTCAGATGAATAATGAAGATGACTGGATAATACTATACTTCTTGGTTTCAGATGGCATTGGAGATTGGAATGCTGGATCGAGGAGACACACTGGAGACTTGAAGACACGATGGAGAACAGGTAAGTATCGAAGGAGAGTCCTTGAGGTAAGCATAAGCATGGCTATGTGCAAACGAGACCGGACAGTGACTGAATGTGAGCGTGGTGCTTAAATGCTGGCAGTGATTGCAGTGATGATGGGATGCAGGTGCGTGTGATCAGTATTCAGGAGAGGGCGTGCACTGTGATTGGGATAGGGTGGAGCCTGGCGTGCTTGTAACATTACCCCCCCCCCCCCCCCCCCCCTCCACGGCCCGCTTCTGAGGGCTGAGGACCCCGACGTCATGGTGGTCGGTCTCTGCTTCGCGGCGGCGGTCTGTCAGGGTGAGAGGCATGGAAAGTGTCAAGCAGGTTAGGGTCAAGTATGTCGTTTCTGGGTACCCATGAGTGTTCTTCGGGACCGTCTTCGGGACCCAGTCCACCAAGTACTCCAGGATACCACCACGACGCAGAGAGTCCAGGATTTCTTGGACTTGATAGGCCGCGCCGTCCTCCAGGATGACAGGAAGGGGGGTTCCGAGGTTGTGCCAGGCTCTGGAGAAACAGAAACAGAAGGGTGGTGAGGTTTGAGTAAAGACACATGGAAAGTGGGGTGAATGCGGTACTAAGGTGGCAACTGGAGCTTTTAGGTGACTGGGTTGATCTGCTAGATGATGGGGAAGGGGCCAATGAATCTGGGACTCAACTTTCTGCACGGCAGACGCAGTTTGTATGTCCCGGGTTGACAGCCAGACCTTCTGCCCGATCTGGTACGAAGGAGTCTTGGAGCGGCGAATGTCGGCTGTCATCCTGCGTCTGCGAAGAGCACGTTGAAGTTGATGGTGTGCAGAGTCCCAGACCCTCTCACTCTCCCGGAACCAGTAGTCGACCGCTGGTACGTCCGATGGTTCTCCCGACCAGGGGAACAGAGGGGGTTGGTAGCCGAGTACGCACTGGAATGGAGTGAGTCCGGTGGAAGGTTGGCGCAGGGAGTGTTGCGCATACTCGCCCCAACGCAGGAACTGGTTCCAGGAGTCCTGGTGGCCGTGACACAAGGTACGAAGGAAGCAGCCGATCTCCTGGATCTTCCGCTCCGTCTGCCCGTTCGACTGAGGATGGTATCCCGAGGAGAGGCTGACGGTCACACCTAGGAGGGTGAAGAAGGCCTTCCACACCCTGGAGATGAACTGGGGCCCTCTGTCCGACACGATGTCTTCGGGGATGCCGTAGTAATGGAAGATGTGGTTAAATATTAACTCAGCAGTTTCCATAGCAGTGGGTAATCCCTTTAAAGAAAGCAGACGGCAGGACTTAGGGTCGGTTAGGAACGGGCAGAGGATGGAGCTTACCGGAGGGGAGATGACATGGGCTCTTGGAGATTGCGCATTCCTTACATCCCTGCACGTACCTTCTGATATCGGATGCCATGCGTGGCCACCAGAAGCGCTGTTTAAGCAGCAAGAGGGTTTCATTGACCCCGGGTGGCCAGTGCCCAGAGACGTGTGGGAGGAGTGAATGAGAGGAGTGCGCCATGTGTGGATGACATACTGCAAGCCTGGTGGGCAACCCGGCGGGGGGTTGGTGGAGGCATTGGAGGAGGGCAGAGTGTCTTCAGACCAGACAATGGGGTTGACGAATAACTGACCAGGCAGGATGGGCTTGGATTCCTCGGTACTGTGGATGCGGGATAGGCATCCGCCTTGACATTCTAGGGCCCAGGTCGATAGGAAATCTTGAAGTTAAACCGGGTGAAGAAAAATGCCCATCGTGCCTGGCAGGGATTCAGTCGCTTGGCGTCTTGGAGATATTCCAGGTTCTTATGGTCTGTCAAGACGAGCAAGGGGTGTTGAGCGCCCTCCAACCAGTGCCTCCACTCCTCGAGGGCCAGCTTGATGGCTAGGAGTTCCCTGTTGCCGATGTCGTAGTTTACCTCCGCCGGGTTGAGCTTGCGGGAGAAGAAGGCACATGGGTGTCTACTGGGGTTCCCCTGCTGTTGGGACAAGACCGCTCCCACTCCGGTGGTCGAGGCGTCCACCTCCACGACGAAGAGAAGATCCGGATTGGGATGGACGAGGAGGGGAGTGGTGGTGAAGGTGGTCTTGAGAGCCTCGAAAGCTTCAGTGGCAGATGGTGTCCAGGACAGAGACTTTGCGATGATAGAAGTTGGCAAACCCGAGGAATCTTTAGAGTTCTTTTATGGTGGTGGGAATGGGCCAGGACCGAATGGCTTCCACCTTTCCCTCGTCCATCCGGATGCCACTGCGGTCGATGGAGTATCCAAGGAACTGCACTGAGGGCTGGTGGAACGAACACTTTTCGGCTTTCAGGAACAGGTTGAAGCTCCTCAGGTGTTGCAGGACCTCCACAACGTGGTGGCGATGTTCGGCCATGTTCCGGGAGTAAATCAGGATGTCATCGATATAGACCAGCACGAACTTATGGAGAAACTCCCGGAGCACCTCATGGATGAAATCCTGGAATATGGAGTTGGCGTATTCATAGTGGCCAGTAGGGGTCACAAAGGCGGTCTTCCACTCGTCCCCCTCACGTATCCGGATGAGGTTGTATGCGCTGCGGAGGTCCAACTTGGTGAACACAGTGGCACCACGGAGATGTTCCAGTGCAGCTGGGATGAGAGGAAGAGGATAACGGAACTTGACTGTAATTTTGTTGAGGGCACGATAGTCTATGTAGGGCCTTAAGCCTCCGTCCTTCTTTGCCATGAAGAAGAAGCTTGAGGCAGCACGGGAAGTAGACGGGCGGATGTAACCTTGCTCCAGTGCCTCTTTGATGTATTACTCCATGGCCTTCTCCGGAGAAAGTGACAGGGGGTAAATCTTCCCACGGGGCACTGACTCACCCGGCAGCAGATCGATGGTGCAGTCCCATGGCTGGTGTGGAGGCAGCTTGGAGGCTCGTTTGGGGCAGAAGACGTCGCTGAAGGGGGCGTAACAAGGAGGGACGTCCACCGAACGTTTCTCTACTGGACTCTCGATGGACGTGGCGCAGACAGGCAGGTCTTGAGAACACGGAGGAGGAAGGACTGTAAGTGCAGAGAAACAGTTTGGGAAGCAGCTGTCGCCCCACTTCAGGACTTCTTCTGTCTTCCAAGAGATGACGGTTGCTGCTCCAACCACGGGCGCCCTAAGATGATGTCAGCGGTGGATTCCTCCCGAACCAGCAATTGTTGATGTTCCACGTGAAGAAGACCCACTTGAATTCGTATCGGACCCACGAAGGAGCAGACTCGTCGTCGACTGAGAGGTTTTCCCGTTATCGAGAGGATTTGGTAGATGGACGGGGTGGCTGTCATCCGGAGCTTGAGCTGACGGCAGAGGGTGCCCGAGATGAAGTTGCCGGCTGACCCAGAGTCAAGGAGAGCGGTAACTGGAAGAGACACACCAGCAGCAGTAAGGTTTACAATCGTGGTGGTTGCATCTTATTAAGAGAAGGGATGATGGCACTCACCATTGGACGAGGTGGACGAATGGGGCATCCACAGTACAAACACAGATTCTGGGTCAGCCGCCTCTGCCGTTCAGCCATGGATAAACGGGAATTCTTTACTTGCATGGGTTCGTGGGCTTTACTTGCATGGGTTCCGTATGGAAATCCATCAGCCAGTTCTTAGTTACTAATTTCACCTGTATACACTCGGCCCCTGATGTCACAGGCTCACACTCCTGGTCAGATTCAGTAGGGAACTCCTCTTCCTCTGCGTGGTCACAGGTGGTAAAATAGGCTCTGGTTCCGGCTGTGTTCTGGATCGGGGCTGTACGCTCTCCAGACACCTCACAACGGCCTCCCTCCAACTCAGTCCGGTGGTGTCTGGGAGGTTCATGGGGTAGTGGAAGTTTGCCCCGATCCAGAACAGGGTCTTCCAGGGCGCAGGTTCTCCTTAGCCAGAACAATCTCAATTCAGTATGTCCCTGTAATTATTTATGTGGTAAAGAAAATCTGTGTAATAAGTGTACAAGGAATATACATTATTATTCCTTAAATGTCACCCTAGTCTTGTTTGAACTTGTTTGTTCGTCTTTGGCTCAAAGCCACTTGCTGCAAACTTTTCTTCGTGGAAGCTTCACGTTAATTTCAAGTGAGTGAGATAAAATATTTCAACTCAAAACTTTGTGTCCAATTATTTTCCAGACGTAGTTTTGGTATTGAGGTCAAAGTACACTTGCCTTGCGTTCGCTATACAACAGTGGGTGGTCACGAAAATGACTGTGATTTGAAGTGTTTGCCCCTATAGCAGTGACTTTATTTTTGCATGTTCTGCAGACAGGGTGGCCATACTCGATTAAGTTTCCCTCAGGAATTTTGTAAAAGCCAAAATATGACCACACCTCAGATTTGGTCCTTTTAGAAGGCTGAAAAATCAGTAGGCGCTATCACTGCCTACTGCCATTTCTTCTCATTCAAAAAGCAACGTTACGCGCTGCGCCTGTACCAGACTGGTGCTGGCTGGACAGGATTTACCGCAAGTTTTAAAATCGTGATAATCAAACACTGTTTTAATAATAATTAAATTTTAAACAATATTACTAACCGTCAGTACATTTTATTGTGGTTTATCGTGAAACCGGTAATCGTTCCATCCCTAGCGGCAAGACAATAACATAAAGACATCATATAATTAAAAAAGCCACCTGGCAAAAAAACTTGACAAATTAAAAAAAACAAAAAACAAAAAACAAACTGAGCTGCACTGGAACATGTGTTCAAACAAATTTCTGGACCTTTTTAAGGAAGACCAAATCAACATAAAATTTATAATAGATAAATGAAATGTGTTTTTTTTAAACATGATTCCTAATTATTTATATTCATGATTTTATAGTATTTGTACACCCTTTACATGTTTATTTCAATGTTGTAATTAGCAATTCATTTAATTTTTTATTCAATTTGAAGCAGATTTGTTACGTAACAGTATTAAAGTTTCTTATGGGTCAAGATCAAGTTATCTGCATCTCTTGCGCTGCATCAAGCCACTCCCATAATATCCGTCATCACTCAAATTAATGCAGAGCTCAGATTAACCGTACAACGTGTGTATACCTCCTATGAAATTATAAAGTAATTATTCCATCACAAATAAATCTCTCAATCAAGTAGCTGTGTCTATAGAATTATACACAACATTATAATATTATTTTCAAATACATTTTTATATTATTATTATTATTTAAAATTATTATTGCCCCTGGTTCAGTAATGAACTCTTGTAATAAAGTAGCAGTGGCTGGGACAGATTTTAAGTATCACCTCAAGATGCAATCTAATCCCGTTTACATGAAATAAGCCTGCTTTCGAGCAGGTTTGATTTTACGGACCTGTTGCTATGACAGCAAGTCCAGGATGAACTTCGGAGAACCAAACAATCCAAGATCATGCCAAATCATCAAGAATCAAATCCAGCTAACTGAGTTAGCGACATACGAAGAACGGAACCCAGACAAAGGGTGCGTCTCAATCAGCTCCCTAGTTCAGTAGGCAGGGCACTGATCAGGGAATCAGTCAATGGGCTTACGGCCTGATCAGTACCCTGACTACTAAACTAGGGAGCTGATTGAGACGCACCCAATGACTGGACACAGCAGGAACGTAAATACACAATGGTGATGAGATGAATGATCAACAGTTGTGATGGTAGTTAGTGTCCATGGTTACAGATAGGTGGCAGAAAACTCAAACAAAGGAACACAGGAACTGGAGAATTACAAACTAAAAGTCCATGAACAAAACTAAACAGAACAGAATGGTGACATCATTAGAGTTACAAATGATTTGCTCTTATCATTTGATTATGGTTGTATCTCTCTATGGCCCCATTAACACTGCATGGTTCAAGTGACCCAATTCCGATTTTTCCCTCTCATGTGGCACACATCGGTTATGATATGTGAACGTGTAAGCAGGAAAAAACTGCATGAATTCCGATATCCTCAGATCGGATTCAGGCCTCACTCATATGTGGTAATAAATCTGATATGATTCGGATACGTGCATTCGCGTCTGCCATGTAAGCGGTCAAATCGGATATTCCCCAGTACATGCGAGTCGTACGTCATTGAAAAACGGACGGAGGCGAATGACATCAAGGGCTCTCCTCTTTTTTCTCCGCCTTACGAGAGCAATGTTTTGCTGACCTTTAAAGATAGTGTGGAAAGCAAAACACTGAATAATCATTTCATCTGCATCCATTGCGTCCATTGCATATCGCACTGTTTTACTTCCTTTTCCGGGTCAGAACATCTTGGGCTGTTTCATGAGTGTATAGTGTGAATGCAAATATCGGATACGGGTCGCTTTTAAAAGATGATGTAAGCGGGTTGTCCAAAAAAATGGATATAGTCACCAAATCGGAATTGTGCATCAAGACCTGTGTAAATACAGCCTATTAGTGTTACTGGATCTTAGTGCTGCATTTGATACTATCAACCACAACATTCTTTTGAATTTCGAAAATTATGTGCATTAGTGGATACGCCGATCCAGAGCATCCCAAACACGCTTGTTACATCATAAGAAGAATGGCATCTACGCTAATGTTAGTCTCTCTGTTTATCCTGAGGTTTACCGTAGTCAGCTGGATCCGGGCCATATCCAGATGGAGGACTTTCACCTAGACATGTCCACAACGCATCCCTGAAGTGTCAGATTGTGTCTCCATACCAGCATGATGAGTCCAATCTTCAATCAGATGGAACTGGATTAAAAATGTTGAATGTTCTGATCCAATCTGACTTCTGACATGTAATGCTGTCTGAAACATAATCATGCACTGTTTGTTTGTTGGCCAGAGGAGAACTAGCACCCGAGTGATCCTGGTTTCTCCCAATGTTTTTTTTTCCTCCATTCTGTCACCTGATGGAGTTTTGGTTCCTTGCCACTGTCGCCTTTGGCTTGCTTAGTTGGGGACACTTAATTTTCAACATTATTGATCTTCCTGCATTGACACCATTGTATGAGAACTGAACTGAGCTAGACAATGACATCACTAGCTGCTTTTCCACTGTCGGGCAAATATGAGCCAGGGCTTTCAACTAGCCTGCCAGGTCAATAGCCTCGGACCTGTAGCACCAAGCCCAAAACCATGCTGCGTTTCCACCACCGGGCCAGAAGCTCCGCAGTGCTTCACTAAAACCTGCCCGTAACACGCCTCTCTGGAACAACGTCACACAAACCCATCATTTCATCAAAAATAAGGAACACCCACCACCATATTATTTAAAATAAATAATTTTACAATAATAAGTGATACATTGATCATAATGAATTAGTTTGTGTCAAGACTGCACATTAGTCACAGTGGTATTCACCACTACTTCACAAAAGAAAAAGGACACACATACTTGTTCAGTTGCATCTGTTTTTTTGCAGTCACAGGACAGTATAGTTACATCACATCTAGAAAGAATGATAATTTCTAAAAATGTTCCACCAAAAATATGACCTGAGGAGCTTTAACACATACATGTGTTCTTGTGAACAGTATGACGTTGCAAGCTGATAGAGATAAGAAACCCAGCAACCACCTGAGCAAGTATCATCAATTAAGTCATTGGATAATGATTACATAACCCTTATACTCTTATTTGATAAATGAAAAGCCATTAGGGGTGACACTAAATAGGGTTGGGTACCGATCCCCGGTCCCAATATGGTGTGTTTTATTAATATCAGATACACATTGTGTAAGTAACTATAAAGTTTACTCTATTCTTCTCCCACTTCACCGGCCACTTACTTTCATGTATTTCGGGAGAAGTGGATGAATTAGCGTGTTGTAAATCTGACAGATCCGATTCTCTGAATTGCGGTGCAAACTAACATGGCGGTGCACATTGCGCATTATAGATCAGCTATAATGCGCTGATCTATCGTTATAAAGGTTTTCAAACAAAAAAAGACATTCACTTCCATCTGACATTCACTTCCATCACTTCCATATTTGAGAATCGGAATATCAGGTAGTTAGACATAGCTAACAAGTTTGTGAATATTTTGAATAATTAAGGAAAAACGAAATAAAAAAGATACATCTGTCATACAGCGCTATTGTGGCTGCGGTGTGTCATGTGACAAGTATGACACATCGCCATTGAAATAATAAGGTGATACATTCTAAAATAACGGTTGCCTTAAAAAACTCACTCTGGGGGTACTGTAACTGTCATTTAGTGTTATTTAGTGTCTGGTAAATTATTGTAGTTACATTAACATGATTTGATTGCATATGATGGAAGTCCAGCCAGAAGAGCATTGCAGTAATCAAGCCTGGAAATGACCAGGACCTGGATGAAAAGTTGTGTTGCATGCTCAGTTAGGAAAGGCCTGATCTGATGTTGTGTAGTGCAAACCTGCTTGACCATGTCTTTGCAATGTGGTCTTTGAAGGTTAGCTGGTCCTCAAATATTACTCCAAGATTTCTGACTGACCTTAATGCGATAATTGATGATGAACCTAGCTGGATGGTGAAATCGTGCTCTAGAGTTAGACAGTATTCTAGGTTACTCCACATGTAGTAACCTAGAATACTGTCTAACACTTGATGGCTGCTCTGTCAAGTCCTCGTCGTCAGTTAGGAACCTGGGTGTGCTCTTTGATACCAATCTCTCATTTGAAAGCCACGTTTCTAGCATCTGTAAAACTGCATTCTACCATCTTAAATATATATCTAAAATATGGCATAGACTTTCAATGCAAAATGCTGAACAGTTAGTTCATGCGTTCATGACCTCAAGGCTAGATTATTGTAATGCTCTACTGGGTGGTTGCCCTGCTCGCTTAATAAATAAACTGCAGCTGGTCCAAAACGCAACAGCTCAAGTTCTTACTAGAACCAGGAAGTATGACCATATTAGCCCGGTTCTGTCAACACTGCACTGGCTCCCTATTAAACATTGCATACATTTTAAAATCTTGCTAATTACTTACAAATCACTAAATGGTTTAGCTCCCCAGTACTTGAGCGAGCTCTTAACGCATTTTACTCCATCACGTCTATTGCGGTCTCAAAACTCTGGCCAGTTGATAATACCTAGAATATCAAAATCAACTGCAGGCGGTCGATCCTTTTCCTATTTAGCACCTAAACTCTGGAACAGCCTTCCTAGCATTGTTCGGGAAGCAGACACACTCTGTCAGTTTAAATCTAGACTAAAAACACATCTCTTTACTATGGCATACAAATAAAACATTTTTAATTTATATTTTATTCAAATTGTTAGGCTGCATTAACTAGGTCAGCCGGAGCCGGGAACACCTGATGTACTCGTTACATCATAAGAAGAATGGCATCTACGCTAATGTTAGTCTCTCTGTTTATCCCGAGGTTTACTGCAGAGGTTTACTGCAGTCAGCCGGATCCGGGCCGTATCCAGATCAGATGGTGGACCAGCGCCCAGACATTACCAACGCATCCCTGAAGTGTCTGCAGAGACCGTGTCAATTAGTCTACCCTCTGAAATTGCTCATCGACACGCCATCCTCAATAAACCCATCTCCGGCGTGATGCCTCCGATCTTTCGAATATTCCGATCTAATATTACTTCTGACCTATAAGGCTGCCAAAATAATATTCATACACTGTTTGTTAATTGGCCAGAGGAGAACTGGCACCCCGACTGAGCCTGGTTTCTCCCAAGGGTTATTTTTCTCCATTATGCCACCTGATGGAGTTTTGGTTCCTTGCCACTGTCGCCTTTGGCTTGCTCGGTTGGGGACACTAAATTTTCAAATAAATATCCAAATAAATTTAATTACTAAACTAAATTAACTATATCAACTACATTACTTGAATATATATGATAATTGAAATGAGCTGATGACATCACCGTTTTCTCCAGAGCGGCTGTACAGCCGAATCAAATTCGGTTGCATTATTTTCCTGTTTAACAATGTTAAGCTGCTTTGAAACAATCTGCATTGTAAAAAGCGCTATATAAATAAAGTTGACTTGACTTGACTACAGTCGGATTGGCAGGGAAGACGAGAAGCTCAGTCTTTGCCAGGTTGAGCTGCAGGTAATGTTCCTTCATCCATGCTGAGATGTCCGCCAGACAGCTTGAGATTTGTGCAGATACTGTGGGATCATCTGGTTGAAATTAAAGGTAGAGCTGTGTGTCATTAGCATAGCAATGTTAAGAGAAATCATATGCCTGTATGATGGGTCCCAATGATGTAGTATATGGAGAATAGGAGGGGTCCAAGAACTGAACCCTGAGGAACCCCAGTGGTCAGTTCATGTGCTTTAGATACTCCCCTCTCCAGGCAACCCTGAAAGACCTACATGTGAGACAGGATTCAAACCAGTGAAGTGGATCTCTGTGATGCCCAGTGATGAGAGGTGGACAAAAGGATCTGATCTCCCGGGAGGGCCCTTTCATCGCTGCTTGCAGCTTTAATTATTAATGTATTTGAATTTAAAAAACAGATCATTCCAACTAAATTGTTTTATATTATTATATAAGTATTGTTATAACTATTAGACTGTACTGAACATTAGTGTCTTTTATCAAATTATTGTGACTGCCAACTTATGAAAGCTTATGAAAAATAAACCACTCAAAATTTTACACAGTTGTTACAAGGGAGTTTAAGCACTCTGTTGCTTATACCTCTTCCCTGTGGTAACATCAGTGTAATGCATGGTCCAGGGTGGCTTACAGCTTTATTCTAAATCATTCTAATTGTCATAGTGAATTGAGCCACAAGCCACATAAGCCTTGCTCTGGAATGTCTGTTCAATCACAATGACTATATGGAAAACCAGCTAATAGCAACAAATCACTACAGTCACTACAGGGCTAGAGTGGGTTTCTCTTGGGAGGCATTTAACCCAGAGAAAGAATGATTACTACCATCAATGATTGTCCATTTGAGCCTATGTCCTCATTGGGTGCTGTTGTTCGGCTGGGGCAGGCGGTTGGATGGATGAGGGAGGTGGAGTGTGTTTACATGGAGTTGCCTCCCTTTGGAGGTGAGAAATACCACCAGGTCAGACCCCACATGAAGGCTCAATGGAGCGCAGGGTATTCAGGCTAGGCCATAAGCGCTGCTGTGTATGTGACAGGTTGTCACGGTCGGTTTTGTTTTACGCTTATGTTTTCATGTCTTTTATTTTGTATTCTCACTGTCATGCTTCCTGTTTGCCATGTCCTTCCCTTGCCCTCATGTGATCATGTCTTGTGCTTCCCTTTGTGAATGTTCTGATTGGTTCATTGTCTTGTCATGTGGTTACGAGTTCTGGTTGTTCATTGGTTGTCTTAGTCATGTGTTCCCCAAATTCATGTATTTAAAGCCTCTTGTTTTCCAGTCAAGTCTTTGTTTTGTATTTGCTTACATCTGATTCAATAAACTGCACATCACCAAGTTTATCATCAAGCTCGCCTTCAGTGGACTAATGTTACAGAGTACACGACCGTTAACCAGCAGTTTGCCTCCTCCACCTTCGTCAAGGCCATCACCCCATAGAGGATTATGTGGTGGAGTTTTACGAGTTATGTTACGTTGTGGACTTTATTGATGTTGTCCTTAAGGGTATTTTTCAAAATTGATTAAAAAACTGTTTAAACAAACTAATGCCTGACAGCACCTGCTCAGAACCCCTCGAGGAATATATTGACCATGCCTTGTTGTTAAGTGGTTAATCTTTTACTGTGGGAATTGCGGACAAGGAGCCCCGAAAGTAACCCACAGTAACCACCACGCCAGAGTCTGTTTCCGTCATGCCTATGTCATGGTTGGTTTTGGGTATTGTTTCATGCTTATCTTTTCATGTCTTTTATTTTGTATTCTAACTGTCGTGCTTCCTGTTTTTCAATGCTTCCCTTGCCCTCATGTGATCATGTCTTGTGCTTCCCTTTGTGAATGTGCCATGTTCTGATTGGTTCATTGTCTTGTCATGTGGTTATGAGTTTTGGTTGTTTAACAGAGCGATTCGAGAGCAGCCGGCTAATACAGCTGGTGCAGTTTCTACAGAGCGACTGCACCAGGCTGCATGACGACACAGCTGTTCCACAATTGGCCGGATTCACCGCATGACAGCGATCACGTGCGTTTCGTGTTTATTCTAAAACTTTCAGTTCCACTAATGCTCACAAATCATTTTTTTATAACAGTAAAACCTCTTTTCATGTAGTCGCGATGTTATATTGTCATGTTTAACAAAATAAAACTGATAAAAAACGTAGACCCCACTTCATTGATAGTGTAGGCTTATATGTTGAACTTTATTCTTATACAAACAGACTCTGCATTAAGCAGTACATAAAGTATTGAATGAAAATGTCTTCTGAAACATCTGTGTATTTGACAAATATTGCATTTATTTAACTTCAGCTGTGATAAAGTATGCAAGTATAGCGCAAGCGTCACTACGGGAAGCAAAGGTGTCCGACTTGACGTCTCTGTTTGCAGCTCCTCCCCGCCTGCATGCGACTACTCTCGCCGATCGGATGCATCCAGCCGCAGCCGATGTCGAACACACCTAAAGCCTCTTGTTTTCCATGTTACTTTGTTGTGTATTGGATTCATGTAACCCTGCTGTTTGTGAGTGTTTTGGTCAAGTCTGCTCATGTTCCAGTCAAGTCTTTGTTTTGTATTTGCTTACATCTGATTTAATAAACTGCACATGGGTTCATCACCAAGCTCCCCTTCAGTGGACTAATATTACACAGGTTTGATGGACAGAAACTCTAAAAAGGATATTCTGTTGATATTCTGTCATCATTTACTCCCTTATGTCACAGATCTCATATTATTGTCTTTCTGAATGAAAATGTGCTGAATGTCTAAGTTCTGAAAGGATGTCAAATGGGAATGGGAAATGGCGAGAAGCCTTTCACGTTTTTAATCAGAACACAAGTTTTATAACTGTGAGCACAAATAGGTTTAGAGAGTTCCAGCTATTGTATGACTTCTTAAGGACTGCTATGATGATATAATTATATTTTTGTCTTTGTTAGAGCTTGCCTATAAATCACCATTCAATTTACTTGTATGTACAGAAGCTCAGACATTTTACCTTTTTTAATTTATACTGGGTTGGAACAATATGAGGTTGACTAAATCAAATCAAATCACCTTTATTTATATAGCGCTTTTTACAATGCCAATGTTTCAAAGCAGCTTCACAGTGTTAAACAAATAGTGTATGATTATGATACTGGCAACATTACAGGTCAGAAGTCATATTAAATAGATATTCGTAGGCTTATTCGAAAGATTGGAGTTGTCACGCCGGAGACGGGTTTAATGAGGATGTCGTGTCGATGCGGCATCTACAGGGGGGAGTTTAATTGACACGCTCTCTGCAGATATTTCAGGGATGCGTTGGTCATGTCCAGGCGCAGGTCCACCATCTGGTCCGGATACGGCCCGGATCCGGCCGACTGCAGTAAACCTTGAGATAAACAGAGAGACTAACATTAGCGTTGATGCCATTCTTCTTATGATGTAACGAGTACATCAGGTGTTATGGAAAGTGTTCCTGGTGCCGGCTGACCTAGTTAATGCAGCCTAAAACAATCATTTAACAGATTTGAATAATATAAATAAAACATTTTTTATGTGTATGCCATAGTAAAGAGATGTGTTTTAGTCTAGATTTAAACTGACAGAGTGTGTCTGCTTCCCGAACAATGCTAGGAAGACTGTTCCAGAGTTTAAGTGCTAAATAGGAAAAGGATCGACCGCCTGCAGTTGATTTTGATATTCTAGGTATTATCAACTGGCCAGAATTTTGAGACCGCAATAGACGTGATGGAGTAAAATGCGTTAAGAGCTCGCTCAAGTACTGGGGAGCTAAACCATTTAGTGCTTTGTAAGTAATTAGCAAGATTTTAAAATGTATACAATGTTTAATAGGGAACCTGAACCGGGCTAATATGGTCATACTTCCTGGTTCTAGTAAGAACTCGAGCTGCTGCGTTTTGGACCAGCTGCAGTTTATTTATTAAGCGAGCAGGGCAACCACCCAGTAGAGCATTACAATAATCTAGCCTTGAGGTCATGAACGCATGAACTAACTGTTCAGGATTTTGCATTGAAAGCATGTGCCGCAATTTAGATATATCTTTAAGATGGTAGAATGCAGTTTTACAGGTGCTAGAAACATGGCTTTCAAATGAGAGATTGGTATCAAAGAGCAGACCCAGGTTCCTAACTGACGACGAGGACTTGACAGAGCAGTCATCAAGTGTTAGGCAGTATTCTAGGTTACTACTTGTGGAGTTGTTTTGTCCAATGATTAAAAAATAATTTTTTTCTGAATTAAGTTGCAGGAAATTACTAGTCATCCAATTTTTTATATCAGCTATGCTATGATTAGCTATTCGTTAATCTTGTGAATTGGTAAGTTTCGTCAGGGCGTAAAGAAATATAGAGCTGAGTATCGTCAGCATAAAAATGAAAACTAATGCCATGCTTCCTAATGATATCTCCCAATGGTAACATGTACAGGGTGAAAGCACTGAGCCCTGCGGTACTCCATACTGAACTTGTGATCGGTGTGACATCTCTTTATTTACTGCTACAAACTGATAACGGTCAGATAAGTATGATTTAAACCATGCCAATGCAATTCCACTAATGCCAACATAATTTTCGAGTCTATTCAAAAGAATGTTGTGGTCGATAGTATCGAATGCAGCACTAAGATAGAGTAACAATAATAGAGAGATACAACCATGATCGTATGATAAGAGTAAATCATTTGTAACTCTGATGAGAGCAGTCTCAGTACTATGGTACGGTCTAAATCCTGACTAGAAATCCTCAGCAATACCATTACTTTCTTAAAAGGAGCATAATTGTGAGGACACTGCCTTTTCTAGTATTTTTGACAGAAAGGGTAGATCTGAGATTGGCCTGTAATTGACTAATTCTGTAGGATCAAGTTGCATTTTTTTAATAAGTGGTTTAATAATAGCCAACTTAACAGTTTTCGGTACATATCCTAATGACAAAGATGAATTAATGATATTAAAGAAGAGGATCTATGACCTCTGGAAGCATCTCTTTTAGTAGCTTAGTCGGTATAGGGTCGAGCATACATGTTGATTTTGATGATTTAACGAGTTTAGCCAATTCTTCTTCTCCTATGGCAGTGAATGAGTGTAATTGTTCCTCAGTGACACTACAATGCTCTGTCTGATGTGATACTGTAGTAGACAGCTGCATGGTTGTAATTTTTTTCCTAATATTATCAATCTTGCACGTAAAGAAGTTCATAAAGTCATTACTGCTGTGCTGTTTACAAACATCAGAAGTTGAAGCTTTATTTTTGGTTAATTTAGCCACTGTATCCAATAAATACCTAGGGTTGTGTTTGTTTTCTTCTAAGAGAGTCGAGAAATAAGCAGATCTAGCAGTTTTTACGGCCTTTCTGTATGCAATCATGCTCTCTTTCCACGAAATACGAAAAACCTCCAGTTTTGTTGGACTATTTTCTTTAATCTTCTTTAAGCGCAGAGGAGCAACTGTGTCTAAAGTGCTGGAAAAGACAGACTCAAGTATACATGATACTAGTTAATGATCTTAGATGTCATCGCTCTGCTGCAGAATTTCAACGGTATCAACATTTATTCCATGTGACAGTATTAGGTCTAAGGTATGATTACGGCGATGAGTGGGTTCTGACACGTATTGCCTAACTCCATTAGAGTTTAGAATGTCTTTAAATGCCAATCCCAATGTGTCTTTTTCATTATCTACATGGATATTAAAATCACCAACAATTAGGACTTTATCTGCAGCCAGTACTAACTAAAAATGTATTTGGTAAAGTCTGTATTGTGCCCTGGTGGCCTGTATACAGTAGCCAGCACAAATGTCAAACGGGATTTATCAATTACACTACATAACATTACATAAAGCACCAAAACTTCAAATGAATTATATTTGGAACTAGACTTCTGAGTAATACTGAAGATATTATTATAAATTACAGCAACACCTCCCCCTTTACCTTTCAGACGCGGCTCGTGTTTATAACAATAATCTGGGGTGGACTCATTTAAAGTAATGTAATCGTCAGGTTTTAGCCAGGTTCCTGTCAAACACAGCACATCTAGATTATTATCTGTAATCATATCATTAACAATAAGCGCTTCTGGGGAAAGGGATCGAATATTCAGCAGCCCGAGCTTTATCATTTGTTCATCTGTATTATATCTGTTTTTTATTTGTTGAACATCAATACAATTTTTACAGTTAAATGGTTTAGATTTTTTTTTTGTATTTACTAATTCGGGGAACAGACACAGTCTGTCGGGTAAGCTGGTGTCGCTATTTTCACGTTCCGTGTAATAGAATTGCCAATGACTAGGGCACTTTGCCACTATGCCATCTCACAGTCACCCAGTTGGCCTGCTGCACGGGCTCTACAGCCGGAACCGAACAATGTACAGAGTTCACTAAGCTAGTCGCATCCAAAGCAGTGTCTAAAGCGGTTACATTCTCACTACTCTCAAATAAAGTCTGGATGCGTGTCTCTAATTCTGAAATCTTTTCTGTCAGCCTGACTATCTCCCTGCATTTATCACATGTGAAGCCCTGTTTGCTGACAGAGAAGGATATACTAAACATGTGACAGGCAGTGCAAGTGACAATAACAAGAGAAGATGACATGGCTTACCGTATTTGTTGATTAATCCAACTTACCACAGTTGTTTAATGGACTCTGTTGACTAATCCAATTTACCACAGTTGTTTGATGTAAAGGCACGAGAGACAAAACAGGAGACCTGGATGCACGTATGGCAGGCTAACAGGCTAGTGAAATGCTAACGCGTTGCGAAATGCTAATGCACAACGATAGTGATTTAGATTAAAAGCTAGCAATGTCAAATTTAACGTGATAGGCAATATTAAACAATATATGGTGATGAGTCAGTTATATTTAGCAGTATAAACAACAAAGAAAATATATCAAATAGAGATTTAAAAGCAAAGCTGTACAGAGCTGCAAACACTGCAGCAAGGCAGACAGGAGGCAGACAGGAGTAATCGATCAGGCAGGAGCAAAAAGTGCCAGCCTGTGTAGCATAACGAATGTTTGTTGGACAGTAAAGCTCTCTTTCTAACAGCAAATATTAAAAAAAAAAATGCAGTTTCTAGAAAGAATATCTTTATTTACAAAGTCAAGCATACAGAGCAGGAAACAAAACACTTAGACTTATTCCTTCCAATTAATTTATACTATATATTTTGCATCTCTTTTCTTTTCATGTCAATGGAAGCTGTCAAAATAGGCTTGATTGTTCTAGTGGGCAGTGGCTACAATCCAGACCAGAGTTCAAGAGTTCACGGTATGCACATGGTTGACCACAACATACCTTGGAATTAGTTCTTCCCATCATCCTTTGCACTAAGAACTGTGAGCGACTTAAACCACTGGATTCTGGAAACATTTTCCAAAAACCTGGATTTTGTGTTGCAGTACCTTCTGCACGTTTTGATTGTAAAGCTTTCAATAAGTGTGGGGAAATAAGTGAGGAGTGAGTGGACATGTTCTCTCTGTTTGCCAACACATTACATCACAGCACTCAGAACCTCCATTAGCATCTAATAAATGAGGGTCTAATGAGACAGACATGTGCTAAATGAATTAGGGTAGGTGGAGGTTATTGGGCTCACCTCCATCAGGGGAGACATGAGATGCAGGAGAAAGCTCTTGTAGCCCATTAGAAAAATTAGAGTGAAAAACTTCTAAAAACACAGCGCTGTGCAGCCAAATTTCCCTGATGTAAACAAAAGGTGGGTGGCGGCCCCCAGAGCGCAGTCCTGACGGCCAGCGGCAGCAGTGATGAATTTGTGGAGTTATCTAATTTTCCACTGTTTTAATTAGAGGCCAGGTTCCATGAGGCCTGACAGCTGGCTTTTTTATACCAACTCCTGCATGTCTGACAGAGAAAAATGTTCGTGGCCACTGCCACCAAGCTCTGCGTCTGACCTGAGCCTGAGCAGGAACTGCTCACGTCCATAAACACAGCTTGCTTTTTTCATCTCTCGCTTATTGTTTCAAAAAGATTGCACTCACAGCAATCTAAGAATATATAAATATTTCTGAAAGCACTTCAACAGCGCTTTTATGTAAATTTAGGCCTGAAACTAAACACCGCTGTGCAAGTGGCTGAAATAGTTTTATTATTTAATCTACCCATATTATCGATTTATTTTATACACTGATAATAGAAAAATTATATTACAGGGTACATAATGTTATACAAGTTAGAAAGACCTAGATTTTATTTTAACAAACATATTAATATATATATATATATATATATATATATATATATATATATATATATATATATATATATAATTTTTTAAGCTTTTCACAGCACACTAGTACAAAAAAATAGGTGAGTGTTTATTCCTATTATGATATACATTCTCAGCTCTTTTTTGTTTAATTGTTGGTATTTTAATATGAAACAACACTGGCAGCAACAAAACTGGATCTATTCCAACTCTCTTGAAACTTTGGAAGAATAAGGGCCATAACCAAGGGACCTTCATCAACTGGCAGATTAGATGCCTTCTTAAGCATACTGAAGTTGGGTCAACACATTACAGGTCTAAACAGCAGAGAAGTGATATATATATATATATATATATATAAAAACATAATTAATGTAGTCGTCAGGTTTTAGCCAAGTTTCTTTTAAACACAGCACATCTAGATTATTATCTGTAATCATATCATTAAAAATAAGCGTTTTTGAGGAAAGGGATCAAATATTCAGCAGCCGAGATTTATCATTTCATCATCTATATTATATCTGTTGTTTATTTGTTGTACATCAATTACATTTTTACCGTTGAATGGTTTTGGTGGTTTTTTGTATTTACTAATTCGTGGAACAGACACAGTCTCTATGTGATAATATCTAGGTGAAAGAGTCTCTATGTGCTGGGATTTATCTGACTTCTGTGATGTGAAACAGCTAGCAGACGGTCGGGTAAGCCAGTCCGTCTGCTTCCTGACCTGGGCCCTAGTTAGTCAAGGATTAGCTCTAAGACTATGTGCCAAATTACTAGAGAGAAGAGCAGCACCACCCCAGGAAGGATGGATGGCATCTTTTTTCAACAGGTCAGGTCTGCCCCAAAAGCTTTTTCAATTGTCTATGAACCCTATGTTATTTTGCGGACACCACTGATGGTAGTCTGCTAAGTATCTCATCACTCCTTTTAACGGGGAAGGGACCAGAACAAAATTTTTACGTGACATCGTACTTGCGAGTTCAGACACCTCTTTAATGTTAATTTTGGTGATCTCCGACTGGCGAAGTCGAACATCATTAGTGCCGACGTGAATAATAATCTTAGAGAATTTACGATTAGCATTAGCCAGCACTTTTAAATTTGCTTTGATATCAGGCGCTCTGGCTCCCAGTAAACATGTGACTATGGTGGCTGGTGTCTCTATTTTCACGTTCCGTGTAATAGAATCGCCAATAACTAGGGCACTTTCAACAGGATTCTCAGTGGGTGCGTCACTGAATGGGGAGAACCTGTTTGATGTTCTAATCGGAATGGAAGAGTGTTTTTTTGATCCGCGACTATGCCGTCTCACCGTCACCCAGTTTCCCTGCTGCACGGGCTCTACAGCCGGAACCGAACAATGTACAGAGTTCACTAAGCTATTCGCATCCAAAGCAGTGTCTAAAGCGGTTACATTCTCACTACTCTCAAATAAAGTCTGGATGCGTTTCTCTAATTCTGAAATCTTTAATAAATAATTAAATGAAGACACCCCCCTATCTTTTTTTTGTGAACACCAATAGCGTTAGGTTACAACGGGGTAAAAGGCGCATTTGATTTAATTTTCCTCTAAACCACTAGATGCCACAAAAACTTGCCAAAGTTTTTGCACAAGCACTTTCCAAAAATTTTGTCGGATACTTGACGCAATTACAGGACTAGTTTGATCTAATATTTTATGTTTTTTTAAATGTTTAAATAGCGAGAATCGCTAAAATTGAATTATATTTTATTTATTATATTTTGAGACAAAGGTCTTGTTAAAGATTTTTTAAAGCTTTAATTTTTAATTAAAGCAACAGTTTTTCAGTAACGGAAGAATATGACCCTGGACCCGGGGGGGGGGGGGGGGGGTCAAGGGGGACGAAGTCCTCTCTGGAGCTGACACTGGACTCTGGACAGCAGCTGGAGCCACCTCGGGACTCTGGACAGGGACTGGAGTCATCTCTGGACTCGGGACAGGGATGGGCACCGATGTGTGTGCTGCCTTCACACAAAACATAGCTGTGGACACAATGGTCAGCGCTGCACACTCTGGGATTGGAGACTCTGGTGTGGCAACCATCTTAGCTGAGGGCTCAGGCGTGGCGGCCATTTTGGCTGAGGACTCAGCCGTGGCGGCCATCTTGGAATAGTCTGAAATAGTCTTTAATCCAGGAATTCAAAACAATAAACTGGTGAATAAGTCAGAGGAAACACAAGCCCTCACTTGCACTGTTTGACATTAATGTGTTTGTGGTTAAGTACTAGGGCAAACAAAAGAAGCTAACGAGATAATAAACGAAAAATTACTGAAGACTCAAATCAATCTGTAACCATAGAAACAAACAGGCAGGGAATGGAGGAGAACTGAACCAATTAACAAACTAACAGCAAACACTAGAACAGAACAGGGGCCCGTTTCAGAAAGGAGGTTACATGAAAACTCAGTATGTTAACCCTGAAATGAGGGAAACTCTGGGTTTTCCATTTCAAAATGGTAGGTATGTCAAACCTGAGAAAGCAGGGTAAGTCAAGCCCATTCTGAAAGAGAGGTAACTTATTCTCAGAGTCAGTTACCACGGTAACTGACTCTGTGAACCTAACCTGGTCAGGAACAGGTTTTCTTTGGTAAACCCAGAGTTTCTTTCGGTCTCCTCCCTCTGTCTTTTTAAGCATCAGCTGTGTTTAAATACTTCATTCATTCATTCACGCTGCACAAATGCTTTTCTTACTGAGTATTTTTCTTACCCCATTGGTAGATGATTTGCAAAATAAGAAAAATGCACTTAAATTCGTTTTTTTGTCCCCCAGGAAACAAGACTAAATACTTATGTAATTTTTCTTATGTAGAAAATGCATCTTGAATTAAGAATCTTTAGATATTTTGACTGGAAACGACAAGACAAAAATACTAAGTATGAAAAGCTTTTTTTTGCAGTGCATGTTCATACATTGCGCATATTTTCATCATGTAAACACCATCAAAGTGACAAAAATAGCATGGATCATGTAGATGAGGAGGCTGCTTTGCTCATTGATTGCTCCTGATTGATTGCTCCTCTCTGCTCCTGTCTGCCTCGCTGCTGAGTGTTTGCTTCTGTAGTTCCATACAGCTTTGCTTTTGAATCTCTATTTGATATAATCCCTTGTTATTTATACTGCTAAATTTAACTTACTTATCACCATATATTGTCTAATATTGCCTATCACATTACATTTTACATCGCTAGCTTTTAATCTAAATCACTATAACAACGCGTTAGCACTTCGCTAGCCTGTTAGCCTGCCATCCGTGCATCCGGGTCTCCTCTTTTTCTCTGACGCGCCAATTCACTGTGGTGAATTAGATTAGTCAACAAACATGGTAAGCCATATCATCTTCTCCTGTTATTGTCACTTGCACTGCCTGTTACATGTTTAGCATTACCTTCTCTGTCGGCGAAGAGGGCTTCATATGTAATAAATGCAGGGAGATAGTCAGGCTGACAGAGAAGATTTCAGAATTAGAGACATGCATCCAAACTTTTATTGAGAATAGTGAGAATGTAACAGCCTTAGACACTGCTTTTGATGCGATTAGCTTAGTGAAATCTGTACATTGTTCGTTATGGCTGTAGAGCCCGTGCAGCAGGGCAACTGGGTGACTGTGAGACGGCATGGTCGCGGATCAAAAAAACACTCTTCCGTTCCGATTAGAACATCAAACAGGTTTTCTCCACTCAGTGACGCACCCACTGAAAATCCTGTTGAAAGTGCCCTAGTTATTGGCGATTCTATTACACGGAACATGAAAATAGAGACACCAGCCACCATAGTCACATGTTTACCGGGAGCCAGAGCGCCTGACATCAAAGCAAATTTTGCTTTTGATTTGCTCTGGCCCCCTCCCAGTTAGAAGGAGTGATGAGATACTTAGCAGACTATCATCACTCAATGGCTGGCTGTCTAAGTGGTATCCACAGAATAACATAGGGTACATAGACAATTGGAAAAGCTTTTGGGGCAGACCTGACCTGTTAAAAAGAGATGGTATCCATCCCTCCTGGGATGGTGCCGCTCTTCTCTCTAGTAATTTGGCACATAGTCTTATGTACAGTATAGTTGATAGTTGACCATCTGACAGCGGTCTCACGTCACAAAAGTCAGATAAATCCCAACACATAGAGACTCTTTCACCTAGATATTATCACATAGAGACTTTGTCTGTTCCCCGAATTAGTAAATACAAAAAACTCTCAAACCCATTTAAAGGAAAACATTTAATTGATGTTCAACAAATAATAAACAGATATAATACAGATGAACAAATGATAAAGCGAATATTGAATATTTGATCCCTTTCCTCAAAAGCCCTTATTGTTAATGATATGATTACAGATCATAACCTAGATGTGCTGTGTTTGACAGAAACCTGGCTAAAACCTGACGATTACTTTACTTTAAATGAGTCCAAACCCCAAGATTATTGTTATAAACACGAGCCGTGCCTAAAAGGAATCATCATGAATATTGATGTTTTTCACACCTGAAAGACAAAGACCCTCCCCCTGATGGCCCTATCAGCTGAATGGGACTGTGAGGGAACTAGAACAAAGAATGTGAAGAGATTAAAAAAATGGCTTTTTGATTTGTTTGCATTTATTTACAACACAACATAATCCAAACATACACAACGAAGGACAAAAAGTGGGACAAAAATAAGGGACAATCGCGGTTCCTTATAAGGGGCACTCAAGTGTATGTTATTTCAGTATAAAAGGTTTTTGTATAAAAGGTTCTCAGATATAAACACATTTGATTTGCTTAACCTATTAATGCACAATTTAATCCTAAAAATAATTTTAACGTCATAGAAATAAATGTCAATTGTTACACACAAACCATCTAAAGCTTTTGTAGCATTATACACTACCGTTCAAAAGTTTGGGGTCAGTTAGAATTTGTTTAGTAAGAAATTAATAGTTTTATTAATAATTAATCATTTTTACAAAATTAATAGTTTTGTTCAGCAAGAATGCATTAAACCTGTCAAGAGAGACAGTAAAGACATTTTAATGTTACAAAAGCTTTCCATATCAGTTTAATGCAGTTTTTTTTACTTTCTATTCATCAAAGAATCCTGAAAAAAATGAACACAACTGTTTTCAAAATGGATCTCCTATTACAGTATCACAGTTGAATATCATGATTTGTTTGCAATATAATCTACAAATGCATACACAAACAGATATTCCTGCCACGTTTAAAGGCGTTTTACTCGAACACACCTAGTTTGCAGAACAAACTAAACGTTCCCGTGGTGTCTGCCGTTTTCATCTCGCTGAGGCATAGACGTGCCTGGGAAAAACGAGTGCGCCGCACCACATGAGCATCACACCGCTGTTGCTCTCTATTTTGTGCGCGCTTGTCGCACGTCTAGATTTAAAATAACTAAATAACTTGAGAGCGCAAAAGACGCAACATATGTGAACAGCCCTAGGTCAGATGAGCGTAGCAGTCAATAAACGGGACAAGGGAGGTCACGTACGGGACATTTAGGCCCAATATACGGGACGTCTGGGCTAATACGGGACAGTTGGCAACCCTAGTTTTATATCATGCTGTGTTTAATATTATAGAGCATAAAATCATGTCCTACATGTATCTTTATTTAGCATTGAAAGGTTGCCTACCTGTCTATATTTCATATTTCAACATGTTTCCGTTGATTTCACACATTTTAGTCCAGCAATAGTTCAACTAGTAGCCTGCAATGTGAAGTTTATGCAACAATAACGCTAATATAAATGAGAAGAAATGTTTTACTTTAAAAATTCTCATCTTAAAATCTTGTTGTTCTGAGGTAAACTCACAGTGTGTCTTCCAAACCCGATGAAAAGCAGAAGAATGATGAAGATGATTCTTTGTTTTTTTAGGTGATGGGGGGACGTTTACAGGTTTGCGTTCTGTCACATGGACGATTTGCATGTGAATCTCTTTGTGCGCCCATGGGTGTGGTCACATTAAAGATAATGAGGCTCCGCTTGAGGAACTCTACCTCTCGCTGTTTTCATACGGATTACATAAACCGAGAATATTTGTTTTTTATATAAATTACATTTAGTTACATTTAGTAGACATTCCAGGCTTTCTAAAGAGATATCTGTCATGTGTGTGTGGCAAGTGTTCGCTGAGTTACAGTTCATTTTCAGACGCGTTTCAGGGTGGACTTCACAGAGAGACCGACGGGAGAACGTGCATCCTGTTTGTTTTCTCTATTTACCGAAAGGCACAATATTTATTTTTTATATTGAGTGAACACAAATAAAAGTAGACACTTTAAGCTTTGTAAAGACATATCTTTCATGTCTGTGAGGCCAAAAGGTATTTTAAGTTGTTTTACGCTGTCATGAGGTTCAGAGGGTTCAGAGGGTTAAAGAAAATAGTCCAACGCCGTGGTAAAACGAGCACACTTGGGCCCTTAAAACAGCAGCCAGAAAAATGGAACGCAGCTGGAAGAAAACAAAACTGGAGGTTTTTTGCATTTCGTGGAAAGAGAGCATGATTAAATACAGAAAGGCCGTAAAAACTGCTAGATTTTCTTATTTCGCGACTCTCTTAGAAGAAAACAAACACAACCCTAGGTATTTATTCAATAGAGTGGCTAAATTAACCAAAGATAAAGCTTCAACTTCTGATGTTTGTAAACAGCACAGCAGTAATGACTTTATGAGCTTCTTTACTTGTAAGATTGATGATATTAGGAAAAAAATATAACCTTGCAGCAGTCTACTACTGTATCACATCAGACAGAGCATTGTAGTGTCACTGAGGAAAAATTACATTCATTCACTGCTATAGGAGAAGAAGAATTGGCTTAACTCGTTAAATCATCAAAATCAACAATATGTATGCTCGACCCTATACCGACTAAACTACTAAAAGAGATGCTTCCAGAGGTCATAGATCCTCTTCTTAATATCATTAATTCATCCTTGACATTAGGATATGTACCGAAAACTTTTAAGTTGGCTATTATTAAACCACTTATTAAAAAACCGCAACTTGATCCTACAGAATTAGTCAATTACAGCCCAATCTCAAATCTACCCTTTCTGTCAAAAATACTAAAAAAGGCAGTGTCCTCACAATTATGCTCCTTTTTAGAAATAAATGGTATCTGTGAGGATTTCCAGTCAGGATTTAGACAGTTTCATAGTACTGAGACTGCTCTCATTACAGTTACAAATGATTTACTCTTATCATCCGATTGTGGTTGTATCTCTCTGTTGGTGTTACTCGATCTTAGCGCTGCATTCGATACTATCAACCACAACATATTCTTTTGAATAGACTCGAAAATTATGTTGGCATTAGTGGAATTGCATTAGCATGGTTTAAATCATACTTATCTGACCGTTATCAGTTTGTAGCAGTAAATGAAGAGATGTCACACCGATCACAAGTTCAATATGGAGTACCGCAGGGCTCAGTGCTAGGACCGTTGCTTTTCACCCTGTACATGCTACCACTGGGAGATATCATTAGGAAGCATGGCGTTAGTTTTCATTGTTATGCTGACGATACTTCTTCACGACCTGACGAAACTTACCAATTGACAAGATTAACGGAATGCATAGCTGATATAAAAAATTGGATGACTAGTAATTTCCTGCAACTTAATTCAGAAAAAACTGAATTTGAAATTATTGGACAAAAAAACTCCACATGTAGTAACATAGAATGCTGTCTAACACTTGATGGCTGCTCTGTCAAGTCCTCGTCATCAGTTAGGAACCTGGGTGTGCTTTTTGATACCAATCTCTCATTTGAAAGCCATGTCTCTAGCATCTGTAAAACTGCATTCTACCATCTTAAAAATATATTTAAATTACGGCATATGCTTTCAATGCAAAATGCTAAACAGTTAGTTAATGCGTTCATGACCTCAAGGCTAGATTATTGTAATGCTCTACTGGGTGGTTGCCCTGCTCGCTTAATAATTAAACTGCAGCTGGTCCAAAACGCAGTAGCTCGAGTTCTTACTAGAACCAAGAAGTATGACCATATTAGCCCGGTTCTGTCAATGCACTGGCTCCCTTTTAAACATCGCATACATTTTAAAATCTTGCTTATTACTTACAAAGCACTAAATGGTTTAGCTCCCCAGTATTTGAGCGAGCTCTTAACGCATTATACTCCCTCACATCTATTGCGGTCTCAAAACTCTGGCCAGTTGATAATACCTAGAATATCAAAATCAACTGCAGGCGTCCTTTTCCCATTTAGCACCTAAACTCTGGAACAGTCTTCATAGCATTGTTCGGGAAGCAGACACACTCTGTCAGTTTAAATCTAGACTAAAACACATCTCTTTACTATGGCATACACATAAAACATTTTTTATTTATATTTTATTCAAATCAATGAAATGATTGTTAGGCTGCATTAACTAGGTCAGCCGGAACCGGGAACACTTCCCATAACACCTGATGTACTCGTTACATCATAAGAAGAATGGCATCTACGCTAATGTTAGTCTCTCTGGTTATCCCGAGGTTTACTGCAGTCAGCCGGATTCGGCCGTATCGAGATCAGATGGTGGACCTGCGCCCAAACATTACCAACGCATCCCTGAAGTGTCTGCAGAGACCGTGTCTATTAGACTCCCCCTTGAAATTGCCTCACCGAGACGGCATCCTCATTAACCCTTCCCTAGCGTGATGACTCCGATATTTCGAATATTCCTATTTAATAATTGTTTAATCGACATGTCATCCTCAATAAACCTGTCTCCGCCGTGATGCCTCCGATCTTTCGAATATTCCGATCTAATATGACTTCTGACCTGTAAGGTTGCCAAATAATAATCATACACTGTTTGTTAATTGGCCAGAGGAGAACTGGCACCTCGACTGAGCCTGGTTTCGCCCAAGGTTTATTTTTCTCCATTATGCCACCTGATGGAGTTTTGGTTCCTTGCCACTGTCGCCTTTGGCTTGCTCAGTTGGGGACACAAAATTTTAAACTAAATTTTAAATAAATGTAATTACTAAACTAAATTAACTATAATCAACTAAATTACTGATCTGCCCATATTGTCACTATATGATAATTGAAATGAGCTGATGACATCACTGTTTTCTCCAGAGCAGCTGTACAGCCGAATCAAATTCTGTTGCATTATTTTCCTGTTAACACTGTGAAGCTGCTTTGAAACAATCGGCATTGTAAAAGCGCTATATAAATAAAGTTGACTATACATAACGTTAGGTTAGTAAAGAAATGTGTCGTTTAACTTTTAGGTTTTTGTTTCAGGCGCAAGGATTTTTGACGCGGTACCCCATGGTGAGATGAGCACAAACAAGGTAAAAACATCGCCGAAAAACGTTGTATTATATAACATTATTTAACATGGATGAATACTGCAGTTTAGGGTTTCATTTCGCTATGCATTCAGTTAATTTAACTTGTTGTAGAGAGAACATTCATTCTCTGCCTTAACATGCATAACATTTCAAATAAGAGGAGAAAAAATGCCGTGCGGTAAGCTTTAGCTGACGACAAACATCAGAAAATGTGATCAGAGCATGATTAAATGATGCATTTTCTCATTTAGCCAGTTTAATTTTCTTATTGGAGAACAAAGTAGTGTTTATCTACATTTTAAAGTAAAGCCCAATGCGAACGATTGTCATAGTATCTTTCGAAATAACTTGTTTGTTCACTTGTGTTAACTGTATCGATCTCAAATTAGAACCTACATGTAAATGAGAAATTGTGTCTGCACGAGAGCAATAACATTCTATGCTTCTACTCTATGCTATGTATCACTGTAGCTGTATAAGAATGTACATATGCATTTTTGGGAGTGTTTTTTGATCTCATATGTAAATGCATAAAAAACAAAAAAATTAAATTCTTTATTTCTTGTAGGTGCAAAGAATAGCAGATGATGTGGAGAAAAGTTTGAAATGACAAGTTTCTGAAACTGATTATTTTAGGTAGTGGAAAATATTAATTCTGTTGCAAATAATTTAATAAGCTGTTGTATTTTAGATTACATTTTATATTGAAATACTACTGTAATATTGTAGGTTACATTATTGCTTATATTTATTCATTTCAGGTGAAACCCGCAGATATTGACTATTCGAGGGTCAGGTGGTTGTGACTTCATACCTCAGCTTTGTGGCTGGATTTCAACTTCAGTCTGGTGTCCCAGGAGCAGGCATCTTTTGCACACTTGAATCTAAGTAACATGATTTACTTGACTAAATTCATTTCTGAAAAAGGTTACTTGGTTTAATTACTGGTACATTTAAATGTGTGTACTGTATGTTAAACGGTTAGATCACCCAAAAATGAAAATTCTTGTATATTGTATACAAGAAATATTTGTATATTGTATTAGTCATGGATTACTTTAATGATGTCTTTAACTTTCTGGGCCTTGAAAGTGGTAGTTGTGTAGACTGTCAGTGGAGGGACAGAAAGCTCTCAGATTTCTTTAAAAAGATCTTCATTTGTGTTCCGAAGATGAACGAAAGACTTACGGGTTTAGAACGACATGAGGGTGAGAAAATGTACTTCATAAATTAGTAGTGCAACAAATGCTGATTGTATTAGTGGCATTTTTACTTTTATTTTATTGAGCTAGTTTCATTCAATTTTGAACATTATTCTAAGGTTTCTGCTTATATTTTTGTGCAGATGTTTTGTTGGAATCACAGCACTCACTGGAGCCAAGACAACAAGCACAGAGGCAAAACAAGTGGAAAGGTCTCAGAGAAGAGGAGCAAGTCAACACTCATGTGTTTGCTCATCTCAGAAAGTTAATGAACTTTGAGTGTGTATATATTAAGTTATTTTGATGAAATATTCTTAGTTTAATAGAAGATAAACTCAAACAAAAGAATTTGTGGAATAATTTAGATTTTAGCATTTTATTTTAATGTTTTTTTTGTTTGTTTTTTTTTTAAAGCAAAAATCTGAGTTGCAGTGAGTTTCAATAGGAGCCAAAATGCCACAAATTCTGTTGATCGACTTTATTTTTTTATTGAAAGTTAATGTTCTACTCAGAATATGTCTTAAAATGGCTTTTTAAAAAGTTATTTGTGGTTATTTTGTAATACTATGTAATTTGTATGATAAGATTTTAACAGTTGAAAGACTGAAAATGTTGCATTGCAATGAAAGTTAATAAATGCAATGCCTTGCTGCTAGTTTTAATAAATATTTACTTGCAACACCCTTGACTTGTTTTTTATTCATTTGTAAATGTATTCAGATAGTGTTCATTCTACATTTAAATCAGTATATTACAGTTTACTGTTAAAATTATTATTTTCAGCATTTTTTATGTTAAACTATTACAACATCATCTTGGATTTTGGGGGTATTTACAGGATTTTATTGGCAACTTTAGTTGCCAGGTAAATACTGTACTTTAGTGAAATTACAAAAAATAAAATACAAGTTTAATTCAATGTTACTGTAAAAAAAAACCTACAAATTACTGTATTTAACATACAACAATTAACTGTAAATTGATTTGCAGTATTACGCTGTAATAAATTGTACAGCAATTAACATTTTTACAAGATTTTATTGGCAACTTTTTTGCCAGTAAATTCCTGTAAATTCTACGGTACATTTTTTTTTACAGTGTAGTGACCAGATACTGGCCTACATTGGACATTCTGCATAAATATGGTAAAGGTGAGCTCACTGACTGGAAGAAGGAAAGTTTTCTTAGTGTATAGAAACACCAAACACCCTGGAAAATGGCAGGTATGTGTTGTTCACTTATATCTTTGAACAGGATTTATTACACATACACACATTGTCCTCACATTCTTTCTTGTAGTTCCCTCTCACATACCTGACTCAAAGGGTCATTATGTGGGTCATTTTCTTCTCAGGTGTGAATCACAGCATTATTCATGTCATTCACACGGTGTCTTATCAAATTTAAATCAATATATTGTTTTATGTGAATGAGTAGGCATGATGATTTTCACATCATTTTTAAGCAAAAACTCTAGGCTACAACATCCACTACTCAAAAGTCTTGTGCACACACTGTATTTAGTATGAGTTTTGTGGCCTTGTTTCAGTGACTTTTTCAATAACCACGCATAAATATTATTCTCTCAAAAATACAAAAATACACATACATGTTGCTCACTTATTATGGTAGCCCAGTTTGTGCTGAATACAGTGTAATGAATACAGTTTTGCTATTAATATGTTTATAAGCAACTGAAAAAAAGCACAAATGTGAGGGCATGTCAAAACTTCTAAAGGGCCCCAAAAAACCCTCAGACCCCAGAGGGTTAACATCAATTTAGCTACACTCACCATACGAAAACATGTAACTATCCACCCAACAAGGAGAACACCTCTCATTAAGTCATGGTACATGACACATTAGCTGCGCGACAGTAGTTGTAAGCCATACCAGCCATAAGCCATTTGTTTTACCTCTTCCTTTCCTCATTTTAGCAGGTAAATGCCTGTCTACCCTTATAAGGATTATGAAATTAGGATTAATGCACCACGCCTAATAACCGTAAACCACCGGAGAGCTCCATGGATGATGGGTGACATAATTTACCACAAATGATGTCACCAGAAAATGAAAGGTAAACAACGGTCTCAACCTAGAATAATTTAGAAGAGAAAAAAACCCAACAAAACACATACATTGCTCCACTGCACTGAAGAAAGCATGGTTAACCTGCCAGAGCTCAGTTTCTCTGGGAAAATGTTCTCCAGTATTGCAGCAGTTATGTTCCCTTATGCTCCCACAGGAACTCAGTTTCTTTTTGAAAAAATTCTCCAATGTGTTTTCAGCATCCGGGGGGAGTACTCAAGGTGAGGCCAAATACCGAGCTCGGAGCCCTCTCCTCGGACAGCACTCCAAATACGCATTTTTTACGCAATACTGACTTATTTGTAAGTGTGAACTCGTGAAAACACTTTTTTTTAAAAATACATTTTATTTAATGTAGACTTTGATAGGAAAATGGAAGGTATTGGAATTAAAACCGCTTGAGGCTATTAATAATTTTTAATAATTTTGAAAATTATTTTTAATTGGCTCTTTTTTAGGGTTGAAAGTTAAATGACTAATAATGTAAAATAATAATCCTCATCACTGAAATTATTCACATCATAATATACATTTTTGAAACAATTTCTTTCATGGATACAAAACAAATAATTGTTGATTATCATAATATTTATACTTTAATAAACTTTACAGCGTTGTTTTTTTTTTTTTTTTTTTTTAAACATCAGCCCAAATAACATCCAGCAGACTCTTTTGCAGAGTGGCTGGCTCAGACAGGACCTCATGACCCCACCACTGTAATTAATACCCATCTCAGTATTCACCTTAAATTGACCTTCCTGTCCAGCTGCCTTAAGGAACAATGACTGGACGCTGTCTTCAGGTTCAAACTCTTCCCTCTTGTTCCCGAAACCAAAAGGCATCTTTTCGTATGGTACCGCTTAAGGCAAACAGTGTTAGATCATTTCCAAGGCCCCAATAACATCACATCTAGAACAGTGAATTCAAAACCTTTAAAGAGTTACAATGCATATTTCTTGGTTAAAATAAATGAATAAAATAAGTAAAAAAATATTGCATTTATAAAATGTACTTCTTCCAATTGCTGTCAGATGATGCTATTTTTATTCTTTCCACCAACCAATAAATCCTGCTCACAGGATATCACAGGTAGTGAAGGTTACATCTTCCACATGCCATTTTCGAAATCTTACCATATGAAGACCTTTTAGTAGACAGATTGTATAGGCCTATATAAGATGTTTTGTGAACCCTAAATTCAAGTGTGACTTGTTGCCTTTCGACCTCCTGCAAAAACAGAATTTGTCAGATTTCAGACACTGAGATTTCAGTTTATGAACAAAACAAACAACAGGCCATCCTGTGGTCATCTGTGTCTTTGTGTTTGGACAGCTCAACTGCAGGTCTTCTCCCTTTGGATTTTACCTTTGCTGTGTGTGAGCTCATGGCTGCAGATGGTGCTGTTGTTTTGGTTGGCTGTAAGGCTGAGAGAAACTGAAGACGGTGGCCTGTGCAGGAGCTGGTGGTCTCTGTCATGCTGCACTTCAGTCATCTGTTTCTGCATACAAAATCAAAGGGTGTTTAGTGCCGAACTGCCAGTCACAGTGGGTGAATTCTCCATGTGTTTGTACAAAATTTTGGTAATAAGCTAAAATGGATGGCCGACACCCATCTATAGCTTTCCTGCATCACTCTAGTTCCCACTTGATATCTGCGTGCGTTCCAGGAGACAGTGACACATAAACAAACACTTAAGATTTTTGAAGGAAAACAACAGATCAACATACATCTCTGTGTATGCAAAACAATCCCCTGGCACTGCCTATCTATAGCACGAGTTCATGCTTTTATTTGGCGTGCTCTTTATACGCAAAAGTAATCTTTTACGTGCATCTGGTATGCAAAACTTACCTGTTTGGCAGGATTAGTTGAGTGTGTATATTTCGTATCATAAGCACGCAAAAAGTGCTATCATACGCACGCTAAAAAAGTGTGTATTGGATGCACGTAAAAGGTCATTTCTGCATATAAAGAGCACAAAAATGAAAGCCTAAACTCGTGCTATGGATACGCAGCACCAGGAGATTGGGCTTGCCCATACGGAAATGTAATATATTCACATATATGTGAAACACTGTTAAATATATGGAAATATATATTTAAAATATAATTTTAAAAATGCATAGAACATAAAGCTTAAAAATGTATCATCATGTTAAATGTGTTAAGTATGTGTAAGTATGTGTGACAATGAGTGCTTACCAGGATAAACTAAACGCTGGATTTTCAAAAGTATGTTAAGTTTGGAGCTCCATTGTTGCAGTAAACTTGCACAACGTACTTGAATGAATAATTTAAAAGGTGCACTCCGGTCTGTTATGGCAGGTACATCGACTTTACATTTTCACACCCCTAAACATGACGCGGAACAAAACAAACTGTGGTTGCATTAAATGTCAGTCAAACGTCTTCTTGGGCGGTCCTGTACCAAAGAAAGCTGCGATAGAGTCCAGACCTTCTGCCATCAGTAGTGTTGCCAGATTGGGCGGGTTCAAATGCAGTTTTGAATTTGATCGTGCAGGTAAAAATGGGTTTGGCCGGGTGGACAAAATTTGGGATGGTTTGGGGTCAGTTCAGCAGTTTTCAAAAATCTAAATTTTATAGTCTAATTGGTTAAAGCTGCAGTCCGTAACTTTTTTTGGTTAAAAATTTTTCAAAATCAATTTGAGCAAGTACACAACAAGCCAGTATTCAAAACGATCTCCTTACCTTACCCCCATTAACAATGGTAAGCTTGTAATAATGTGTTATAATTAGAGTGGTATGATGGATTTCCCCGGGAAATTCAAGCATGTCTTTGCGTTGTTACGTCACGTCTGTATACATAAAGAAAGAGTCCGGCTAGTAGTATGCGAGGAGCGGACCGCATGTTCTTCAGCGGATCATTTTCTCACAGCAGCTGGAGTAATTAAATGTATCATTTTGATGGCGGATTATAATCCAGAAAGGCCCAAATGACATCAGTGACAACTGGAGATTCACCCATAGTCAAAAGCAAAAGAATAGACTGCATGTAAATTGAAATCTACAGGTAACGTTAATAAACAGTAAATACACAGTCACGCAATGCTTATGCTGTTAACATTAACAATTTGAGAACAAAATATAACAATAATAATAATTTGCAAGGTTTGATGTTATATGAGCGATCGTTGGATGTAATCACTGTTGGTAGTGTGATTTATTGTGATGTTTTGTTCCCTAAAGTGGCAGACATGTTACTTGTTCATGACATTAGACATTTTCCGGTGAAAATTCTTATTTAGGTTATACTCCAAGATGTAGAATCTGAATAAAAATAAAAATATATATTTACATATGTTGAATTTTTGTTTTAAAAAGGGCCAAAATCAAATATTTAAATATATTTTTAATATACATTTCAAAAAATATTTACATAGTATAACATTTTCTTCTATTTAAGACATTTAAACATATGAAAATCTATTTTATTATTAATATATTTCAATCTATGTAACTTGTATGGGTGTGTATGATGTAATTATAAATACAAACAAATTTACCAAACAAAGCAAAACAAAAAGATCTTATTTGCCAAGCATGCTGAGGAAAAGAGCAAAGGTGAAAGAAGTGATTCCATGCCCCTCTGCCTGGTCATGTTCACATTTTCCACATTTACCAGACCTCAATTTTGATGCTCACAAAAGAACAGACCAAGAGAGACAAACAGAAGAGAATGAAACAGTGGGGCCCACAAAAAGAAAGCAGCAGAGTGGAAAGCTTGAGCCAGTGTAATCCTTGCTTCGTTTGCCAGTGTTTTAACTGATTTGGATTAATGCTTTAATTGTGAACCACACACAAACCATGAACATCTGCAGCCAATAGCAAGAGGACATAAGCAGGGCCAAAACAAACCTCCAGTGAATCGGACCACCAGGATCCTGCAAGAATTCATGGGCATTAAAAAAGCATGTGGAGAGGAGAGCAGACTTAATGATACTATATTGATAATGTACTTTTGGACTGCAATTTATTTGCCAACCCACAATTAGCGGTTAGCATACAACCAGACACAAACAGGTTCTCACTGTATTATTGATTGCTAGCATGTTTAAACATTTGACCTTAATTATGAAAAAGATGGTTCACCATTTGCATGTGTACCAAACTTGAATGGTGCTATGCCCAACAGGAAAGGTGGCAGTGTTCAGAGGCCACACAAACTTAAATTTTTCTGTAAATTGGAGGTTTAAGCACTTTTGCAATTCCCAGTTGCTTTTGTGCAGATATATACTGTTAAAACCTTACTGTTAAATGGACTTCTTTTAACATTCAATTTTTTTTCAATCTTTCATTGTTTTTTTTGCAAAATTATCATCAAATGAGTCTGTACACAAAATTCTGTGGTTTCATTCATCCATTGTGATAGCTTTATGCATTTGTCAGAGACTTTTATCCAAAGCTACTTATAGTACTTTCAAGTTATGCATTTTATCAATTTGTGTTCACTTGGACGCTACATCAGTTGCTGATGCTATGCGGAACCCGGTGTCTGAGGCACGTGTGAAATCACGGCAATATTTAGCCAACGCAGTGCAATGACGTCACAAGGTGCATCCAAACATATAAAAAGGAGACAGCCAGATCCATTGGCCGTGCTATGGCAGCCCTGGTGGCCACGGAAAGGCACTTATGGCTAAACTTGAGTGCCATCAAAGAGAAAGATAAGAGCTTCCTCATGGATTGCGCCCCCTGGCCTCTTTGGCGACGCTGTCAACTCAGTCGTTGAGAGGTTCCAGGAGGCTGGTAAGCAGACGGCAGCATTCCAGAAGCTCCTCCCCCGTCATCCGCAGGTCTCCGGGGCTGCTGAGCAGGAGCAGCCCCAAAGATCTAAGACCAGTTCCTCGTACCGGGTGGTACAGAAACAGTATAGTACAGTATACGGTGCCCATTTCTCTTCGGTGCCTTCAAGGGATCGTTCTGCCAACCCTGCCACCTCGTGTGATTCAGGGCACAGCGGTCTCCAGTGAGCCCAGAAATGTAGCGGCATTGGGATGCGTGCCCCCTCTGAGGAGGGCACTAGAGTTACCAAATGAAAGCAGTTTATAGTGAAAAAAACTTTAGAGACAAAATTGCTCATCCTTTTCTGCTAATTATTTATTATATTTATATGAATTATAGTTACTTTTAATTCATATAATATAATCATATAATTATTATATTTAACATGTAATATTAAACTTTGCTTTTAAATTAATATAAATATAATTCATGCATTCATATATAATTCATGCGTTCATATATAATGCTTTTAAACCATGTGTATTCATTTGAGCTCTTTGTGAACCTATAACTATTAGGCATATTTCTTTGATTCACATCATGCATTGATATAGTCAGATTTTCAGCTGCCCTCTCAAACTTTTGCTTCAGCAGCAGTTTATTCCTGCCTTGTAAACGCATTTAATTTCATGATAACTTTCAAAACAATATCTTAATCTTCAGAAGAGAGGTGAATCAAACTGACGCTCTCCATGTTCTTATTTGCCACACGTGTCACAATTTCAGGTGAGTTGACTGTTTATACCTAGCTTTGTGAGACCGCTGAACCTGATCTAAACCAAGTTCAATTGATCTGGATTTGTCAACTCTTTAAGATAGCTTCATGCAACAGGCCTCAGGGGTTAGACAGTTCGCTGTGCACATGGGTTTTGGACTTCATGAGCAATAGATCCCAGAATGTCAGTATGGAAGATCAAACATCATCCACTCTCACCCTGAACACTTGCACACCACAAGGGTGTGTCCTCAGCCCACTTCTCTACTCCCTCTTTACCCATGAATGTTCCCCTGATCATCCTACCAACACCATCAAATTTGCTGATGATACCACCATAGGGGGACTGATATCAAACAACAAGACAGCCTACAGAGAGTAAGTTCAGCATCTGATAGAATGGTGTTCTTTCAATAACCTGGACTTAAACATTACAAAATCCAAGGAAATTATTGTGGAAAGGATTGAGCACTGAGCAGTCTGCGCTCTGCATACATGGAGAGGAGGTAGAGAGGGTAGAGAGCTTTATGTTCCTTGGCTTGCACATCTAGGCTGACCTCACCTGGACTGTACACATCTCCCATCAGGTGGGAAAGACCCAACAGAGGCCTTACTTCCTCTAGGAAGTTAAAACACGGTTACCTCCCTCATCACCTGCTCAGCAACTTATACAGATCGGCTACAGAGAGCCCCCTGACCTATTGCTGCATGATGTGGTTCATCAGCTGCACAGAGGTGGATAGGAAGTACCTGTGGCGGGTAGTGAGGGTGGCAGAGCTTGAGATTGGTACTGCACTATCCTCCCTTAAAGACATCTACACTAGCAGACTCCAAAAGAAAGCCAGATGTATTCTAATGGATCCCACTTACGCTGTATTTCACCTGTTCTACCCACTGCCCTATGGGAAGAGATAAACCATAGACAAATCAGAACCAGAAACAATAGATTATAAAATAGATTCCTTCCATAAGCAATCAAATGCATAAACCCTCCCCTCTTCCCTCCCTGAGACTAAAGTGCAATAAAGCACTTATTTATTTTATCAAGTCATGTAATCTTTATTTATATAGCACTTTTTTACAATATAGATTGTTTCAAAGCAGCTTTACAGTGATAACAGGAAGATAATGCAACAAAGTTTGTTTTGGCTGTACAGCCGCTTTAGAAGAAAATAGTGTAATTGTCCAGCTTAAGTTCAGTGTTGAATCATTTCTGTTGTAAAAAAAGTTAATTTAGTTAATTTATCTATACAACAGATCTGGAGAAAACAGTGATGTCATTGTCCAGTTAAGTTCAGTTCTTATACAATGCAGGCAGATGAATAATATTGTTGAATATTAAGTGTCCCCAACTAAGCAAGCCAGAGACGACAGTGGCAAGGAACCCAAACTCCATCAAGTGACAGAATGGAGAAAAAAAAACCTTGGGAGAAACCAGGCTCAGTCGGGGGGCCAGTTCTCCTCTGGCCAAATAACCGCCAGTTGCCGACCACTAACCTAGAATATAAAAATGTCAACTGCAGGCGGTCGATCCTTTTCCTATTTAGCACCTAAACTCTGGAACAGTCTTCCTAGCATTGTTCGGGAAGCAGACACACTCCGTCAGTTGAAATCTAGACTAAAAACACATCTCTTTACTATGGCATACACATAGAACATTATCAATTTCTATTATTCAAATCAGTTAAATAATTGTTTTAGGCTGCATTAACTAGGTCAGCCGGAACCGGGAACACTTCCCATAACACCTGATGTACTCGTTACATCATAAGAAGAATGGCATCTACGCTAATGTTAGTATCTTTGTTTATCCCGAGGTTTACTGCAGTCAGCCGGATCTGGGCCATGTCCAGACCAGATGGTGGACCTGCGCCTAGACATGACCAACGCATCCCTGAAGTGTCTGCAGAGACCGTGTCAATTAAACTCCACTCTGTAAATGCTGCATCGTCTCCGGTGTGACAACTCCAATCTTTTGAAACTTTCAATCTAATATGACACCTGACCTGTAATGTTGCCAGAATCATAATCATACACTGTTTGTTCGTCTGCCAGAGGAGAACTGGCACCCAGACTGAGCCTGGTTTCTCCCAAGGTTTTTTTCTCCATTCTGGCCTCTGAAGGAGTTTGCCACCGTCGCCTTTGGCTTTTGGCTTGCTCAGTTGGGGACACTAAAATTTCAACTATATTACTTATCTGCCCGCATTGACACTATATGATAATTGAAATTAGCTGGATGACATCACCGTTTTCTCCAGAGCAGCTGTACAGCCGAATCGAATTCTGTTGCATTATTTTCCTGTTAACACTGTGAAGCTGCTTTGAAACAATCGGCATTGTAAAAAGCGCTACATAAATAAAAGGTGACTTGACAATTTGTACGTATTTTATGAGGTGGCTAATTCGTACGAATTTGTACGACCTCACTCGTACAAATTAGTACGATTTTTGCTAAATCATACGTATTCGACGAGTTGGTCAATTTGTATGATTTTGTACGAATGACCTAACCTCAAACCCCACCCCTAAATCTACTCCCTCAGCCATTGTATTAGAAACACCCTTGTAGCAGTTAATTTCGGAGCAGTACAAACCTTGTCAGTGAACTATATGAGGGCAAATCGAGGTAAAATGTTTAAATAATCAAGGTTTGGATTTTAGGTCAAGTCAAGTCAACTTTATTTATATAGCGCTTTTTACAATGCAGATTGTTTCAAAGCAGCTTCACAGTGTTAAACTGGAAAATAATGAACAGAATTTGATTCGGCTGTACAGCCGCTCTGGAGAAAACAGTGATGTCATCAGCTCATTTCAATTATCATATATATATTCAAGTAATGTAGTTGATATAATTTAGTTTAGTAATTAAATTTATTTGGATATTTATTTGAAAATTTAGTGTCCCCAACTGAGCAAGCCAGAGGCCGTCCAGCCGTCCAGTATGACCAGCCGGTCATACCGTATGACCAGCCCTATTACATGGTTAATTGCAAAACTTTCACTGTAATTTTACAGTAGGGCCTAACTGCACTCTTTCTATTGTCTACACAATTTCTTGTAAAAGTTACAACAGTTAAAGTTTTGTTCTCATCTAATAGTGTCAGTGCAGTGAAATTATTGAATATTAATTGTATTTTAAACTTTAACTGAAGTGAATGAAGTACACTATAGCAATTAGCACAAGCAGAAAATAAGTCATTAAAGAACCATCTCCCATCTTCTCACTCTAACACACATATAAATAATTGTTTTTCTATACAAGTATACACTCACCTAAAGGATTATTAGGAACACCATACTAATACGGTGTTTGACCCCCTTTCGCCTTCAGAACTGCCTTAATTCTACGTGGCATTGATTCAACAAGGTGCTGAAAGCAATCTTTAGAAATGTTGGCCCATATTGATAGGATAGCATCTTGCAGTTGATGGAGATTTGTGGGATGCACATCCAGGGCACGAAGCTCCCGTTCCACCACATCCCAAAGATGCTCTATTGGGTTGAGATCTGGTGACTGTGGGGGCCATTTTAGTACAGTGAACTCTTTGTCATGTTCAAGAAACCAATTTGAAATGATTCAAGCTTTGTGACATGGTGCATTATCCTGCTGGAAGTAGCCATCAGAGGATGGGTACATGGTGGTCATAAAGGGATGGACATGGTCAGAAACAATGCTCAGGTAGGCCGTGGCATTTAAACGATGCCCAATTGGCACTAAGGGGCCTAAAGTGTGCCAAGAAAATATCCCCCACACCATTACAGCACCACCACCAGCCTGCACAGTGGTAACAAGGCATGATGGATCCATGTTCTCATTCTGTTTACGCCAAATTCTGACTCTACCATCTGAATGTCTCAACAGAAATCGAGACTCATCAGACCAGGCAACATTTTTCCAGTCTTCAACTGTCCAATTTTGGTGAGCTCGTGCAAATTGTAGCCTCTTTTTCCTATTTGTAGTGGAGATGAGTGGTACCCGGTGGGGTCTTCTGCTGTTGTAGCCCATCCGCCTCAAGGTTGTGCGTGTTGTGGCTTCACAAATGCTTTGCTGCATACCTCGGTTGTAACGAGTGGTTATTTCAGTCAAAGTTGCTCTTCTATCAGCTTGAATCAGTCGGCCCATTCTCCTCTGACCTCTAGCATCAACAAGGCATTTTCGCCCACAGGACTGCCGCATACTGGATGTTTTTCCCTTTTCACACCATTCTTTGTAAACTCTAGAAATGGTTGTGCGTGAAAATCCCAGTAACTGAGCAGATTGTGAAATACTCAGACCGGCCCGTCTGGCACCAACAACCATGTCACGCTCAAAATTGCTTAAATCACCTTTCTTTCCCATTCTGACATTCAGTTTGGAGTTCAGGAGATTGTCTTGACCAGGACCACACCCCTAAATGCATTGAAGCAACTGCCATGTGATTGGTTGATTAGATAATTGCATTAATGAGAAATTTAACAGATGTTCCTAATAATCCTTTAGGTGAGTGTATGTACTATATAAGCAGCTCAAGCTCTCTGGAAGTCAATGTGTGAGGTCTCATGTGCTTTTCAAGCATGAAGAATACTTAAAGTTTTTGTTTTGTTTTTTGCAGCTCATGCCAACTGTTTCGAGAGATTGCTCACCCATTAGGTCCACAGACCCATTTGGTTATGCAGTGAGCACCACTTGATGGTTTCCTCAACCCTCCTCTTTCATGACCCTTTGCTTTCTTACATGAGCAACAAAAGGATTGCCTGGTTAACCTTGAGAAACTGGTAAAGCATCAAAACCTTCAACACATATACAGAGTAGGCATCTACAACATCATGAATGGCCCATAGTAATATTTGGTGATTGTGCGATTTGTTTAAACCTCTGTCTCTCTACCCTACAAAAAAAAAAAAAAACACACACACACACACACACACACACACACACACACACACACAAACAAATGCAAGTAAGGCAGTTATAACCTCAAGAAATCTGTGAAGGCAGAGAGAGCTGGAAAAGCAAAGGTCTGATGTTGTCCGTCTAATGAGGGTTTTTTTGGCATGCAAACGAAAGCAGATGTGAAACAGAACATTATTTCCATTTGATTTACAACTGCATAGAGTTTGGAAAATTAGACAAAGCATTTACCGCACAAAAATCAAGACTGAGTCACAGAGACATGAGCAGATGACTCAATTCATTATGTTCTCCCACATTAAGCCTATGAGAGCTATGACAAGATCTAAGTTCCCTTATCTTTAGGAAACTGTTGTATTATCAGGACAACACTGGATACTGGACATTAGGTAAAAAATAAAAACATATATATGCCTATATACAGCCCCAACCACTTTTCCCAAGAGGACCCAAACATGTTATTTCATATGCAGGCAGTTCAAATAAATGAACCAGAAGCCAGAGTCCAAAGGTTGTTACTTTATAAAATAAAAAATAAAAAAAAACAATACTTCTTCACAAATACACTGTTGCTGAAATGTTTAAGCATCAATACGGCACTGGATGAGTAAAGGTCAGGTAAACGGGGGAAAAACAATAACAATAATTCAACTAAACTTCAATTTATAGAAAACACTAAATGGGAAATAACCAATAAATAACGAATAATGGGTAGAATACTCAAAGCAAATCAACAAACCATCTGAGGGGAAACCATAAGTAGTAGATGAAATACTCAAAAGAAGCAAATCAAAGTTGAGTTATGAATTGGATGACACATCATATGGAAGGAAACGATGAATAATAGAAATGATACTCAAATAAAGCAAATCAAAACTGAATTATCATAAGGGAGGAAACAATAAAAAATAAAAATAAAAAAACAAACATTAATTTACAAATGGCCTGGAATGTAAATGAACTAAATATACACATACAAAAAAGATCTACAAAAATAAACAAATAAAACTCAAATTTTAATGGGAAAAGAAACAGTGGATAAGCCCAGAGAAGGATTTAAAAGCTGTAATTAAAACCATTTTTCATCTTTAGGGCACATAAAATCACTGTATTCCACAGATAAAACACAGCCAATTTAAATGCTCACGTACCTTATAGCAGGCCCTTGGCACAGGAATAATCCTAAAATAACACATTGTGGATTTTATACTTGCATTTCTCCTATCAATTACAACTCCCATGAAAAAAAATAAATGTCTACTCACATTAAATTGTCCAAGCCAGCAGTTACTCTTCTTCCAACATGCCAGGGTAGGAGAGTTCCTTGTCAGAGGAAGAACGAGAACAAACGCTGCTTCACCCACAGTCAAGTCAACTTTATTTATATAGCGCTTTTTACAATGCAGATTGCTTCAAAGCAGCTTCACAGTGTTAAACAGGAAAATAATAAAACCAAATTTGATGTCATCTAGCTCATTTCAATTATCATATATATTCAAGTAAATGTAGTTGACATAGATAATTTAGTTTAGTAAATAAATTTATTTGGATATTTATTTGAAAATTTAGTGTCCCCAACTGAGCAAGCCAAGCCAAATGCAACAGTGGCAAGGAACCAAAACTCCATCAGGTGGCATAATGGAGAAAAATAAGCCTTGTGAGAAACCAGGCTCAGTCGGGGTGCCAGTTCTCCTCTGGCCAATTAACAAACAGTGAATGATTATTATTTTGGCAACCTTACAGGTCAGAAGTCATATTAGATCAGAATATTCGAAAGATCGTAGGCATTACGCCGGAGACGGGTTTATTGAGGATGACGTGTCGATTAAACAATTATAAAATAGGTATATTCGAAGGATCAGAGTCATCACGCCGGAGACGGGTTTATGAGGATGCCGTGTCGGTGAGGCAATTTCAGGGGGAAGTCTAATTGACACGGTCTCTGCAGACACTTCAGAGATGCGTTGGTCATGTCCAGGCGCAGGTCCACCATCTGATCTGGATACGGCCCGAATCCGGCCGACTGCAGTAAACCTCGGGATAAACAGTGTGTCTGCTTCCCGAACAATGCTAGGAAGACTGTTCCAGAGTTTAGGTGCTAAATAGGAAAAGGATCGACCACCTGCAGTTGATTTCGATATTCTAGGTATTATCAACTGGCCAGAGTTTTGAGACCGCAATAGATGTGATGGAGTATAATGCGTTAAGAGGTTGCTGTACTGGGGAGCTAAACCATTTAGTGATTTGTAAGTAATTAGCAAGATTTTAAAATTTATACGTTTAATGCTATGCTAATATGGTCATACTTCCTGGTTCTAGTAAGAACTTAAGCTGCTGCGTTTTGGACCAGCTGCAGTTTATTTATTAAGCGAACAGGGCAACCACCCAGTAGAGCATTACAATAATCTAGCCTTGAGGTCATGAACGTATGAACTAACTGTTCAGCATTTTGTATTGAAAGCATATGCCGCAATTTAGATATATTTTTAAGATGGTAGAATGCAGTTTTACAGATGCTAGAAACGTGGCTTTCAAATGAGAGATTGGTATCAAAGAGCACACCCAGGTTTCTAACTGACGACGAGGACTTGACAGAGCAGCCATCAAGTGTTAGACAGTATTCTAGGTTACTACATGGAGTTTTTTTGTCCAATAATTAAAAATTCAGTTTTTTCTGAATTAAGTTACAGGAAATTACTAGTCATCCAATTTTTTTATATCAGCTATGAATTCCGTTAATCTTGTGAATTGGTAAGTTTCGTCAGGGCGTGAAGAAATATAGAGTATCGTCAGCCTAACAGTGAAAACTAACACCATGCTTCCTAATGATATCTCCCAGTGATAGCATGTACAGGGCGAAAAGCAACGGTCCTAGCACTGATTTTCTAGTATTTTTGACAGAAAGGATAGATTTGAGATTGGCCTGTAATTGACTAATTCTGTAGGATCAAGCTGCGGTTTTTTAAAAAGTGGTTTAATAATAGCCAACTTAAAAGTTTTCGATACATATCCTAATGACAAAGATGAATTAATGATATTAAGAAGAGGATCTATGACCTCTGGAAGCATCTCTTTTAGTAGTTTAGTCGGTATAGGGTTGAGCATACATGTTGATTTTGATGATTTAACGAGTTTAGCCAATTCTTATTCTCCTATAGCAGTGAATGAATGTAATTTTTCCTCAGTGACACTACAATGCACTGTCTGATGTGATACAGTATTAGACGGCTGCATGGTTATAATTTTTTTCCTAATTTATCAAACTTACGAGTAAAAAGTTCATAAAGTCATTACTGCTGTGCTGTTTACAAACATCAGAAGTTGAAGCTTTATCTTTGGTTAATTTAGCCACTGTATCGAATAAATACCTAGGATTGTGTTTGTTTTATAGTCGAGAAATAAGCAGATCTAGTAGTTTTTACGGCCTTTCTGTATGCAATCATGCTCTCTTTCCACGAAATGCGAAAAACGTCCAGTTTTGTTTTCTTCCAGCTGCGCTCCACCTTCCTGGCTGCTGTTTTAAGGGCCCGAGTGTATTCGTTGTACCACGGCATTGGACTATTTTCTTTAATCTTCTTTAAGCACCGGGGAGCAACTGTGTCTAAAGTGCTGGAAAAGAGAGAGTCAATAGTTTCTGTTGCAACATCGAGTTCCTCTAGGCTATCTGGGATGCTGAGGAGATGAAACTGATGAGGAAGTTTATTTACAAAGCAATCTTTAGTCGCAGCAGTGATAGTCCTGCCATATTTGAAGCGAGGGAATGGCTTTGCAGCCTTTGCTAAATTAAGTATACATGATACTAGGTAATGATCTGAGATGTCATCGCTCTGCTGCAAAATTTCAACGGTATCAACATTCATTCCATGTGACAATATTAGGTCTAAAGTATGATTACGGCGATGAGTGGGTCCTGACACGTGTTGCCTAACTGCAATAGAGTTTAGAATGTCTCTAAATGCCAATCCCAAACCGTCTTTTTCATTGTCTACATGGATATTAAAATCACCAACAATTAGGACTTTATCTGTAGCCAGTACTAACTCTGATAGAAAATCAGCAAATTCTTTGGTAAAGTCTGTATTGTGCCCTGGTGGCCTGTATACAGTAGCCAGCACAAATGTCAAACAGGATTTATCAATTACACTACATAACGTTACATAAAGCACCAAAACGTCAAAGGAATTATATTTGAAACTAGACTTCTGAGTAATACTGAAGATATTATTATAAATTACAGCAACACCTCCCCCTTTACCTTTCAGACGCGGCTCGTGTTTATAACAATAATCTTTGGGGGGGTGGACTCATTTAAGGTAGTAGTCGTCAGGTTTTAGCCAGGTTTCTGTCAAACACAGCACATCTAGATTATCTGTAATCATATCATTAACAATAAGCGCTTTTGAGGAAAGGGACTGAACATTCAGCAGCCCAAGCTTTATCATTTGATCATCTGTATTATATCTGTTGTTTATTTGTTGGACATCAATACAATTTTTACCGTTGAATGGTTTTGGTGTTTTTTTTGGATTTACTAATTCGTGGAACAGACAGTCTCAATGTGATAATATCTAGATGAAAGAGTCTCTATGTGCTGGGATTTATCTGACTTTTGTGACGTGAGACAGCTAGCAGACGGTCGGGTAAGCCAGTCCGTCTGCTTCCTGACCTGGGCCCTAGTTAGTCAAGGTTTAGCTCTAAGACTATGTGCCAAATTACTAGAGAGAAGAGCGGCACCACCCAGGAAGGATGGATACCATCTTTTTTCAACAGGTCAGGTCTGCCTCAAAAGCTTTTTCAATTGTCTATGAACCCTATGTTATTTTGCGGACACCACTTAGACAACCAGCCATTGAGTGATGATAGTCTGCTAAGTATATCATCACTCCTTTTAACGGGGAGGGGTCCAGAACAAAACATTTTACGCGACATCGTACTTGCGAGTTTACACACCTCTTTAATGTTAATTTTGGTGATCTCCGACTGGCGAAGCCGAACATCATTAGTGCCGACGTGACTAATAATCCTAGAGAATTTACGATTAGCATTATCCAGCACTTTTAAATTTGCTTTGATGTCAGGCGCTCTGGCTCCCGGTAAACATGTGACTATGGTGGCTGGTGTCTCTATTTTCACGTTCCGTGTATAATAGAATCGCCAATGACTAGGGCACTTTCAACAGGATTCTCAGTGGGTGCATCACTGAGTGGGGAGAACCTGTTTGATGTTCTAATCGGAACGGAAGAGTGTTTTTTTGATCCGCGACTATGCCGTCTCACCGTCACCCAGTTGTCCTGCTGCACGGGCTCTACAGCTGTAACCGAACAATGTACAGAGTTCACTAAGCTAGTCGCATCCAAAGCAGTGTCTAAAGCTGTCACATTCTCACTACTCTCAAATAAAGTCTGGATGCGTGTCTCTAATTCTGAAATCTTCTCCGTCAGCCTGACTATCTCCTTACATTTATCACATGTGAAGCTCTGTTCACCAACGGAGACAGATATACTAAACATGACACCTATCACCTCACCTGTCCAATTAAAGGCAAAGTATCATCATTCTGGCCACACATGTAACAGGAATATTATATATCCACCTCCTGATTTGGATTAGGTGTTTCTTATCTCTCCTGCCACCTACAATACAACCAAAAGAAAAACAAAAAATGCCCACACACCATAACACAAAGTATAGTGTCCTATACTCAGAATTTGCGCTCTGCATTTTACCCATTTAAGTGCACGCACACAGCAGTGAGTATTGAACACATACACACCATAAACACACACCCGGAGTTGCACACTTTCTCAAGGGCACCTCAGTTGCAGGTAATGAGAGTGGAAGAGAGTGCGGTTCATTCACTTACATTTCCTGATGGTACTGAGACTCAAACCCATGACCTTCGGGTTACAAATCTGACTAGTCATTAGGCCACAAATTATTTTTATTTTCATAATTTGATGAAAAATATAAACATTATGTAATGGGACGTTTGTTTTTGTTTTAAACTGCTCTTGACTACCACTCCAATTTTATTTGGGTAGGAGATCCCAGATCACCTGAAGGTTTCCCACACAGCTATTCAATTCAATGAATATACTTAAGGCAAAATTACTATAAACAAAGCATATTTTTATTTTAATACATGGATTCTGGTCTCATTTGGTTTCACTCAAAAGCTGGGGCCTATACCATGAAGCCGGTTTAGCTGGCTAACCAGATATGTTTAAGCTTAGTTTGTGCCAATCCTGGGTTTTAGGTACCATTAAAGTGGTTTGGCTTTTAACAGTGTTCATCTCCATAGTAACTTGTGCTCCATGGCAGGTTATGTTCTGGATAAGAGAGCTCAAACTGAAATTGGACCAATCAGCTGTGAGCAAAGTGACACACCTCTGATGCAATAAAGTCACTCCCCCTTTTCTACTCCAAATTAAAGGTCACTACATAGCAAATGGCTTGAATGACTAAATTGTCTGGCTTTTAACAATGCTTATTTATAATAATAATTTTGAATGATTTAGATATAATTTATGTAATTATTATACACTTAGTTAAAATGAATATAAGTAGCCTATATAAAGGTCATACAAATAAGTTTTAAAATCAATAAATAAAGCTATAAAAATGCCTACATGTGAGCTTAAATGTTCAATTCTCTCTATATATCAACTAAACTAACTTTTACTTGCATTGACGTAGTAAGATTTCTTTAAGTTGTCCTCTTTCATAGACAGCTCTTTTCTTCTTGCGGTGTAAATTTGTTTAAATTTTCAATATTTTTCGACCATGTAATATTATGCAGAAGAGAGAAATGAATCTCTCTACTTCTCTCGTGAGAAGTGAATCTCAGCTGATCCACAGCATGTGATTGGCTGTTCACTACTGATGTCACAGCTAAACTCAGGATCAAAGCCTGAGCTGACAGAGAAAGCTGATAACCAGCATCATGGGACCAACAAAGCCTGAATAGATTGGTTTGGTTGTGTCAACTCAAAACTAATCCTGTAACCCTGAGTTTGTTAAACTACCATCATGGTACAGGCCCCTGGCCAAACTTGCTCATACAAAGGTAGCGGTAACTAGAGGGTGACATAACACTTTAAAAGAAACACCCACATATATTGAATAAATACAATCAACCCCCCCAAAAAAATACAATTTCCTATACACCACACTAATACACAAGAAACTCAAACACACCATTTCCACACCACACAGCTACAAGTAATGGCCTAACTGTAATACACAAAATAAACCATTTAAAACATACACAATAGACTAGTACTGGGCCAACAAAACAATAGAAAAACAAAAACAAAAAAAACTAAATATGCGATATTTCACAAGACCATAGAATTTTAAATAAACCAAAAAAAATGTAAAGTAGGGAAAACAGTGATCAAAAGCACAGGACAGAACCCCAAAAAGAAAAGATAATAAATAAACCAAAAATACACAATAGGTCAACCCATGAAACAAAACCACATTAATTAAAAACAACTGTAATTGTTATACCCAAACAAATAACACTGAAAATACACAAACTACTAACATCACATATTACAATTTAAAATAGAAACCCCGTCCATATACATTTATTACAATCAGCAAATGTTAAAATGTGCTAGCTATCTCAGCATTACATAAAAATAGGAATAAATTCCTTTGTTGCGTTTGGCAGATTTCAGACGCCACAGGGAGTAGAGCAATTCACTTCCTAAAATGGGAATACTAATTTTCCTTCTAAAAAATAATTTGTCTTGATGCATACAAAAGGTGTGCCACTGATAATTTCAAACAACACAATCCGCTTTAATACATCGTAAACACTGCAATATTTTGTACTGATCATTCAGCAACTACTGCTTGTCCAACCAAACTTAATCAGCATTAGGACATTTACAGCACGCATCTAAAAAGCAACTAAACGAAAAACAACAAAATGATTACACAGCTGGCATTATCCCATACTGTTTGCATCAAAGTTATTATCACCTTAGTCGCATCAACATGGTCAATCAAAACACCACAAAAGAGCACAAAACAAAATCTACTCAAAGCCATAACTCTTATTAAAAGAGACCTACCAGAACTTGCTCTTCCAGCGACCAACAAACACCTGCACGCCAAACAATTCAGGCACTACAAACATTCTTCTACTTCTTCTTTCTTATTTTACGGCGGTTGGCATCCAGTCTATTGGTGCATTACCGCCACCATCTGCTCCGTAGTGTGGATCAGATAATAGATTTACAATCTACTTTTTCCTTACCATTGTTCCCCATTAATACATTCAAATTACTTATTCACTCATACCTATGCCCACATGCCAAAAAAAAAAAAAAAAAAAAAAAAAAATCCCTTTATCGATTTCATTTTTTAAAATACCTAGCTCTGTTATTCTGTACTCTACTTATATCCCTTTACAATACCTCTCTCACATTCTACTAATTCTTCTTCAAATCCTTTTGAAAACCCCTGATTCTCTTAAAAAAGTAATCAGTATTCTGATCTGTGCCCTATCTTTTGAACTCAGTAATCTTTTTAACGAGAACTCCTGCACCCCTATATCCCTCAGTTTTTCCCTCATCACTTCTCTCTGTGTTTCATATCATTCTACAAATCATAATTACATGCTCTACTGATTACTCTTCTTGACATGCCTCACACAATCCTGTCTGGTGTTTTCCTATCATCTTAAGGGTTTTATTTAGTGTACAATGTCCCAACCTTAACCTTGTCAACACTCTATCCTCTCTCCGATTCCCACTTCCCACCCTATCTCCTTTGACATTTCTTTAAATTTGATACAACTGTCTCCCTTTCTCCTCTCTTTCCCACCTATCTTGCCACCTTTGATTTATTCTCTCCCATATTATGCTTTTAACCTCTGCTTTGCTAATTTTAATCTGCATTTCTATGTTATCATTCAATAATGCCCTCTTTGATAGCTTATCTGCCACCTCATTCCCCCTAATCCCTACATGCGCTGGAACCCACATAAATATTACCTGACTTCCTTTATTACCTATACTTGTAATTATCTGAAGAACTTCATACAGAATATCTTGCCGGCTTTTTGAAAGAAATGATCTTAAACTAGCTAAAGCTGATGAAGAGTCAGAGCATATCAATGTTTTGTCCTGTCCCGTCTTTTCCACCCACCTTAATGCAATTAATATTGCCAATATTTCTACAGTTACAAACATTCTACATAGGAAGTGCTGTATTTAAAGGCAAAGCGTACCTTTTACGAATACGCACAGCAGCACACCCTGTTGACTTGGCTACAATTATTATATAATATAGATTATTATATTATATTTTCTAACAGAATTTAATCATAATATATCTGCAATTCAGTTTTCACAATAGATAAACTGTAAAATAAACAAATGTAGAATATACACTCACCTAAAGGATTATTAGGAACATCTGTTCAATTTCTCATTAATGCAATTATCTAATCAACCAATCACATGGCAGTTGCTTTAATGCATTTAGGGGTGTGGTCCTGGTCAAGACAATCTCCTGAACTCCAAACTGAATGTCAGAATGGGAAAGAAAGGTGATTTAAGCAATTTTGAGCGTGGCATGGTTGTTGGTGCCAGACGGGCCGGTCTGAGTATTTCACAATCTGCTCAGTTACTGGGATTTTCACGCACAACCATTTCTAGAGTTTACAAAGAATGGTGTGAAAAGGGAAAAACATCCAGTATGCGGCAGTCCTGTGGGCGAAAATGCCTTGTTGATGCTAGAGGTCAGAGGAGAATGGGCCGACTGATTCAAGCTGATAGAAGAGCAACTTTGACTGAAATAACCACTCGTTACAACCGAGGTATGCAGCAAAGCATTTGTGAAGCCACAACACGCACAACCTTGAGGCGGATGGGCTACAACAGCAGAAGACCCCACCGGGTACCACTCATCTCTACAAATAGGAAAAAGAGGCTACAATTTGCACAAGCTCACCAAAATTGGAAAGTTGAAGACTGGAAAAATGTTGCCTGGTCTGATGAGTCTCTATTTCTGTTGAGACATTCAGATGGTAGAGTCAGAATTTGGCGTAAACAGAATGAGAACATGGATCCATCATTCCTTGTTACCACTGTGCAGGCTGGTGGTGGTGGTGTAATGGTGTGGGGGATGTTTTCTTGGCACACTTTAGGCCCCTTAGTGCCAATTGGGCATCGTTTAAATGCCACGGCCTACCTGAGCATTGTTTCTGACCATGTCCATCCCTTTATGACCACCATGTACCCATCCTCTGATGGCTACTTCCAGCAGGATAATGCACCATGTCACAAAGCTCGAATCATTTCAAATTGGTTTCTTGAACATGACAATGAGTTCACTGTACTAAAATGGCCCCCACAGTCACCAGATCTCAACCCAATAGAGCATCTTTGGGATGTGGTGGAACGGGAGCTTCGTGCCCTGGATGTGCATCCCACAAATCTCCATCAACTGCAAGATGCTATCCTATCAATATGGGCCAACATTTCTAAAGAATGCTTTCAGCACCTTGTTGAATCAATGCCACGTAGAATTAAGGCAGTTCTGAAGGTGAAAGGGGGTCAAACACAGTATTAGTATGGTGTTCCTAATAATCCTTTAGGTGAGTGTAGATTTTTGAATATAGAATATAGAATTGTGAAAATGTGGCTTATTCTAGGTAAATAAGAATTGGGTCAAATACATTTGAAGTCAAAATCCACAAATGCATATTAACATACACATTCACGTAGCTTGGTGAGTGGCCCTCTTATAAGGTTAATCATCGTAATTAGCATGGGAAATAGGAAACACCAGCAATGCTTGAATCATCTCGGCATGCACACGGCCATACTAAGGCCCCATCCACACGGAGACGCGTTTAGCTGTATACGTAAAAATTTTGTACCATATCAGCGTTTCGTCCACATGGATCCGGCGTTTTGGGAGCATGAAACCGGGTCCCAGAGTGGATAAATCTGAAAACGACACCCTTGTGTTTTCGTGTGTACAGCCAATCCGTATATTTTATGAAACGGTGATGTCATCACACCACGTCCCGCACGGGAAAGACTAGAAAGGGATACAACTACGGGCTCTGGGCATGCGCACATCAATATTGCGTCATTTAATTACTGTATTTGCATTATTGTAAGGGTAGGTTTAGGGTTGGGGTAGGTGTAGACGGTAAGTAGCAAATTTATTTATTGTTATTTTATTGTGAGATTTTGCCTCACTTCCTACCATTGCTTTACTCCTTCTAGCCACAACTCTTGGCAGAATTACAGCGCCACATACTAGTCACATACTACATTGTTTTGAGTCCGTTTCAGTGTTCTCGTGTGTATGCAGATATTTCTTGAAACGAGGGAAAAAAAACATTAGATAGGGAAAGCTCTGGCTTTGTGTGGGCGGGGCCTATTTGTGTCTAAAAAAGTGCCAATTCAAACAAGCCTCCAGCACACGGCTTGTTAACTTACACTGATTGGAGGCAATTAGACTTCAGCTAGAGCAGTTTAAAAGACACCTCATTCTCAAATGCATTGTGCCGTAGCACATTTTCTATGAGGTGCTGAGACATTTGTCAGAGACAAAGTTCAAGTTCAAGATAGCTTTATTATCATTCTGCTATATGTGGAGACATACAAAGGAAAGAAATGTCTTGCCTTATAAGACCACGGTGCTACATACAGTATGTAATATATGAACATAATACATGAACATAAACATAGACATAAACATATACAACAATATATAATATAACCTATATTTCTGTCATTACAACTCTCAGGAGATTGGTATGGTACTAGAGATTGGCATGGTAATGAATATAGCAAAGTTAATGTTTTGGTCTTGGTGGAATAGATCTGCTACTCTGCTGCTGCTGCTGCAGAGCAAGTACAGAGACTTGCTACTACCAATACATTCGCAGACATTGCTGTGAACATGTAAGACATGCTGCTGCTGCACATGTAACATGTATGAATTAACCCCCCATCAAAGCAGGAGACGAGAAAGGGGCAGAGCCCTCTTTTACACAAACATCTAATCAGATAATTTACAGATTGTACAGCCAATAAAGAAGACTATTGCTACACATTTGTAAAACAACTTTTCACCCTACACAGTTGCAAAATGCAAATACTAAAAAGACAAATACTATACACGTGATGTTGAATAAGAAAACAAGTTGCTGCATCGGAAGATGATGATGACAGGAAGGGATAGGGACAAAACAGCCCAAAAACAAGCAGATCTATGTATCTAGGTACTGTTTTTTTGTTGTTGTTTTTTCCCATGGGACCGCATGTTTTACTATCTATGTGTGCTTTGGCTACCTTGCTGACCAGCTTAGCATTAGAAACGTATGATATGTGTTCTCGTGAACAATAGATATAACGTTGCAAGCTGATAGATATAAGAAACCAAGCAACCACCTGAGAAAGTTTAATCAATCAAGTAATTTGACAATGATTACATAACCCTTATACTTCTTATTTGATAAATGAAAAGCCATTAGGAGTGATAAGGAGTGACAGGAACATGCTGTGACACTGCATCAACATGTTAAGTATAGCTAATAAAAATATTACCCTTGAAATAAAAGAATGTCATTATTTTTATGCAGCTAAACATGTACCCCACTGAATGGAATGCTTATTTTACTTTAACCTTCTCATCCATAGCTCCCGATTATGCTTAGTAAATCACTCCACAAGACTATAAACATGACACTTAGTTTAACTGTATTTTTTGTTAACATACACCGAAGGAGATAAGAATAATGTGATTGTGAAAAAGGAGAGCAATAATGATGCAAGCTGATGAGATAATTAATTGTGGTGTGTATAAGCAGTATTTGATACATTTGATACAAAGTCTTTCAATGTAATGGGTATGTTTAAAGAGAAGTAGGTTTGAGCACATGAAACATATGTTGTTTATAAATAAAACCAAATTGTATGGTATTACAGCTAAGCCTTAAAGACAAGAGCAAACATTGTGCTGAACACAGTTAGAACTCTATTACAGTCAAGTTGTGAAATGCTGTGGAGCATACTTGTCACTGCATCACAGCAGCATTTATAATACTACAGCAGCAGTATTTTTTGCGATCCTGTGCGAAAATGTAATGTACTTGAAGTTTTGTCCGCGTCATTTCGCGCTCAAATGGTTGTGCTTAATTCTTTCTGTCCTCCTCCTTTTTCCCCTGTTCGGGCTTTAAAGGTGTATGTAGACTGCTTTGGCCAGTGGCTCAAGTAGTCTCAGTTGTTTGTATGCTTTGGGGCCAGCTGCAGAGGGCTCGCCACCTCTAAGCACAAGATTCGGAGAGCAACATCTGAAGCATCTTTTGTGCTCTTTCAGGAGGTTCTTGCGTTCTATCAATGATTTTTTCCTGAAGGCTCTGCATTTTGACAGAGGATGCGATTTGTTGTGAATAGTACTCTCTTGATAGTGTCTTTCACATTCGCTGAATCTGACTCATCATTTGTGGACATATCTGTCTCGTGCACTGACACAGGAACTCTGCTAGCACCATATTTATAGAAGGGTTTTTAGTTTCTGACGACTGTATGGCTACTGTTTGAGAGTTTGAAACTAGGATCTTTCCTGGCTTTAGCTTCACTGCAAATGAAATGAGTGAAAAACGAGAATGGGGGAAAATTGACCTTGTTATCTTCTTTGAAATGTGAGCTAGCGAACAGACATTTTTCCTGCAAACTTGCTGGTAGCTTCTCCACTATAGGATTAATACCGCGAGGGGTATCGAGATAAATTAACCCGGGTAAGTATGCATCTCCTTTCGCTGCAAGCAGCTCCATGAGCAGGTCTGCGAGCTCCCTGAGTTTCGTGTTGTCTTTTGGAGATAAACGTGGAAAGTTATCCAGCCGCTTGAATAAAGCACTTTCTATCACTTCTGGAGTGGCATAACATTCTTGAAGTCTCATCCAAGACAGTTGAAGAATCCTTCTCACATGATCTGACGACTCCTTCCCCAGCCATTTGACTAATAAGTCTAATTCTTCACTGGCTGAGAGCTGCAAGTCTTGCATAGCGTTAACAAATGAAGACTCCCACGCTCTGAAGTTCTCTGGGTTATCATCAAACTTGGTAAATCCTGTGGTGACTAGCTCTCTACGCGCTACGAATCTAGCAAAGTCTAACATAGGCACGGCTTGACTTTAAGAGAAATTTTGCGTATCTGAATGGACTGTGTACCTTCATGAAGCAGGATCTTGACATGGCGATGCTTTAAATGCAGTATTCGGTATGGAACAAGGCAGATTGTACAGTGAATCTGGATATGTTCTGCTCTGCAGATATTCGTTATCACAGAATCTGCTCCGCTGCTGAACTATATCTGTGTCACCAGAGGTGAAAGTAACGAATTACAACTACTCACGTTACTGTAATTAAGTAGTTTTTTCGGGTATTTGTACTTTTTTGAGTAATTTTTTAATATGTAATTTTACTTATACATAAGTACAAATTAAGCTAAATAATCTACTTCCTTACTTTTAAAATCACAATTCGTTACTGAGTACGCATGCAATTTTAATCAATATTCAAACATTTTACCACCGGCATTTCGGTAGCCAATAAAGATATCCGATCGTAAACGGACCAATAAAAGGCCTGATATTTGAAGTGAAAAAAAGCGCCTGTGCGGCACAGCAGATTCTGGAGTGATTTATGGACTGAAAGTTTGGAGAAACAAACTGCATGGTAGTGTTAATATCTATATCTATATATCAAAAATAATATCTATATTTTGATACATATCGATACTGAAATATCTGACACGGTTCCATAATCATTGTTTGCAGTATATATACACCAATACCAGCTGCGCGTTCTCGCTCTCTCCCCTCTGACAGTGAGTTTGACACCCGTCTCATCATACCCGCAGGTTTCTATGGCGTATTTAATGACAAATGTTGAGAGTGCGTTCATGTAATTGCAGAAAACTGGACGCGATCTCTCAAATATACAAATGAACTGCCTCTCACTCAGATATTGTGTGCTCGCTCTCACTGTGTGTTTTCCGTGCAATTGCGAATCTTTGTGCTCTTAAACTAGAAATTAAAGGGTTAGTTCACCCAAAAAATTTAATTTGCTGTTGATTTACTAACCCTCAGGCCATCCGAGATGAAGGTGACTTTTTTCTTCAGTAGAACAGTAAAGAAGATTTTTAGCTGAAACCGTGGGCCTTGCTGATTCATATACTGCAAGTCAATGGGTGTCACTTTTAGAGTAAAAAAAACATTTACAGACAAAACAAAATTAATAACTGTGGCTCCTGACCATACACTGAGGTTTTATAAAGCGAAGCGATTGGTCTGTGTAAGAAACTGAACATTATTTACAACATTATTACCTGTAATCCACAGCCTCAGCAAACAGTCCTGAGCGCATTCACAATAGTCTGGAGCTCGAGCTTCCTGTCACATTATGAATTATGCGCGGGAGCAAACTTGCACGGAAGCTGACTCTGTTTTTAACAGCAGAGAGGGAGGCAGCGCGTGTTGTATTGTTTGTCAAAATGTTTCTCAAAATGTGCTCAGTTTCTTGCACAGACCGATCGTTTAGCTTCATAAGACCCCAATGTATTGTTAGGAGCCACATGTGATGGTATTCATTTTGTTTTGTCTGTATATGTTTTTTTGACTCTCAAAATGATGGCACCCATCGACTTACATTTTATGAATCAGCAAGGTCCACGATTTCAGCTAAAAACCTTCTTTAATGTTTTACTGAAGAAAAAAAGTCACCTACATTTCAGATGGCCTTTGGGTGAACTATCCCTTTAATTCTCTTTGCTCCTGGATTAAACATTGTCAAAAGTTGTCAACCAATCAGAATAGACCTCCACGCCTGACCATTGAAAATGCTACAGGAAATCTTATTGGCTGTAAGTGAAATGCACCAGGAAGTCTTTCAACAATCAAAGGTGGACCTTTCATTTCTTTATAATGTAAATGTATGTTAGAAATGTTTCGGAATGGCATTTGTATGATTTGTACGTATAAATAACCTAGTCTGTTTAACTGCATATCTACATTCTGCTACCCACCGTGCGTCGCTCGTGGAAACACGTCAAAATAAAAGTCCTCAAAAACCTATACAATAGCGGCAGGCAAAAACAAAACCCACAGAGACCATCAAACACGAACCAATAAACCATGAAAACAAAATATTTATGACTGCAAATATCCATTATAAACTACACACAGCCTCTTACAGAGGCAGAACAAAGCAATCTTTAGTCCTACCATATTTGTAACAAGGAGTCAGCTTTGCAGCCTTGGCTAAATGGAATATACCTGAGACTAGATAATGATCTGAGATGTCATCGCTCTGTTGCAGAATTTCAACGGCATCAACATTGATTCCATGTGACAATGTTACATCTAAAGTATGATTACCTTAGACCTACTGCAGGGACTTCTTTCCACGTGAGGTACTTCCCAGGTGGTAAGTCCATGTGATTCTCCACATATTAACCTCCCCTAGGGCAGGATGTGGTCTCCGTAGTGTTCTTTCTCCCATGCCATCACAGCTGTGGATTGTTTTTTTTGTTTTTTGTTTTTTTAAAACCTGTTGTAACCTCCGTTCTCTGATGGAGGGAGCGAGGCATGGTGTCCCTCCTGCCACAATGCTGTACTTTTGGCCAGAGGAGAACTGCCCCCCCGACTGAGCCTGGTTTCTCCCAAGGTTTTTTTCTCCATCCTGCCACCTGATGGAGTTTTGGTTCCTTGCCACCGTCGCCTCTGTCTTCTTTGGCTTTTGGCTTGCTGTGAGTTAGTCAACAGAGTCCATCAAACAACTGTGGTAAATTGGATTAGTCAACAAACACGGTAAGCCATGTCATCTCCTCTTATTGTCACTTGCACTGCCTGCCACATGCTTAGCACTCTGTTAGCAGTGAGGATTACACGTGATAAATGCAGGGAGATAGTCAGGCTGACAGAGAAGATTTCAGAATTAGAGACATGCATCCAAATTTTAATTAAGGATAGTAAGAATGGAAGAGCTTTAGATACTGCTTTGGATGTGACTAGCTTAGTGAACTCTGTACATTGTTTGGTTCCGGCAGTAGAGCCTGTGCAGCAGGGCAACTGGGTGACTGTGAGACAGCATAGTCGCGGATCAAAAATCCACTCTTCCGTTCCGATTAGAACATAAAACAGGTTCTCCCCACTCAGTGACGCACCCACTGAGAATCCTGTTGAAAGTGCTCTAGTTATTGGCGATTCTATTACACGGAACGTGAAAATAGAGACACCAGCCACCATAGTCACGTTTACCGGGAGCTAGAGCGCCTGACATCAAAGCAAATTTAAAAGTGCAGGCTAATGCTAATTGTAAATTCTCTAAGATTATTATTCATCTCGGCACTAATGATGTTCGACTTCGCCAGTCGGAGATCACCAAAATTAACATTAAAGAGGTGTGTGAACTCACAAGTACAATGTCAGCTGAAATAGTTTGCTCTGGCCCTCTTCCTTTTCGTCGGAGTGATGAGATACTTAGCAGACTATCATCACTCAATGGTTGGTTTTCTAAGTGGTGTTCACAGAATAACATAGGTTTCATAGACAATTGGAAAAGCTTTTGGGGCAGACCTGACCTGTTAAAAAGAGATGGTATTCATCCCTCCTGGGATGGTGCCGCTCTTCTCTATAGTAATATGGCACATAGTCTTAGAGTTGAACCTTGACTAACTGGGGCCCAGGTCAGGAAGCAGATGGACTGGCTTACCCGACCGTCTGCTAGCTGTCTCACGTCACAGAAGCCAGATAAATCGCAACACATGGAGACTCTTTCACCTAGATATTAACACATAGAGACTGTGTCTGTTCCACGAATTAGTAAATACAAAAAACTCTGGAACCCATTGAAGGGTTAAAATTTTATTGATGTTCAACAAATAAAAAACAGATATAATACAGATGAGCAAATGATAAAGCTCGGGTTTCTGAATATTTGATCCTTTCCCTCAAAAACACTTATTGTTAACGATATGATTACAGATCATAACCTGGATGTGCTGTGTTTGACAAACCTGATGATTACATTACTTTAAATGAGTCCACCCCTCAAGATTATTGTTATAAACACGAGCCACGTCTGAAAGGCAAAGGGGGAGGTGTTGCTGTAATTTATTGTAATATCTTCAGTATTACTCAGAAGTCTAGTTTCAAATATAATTCTTTTGAAGTTTTGGTGCTTTACGTAACGTTATGTAGTGTAAATGGTAAATCCCGTTTGACATTTGTGCTGGCTACTGTATACAGGCCACCAGGGCACCATACAGACTTTATCAAAGAATTTGCTGATTTTCTATCAGAGTTAGTACTGGCTGCAGATAAAGTCCTAATTGTTGGTGATTTTAATATCCATGTAGATAATGAAAAAGACGCATTGGGATTGGCATGTAGAGACATGCTTAATATCATTAATTCATCCTTGTCATTAGGATATGTACCGAAAACCTTTAAGCTGGCTATTATTAAACCTCTTATTAAAAAAATGCAACTTCATCCTACAGAATTAGTCAAATACAGGCCAATCTCAAATCTACCCTTTCTGTCAAAAATACTAGAAAAGGCAGTATCCTCACAACTATGCTCCTTTTTAGAAAGAAATGGTATCTGTGAGGATTTCCAGTCAGAATTTAGACCGTATCATAGTACTGAGACTGCTCTCATTAGAGCTACAAATGATTTGCTCTTATCATCCGATCATGGTTGTATCTTGCTATTAGTGTCACTCGATCTTAGCGCTGCATTCAATACTATCGACCACAACATTCTTTTGAATAGACTCTCAAATTATGTTGGCATTAGTGGAATTGCATTGGCATGGTTTAAATCATACTTATCTGACCGCTATCAGTTTGTAGCAGTAAATGAAGAGATGTCACACCGATCATAAGTTCAGTATGGAGTACTGCATGGCTCAGTGCTAGGACCGTTGCTTTTCACCCTGTACATGCTACCCTTGGGAGATATCATTAGGAAGCATGGCGTTAGTTTTCATTGTTATGCCGACGATACTCAGCTCTATATTTCTTCGCGCCCTGACGAAACTTACCAATTCACAAGATTAACGGAATGCATAGCTGATATAAAAAATTGGATGACTAGTAATTTCCTGCAACTTAATTCAGAAAAAAAATGAATTTTTAATTATTGGACAAAAAAACTCCACATGTAGTAACCTAGAATACTGTCTAACACTTGATGGCTGCTCTGTCAAGTCTTCGTCGTCAGTTAGGAACCTGGGTGTGCTCTTCGATACCAATCTCTAAATTGAAAGCCACGTTTCTAGCATCTGTAAAACTGCATTCTACCATCTTAAAAATATATCTAAATTACGGCATATGCTTTCAATGCAAAATGCTGAACAGTTAGTTCATGCGTTCATGACCTCAAGGCTAGATTATTGTAATGCTCTACTGGGTGGTTGCCCTGCTCGCTTAATAAACAAACTCCAGCTAGTCCAAAACGCAGCAGCTCGAGTTCTTACTAGAACCAGGAAGTATGACCATATTAGCCCAGTTCTGTCAACACTGCACTGGCTCACTATTAAACATTGCATACATTTTAAAATCTTGCTAATTACTTACAAAGCACTAAATGTCTTAGCTCCCCAGTACTTCAGCGAGCTCTTAACACATTATACTCCATCACGTCTATTGTGGTCTCAAAATTTTCTCTATTTAGCACCTACACTCTGGAACAGTCTTCCTAGCATTGTTCGGGAAGCAGACACACTCTGTCAGTTTAAATCTAGAATAAAAACACATCTCTTTACTATGGCATACACATAGAACATTTTTCATTTATATTATTCAAATAAGTTAAATGATTGTTAGGCTGCATTAACTAGGTCAGCCGGAACTGGGAACACTTCCCATAACACCAGATGTACTCGTTACATCATAAGAAGAATGGCATCTACGTTAATGTTAGTCTCTCTGTTTATCCTGAGGTTTACTGCAGTCAGCCGGATCCGGGCCGTATCCAGATCAGATGGTGGACCTGCGCCCAGACATGACCAATGCATCCCTGAAGTGTTTGCAGAGACCGTGTCAGTTAAACTCCACCCTGAAATTGCCTCACTGACACGGCATCCTCATAAACCCGTCTCCGGCGTGACGACTCCGATCTTTCGAATATCCCTATTTAATAATTGTTTAATCGACACATCATCCTCAATAAACCCGTCTCCTGCGTGATGCCTTCCGATCTTTCGAATATTCCGATCTAATATGACTTCTGACCTGTAAACTTGCCAGAATAATAATCATACACTGTTTATTAATTGGCCAGAGGATAACTGGCACCCCGACTGAGCCTGGTTTTTCCCAAGGTTTATTTCTTTCAGTTTTATTTTTCTCCAGACGGAGTTTTGGTTCCTTGCCACTGTCGCCTTTGGTTTGCTCAGTTGGGGACACTAAATTTTCAACTAAATATCCAAATAAATTTAATTATTAAACTAAATTAACTATATCAACTAAATTACTGATCTGCCCATATTGTCACTATATGATAATTGAAATGAGCTGATGACATCACAGTTTTCTCCAGAGCGGCTGTACAGCCGAATCAAATTCTGTTGCATTATTTTCCTGTTGACACTGTGAAGCTGCTTTGAAACAATCGCCATTGTGAAAAGCGCTATATAAATAAAGTTGACTTGACTATTGGTTTGTGTAAACGTGCTACGTGCAACGTGATCTCACGAGAATGTGTATTTTTATGTAAAGTGTGGTTATACATTCATCTAACACGTACAACATTGACAGCACTAAACATTTCGCTCTGTTTGTGACTTCTGCTGCAAACTCGGTTCAAAGGATTACGTTAAACAAAACTTCACTTTAAAACCCTAAAATGAATAACATTTCTGTAATCATTTAACCATTATTTATCATGTAATACTTATTTTGTTCGCCGTGGGACACAATGACTAGAAAGTACACCAAAACGCAACATAAATTCACAAAAGACACCAATTTAATTTGTTCGCTGTAATCCACAGCTTTAGAATCCATTTGAAGAACTTCTTTATCCAGCGATCTTCATCTTTATCTTTAACAGCGACCGTAAAAAAATCCCGCGCTCGTTATGAATTCAAAAATTGCGTTTTACAGCAGTGATATCAAATGCTCATTGGCTCTCGCCTGCTTCGTCACAGATTGCAACATGCCGTGTTTTAGGCCACATCCACATGAAGCCAGTGCTTTCCCTATCCAATCTTTTTTTTCCCTCGTCTCAAGAAATATCTGCGTACACACAAAACCACTGAAACCGACTCAAAACGATGTAGTATACATGCCAGACCAGTATGTGGCGCTGTAATTCTGCCACAGAAATACACTAAAAATGGAGAAGAAGAGTTGTGGCTAGAAGGGGTAAAGCAATGGTAGGAAGTGAGGCAAAATCTCATGATAAAATAACAATAAATACATTTTATATATTAACGCCTACACCGCCTACACAACCTACCCTTACAATAATGCAAATACAGTAATTAAATGACGGAATATTGATATGCGCATGCCCAGTGCCCGTAGCTGTATTCCTTCTAGTCTTTACCGCGCGGGACGTGGTGTGATGACATCACCGTTTCACAAAATATACGGATTGGCTGTACACACAAAAACGCAAGGGTGTCGGTTTCAGATTTATCCACTCTGGGACCCGGTTTAAAAAAATATCGGTTTCAGGCTCCTAAAACAGCGGATCCGTGTGGACAAAACGCTGATACGATACAAAATGTTTACGTATACAGCTAAACGCATCTCCATGTGGACCGGGCCTTAGTGTTTGAATGAGAAACGCGCACCTTCAAATAGTGGAGTGAAGCTTAAATTAAAAAACTTAAATTCTGCTCTGTACCTCATACAAAACTATATCGCCAGAAATGACTGCGACTGCAACACATCGTCATTCAGACTACTATTGGTACCGCTTTTGACATGTTTACAAAAAAAAAATATTGTGATAACACTTTTGTTAGTTATGTTTTTCTTTATAACCCTACATACTTTTAAGAAATTGTTATGTGTAGGTTTAGAGGTTTGAGTGAGATTAGTGGCTCAAAATATAATTTTAATGCTATATTGTTACTAAAATGTAAATTTTCCCAAACATTTCTGCCCATTAAGTTGCATTGTCATTTTTTATTCTCTGTAAAATGATTATGTTTGGGTTTAGGGATATAACATGTATCTATAAAATGGTAAAAGGGAAATTGTACATGTTTTTTATGATATAAAATATATGTTACGTTTTCTTCTGTAAAAGCATAATACATTTGTTTAAATGTTGCCAATACGTTCATGTACCTTTCACCATTTATCCAAATATATAAAAAAGTATGTTTTGTGTCTGTAAAAGCTGCTTATTAACTTTATATAACAAATAACTGGATATAACTTTAACTTTAGAATAGGGGGTCAAATTGCCTTTATTAGTAACTTACTGTATTAATGGCAGTTTAGCCTTAATTAGTGGCTTATAAACTTAAATATCACTCAATAAGTGCCATAATTAATGAGGATAAAACTTTCACTTTAGAATAGGGGGTCAAATTTTCTTTATTATATTATTTTAGCAATTTATTACGGCAAAATCAGCAGTAATTAAACATAATTACTAGCTTATTGTTCAGTTAACAGAATGGCACAGAACTATAATTACATCACTACACAAAAATAATATATGGCTTATTAAGTTGCAAATAATGGCTAATATGCCCTTAGTATAATGTTAAGTTAATCATTAATTACTATTGTGTCCATGCTTAACTAATGCATAATTGTGAACAAACAAATCATTAATTACTAGTTTAACTAATGCATAATTCCGGACCCTTAAAATGTAAAGTTAATCATTAATTACTAGTGTGTTCATCCTTAACTAATGCTTAATTGTGAACAAGTTAATCATTAATTAATGCTTAACTAATGCATTATTCTGGACCCTTAAAATAGTGTTACCAAGTTTTTTGAGGAAAACATTCCAGGATATTTCTCCATATAATGTATTTCAATTGCAACCAATGGGTTGAAGGTCCAAATCAATGCGGTTTCAAAAGGCTTTGAAGGGCTTCAGAGGGCTCTGCATGATCCCAGCTGAGGAATAGGGTCTTATCTAGTGAATTGATCGATCATTTTCAAGAAAAAATAAAAATGTATATACTTTTCAACCATGAATGCTCGACTTTGGTATTGTGCTTCTTCACGACGTATTGTAACGTTTTCCCACTTTTTTGTTTTGGGGATTTTATATGCTAGGGTGCCAGACAGGATTTCTGCCAGTTTAAGTTTCAAGTAAAAAAAACGTACAAAGATCTTGTGTAGTCTGCTTTGTCAATTGTCATATAGCGACACTATGGGCAGATCAGTAATTTAGTTGATATAGTTAATTTAGTTTAGTAGTTAAATTTATTTGGATATTTAGTTGAAATTTAGTGTCCCCAACTGAGCAAGCCAAGCCAAAGGCAAGGAACCAAAACTCCATCAGGTGGCATAATGCAGAAAAATAAAACCTTGGGAGAAACCAGGCTCAGTCGGGGTGCCAGTTCTCCTCTGGCCAATTAACAAACAGTGTATGATTATTATTTTGACAACCTTACAGGTCAGAATTCATATTAGATCGGAATATTCGAAAGATCGGAGTCATCACGCTGGAGACGGATCCATTGAGGATGCCATGTCAATGGGGCAATTTCAGATGGGAGACTAATTGGCATGGTCTCTGCAGACACTTCAGGGATGCGTTGATCCTGTCTGGGTGCAGGTCCACCATCTGATCTGGATACAGCCCGGATCCAGCTAACTGCAGTAAACCTCGGGATAAACAGAGAGACTAACATTAGCATAGATGCCATTCTTTTTATGTAATGAGTACATCAGGTGTTATGGGAAGTGTTCCTCGTTCCGGCTGACCTAGTTAATGCAGCCTAACAATCATTTAATTGATTTGAATAATATAAATTAGAAATATTTTATGTGTATGCCATAGTAAAGATATGCGTTTTTAGTCTAGATTTAAACTGACAGAGTGTGTCTGCTTCCCAAACAATGCTAGGAAGACTGTTCCAAAGTGTAGGTGCTAAATAGGAAAAGGATCGACCGCCTGCAGTTGATTTTGATATTCTAGGTATTATCAGCTGGCCAGAATTTTGAGACTGCAATAGACGTGATGGAGTATAATACGTTAAGAGCTTGCTCAAGTACTGGGGAGCTAAACCATTTAGTGCTTTGTAAGTAATTAGCAAGATTTTAAAATGTATGCGATGTTTAATAGGGAGCCAGTGCAGTGTTGACAGAACCGGACTAATATGGTCATAATTCCTGGTTCTAGTAAGAACTTGAGCTGCTGCGTTTTGGACCAGCTGCAGTTTATTTATTAAGCGAGCAGGGCAACCACCCAGTAGAGCATTGCAATAATCTAGCCTTGAGGTTATGAACGCATGTACTAACTGTTCAGCATTTTGCATTATAAGCATGTGCCGTAATTTAGATATATTTTTAAGATGGTAGAATGCAGTTTTAAAGATGCTAGAAACGTGGCTTTCAAATGAAAGATTGGTATCAAAGAGCACACCCAGGTTCCTAACTGACGACGAGAATTTGACAGAGCAGCCATCAAGTGTTAGACAGAATTCTAGGTTACTACTTGTGGAGTTTTTTTTTCTGAATTAAATTGCAGGAAATTACTAGTCATTTATATAAACTATGCATTCTGTTAATCTTGTGAATTGGTAAATTTCGTCAGGGCCTGAAGAAATATAGAGCCGAGTATCGTCAGCATAACAATGAAAACTAACGCCATGTTGTTTTAGCGCCATAGCATGGTCGTCTACGCAGTACTCGTTCCCTTATCTCAGGGAACCGAGGTTACGTAAGTAACCGAGTACGTTCCCTTTCGAACGGTCAGTCGTACTGCGTCTTCAAGACGCAATGGGAACCTGTTCAATCCCGCCGTGCTATATAGGCGCAATGACGTACTCATTTAAGTTGAACACTTAATAAAGGGCCCAAGACTACAGTTATTGACACATCATAACATATATATTTATATATATATATATATATATATATATATATATATATATATACACACACACATATACTAATATATGTATTTCTATGCGTACTGGGCTCGAGAAGGCCAGTAACTACAAGGAAAAAACTTTTGTAAGCATTGAAGCATATGAAGGCCCCAAATGCCAACTTATTAATAGGACAGGCTTACAGAGTATACAGAGCCATCTCAGTATACTTATACAGCGAGGACTTGCACCTGCAGTGCAGGGACTTCCAGGCTGTAGAATCTGGTAAAAGTAGACGGTGAGGACCAGCCTGCCGATCTACAGATGTCACCAATAGGAAACTCCACTAGACCTTGCCCAGGAAGAGGCCATGCCTCTGGTGGAGTGAGCTTTGATACCTATGGGGCATTGGAGGCCCATAGTGTCATAAGCTAACGCTATTGCGTCCACTAGCCATCTGGCCAGGCTTTGTTTGGTGACCGGAAGTCCTTTAGTGCGGCCACCAAAACTTACAAAGAGCTGCTCCGACTGTCTAAAGTGGGAGGACCGCTCAGTATATGCTCTAGGAGACCTAACTGGGCAGAGCAGGTGTAACTGTCTCTCATCCTCAGAGGGGGGGAGAGCAGAGAGAGTGATTACCTGTGCTTTGAACGGTGTTGAAAGCACATTGGGTACATAGCCATGTCTCGGTTTGAGGATGACTTTAGAATCGCCTGGGCCAAATTCTAGACATGACGCGTTCACAGAGAGCGCTTGAATGTCACCAACACGCTTACCTGATGCCAGTGCTAATAGCAGGGCAGTTTTCAGCGAAAGCGCATTTAATTCGGCCGTCTGCAACGGTTCAAAGGGAGGTTCTTTTAGTGCTCACAGGACCAGTGAAAGGTCGCAGGCTGGCACTGTAGGAGGGCGAGGGGGGTTAAGCCTCCTGGCTCCTATTAAGAATTTCACGACCATGTCATGCCTACTGATTGACCAGCTATCGATGCATGAGAAGCGGCGATAGCTGCCGTGTAGACTTTAAGTGTGGATGGAGTGCGTCCTGCATCCAACATCTCTTGTAGAAAAACGAGTATCTGTGATATCTCGCATAACACTGGGTTATGGTCCACTGACAGAGAACACTGACCATTTAAGGGCATAGAGACGTCTAGTAGACGGAGCTCTAGCTTCACTGATAGTGCTGAAAACACTCACTGGGAGGTACTCGAGCTCCCTTTGAGTGGCCAGACATGTAGTGCCCACAGTTTGGGACAGGGGTTCCAGACTGTCCCGTTCGCCTAAGAAAGGAGATTATTCCTCAGTGGAACTGGCCATGGGGTAGCTGAACTAACTCGGGAAACCAGTGGTGGGTTTACCAAAGTGGAGCCACTAGCAGGACTGTGTGCCCGCATTCCATGATTCTTTTTAAGACATGAGGGAGAAGCGGGACTGGAGGAAAAGCATAAAGCAGACTGCCGCGGCCCACTTTGATCCAAAGCTGGCCTGAATGCCACGTTTGGGGAGGAACCCGTGATTTCAGCCAGTACTAGTGCGAGTGAATAACCTCGTTGAATTGTTTTTATAACCCACTGTGACACACCGGGGATGGCTTTCCAAGCCTCTGCCCGGTTGTACAGGGGTTTTATAGTGTCGGAAGGCGGCGCGCTGTGCAGGGCTCCGACTTCTGTGTGGTGTGGAAGAGACAGAACTCATTTTTTGTTTTTTATTGAACTCGCTATTATAGCGGCAAAATGCAAGGGAGCGCGCATCAGAGCGGGCTCGCAGTTTACATTCACAACATTCAAAATAAAATTTTTCTCCCTGGCCAGAACTAAAACGGGCCGTGGGGAGAGAATTCTGAGTCTTTTGGGGGGCGGACCGGCCTGGGCGGGACTCAACCCTCCTCTCTTCCTGACCAGCTGAATTAACAGTGCTTATATGCAGGGGTGCACACTATGTAGGGGACACACTGCCTACAGTCATAACAGAGGAAAATACTCTTAATTGCTTATTAGGATCGCCATTAATACAGCGTTTTGTGGTAGAGAGTGAAAAAGGCACAGGGCTTGGCCACCATTTTTCGATGCCACGATGCATTAAACAGAGAGAGCGGCTATGACGTAAGTCGCCCTCTCAACAGTGTTTTGTGTGCAGGCGTGCGTGCTTCATAACAGGCTCGTATACTGCAATGCTGAACCTCTCCAGTCGCCTGAATAGAGGGGACTGGGAGAAGTGGTAGAGAGAAGTCACGCTCTCAACAGTGTTTTGTGTGCAGGCGTGCGTGCTTCATAACAGGCTCGTACTCAGCCCTCGGGCTCCACCGCTTTTTCCACCGGGGTACGGACTGGAAAGGGAACGGAAGAGCGCGAGGGGCGGGTTCGTGCTCTCAAAAGATGGGCATCCCCTCGCAGTGAGAGCAGCCGGACCCAGAGAGAGCAGTGTCTGCGTGGGCTTACACAGACAGATCACGCACACATCGTGGCCATCCTCTTCATGCAAGTGAGTGCTGCATGTTACACATGTATGGTGCAACATTACGTAAGTCGCTATTGTAAAAACAAGGATACACCGCAGTGTTTCACCGGAGAGCGCAGGGGAAAGTCGCGACAGCCCACAGGACTGCTGACAATTGAGCGCGCTGAAACAGGCCGCTGACTCGTTGCAGGATGTCCGGGCTGGCTAGCTCGTGATTCCGCTGCAGGCTCGTCTTTTCTCGGCAAAGGTGGTGTAGCTTCGAGAGTTTATCAGCAAGGACCGAGATCGTCGCTGAAGGAGATTAATCTGACGTTTTAGGGCATTACAGCGTACCTTAAGGCAGATGCCATGCCCATTTTGGCGGGCTTTGTGCTCAGCTTCACGGGCTTTGTGCCCTGCTTCGCGGGCATTGTGCCCATTGGTTCGCTTAGTTACACTGTTCTGCCATTGGTTCATGCAGTTCCCACTGGCCAGCCAATAGCGTGCGAGATGTCTCGACACTGTTTTGACTGGACAGTAGTACTGCGTGATTTTACAAAAATGCTTCAGTAATTCGAGAAATAGATTATTTCCCATTGCATCTTAAAGACGCAGCACGACTGACCGTTCGAAAGGGAACAGTCATCCACGGCAGGCTGGATTGTACTCACGACTCTCTTTTTTTATGGTCTGGTACACATTTTCCAAGGATTCTTAGGCATTGATAGGCTGAAAACTCACACTCCGTCGATCCAGTTTAGGTTTTGGGAACTACCCTTTCATATCGTGTTCCCTGCAGCGTCTTAACGATGGACCACTAGTCACCCAATGATGAGGATAGGATACTTTCCCTTTCATGCTCCTGAAAGCACGCTCATTAGAACGCCGACGACGAACTCTATTTCCGCGGATAAAACAATAAATCGCCGCGGGACTCTTTTAAAGGAGCTCCGTGAGTACCTCAATGCCACCCAACAGCCACCGGCATCTTGCCGCGATTGACGCACGTTGTCAAGATAAAGGTAATGAGGGCTGGACTTAAGACATCGCCATCTTGATTTGGCAATAGGGAATGATGACTGTATTTATGACAGATGAACAATTCCTTGCACTTTATTTATTTATTTCATAATGACATCGTCACAGTATGACGTCATCACATCGGTAAGGTCGCAGCCGTGATGTACGTGGAAGTACCAACCCAGTGTTAAAACTAACATGCAAAGACTAAATCAAACGCCCTTTACAAAAATAAAGATAAAATAACAATGTAGGACGATTTTGAAGTTGAAGGAGAACATGAGATGGAGTTTTTCAACACTGGGTCGGTACTACCCTTACGAAAATGAACCATGGTTTTACTACAAATAAAACCAAAAAACCATGGTTATTGTAGTTAAACCATAAATTAACCATGGTTTTGCTACTCTATAGTTTAACCATGGTATTAGTGGTAAAACTGTGGTTATATAAATGGTAATCAATTAGCCAAAAAAAAACGTATTTTTCGTAAGGGTGTAACCTTTACAACGTGATGACGTCATACGCTGTGTAGAATCACAACACAATACTTAAAAAGTATATACATTTTTTTTTTCTTCTTGAAAATGACAGATCGTTTCACTAGATAAGATCCTGTTCCTGAGCTGGGATCGTGCAGAGCCCTTTGAAGCACTTTGATTTGGACCTTCAACCCGTTGGTTGCCATTGAAATACATTATATGGAGAAAAATCCTGGAGTGTTTTCCTCAAAAAGAACATTTCTTTTTGACTGAAGAAAAAAAGACATGAACATCTTGGATAAGAAATTTTCATTTTAACACACATTAATTACCTCATTAACTAATTAGTGCTTAATTACTCCTTGTGCAAGGTGTCAATGGTCGTCTTTTGGACAACTGTCAAGTCAGCAGTCTTCCCCATGATTGTGTAGCCTACAGAACTAGACTGAGAGACCATTTAAAGGCCTTTGCAGGTGTTTTGAGTTAATTAGCTGATTAGAGTGTGGCACCAGGTGTCTTCAGTATTGAACCTTTTCACAATATTCTAATTTTCTGAGATACTGAATTTGGGATGTTTCTTAGTTGTCAGTTATAATCATCAAAATTAAAATAAATAAAATTTTTAATAAATTTGAAATATATCAGTCTGTGTGTAATGAATGAATATAATATACAAGTTTCACTTTTTGAATGGAATTAGTGAAATAAATCAACTTTTTGATGATATTCTAATTATATGACCAGCACCTGTACATGTGGTTCATTCAGTCAGCAGCTTTCTCTACAACATAATTTAAATCAGGGGTTCCCTTCACATGCACACTTCAAAAACAGCACTGATAAGCTGTGAGGGATTTTAAAAAGAGAAATGGAGGCATAAAAGTAGTTTTTTTGTTTTTAATTAGCTTTTTATGAGTTTTTATTGGATTGACATGCTTCAAAGCCTGCGACGATGGGAGACCGGACTATAACCAGGTAAATATGTAGCCTATGGTTAAATATTTAATCGTTAGTCACTATTAGTTAACAGTTTATTTCTTATGTTAAATGTAACTGTTACAATATATTTTCACATTTATATATTTACTCTGTATTTAAGTCCAAGCCTTTAAGTAGCCTACTTATTTTTATTCAACTCACATCATCACATCACATCAAACATGCTGAAGATAGCAAGATATTGCGCTGTGCCTGGTTGTGGAAGAACACCGTCGCTGCATAAGCTTCCTTCGGATTCTAATATTAGGAATGTGTGGTTAAACTTTATTTTTAATGAAGTTCCAGCTCACGTGTGTAAGACATTGCACGTTTGTTCACTTCATTTCACCACAGAATCGTTTGTAAACAAGATTAAAACACAATGCTGTGCCTTCTATATTGGATCCGACAGGAATGGTGCAACACACTTATGTACGTTTTTTTTAAATATGTGATAGTATTGCATTGTTACAGATCGTTTGATATCTACTGATTATGTTGCGGAAGTTTTGAACATGCTGATTTTTCTGCAGTGAAGTTTTGCTGATGCACGTACTTGGCATGTGTGTGTGTGTTAGTGATGCGCGGTTCACGGATATATCCACCGATCGGGCAGGCCAAGTAATAAAAAATAACATTCATATTAATTGCGAGCAGATGAGAGATAAATAATTGTATTTGTTTGATAAAGACATTTTGCGAGCCCTGTGGGCAGATCATTCCTGTTGCAGTTTCTCCACATTGGAAGTTTTTTTAGAGTTTAGAGAGAATATTAAGCCTTTGTGGTCGGGTTTTGGAGGAGACTTTCGGGTAATGGACCATCGTCAGTGAGCGACATTCATTCATTCATTCATATAAAAGACTTCATTTTGCAGTATAGCTAGTAAGACAACAGTTCCCTTTCGAGAGTACTCTCGTATTGCGTAAGTTAGCTTACGCTATGGGAAAAACTCCTTTTCTTGAGAATATTGAAGCCAAAATTATCCTTATAATTTAATACACTCACCTAAAGGATTATTAGGAACACCTGTTCAATTTCTTATTAATGCAATTATCTAATCAACCAATCACATGGCAGTTGCTTCAATGCATTTAGGGGTGTGGTCCTGGTCGAGACAATCTCCTTAACTCCAAACTGAATGTCAGAATGGGAAAGAAAGGTGATTTAAGCAATTTTGAGCGTGGCATGGTTGTTGGTGCCAGACGGGCCGGTCTGAGTATTTCACAAGTTACTGCTCAGTTACTGGGATTTTCATGCACAACCATTTCTAGAGTTTACAAAGAATGGTGTGAAAAGGGAAAAACATCCAGTATGCGGCAGTCCTGTGGGCGAAAATGCCTTGTTGATGCTAGAGGTCAGAGGAGAATGGGCCGACTGATTCAAGCTGATAGAAGAGCAACTTTGACTGAAATAACCACTCGTTACAACCGAGGTATGCAGCAAAGCATTTGTGAAGCCACAACACGCACAACCTTGAGGCGGATGGGCTACAACAGCAGAAGACCCCACCGGGTACCACTCATCTCCACTACAAATAGGAAAAGAGGCTACAATTTGCACGAGCTCACCAAAATTGGACAGTTGAAGACTGGAAAAATGTTGCCTGGTCTGATGAGTCTCGATTTCTGTTGAGACATTCAGATGGTAGAGTCAGAATTTGGCGTAAACAGAATGAGAACATGGATCCATCATGCCTTGTTACCACTGTGCAGGCTGGTGGTGGTGGTGTAATGGTGTGGGGGATGTTTTCTTGGCACACTTTAGGCCCCTTAGTGCCAATTGGGCATCGTTTAAATGCCACAGCCTACCTGAGCATTGTTTCTGACCATGTCCATCCCTTTTATGACCACCATGTACCCATCCTCTGATGGCTACTTCCAGCAGGATAATGCACCATGTCACAAAGCTCGAATCATTTCAAATTGGTTTCTTGAACATGACAATGAGTTCACTGTACTAAAATGGCCCCCACAGTCACCAGATCTCAACCCAATAGAGCATCTTTGGGATGTGGTGGAACGGGAGCTTCGTGCCCTGGATGTGCATCCCACAAATCTCCATCAACTGCAAGATGCTATCCTATCAATATGGGCCAACATTTTTAAAGAATGCTTTCAGCACCTTGTTGAATCAATGCCACGTAGAATTAAGGCAGTTCTGAAGGCGAAAGGGGGTCAAACACAGTATTAGTATGGTGTTCCTAATAATCCTTTAGGTGAGTGTATATGTAAAATATATGCCTTCAGCCCGCTGTTCTGCTCCACCATCCAAGTTTTGAACATGCTGATTTGTCTGCAGTGAAGTTTTGCTGATGCACGTACTTGCCATGTGTGTGTCAAGTCAAGTCAAGTCAACTTTATTTATATAGCGCTTTTTACAACGGCGATTGTTTCAAAGCAGCTTCACGGTGTTAAACAGGAAAATAATGCAACAGAATTTGATTCGGCTGTACAGCCGCTCTGGAGAGATCAGTAATTTAGTTGATATAGTTAATTTAGTTTAGTAATTAAATTTATTTGGATATTTGGTTGAAAATTTAGTGTCCACAACTGAGCAAGCCAAGCCAAAGGCGACAGTGGCAAGGAACCAAAACTCCATCAGGTGGCATAATGGAGAAAAATAAACCTTGGGAGAAACCAGGCTCAGTCGGGGTGCCAGTTCTCCTCTGGTCAATTAACAAACAGTGTATGATTATTATTTTGGCAACCTTACAGGTCAGAAGTCATATTAAATAGGAATATTCGCAAAGATCGGAGTCATCACGCCGGAGACGGATCCATTGAGGATGCCATGTCAATGAGGCAATTTCAGAGGGGAGACTAATTGGCATGGTCTCTGCAGACACTTCAGGGATGCGTTGGTCCTGTCTGTGTGCAGCTCTACCATCTGATCTGGATACGGCCCGGATCCGGCTGACGGCTCTACAGTTCTTTTAATGTTTTTCTAATCTGCATTAACTGGGCCAATCAAACGTGTTCCGGGCCCTGTCTTCAATGTCTCACTCTTGGCAAGCAATGTGTCACATGATACCCATTTTCAAAGATGCATCGCTGGGACCCCCTCTAAGCAGGAAATGCTCAAAGCTCTTTTTCCCACTGTGGTCTTTCACCCAAGAGCATGGCATTATGGACTGGGTTGTGTTACCCTTCCAAGGCATTCCGCGACTCCTCATTCCCAACCGCTGCTCAACTATCAGTTCACACAGAGCATGGGGATGTGCCCTTGGGTTCAAAATTATTTGTGTGGCGTCTACTTGGCTATCATGTTGTGAGATGCCAAATGTACTTGTAGCAAAGAAAGAAAGAAAGAAAGGAAAAAAATTACAGCACAGCCAAATCTAAACATCAGTCTCTTTAATAATGGCATCATGTTTGATTATGGTTGGTATGTGGGTGGTTTAGTTAGCTGAATAGCTGCATTAAAGTTGCTTTAGGTTTGTTGTTTAGGAATTTATAATTGTTCATTTGGAACTGGTCCTCAAACACACACACTCTAACACAAAATCACCCTCAACAGAGAGAAAGAGGGAAAGAGGACAAGCCACCAGATTATATAAATACAAAACTGGTTTCATGCTCTCATCAAACTCAAATCACTCCAGGACAAACAAGTCCAACCTGCACCAGAATGCTGGGTGGGCCTCTCTCTCTACTCTTTAAAGTCTTCTCTGTCTGGTCAGACACACATGTGTGATGTTTCCTAAATGTCGTGCAGTGTACAGTCAAGGATAGTGCAATGTTTTATTCCAGGAGCATTTGAGAGAACAAATGCCAAAGTGAGTTGCAAGACTGCCGGTGGCCATGTGTTTAGTTCCACAGATGTCTGGTCAACAGCAGCCCACTTCTGCCAAGGCTCGAAATTGCGACCATTTTCTATTTTTGGAGCATTTGTGCGAGTACAAATAATTGTTGAGGTGCGACCTGTTTTCATTTCTCAACAAAACATTCGCTAGTTATGCACAGTATGTGCCTGCTGTGAGCTGATCAAGTGACCAGTCCACTGTTCACGGTCCACTGGATTTTTTGAAGGGGCAAGTGAAAGAGAATTTTACTTGCCCGACCGGACAAGTAGCCTCATTAAAACGTCAATAACAAAAAATAACTAAGGAATCACCAAAACGCGAGAGTGTTAGTGGCGATTGACGGTGGATAATAATATATGTACTATAATATTACTGACTGTAACAAGGTTGCGCTGTTGACGCTCATGCAGCCTCTCGAGGAGAAATCAAAACAAATCAGCACAGCAGCACACACAAAGATTGAAAATGTCATTGGTTTCATACAACAGTTCAATAAACAGATAAAATCAAGTCACTTACATTTCAGACGCAATATTGACTGTTTTTGTTCTGTTTCAGCAGCGAAGATAGTTTCAAACAAAGATCATAGCAGAACCACAGCTTCTCTCATAGCAACACTCTTCCATTACTGAATGATTCAGCATTTTGAACAAATCAGTTGAGTCAAAGATTCAATGACCCATTAATAAACAACTGCCTCATTCTTGAACAAATCGTTTGAATGAATGACTCAATGACTCATTTACGGTCACTTGCCGCCACCTACTGGCGGTTTAGTTTCATGTTTAAAAGTATTATTCTTTCCAACATTTCTTATTTGTATATTCAAAATATATTTAAAACAATCTCATAAAATTATACAATGTAATTGTAATTTTTCAGTGTCAATTATTTAATTTAAAATGAAAGATGAAGCATACATTTTTTTAAATAAAATTAGGGAAACCCCTTTATTAAGGTAAAAAAAAAATGCCCTCGGGATAAACATACATACATAAATCATAAATATGCAGATTTAAATATGATAGAACTGATAGAACACTGGTGAGAATATTGCTTCAGAATAAATTATATTTACAACACAAAAATCCTATTTTTTCCAGACAAGCAACTTTTTTTATTCTGACAATTTAATTTATTTGCATATGACATACACACACACACACACACACACACATATATACATTATAGAATATAATATATAAACATTTAGTTGGGGTGCTCCTAAATTTTTGCTGGTGCTCCTAACTTTTTGCTAATTTCGAGCCCTGTCTGCCCACCACTGGCCTTCAGCAAAGATAGAAAATGTCAATTTTATAGTTTTATCCTTTGGTATTCTAGCCAGCAGATAGATTGTATTGATAGTCTTCTTCCTCCATGACACTCAATTATCATTATTGTGTAGAGAACTCTGACAAAAAACAACCACAGAGAATCTGCCATATAAGCATTGACCCTCATGACTCTCAGAGACATAGGGCAGTGGTTCCTAAACCTGGTTCTGGAGTACCCCCAATAGTGCACATTTTGGATGTCTCTCTTATTTGACACACCTATCTGAGGTCCAGGTGTCTTTACCAATGAGCTGATGAGTTGAATCGGGTGCATAGTACATAGCTTGGGGTAATCAGGGTTGGGAGCCACTGTAATACACTGTACAAAATGATCATTTATTTTAAAACCTGTTAAATGTTTAACAGTAAGTTTCCTTCCTTTATACGGTGAACAACTGTAATAGATCTAACCTTACATTCAATGTAATTTTACAGTAAAGTTTTTGGAAGTGAAAAAGAATAAGTCATTGTATCATTTACAGTGAAAAACGTGACACTTTACAATTGATGTATTTTTGTTGAAATATCTATTTAGTGTCATGTGTTACCATGATGGTGTTTTGTGTTGACACTGTGCACTTTTTTATATTAGTATTTACTTTCTCAGGTTGTAAAAAAGCTGATTGTGATAAGCTTTGATTCATTATGTGATTTTCTCATCACCACCTGTTTTTGGTGGTTGTCAGTGTATTACAAAGGTACAAAACAGACATTAGTACTTCAATAGTTTGGTATATTAACATTATATCAGTTAATGAAATACATTTTTACTGAATTTAAGTTAAATTTGTAAAACCTAAAATGTTGATACCATATTTTTTACAGTAAATTTCTGGCAACCACAGCTGTTTTTTTGGGGTTTTTTGACAAATATTTACCAGATAACCGATTTGTTTGTGTGTGGGGGGGGGGGGGGGCATGCTTTTCTTGTATGCTTTATAATGCATGTTAGAAAGGGGTAAACACATGCATTCAAGACTTCATGGTTGCAACAGTAAATAAAGGTAACTTATTGTCATTATTGCACTAATTAAAGAGCATTTTTTTGTTCAAACTGAACCATTCATATTATTTATTCAATTAAAACTGCCAATAAACAAATAAACATGAAATAAAAATCAAGAACATTTTTCTTTACCATTACTTAGACTATCACTATCCTTGTTCTAACAAATATATTGTACTCAGCATTGTACTTTGCATTGCAATTTTTATATTGTGTTCAGTGTTTTTATGTAAACAGTCAATATTTTACTTATAAGCTATTAATAAAAATGGTATTATATATCCAACCTCCTTTAATAAGAAAAAAAAACATTAGTTGGTAAGGATAGCTAATTTCACAAGGGACCGAGCTCCACTCCATGTACATGTGGTGTAAAAACTGTATTTTATAATGCATTAACTGTATATAATAGGTAATTATATAATGTAAGGTTGCCTGCCACCCATTGTTTAGTTTGCATTGCAGTGTTATTTGAGGTTTTTATGAGTTTGTGCAACTTAACTTCACATAATCATCACTGTTGTCTTTCACGCCTGTCAAACCCTAAACAACACAAACCACTGACAACATTACAAAATAAATAAACTAGAAATCAGACTATGCGCGGAAGGGTCCACTAATTTTAATTAGAATTAACATAAATACCAAACAGCTAAAACGTCCAAACTTTTTTTTTAAATCTTACGAAAAGCAAACAGATTTATTGACTCTTTAATTATTAATAAGATCATACTTTCACCCTATATTATTTAGACAAAACTGTATTTAATTGACTGTGTGTGTGTGTGTGTGTGTGTGTGTGTGTGTGTGTGTGTGTGTGTGTGTGAAGCCGATCATCTCTTCTCTTCAGTTTCTTTTAAACATTGCATTTCAATTATCAAAGCCCCATTACTATGTACTATTTTAACATAGTCAACATTGCGAATAAAATAAAATTATATATATATATATATATATATATATATATATATATATATATATATATATATATATATATATATATCTCCTAAATGATGTCAGAAACCTTGTATTACCTGCACTTATCGTGTTTTTATCGCCTCTTTATTTCTCGTTTGTAAGTCGCTTTGGATAAAAGCGTCTGCTAAATTAATAAATGTGGTCTAGGAAAATTACTGATAAAAACGTGTTAAAGATTTTGTAAGCATATTGCATAGTTGTGCTCTGAGTCAATTGTTTTATTCGAGATAACGCAATGAAACTTTGTTGTGCGGACAAATGTTTGGCCAGTCTATTATACAAGGAACACATGGGAAAACAAAAGAAAACCAACAAAATATGAATGACCGATAGTCTATTAACAAGTAATATTAATAGAATATTAATAACTTATAGTCAATGTATGCTTTTTCCTGTGAGGCTTTTTCTTTGCATACTATTTATAGCGACACACTTCAAACCTGTAGATGCTATCTTTGCTCTAATGCTCCGATCAGTCATTAAGTTCTCGCCAAGTAAATTAAAAAGCCATCTGCCATGATTGTGTTGATTACAGCGGCAAATATGCGCCTCAAATCAATGAACGCAATCGAAGTTGTGTGTGTCTAATCCCATTCTTTCCCATTCACATAAACCGCATTTCAACAAAAATATACGCACCCACCTAAGGACAGAGAGAAGGTGATGGGGACTGGGCACACTCGAAGTGACGCGTGAAACAAACCCTCAACTGCTAAACTTATCTATAGCAATAATAGTGAAATAAAACACATAAAAGAAAAAATAATATTTCATTTCTAGTTATTTTACGACTAAACATTACATTTTTAAAAGTTCACTTATAATATTGAAAACAAAATCGTGGCAGCCAATAACAATATAAGATTACAAAAAACAAGCTGTCTACAGCCGAAGCAGTTTTTATTTAGTGTTATAAAAAAGTACAATACAAACATGTCATTTTAACGAAGGAGAAATCTTGGTTAAAGATATGAAACTATAAGGAAATATTGTATTATAATATTGTCTGAACTTACATTCAACATTAAAACATATATACTGTCAGACAAACCGTTTCTTGTCAGAAATCTCAACAAGCCTTTTTCTTTTTACAGAAAAAAAGGGTTGCACAATAACTTTGCTTCAAGCCTCAAACCACCTACACATCATAATAATTATACAAATAGGCTAAAAGTAGTAGCTTATTTTTAAGTAGTAGTAATATTTTTCAGGGCACTACAATATCTAATTACAATGATCACTACAATATTACTTTCCATAGGCTAAGTGCGAATGTGGAGGTGTCACGCGGCAGTGAACTTGTGGAACCCTTGACTGATCCGTCTGTCACGCTTCCTTTCAAACAATTCATGTCAGTAAAGTGAACCTTCAGAGTTCACGGTGCTCCAGAATTAGCTCTCTGTTTCCCTACCCCCAAAAAGGTTAAAAATAGTCGTCATACACGGGCTGTCTTTAAATCTGAATTCAAGTCGTTTCCTCAATAAATGTATAGGCTTGATAAAGGCCACATTTCAATGTTTCATTACAGATGTGTAACGGTGGTTGTATCAATAAACTCTTTTGTAGACATGAGAATATTAATATTAGCTAATTGTTCCATTTTTTGTCATTAATGAGATCAAGCTACAATAACGTGATTTTTTTTTTTTTTTTTTTTTTTTTTAGCAATTTAGGCAGTAACGTGAAAATTAACATTAAAAGAGAAGCAAACGGTGACCAATTCATGCGTTCATTAGATGTATTTTTGGTAATTTTTACATATTCGTAATTGTATACGTTTTCCTGTTGTTAAAAAAAAAAAGTATTCTCTAAAATGTAACAATACATATTGCGAACCGTGCACTACAGCTATGACGCCAGTGTTCTAATGATGAATTTTGCAAAACTGAGTTATGTCATGCTAACGTGACTAGTCGAACAATGTGGCTTTCCTCTTTTTTAAGTGGCCATGAATTTCAGACGGGCAATGTGTCAAATATTTTATTGGAAGACGTCATGGAAAATGTGAACATTGACTGAGACAAGACAACGAATTAGTCTCTATTAAAGTTGTTGTTGTTATTATTATTATTATTGATACTATGGTTGTTAATTATAACCATACTTCTATTACTACTACTACTACTACTACTAATAATAATAATAATAATAATAATAATAAAAACAACAACTATATTTTACCTAAATTAGGGTTTCAGCAGTGCATATATTTTTATTAGCTCGGTTGTTAAAAGTGTTTGAGCGAGGCTATACTATTTGTTTGCACATACCAAGAGAGTGAACTCCTAGGCTACTGCATCAATCACATGTGAGTTTGCGATGACGTTGAAGAACTTTGGCATGCTTTACGTCACAAATCGATGAAACAACTATTCTAAAACACATTTGAGGATGTATTTTCGATGGATACTGGATTTTTAAGGGTTAATGTGAGATGAACAGGGTACATCAGTAAAGCAGCGTTAAAACTAAAACCCCTTAACAAATGAACACATCAACCTTAATTAAATGCAGAGGGCGAGACCAAACTGGGTGGTCCATAGCACTTGATAAATGTACGGGCCCCTTTCCAAGCCTTAAAACAATACCTCTATCAATGTGCATTCCTGCATTGAGCAGCACCATGGTCCAAAACCTTCAGGGTATTAGCTGATAACGGAGATATAGTACTCCTGAATGATGATAGCTTGCATTTCTTGTGCCATGACGGCACGATCTATGTCAACAGAAATGGTCTCAAAGTGAATTCGTTATTAATGGATATGTGCACTTCACTCTCAAAGCATGAATGTTACACAGAGATAAAACATACAAATCCCCAGTAGCTAAATTAGAGTGAAACTTAGATATAGATATAATATAGATATTAGACCTGGGAGAGAGCAAATGACCAAGCTTTCTGGAAAGAAAGAAAGAAAGAAAGAAAGAAAGAAAGAAAGAAAAAGAAAACATTTCTGCAGCGCTTGTCCTGATTAACAGTTACGTTATTATGCATTATATGATACATTTATTTTACTGTCGTGTCCGTAACGTTCACAATTAGACAATAATCATATGTCAGTCGTTTGATTTGACTGCAGCAAAGCAAAATCTCACGCGGTACAGTTTGTGAATAGAGATGTGTCGTGTGAACTTGCCTTGATTAAGTGACACAGTTGAATGCTGACTGCAGTCTTCAAGCGAGTTTCCATGAACCCGAAACGACCCCAAAACCTCCATTCTTCAGTTCTTAATCAACTCAGAAATCTTTAAACTTACGTGTAAAACTCAGAATGGTGACGGGGCTATGTGGATTAGCTGCACTAGAAATGCTTTTTGCTTGATTTTTGATTTAAAGAAGCTCAGGGAAATGTTTACATTCTGCAGCATAAACATCCTCCTCATGTTCCTGCCTATCTGAGAAAAAAAAGAAAAGGAAAGAAAGGAAACATGCTTTTCATACAATTGTGGATTTTAAAAGTGTGTTATTTCCTAATAATAATAATAATAATAATTTCTTATACGCCTTTTTGTAGCTTCTAAACTTTGTAGCTTCTAAACCCGCTGTCATTTTTTTTATTAATTTGCGAAAGCTTTAAAGTACAAAGTATTTTAAGTACACATTAATTAATTAATTAATCATATATACATAATTAGTATTATCAAAAAAAGACCCAAAACGCAGTGATTATCCAGCTTTATTATGCTATTAAAAGTTGAATTTATTATTAGTTTAAAATAGTTTTGTACTGTCCGAAAAAGTATCGATACTAATGTGGACTGAGTAGTATGCTATTGTATTTACAATAAATAAGATTATAAACGCGCTTTATTTAATAGTGCCTTAGTTGTGCAGATGTTGGTGAAGCCCACCCCAGCAGAGCTGACAGTGGGAGGGACACTGGGCGGCCCCTGAGCGACTCTGACGTGCCCATGCTCAAGAGCCTGAGAGGAGCTGATGGAAACAGATAAGTAAAAGCCCAACTCCTAAAGGAAGAACAAGAAGACAGGATCTGAAGCCGAAAGAATCATTTTTTCCTGCAGTATCCAGTTTTATGGTGGGTAGTATTACAAGGGTAGTGCGCAATTACGCATAACTAGAGAAAAAAAGAGATAATTCCAGCAGTGCATTCCGTTATTAATGAAAGCAGCGTAAAATCGCAGTCTTTTTGAACGTGGATTTTGACGTGTGCGTGAAGAATGACGGCTGAGGTCCAGCAGCCCTCCGTGCAGACCCCTGCTCACAGTAGCCCCATGTCGGAGAAACCGAACGGACAGACGCCTGTGATGGAGACCTCCTCTTCCTCCTCCAGCACCAAAACTAAAAAGACGAACGCTGGAATTCGTCGTCCTGAAAAGCCCCCGTACTCGTACATCGCTCTCATTGTCATGGCCATCCAGAGCTCTCCAACCAAACGACTCACTCTGAGCGAAATTTATCAGTTCCTACAGAGCCGCTTCCCGTTTTTCAGAGGCTCGTATCAAGGCTGGAAAAATTCGGTGCGTCACAATCTGTCTCTGAACGAGTGTTTTATCAAGCTGCCCAAGGGTCTGGGCAGACCCGGTAAGGGTCACTACTGGACCATCGACCCGGCCAGTGAGTTCATGTTCGAGGAGGGATCTTTCCGCAGGAGGCCGCGGGGATTCAGGCGCAAATGTCAGGCGCTCAAACCGTCCATGTACAGCATGATGAACGGGCTGGGGTTCAATCACATACCCGAGTCCTATAACTTTCAGGGAGGCGGCGGGGGCCTGTCTTGTCCTCCAAACAGTTTATCTTTGGAGAGTGGTATTGGGATGATGAATGGACATTTGGCCAGCAATATGGAAGGAATGGGCTTGGCAGGACACTCAATGTCCCATCTATCAGCGAATAGTGGACATTCCTACATGGGCAGTTGCACGGGATCCTCAGGGAGTGAGTACCCCCACCACGACAACTCTGCATCGCCGCTTCTCGCCAGCGCGGGAGTGATGGAGCCGCATGCGGTGTATTCTAGCACGGCCTCGGCCTGGCCTCCAGCGCCCCCGGCCTCTCTAAATAACGGAGCGTCTTACATCAAACAGCAGCCGCTCTCTCCGTGCAACCCGGGAGCCAATCCACTGCAGCCCAGTTTACCCACACACTCCCTGGAACAGTCCTACCTGCACCAGAACGGCCACGGCACCACCGACCTTCAAGGTAAAGTTTTCAAGATTATATGACTTCGACAGACATATTTGACAAAAATATTTTATCTCAGTGTTTAATTTCTTGAATAGGCGAGAAGTATTACTCATATTTTTAAAACAACACATCTGAAGCTAATGCATTACCAACAGTCCAGCTAAACTTATGCCACATAGTGACACAAACATTCGTACAATTATGTTTTATTCAATTAATGTGCTGGTAAAATTTGTCATCAATTCTCGCTTATTTTGTCGAGAAACTGGTGAATACAGAATCACTGCATTTAATTCGCGTTACATGGGCACGTAATGCAAAGTGTGATCAAAACACTTTCTCTTTAGCAAAACATAAAAAATGTATCCATGGCTTTGTTTTCTCACATATTGACACCATTCTGCACATGCACAATTAGAAATGATTTCTGCCCGATTGCTGTAACCTCCACTGGGGCAAGAGCAAGAAGAACCACGCCACGAGCCCCGCAGCAATGTGTCCGTTGGGAATCGCGTGCAAGCAGTCGTTAAAAAACGATCCCACCCAGATTTTAAGAATTCCAGGTCTCTCATTGCACTCCAATGCATTATCAGAAAAAAACTTACTATAATCAAAAGCTATTTAAAACTATTTTTAAAACATATAAAACTTAAAATGTGGTAGCCTAATGGTATAATGACGTTTTTTTAATACATTTCATTTATAACAAACAATCAATATTATACAATCATTGTTATGTATGTCGTAGTTAGCATTACAATTGTAGGCTCTCTCTCTCTCTCTCTCTATATATATATATATATATATATATATAGAGAGAGAGAGAGAGAGAGAGAGAGAGAGAGAGAGAGAGAGAGAGATCCATGCTTTATATAGCCGACTGCTACTGATGTATATACGCCTATTTGTAAAGTTATTATCGAAAGTAAGACTATGTTATATTCCTGTAGCTAATATAGCCATTTTCAATCTTAGAAGACCTTCACATACCCGGTGTTTGATTCAGTCAACAGTCGCCAAATCTACAAACAAACAAAACTGTGGATTTGAGTTTGATATACTTTACGATTAGAACCTTTTACAAGATTGTATCATTTCAGTAGTAGGCCTAGTCATAGGCTAAAAGCAGCAGCAGCAGTAGTAGTAGTGGTAATTTTAGGTTTAAAATGCCAAGAACACTACAAGAACATTAGCCAAGTTTTTTTTAAATAATGTGCCATATTTTGTGACCCCGCAGGTATACCGCGCTACCATTCCCAATCTCCCAGCATGTGTGACAGGAAAGAATTTGTCTTCTCTTTTAACGCCATGACCTCTTCATCGATGCATTCACCAGGAAGCAGCTCGTACTACCACCATCAGCAGGTCTCCTATCAGGACATCAAACCCTGCGTGATGTGACAGCATTATTACAAAGAAGACTTAATGCAACGCCGAACAACAGAGTAAACTGACCCAAATGAACCATGGAGTGGTCTATAATTGGCTCTTTTGGAAAGAGACGTGGAATTAAGAATTGCCGTTTATTACTAATCAGAACTTGGCAATAGAAACGCATTTTTAGAAAATTACAAACTCTAAGGAGCACTTCAAAAAACACCGATTCGCTACTTCGAGAGAATTCAAGATGGAAAAACCTTAAGCTTCAGATCTCTGCGAATCATAAGATTGAGGACAAAATAAAAGCCACAGCATCTTGTTTCCAACAGCTCGGTACTAACTCTGCTGGCGGATGACTACCACACTCGGAGATGCAAAGATGAGTGAAACGCTCCGATGTTGAAATATTGTTCTTAAAGTCGAGTTTGTATCCATTTGGATAAACGTTTTGATACAATCATTTCCATTTCGCTTTAAATGATGAAAATCATAAGCACGCGAAATGGAGGCACTTTTAAACCCTAAAGCGCAATTTATTTATTCTGTTCAAATGTTTAATTTTAGGCTACAGTTATAGCCACAGTATTGACCGCTTTATTGGCAATATTTGCCCAATGTAACATTATTAAATATAAGCACTGTTAGTTATTTTGATTGTTTATTTAGTTGTACATACCTATAGTGACACGTCTTATTTCTCAAGCACTGTATAAACTGTACATTGTGTAAGACATATCTTTTAGTAGGATGTTTTTGTCCCTTTTCAATGAATTTGAATATTAGTTGATGTAATCCTTCAGTTTAAATGAAAATTAAAGTAATGGCATGGAGTTTGCAATATTTGTTTAAAATATGACTTTTCATAAACCTATATATTATGTTTTGTGAATTTGAATTTAATTCCATAGATTTGTGGACTAAATTTCTGCAGTATTCATCAAACCAGAATTTAAGATTAATACATGTATAGGCCAATACGTGATGCCAGATAAACATACAAAATAATGCGAAATAACTACAATAATATTGTTAAAATTTTAGTACCAGCAATAACAACAATAATAAACGACAGTTATTATTTTGTGCCACATTCTTCATGATTTATTTTATTACTGGAGTGAAAAGTTGACCGTATAAAGCTGACACACATTTAATAAAACAAATACACGTACAAAACCAAGCAATTTTTTAAGAAGATTGTGTTTACTAATATAGCTTAAAATTAAATATTATGAGGACACTTATTTCATTGAATTCATTTTATTTTAATATAACGAGCTAATGGGTAAAACGCCAATAATTAGATTAATAGAACAAATGTTGTCTGGGTGGAATTAAAAAAAGCTGAAGAGTCACTGCAAATGTATTCAATAAAAAATTAAAATTAAATATTAAATATTCCTATCACACAGAAAAAATAAATAAAAGTTAGCAAAATTACTTCGTTTTCTATACAGAATAGGCCTAATAATCTTTCAAAATTATAACTGACTTGACTTTCATAATGGAATATTGAAATCATGTCAATAGTCACAATGTAATACATTTACAATAAAGACATACTTTCACTCAGATATTAACGAAACAAACATATTTAGGTATTTAATCAAATTTACTATAGGCTATATAAGTTTTGTCGATCCCAGATGTATAATACTGAATATTTAAGAAGACAAAATCATAATGAAATTATTTAGGTAAAATTAATTATACATGTATAAGACATTCGAGTCACTATAAAAAAATGAACATTCTTTAGGTTCAGCAAAGATCCATTTTCTTGTCAAAAACATTGTGTGCATATCAGTGTATTGGTTTCTGAGTTATACAAGAACAGAATACATTTTCTTTTTCTAAAAGGTTGTCCTATAGGATATCAGACTTTAAAACCTTTTAATTTTTTTGTTCTAATTCGATGTTTTATATATATATTAATATATATATATATATATTATATTATATATAAATTAAAAGGTTTTAAAGTCTGATATCCTATAGGACAATCCTATAGGATATATATATATCCGGCTAAAATGAGAAAACAAACGGTCAAAATAAATCAGTATTGGCAGAGCGTCTGGAGATCTTACAGGAGTCCTCAAGCGGACACAATGTTGACCCCCGCACGAGCGCACACACACATCAACTATTAGTGCGTGGCCGTGACCATGGGCTGAACTCATGGAGATTCCCATGGACACATGATCTTAGAGGCCACACGTGAGCAGAGCAGAGCTGTCACACTTTTTACTCAGTGAATGTTTCTCAGGGCAAGTGCATTGTTGACACATAACTTAAATTATAATACCTACAAAAATATCTACATTTTTATCATAATAGAATACAAAAGTATTGACTACTATCTACATGTAATACGTCGCCTCTTGTATGTTGTCGCAGTGTATGGGGTAAGTTAATTCTCTCTGGTTTAACCCATATCAACTAATTTTGTTGGTATAAACTGATGCATTAGGTTCAGCGATATTAAACAATATTTTTGATATTAAATAATTTTATCAGTAAAACCAAATTTAGATGTTAACATTTTAGGTTATAATTTGTTCCAGTGTGAATTACGATGCTTTTGGAAAACAGCCCGTAATACTAAGTAGCCTACTTGAAAATCGCCGTAGCCTATATGATTTTCAAGTAGTAGTACAGTGCTCTGGGCCTCGTTTATCTTTTGTAGGCCTACGTGCGTTTCCCAAAAATGCACTTAACATGAACATGCGAGTACGAGCTTTAATGGTAGGCCTATTTAGAGTGTTACTGTTACTGTCTTCATGAAAAGCTGAAATGTAAATCTTTCGGCCTATATACAACTTTATGCGTAACGGTATATAATAGGCTACTAAGTTAACTAAGTTTAAGTTATGTTTCTTTTTTATTTGATATATAATAAAAATCAATCAAATTTTCTACAAAACTTTAGTTATTTTGTGCTTATACAGAATTACTGCTTTATTCACCTGATTGCAATTGCAGAGTTTAATTTTATCGAATTCAGCAGCGGATAGAGGCACGAGCTTACAGGATCAGTGAAGACAGCGGTCAACTGACCGATCGCCCTGTGACTGATAGATAGGCCTACTGAGTAAAGACTGCACTTTTCTTTATTCAGCAGAAGAAATAATGTGACATCAACGCTGAACAACATCGCAGTGCGTAGTGCCCTTGGGTGTCAGAAAAAAAGTGATTGTTGAAAATCGTCTGTTTCATGGAAAAGGCGTTTTGGCGATTCCTTCATTGAGTAGTAAAAACTGTAATGATGTCTTTACTGGTGATTGAAACGCACCATTAATAACAATTTATTTCTACCTAACATTTAATAAACATAGGCTATGCATGACGTAGGCCTAAGGGTCTTAATGAATTCTGGCTTCAACAATCTTGATGTATAACTTTAATTGTGGCATAATATATTGCTTTGATGTATTTTTTAAAAACATCCAACTTTGCAGTTCCAAAAGATAAAATTTAACCTGCTGACTCATTCTCTTGCGTTTCATTAATAGCAGCAGAGATTTTTATTTTTGGAAATCTGGTTTATGTCTGGAGTAAATCTTTTCCCAATATACTTACTGTAACCACTTGGTAAGGCATTTAAAATCTCTCCCACCAACATTTCTGTCAAGCTAGGTTTACCCAACTATACTATACCAATTCTTTGTAAGCATGCTTGAACACAGATGACAAAAGCCTTGTCTGAGTCATTTGATTAAAAAAACAGTGGTTCCTCTGGAACTCAATTTTCATCAGGTTTCATCAGCATCTCTTTCCACTTTAAAAACTATTCTACAAGAATGCAACATTGACTGATAAAAAGATTTAACCCCAGATAGTGTCACAGTAGGTGGCTGTAATGAAGTGCACGATGAAAAAACTTTTAATCTAATACTCAACACATCAGACAGGAGAAACTCTAGGGCCTGGTTTCACAGACAAGGATTAAGCCAGGATTAGTATTTACTTCAACTGGGACATTTAAAGGAATAGTTCACCCAGAAATGAAAATTCTGTCATAATTTACTTACCCTCATGTTGTTCCGAACCTGTATGAGTTTCTTCCTTCTGTTTAACACAAAAGAAGATATTTTAAAGAATGTTGGTAAGCAGAGAGTTGATGGACCCCATTGACTACCATAGTAGGAAAACTATGGAAGTCAATGGGGTCCTTCAACTGTCTGCTTACCAACATTCTGTAAAATATCTTATTTTGTGTTAAACAGAAGGAAGAAACTCATACAGGTTTGGAACAAACAGACAGAATTTTCATTTTTGGGTTGGGTAAACTATCCCTTTTAAATAGCTTTTATAAATGGGCCTTAGAAAAAAACATTACTGGTGTGCATCTTGAGACAAAACAATGGCACTGACATATTTTAAGATATCTCAGTGCAAGTTGCTTTGCATTTTAGTCTGGGACTAGGCTTAAGCCTTGTCTGTGAAACCGGGAGTAGGAGAATATACAACCACTTAACACATAGACGATAAACAATGCAAGACAAGGAACTAACTGAAAGAAAGGGCTTAAATACACAGAGCAAACCAAGTTAGAAACTAACTAGACACACCTGAACTGAGGAACCTAATCAATCAGTAACCATATGTGGCCATGATAATGTGTTGACTATAAAAAAAACTCAAACACAGCCAGACATCTAAAAAAAGGATTCTTTATTTCTGACCGTGTATGAGAAAGATGCAGCGTTAATGTCTGAGGTTTTCCGTTTGAGGGAAGGTGCATAAACAAAATTTATACAGCGGAAAACAACAGGAAAAGAACAGAAGAAAACATTTTTAAACAAATATTTCACTTTGTGTAGTGTGAATTACAATGTTCCACAAATGTACCTAGAAACAAACTAAAATAAAGGATAATAGTCCCTTTCTGCATACTTAATTCAGATCAATTTGCACAAATTTCCTTTACCACTATGAAACGAATTGTAAAATTCTCAAAAATAAAAGTACACAAAACTCAAAGTACACACTGTTTGTGTAATATCCCTAAATAAGCAACAGCAGTGGTTTGATGTTTTTCTTTGACACGCTGAACCGCACTAGAAATCTCTCGCAGCTGACAATTCACGTGCACTCACGTCTCTTCGTTCTCCCCTGCTCAATGTCTGTTACTCGGGAGAATAACATAATCCATGCGATCGACACCTGCCACAGCTGTACAGTAACCAGACTCAAACACCAAAATTTGGAGTTCCTCCCTTCTTCCAGAAAAATTGTGTTATTTTCCACCGCACTTCAGCTCTTTTGTGCTCCGTGATGTCTCTAATTTTAGCCTCAAAGGCATATTCCTTCTTTAGTTTCCATATTCCTTGTTCTTGGCACAACTGGGACAGTCAAACTACATCTCTGAGCTGGAACTGGACGCTACCAATCCCTTCATCGGCATTTCTCTCCATTGCAGTTAGTGGTTTATCAATACTCTTACAGTCTCCAAATTCAGGCTCTATAGAAACCTCTACCTGCGGATTGGACTGTTCCAGACTTCCTTCCACTAAAGGCTTTGGCTGCCCTCTCACTGTTCGCCATGTCTCCTCCACAACTACACACTCAGCGTCTGAAGACTTTGATGGTCTCTCGTCCAGTGGACTGACAACTTTTCCACTGGGTGTACCTTGTTACGCGGTGCTGGCACCGGGGTTGGTAGCGAACAAGGTTAAATATGTGTGGTTCCACCACATACATAGTTCCTTGAACATCCTTCACTACGTAAACCTCTGGAGCCCACGCTGGATCTTATTTCTTCCTGCAGGACGGTGCCTTAAGTAGACTTGCTGACCAACAGTGACTTCAGGGCAATACACCTCGCTCTCATGCCTAGCAGTTCGTTCTGCTGCTTTTCTCTCCGCATACTCTTTCGCTCTAGCATCCTGGAGTCGCTCCCTGTGAACAGACAGCCAGTTGGTTTCCGTACCCTCCTAAGGCTCCCGTCCCAACTCTGCATCAACCGGAAGGTGCGGTTGCATCCTAAACAACATATAATATCCCGTGGAGGAGTGAGGTGTCATGTTGTATGCATACACCAATTCTGGGAGATGTTCAGGCCAGCTCCTCTTCTTGTCGGGTGGAGGTGAGCGCAGCAGGTCATGCAGAGTGTGGTTGAACCGCTCACAATGGGGGTTCCCTTGCGGGTGATATGGAGTAGTTCTTGACTTCCGTACCCCATACAATTTACAAAGTTCTGCTATGACCGCACTCTCAAAGTTCCTCCCCTGGTCGGAGTGCAGTCTCTGCAGTACTCCATACCTGAGAAACCACTCTTTCAAGAGGACCCTGGCGGTGGTATCCGCTTTCTGATCGCGGGTGGGGAACACCTGGCTAAACTTGGTAAAAACGTCCGTCACCACCAAGACGTTTTCTCTGCCATCAGAGGCGGGCTCCAGGGTAGTAAAATCAACAGCTACCACTTCCAATGGGCGGGAAGCCAGAAAAGGGGTCCAGGGTCTAGCCATTGCAAGGTCTGGTTCTACAGCCGTTCCTACCTGTAGCTCACTGCAAATGGCTACACAGCCATCAAACTCAGCATCTTCGTTCACTACCTCTGGACTTTACAGCTGCGGCCTTCGGGAAAGAGCGTCAGCCGCTGTATTAACAATTATCTGGCCGGTAGCGAACCTCGAAATTGAATACTGCAAGCTGTGCCACCCACCGCTGCTCCAGCGCCTAAACTCAAGCTACTGGCATCTATCTCCAGCATGAACGGAAGAGAGAAGTCGGCATATCCTAGCAATGGAGCGCAGGTCAGCTCCCTCTTCAGACGCTCAAATGCCTGTTGGCACTCAGATGTCCAAGAGCTCTGCAACCACTTATCACACTGGGCCCCACTACCCTTTTTGGTGCACATATTCACAACATAACCCGCAATGAACCGTCAGTAATAACTGCAAAACCCCAAAAAGGACAGCAGTTCCTGCACGGTACTAGGTGCTGGCCACTGCTCTACTGCACTAATCTTATCAGGGTCAGGGCCTACCCCTTGGGCCGATACTCGGTGCCCCAGAAACCTCACCTCCGCTTGGAGGAAGTGGCATTTCTCCACTTTAATCTTCAACCCAGTCTCCCTCAGCCGGTGTAGCACTATTTCAAGTCTTGACAGGTGAGTCTCGAATGTACTTGAATAGACCAAAAGATCATCTAAGTAAACAAGAACCATTTGGAACACCAGATCACCCATTACGGCTTGCATGGAATGTCGCTAGTGCATTGCAGAAACCAAGCGGTATCCGTTCATACTCATACAGTCCGAATGGCGTGAGGAAGGTGGTCTTATGCCGATCCTTCTAGTGGACAGCCACTTGATGATAGCCGCTTGCCAGGTCTATGGTGGAAAACACCTGGGCCTTACACAGCGCATCTAGGCTCTCGTCAATTCGCGGCAGGCGAAACACGTCTCGCTGAGTCTTCGAGTTCAGTTTCCGGCAGTCTACGCATAGCCGTAATCTCCCGTCGGCCTTCCTGACTAAGACGACCGGGGATGCATATGGACTTGAACTTTCCTTAATAACTCCCTTTTTGAGTAGTCCAGAAATATGCTCCCTCACCTCCTCAAACAGATTGGGAGGTATCCGTCTGTACACTTGGGTGACGGGCACATAGTCGGTCACGGGAATCTCGCGTTTCACCCGATCAGTATACCCAAGATCCTCGTCAAACACTTTGAACACATCCGCGTACTGCCTCAACAATGCTCGCAACTCTGCCTGTTGATCTGGAGTTCCTCCCATCTATACTCTGTCTGAGGGGCACTCCAAGTCACTTTGGTTCTCCGTCATCGTCCTCATACTGACAGTGACTTCCTCATGATCTCTAGAAATCCGTTGAAATGCTACGACGCAGGATTCACTCTCCACCTGACGACCCTGGGATAGTACCCCAAGCCTTGCTTTCGCCAGTAGCCAAACATCTTCTGGTGCCAGATTCAGAACTTGTACTGGAAACACCCGTTTACTAACTGACTCCAGCGTAGGCACAAGGACCAAACCCCCTGGCAGTGGCATTGCCCCGGGTTCAAGTATGATCACCCCCTTAGTCTTGGGTAACTCTTTTTGTACTCAAACTTCAACAGTAGAAACAGAGGCTGCCGGTACGCACATTTTGAATCTTCTGGCTAGTCAAACTGTGGAGCTTGTCCCAATTTATGCCTCTTCATGTACCTTACTAAAAGCATCTCGCCAATGTGAGTCTAGCGTTCCCGCCAGGGCAGCGCTGTGCAATATTCATGCCAAGAATTCCTGGAGGTGAAGGATCAGCTTCTCCAACCATCTGGTCTCGGACTATCAAGAATCCACAACCAGGTATTGTTAACCCCAACACCTGAATATCCAACTCCACGTACCCCAAATACAGGAGGAGCAGTTTGTTAGCAGCTGTAATCCGCAACCACTTCATGGTGCTGTGCATATCCCTATCTTCCCCTTGTAAGCGCTCTCTGAAAAAGCTTTCCGTCAATGTGCTCACATTGCTGCCCGTGTCTAACAGACACTTAACAGCTATTCCACCTATGCTAATTTCAACCTCAGGGCATTTTCCCACAGTGCGTTCCAAGAACTGCTCTTTGGTCAGAGGAGTGCTGCTTGAGCCATGCTTGAGCTCGGCTCTGCGCAATGGAGGGACCACGTTTCCCGATGCTGGTGCTTTGGCAGGGGCCACTACCTGCCCTTCCTGTTTGGGCGGCGATGTGCATTGGCAGGCTATATGTCCCACACCTTCACACCTAAGGCAAATTGTCTGACCATCTCGAGTATATCTGGGCTTATTTTTAACTTGTTGGAGCCTTTCAGAACCCAAACTAGCTCTTTGAGTACTAAGGCTCCGGACTGCACTACTTAACTCACTGATTGCTTTTCCTTGTTGCTCCACTGCTTTCACTGTGTCTTGCAACAAAGCGTTCAGGTCACTTGAAGAAGATGCGGACATGCCTGTGGATCTTGCACCCTCATCAATACCCATGCCCAGCAGGTAACGAGTTCTAGCGACGCTTGCCCCACGGGGACGCTCTTTCGCACACCATAACAGAGCTTCTTCTCTGACCTCAAATAGCGCCACACGAGGTCGGTCTCGCACTATTTTAGAAGGCGTGTAATAGCTGAGGGGTTGTCCGCTTTTCTCTGAAAGCGGCCCTTAGGCAATCAAACAGGTCCCAAGGCATTGCATCCTCCCTCCCCACACAAAATTTAACCGCATCAAGCCTGATCCCCTTAAGTGTGACAAAATAAAGTCTGCCTGATCCTCTTCACTCAATCCCCTTACCCGAATTACTTGTTCGAGTTCCTCAATAAACTCGTCAACGGTCTGACTGTCTTTACTAATGGCCAGAGGAGAACTGGCAACCTGACTGAGCATGGTTTCTCCCAAGGTTTATTTTTCTCCATTATGCCACCTGATGGAGTTTTGGTTCCTTGCCACTGTCGCCTTTGGCTTGGCTTGCTCAGTTGGACACACAAAATTTTCAACTAAATATTCAAATACATTTTCAACTAAATTACTGCCCGCATTGTCACTATATGATAATTGAAATGAGCTGGATAACATCACCGTTTTCTCCAGAGCGGCTGTATAGCTGAATCAAATTCTGTTGCATTATTTTCCTGTTTAATACTGTGAAGCTGCTTTGAAACAATTGGCATTGTAAAAAGCGCTATATAAATAAAGGTGACTTTACTAGGGTCAACACAATAGGGAACAAATTGTCTTTCTCTGGGAATATAGACATATGACCTAGTATTCACAGTACTCAGATTAGCAAGTGTCAATATCACCTGGTCGTGTCTCCTCCCCAGCTCCTGAATTTGTGACCTGAGCTGTAGGAAAGGATTACCTCTCTACTCGTCTTCATCGCTGAAGGCAGCACCAGCCCCTTGGCTGGCGGCCTCCTCTGTGTCCATCTCACCTGGAGCTTTTGCCTCCATACCTCAGTTATCAAGAGTCTCAGTCTCTACAAAGTTCACCCACAAACACAGTCTGATACAGCCTCCTTGTTTCAGCAGGTCCTGCACTCTGGCTCGTTGTCTTCCCGGAGTCCTTCCTGGTCCTACAGCTCTCTCGGCGGACTCTGGCACACAATCCTCCACCACTACCATTGTTTATCTCCCCACTTAGGCTAACAAGGTATTCGACTCGAGGAAAGAAAAAAAAACCTCCCCACAAAAGGAAACCAGCAGAAAACTATCCCACTTCTGACACCAATAAGATGTGGCCTGTGATAATGTGTTGACTATAAAAAAAAACTCAAACACAGCCAGACATCTAAAAAAAGGATTCTTTGTTTCTGACCGCATATGAGAAAGACGCAGCGTTAATGTCTGAGGTTTCCGTTTGAGGGAAGGTGCATAATTTTTTTAAACAAATAGTTCACTACATATAGTGTAAATCACAATGTTCCACAAATGTACAAAGAAACAAACTAAAATAAAGGATAATAGTCCCTTTCTGCGTACAAATTTCCTTTACAACTATGAAATGAGTTGTAAAATTCTCAAAAATAAAAGTATAAAAGTAAAAAAAATAAAAATAAAAGTTTGTGTAATATCCCCAAATAAACAACGGTAGTGGTTTGATTTTTTTTCTATGATGCGCTGAACCACACTAGAAATCTCTCACAGCTGACAATTCATGTGCACTCACGTATCTTAGTTCTCCCCTGCTCAATATCTGTTACTCAGGAGAATAACGTAATCCGTGCGATCAACACCTGCCACAGCTGCACAGTAACCAGACTCAAACACCAAAATTTGGAGTTCCTCCTTTCTTCCAGAAAAATTTTGTTTTTTTTCACCGCACTTCAGCTCGTGTGCTCCGTGATGTCTCAAATTTTAGCCCCGAACGCATATTCTTTCTTTAGTTGTGCAACTGCACTACCTATGCGCAAGGGTGCCCTCTAATGGCGGGTAGGAATGACTACAGGCAATTTTTGCCCTGGTTACACATAGAAACAAACAGGCGGGGAACCAAGAAGAACTGAACAATTATTATTAATAATGAACAAACTAGAAAACTAACCAAGAAACACAATTATGAACAGAACAGAAAAAATCAGATCAAAAACAAACTCAAAATGTGGCAGATAGCCCCACCTACTCCAGTTTCATTCAAAATAAATAACTAAATCTTTTTAGTATAAGAGTACATTTGGTACTTCTGGGTTTCCGTATATTTGTAAAGGAGGCCAGCTAATAAGAACTGTGCGAGTAAACCTTGCTCCCCTGGCTTCAAGAGCACTGGCAACTGACGCTAGAGGCTGTGGTCTTTAGCATCTTGATAGTGCGGCTGCATCCAATACCAAAAAACAAGAGTTCAAATCCCGCTCCGAGCAGTGCGAGTAGAACCGGAGGGGTTACATGATACTGATGCCCTTATTAAGTACTTTGGGCAGGTATAATTGTGTCATTTGTTCTCCATCTGAGACTCCTTAGTAAAGTGTGCAAATGGCATTTGTTGTGTTGGAAGATTGGGCGAGTATAATGCTGCCTTCACATGCTATCAGAATTATCGTAAATATGATTTGAACAGGAAATAAATTTGAAACATGGTGGAGGGGAGAATGATTGCTACTGTATGCTTTATTAATTCCCTTTCGATGTAACTCAATGCTGTGTCAGTTGCTGATGCTATGGGAACACGTCCCCGTGTGACCCGGTTTCTGAGGCACGTGTGAAATCCCAGCAATCATTGGCCGATGCAGTGCGATGACGTCACAAGGTGCGCACAAATGTATAAAAAGTGCGCCTGTAAACACATCATCAGCTTCTTTGTCTTCAGGAAGCTGCTTGTGTATGTGCTGTGTGAAATAAAAAAATTTCTGAGGCGTATCTCAAATGAGCTTATAGACCGATGACGGCATACCGCGAGACCTACAAGATGATGGTTAGACTGTTAGGCTGCAAACTTCAAGATCAAGATTTTGCACTGTCTCCCATTTCAAGTGCCCTTTGCACTTTATTCCATTTCAAAACTTGATGTTATACAACCTGAGAGGAATACATCAACAATGACAATTTAGTTTTTAAAGGCATCACAAAACAAATTCCAGACGACTCAAAAAAAGGCATTTATGATTAAAAACAACTCAAATTACCAGCCAAAACAGTACAGACTATCACCTTTCATCGTATGCACTGCATTAGAACTCAAAACAACAACTATCGATCACGACCGATCATCGCAAAATTTGAACACTATAAACAAAAAGAGCTGGTTCAGTGGCAAGGCAGACAGCTTTAAGGCACAGACAACGAACTCAACAAGCAATACCATTGCAGTGGAAAAAATTATATATAGATGGACAATTATATTGTGAATTTGGAGAGAAGCAGGGCAGGGCAAAAACAACAAGAGCCATGGGAGCAGAGCAACACACTGGTCTCGAGTCCCTTTGAGTGACGACAGTGCAAGACAAGAGAGGACTTTTTGTTGTTGTTTTGTTGCTTGTTTGTATAATTTGTAATTAAAATTTACATAGAACAGTTAACATATAACATTTATCAGACCTCTCGAAAACCGGCCTTCCATGACCGCGCCCCAAACAGTGAGGGAGGCGTCTGTTGAAATAATTTTCCTGCAACATGACGCTCCCAACACTGGGCCTTGAGACAGGAACCAAGGATTCTTCCATATAACGAGAGAACGAAGGCACCTGCGCGTTACCCTGATTATACGGAACGGATTTCCTCTCCAGGGAAAACCCCTTGGTCCTTAGCTACCACTGGAGGGGTCTCATGTATAGCAGGCTGAACGGGATTACGTTGGACGCTGCTGCCATGAGACCCAGCAGTCTTTGGAACTGCTTCACAGTGCGGCTGTGGCCTAGCTTCATTGCTGAGACTTCCGCCCGTATGGACTCGACACGCCCGGGGGACATTCGGGCCCGCATCGTGGTCAATTCCCATACGACTCCCAGGAACGTGGTCCTCTGGGAGGGCGTCAACACGCTCTTCTTCGTGTTCAGTCTCAGCCCCAAGCACCTTATATGAGACAGGACGACATCTCGATGCTGTATCGCCATCTCTCGCGACTGGGCTAGTATCAGCCAGTCGTCAATATAATTCAGTACACGGATGCCCTGGAGCCTGATGGGCACCAGTGAGGCCCGAAACGTTGTTAACGGCGGGAGCACAACATCGATTTCCCCAGAGCTGCGGGACGAGGACGAGCTCGGTCGTTCGCCCTTGGGGCCAGCTCTGAGCAGTCTGGCCACAGCTAGGACCGCTTGCCAGAAGCCTTCTTCGCCTGAAGGACGGCCCTCAGGTCGCCCTTCGGCTCAGAAGCCTTCTGGCGAGAGCGCCGTCTCCGTTGCCAAGCTCCCTCTGGAGGGGTGCGGGAGGCGACGCTCTCTTTTTGCGCCTGCCGGTAGGAGGCGCTGGTGGACGGCCGGGGCTGCCCACTTGAGGCAGCCTTTGCCCGAGGAGCCCGAGCAGCGAGGGAGATACTGCTGGAAGGCCGACTGCTTCTTAACCTCCTGGAATCTCTCGACGACGGTGTTAACCACGCCACCGAAGAGACCCGCAGGAGCTATCGGGGAAATTTCTCCCTCTCCTTCATCCCCGATAGGTTCAACCAAAGATGTCTCTCCACGCACACCAACCCAGCCATGGAGTGGCCGATAGCACGGGCCATCTCCTTGGTGACGCGGAGAGACAAGTCGGTGGCCTTACGCAGCTCCGTAATATCTTCAGGGGACGGTCCCTCGCCCTCATCGAGCTCCTTCAAAAGCTCCGCTTGGTAGGCCTGCAGAACCGCCATGGTGTGCAGGCAACTACCAGCGCGACCGGCCGCCACATAAGCCCTGCCCACCAGAGACAAAGTGTTCCTGCATGGCTTGGTAGGCAGGACCGGGGCTTTGAGGGACGATGCCGCCTCGGGAGACATCCAAAATCCAGTACTGGTGGATTTGACAGGCGCGCTGAGTATGGTTTTTCCCATGATTTACACAACACAAAAAAGGCAAATCCCGGCGTGTTGGCTGAGCCCGCTTTTTGAAAAAGCGTCCATCCAGCTTACTTGCTGGCCAGATTTCAACTTTTTCCTGTGGCCATTCGATGTTCAATTTGGCCACATCTACAAGCTCTTCCTGAGTGGGAGAATGAAAAGGTGAATCCACCTGCATTTCTCCCACCTCAGCGCTGAGCACGTCTGACCCCTCAGAATCAGACAGCTGCAGCACTGGTTCAGCTACCCCGCGGGAAGAAGCCACTTCACGGGCTTCCGCACGAGGTGGGAGAGCGTCTGAATCCTCAGACGAGGAGTGGGAGGATGCCTCAGCATGCCCAGCTCCCGCCGAGAGATCCACTTGTGAGCCCCATGATCTGCGCCTCCGCACTGCCTCTAGTTAAACACGGCCAGCCGCAAGCGCAGCACTCTGAGCGGCAGCCTCTCACACTCGCTGCAGGCGTGCTGCATGCCCAAACACTGCACACACAGCTGGTGTGTGTAATAAAACGTGGGCACAGGTGCACACACCGTCTAAACTGCTCGCTTGCCATGCTTTATTTGCTCTGAATAAAGGGACAAACAACACCAAATAGGACAAACAATGTTCAGTACACACAGAGGGCTTTTAGCTGAAGAGCAAAAAAGCTAATGTTTATGTGTGCCGGCATCCCTTTGTAGCTTCCGTGTATGCTGTCATCTACTACGTCATGACGCAGCACCAATCAGGATTGGAATTGATTTCATTCATGCTTCAGACGCGCTACGCTGAGTGCGTTCCCCAAAGTGTCGTCAGACGACGACGCAGTGCGAGTTCCCTCGAAGGGGAACTTTGTTGGGGGGAGGAACATGCTGTCTGAGAGCCCTCACACTACTGAGGGGGATTGCAGTGCTAATGAGGTGCTAATGAGGTTGGGCAGAACAAAGGAGCAGTGACCACCAGTGGCTGCCCGAGGTGGTGGTGCTGGAGTGGCTTGCTAGGGGGACGGAAGAACTGGGTCCGCCTGGGTCCTTGAGGGGTGGTTGCCGTCCGCATGCTAAATATTAATATTTTTCTTACAAAACCTTCGCTTCAGACAGCCTTTATTAACCATCTGGAGCCATGTGGATTATTTTTCTAATGGATGAATGCACTTTTTTGGTCTTCAAATTTTGGGCTGCCATTCACTGTCATTATAATGCTTATATTTTAATATAACTCAGATTGTATACGTCTGAAAGAAGAATGTCATATACACCTAGGATGGCTTAAGGGTGAGTAAATCATGGGCTAATTTTCATTTTTGGGTGAACTATCCCTTTAAGAGTGTGGGGAGGTTAAGTGCTTGCGGAAGAGGTGTGTCTTCAACTGCTTCTTGAAAGATGTGATGTTCTCAGCTCATGTTCATGAAGTACTTGAGGTTGCGTTAGGCAAGGGCTGCTTCTGCAACCTTTGTAAAGACACAAGGTGACAGGGACAGCCCAAAGGATGGGACCTTGTGCTGGTATGCATGGCACTGTGAAGAAACGGCCTGTGTCGAGGCAGAATTGCGTCCTTCAGGTCTTTTGCCATAAACCATCTTGATGCTGAAAATATTTCAAAATGAGTTTCTATGTCAACTTTTTGAACAGGAGCTTCCACCCCTCAGCACAAGTTTGGTATCGTTGTAAAGTGCATAAACTTTGTGAATATTCATATCAAATTCTCAATGGCATAAGTCTAAACCAATGAAATGTAAATTTCAAACCCTGATGTAAAATAACTAACCAGTCACAATAACTTCTTCGGTCATTAATCAAAAGACCCTGCACGGTGGCACATTGTGGTATCATGGAAGCGTCCATCTTCTGAAAACACTAGAAGCACAGCAGAAATTTAAAATTTCCAAGCTTTTAATTCAATATTTGTTTAAGTTGGTGCTAATGCTTTAAATCCACTGCCTTTAAGTATTTTCTCTTGCACCTCTAGGTGACGGCTTGTTTATTTTGAAAAAGCAAAATAATGCTTTAAAAATTGACCATCATTGAAAAGCATGGGACAAAATCACCAAATACAATTTAAATAGTGAGACACTGGCACTTGTAACGTGTAGAATCCAAAGAGTAACGTGAGGAGACACGTGAGGAAAGTATAAATCAGGTGTCTGTTCTTCGTACCTCGCTTAATACATTTGAGATGATTTGACAGATGCCAGATCTTGTAATCGTGATAACTGATCTCTGGCTAATTTGGCGTTCTTGTGTTCATTGGAAATGGCAGATCCTCGAAACCATGATCAGCAATGCAGAGATTGGCTGGCGGCAAGACAGCAATGAAATAACACCATAATAAACAAGAACATCACACACCTGATGAAAAACTTTAATTTCTAGACCTTTATAAGGAAACAGCCAAGAGACCAAAATGACATTACAGTTATAATAGATAAATAAAATGTACTGTTTGTTACATGATTCCCAATTATTTCCATTGTACTTATCCCACCCGGCTCCACCGGAGACCCTCAGACTTGCGGCTCAACCGGGTTCCCTCGTCCTGCCGGCTCCCCCTTGGTCAGTCATCACACCACTTCCACAACGGACTTGCAGGCCTTCGACGTTCGTTGCCGAGATCTCCAGAGCCAGCAATGTCGCTTGAGTCCATCGGCTCTCCGTCTGCACCTATGGATCCATCTGCCGAGTCTCCGTCGGTAGTCTGTCAGATGCCGCCAGTCACCGCTACACCATCTCGGCTCTTCCCCTCCTCGACCCCATGGGCTGTTGGCACTGGGGAGTTCTGGGTCTGTGCCATCGTCAAGTCAACTTTATTTATATAGCGCTTTTTACAATGCAGATTGTTTCAAAGCAGCTTCACAGTGTTAAACAGGAAAATAATGCAACCGAATTTGTTTCGGCTGTACAGCCGCTCTGGAGAAAACGGTGATATCATCTAGCTCATTTCAATTATCATATATATTCAAGTAATGTAGTTGACATAGTTAATTTAGTTTAGTAATTACATTTATTTGGATATTTATTTGAAAATTTTGTGTCCCCAACTGAGCAAGCCAAGCCAAAGGCAACAGTGGCAAGGAACCAAAACTCCATCAGGTGGCATAATGGAGAAAAATAAACCAGGCTCAGTCGGGGTTCTCCTCTGGCCAATTAACAAACAGTGTATGATTATTATTTTGGCAGCCTTACAGGTCAGAAGTAATATTAGATCGGAATATCCGAAAGATCGGAGGCATCACGCCGGAGACGGGTTTATTGAGGATGGCGTGTCGATTAAACAATTATTAAATAGGAATATTCGAAATATCGGAGTCATCACGCCAGAGATGGATCCATTGAGGATGCCATGTCGATGAGCAATTTCAGAGGGTAGACTAATTGTCATGGTCTCTGCAGACACTTCAGGGATGAGTTGGTCATGTCCAGGTGCAGGTCCACCATCTGATCTGGATAAGGCCCGTGTTGCTGTAATTTATAATAATATCTTCAGTATTACTCAGAAGTCTAGTTTCAAATATAAACTAGAAGTTTGAAGTTTTGGTGCTTTATGTAACGTTATGTAGTGTAATTGTTAAATCCCGTTTGACTTGTGCTGGCTACTGTATACAGGCCACCAGGGCACAATACAGACTTTACCAAAGAATTTGCTGATTTTCTATCAGAGTTAGTACTGGCTACAGATAAAGTCCTAATTGTTGGTGATTTTAATATCCATGTAGACAATGAAAAAGACGCATTGGGATTGGCATTTAGAGACATTCTAAACTCTATTGGAGTTAGGCAACACGTGTCAGGACCCACTCATTGCCGTAATCACACTTTAGAAATAATATTGTCACATGGAATAAATGTTGATACCGTTGAAATTCTGCAGCAGAACGATGACATCTCAGATCATTATCTAGTATCATGTATACTTAATTTAGCTAAGGCTGCAAAGCCGTCCCCTCACTTCAAATATGGTAGGACTATCACTGCTGCCACTAAAGATAGCTTTGTAAATAATCTTCCTCATCAGTTTCATCTCCTCAGCATCCCTGATAGCCTAAAGGAACTCGATGTTGCAACAGAAACTATTGACTCTCTCTTTTCCAGCACTTTAGACACAGTTGCTCCCCTGCGCTTAAAGAAGATTAAAGAAAATAGTCCAACGCTGTGGTACAACGAGCACACCCGGGCCCTTAAAACAGGATGGAGCGCAACTGGACGAAAACAAAACTAGGGTTTTTAGCATTTCATGGAAAGAGTGCATGATTGCATACAGAAAGGCCGTAAAAATCTGCTTATTTCTTGACTCTCTTAGAAGAAAACAAACACAACCCTAGGTATTTATTCGATACAGTGGCTAAATTAACCAAAAATAAAGCTTTAACTTCAGCACAGCAGTAATGACTTTATGAACTTCTTTACGTGCAAGATTGATAATATTAGGAAAAAAATTATAACCATGCAGCCGTCTACTACAGTATCACATCAGACAGTGCATTGTAGTGTCAGTGAGGAAAAATTACACTCCTTCACTGCTATAGGAGAAGAAGAATTGGCTAAACTCGTTAAATCATCTAAATCAACAACATGTATGCTCGATCCTATACCAACTAGGCTATTAAAAGAGATGCTTCCAGAGGTCATAGATCCTCTTCTTAATATCATAAATTTATCCTTGTCATTAGGATATGTACCAAAAACTTTTAAGTTGGCTATTAATAAACCACTTATTTAAAAAAAAAAACGCAACTTAATCATACAGAATTAGTCAATTACAGGCCAATCTCAAATCTACCCTTGCTGTCAAAAATAGTAGAAGAGGCAGTGTCCTCACAATTATGCTTCTTTTTTAGAAAGAAATGGTATCTGTGAGGATTTCCAGTCAGGATTTAGACCGTATCATAGTACTGAGACTGCTCTCATCAGAGTTACAAATGATTTACTCTTATCATCCGATCGGGGTTGTATCTCTCTATTAGTGTTACTCGATCTTAGCGCTGCATTCAATACTATCGACCACAACATTCTTTTGAATAGACTCAAAAATTGTGTTGACATTAGTGGAATTGCATTGGCATGGTTTAAATCATACTTATCTGACCATTATCAGTTTGTAGCAGTAAATGAAGAGATGTCACACCAATCTCAAGTTAAGTATGGAGTACCGCAAGGCTCAGTGCTAGGACCATTGCTTTTCACCCTATACATGCTACCACTGGGAGATATCATTAGGAAGCATGGCGTTAGTTTTCATTGTTATGCTGACGATACTCAGCTCTATATTTCTTCACGCCCTGACGAAATTTACCAATTCACAAGATTAACGGAATGCATAGCTGATATAAAAAATTGGATGACTAGTAATTTCCTGCAACCTAATTATTGGACAAAAAAAAGTAATAACCTAGAATTCTGTCTAACACTCGATGGCTGCTCTGTCAAGCCCTCGTCGTCAGTTAGGAACCCGGGTGTGCTCTTTGATACCAATCTTTCATTTGAAAGCCACGTTTCTAGCATCTGTAAAACTGCATTCTACCATCTTAAAAATATATCTAAATTACGGCACAGCAGCTCGAGTTCTTACGAGAACCAGGAAGTATGACCATATTAGCCCGTTTCTGTCAACACTGTACTGGCTCCCTATTAAACATCGCATACATTTTAAAATCGTTCTAATTACTTACAAAGCACTAAATGGTTTAGCTCCCCAGTACTTGAGCAAGCTCTTAACGCATTATACTCTATTACGTCTATTGCGGTCTCAAAATTCTGGCCAGTTAATAATACCTAGAATATCAAAATCAACTGCAGGCGGTCGATCCTTTTCCTATTTAGCACCTAAACTTTGGAACAGTCTTCATAGCAATGTTCGGGAAGCAGACACACTCTGTCAGTTTAAATCTAGACTAAAAACGCATCTCTTTACTATGGCATACACATAAAATATTTTTAATTTATATTATTCAAATCAATTAGATGATTGTTAGGCTGCATTAACTAGGTCAGCTGGAACCGGGAACACTTCCCATAACACCTGATGTACTCGTTACATCATAAAAAGAATGGCATCTACGCTAATGTTAGTCTCTCTGTTTATCCCGAGGTTTACTGCAGTCAGCCAGATCCGGGCCGTATCCAGATCAGATGGTGGAGCTGCACACAGACAGGACCAACGCATCCCTGAAGTGTCTGCAGAGACCATGCCAATTAGTCTCCTCTCTGAAATTGCCTCATCGACATGGCATCCTCAATGGATCCGTCTCCGGCGCGATGACTCCGATCCTTCGAATATTCCTATTTAATAATTGTTTAATCGACACGTCATCAATAAACCCGCCTCTGGCGTGATGCCTCCGATCTTTATTGACTTCTGTTAGTCTCTCTGTTTATCCCGAGGTTTACTGCAGTCAGCTGTATCCAGATCAGATGGTGGACCTGCACCCAACGCATCCCTGAAGTGTTTGCAGAAACCGTGTCAATTAGACTCCCCCTGAAATTGCCTCATCGTCACGGCATCCTCAATAAATCCTTCCCCGACGTGATGACTGTGATCTTTTCAAATATTCCGATCTAACATGAATTGCAATTGCAACATAATTTTTTTGTTGTGGTCAATAGTATCAAATGCAGAGCTAAGATCGAGTAACACTAATAGAGAGATACAACCACGATCAGATGATAAGAGTAAATCATTTGTAACTCTAATGAGAGCAGTCTCAGTACTATGATACGGTCTAAATTGAATTGACTAATTCTGTAGGATCAAGTTGTGTTTTTTTAATACGTGGTTTAATAATAGCCAACTTAAAAGTTTTCGGTACATATCCTAATGACAAGGATGAATTAATGATATTAAGAAGAGGATCTATGACCTCTGGAAGCATCTCTTTTAGTAGCTTAGTCGGTATAGGGTCGAGCATACATGTTGTTGATTTTGATGATTTAACGAGTTTAGCCAATTCTTCTTCTCCTATAGCAGTGAATGAGTGGAATTGTTCCTCACTGACACTACAATGCACTGTCTGCTGTGATACTGTAGTAGACAGCTGCATGGTTATACTTTTTTTCCTAATATTATCAATTTTGCACGTAAAGAAGTTCATAAAGTCATTACTGCTGTGCTGTTTGCAAACGTCAGAAGTTGAAGCTTTGTTTCTTGTTAATTTAGCCACTGTATCAAATAAATACCACGGGCGTTGGACTATTTTCTTTAATCTAGCTTTAACTATTTTCTTTAATTTTCTTCTTTAAGCGCAGAGAAGCAACCATGTCTAATGTGCTGGAAAAGAGAGAGTCAATAGTTTCTCTTGCAACATCGAGTTCCTCTAGGCTATCTGGGATGTTGAGGAGATGGAACTGATGAGGAAGATTATTTACAAAGCAATCTTTAGTGGCAGCGGTGATAGTCCTGCCATATTTGAAACGAGGGGACGGTTTTGCAGCCTTTGCTAAATTAAGTATACATGATACTAAATAATGATCTGAGATGTCATCGCTCTGCTGCAGAATTTCAACGGTATCAACATTTATTCCATGTGACAGTATTAGGTCTAAAGTATGATTATGGCGATGAGTGGGTCCTGACACGTGTTGCCTAACTCCAATAGAGTTTAGAATGTCTCTAAATGCCAATCCCAGTGCATCTTTTTCATTGTCTACATGGATATTAAAATCACCAACAATTAGGACTTTATCTGTAGCCAGTACTAACTCTGATAGAAAATCAGCAAATTCTTTGTTAAAGTCTGTATTGTGCCTTGGTGGCCTGTATACAGTACCTAGCACAAATGTCAAACGGGATTTATAATTTACACTTCATAACGTTGCGTAAAGCACCAAAACTTTAAAAGAATTATATTTGAAACTAGACTGTAGAAAAATTATAGCAAACCCTCCCCCTTTGCCTTTCAGATGCGGCTCGTGTTTAAAACAATAATCTTGAGGGGTGGACTCATTTAAAGTAATGTAATTGTCAGGTTTTAGCCAGGTTTCTGTCAAACACAGCACATCTAGATTATGATATGTAATCATATCATTAACAATAAGCGCTTTTGGGGGAAGGGATCGTATATTGTGATTTGTTCATCTGTATTATATCTGTTTTGTATTTGTTTGACATCAATTACATCAATTAAATGGTTTTGATGTTTTTTTGTATTTACTAATTCGGGGAACAGACACAGTCTCAATGTGATAATATCTAGGTGTGAGAATCTCTATGTGTTGGGATTTATCTGACTTCTGTGACGTGAGACAGCTAGCAGACGGTCGGTTAAGCCAGTCCTGGGCCCCAATTAGTCAAGGTTCAACTCTAAGACTATGTGCCAAATGACTAGAAAGAAGAGCGGCACCATCCCAGGAAGAATGGATGCCATCTTTTTTTAACAGGTCAGGTCTGCCCCAAAAGTTTTTCCAATTATCTATGAACCCTATGTTATTTGGCGGACACCACTTAGAGAAGCAGCTATTGAGTGATGATAGTCTGCTAAGTATCTCATCACTCCGGTGAACAGGGAGGGGGCCAGAGCAAAAAATTTTAGCTGCCATTGTACTTGCGAGTTCACACACATCTTTAAAGGGGTCATGAACTGCGTTTTTTTTATTGTTTTATGATGTTTCCTGGGGTGCACTTATAATGTTAGAATGCTTTTTACATAAAAAATGTCATAATTTATAAATAAAAGGCATTTTTCCTACCCTGATTTTAGCCTTCTGCTCTGAACGCTCTGTTTTAAGGGGCGTGTCCACTGGGAGACTTCAGTGTAAACACCCACTGCTGTGATTGGCTAACGTCTTTGCATTTGAAATAGTATTACTCCCTCTTTTAGCTTTTAGCTAGTTTTTACAATTGCAGCTCTCATGGTTAACTAATCGTGAAAAGTGTTGCATTGCATTTAGATCTATGGCATTATATTTAGATCTATGGCATTATATTAAGAATGTGGCATGAAAGGTTGCAGTGATGATCATTGTAGCCGATCACACACATGCTGAGCGCATGAAAGCAGCGATCTCGTCATTGCAACTTAGTTTCTGTACACTAACGAATGCTTTCATCTTCACTAACAGTGCAAACGTGATACAGTTAAGAGATTCGTTGAATAAAACGGGAGTCACTGATAAACGCGTCACTGATAAACTCTCCTGTTTGATTGACAGGTTCAGCACGTGCTGCTCAAACGATTGCAAAGGGAGCTTTCTTTGATCGCTTTCTTTATAGAATTTAATCACTGTTAAATAACAGATTATTTTTATCCTACTAAGAGAAACAACGCAAGTTGATGTTTAGTCACTGGTCTGATTTACTGACACAGACAAAGAACATCTGACTACATGAATCATCACATTTCAGATCAGGCATTAGAATATTACTTACATGTTGCATTACTGTTGAACCCAGTCACTGCACAATATTTTGTAATCCTCAACGGCATGTTTATTGCTTTGTAGCTCGATGGTTTAACACAAGGCCTATGTTACATGCGCGAATCGGTGGGTCAGGCTAAACAGGCAGTGATGAAGTAGGTGTTGATATTCTTCTGCTGAGGCGGTGCTTGCCTCCCTTTGACGTCATAGATCCCCACTTTGAAAAACCTGTCGTTTGCTGGGCCTGGTGTCTATAAAAGCTTTTCTTTGACTAACAAGGAAGTTTTCAGCTCTGAAACTTACAGGATATTCTTATATTACCATGACATTTTATATATCAAAAGCTCAAGGGAAAGTTGATTTCTCAATTCATCACCCCTTTAATTATTCATTTTGGTGATCTCCGACTGGCAAAGTCGAACATCATTAGTGCCGACGTAAATAATAAATTTAGAGAATTTACGATAAAATGTTATGGAACAGAGACTCACAACCAGGAATGACGGTAATATAAAAGAGTAGATTTACTGCAGATGGGTATGATAAGTTAAGTATTTCAGATATGATGAATGGTAGAAGAATGGAGAAAGGGAATACTGACAGTCTTGTAGATGGTGGAGGAGGTCGGGGATGGCGGTGATGACGGAGCCAAGTGCACACAACTCGATGAAGGGAAGGAAGCCCGGGAATGGAGAAGGAGACAGGGAACAGACACGAAGGACCAGGAAGACGAAGGAGACGCGATGGAGATACAAGGGAGGTAGGTAATCTTCGTTGTACTCAAGTAGGTGATATCGGGTAGGTGAGTCCTTACTCGTGAACGAGACTAGACAATGTGACTGTGTGAGGTGTGTGCTTAAATAGGTCAGTACTGATGGGGAGATGAGGTGCAGGTGCGGGTTATTAGAACTCGGGTGACATAGAATGCTGTGATTGAGTGATGGTGGAGCCTGGCTGATCCCTGACATTAGCATTAGCCAGCACTTTTAAATTTGCTTTGATGTCAGGCGCTCTGGCTCCCAGTAAACATGTGACTATGGTGGCTGGTGTCTCTATTTTCACGTTCCGTGTAATAGAATCGCCAATAACTAGGGCACTTTCAACAGGATTCTCAGTGGGTGTGTCACTGAGTGGGGAGAACCTTTTTGATGTTCTAATCGGAACTGAAGAGCGTTTTTTTGATCCCCGACTATGCCGTCTCACAGTCACCCAGTTGCCCTGCTGCATGGGCTCTACAGCAAGAACCGAACAATGTACAGAGTTCAGTAAGCTAGTCACATCCAAAGTAGTGTCTAAAGCTTTTACATTCTCACTACTCTCAAATAAAGTCTGGATGCGTGTGTCTAATTCTGAAATCTTCTCCGTCAGCCTGACTATCTCCCTGCATTTATCACATGTGTAGCCCTGTTCGCCGACAGAGAAGGTAATGCTAAACATGTAACAGGCAGTGCAAGTGACAATAAAAGGAGAAGATGAGAAGATGGCTTACTGTGTTTGTTGACTAATCCAACTCACCACAGTTGTTTGATGGACTCTCTTGACTAATCCAACTCACAACAGTTGTTTGATGGACTCTATTGACTAATCCAACTCACCACAGTTGTTTGATGGACTCTCTTGACTAATCCAACTCACCACAGTTGTTTGATGGACTCTCTTGAATAATCCAACTCACCACAGTTGTTTGATGGACTCTGTTGACTAATCCAACTCACCACAGTTGTTTGATGGACTCAGAAGACAGAAGACAGATTTAATGTGATAGGCAATATTAGACAATATATGGTGATGGGTAAGTTATATTTAGCAGTTTAAACAACAGGGAATGATATCAAATAGAGATTCAAAAGCAACCAAAGCAGTGCATGCTCTCCCTTTCATTACTGCCATAGCCAGTGTCACTCCAAAGACTATAAGCATGCCTTAGTAACAATTTTGTATTATACCCTCGTTCACAAAGCAGTCTGTTGTAAAATAATTTGTGCAGACATAAATTAATTTAGGTATAGCCTATGCGCATTCCCTTCAAACATAAAACCAATCCACTGTGTCTTCAGCGGCTCTGATGTTGGGAGTACATGAAGACTTATGTTCACTGGTAGCACTTTAGAATAATGGTGCGTCATTAATAAGTAACTATGCAGGAAGTAATGCAGGACTAATGAGTAATGACTAATGAGAAAAGCTGCGGTTTTGAAAATACCCGTGTTCGTGTGAACAGGGCCTCAGACACACAATAATATTCTTTATAATTTGTCAGTTAGTTAATAGTTATTAATGAGGCTAATCTCATTAAGTAATTATTGATATCCTAATAAGGAACTATCTCCTAAATTTGCTATTACTTACTGATTAGTTAAGCTTGTTTCTATATTAGTTAGCTTAGCTATTGTCAGGGATCTGCCAGGCTCCGCCATCACCCAATCACAGTTCTAATCACCCGCACCTGCACCTCCTCTCCCCATCAGCACTGACCTATTTAAGCACACAACTCACACAGTCACATTGTCTGGTCTCGTTCATGAGTAAGGACTTACCTACCCGATATCACCTACTTGAGTACAACAAAGATTACCTACCTCACTTGTATCTCCTGTTCCATCCTGTCTCCTTCGTCTTCCTGGTCCTCCGTGTCTATTCCTTGTCTCCTTCTCCATTCCCGGGCTTCCTTCCCTTCATCGAGGTGTGTGCACTTGGCTCCGTCATCACCGCCATCCACAACCTCCTCCACCATCTACAATCACAGAGACTATCAGTATTCCCATTCTCCATTTCTCTACCATTCATCATATCTGAAATACGTACCTTATCATCTCCATACCCATCTGCTGTTAATAAACTCTTTTATATTACCGTTATTCCTGGTTGTGAGTCTCTGTTCCATAACAGCTATATTAGTACTACTTATTAGTCCTGCATTACGTTCTGCATAGTTACTTATTAATGATGGACCATTATTCTAAAGTGTTACCTGTTCACTCTTACATCCAACAACAAAACACATGAGTTGCTTACGACACATTCTTGTCGCTACAGCTGCTCCGGCCTGGAGAAAATGGCGGACAGTGTATAACTCGCTCATGGCGAGGTCTATGCTAATACTCTATTTGATATATTTTCTTTGTTGTTTATACTGCTAAATATAACTTACTAATCACCATATATTGTTTAATATTGCCTATCACGTTAAATTTGACATAGCTATCTTTTAATCTAAATCACTATCACAACGCGTTAGCATTTCACTAGCCTGTTAGCCTGCCATCCGTGCATCCGGGTCTCCTGTTTTGTCTCTCGTGCCATTTACTAGTCCATCAAACAACTGTGGTGAGTTGGATTAGTCAACAGAGTCCATCAAACAACTGTGGTGAGTTGGATTAATCAACAAACACGGTAAGCCATGTCATCCTCTCCTGTTATTGTCACTTGCACTGCCTGTCACATTTTCAGTATATCCTTCTCTGTCAGCGAACAGGGCTTCACATGTGATAAATGCAGGGAGATAGTCAGGCTGACGGAGAAGATTTCAGAATTAGAGACACGCATCCAGACTTTATTTGAGAATAGTGAGAATGTAACAGCTTTAGACACTGATTTGGATGCGACTAGCTTAGTGAACTCTGTACATTGTTCGGTCCCGGCTGTAGAGCCCGTGCAGCAGGGCAACTGGGTGACTGTGAGACGGCATAGTCGCGGATCAAAAAAACACTCTTCTGTTCCGATAAAAACATCAAACAGGTTCTCCCCACTCAGTGACGCACCCACTGAGAATCCTGTTGAAAGTGTTAGTTATTGGTGATTCTATTACACAGAACGTGAAAATAGAGACACCAGCCACCATAGTCACATGTTTACCGGGAGCCAGAGCGTCTGACATCAAAGCAAATTTAAAAGTGCTGGCTAATGCTAATTGTAAATTCTCTAAAATTATTTTTCACGTCGGCAGTAATGATGTTCGACTTCGCCAGTCAGAGATCACCAAAATTAACATTAAAGAGGTGTGTGAACTCGCAAGTACAATGGCAGATAGTATTTTTTTGCTCTGGTCCCCTCCCTGTTGGCCGGAGTGATGAGATACTTAGCAGACTATCATCACTTAATGGCTGGTTGTCTAAGTGGTGTCCGCAAAATAGACAATTGGAAAAGCTTTTGGGGCAGACCTTACTTGTTGAAAAAAGATGGCATCCATCCTTCCTTGGGGTGGTGCCGCTCTTCTCTCTAGTAATTTGGCACATAGTCTTAAAGCTAAACCTTGACTAACTGGGGCCCAGGTCAGGAAGCAGACGGACTGGCTTAACCGACCGTCTGCTAGCTGTCTCACGTCACAGAAGTCAGATAAATCCCAACACATAGAGATTCTCACACCTAGATACTATCACACAGAGACTGTGCCTGTTCCCCGAATTAGTAAATACAAAAAAACATCAAAACCATTCAACGGTAAAAATGTAATTGATGTCCAACAAATAAACAACAGATATAATACAGATGAACAAATGATAAAGCTCGGGCTGCTGAATATTCGATTCCTATTCCCCAAAAGCGCTTACTGTTAATGATATGATTACAGATAATAATCTAGATGTGCTGTGTTTGACAGAAACCTGGCTAAAATCTGACGACTACATTACTTTAAATGAGTCCACCCCCCAAGATTATTGTTATAAACAAGAGCCGCGTCTGAAAGGTAAAGGGGGAGGTGTTGCTGTAATTTATAATAATATCTTCAGTATTACTCAGAAGTCTAGTTTCAAATATAATTCCTTTGAAGTTTTGGTGCTTTATGTAACGTTATGTAGTGTAATTGATAAATCCCATTCGACATTTGTGCTGGCTACTGTATACAGGCCACCAGGGCACAAGAGTTAGTACTGAGAGTTAGTACTGGCTGCAGATAAAGTACTAATTGTTGGTGATTTTAATATCCATGTAGACAATGAAAAAGATGCATTGGGATTGGCATTTAGAGACATTCTAAACTCTATTGGAGATAGGCAACACGTGTCAGGACCCACTCATTGCCGTAATCATACTTTAGACCTAACATTGTCACATTGAATAAATGTTGATACCATTGAAATTCTGCAGCAGAGCGATGACATCTCAGATCATTATCTAGTATCGTGTATACTTAATTTAGCTAAGGCTGCAAAGCCATCTCCTCGTTTCAAATATGGCAGGACTATCACTGCTGCCACTAAAGATTGCTTTGTAAATAATCTTCCTCATCAGTTTCATCTCCTCAGCATCCCAGATAGCCTAGAGGAACTCGATGTTGCAACATAAACTATTGACTCTCCCGTTTCCAGCACTTTAGACACAGTTGCTCCCCTGCACTTAAAGAAGATTAAAGAAAATAGTCCAACGCCATGGTACAACGAGCACACCCGGGCCCTTAAAACAGCAGCCAGAAAAATGGAGCGTAACTGGATGAAAACAAAACTGGAGTTTTTTTCGCATTTCGTAGAAAGAGAGCATGATTGCATACAGAAAAGCCGCAAAAACTGCTAGATCTGCTTATTTCTTGAATCTTTTAGAAGAAAACAAACACAACCCTAGGTATTTATTTGATACAGTGGCTAAATTAACCAAAAATAAAACTTCAACTTCTGATGTTTGCAAACAGCACAGCAGTAATGACTTTATGAACTTCTTTACGTGCAAGATTGATAATATTAGGAAAAAAGTTATAACCATGCACTGGCTCCCTATTAAACATTGCATACATTTTAAAATCTTGCTAATTACTTACAAAGCACTAAATGGTTTAGCTCCCCAGTACTTGAGCGAGCTCTTAATGCATTATACTCCAACACGTCTATTGCGGTCTCAAAACTCTGGCCAGTTGATAATACCTAGAATATCAAAATCAACTGCAGGCGGTCAATCCTTTTCCTATTTATCACCTAAACTCTGGAACAGTCTTCCTAGCATTGTTCGGGAAGCAGAAACTCTGTCAGTTTAAATCTAGACTAAAAACACATCTCTTTACTATGGCATACACATAGAACATTATCAGTTTATATTATTCAAATCAGTTAAATGATTGTTTTAGGCTGCATTAACTAGGTCAGCCGGAACCAGGAACACTTCCCCTAACACCTGATGTACTCGTTACATCATAAGAAGAATGGCATCTACGCTAATGTGCTAATGTTAGTCTCTCTGTTTATCCCGAGGTTTACTGCAGTCAGCCAGATCCGGGCCGTATCCAGATCAGATGGTGGACCTGCGCCTGGACATGACCAACGCATCCCTGAAATGTCTGCAGAGACCGTGTCAATTAAACTCCACCCTGTAAATGCCACAGCGACACAACATCCTCATTAAACCCGTCTCCGGCATGATGACTCCAATCTTTCAAATAATCTTATGAATATCTTTCGATCTAATATGACTTCTGACCTGTAATGTTGCCAGAATCATAATCATGCCAGAGGAGAACTGGCACCCTGACTGAGCCTGGTTTCTCCCAAGGTTTTTTTCTCCATTCTGGCCACTTAAGAAGTTTTGGTTCCTTGCCACTGTCGCCTTTGTCTTTTGGCTTGCTCAGTTGGGGACACTAAAATTTCAACTATATTACTGATCTGCCCGCATTGACACTATATGATAATTGAAATTAGCTGGATAACATCACCGTTTTCTCCAGAGCGTATGTACAGCCGAATCAAATTCTGTTGCATTATTTTTCTGTTAACACTGTGAAGCTGCTTTGAAACAATCAACATTATAAAAAGCACTATATAAATAAAGGTGACTTGACTAATACGGCAGGGTCCATCACAGTCATGGGCGGGGCCTGTGCAAAGTGACGTCACTTTCTGAGGTCGAGGGAAGACTGGAGACTCGGGTGTGGCACTCTTGGGTGATGTCTCTGGCGTGGCGGCTCCATGGGCTGGAGTGGGCTGGGATGGCTGTGATAGTGTGGTGTTAGTATTGGCGAAATCAATCTCACCTACCGTGTACAGTGAGCCACACCATCTCAGAACCGTGTCCAGATACCACTCAAGGGTCATATTGGAATTTCAAGGTGGTATTCACGAGGTGAAGTGTGGAATCAGGGTATTTTCCGTTCATTTGTTTTTTTTATTTAATATTAAAATCAGAAAAATTAGAAAACGGCACTTTTTTAAATGGAAATACAAGAATATCTCTTTCTCATGAAACAACCAGACTAGCTAATGGCTTGACACAAACCGTACCGTGGCAGAGCCTAGTCTTTCTTCGTAGGCATACATTTTGGCAACCTACTCGTGAAATGTTTGTTTATTTAATATGTATATTAATTTACTTTGCATCTGCCCCCACAACTACCCCCTAGCCTACATCTTTGTCACACCGCCTGTTTTATTCAGCTGAACAACTATAAAAATCTGTGTGGCAAAGCTGCGCGGCGCACTGGACAGCGCCGAGCCAATGCATTTACATTGTATAAAGTGCAAACCAGTATCAATTTAAGTGTAAATATGCAGCAGTCATAGCTTTTGTTTTAGACAGTATGCTGAGTTGATTTAATTAATATTGAGCATTAATGGATGTAACACAAAACAGTGTTTTATTTTCTCTGCCAACTAAACTTCCAAAGCAAATTTGTGAACTTTCAGAAAATGTGTGTGACTGAGAATAGCACACAGAGCAGTGTTTGTTCCTGAATGAATCTAAGTCTTTGAACTAAACAGTTGACCGAGTGATTCAATGGCCCAATAGTGTAGACATCCACTTGATTTTTATTCCTGAATGAATCAGCGTTTTGAACGCATCGGTTGTATAAATGACTCATTCATTAACACAATGACTTGCCACCACCTACTGGCCATATTACTTTCATAATCCAAGTATCGTTTCATTTTGTCATTCATTTCATATTTCTGTATTCAAAATGTTATGTTTAAAACATTAATCTCATTATTATGCAATTGTAATTGCTACGCATTTACTGCCCTCTCTGAGCGGCAATACATCTAACATCTCATTACAAATACATCTAAAAGCAAATTCAGATGCAGCTTCTTTGCCACCTCTGCAATGCTAGGTCTTTGGTTGATACTGATTTAATTGGTAACAGCCTATAGTTTTATGTTATTCTAATTTAATTGACTAAATTTAAGAATTTAACAATAAAGATGGCATACATATTTAATAAGATTAGAAAAAAAAATCCTATAGCCTATAAAGGTAAAAAATACTCCTGGAAATCAAGTGCCACTTATGGGAAAGTTAATTTCTGAAAATGATAGGTGGCAATAAATAGCCTATAAAAATATTCTTTATCTCTGGCTTTATTGTTCAAAGTGTTATTTCAGGGTTTTGATATCTTCTTATGACTGAGAGAGAGAAAGAGAGAGAGAGAGCACTATATTATAATGGGTATATTTGGAACTATATATATTTAACATTACCCCTAAAATTTAACTAGGCTGAGCATTTTTAAAAAAAAAAAATTTTTTAACTTTTTTTATGTGTGATATTTCAAATTGGCATCTCGAGTTGCCATCGCCTTCATCATGACTTCAAATTCACATTTCAATAATGTCCATCACTAAAACAACAGCACCACTTTGATGCACAAAAAGCATTTATTATTATATGTATATGACATATCATATGCCAGTGATAACTTACATATGTATAAACTTTTTGCTCCTGTTGCTCCTGATCGATTGCTCCTGTCTGCCTCCTGTCTGCCAGTCGCAGTGTTTGCAGCTCTGTACAGCTTTGCTTTTAAATCTCTATTTGATATCTTTTCTTGTTGTTTATACTGCTAAATATAACTTACTCATCACCATATATTGTTTAATATTGCCTATCACGTTAAAATTGACATTGTTAGCTTTTAATTTAAATCACTATCACAACGTGTTAGCATTTCACAACGCGTTAGCATTTCACTAGCCTGTTAGCCTGCCATTTGTGCATCCGGGTTTCCTGTTTTTGTCTCTTGTGCCTTTACTAGTCCATCAAACAACTGTGGTAAGTTGGATTAATCAACAAATACGGTAAGCCATGTCTTCTCCTTTTATTGTCACCTGCACTACATGTTTCATGTTTAGTATATCTGTCTCCGTTGGTGAACAGGGCTTCACATGTGATAAATGTAAGGAGATAGTCAGACTGACGGAGAAGATTTCAGAATTAGAGACACACATCCAGACTTTATTTGAGAGTAGTGAGAACAAAACAGCTTTAGACACTGCTTTGGATGCGACTAGCTTAGTGAAATCTGCACATTGTTCGGTTCCGGCTGTAGAGCCCGTGCAGCAGGGCAACTGGGTGACGGTGAGACGGCATAGTCGCGGATCAAAAAACCACTCTTCCGTTCCGATTAGAACATCAAACAGGTTCTCCCCACTCAGTGATGCACCCACTGAGAATCCTGTTGAAAGTGCCCTAGTTATTGGCGATTCTATTACACGGAACGTGAAAATAGAGACACCAGCCACCATAGTCACATGTTTACCGGGAGCCAGAGCGCCTGACATCAAAGCAATTTTAAAAGTGCTGGCTAATGCTAATCGTAAATTCTCTAAGATTATTATTCATGTCGACACAAATGATGTTCGACTTCGCCAGTCGGAGATCACCAAAATTAACATTAAAGAGGTGTGTGAACTCGCAAGTATGATGGCAAATCGGGTTTTTTGCTCTGGTCCCCTCCCCATTAAAAGGAGTAATGAGATACTTAGCAGACTATCATCACTCAATGGCTGGTTGTCTAAGTGGTGTCCGCAAAATAACATAGGGTTCATAGACAATTGGAAAAGCTTTTGGGGCAGACCTGACCTGTTGAAAAGAGATGGTATCCATCCCTCCTGGGGTGGTGCCGCTCTTCTCTCTAGTAATTTGGCACATAGTCTTAAAGCTAAACCTTGACTAACTAGGGCCCAGGTCAGGAAGCAGACGGACTGGCTTACCCGACCGTCTGCTAGCTGTCTCGCGTCACAGAAGTCAGATAAATCCCAGCACATAGAGACTCTTTCACCTAGATATTGTCACATAGAGACTGTGTCTGTTCCACGAATTAGCAAATACAAAAAAACACCAAAACTATTCAACTGTAAAAATGTAATTGATGTCCAACAAATAAACAACAGATATAATACAGCTGAACAAATGATAAAGCTCGGGCTGCTGAATATTCGATCCCTTTCCTCTAAAACGCTTATTGTTAATGATATTATTACAGATAATAATCTAGATGTGCTGTGTTTGACAGAAACCTGGCTAAAACCTGACGACTACATTACTTTAAATGAGTCCACCCCACAAGATTATTGTTATAAACACGAACCGCGTCTGAAAGGTAAAGGGGGAGGTGTTGCTGTAATTTATAATAATATCTTCAGTATTACTCAGAAGTCTAGTTTCAAATATAATTATTTTGAAGTTTTGGTGCTTTACGTAACGTTATGTAGTGAAATTGATAAATCCTGTTTAACATTTGTGTTGGCTACTGTATATAGGCAACCAGGGCACAATACACACTTCATCAGAGAATTTGCTGATTTTTTATCAGTTAGTACTGGCTACAGATAAAGTCCTAATTGTTGGTGATTTTAATATCCATGTAGACAATGAAAAAGACGCATTGGGATTGGCATTTAGAGACATTCTAAACTCTATTGGAGTTAGGCAACACGTATCAGGACCCACTCATCACCGTAATCATACTCTAGACCTAATATTGTCACATGGAATAAATGTTGATACCGTTGAAATTCTGCAGCAGAGCGATGACATCTCAGATCATTACCTAGTATCATGTATACTTAATTTAGCAAAGGCTGCAAAGCCGTCCCCTCGCTTCAAATATGGCAGGACTATCACTGCTGAGACTAAAGATTTCTTTATAAATAAACTTCCTCATCAGTTTCATCTCCTCAGCATCCCAGATAGCCCAGAGGAACTTGATGTTGCAACAGAAACTATTGACTCTCTCTTTTCCAGCACTTTAGACACAGTTGCTCCTCTGCGCTTAAAGAAGATTAAAGAGAATAGTCCAACGCTGTGGTACAACGAGCACACCCGGGCCCTTAAAACAGCAGCCAGAAAAATGGAGCGCAGCTGGAAGAAAACAAAACTGGAAGTTTTTCGCATTTTGTGGAAAGAGAGCATGATTTCATACAGAAAGGCCGTAAAAACTGCTAGATCTGCTTATTTCTCGACTCTCTTAGAAGAAAACAAACACAACCCTAGGTATTTATTCGATACAGTGGCTAAATTAACCAAAAATAAAGCTTCAACTTCAACAGCACAGCAGTAATGACTTTATGAACTTCTTTACTTGTAAGATTGATAATATTAGGAAAAAAATTATAACCATGCAGCCGTCTACTACTGTATCACATCAGACAGAGCATTGTAGTGTCACTGAGGAAAAATTACATTCATTCACTGCTATAGGAGAAGAAGAATTGGCTAAACTCGTTAAATCATCTAAATCAACAACATGTATGCTCGACCCTATACTGACTAAACTACTAAAAGAGATGCTTCCAGAGGTCATAGATCCTCTTCTTAATATCATTAATTCATCCTTGACTTTAGGATATGTACCGAAAACTTTTAAGTTGGCTATTATTAAACCACTTATTAAAAAAACGCAACTTGACCCTACAGAATTAGTCAATTACAGGCCAATCTCAAATCTACCCTTTCTGTCAAAAATACTAGAAAAGGCAGTGTCCTCACAATTATGCTCCTTTTTAGAAAAAAATGGTATCTGTGAGGTTTTCCAGTCAGGATTTAGACCACATCATAGTACTGAGACTGCTCTCATTAGAGTTACAAATGATTTACTCTTATCATCCGATCGTGGTTGTATCTCTCTGTTAGTGATACTCGATCTTAGCGCTGCATTCGATACCATCGACCACAACATTCTTTTGAATAGACTCGAAAATTATGTTGGCATTAGTGGAATTGCATTGGCATGGTTTAAATCATACTTATCTGACCGTTATCAGTTTGTAGCAGTAAATGAAGAGATGTCACACCGATCACAAGTTCAATATGGAGTACCGCAGGGCTCAGTGCTAGGACCGTTGCTTTTTTTACCCTGTACATGCTACCACTGGGAGATATCATTAGCAAGCATGGCGTTAGTTTTCATTGTTATGCTGACGATACTCAGCTCTATATTTCTTCACGCCCTGACGAAACTTACCAATTCACAAGATTAACGGAATGCATAGCTGATATAAAAAATTGGATGACTAGTAATTTCCTGCAACTTAATTCAGAAAAAACTGAATTTTTAATTATTGGACAAAAAAACTCCACATGTAGTAACCTAGAATACTGTCTAACACTTGATGGCTGCTCTGTCAAGTCCTCGTCGTCAGTTAGGAACCTGGGTGTGCTCTTTGATACCAATCTCTCATTTGAAAGCCACGTTTCTAGCATCTGTAAAACTGCATTCTACCGTCTTAAAAATATATCTAAATTACGGCATATGCTTTCAATGCAAAATGCTGAACAGTTAGTTCATGCGTTCATGACCTCAAGGCTAGATTATTGTAATGCTCTACTGGGTGGTTGCCCCGCTCGCTTAATAAATAAACTGCAGCTGGTCCAAAACGCAGCAGCTCGAGTTCTTACTAGAACCAGGAAGTATGACCATATTAGCCCGGTTCTGTCAACACTGCACTGGCTCCCTATTAAACATCGCATACATTTTAAAATCTTGCTAATTACTTACAAAGCACTAAATGGTTTAGCTCCCCAGTACTTGAGCGAGCTCTTAACACATTATACTCCATTACGTCTATTGCGGTCTCAAAACTCTGGCCAGTTGATAATACCTAGAATATCAAAATCAACTGCAGGCGGTCGATCCTTTTCCTATTTAGCACCCAAACTCTGGAACAGCCTTCCTAGCATTGTTCGGGAAGCAGACACACTCTGTCAGTTTAAATCTAGACTAAAAACGCATCTCTTTACTATGGCATACACATAAAACATTTTTAATTTATATTTTATTCAAATTGTTAGGCTGCATTAACTAGGTCAGCCGGAACCGGGAACACTTCCCATAACACCTGATGTACTCGTTACATCATAAGAGGAATGGCATCTACGCTAATATTAGTCTCTCTGTTTATCCCGAGGTTTACTGCAGTCAGCCGGATCCGGGCCGTATCCAGATCAGATGGTGGACCAGCGCCCAGACATTACCAACGCATCCCTGAAGTGTCTGCAGAGACCGTGTCAATAAGTCTACCCTCTGAAATTGCTCATCAACATGGCATCCTCAATGGATCCATCTCCGGCGTGATGACTCCGATATTTCGATTATTCCTATTTAATAATTGTTTAATCGACACGCCATCCTCAATAAACCCGGCGTGATGCCTCCGATCTTTCGAATAATCCGATCTAATATTACTTCTGACCTATAAGGCTGCCAAAATAATAAACATACACTGTTTGTTAATTGGCCAGAGGAGAACTGGCACCCCGACTGAGCCTGGTTTCTCCCAAGGTTTATTTTTCTCCATTAGGACACCTGATGGAGTTTTGGTTCCTTGCCACTGTCGCCTCTGGCTTGCTCAGTTGGGGACACTAAATTTTCAAATAAATATCCAAATAAATTTAATTACTAAACTAAATTATATCAACTACATTACTTGAATATATATGATAATTGAAATGAGCTGATGACATCACCGTTTTCTCCAGAGCGGCTGTACAGCCGAATCAAATTCTGTTAATTATTTTCCTGTTTAACACTGTGAAGCTGCTTTGAAACAATCTGCATTGTAAAAAGCGCTATATAAATAAAGTTGACTTGACTTGACTTGACTTGATCTATGAAAAAAATCTCACAATAGTGTAGGCCTTGGCATGCTGAGACTGTAAAATACACTGATACAAGATAATGTAATATCTTTTTATATCTGTCATATCAAATTAATCCCTTGTCCAACACTCAACATGCTGCACATTTATCGATACCGGTTTGCACTTTACTACAATGTAAATACATGGCTCCGTGCCATGACGAGCCACTGTAGCTCAAATTGCTCAAGAAGTTAATGCTGGTTCTGACAAAAAGGTGTCAGAATACACAGTGCATTGCAGTTTGTTGCGTATGGGGCTGCATAGCTGCAGACCAGTCAGGGTGCCCATGCTGACCCCTGTCCACTGCCGAAAGTGCCAACAGTGGGCATGTGAGCATCAGAACTGGACCACGGAGCAATGGAAGAAGGTGGCCTGGTCTGATGAATCACGTTTTCTTTTACATCACGTGGATGGCTGGGTGCTTGTGCGACGCTTACCTGGGAAACACATGGCACCAGGATGCACTATGGGAAGAAGGCAAGCCCATGGAGGCAGTGTGATGCTTTGGGCAATGTTCTGCTGGGAATCCTTGGGTCCTGCCATCCATGTGGATGTTACTTTGACACGTACCACCTGCCTAAGCATTTTTGCAGACCACGTACACCCTTTCATGGAAACGGTATTCCCTGGTGGCTGTGGCCTTTTAAGCAGGATAGGAGGGTGCAACATTCAAAAGCAAATTCTGAGGAGATCCATGCGAACATAGTCAACGCCCTCATCAACTTGGTAAAACACATCAAGTTTAGTCAGATTCATGTAGGTTACTTTACATCGTTTTGAGACGCGGTGAGGAATACTGCTGGTCTGGAAGAATTTACCTCAGAGGAAGAGTCATTTTGAGGAGCAACTTGATCAAGCCGAGGATTGCCGGGTAAGTTCCTTATTCTTATAAGTTATTTGTTCTATAATCGCAATATGAACTAGTGTCTGTGAATATTAAATAGCAAAAATACTTTTTAAATATGAATCCTGCATGTTGTGCGTCTCTGAATTTTGTTTACTACACATACTTACAATAGTAAACATGCCATATTGGCTTTTCCCAAACTATATTGTTATACTGAGATGAGTGAAATCGACTGAAATATGTAATGTAATAAATAATGGTCTTAACAACATTTTAAACTGTAAATTAACTTTTATTGGCTCTATAATATAACAAATACATAAAATGTCATAGACATAATATGAATGTTTAGACAAGATTTCTTGTCAAGATTTTCTTGATAAGTTTTGGACAGATTATGAAGTGTACAATAGCCTAGTGCCACATCAATGAAGCTTTTGTTTGCACATTTCTGTAATATTGTGAAATATTATAAAAAATTAAAATAATGGTTTTCTATTTTAATATAGCCTACTGTACAATATAATTTATTTATGTGATGCAAAGGTGAATTTTCATCAGCCATTACTTATTCATCAAAATATCACAGGTTATAAAAAAAGATTCAGCAGCACAACAGTTTCCAACACTGATAATAAATCAGCATATTAGAATGATTTCTGAAGGATCATGTGACACTGAAGACTGGAGTAATTGCTGATGAAAATTCAGTTTTGCATCACCAAAATAAATTCTATTTTAAAGTATATTAAAATAGAAAACTATTATTTTAAATTGTTATAATATTTCAAAATATTATAGTTTTTTCTGTATTTTTGATCAAATAAATGTGGGCTTTATGAGCATGAGACTTTAAAAAATAGTAAAACATAGTAAAACATTAAAAATAGTAATGTGTCGAATCGTTTGACCAGTATTGTATATAATTTAAAATTTAATAGGCCTATACAAAATGTTGTTCACATGCTGTGCAATAATACTGTCAGGGTTCTGTCACTTCTGTGTTGCATATTCTTGGGTTTGTGACAGAACTCTGACACTCCCAGTTTGGTCTTGTTTTTGTGTGAGCACATGGCTGGTATTTGTCTGTGCTGGCCATGTGCTTGTGTTGGTCATGTTTTGTGTGAGCACATGGTTTTGTCACATGGTCCTTGTGTCATGTGCTCTCTTGTCTATTGTCTTGACCCCGCCCCTCTTGTTACCTGATTATTGATTGATTTGCCCCACCTGTTCTCACTCATCACCTGCCTTGTTTGTTCCCTTTATAGTCTTTATAATTCCCTTTATTTGTTTATCGTTGTCTCCTGTTTCCCTGCCCTGCTTCATGTTCCTGGTCCTGGTGGTTTAGTTTAGTTTAGTTTAGTTTAGTTTAGTTTAGTTTAGTTTAGTTTAGTTTAGTTTAGTTTAGGGATGGGCAGACTGAGGCTTCGTGAAGCACTGAAACAGTTGAAGCAAATGTGCCATATTGTTTCGAAGCTCTACGGCGTCTATCTCTACGGCGATACCTAGTGGTCACTTGCATGTGTTGATCTGAAATAACCTTGACAATGATCCATGTAAAAAAAATTGTTTTTAACATCTGTCTGACAGCTACATGATCTTGGTTTTCTAACCTGTAGCCTCCTCATTGTGAATAACTATGTTTTTTTTGGGGGGTCATGAAAAATGAAGATTAATAAAATAAATAAAGCCACAATGTGTCACATTTGTTACATAACATTTTTATTCAAAAATATCAATTGCTCTGCTGTTGAAGGACTTAGCCGACTTCTTTTTTTTTACATATAATTTCTCCAGCCTTTGAAAAAATCCTCTCACAAAGGACACTTGTTGCTGGCATGCACAAATATTTTTTAGCAAGTACATACAAATGAGCAGTGTCAGTAGCAGGCCTAGGTACAGGGGGAATGTTACCATCCTCAGCACTCTCCAAAATGGCAGGATGAGTGCTCCTCAAATGGCGTATCATGGATGATGTATTATTGCAGAAGGCTAGCTGCCTATCACAATACACACATCTCACTTTATTTGGTGTTTCCAAATGGAAATGCTCCCACACCACAAATGTACGGCATCTCTTACGTGGAGCCTCCATTTGTATCTATTCTATTAATATATCTATCTATATATCACCTATGAATCTATATCTATATAATTCTATATCTCTAACTTATGTCACTATCTAACTTAGCCTATATGAATGTGTCACTATATATCTATCCTAACTATCTGTCACTGTCTATACCTATCAGTCAATATATCTCATTTAAATCTAGCCTAAATATAACTAACCAAAGCGCACTATAAATCTCACTTATATCACAAAATCACTGCTATCACAAAATCTCTCTCCTCTCACAAAAACCCACGATGTGAAGATGGATTAACTTTACTTTTAAACTGTGGGGAATTAGGTTCATACAGATGTGTGACTGTGTGGTTTGTTCCCGCCCCTTTCAATCAAACGCAGTTTCGACAGGCGCTACCTGATGAAACACTTCGAAGCTTCATTTAGCCGTAGTCACGTGACATGGGTGTTTTGAATCACAGTTCGGAGCAGTGTTTCGAAACATCTGCGCTTCGGGATCTCAACAAAGCTTCGAAACATCAGTTTCACGTCAGCCATCCCTAGTTTAGTTTAGTTTAGTTTTCCCCCATGTGGGTGTTTGTTTTGTTTTGGTTTCATTTAATTTAATAAATCTTGATATCCTCCTGCATTTGAATCCTCGCTCCTTTCTATTGTACCCAACTGTGACAAATACATCCATGCATGAGATCACAAAAATCATGTTTTCTGTTAAGAGTGGACATTAAGGTTCATACAATAGTTGCTATGATCCTGTTGTCAGTGCTCACTGATGTTTTTTTTCCCCCTTTATTCTCACAGATTTGAGAATCATAGTGACCAGATACATAGTGAATAGAAACACCAAACCCCTTGGAAATGCCAGGTATGTGATATATCTTTGTACAAGATTTATTTCCAGGTATAACTGTGTTCTCAAAATGTGCCTTTGGCTCTCAATTTACATTGTTAACTATATTCTAAATAAACTTTTATTTTATTTATCACTGTCTTGTAGTTCCCTCTCACATACCTGACTCAAAGGCTCATTATGCGGTTCTTTGTCTTTTCAGGTGTGAATCATCGCATTGTGAATGTTGTGAATTCTTTAATTATATGGCTTTCAGTATTATTTACTGCTCTATTTTATATCTATTAAGTAAAATACTTAATACATATGAAAAGGACGTACTACGCAATTTCTAGTAGATACGGTTTTGGCGTAAGTGATACATTCTCTGTTACTTATACAGAGCTGTCAGAATATGACGCATTTCCACCCGTGCAGCATCTCTGAGTGCAGGACAAAAGTTATTAAGGCAGTAAGTCTATTTCCTGACTTTAGGTTTGTAATACTGGATGTTTATACTGCTGAGACTGTATCTAGCATTAAACCTGTTAGTTGCGGGTGTTTTCGCGATCTTTAAGATTATTAGTTTGCCACGTAAAATGCATGTGAAAGTGCCGCTAGCGTCACGGCTTATCGTACTAATATTGGCTATACCTCGTTTAGCTATGTTTATGATTCTCAGATATTCTATATTTGTTATACTTTAATACCATAATGAGGATGGTGTAATGTACCTTAAGTGCTCTTAATGCTCTTTTTATATGCTGTTTTTTTCCTTGTTTCTTATTCTGCTAAACAGACTATGAGAGAGCTGTTGATATTGTTTAATTTGTAATTTGCTGTTTTATCACAACAGTATGTAGACATTTAAGTTTGACATTTAGTATTTAGTTATTTACTTCTGTTTAATTTGTTTATTACAGAAACTACCTCAGTTGTATACTGCCATGTGTACTAGGTTGAAACTTGCACTATTAAAAGGTGGAAACGAAAAATCTGATGACTCCTCCTCCCTGATCAGAGTGCTGAAGTGGTTAACACCTTTAAAGAACTGGCATTCAGTGGGGCGATCCCCAACAAATGGTCCTTCGAGCCGGATCTTGACTGTTTCAGAATGTCATTAGATGGCAAACCAACATCCCCTCCCCATGCTGATACTCAAGCAAGACCAGCATGACGATGTCAGACCCCCCAGTGCCTTGAGGATTACATTCTTGACTTCTATCACCGACCTGCCCTTTCCTCCAGTCCTGTTCAGAGGGAGCAGAGGAGCAGCAGCTGCAGTGTATACTAGTCAAGTGGATGCAGCCTCCAGCCCAGGTGGACATCGAGACACGCCCAGTCCGATTCAAGCAGACGTACTGAATATGGACTCAATGACAAAACTCATGGAATCCATGAATGCGAGGGAAGAAGAGAAAACGTAAGCACCGTCGAAACAAGATGATGGATCAAATCAGATCATTCTTGAGAGAAGAAGAGGAAAATGAGGACAATGAACCAGTACAGGCTATACTAGACACCTTCTGATTCATCAAGCCCTCCGCCCATACACTCACATGACACAGTCACATGTCAGCAAACAGGCTGTACCGGTCACCAGTACCGGTCTATCAGCATCCCAGGACACCTTACGGCTATCTTACAACACCACATTCGCAGATACAGCCAGTGAATGCATCAACTTCATTCAATTATATCCCTCCTTGCCAAACAATGATGCCATCAACATTACCCTCTCACACCATGATTCCTGGTTTACTCCCTTCAGTGAGCCCCGCTGCAGTGGTCGTTCCTCGACAGCTGATACCATCTCAGACCGCAGCTCCACCGGGTGGTGGTCTCAGCGGACATTGTATAGCCCCCCTAAACCTAAAATTCCAGACTTCACAAGTGACAGTGAAAGAGAATTCGCTAATATGAAGCTGGCATTGGACAATTTGTTTGAGCCTTACCCCGAGCAAACAGGGAAATATAAATATGATGTACTGTTGGAACAACTTAAACTGCCTGAAGCTCAGATGATCGCGCATGTCTTACCGGCATCACCCATATCCGTATTCAGCAGCTATGCAAGCACTTCAATTACAGTACGGTCAGCCACATCAACTGGCTCAAAGTGAGATAGCAGCCATCCTTACATCACCAGGGGCCTGTACCATGATGGTAACAAACTCAGGGTTACAGGATTAGTTTTGAGTTGACAAAACCAAACCAATCTATTCAGGCTTTGTTGGTCCCATGATGCTGATCATCAGCTTTCTCTGTCAACTCAGGCTTTGATCCTGAGTTTAGGAGTTTAGCTGTGAACAGTAGTGAACAGCCAATCACATGTTGTGGATCAGTGAAACTGAGATTCATTTCTCGCGAGAGAAGCAGTGAGATTCATTTCTCTCTTCTGCAGAATATTACATGATTGAAAAATATTAGGAATTTGTTAACGCTTTAGATTACAGACCAGAAAGTACTGCGTAAGTCAAGCGAATTTACAGCGTAACTTTCGGTAATTATAGTGTAACTATAAAGTAAGTGCGTGTAGTTATAAGGGTACAATATGTAATATTTGGGGAATAAAGGGGTAACTATCAGGAAAATTAACAAATTATTTATACTGTAAATATTTTTTAATCAAGGGGTAATTATCCATGTAGTTACAGGTTAAGTATGAATCTACGGGCTGTAAATTAAAGTGGTGCTTGTTCCCCTCTTGTTTCATGTACTTACAGGGTAAGTATGAATCTGCGGGCTGTAAATTAAAGTGGTGCTTGTTCCCCTCGTTTCATGTAGTTACAGGGTAAGTATGAATCTGCAGGCTGTAAATTAAAGTGGTGCTTGTTCCCCTCTTGTTTCATGTAGTTACAGGGTAAGTACAATAAAAACACGTACACAACCTGATATCACTCGGAAATCTTTTTTTGAAAAACAACTTTTTTTAAACAGATTTACAACACTTATTCGTTTCTCTTGCTTGGCTTCTCCTCGTCCTGTTCCTCTTCTTATTAATTCTTGCCACAGATGAATCTTAAGAAGGAATCCTATGTTTCTAGCTATTCTGTAGCTATATTATGTATTTTAAAGAAAATACAGTGCACACAGAAATGTCCTCACCATTTACTCATCTTTTACCCTCATGCCATTAGAGATGTATACAACTTTCTTTCTACAGAAAAATAAATAATCTCTGCTAATGAAAACTCATTTGGGTTACTAAAAGTTGAAGCATCAAACAGCACATACAGCAATAACTAGAGCAATCCATACGATCCCAATTGACAAATCAATGTCTTCTGAAGTGAAACATTAAGTGTTTGTAAGAAAAATACCAATATAAAATAAAAATAAAAAACGTAAACTATCGCTTCTGACCAGCAGTCATCTGCCTGAATGAGAGACGTAACTTGAAGCGTGACGTGAGCGCGGATGTCGGATCTGTCTGTTTTTATTTTAATTTTTTTAAATTAATGCTCACAACAGTAAACAAACAATAACATAATATATGATAATAGCAATGAGAAACAAACCAGACTAGAAGACTGAGATGCCAGAGAGACAGAGTCGCCACTTGCGCGAGAACGTCATAAAAAATTTGAAGCTTCTTTACTCATGTACGCGTTGGTAACAATTGGTCAGATGTGAAAAGATTAGTAAATTATGAGATCATTTCTGGATGTACTTTTTCTTTTAATAAATAATAATACAGAATATCAAAAGACATGGGATTGCTCTTAAGATCCATCAGTGGAAATAACAAAAAAGAAGAGGAGGAACAAGAGGAGGAAGCCAATCAAGAGAAACAAAAAAGGGACAAAACCGTGCCACTTTCTGTCAGGATGTTATTATTTGAAATGAAAAGTTTAATTTTTAAAAATGAATAAGAAGTGTCATAAATCTGTTTTGAATTAAGTTGTTTTTCAATAAATGTTTTCGAGTGATATCAGATTTTGTATGTGTTTTTTATAGTAGCCTACTTACCCTGTAACTACATGAAATAACAAGCACCACTTACCCTGTAACTACACGGATAATTACCCCTTAATTAAAAAATACTTCCAGTAAATCAATTGTTAATTTTCCTGATAGTTACCCCTTTATTCCCCAAATATTACATATTGTTCCCTTATAACTACACGTACTTACTTTATAGTTACACTATAATTACTGAAAGTTACGCTGTAAATTCGCTTTAGTTAAACAGTACTTTCCGGGCTGTAATCTAAAGCGCTACCAAGAATTTAAACAAATTTACACAGCAAGAAGAAAAGAGCTGTCTATGAAAGAGGACAACTTAAAGAAAAATCTTGTATGTCAATGCAAGTAAAAGTTATGAAGTTAGTTTAGTTGATAAATAGAGATAATTGAACATTTAAGTTCAGTAAGCTTTTTTATTTTTTATTTTTTTGCTTTATTTATTGATTTTAAAGCTTATTTGTGTGACCAAGGCTATTTATATGAATTTTAACAAAGTGCCTATTAATGATTGATTAACTAAAATGATACATGTGTAATTGATTAAGGTTATAATAACTACATAAATGATATCTAAATCATTCAAAATTATTATTATAAATAAGCATTGTTAAAAGTCAGATGCTTTAGTCTTTAAAAACCATTTGCTATGTAGTAACCTTTAATTTGGAGTAGAAAAAGGGGGAGTGACTTTATTGCATCAGAGGTATGTCACTTTACTCACAGCTGATTGGTCCAATTTTAGTTTGAGATCTCTTATCCAGAACATAACCTGCCCTGTAGCAGGTTAGCTGTGGAGCATAAGTTACTATGGAAATGAACACTGCTAAAAGCCAAACCACTTTAATGGTACCTAAAACCCAGGATTGGCACAAACTAAGCTTGAACATATCTGGCTAGCCAGCTAAACCGGCTTCATGGTATAGGCCCCAGATGTCAAGCCCAATGATAGCCACAGCTTTCAGAGCTTCGCTTTGCAAGTTCACCTCCTAGTCAGTATGCTGCTGTCACTAGAGGGACCCAGGGGGATGGAGCTTAATTGCTGCTCACATGTAGACCAGCAAGCTGCCAAAGTACACTCTTAACCCGAATTAGTTGACTTTACTAGAAATTTGCGTGGAAACCTGTTGCACTAAACCATTTTAGTTTTTGCACAGGGTGAAACTAAACAGGTTAAGTTGTATCAACATAGAATCTTACGTGGGTGCAGTAGACAAATCAAGATTACATTAGTAGTCTTTACTGAAAATCATTAGTTCACATTATTAATTGTTTTTGAGTAACACAGGTAAAACAGGAAACACTTCAATGTCACTTAATATGCAAACCTTTTTGCTTGGTAACAATTGTTAATTGTTTAGAGGAGGAACATGAACACACAGTATTCAACAATATGCTATATCCTTGTGAATGAGTAGACACGCATTAAAACTGGAGAATCATTTAAGCTGGAGAAGCCATGGCTTCTGATGGTAGCTTCTCACAATTCCTTCGTAAAAAATCAAATTGTAAGTTGATTTTTTTAATGTTCGTAATCTGGGTTTTAGTTCACTGTGGCCCAACGTGAGAAGTACTTGTTGGATGAATTGGAATGTGTTCTTCATTTATTTGGGGTAGTTCAGATGCAGTGCATATGAAAGTCCAAAGAGAATGCACAGTTTTTAGCAAGTCTTTAATACCTTCCATCACAACTTCTCCCTCAATGCTGGATTGAGATGAAGATGAACAGGGATAAAGATTTATCTATGTAAAAAAAAAAACTGAGGTTTCTGTCCCTCCATTCAAAGTCACATAAAGCCATCTTATCTCTTTAAAAGACTTGTATAAAACCGCTTGATTCATATGGATTTATTTTATGTTGCCTTTATGACCTTTTTAAACCTTTAAGTTTTAATGGATCGACAGAAATGTCTCACACCTTAAATGTTTTCTGAAAATGAACAAAAGTCTTATAGGTTTGGAATGACACAAGGGTGAGTAAATGATGACAATGTTAGAAAGAGGTTAGATAGACCTTTTGCTACTAAGTTTCAATGGTTTAAACTCTTTACACACAGGTTATCAAACATACAGTGGTGGTCAGAATTATTGGCACCCCTGGTAAATATGATCAAATATGGCTGTAAAACAAAATCTGCATTGTTTATTTGGATGACATTCTTATTTTCTCACCATCCCTCCAGGTTCACGTTCAACATGTCCGTCATGTCCTGCAGCGTTTGTTAGAGAACCGTCTTTTCGTCAAGGCAGAGAAATGTATCTTTCACGCCCAGTCAGTTACATTTCTCAGCTCGGTTATTTCCACGGAGGGGATCAGCATGGACCCTAACAAGGTTCGTGCGGTTCTCGATTGGCCAGTCCCAGATTCTCGAGTCGCCCTTCAACGGTTTCTGGGGTTTGCCAATTTTTATCGCCGCTTTATTCGTGGTTTTAGTCAGGTTGCCGCCCCCCTCACCGCCCTCACTTCTTCCAAGACCAAATTCGCTTGGACGGAGGCTGCTCAGGGTGCGTTTGACTGTCTTAAGAGTCTCTTTACCTCCGCACCCATCTTGATCACTTCCGATCCTAAGCGTCAGTTCATCATCGAGGTCGACGCCTCCGACATTGGGGTGGGAGCTATTTTGTCGCAATGCTCTTCAAAGGATGACAAGGTGCATCCGTGCGCATTCTACTCCCATCGCCTCTCACCCGCGGAGTGTAACAATGACGTTGGTAACCGAGAGCTCTTGGCGATCCATCTGGCACTGGGTGAGTGGCGACACTGGCTTGAGGGAGCCAGTGTACCATTCATAGTCTGGACGGATCATCGCAATCTTGAGTACATCCGTTCTGCAAAACGTCTTAACGCCCGTCAGGCCCGTTGGGCTTTGTTTTTCGATCGTTTAGATTTTTCCATTTCATTTAGACCTGGTTCCAAGAACCTCAAGCCTGACGCTCTTTCTCGGCAGTTTGACTCGTCAGAGGTTGCCACGATCGATGAGGGGATTTTGCCTCAGCACTGTGTGGTCGGGGCAGCCATCTAGGGAGTAGAACAGACCGTTAAGCGTTGTCTCTCGCGCATTCCTAGACCACCTCGCGCCCCGGAGGGAACTTTGTTCATGCCCGAAGCCGCTCGCCCTACGGTCCTTCGCTGGGGACATTCTTCTAAATTGGTTGCTCATCCCGGGGTAAGAGGCACGCTTGCGGTCATCCGGCAGAGATTTTGGTGGCCCTCTCGAGAGCGCGATGTAGCGTCTGGAGTCTCTCTGGACAGGATCAAAGATGAGTCGATTCCACTATAAACGTCAGAAAGCCTTTTAGCCGTATATAAATTAGGTTCCGGTACCGAGGAGTCTGAGGAAGATGGCATCATGGACAGTTTTGTGGCTTGGCTGAGGTAGAACAGACAGCACCGTTAGAATCCTGTGAGAACTTCAATCAGGACGCAATCTCTCCCCCCCCCCTCACTCAAAAGATAAGGGGGGGCCTAGACACACAGGCTCCTTCCAATACACAGACACAAACATTTTCTTTATGTAACTTTAATTAAACTATCCCAGAATGTATATGATGATTCCTGTGTGTACGCATGCTCCCTATGTCATTGCCAACATAGTCATGATGTACGAACAATGTAAAGTCATGTAAGATGCTTGTATTCATGTGTAAGAATGTATCTCTGCTCTAATATCTCCCAGTCATACTGTGTTTGATATCTAAATATTCCTCTCTCTTTCTCTTAACCAACGGTGCACAGTAGATGATTATGAAATGCATCACATTATGTTACCCCCCCTTTTGAGTAGAAATGTACCAAGTATGACACCATCATAAATTAGGCAAATGAGGTCATAAACGGAGACAAAGAAAGTGTTCTCCCGCCTAAAACTCCCATATCTGATTGGTCATTTCAGAAAAGATGGGCGGATGTTAATGTTTCTTTAAAGGACAGTAACACCAGCATATCTTTGCTCAGTCGGTGCAGTCGATAAACAACCCTCTTATCATCTCGGCTCGTCCCCTGGCCAGGCGGCTTCGGCCCTGGCTTGGCGGCTCAGTCACGTGGGTTGGTTCCTTTGAAGTCGGCGCGCTCCGCAGCCAGGCGGACAGGCAACGCGCGCCATCCCAGCGCGCTCCATCTCAGCGCTCAGTCGTCTTCTAAAACTCCGACGAGACAATCTTCTTTTCCTCCCCTTTTCGGCATTCGCTTCAACCACCTTCAAACTTCCCGCGGATCGAGAACGCTCCGGAAGGACCAAAAGAGAACACGCTCCAGCTCAAAGAACTCTCTGAGAAGACTCACGCGCATTCTTTATACTCAGCACAAAACAACCCATGCAAGTATAAATTCCATCGAAATTTAGATGCGTTTTAAGATGTGTACCCCTGTTTAAGGTGATATTATTCGTTGCTGGCTCTAGTGGTTATGTTTGTGAAATTGCCATTCCTGAACCTTTCCTTCCTCTCTTTCATTCTCTTCTTTTCATTCTCTTTCGTTACTATTCGTTGTTCTGTATATACATGTATTCTTTGTTTAGTCGTATGTGTTCGTAGTATCAATTATTAAAACCATTGTATCCACGTTCGATTGTCATTGTTGCCGCTCACAAGGCATGGTCACTTTAATGTTCCGATCTAGCTACGAGCTCTCAAGTATCTTTGAATACTTTAATTAATATCATAATAGTTCGGAAAGTTTATTCTTCGTGACCAGAAGGATAATCTTCCCGAAGATTTGATAAGAAAGAATAAAACTTTGTGAGAATTGATAAAGGATTGTAGTACTGTTCGTTCGTTAAATGAACGGATCAGATGAATTTTGAATTAATTCTAATTCAAAGGTTATTCTGTAATGATTTAATATATATTTGTAGTTAATTGCAACCCATTGTCGTTAACTATATATATATATTGCATAAATACCTAGGTTAGGTATTTCCCTTTTTGGGTGATTTGGAGATTTATAATTTAATCATAACCCGTTGCGATTAGTTATAAATAATGAAACATTAATAATCATAATTCCCTATTGAGCTAATTTAATTTATTATTATTATATGCAGCCGAGTCGCTACATTTTATGGTGGAGAAAAATTCGGGCACATTTTAAACTTTGTTTTGTGAGCAACGGTGTCAGTTTTATGTGTATATTACTGGTATTAATTTTTGTTTGTGTATGCGCGCTTCAGAAAGTGAGAGAAGTCGCAACGCGACGCAAACTCACATATCTGATAACTGGCCCAAAGTGGCCCAAATCTGATTTCAGCCCAGTTAACAGCTGCTATGTGTCAAACATTCGAGTCACTGTTAATTGCTTAAAATAAACTGCAGTTCATAATATTAAAACTGTTTCTGTGAAAGAGAAGGAAACCTCTTCACAGCACAGTTTAATATTTTCAAAACCTGTAAGAACGAAGAAATCTTCTTTCAGTGTGATAAATGTTGATTTGAGCGATGTTCCTCATTTCATCTTAGTGAAGGCCTCACTAATGTATCGTAGTTGATTTAATTGCGTCGGTGTATTATTCAACTAAGCGATCTCACTCCTTTAGGTTAAACTTTGGCGTAGCTAACCAAATGCTTATACCTTATACAAATCAATCAGAAAAACTGCTGGCCAGTGTCCGATTGATGGGTAAATGGGAGTATTTATTTTTAAACCTTGATCCAGTTTAAAATTTGTAACAGAAAAAAATATTCTGTTCCATACATTTGTGTGTGCATGCGGAAAAAGAATTCCGGCCACATATTCTTTGTGTACAAATTGGCACAAAAAGGAGATTTGAAAATAAATTCTCTTCTCACTCGTGATTGTAAATCGCCGCGTTTAGGAAGAAAAAAAAAAACTTCCTCTCTTCGGACGCTTAAATCACTTTTTATTTTTTTTTTTTTATTTTTTTTTTTTTTATTTTTTTTATTTAAAGTGTCGTAATACCTCTGACTAACACAAGAGGGCAGCCTGTCAGGTGTTCAGCACCTCTTAAATTACGCACACCCCCACCCACTCCTTGGTGTAGACTCAACTACGCCATCTTGTGGGCATCTGCGGATGTTTCTTTCCTTCCCTCTATCTCGTTTGTCAAAGTGAACTATCTTTTCCGCTATTTTATTTGTTTACTATTATAATCATTTCAATTTCTTTCCTGTTATTACTGTTATTTTAAATTGTTCAATCCTCTTGTTTTGCTGACTTCTCACACTTATTTAAATCCGGTTTAAACTAAGTTTAAACATGAATTTAAATTAAGTTCTCGGTTCAGCCATTAATGTTACTTGGTGGGAGCACGCCCCTATGTGACATTCTCGGCTAAGTCAGTTTTCCTCCTTTTCTCCTGTTGTTTTAATTTGAATTATTTTGATTCTATTTTCCCTTTTAGTTATTTGATTTCACTCATCAATTTATCATTACCTTATTTCCAATTGGTACCATTCTAGTACTCCGCACTTATTTAGATTTTAGTTTAGACAAGTTTGAACTTAAATTTAAATTAAGCCTTCTCTTTTCAGCCTGTGATAGCCACTTATCAGTAGCACGCCCCCTACTGGGTGTCCTCATGTGGGTGGGCATTCCTCTCTCTTCCCCTTTGGCTCCGTTTTCTGAATGGATTTATTTTGATGTCTCCCCTTTTTCAAGGTTATTCAGATAATTACCATTATTTTCATCATTCTTTTGTGTTTTAGCACCATTTGGTAAATAATCCTTTACCTATCTTACCATACCTAACTATTTAAATTTGGTGTAAACAAGTACTAAGCTTAAGTTGACGTTAAGTCTCACTTGTTCAGCCAGTTGTGTACTTACAGGTAGTACTTCTCCTAGTACTTGGTGGTGAAGTGACGGTTACCTTCTGGTTGGGTTTCGAGGGGTGGAGTCACCTGGCTGGCGTAACTGACAGTGGCCGTGTGTGAATCTCGGGCACCTCTGTCCTCGTACCATTGGTGGCGGCACGCGGCCGACATCAGCAAGTTGGGCACTCCAGGGAGAAGTCAACGAGTCCAGCTGACCACCAGGGCAATTTTGGTTAATTACTCTGATCCTCCCATTTGGACTCCAAAGGGGCCTCAGAGGAAACCCAATTTTGACCCTGCAGACTGGCCGTTGACCCACCTTACCTGAGTGCCACCCAGTTGTGCTAAGAGTCACAAGCTGTTTGAGTGGGCGCACCGTGGTAGAAAGGGGACGAGGATCCGGGGACACCGCAGTCGAGTGTCCAGGGACCGCCGGTGAGATTGACTTCACCGCCGATTCCCCCCTGAGTGACCCCAATTCACCCCAGGCATAGTAAATCAGGTAAAGCCCATTCACTTATTGCAAGCCATAGAATATACATATTCCCTGGTCATTTAAGTGTTTGGCCCAACCTTCCTGTCTTAAGCCATACCATCCCCCTAGGTTTTATAGCTCAACAGCGCCTCCCACTCGCTTGGCCCTGTCATAAACCCTAGCATTGGTATTAAGCTGAGACCTTTTCCCTCTCTATCTCTTCTTATGTTCTCATTTTTGTTTCATTTTTATTTCATGCCTTTTCTTTTAGTTATTTTCGGTTATTTTGTTTTGTTCTATTTGCTTTCCTTTAATTTTGCTTTCTTCCAGTTCACCTAAAGACAGAACCTGTAAGAGCCATCAAGGAAAGCTGAATAATAGATTGACGACCCAGCAGCCAGTGTCAGTAAATGACCCAGTAGGCTACCGCACTGTCAAAATTGTTATTTAGATCCAACACTTACCCACACAAATCGGCCCCACCTGGCCGCTCACGGCCAAGACAATAGGTGCCCGGCCTAGATTTCACTAACTGTCTGAACCAGTTAGTCAAAATTACACACACAAATTAAATAGTCACACATTGCTATAGCTCGCTAAAACCCTATACGGACTTGCATTGGCCTCTTTTGTGCTGTCTTTCTCTTGCCTACAGCCCAGTATGTCCCGTTCATCCAGCCCCACTGACCACTGGGATCACGTCGAGACCTGGTTGACCGCCATGACGACTGCGTTCCTGCCTAAAGCCGCCGGTGACCTGCAGCACCTGAGCCAAGAACAGCTGGACGACGACTTGAACCGGCTGATGGCCCACGATCCAACCCAGAGCCACAGCCACAAGGAATGGGCCAAGATCGTCGGGGGCCTCGCTCACAACCTCATCGTCCAGGCACGACTCAGCGAAAAGAGCAACATCCACCTGGAGCAAGAAGCAGCAGCACTGAAGCTCCAGGCTGAGGAGGCCCGGAGGAACCAGGCCCACGCACAGAGTCGTCTAGATCAACTACTCCTCAAGGCCCAGGACCGGCACGAGACAGAGGATGAAACGGACCCACAGCTTCAGGAGGAAGTGGAGAGACTTCAAAATGCCCTAGCAGACCTTCGTGTAGATACAGAGCACAGAGAGCAGTTGGAGAGAGAATCCCAAAAGGAACTAAGGGAAAAACTCCAACAAGGTGAAGCTCTCCTAGCAAGAGCAGAAATTGAACTGAAAGAAAGGGACGGCAAGTGCCCGTGCCCAGATCCATGATTTGGTTCAACAAAAAGACTATTTAAAAGAAGAACTTGCAGCTGTTCACAGAGAACTTAAGTACGCTTACAGACTGCAGAGTGACCAGAAAGGGGAAACACACACCACAGAGTTTCCCCTGACAAGTGGGCCTATGCCTCCCCGTCAAGAGTTCCGAGCTCAAAAGGGGGATGAAAGCCCACTGCTCAAGATGTCACCAGCCAGTTTCCAAGAGCCCCCATCAGCAGCAAAGGGGTGGGAGCCCGCCCAGAAAATCTGTGCCCCCAGTCACGCCATGGCTCCCCAAGAACTCTACAAGCTGGCCAGAAACATCCCAACTTTCACCCCAAACCCTGCAGGAGGCCACGACGTGCACGCCTACCTGCAGGACATAGACTTTCACCTGCAAACTATGGCTAATGTGACCACATGGGACAGACTTTATCTCCTTCAAGGTACGTCCAGCCGTGAGGTGCGGAGTTTCCTCGATCGGCAACCCGAGACTGTCAAATCAGACTACCAGCAGCTGCGTCAGGCCCTGATTAGAGAGTTTTCGGACCCTGACTCAGACCAAGGGATCATCAGCGCCATGGACTTGAGACAGGGCCGACTGGAAACCCCACAGGCCTACTACAACAGACTCCGACAGGCCTACTTTGGAGCACAAAACGAGCCAGGTATGGAGGAAGACTTCAACTTCAGAACTCTATTCCTTCGAAATCTGAATCCAACAGTAAGCCATCACTTAGGAGTCCTGGCCTGCCCACGTAGCATGTCCACCCGACAGCTACGGGACTTAGCCCATAAAGCTTATGCCAAGCAAAAGACTGCTTCTGAAAAGACTGTGAGAAATCCAACAATTTGCCCCGTCTCTGACCATCGTTCAGAGCTGGCTCTAGAGGGCGCCCAGCAACACCACAGTGACAGACCTTTTAACAGAGAGTCAAGACCGTTCCAAGCCAGCAGAGAGCAGCACAACCGGGATGGTGCCCGTCCTAAGCACCAGACCGGGCGCTCTGAAAGATTCTGGGACAAGCCACGTCAGTCTAACCACCCAAAGGGTGGAGCCACGTGGGATGCCAGCCGACGGCCCAGAAATGGACGACCTTCATCAACCAGAGCATCCAGCCCAGATGGCCAGCAGCGGAACGGCTCGCAACACGCCCCGAGAAAACTCAAGTCTGAGCACCCACCAGAGCAAAACAGTGCAGCTTCGTCTGAGTCAGCAGAGATCTTGAGGATTCTGAAAGAACTCATTCAGAAGAAACCTCGCGAGGGAGACGAGAAGGACAGGCCAGACTCCTTATGACTAAGTGTAAGGCCTGCGCCCAACATCCTTCCTGACTGCCCTTCGACTAAACCAAGCACCCAAAGCACTGCACACCAGTCACAGTCCACAGAACCAGACACCTCATCACCAAGTGACAGCGTCGCCCAATCACCTCAGCTGACAGCTGCACTTCCTGATCAACACAACGCAAGTCATCACGCCAACAACCAAAATCCCAAGGTACCAGAGAGTGCTGTTCTGGTTGTCTGCCTCTCTAACGAGCCACATGATACCATCCCTAACTGCTTACCGATCACCACACAAACCCCAGAACCAAGACTCCTGGGAAACCTGATCGAAAAGGGAGTGGCCCGAAAACTATATCTAGCCATCACATTGGAGAATGAGGTGAGACTTGAAGCCCTGGTCGACACAGGAGCTGATCTCACTTTAATGTCATCTCAACTCTTTGACAGACTCCAAATTGAAGCTAAGAGACAAAATCGAACTTTGAAATCCCAAAAATGTGAGCTAAATGTGCAGTCATACAGCCAAAATGAGATCCAACTTAAACAGATCGCTCCCATCCATCTAACGATTGGTCCAATGAGTCTGGTACACCCTGTGTACATCTCACCAATGGACACATACCCCCTTCTCGTCGGCAAAGATCTGCTAGACCGCTTCGAGCCCCTATTGGACTTCAGACAGCTGAAAATTTGGGCTCAAGTGCGAGAACCTCTGCCTCTCCAGCCGCCCAGATCACCTGAGCCAGACTGTCAGGCCACAGAGGTCACGAGAAACCTTGCAGCCAGCCACGAGAACACTGTCTCAGCACCAGAGCAAAGTTCAAGTTCGCTACTCTGCACTTTTCAACTCACCATAGACTCTCACCGTCACTGCCCCAAGGTCATGACTGACCTCCAGCTGAATGATGTAACAACTACAGACATCATGCTCGCACTATGGGCAGACAACTCAGCCATCAGCCTAGCACTGTTCAAAACCCTTATGGAAGACACACCAGACCTTCCGTCTGCCAGCAAGCGCACCCGCTTCCCTTTGGACTCCTGCCTGTCAACCATGGTAAGTGCCAAGGGCATCTGTGCTTTAAACTTGAAATGGAATGACCGGTGCCTCACTCACTACTTCCTGGTACTTCCAGACCCGCCGCATAATGTCTACATAGGAGCAGACATCTTGATTCGCCTCAAGGCTCATGTGGATTTTATCAATGAGGTGGTGTGGGCCCCACCGACATCACAGCCCCCTGTGGTTCCTGTCAACCCTGAAAACCTCCTGTCAGGCCAGACCATTCCGGAAGTCTGCACCTTAATCAATGAACAGGAAACCACAGTACCAGCTTACACCAAAGGGGTCACTGTTCGGCTCAACATGCGATGTGGCCAAACACTAAACCACACGCTGGGCTTCTTCCAACCTTCACCCGAATGCGTGGGACTTGGACTCAGTCTGGAAGCCACACCACTCACTGAACTGTCATCCCGTGTAGTCTACATCCTGTTCAACAACTGCACAGCAATGGACATCAGGATTCCCAAGGCCTACCGCCTGGGATGGCTAGTGAGTCACGACTTCCATGACTTTGAACTCACCTTACCAGTCATTGGTCCAATCCCATCTTCGATGATCCCAGAAGGGAGCACAGACAACACAGTGTTCACAGCACCCTTCAAAATCATCTCCATCGCTTCTGTCATGCCGATGGCCAAAGATCAAGTGTGCAGAATAGAGCTGACAGAAGACCAACACCTTGCAGTATACACAGTCTCTAGCCAGCCTGCCTGCGAGACTGATGACAGTGCTGCACCTCTGACTGCCAATACGACAGGCGACACAACAACAGAGGAGCCGTACCCAGGATTTGAGACACAAGTCCAGCAAATCCTGAAAGAAGCGGACGCCATAAAGGACGATGCAAAACGCGAAGAACTCAGACAAGTCCTTTACAAATACAAAGCGTCATTTGCCAAAGACTCTTTAGACTGTGGTCTCACTAACCTCCACACAGTGCGCATCCCAACGCACCCTAATGCTCCTCCCACTTTCGTCAAGCAGTACAAGATTCCCATCGCCTCACACGAACCGGTGCAGGAGATCGTTGACTCTATGCTTGAGAAAGGTGTCATCCGTCCATGCAACAGCACCTACTCTGCTCCTATCTGGCCCGTCCTCAAACCAAACGGCAAGTGGCGACCCACCATTGACTACAGGAAACTGAACCAACAGGTGCCACTATCACGATGGCCCATGACCCAGCTGGAGCAGGAAATACCCAGAATCAAAGGAGCCACCATCTTCTCTACACTCGATGTGGCCTCAGGATTCTGGACCATTCCAGTGCATCCAGAAGATCAACACAAGCTTGCGTTCACCTTCGGCAACCGACAGTATACCTTCACAAGGTGCCCGTTCGGCTATGCCAACTCACCAGCCGAGTTCAACATCTTCCTGAACAAAGCATGCCCAGACGCAAGAATGAGAGGCAACCTCATCTACGTAGATGATGTTCTCATGAAGAGCACAACAGTGGCTGATCACCTGAAAGAAATAGACCATGTTCTGAACCAATTAACCACTGCCGGCGCCAAAATTGCCCTCCACAAAGGACAGTGGTGTCGAACCAAGGTCAATTACGTGGGCCTACTCATTGGATCACGGGGCATCGAACCGCAATCCAGCCGTATCCAAGCCATTCAGAACATCAAGCCACCCACTAATGTCTCAGAGTTGCGAAGCTTTCTTGGGGTGTGCAACTACTCACGGCAGTTCATTGAGAACTACGCGGACATTGCACGACCACTAACTGCTCTTCTGAAAGCGACCTATTCCTTCGACGGTTCCAACATCACAGCCGCTTGTGCTGGCTCCACAAATTTCCAACAACGACATAGCTGACATGCAAGCCTCTGATTCTGCCATACAAACTATGCTAAACCACCTCTCAGACCCCTCCAACCACCCTATTACTACGTCTGAATTCACTGCTGCCTCAGGCCTCAGACGATTGCATGACGTCAAACACATGCTGCGTGTGAAAGACAACATTCTGTGGTATGCCCCTGATGACCTCACAGCGCAAAGGCTTGTGGTGCCACATTGCCAAAGGGGGGTCATGCTAATGTATGCCCACGAAGCACCATGTGCTGGACATCACGGTACCAGAGCCACTTACGAGACACTGAAACAAGTGGCATACTGGCCGGGCATGCAGCAAGATGTGGCAGAATATGTCAGAGAGTGCCTGGTTTGCTGCCAATTCCAACCAGCAAACCCAAACCATAGAGCCCCACTGCAACGCAGAGGAGTCACATTCCCATGGTCAGACCTCCAAATAGACTGGGTAGGACCCCTGCCCAGATCAACGAGGGGCAACAAATACTTCCTCACGGTTGTGTGTCAGTTCACTAAGTGGGTAGAGTGTCTTCCAGCACCGAACGACACTGCCCAGACCACGGCATACCTCCTGATGAACCACATCTTCTCCAGGTTCGGACTGCCACTTAAAGTGAACTCGGACAGAGGCACTCACTTTACAGCTGAGATCATGCAGCAGGTTTGGAAACTCCTGGGAGTACAAGCTCAACTGCACATCAGTCACCATCCCATCTCGTCCGGCCAAGTGGAACGATCCAATCGAACTGTGGTCAGTATGCTGAGAAAGTATGTGTCTGCCAACCAGAAAGACTGGGATGTGAAACTTCCATTGGTGCTCATGGCCATCAGAGCCACCCCGCACGAATCAACTCACGTGACCCCTTTTGAACTAATGACTGGGCGGCAAATGACACTGCCGCTGCACCTGCTGTATCAAACAGGAGACTCCAGCCTTGTCACAGCCTACACCACTCACCAGTATCTTGATGAACTACACCAGCACCTGAGAGCAACCTTTGCTTTCGCCCAGCAACGACTTCAAAAGAGTGCTGAAGGCCAAAAAGCATATTATGACCGGAAAGCGTCACACCAGGAACTGGACGTAGGCGACAGGGTCTGGTATTATAGCTTTGTCCAGCCACCCCGGACAGCCTCCCATCGGCTGTCAAAGAAATTCCTGCCTCACTGGACAGGCCCTTATGAGATTGTGGACAAACTCTCCCCGGTCGCATATCGAATCAAACTGAGCCGGGGGCAGAAAGAGCCAATTTTCAAATGGGTCCACCGCAATCAAGTCAAAAGACATGTGGCTACGGGCAGAGAAAGACAGGGAGGGGCCAATGCAAGCTAAACTCAGTTGCAGACCTCACAGCAAAAAGACTGTCCTGACCAACCAAGGACATCCCTCGCTGATCGACCACTTCTCTCCCCATCTCTCTTTGTCTCTCTCTCTCTTTCCTGTACCAGGATGCTGCTGTGGCTCACTGTCCTGTGCCTCCAGTTCACCAGAGGACGACCGCAACCAGATATCCTGTCACCAGGTCCAGCATCAGGCATCGCACTTAGGGAACAACCTGGACTCCTGATCACCAACTGCAGGACCCACACCCAGAAAGTATATGTTCGACTCGACCCTCGTAACGTCTACCAAGCACACTATCCTCGCGCTGTCACCCAGTATAGCTGGGCAGGTGCACGGTGGACAGAGGATGCCCTCACTCACGCAGAAGCTGACATCAAGCACATGCTCACCCAACTGGAAAAAGTGACAACCACGCAAGCAGAGCTAAGTGGACACACCCGCCGCACCAAACGGTTCCTGGGAGCTTTGCTTGGAGCCGCCGCTGCCGTTGGAACCCTGTTCAACATTGGCATGTCTAGCGTCAACGCAGTGAGCCTAGCCACTGTAAGGCGGCATGTAGCTGAAATCCAGACTGAAATCCCACAGCTGAGAGAACAGCTCGCAACGCAGAGTGCAACCCTGCAGACCATCGGCAAATCATTGAAAGGCACTGTGGTGGTTCTCAATACTCACAGTGTCCTGCTGAACCAAACTGTGAACTCAATGAGACAACTGTTTTCAGTTTTCCAAAATGATTTTGCCCAAACTCAGCTAGTCACAGCCCTGATGACAGACATGCTGCGGGAAGTGAGCTCCTCAATTGACAGCTTAGCCATGGGCAGGATTCCTCCGTATCTGGTACCCCTGAGCCTTGTGCAAACAGTGCTGGCCTCTGCCACTACCAGCCCAGCAGATCCTCTTCAAGCACACCTTGCCTACTCTTTGGGTAGTGCCATCCCCTTGCACGTCGACCCTGAGCAAAGGGAGGTGGCCTTTCTCCTGAATCTACCCATCATCGAATCAAACAACATCTACAGACTCAAGGACCTGGTCAATGTCGGGTTTTGGCAAGGCAACACTCATATCAAGATACACACCCCCGATGTGGTGGCCTACCACGACAGCAACACACAGCTGTACCTGGCCCCCAACCTGCGTATGTGTACTTTGACAAAGGACATTCACTACCTCTGCCCTAGCAAGCCATTCCTCAGAGACAACACTGAAGGAATCTGCGGGTTGCAGCCCATGAGAAGTGACACCCGTTGCCCTGCCGAGGCCACGTCTCGCACCCAAGTCACTGAAACTCGAGCTGAGATTGTGGGTGATCGGTGGCTCGTCAACACTCCCACTCGTACGGCCACCCTGACTTACGATCAGCATGACACGGCCACCCGCATCAGCCTGCCCAACCAGAGTATGTGGATTCAAGTACCAAAGGGTGCCATCCTCCACCTCGATGATCTGGCGTTGTACCATCTCCCAAGGGAAGAGTACTGGTCAGAGCTGGAAATCCCATCCTTTTTCAAGAATCACAACTTCACTCTAGATCCGGAACTGGAACTGAAGATTGAGGAAAGGGGGTCCCAGCTAATTGACATTACTCCCATCGACACGGCACTCCAAACACTGTCCCGGCTGCCCATCCTGACCAACTCCCCTGTGGTCCAAGCTTGGACCGCCGCCGACACAGCTCTTTGCCTCTCTACGGCACTAGGCTACACCCTGACACTGGGCCTGGCCTTCATCCTGTTCAAGAGGGTCCACGAGATGCGAGAGTCCATGACCAAGAACACGGTCGCTCTCCCCCTAGGTTTCAAACGAAACCCACGGAAAAGAGGTACCAAAACAGATACCATGCCAAACCTCATCGAGATGGACTCTCAGCCTGAGGAACCAAAGGTTGAGAACAATTAGAAACCACCTGCCATCCGACCATCATGATCCACCTGCCATCCGACCATCATGATCCACCTGCCATCCGACCATCATGACTGTCGTCCGACGATGTCACACGGACTTCGTCAGACGAAAAGGGGGACTGTAGCGTCTGGAGTCTCTCTGGACAGGATCAAAGATGAGTCGATTCCACTATAAACGTCAGAAAGCCTTTTAGCCGTATATAAATTAGGTTCCGGTACCGAGGAGTCTGAGGAAGATGGCATCATGGACAGTTTTGTGGCTTGGCTGAGGTAGAACAGACAGCACCGTTAGAATCCTGTGAGAACTTCAATCAGGACGCAATCTCTCCCCCCCCCCTCACTCAAAAGATAAGGGGGGGCCTAGACACACAGGCTCCTTCCAATACACAGACACAAACATTTTCTTTATGTAACTTTAATTAAACTATCCCAGAATGTATATGATGATTCCTGTGTGTACGCATGCTCCCTATGTCATTGCCAACATAGTCATGATGTACGAACAATGTAAAGTCATGTAAGATGCTTGTATTCATGTGTAAGAATGTATCTCTGCTCTAATATCTCCCAGTCATACTGTGTTTGATATCTAAATATTCCTCTCTCTTTCTCTTAACCAACGGTGCACAGTAGATGATTATGAAATGCATCACATTATGTTACCCCCCCTTTTGAGTAGAAATGTACCAAGTATGACACCATCATAAATTAGGCAAATGAGGTCATAAACGGAGACAAAGAAAGTGTTCTCCCGCCTAAAACTCCCATATCTGATTGGTCATTTCAGAAAAGATGGGCGGATGTTAATGTTTCTTTAAAGGACAGTAACACCAGCATATCTTTGCTCAGTCGGTGCAGTCGATAAACAACCCTCTTATCATCTCGGCTCGTCCCCTGGCCAGGCGGCTTCGGCCCTGGCTTGGCGGCTCAGTCACGTGGGTTGGTTCCTTTGAAGTCGGCGCGCTCCGCAGCCAGGCGGACAGGCAACGCGCGCCATCCCAGCGCGCTCCATCTCAGCGCTCAGTCGTCTTCTAAAACTCCGACGAGACAATCTTCTTTTCCTCCCCTTTTCGGCATTCGCTTCAACCACCTTTAAACTTCCCGCGGATCGAGAACGCTCCGGAAGGACCAAAAGAGAACACGCTCCAGCTCAAAGAACTCTCTGAGAAGACTCACGCGCATTCTTTATACTCAGCACAAAACAACCCATGCAAGTATAAATTCCATCGAAATTTAGATGCGTTTTAAGATGTGTACCCCTGTTTAAGGTGATATTATTCGTTGCTGGCTCTAGTGGTTATGTTTGTGAAATTGCCATTCCTGAACCTTTCCTTCCTCTCTTTCATTCTCTTCTTTTCATTCTCTTTCGTTACTATTCGTTGTTCTGTTTATACATGTATTCTTTGTTTAGTCGTATGTGTTCGTAGTATCAATTATTAAAACCATTGTATCCACGTTCGATTGTCATTGTTGCCGCTCACAAGGCATGGTCACTTTAATGTTCCGATCTAGCTACGAGCTCTCAAGTATCTTTGAATACTTTAATTAATATCATAATAGTTCGGAAAGTTTATTCTTCGTGACCAGAAGGATAATCTTCCCGAAGATTTGATAAGAAAGAATAAAACTTTGTGAGAATTGATAAAGGATTGTAGTACTGTTCGTTCGTTAAATGAACGGATCAGATGAATTTTGAATTAATTCTAATTCAAAGGTTATTCTGTAATGATTTAATATATATTTGTAGTTAATTGCAACCCATTGTCGTTAACTATATATATATATTGCATAAATACCTAGGTTAGGTATTTCCCTTTTTGGGTGATTTGGAGATTTATAATTTAATCATAACCCGTTGCGATTAGTTATAAATAATGAAACATTAATAATCATAATTCCCTATTGAGCTAATTTAATTTATTATTATTATATGCAGCCGAGTCGCTACAGCGATATCAGGCGTTTTGTTGCTGCTTGTTCTGTCTGCGCTCAGACTAAATCTAGTAATAGTCCTCCAGCGGGTCTTCTTAGACCCCTTCCCATTCCTTCGCGTCCTTGGTCTCACATCGCGTTGGATTTTATTACCGGGTTGCCTTCTTCGGCTGGTAATTCGGTCATTCTCACTGTCGTGGACCGTTTTTCTAAAGCTGCGCATTTTATCCCGCTCCCTAAATTACCGTCGGCTCAAGAGACCGCCCAGATTATGGTGGATCACGTGTTCAAGATCCATGGTCTCCCTTCGGACATTGTGTTCAGTTCACCTCTGCGTTCTGGAGAGAATTCTGTCGTCTGATAGGGGCTTCCCCCAGTCTGTCGTCAGGATTCCATCCGCAGACCAATGGGCAGGCCGAAAGAACCAATCAGATTCTTGGTCGCATGTTGCGTAGTCTTGCTTCTCAGAATCCTGCTTCTTGGTGCGACCAGTTGCCATGGGCCGAATATGCCCACAATTCTCTTCCGTCGTCCGCTACAGGGTTGTCCCCGTTTGAGGGTTGTCTCGGTTACCAACCGGCCGTGTTTTCGATGCAGGAGTCTCAGGTCTCGGTTCCGTCTGTCGAAGCGTTTATTCAGAGGTGTAAGCGAACCTGGAGGAGGGTGAGAACTGCGTTATGTCGTTCCAGGGCACGTACTCGCCGAGCCGCTAATCGCCACCAAGTTAGGTCTCCCAGATATATTTGCGGTCAGAGGGTGTGGTTATCCACCCGTAATTTGCCCATTCAGGATGCGTCTCGCAAACTCATGCCTCGATTTATTGGGCCCTTCACTATTGTAAAGGTTATCAGTCCAGTCGCGGTAAAACTCAAGTTGTCACGTCAGATGAGTCGTGTTCATCCGTTTTTCCATGTGTCATGCATTAAACCCGTTATTTGTGCGCCCACCCATCCCCCCCTTCCTCCTCCTCCTATTGACGAGGGGGCCTCTATTTTCAGAGTCCGCAAGCTCCTCGACGTCCGCCCTCGGGGGCATGGCCATCAGTTTTTAGTGGACTGGGAGGGGTACGGTCCTGAGGAGAGGCGGTGGATTCCGGCCCGGGACGTACTGGATCGCTCGTTGATTGATGACTTCTACCGGTCTCGTCAGGCTCCTCCCTCGGGAGCGCCCTGAGTGAGGGGTACTGTTAGGTTATTCTATCCCTGCTCCTCTCTATCTTTTGTTTTCTCCTGATTGTTTCTGGTTATCACGCACACATGCACCTCTTCGTGCGCTCTCTCTCTCTTCCTGCACTTGTTAGTCATTGCAATCAGCGCTCCCGCTGCCTTGCGATGACACCTGTTCCCACTTTGCCCTTAGTGCTCACCCTTTGTCTAGTGTTTGCTCTCACTGCTTCTTGTCGGATTATTATTACTTGTCCTGTCGGACGGCTGCTGTTTCCTCCATGTCTGATTAAGTTTTGAAAGTACTTACCTTGTTTTGCTTGTCCGGTTCAGCCTAGTCTTGTCTGTATCCTGTTTCTGCTGCATGTGAGCCTTTGCGGACCTCTTTCCTGGCCTTGTTACCATTAAAGGAACAGCCTCCACCTCCAGGGGTTTCCAGATCTAATCCCTCTCCAAGACAGGATCTTCTCTGCTACTTCTGAGTTTGCTTTTCCAGTTCTGTGTGCCTTAACGACAGACTGCCTTGTTTGATTCTTCATTAAAGACTGTTGTATCCTGTCACCTCTGCTTTTGGATCCTTTTATATGCATGACAACCCCACAAGATTATTGTTATAAACACGAGCCACGTCTGAAAGGTAAAGGGAGAGGTGTTGCTGTAATTTATAATAGTATCTTCAGTATTACTCAGAAGTCTAGTTTCAAATATAATTCCTTTGAAGTTTTGGTGCTTTACGTAACGTTATGTAGTGAAATTGATAAATCCTGTTTACATTTGTGTTGGCTACTGTATACAGGCCACCAGAGCACAATACAGACTTTACCAGAGAATTTGCTGATTTTCTATCAGAGTTAGTACTGGCCACAGATAAAGTCCTAATTGTTGGTGATTTTAATATCCATGTAGACAATGAAAAAGACGCATTGGGATTGGCATTTAGAGACATTCTAAACTCTATTGGAGTTAGGCAACACATATCAGGACCCATTTATCGCCGTAATCATACTTTAGACCTAATATTGTCACATGGAATAAATGTTGATACCGTTGAAATTCTGCAGCAGAGCGATGACATCTCAGATCATTACCTAGTATCATGTATACTTAATTTAGCAAAGGCTGCAAAGCCGTCCCCTCGCTTCAAGTATGGCAGGACTATCACTGCTGCGACTAAAGATTTCTTTGTAAATAATCTTCCTCATCATTTTCATCTCCTCAGCATCCCAGATAGCCTAGAGGAACTCAATGTTGCAACAGAAACTATTGACTCTCTCTTTTCCAGCACTTTAGACACAGTTGCTCCTCTGCGCTTAAAGAAGATGAAAGAAAATAGTCCAACGCCATGGTACAACGAGCACACCCAGTGCCAATCTCAAATCTACCCTTTCTGTCAAAAATACTAGAAAAGGCAGTGTCCTCACAATTACGCTCCTTTTTAGATAGAAATGGTATCTGTGAGGATTTCCAGTCAGGATTTAGACCGTATCATAGTACTGAGACTGCTCTCATTAGAGTTACAAATGATTTACTCTTATCATCCGATCGTGGTTGTATATCTCTATTAGTGTAACTCGATCTCAGCGCTGCATTCGATACTATCGACCACAACATTTTTTTGAATAGACTCGAAAATTATGTTGGCATTAGTGGAATTGCATTGGCATGGTTTAAATCATACTTATCTGATCATTATCAGTTTGTAGCAGTAAATGAGGAGATGTCACACCGATCACAAGTTCAGTATGGAGTACCGCAGGGCTCAGTGCTAGGACCGTTGCTCTTCACCCTGTACATGCTACCACCTTGGAGATATCATTAGGAAGTATGGCGTTAGTTTTCATTGTTATGCTGATGATATTCAGCTCTATATTTCTTCACGCCCTGACGAAACTTACCAATTCACAAGATTAACGGAATGCATAGCTGGTATAAAAAATTGGATTGACTAGTAATTTCCTGCTAATATTGAGTCAGTAATTGGAGTCATTCACAGTCTCTTGGAATGGATCTGGGTTCCTCATCTTGAAACTGTGTTGGTCTAGTCTTCTGTTATAGAACAATGGTTGTTTCTTTATAAACAGAGATGAGCAGTGAGGGAACAGGTAAATATCAGATTTGCAGGAACAGACGAGGAGACAGTGGAGTAAACAAGGAACTGGAAGGTGATGGAGAAACAGGAGAAAGGTACATAGGCTTCGGAGGTGCAATCTGTGCACGTCCAGCCATTCGTTCCAATCTTGCACTCTTTTATTGATAAATGGCATTTCCATTAGCTATATCGGTAAACATTTTGAATTTCTAAACCTTTTTTCGCAAAAAAAACAAAACAACCTTGGATGGAAACCTGGCTATAGTCATTAAATTCAAGTCTTATTTTAATTGTTAAAACCTAAAAGCCAAAGAATGAAACTAGCACTATTGCTTATTTTCTTTAGACAATATATAATATCACTCAATATCCAGTAAATAAGTCCTACCTGTCGCGACATTCCCTACTCTAACTTCTCTTATAAAATACAATTTTTATCATAGTAAAGTCTACATATAGTTACCAACAAAAGTATTGTTTAGTATAAAAGATGTTGAAGATTAGCGGACAGGCTGTCGGCCTGAACACTGCAAAAAGGCGCAGTTGTCCGGGGAGCTGAGTGCTGAGTGCTGAGCTCCTGTGGATCAGATTTCACAGTCGGCCTGGTGGACAATGAAGCCAGCCCCACTCCCAATCCAGTGCCCAGCCAGAATCTCTCCAGCTGCGAGGAGTGGCAGCAAGTGCCCACTGCAGACACAGAGCCAGACTCAGCCGCGATATGTGAGCCCACGCCAGGAACGGCCGAGCATGACATCGCAATGGAGCCCATCTGACCAGGTGTGTGAGCTGTCCCGTCCTTCACTGAGGGTATGCGTGTGGAGTTCAAGGGTTCGGATTGGAGATCCGCCCACCCACCCGTCACTGAGAGAGAGTTGCTGGACTTGGACTTTAATTTTCATTTAACCCCAACCATGCCTGTTTTTGTTTTGGACTCGCTGGTCCCACCCAACCTCCCTCTCCCACCACCTATTCAATGCTCTCCTGTGAGTTTGTGTCTCCCTAATTTTTCTGTCCCTCTCTAATCAGTTATCCACCCCTCAGCCACGCCTGCTGCCCAGTCCTTACTATCTCCCACCAGTCCCTCAGTGCCTCCCTTACCTCCTCTCAGTGGCGTGGTCACACCATGGGCCTACTGTGAGACACCTCATCCTGGACATGGGGATCCTGAGGCTCCGCCTCCAGCCTCTGATCCCTCCATTCTACCTTGGTCTGTCGCCCTAGCTCCTGCACCTGCGCTCCTTCCGCCCTTGACTCCAGTGGAGACCATCAGACATTTGGCATCACTGGGCTCCATCGGAACGTCGGCTCTAGCTGAGTCAGTCATCGCTTTGCCAACCCCTATGTCTCCGGCTAGCTCCGCCTTCCCTCAGCCTTCACCCACGTCCTCGGCCGCTTAAGCTCCGCCTTAGCCCTCCCGATCTCCACTTTAATCTCGGGGGGTCGTCGCTGTGGCTCTGTCGCGGCCGCCTAGACTATCCTTCCCCTCCATCAGCTCTTTGTCTACTACATTTCCAAGGTAACCTTCCCAACACTGCATTTAAAAACATGTCTCTCAAATGTATGGACTAAAATATGTTAGATCACAATATCCCCTGGTTTCACAGACAAGGTTTAAGCCTAGTCCCAGACTAAAATGCAAACTTGCACTGACATATCTTAAAATCTATCAGTGCATCAGAGCATTAAATATATAGACTATTTTATCAAACCTTTATTTTTACCTTCATTACCAGCATATATACAAGACAAAAAAGATTCAAGAGTTGAACAATATTGGTGATTCTTCTTATATGGTAACCATGGATGTTGAGTCTTTGTATACTAATACTGAACATGAAAATGGATTGTTGGCTTTGGAAAATTTTATGACAACTAGACCGGAAACTGAGTTACCACCTTCTGAATTCTTATTAAATTTAACAAAATGGACCCTCAACAATAATATATTTGTCTTTAAGATAAGCTCTTTAAACAGGTTAAAGGTTGTGCTATGGGTGCTTGTTATAGCCTATCTTATGCTGGTTTATTCTTATGTAAATGGGAAAATGATTTTGTACTGAACTCTGTAACAAATCCTTATTCAGATAACATTATCTGGTGGGAACGTTATATTGATAATGTTATTCTATTCTTTTCGGGGTCAGAGATAGACTTGATTTCATTTCATCAATATGTTAATAACACCAATTCTAATGTGAAATTATCTTTAGAATATAATAAGGAAAATATTAACTTCCTGGACCTGGAAATTACTAAAGATAACGAAGGATATTTACCTACATAAAACCCAGAAAACCCAGACAGGAATACAATTCTTCATGCTAAAAGTTCCCATTCAGTCGGTCACTCTCGACGCCACGTCGGAGTACCGACGAATAGGAATCTCGCTCGCGAGAGCCAATCTACTTCGAGTGAAACTAAACGAGCCAATGCACATTGGCATGCAATGATTGCACCAGGTGCTCATGCCATGCAGCGCGGGTATAAATGAGACACAGGTGTTTGCATCAAGTTAGCTTCTTGCTTCGGAGCCAAGTGGTAGATGGTTCAGCCAGATATCACTCTCTACTTCGTAGTCCTGACTGAAAAGAAGCCTGCCCTTTTGGAAGCGATCTCTTCAGTCGGTGTTGGTGTGACGGCACTGCAGCGGGTCGTGTGGTTCTTTGATCATCTCTCTTTCTCTTTTCTGAGCAAACACAAAGGCTATTCTCACAGCTGGTTCGGTGCGCTAGGTGGAGAGCGCTGAAAAGCCGTTCTTACGGCTGGTAAGAGAGTGCCTTCGTGTGAGAGAGAGCGCGCACGTCAGGCTGCACTATCCCCTGACTGTGTCGCCGCGACCCCTCCCCCTGCGTGCTTCAGCACCAAGGAGAGCGTCCTTCTATTAGAGCAACACAGATAGAGCTTGCGTCCTTTTCAGGATGACATTCTATCTGTGTGTTTCTGGTCACCGAGGGATGGTCACAAGCGCTGTATCTCGTGTTTGGGCGTTCAGCACGCTGAGGCAGCGCTGGTGGATGACTCATGTTCTCACTGCGGGAACATGACCATCTCAGGGTTGCGGTCGAGACTCCATCTCGCAAGGGGTGGAGTCCCCGTGCCTCTGCCTCGATCTAATCCTCCACAGAGGGTTACTTCAGGCAGTAGCGTGGGTGATCTGAGGATTACGGTGAGCGTGCTTCCCCCAGGGAACCAACCCCCGGGGAACCCTCACCCCTCCCGCACTTCGCAGCCAGTAGAGCTGCCGTTGGAACGTGGTGGGCCACCCACGAGGTGTGTACCATCCGTATCCTTCGGGGCTCCTCTTGACGATCAGATGTCCATCGCTGCATCGGAGGGAGGGTCAGAAGTTTCTGGAGATGACGTGTCGGCGCAGGGGGCTCCTTCGGGAACATCCGCTGTGCCCGATACGGATACGGAAATGATGGCCATGCTTTCCCGGGCCGCTGAGAGAGTCGGGCTCGTGTGGAACCCTCCACCGTGTCCCGAACCCTCAAGGCTGGACGATTGGTTTCTCGGGGTGGCCCGTGCTGGTTCTCAGCGCCCCACCCCGGTTCCTTTCTTTCCGGAGGTGCATGACGAGCTCACTAGGTCATGGACGGCACCTTTCACTGCCCGAAACTGGCCCAGTGGCTCCTCCTCCCTCACCACCCTCGATGGGGGAGCGCAGAAGGGTTACACGCAGGTTCCTCCCGTGGAATGGGCCGTTGCTATGCAACTGTGCCCTAACTCCACTTCTAGGGGGAACCCGTGTCTCCCCTCCCGGGCCTGTAGGTACTCGTCCGATCTGATCGGAAAGGCCTACCAGGCTTGTGGGGATGCTGCCTCCTCCTTACACGCTATGGCGTTGTTGCAGCTCCATCAGGCCCAGGCACTGAAGACCTTGCACGAGGGTGGTCACGATCCCGCAGTTCTCCAGGAACTGAGAACCGCAACGAACCTCGCGCTTCGTGCGACAAAGGTTACGGCGCGGGCAGTGGGTCGTGCGATGTCCACTATGGTGGTCCAGGAACGCCATCTCTGGCTGTGTCTGGCTGACATGAGGGAAACCAACAAGATCAGGTTCCTTAATTCCCCCGTGTCCCAGACCGGCCTCTTCGGCGACGTGGTCCAGAACTTCGCCCAGCAGTTCACGGCTGCACAGAAGCAGACTGAGGCGATCAGTCACATCCTGCCACGGCGGACAGCTGCTGTCTCCACCCCGCCGCCGGCAGCGCCTCAGCCTGCTCGTCGCCGAGGGCGGCCGCCTGCATCTGCCTCCGCTCCCGCGTCGCAGCAGCAGCCTCCACCCAAGCGACGTCGTGGAGCCGGGCGTAAGCAGGCCGCCCCGCCCGTCCAGGCCTCTGCCAAGAGGGGTGGCAAGAGCAAGGGCAAGCGGCCTGAAACGGGCGACCTGGAGATGGGGAGGACTGCTCTTCTGGAGACGGTGACCGCACCGCTCCATCCCCTGGAGGAGGGCCGGGTGGAGAATCTTGTGTTCCATTTTGTTCCATTCTGGTACCCAAATTTTCAATAAAAGAGCAGTTTCCCCCATCTCCGGGTCCCCAGGGGGCTCGGAGGATTGTGGCCGGTCAAACCCCGGACCACACTCATCCTCCTTCGCCAGCGGGCAGCAGTAGACGATCCCCTCACGGTCCTTCTGCCCACCTGTGGAATCAGGTAAGTGTTGCAATGCACACTCACACCTCGCTGCGGGCCGCCTCCACGAGACAGCCGCCCCAGCCCGGTACCTGCATTCCACCTCGCTGCCCCACGGTGGGTACGCCGGTGGTCCCTTTGGTCCCGCTTGCACGGTCTCTGCGAGCCTGGCTAGCGCTCCCCAGTCCGTCTCACTGGCTCATTCGGACCATCAGGCTCGGCTATGCGATTCAGTTCGCCCGGCGCCCCCCCCCCGAGGTTCAAGGGCGTCCGCTTCACTTCGGTGAACGCCGCAGACGCCCATGTTCTGCGTGCGGAGATCGCAGTCCTACTGGCGAAGGACGCGATAGAGCCGGTCCCTCCAGCCGATATGAAGACAGGCTTCTACAGCCCGTACTTCATTGTACCCAAGAAGACCGGTGGGTTACGGCCAATCTTGGACCTGTGAGTCTTGAATCGGAGCCTTCACAAGCTACCGTTCAAGATGCTCACGCAGAAACGCATCTTCGAATGCATCCGTCCCCAAGATTGGTTTGCAGCGATCGACCTGAAGGACGCGTACTTGTCTCGTACATGTCTCGTTTCTTCCTTGACACAGGCCGTTTCTGCGCTTTGCGTTCGAGGGTCGAGCATATCAGTACAAAGTCCTGCCCTTCGGGCTGTCCCTGTCCCCCCGTGTCTTCACGAAAGTCACGGAGGGGGCCCTTGTGCCCATGAGAAAACAGGGCATTCACATCCTCAACTATCTCGACGATTGGCTCATTCTAGCACAGTCCAGGGATCAGTTGTGCGAACACAGGGACCTGGTGCTCAGACACCTCAGCCAGTTGGGTCTTCGGGTCAACTGGGAGAAGAACAAACTCGCCCCCGTGCAGAGGATCTCTTTTCTCGGTATGGCGTTAGATTCGGTCGAACGGACAGCGCGCCTCACAGAGGAGCGCGTCCAGTCGATGCTGAACTGCCTGAACACGTTTCAAGGCAGGATGGCGGTTCCACTGAAACAATTTCAGAGGCTCCTGGGGCATATGGCAGCCGCAGTGGCAGTAACACCGCTCGGCTTGCTTCATATGAGACCACTTCAGCATTGGCTACACGGCCGAGTCCCGAGATGGGCGTGGCAACGCGGCACTCACCGGGTGAGCATCACACCGGCCTGCCGCCAATCCTTCAGCCCATGGTCAGACCCCTTGTTCCTTCGGGCCGGAGTGCCTCTGGAACAGGTGTCCAGGCATGCTGTGGTCTTCACGGATGCCTCTGGCATGGGCTGGGGAGCCACGTACAACGGGCATGCAGTGTCAGGGGTTTGGACGGGCCCGCACCTGCATTGGCACATCAACTGCCTCGAGTTGCTAGCAGTGCATCTCGCTCTGAGCCGCCTCAAAAGGCTGCTATGGGGCAAAGATGTACTGGTCCGCACGGACAACACCGCGACCGTTGCGTATATCAACCGACAAGGTGGTCTACGCTCCCGTCGCATGTCGCAACTCGCCCGCCATCTCCTCCTCTGGAGTCAGAAGTGTCTGAGGTCGCTTCGGGCCATTCATGTCCCTGGTGTGAGCAACCGTGTGGCCGACGAGCTTTCACGAGCTGCGCTCCCAGGGGAATGGCGACTCCACCCCCAGGTGGTTCAGCCCCCAGTGAGCCTACTTGCACAGACACTGTGCAAGGTCAGGGAGGACGAGGAGCAGGTCCTGTTGGTGGCGCCTTACCGGCCCAACCGGTCCTGGTTCCCAGAACTTATGCTCCTGGCGACAGCCCCTCCTTGACCGATTCCTCTGAGGAAGGACCTTCTGACTCAGAGACGGGGCACCCTGTGGCACCCGCGTCCAGATCTGTGGAAGCTTCATGTCTGGCCCCTGGACGGGACGCGGAGGTTCTAGGTGACTTACCCCAAGAGGTAGTTAACACCATCACTTCGGCACGAGCACTGTCTACAAGACAGGCTTATGCTTTGAAGTGGAACCTGTTCGTCGAGTGGTGTTCTTCTCGCCGAGAAGACCCCCGAAGATGTTCGATCGCGTCTGTGCTTTCGTTCCTGCAACGAGGGTTGGAGCGTAGGCTATCGCCCTCCACCCTCAAGGTCTATGTTGCTGCAATATCTGCCTATCACGACCACGTAGAAGGTAAGACAATTGGGAAGCACGACCTGGTCGTCAGGTTCCTCAGGGGGGCGAGACGGTTAAATCCTCCTCGACCCCCCTTCCATACCCTCTTGGGATCTTGCTCTGGTGCTCCGAGCACTTCAGAATACCCCATTTGAGCCCTTGCGGTCAGCAGAGCTAAAGATTCTGTCTATGAAGACTTTGCTGTTGGCCGCACTGGCCTCCATCAAGAGGGTAGGGGACCTGCAGGCATTTTCGGTCGACGAATCGTGCCTAGAGTTCGGGCCGGGTGACACCCACATGGTACTGAGACCCCGGCCTGGCTATGTGCCCAAGGTTCCTACCACTCCCTTCAGGGACCAGGTGGTGAACCTGCAAGCGCTGCCCCTGGAGGAGGCAGACCCAGCCCTAGCTTTGCTCGGTCCCGTCCGCGCTCTGCGGATCTACGTGGATAGAACTCAAAGCTTCAGGACCTCAGATCAGCTCTTTGTCTGTCACGGAGGCCAGCAGGAGGGAAAGGCTGTCTCCAAGCAGAGGATGGCCCACTGGATAGTGGATGCCATCACCTTGGCTTACCAAGCACAAGGTGTGCCCTGTCCGCTCAGGGTGCGAGCACACTCTACTAGAAGTGTTGCATCCTCCTGGGCGCTGGCACGTGGCGCCTCTACGTGTAGAGCCAGTGTCCTCCTGTTTTCTCGCCTCAAACGGGTAGAAGCACTGAGAGGCCCTGGCTCTTCTCAGCTTGCTGCGCCCCGCCGCTTTAATTCTCCAGAAGCAAACTCTGTCGAGTCCTCCATCTCCCTCGGTGCCGGACGTGGCGGAACGTCTGGCATCAGGCCCCTTGCCGCTGAATCCTTGAGAACCGGTACTGGGCTGGGGATATATGAGTGACCCTGCGGGGATCCCATATATTTTTCCATGGTCGCTCCTACGGGAAGCCCGTGTCTTTCCCTTGGGAGAGCCTTCCCGTCACTGGGACTGAGCCCCCTCTCTCCATTGCGGGCTACGGCTCAGCATTGTACTCCACATAACTCCTTCGGGGTACGATGTGGGCTCCGCAGCGTTTCCTTCACTAGGGCACGCTTTCCCAGTGTTATCCAATAGTCACTGAACGGGTCATGCGGAACAGCAGTGATGGACTTCTCTGTGTGAGCCCCGTCTCATCAGGTAAGAGAGCTGGAGGCTCACACGGGGCACTGGACGGGGGCAGAGGCCATGGCGCTTTGGTAGGGATTCCTATTCGTCGGTACTCCGACGTGGCGTCGAGAGTGACCGACTGAATGGGAACATCTCGGTTATGTATGTAACCCTCGTTCCCTGAAGGGGAAGCACCTGGTGTAATCATTGCATGCCAATGTGCATTGGCTCGTTTAGTTTCACTCGAAGTAGATTGTCTCTCGCGAGCGAGATTTCTATTCGTCGGTACTCCGACGTGGCGTCTCCGTTCCCTCCTTCAGGGAACGAGGGTTACATACGTAACCGAGACGTTTCCCTCCCCCTAAATTAATTGAGAATATATCTTTTGGACTATTTCAAAGATTACGTAGAATTTGTGACAAAGAACAAGATTTTGAGGATAAAGCTAAGGGTCTAGAAAAACGATTTTTAAATAGAGGAAATGCAGTACAATTGCTGGAAAAATTCAAACAATTATTAAAATAATTTCCGTAAAAAAACAGATTACCAGTACATTTTCCGTTATAGTTACGGACATTTCCTTCAACTCTAAAACTGCAGATTTACAGTACATTTTCTGTACTTTAACGGACAATCCGAATGCAGAAATTTCTATAAATTTATAGCAGATACTTGGTAGCAAATAAATCAATAACAATATATACTCATTGAAAATGTTTTATTTTTATTTTTTATTATTATTATTTTTCATTTTATTTCATTTTCAAATGCAATACAATACAAAAAGAAAGCAGCAAACAAACAGAATAGAAAGACAGGGTTGCTGCTTGTATCATTAACAATAGCTAAAGACTTATAGTCAATAGCAGAGTGAAATGTTCCAGTGAGCAAAGAAGTACAGACAGTACAGACAGAAGGCTGTTCTAATTTTACATCATCTTACCTGAGTGTGAATATTTTAATATTAACATGAGCAAAGTGGAATAAAGAAAGTGATCAGCATGATTGTTAAAACTGTAAGCAGGCATTACTTTGTTTACAGTTTGTGTATCTGCAGCCTTTCTGAATGACGGTTTCCCTTTCTGAATGACGAATATAGACGAATATCTATGAAGCAATAAACAGCTGTCTCCTTACACACAGGCGCAGAACACGTTTGCAAGTTGACAGTCGGCTGTAGTTCGTTCAGAGTGTACAAGCGCAGCTTTTTTGCCCCAACATGGTCGGCTTTCATCAGCGCTAGTTCTTTGCCGTCGGTTTGGTGTGTCGTTACCCTAAGAGAACACAATAGGAAAAGGGTTAGTTCACCCAAAAATTTTAATTCTGTCATTAATTCCTCTCCCTCAAGTCATTCCAAACCTGTAAGACCTTAATTCATCTTCAGAACACAAATTAAGATATTTGTTAATGAAATCCAAGGGCTCTCTGACCCCTCCATAGACAGCAATTTAATTAACACTTTCAAGGCCCAGAAAGGTAGTAAAGTCATCATTAAAATAGTCCATGTGACTCCAGTGGTTCAACCTTAATGTTATGAAGCAACGAGAATACTTTTTGTGCTCAAAAAACAAACAAATATAACGACTTTATTTAACAATTTCTTCACGTCTGTGTCAGTCTCCTACGCTGTTTACGTTGGTCAGCTCCTGCGTCAGCATCATGCATGCGTCGTGGTGCTCACGTGAACAGCATCGGCCAATTTTAAGCATCATAAGGAACATCATAAGGGTGAGTAATTAATGACAGAATTTTTTGGTGAACTAATTGGGTAAAAAAAAAAGAAGAAAATTACCCCATGATTTACTCACCCTCAAGTCATCCTAGGTGTATATAACTTTCTTCTTTCAGACAAATACAATTGGAGTTATATTAAAAAAATATCCTGGCTCTTCCAAGCTTTATAAATGGCAGCAAATGGCAGCCCAAAATATAAAGCCCAAAAAAGTGCATCCATCCATTATAAGAGTAATCCACACAGCTCCGGGGGTTAATAAAGGCATTCTGAAGCGAAAAATATCCATATTTAACACGTTATAAAGTAGAATATCTAGCTTCCAGCAGACCGCCTTCCATATTCAACTTGCGGAAAAAGCATAACTGGCATGGCGACGGACATAGTGTAAGCGTTTTGGAATGTCCTTAATGTAAGGCGTTTTATATTGGGAGAACAAAAAGACGATTACTGGATTGATTGGCTGAATATAAATATGCCATCAGGAGAGGTAATGAAGAATATCCTATGGCAAAACATTTTAAACTGATGCATAATAGTAATCCATCTATCTAGAATATTAGGTATTGATAATGTGAATATTATTATTAGGAAAAGGAATAGAGAACTTAAACTGAATCAAAGAGACATTTTGGCTTTATAAACTAAAGGCTAATATATATCCAGGATTAAATGAGGACTTGGATTTTACTATTTTTTAATAATATTTTTTCTTATTTTTTGTTCTCATTGTATTTTTCTTTTCTTTTTTTCATTGATATTTGTAGTGGTGTTTTTGACTATTGAAGTAAAATATATTGGTGAATGTTAAAGGCTTTAAAGAGATGTTAGTCACATGACAACTATGAACTAATCAGATGACTTAATGAATGATATTGATTTCACCTGTTGTTGAATTTGTTGTGTGGCTCTCCCTGAGGAAGGCATGGGCTGAAACGCATTAGAGTTTTTAGATTTTATGTATGTAGCCATCTGACAATAAAATATAAAAGAGTGCCATAGTCATCCTAAAATTTTATTTTATGGGATATGCATGTTCATAAAAAGTTTTGGATAACGCTTTAGATTACAGCCCGGAAAGTACTGCGTAAGTAAAGCGTATTTACTGCGTAACTTTCGGTAATTATAGTGTAACTATAAAGTATGTATGTGTAGGTATAAGGGAACAATATGTAATATTTGGGGAATAAAGGGGTAACTAACAGGAAAATTAACAAATCATTTATACTGTAAGTATTTTTTAATTAAGGGGTAATTATCCATGTAGTTACAGGGTAAGTGGTGCTTGTTTTTCTATGTAGTGTAGCGTCTGGAGTCTCTCTGGACAGGATCAAAGATGAGTCGATTCCACCATAAACGTCAGAAAGCCTTTTAGCCGTATATAAATTAGGTTCCGGTACCAAGGAGTCTGAGGAAGATGGCATCGTGGACAGTTTTGTGGCTCGGCTGAGGTAGAACAGACAGCACCGTTAGAATCCTGTGAGAACTTCAATCAGGACGCAATCTCTCCCCCATATCCCCCCCCCTTCACTCAAAAAGATAGGGGGGGGGGCCTAGACACACAGGCTCCTTCCAATACACAGACACAAACATTTTCTTTGTATAACTTTAATTAAACTATCCCAGAATGTATATGATGATCCCTGTGTGTACGCATGCTCCCTATGCCATTGCCAACATAGTCATGATGTACGAACCATGTAAAGTCATTTAAAATGCTTGTATTCATGTGTAAGAATGTATCTCTGCTCTAATATCTCCCAGCCATATTATGTTTGATATCTAAATGTTCCTCCCTCTCTCTCTTAACCAACGGTGCACAGTAGATGATTATGAAATGCATCACAATATGTTTACCCCCCCTTTGGAGTAGAAATGTACCAAGTATGACACCATCATAAATTAGGCAAATGAAGTCATAAACGGAGACAAAGAAAGTGTTCTCCCGCCTAAAACTTCCACATCTGATTGGTCATTTCAGAAAAGATGGGCGGATGTTAATGTCTCTTTAAAGGACAGTAACACCAGCATATCTGTGCTCAGTCGTCTTCTAAAACTCCGACGAGACAATCTTCTTTTCCTCCCCTTTTCGGCATTCGCTCCAACCATCTTCAAACTTCCCGCGGATCGAGAACGCTCCGGAAGGACCAAAAGAGAACACACTCTAGCTCAAAGAACTCTCTGAGAAGACTCACGCGCATTCTTTATACTCAGCACAAAACAACCCATGCAAGTATAAATTCAATCGAAATTTAGATGCGTTTTAAGATGTGTACCCCTGTTTAAGGTGATATTATTCGTTGCTGGCTCTCGTGGTTATGTTTGTGAAATTGCCATTCCTGAACCTTTCCTTCCTCTCTTTCATTCTCTTCTTTTCATTCTCTTTCGTTACTATTCGTTGTTCTGTATATACATGTATTCTTTGTTTTAGTCGTATGTATTCGTAGTATCAATTATTAAAACCATTGTATCCACGTTCGATTGTCATTGTTGCCGCTCACAAAGCATGGTCACTTTAATGTTCAGATCTAGCTACGAGCTCTCATAAGTATCTTTGAATACTTTCATTAATATCCTAATAGTTCAGAAAGTTTATTCTTCGTGACCAGAAGGATAATCTTCCCGAAGATTTGATAAGAAAGAATAAAACTTTGTGAGAATTGATAAAAGATTGTAGTACTGTTCGTTCGTTAAATGAATTAATTCAATGAATTTTGAATTAATTCTAATTCAAAGGTTATTCTGTAATGATTTAATATATATTCGTAGTTAATTGCAACCCATTGTCGTTAACTATATATATATTGCATAAATACCTAGGTTAGGTATTTCCCTTTTTGGGTGATTTGGAGATTTATAATTTAATCATAACCCGTTGCGATTAGTTATAAATAATGAAACATTAATAATCATAATTCCCTATTGAGCTAATTTAATTTATTATTATTATATGCAGCCGAGTCGCTACAGTAGTTACAGGGTAAGTAGGAATATGCGGGCTGTAAATTAAAGTGGTGTTTGTTCCCCTCTTGTTTCATGTAGTTACAGGGTAAGTACAATAAAAATACGTACACAATCTGATATCACTCAGAAATCTTTACTTGAAAAACAACTTTCAAAACAGATATACTGATATATACAGATATATTGCTTGGCTTCATGCTCTTGTTCCTTGCCTCTCGCTTGCCACAGATGAATCTTAAGAAGGAATGCCATGTCTCCAGCTATTCTGTATTATGTATTAAAAGAAAATACAGTACACCCAGAAATGTCCTCACCGTTTACTTGTCATTTTACCCTCATGCCATCCGAGATGTATATGACTTACTTTCTTCAGATGAACACAGAAAAAGAAATAATCTCTGCTAATGAAAACTCATTTGGGTTCCTAAAAGTTAAAGCATCAAACAGCACAATAACTACACTAATCCATACGATCCCAATGGATGAATCAATGTCTTCTGAAGTGAAACGATAAGTGTTTGTAAGAAAAATACCAATATTTTACTTTTTTTAAACATTAGACTAACGAAAAAGAAGAAAAGGAACAAGAGGAGCCAAGCAAGAGAAACGTCTTGGTTACGTATGTAACCCTCGTTCCCTAAGGAGGGAACGGAGACGTAACATCAGTGACTGACGAATGGGGGTTTCGCTTAGAAGTCTATCATCTTCAAGATGTAACAAAGTGCCCAATGGCGATGCAATGCCATGGGCATGCAGAATTTGCATAGCGTAACTCCGCCCCACCTCGTGGGTATATAAGGAAGTACGCTGGCAACATCACATTATGTTACCTGCTGAGGAGCCGAGACTGAACTCCCGGCTGTTCCAGCGGTACAGCGGAAGTGGCAGAGGGACGTTACGTCTCCGTTCCCTCCTCAGAGAACGAGGGTTACATACGTAACCGAGACGCTCCCTTTCGTTCAGTCACTCCGAGTAACGTCAGTGACTGACGAATGGGGGTCCCAATTCAATCACGTCACTCGGCTGTCATCCAGTGCCCTGCGTAAGTGTGAGCTCCCTGTCGTAAGGCTAGTACGGATGAAGGACTCCAACTTAACACAGGAATACCAAGGTACACTGGGAAGCATATTACACTGGGAAGCATATTCCACATGGAAACATGCACCAAGTGCCTGCCCGTAGGGAGGACTTAGAGACACACGTATGACCCGCGAGGGGCTGCATACGGAAGAACTCTGGGAAAACCAGCCGAAGGTGGAAAACTTTTACCCCCAGGGGTGGCAAGCTTGCTAAGGGAAGACACATGCTCAAGGAGGCTTACAGTGGAAATACACATGTGGGGGTCGCCCAGCAGGGGAACCATGCACATGGGGCACCTAGCCGGACACAAGGGCTGACCGAACGGGCATGCACACTGGTGTCGGCATCAACAGTGCTGGAGGAACTCAGGGCTTCAGGGAAACTACCTGAGAAAATCGCACGTATCCAGTCCGTGGAGTGGAATGGCGAGCAAGCGAAGACACCTGAGCCTGTCCAGCTACCGGCCACTGCTTGAAGCGAGTACATGAGAGGACACAGGCTCCACTCGGAGGTATAGAACCTGGCGAATGTGTAAGGTGTTGCCAGCCTGCAGCTCTGCAATGTCTGTCAGTGAGGCGCCATGCGCTAGAGCCCAGGAGGAGGCCAGTGTGCCCTCACCCCTAGGGGGCATGGACGTCCCTGCTTCTGGTAAGCCAACACAATGGCGTCCACTAACCAGTGCGACAAGAGGAGGTGGCGGGCGAGTTGCAACATCCAGCGGGAGCGTAGACCACCTTGATGGATGATGTACGCTACTGTGGCCGTGTTGTCTGAGCGGACTAGAACGTGTTGACCCTTGAGCAACTTTCGGAAGCGGTGCAGGGCGAACCGTACCGCTAGCAACTCGAGGCAATTGACATGCAGGCGGCACTGGGGTCCTGTCCAGGAGCCCGCGGCAGCACGTCCATTGCACATGGCATCCCAGCCCCTGGTGGAGGCATCTGTTGATACAACAATATGCCTGGAAACTCGTTCTAAGGGAACACCGGCCCGTAGAAAGCTGAGGTTCGACCATGGGGTGAAGGTCTGTAGGCAGGCCCGAGTTACTGGAACCCGGAGCGTGCCTGTCTGCCATGCCCACCTCGGGACTCGATCGCGAAGCCAGTGCTGAAGCGGTCTCATATGAAGCAATCTGAGCGGTGTTACCGTGTTGCCCCAGGAGCCTCTGAAATAACTTCAGTGGAACCGCACTCTTGCTCTTGATTTGACGGAGGCAAGTCAGCAGAGACTGAGCGCGCTCACTCGAAAGCTGCGCGTACATGGCGACCGAGTCTATCTCCATACCGAGAAAAGAGATCCTCTGCACTGGGGAGAGTTTGCTCTTTTCCCAGTTGACCCGAAGGCCCAGACGGGCTAAGTGGCGGACTACCAAGTCTCTGTGTTCGCACACCTGCTCTCGAGAGTGACTGTCAGCCAGTCATCGAGGTAGTTCAGGATGCGAACCCCGTGTTGCCTGAGTGGCACAAGGGCTGCCTCGACAATCTTTGTAAGACGCGAGGGAACAGAGCTAGCCCGAATGGGAGAACGGCGTACTGATATGCCCACCCCTCGAAAGCAAACCGAAGGAACGGTCTGTGTCGAGGAAGGATGGAGACATGGAAGTACGCGTCCTTCAAGTCGATCGCTGCCAACCAAACTGCTGGACGAACGCATTCGAAAAGGCGTTTGGCTGTCAACATCCTGAACGGAATCGCCTGAAGGGATCGTTCAGGACACGCAGGTCCAGGATTGGTCGTAACCCACCAGTTTTCTTGGGTACAATGAAGTAGGGGCTGTAGAAGCCACACTTAATTTCGGCTGGAGGGACGGTCTCGATCGCACCCTTCGCCAGCAAGGTAGCAATCTCTGCACGCATGACAGGGGCATTGGGGCCCACCATGGTAAAGCGGACTCCCCAAAAGCGGGGAGGAGACCGAGCGAACTGAATTGCATAGCCGAGCCTGACGGTCCTCGCGACCCTGCGGGACAACCTGGGAAGCTCTAGCCAGGCTTCCAGGAAGTGCACAGCGGGGTCATACGGACCACAGACGTACCCCGGGTGGGGCAGCGAGGCGCCGTGACTGGGCCGGATGTGGGAGGCGTAGCGTCCCGGTGTGGGGGCACAGTCAACTGCCGCGTCCTGACAGAGGAGACCCGGGAAGGACTCTACCTCCATACGGGGGTCATTGAGTCTCTACCGTGGTTGCAACAGAGCGTCAACAGGGGGGACCCCAGTGTACCCTTGGCCGCGGCCCCATCGAGGGCAGAGAAGGCGGAGAAGGCCCGCGAACGGTCACGGGAAGACAACAGGGACTTCCAGGACCCCAGGACCGCATGACCTCCTCATGCACCTCGGGAGAAAAAAGAAATCGGGGGCGGGGCCTGACAGCTGACATAAAGACCAATTATCCCCCAAGATGACATGGCTGTCAACTCTGGGTCGGACTCAGGCAATGCCGACGCGCCTGAAGGCGGCAGCACAGCCGGATCTTCATCCCCAGAGGACTCCAGCCCACCTTGAGATGCGGCGATCGACGTCCACGGGTAGCGGTGTGCGAGGGGGGCGAAGTTATGCTATGCAAATTCTGCATGCCCATGGCATTGCATCACCATTGGCCGCTTTGTTACATCTCGAAGATGATAGGCTTCTAAGCGAAACCCCCATTCGTCAGTCACTGACGTTACTCGGAGTGACTGAACGAAAGGGAACAAAAAAGGGACAAAACGTGCCTCTTTCTGTCAGGACATTATTATTTGAAATGAAAAGTTTATTTTTAAAAAATTAATAAATGAATAAGAAGTGTCGTAAATATGTTTTGAAAGTTGTTTTTCAAATAAATGTTTCCGAGTGATATCAGATTTTGCATGTGTTTTTTATTGTACTTACCCTGTAACTTTGGCCAGAGGAGAACTGGCACCCCGACTGAGCCTGGTTTCTCCCAAGGTTTATTTTTCTCCATTATGCCACCTGATGGAGTTTTGGTTCCTTGCCACTGTCGCCTTTGGCTTGCTCAGTTGGGGACACTAAATTTTCAACTAAATATCTAAATAAATTTAATTACTAAACTAAATTAACTATATCAACTAAATGACTGATCTGCCCATATTGTCTCTATATGATAATTGGAATGAGCTAGATGACATCACCGTTTTCTCCAGAGCGGCTGTACAGCCGAATCAAATTATTTTCCTGTTAACACTGTGAAGCTGCTTTGAAACAATCTGTATTGTAAAAAGCGCTATATAAATAAAGTTGACTTGACTTGACTTGTAACTACATGAAACAAGAGGTTTCGCTGTAAATTAATTTTAATTTACGTTGTAATCTAAAGCATTACCAAGTTTTGTTTATGAATGAACATGGGGGTCATAAAACCTTTGCTACTATGGTGACCAGCGGCCTGTTCTGCCCTTTTGGATGGTTGTCACATACCTTGGCACTTAGTTTTGTTCTTGAGTAAGGTGGATTATTCATTAAATATGATGAATAACTGTGTGTCTGATTGGTCCAGACACTACAGGAGTTAGCTATTAAGTCAACTAGCAGACGATACCACTCTGGGTGCATCTCAATCAGCTCCCTAGTTCAGTAGTCAGGGCACTGATCAGGGAGTCAGCCCCCTCTGTTTCTTAGTAATGCAGAGCAGATTCCAGTTGCTATTAATTTGATGTTGCATTTCACAAAAGCTTCTGGTCTCCAATTTAACTTAAAAAAGTGTGTTCTCACACTTTCTCAGTTGTTTAATATTACATTAAATATTTAGGAATTGTTATTACTAAAGAAGACCCTAAAATAGAGAAAATGTAATGAGTTCCTCAGACATATATTTAATTTCGTTTGAGTGCACCTTTTGTGAAGCAGACAGAGTCATTGTATTATTTATTATATATATACAAATTTTCTTTAAAAAATCTGGACTGACCTTTATGTTTGGTTAAGTTTGAAATATGTAATACCTGGCTTTGATTTTAAAACTATAAATGGTGGTGAATTTTTGGTTAGTAATATTGTGTTTTTCCTTTTGGCCAATTACTTAACACATAAATGCAGTTTACTTATTGCATACTTTAAAAACCCTCCCACATTCTTACTTTTCCAGAAAGATTTACAAATCCTTAAAACGCATGCGTAACAAAAAAGCCCTTAAACTATGCAATCTTTTGAAGCCTCCTTGTGTAATATTTTATTTATGTATGTATTTTGTTTCTTTTAGGCTTATGTTGTCTATTTTTTCTTTGTTTGCTGCTATTTGGACTTGGAATTGTATGAAGCTTTGTCTTATTAAGGCTTGCTTGGTACTTTGTGTTATATCAAACAATAAAAAAATATGCTGATGGTTTGCATCATGTGCCACTGACATTGTTGTGGAGAATGACACAGTATGTTGTGGCACCCATTGGCCCTAAGTAACAGTCAGGTATTATAGTTAGCTGGGCAGCCATCTATATTATGGGAAGGAATTATGTTGTCCACCAGAGGGAGGCACAACACAACAATTCGTTTTCAACAATTCACAACACAACAAATCGTCTGATACTTTAATAGGCATAAAATTAATCATGGATTGGCCCTGAAGGGCCGCTGACCTGGACAACTAAACTCTGCAGGACAGCGGAACTCCAGGACTAACGTTGCATATCCCTAATTCATTATAGTTTCATGAAGTGTTTTAAACTTTATAAATCTAAATCAATTTGCTAAGAAATATGTAATCTCCAAAACACCTTCATTTTTATGCTAAATACTGAAAACATGTGTCAATTTGCCAGACATGACTGAATGTATTGCTGTCCAATTAAAATAAAGAGACAATATTATTTGTCTATATTAATATTATCTAATATTAATAGAATAATGCAGACACTTAAGGACTCTTACTATATTTGAAACGAGACATGGACATTAACTGTATCGTCTACACCAGCCAATTGTTATTAGACCTCGATAATCTATATTTATTATTATTATTTTATTTTTATTTTTTGAGTTGTCATTTTACAGGGCTGGAGGCCTGGGGCCGTATTCACAAAACATCTTAAGGCTAAAAGTAGCTCCTAACTTGCCGATTTAGGAGAAACTCTTAAAAATAATGGGCGTGTCAGTCCTAATTTTAGGACTCCTAAATTTTTTCTCTAACAGTATTTCACAAAGCATTTTAGCGCTAAAACTAGCTCCTAAATCTGCGAAATGTTAGGAGTAGTCAAGAGGACTCCTAAGTAAATAAATAAATATAAAAGGAAATAATGTCTGATTACCTGTGGCAGTTGTTTCACGAGTTCACACTTACAAATGATCGGATAGAGTAAAACAGTAAAATAAGCCTATTTGGCATGCTGTCCGAGGGGATCGAGGGCTCCGAGCTCAGAATTTAGCCCAAACCCAGAGTTCTCCACCGAATCCTCAACTGGGCCGAGAGTGAGGAGTCGGGGTGGCAGAGGGATGCAGAAAGCTGTCGAGGTAACTAGGTGAGTCGGCTGTGTATACTCGAGCTGATTAGATAGTGCTCCTCCCGAACTGTATTTATAAAACATAATTTGTCGCTTGAATTCTGCAATCTCTTGAAATGAATGAGGCTGACAATTATCTGAACATAAACTTGTTTAATTAGTGACACTTAGCCTACTTTTTAAAATCTCTATTTGAATATGGCAACATTCTTATTTCAAAACCTTTATTTGAATATGGTAACATGATACCTCATTCTATAAAATTTCTGTGATTAAATAATTGACAGAGACCCCTCCCCTATCAGCCAATCACTGTGGTCATAGTTAGGAAGCGTGATCATCCATAGCAACGAGGTCAACCCCGCCCTTACTCTTAGCTTAAGACTTCTCTCTATTCTTTAGTAAAAGTTGGTCTCAGCAGCTTTGAGAATAGGTTTTAAGAGAAAACTCTTAACTAAGAACTTTTACTGCTATTTAGGAGAACTCTTAGTGCTAAGATAAAATGTTTTGTGAATACTGCCCGTTTTAATAAAAACAAGTTTACCAAATAAACCAGGATTATTTCAGTTAGTCTGACTCATTGTCAATTATTTTGTTTATTTAACATAGCTCAAGCTCAGACGCAGACCATGTCTCAAAAAGGTATACATTTATGCTGTTATAAAATATTGCATATTAATTTTCCAAGCAAAATGTATGTTTTAGTCAGAATTATTGCGCTCCTATTTGGCGTGCATGCCAAAGATTTTAAAAAGTAGGCTAAGTGTCACTAATTAAACAAGTATACACTGTAAAAAATAAATGTAATTTTACTGGTAATGGTCTGTATTTTTTTTACTGAATTTTCCCATTTTTCCATTATACAATGAAATGCCTGTTGTTTTACAGATATTTGCTGTAATTTAAATTTCGACTATTAAATTTACAGGGAATTGCTTGTATTTTGGTATTACATAAAATTTTTCTGTAAAAATAGAACGTGTAGCTATTATAAATTTATGTATTGTTTATTTTACTAATCTTTTGACCTTGTCTTGCAAAAAGATACTCATTTTGATCATTTTTTGCACTGACTAATTCTCCCCTAAATTTCCTAAGCACATCTATTATTCGTGTACATTTTATGGTTCTCCAAATCGAGCTTTGTGTAGATTCAAATTCAAATCTTTGGCAGATTCAAATTTGCCGGCGGTTACTTTTCCGTTAGTCACGCCCACAACAGTTTGCGGAGCCTAGAGGTACAGTGATGGTAGGACGGGTGATTTGAATTTAGATCTGGGCTACAGGGAGAGTACAAAGTTGATCAGGGCTAGAGGGAACGTGGTGGTGAGTTACAGCAGCTATATTGTGAATGTAATTGAATGGCTTCAGGATCTGAGAATGAGGGTTGGGATCTTGAAAGAGAAATGGAATGGCAAAAGGTAGATAAGCGTAAGAAGAAAAAGAGTAATGGGTCAGGAACAGAAACAGACGATACAGTTAAAAAAGTGAGAGGACATGATAATGTAACATCTAACAATGAACCTCAATTCAAAGTTATTGTGACTTTTGAGGATAATTTCCATCTAATTTCAATGGCCTAGGCGATTGAGAAGGAGGTAGGAAAGGTCAAGTTCGCTAAATACTTGAACAATAAACAAATTATGAATCACACTGTCAACAAAGCTCAACAAGATAAGATACTGAAGATGCAAACGAAGGACCGGAAGAATATCAAGACGCACATTACCGGAACCACAGCTAGGCTAAGCGGAGTTATATCGGGAGTTCCTTTATCTGTAACTATGAAGTTAAGATGGAATTGAGATGACTGAAAAAAGACTAATCAATAAAAAAAATGGAAACAAAACTGAGACTCTTTGAATTTGAAGATAAAATGCCAAGCAAAGTTATGCTAGATTTTTTCAGTTATCAAGTGAAGGATTATATTCCTCCAGTCATAAGATGTTTTAAATGCCAACGTCTAGGACACATAGCTAGCCAATGTAAGGGTAAAGAAAGATGTGCTAGATGTGGAGGACAGCACGAATATTGTAAATGTGAGAAAGATGCCCCCGTGAAATGCTGTAACTGTGGTGAACAACATAGTGCAGGTTATAAAGGATGCATGAAACAAATTCAGGCCAAAGAAGCTCAGAAAATCACAATTATGAATAATGTTTCCTTTGCAGAAGCACTAAAGAAAGTTTCAGATGTAACCAAGCCTAAACAAAATGTTGGTAACAAACCTGTTAAAGCAGGAAAAGAAAAAGAAAAGGAAACAGGAGTTCAAGGGTTTAGGAGAGAACCATCTCAATGTAAAATTAAAAAAGACATTCTGCTAGTGGATAGAACAAAGTTGGTTGCTTTCATACGTAAAGTAGTATATGTAGGAATCAAGCAGAGTGACAGAGATGAAAGAATTGATACAGTTATTGAAGCAGCTAAGAAATACCTAGGAATTTCTAGTATGGAGTCAAAGGCTATATTTGATATGAGGAATCCACTAAACATGAAAAATCAGATGTTATTTGTATCCAAGAGACTTGGTTAAGACCACAATTAAACTTTAACGATTCACCAGTGTGAGTGCCCCTGATCACCACCAGAGGGCACTCCAACCCGGACTGTCATTCCATCATAGACTACATCACCCATAATCCTTTGCCCGGACTCATCAGCACTCACTGTTTACAACTGTGTCTCATTTACCTCATTACCTCTGCCTATATCTAGCCTGTTCACCCTGTCATTCTTTGCTAAGTCTTGTTTAGTGTTACACTGCATTTCTGAGCATTTTCCCTGGTTTTACGTCTCTTGGTTTGTTGGATTTCTTGCCTGTTTCCCGGATTACCCTTTTGCCTCTGTCTCCTGCCTTGTTTGCCTGTTTGGACTGCCTACCTGTGTTTTGACCTTGCCTGTACTTTTGACTACGATTGTGGATTACCCTTCATTAAAGCTGCATTTGGATTCTCTACCTGTGTCTCTCGGAGCAGTACGTAACATAAACTTTGTTTTAACAGGTGTTACGGCCAGCTCGTTTTAAAGCCGCAACATAAAAGAGGGATCAAACACCAATGTTTAATCAATACAAATTGTTTTTATTTGTATTAACAAATATAACTATAACCACAAATAACAAACATAAGTCTAGGGAAAATAAGTAAACAAAAAATAAACAAAATAACTACAACAAAATATTAAAGCTACATGTTATAAGAAACGTATAAGAAAGAAAATCAATGAGATGTGAAGAGCCACTCCCGTGAGAAACTATCCCACAAAGAAAGCTCCCCCAAATGAAAACCTAGAGCACTTAAATACTCTATTCCACAAATTATCAATTAACATGGGGGAGTGACTCAGAAACTACCACAGTCTGCCACCAGTGGGTAAAGAGAACACTCAATGGGTTACACCTCCCACTCCAAAAAGAGGTTCCCTAAAGAACCGAGAAAAAAAAAAAACACATAGCAAAGATTAATATAAAAATTGTACACAAAAAAAAACACTGAGGCCATTGATACTCATCTTGGCAATCCCGTTCCATTTCACTCTCGGATCCCCTGGGCCCTAGGGTTTCAAAGAGAGATAGAGAGAGGGAGAGGAGACACAACCCATACAAAAAATAAAAAATAAAACTTTCACACACGTGAAAGAGCATCTGCGATCAAGTTATCAGTCAAATCAGTCAAAGGAGTAACCACACTTGCAAAATTCTGACAAAACCCTCGATAGTAACCTACCATTCCCAGGAATCGACAAAAGCATTTAAATTAAGATATACATCATTAAATGCAAAAAGTCTGGCTGTGCTTAATGGGTACATGTTTGTACCCTTTAAGCACACCCCTGTTGCCATTAGGCTCACAACATGTTTTTTTGGGGGGGAAATTCTTGTTTATTTTAAACAACATTTTTAAACAATAATTTTCTAAAGATTAACTTGAAATGACAACCATCAGTTAATATTTAAAGTCTGTTTATGAAGTATTTACATATGTGGATGAGCTTAAAGGGAGCACACTGAGCTTTATTGGAACAGCAAACCTTTTTTTAATTAATAAATATTATTAAATTAAATTTAAAAGGACAATTTTGCTAAATAAATAATCTAGGTCATGTATTAAGTTCATAAATATTTTAATATGAACAGCTATTATTGAAAATATCTATGAAATTATACTTTTTCTTATTGATGTCACACTGAAGCTGTGATTTTCATAGTAGTGAACCCTTTAAGCTCACCTTACAATAATATGAAGTCTTTAAAAATTACAGCAGTGTAAAATGACAGAACATCAATAAACTGTACATTTATAATAATGGATTTAAAAGTACAAGCCAGTAATGCATGTGAAGTAATATATTAGTGTAGCACACAATCTTATACAGCTAGTAAGCTAACAGTGTTCTGCAGCACCTGTGCTATGTTGCTAAAACTATCTTTTGGATTGAACTGTAATTATTTCCCACATCTAGGTTCCAGGTTATAATATGCAAAAGACTAAATATTAATCTCTTAATTTTGCAGTAAGAAGTTATACTTAATGAAAATAAAGGCTTAAACATCTAAAAAAAAAATCACATTTAAGGGGCTACTCTTTTGGTGAAAGTTTTCAGACAGCTTCCAAATGGCCATCAGACAGTGTGAACACATGAATACAAATATCTCAGTGTGCAATGGTCTGATTAGCTTGAAATTACAGGATGTATATAGTAACAAACACATCAATTGGTTAAGACATCAAATAGGATGATAAATTAGTTTTTTTTTTTTTATAATCTGAGCTCAAAGATAGTAGTGTGCTTAATAGGTACGTTTACCCTACTGCAGGAACCTATCAGGTGTAACAAAAGCAGACAATTCCTTAGCACGAGATGTCAAGGGCACTTACCAATAGCCTTTCAAAAGGTCGAATTTGCTGACAAATTGTGCAGAGCCAACACAATCAACGCAATCAATCCTAGGTAAGGGGTAGCAATCAGGTTTGGTCAGAGAATTTAGCTATCTGTAGTCAGTGCAAAAACGATAAGAATTATCAGGCTTACTCACTAAAATACAAGGAGAACTCCAAGAGCTGAAACTGGGTTCTGCCAAATGATGAGAAAGTAAATATTCCACCTCTTTCTGAAGCAATTCCCTTTTTATAGGGTTTACTCTTGTGGTGGAAAAATTTAATCATAGAGGAAGATTAATTAAGATATATATTTGAGATCATGCAGGAGCTAACGTGTTTCTGCCATGCGGGCAGACCTTATTTGAGGGCTCTCCTGTACCAAAGGTGTCGGGCAGAACCAATGCTAAATCTGTGTGCTGTGCCTCCTACTTTTACCATGTGTGGAAAACTACTGAGAAGGATTGTTTACACTTTGGGGGGTATAAAAGATTGCAGCTTCTGTTATGTCTTCAGTTAGCACTCTACAGACATTCAGGATGGCTGTATGACTGTGACTCTTTTCTTGCAAGAAAATAAATCTTTATAAAGACGATTGGCTAAGGTTTGTCTCTTATTCAGTGGAGCAACTGAGAGTTAATTTTTTGCCATGACAATTTGGTGTCAGAAGTTGGGATTCCTCGGATGTGCCTTCTGGGCCCCGAGAGCGGACGGTGACTGATCATCCTGGACGTTAGAGTCACAGCCCTACCCCGACGGATTAAGGGAGAGGGGCCGACCGCTGGAATTAGAGAAAACGAACCCGAGGTGGCAACGGGACGCTTCTGGTAAGAGACAAACTTAAAATTCGGGGAAGAATTTTTCGGTTGAATTAAAATTGGAAGTTAAGGGAATAAACCATGAGGGGAGTCTGATTCTGTGGTGGGCAGCGTGATTGGCCTTTAAAAAATATATAAAAAAATATAAAAAATAATAAAAAGAGGCTGCAATCACGTGGGCTAGGCAACGTGAAGTGCTTTCTAAAAGGAGAAAGCAACCACGGGCCATCTTTGCAGCGGGATTGGTTTCTAAAAGAAGAGAAACTGCAATCACGTGGGCTGGGCAGCAGGATTGGTTTCTAAAAGAAGAGAAACTGCAATCACGTGGGCTGGGCAGCGTGAAGTGCTTACTGGGGTAGAAAAAGCACCCACGCGGCCCGTCAAATTGGGACACTAAAAGAAGAATGTCTAACCTTCTGGTCTTGGGTGAAGAAATCAGATCTGAACGGAGACGTCCGACAGATTATAGCGCGCGCACGAAAAAGCCACAGAGACAGACTGCCAACATGGGGAAATCTCAAAGCAAGCTAGCTGAATATGATACACCGGTATTTTGTCAAATGAGAAAATTATATGGCCAAAACATGCATGCAAGGTATAGTTAATTAGATATGATGGGTTCCCAAAAGGGGGAAAGCTAAGTGTCACCAGACTGAAAGTGGTGAAAGTATAATTTCAGAAGGGCTGTTGTGGGAAACGTGTGTGAGAAATGCGAACAAACATTGAAATGTTGGGTGAAAGAGTCAGATAACAGGGAAAGGAAAATGTAGTATTATCACGCAGAAGCAACAGCTGTGTTTAAAGATCGCCGCTTCCATCTCTGCTGGTATAACTTTAGGTGAGTATGAACTTTGACTAAAGTATTGCTAACAATTTGAGTGACATGGTCAGTAACTTGATCAGTCGGGATAAAGATTTTGAGACAAACGAGAGCAAACGCTGTAAGCAGCTCTGCTCTGAAGCCCTCACTTCAAAGAAATTTGTAGGACTTATTAAGGAAATGGGCAGCAATGTTTTAATTTTGATTGGAAAGTTGAACAACAATTTGATTGGCTACAAACAAAGAAGAGACTTACACTCTATCTAAGAAACTAATGAGATAATAATAAGGTCAATAAACTGGAGTCTTTAATTCTTTTTGAAGGAAAGATCTATGATAATGTTAATATAAATTATGAGGTTAAAATTAAAGACAATGGTGATAAAAATCTGAGTGGTAAAGATATACAAATAGTTATGTAGAGGGTTTTAAATGACAAATTTATGAGAAAATTCCTCTAACTCTGAAAATAATTAGTGTTAATATGTTGAAAACCCTAGAAGATGATGTTTTGGTTTCTGAATCCGGCCCCACCATGTCATTTCTGGTGCGGTGGCCTAATGTAACAGAGACTCAATCTGAGTGGAAATGTATAGTTTCTAAATTTATTGTATGGGCAAAAGACAAATTTAAAAGGATAATGTTTATTTGAAAACGAATGTTTATGAAAATGCAGTACAGGTCATGAAAGCCTCAGAGTCTCTCTCTCACGTAAAGTCAGCTCAAAGCTGATATCTGAGCCTGTGTTATCGGTGATAAGATACTTATAGCAAAGCACAGGGCATCAGTGAAAATAATAGACAGTGATTTGTTAAAAGAGGATTGCCATTAAGAGGGCAATGATAAAAATTTCAGGTAAAGCGAAATGTGATGTCTTTAAATACAGACTTTAAATGAACTGAAATTTTTGACTAATTTATTCTATGACCAGTAACATCTTTGTCTGATCTTAGCCTCCACCATATACAGAACCGATGGGTTATAGAAATAGCCAAACATTAAATTGAATTGACAGCTGTTATGGTTAAATTCACTGAGTATAATCTACGCACTGGTTGCGGCCTTGAAGAGGTATGATGGATTTTAGTGATTAAGTTATGTTGTAATTAACCTGTCTCCATGTTCTACCAATAGTAAGCAGACCAAGTGGCTCTGGTGACTCTTGAACACACTTTCCCCAAAGCTCCAGAAAACATCTGATCCTGTTAAGGGAAATGGTCAAAGATCTCGAGCGGTTACCAGTGTGCATGAGGTGATTTCTCAAAGACGGGTAAGACTTTCTTTGGCCAGATAGAGAGCCACCTAAGCCAGAGGGTCATCGCCGCCACTGGGCACCTCCAAAAGGGGGGTGTTTTTATGTGAGGTGTGTATGAGTGTGAAGCAGATGTCAGTAAGGCCAGCAGCATCATCAGGGGGGAGCTGTGACAGATACAGCAGTCTGCCCCAGAAATGTTCCTCCATACCACTCACCCAGGAACCACATTTAGTGAATAGAATGTCAGGGAAGACCCTGAGGAAAAGAGTGGGAAAGGGCTTTCAAGAGCCGGCTGAGACCATGTGGTGATTGTCATTAACTTTTGTGGAGACCAGAACAAAATGTATTAATTGGTATCAGTAAAACTGTGTGATCAGGAACTAATGTTATTGTGAGTTTTTACTCCTGCAGGTCATTAGATCTGACATGAGACATGGTGGCGCCTAAAGATGAGGACAGCTTTTGAAGTTTAAAGAGAAGGTCTGGATAACAAAAGGTATTTAAACTAAAGCTCTAATTTGAAAAGTTAAACATTTTAATTTTCTAAACGTTGTCAAGGAATTTAATATTACAGTAGTCTGAGTAAAGTCTTAGGAGGCTGTGAAAAGATTATTTGGTTTGGGGAGAGAGAGAGAGAGAGACTGCATGAGTGGAAGCAGGGATTGTACTGTGTCTGCTATCGCCCTGTTAAAGCTGAGACAAAACAAAGAACCAAAACAAACCAGATGATTGTGTGAAGACAAATGAATAATGAACAGACATTATTTGAAATTGGTTAAAAGACCAAAGCTAGGTTTAAATCATTTTTAGAGTTTAAACTAAAAGGAAAGTTTGAAAATGAGCAGTTAATGGTTATGTGTGTGTACGTTGATGACTGAACTTTATGTTTTGTATGTGTTGGTTAGTGAAACCGTTCTGTCCTGATTGAGTGTATGGGGTCATTCACCTCTGGAATGAGTGTTTATCATTACAGATGGGTTAAGTGAAACGACAAACTTTAAAGAAGCTTATACTTCTGAAGGAATCTGGTGAAAAGATGATCCAGAACATGGGACGAGCTTTAAGTGGAGTGGGTATCCAGCTCTGTCTGTCACTGGTAATTATGACTACTTTTGTCATTTATGATATGATTTGAATTACTCTTTGGAGCAGTAGAGATAAGACTGCGATCCAGCATGGGGTTAACACCCTTGTCTAAATTCAGTAGAGAGTCTGAGGTAAATTTTATAGACTGGACGGCAGAGACAAAGTGACAAATTAACTAATGTCACTACCCAAAATATCTAGAGACTCCCTAATATTTATGAAAGGCCAGAGGGCGAACAAAGGGATAACTTATAAAAGAAAAGTTTTATTTTATTTTATGTTTCCTCCTTTAAATGGAGGCATGACATTTGATTTATATAGAGAACTACAATTAATGTTGAAGAAGCAAGTGGCTATAAGGGCTAATAGTTGTTATTGACATAATAGTTGTCAATAACAACTATTAGATAGTTGTTATTGGGAAAACACTTTGCAATCGAATACGGTCCAGTAAACCTAGCCTGGAAAGGACTCATCAAAACAGGTAACAATGCCAACACTTGGTCACCGACTTGAAATTCTCTGGATTTGACCTTGCATTTAAACAATCTCTGCAGGTATTATCAACTGGCCAGAGTTTTGAGACCGCAATAGACGTGATGGAGTATAATGCGTTAAGAGCTCGCTCAAGTACTGGGGAGCTAAACCATTTAGTAATTTGTAAGTAATTAGCAAGATTTTAAAATATATGCGATGTTTAATAGGGAGCCAGTGCAGTGTTGACAGAACCGGGCTAATATGGTCATACTTCCTGGTTCTAGTAAGAACTCGAGCTGCTGCGTTTTGGACCAGCTGCAGTTTATTTATTAAGCGAGCGGGGCAACCACTGACTGAGAGAGCAGTCTCAGTACTATGATGCGGTCTAAATCCTGACTGGAAAACCTCACAGATACCATTTCTTTCTAAAAAGGAGCATAATTGTGAGGACACTGCCTTTTCTAGTATTTTTGACAGAAAGGGTAGATTTGAGATTGGCCTGTAATTGACTAATTCTGTAGGGTCAAGTTGCGTTTTTTTAATAAGTGGTTTAATAATAGCCAACTTAAAAGTTTTTGGTACATATCCTAAAGTCAAGGATGAATTCATGATATTAAGAAGAGGATCTATGACCTCTGGAAGCATCTCTTTTGGAAGCATAGGGTCGAGCATACATGTTGTTGATTTAGATGATTTAATGAGTTTAGCCAATTCTTCTTCTCCTATAGCAGTGAATGAATGTAATTTTTCCTCAGTGACACTACAATGCTCTGTCTGATGTGATACAGTAGTAGATGGCTGCATGGTTATAATTTTTTTCCTAATATTATCAATCTTACAAGTAAAGAAGTTCATAAAGTCATTACTGCTGTGCTGTTGGCAGACATCAGAAGTTGAAGCTTTATTTTTGGTTAATTTAGCCACTGTAACAAATAAATACCTAGGGTTGTGTTTGTTTTCTTCTAAGAGAGTCAAGAAATAAGCAGATCTAGCAGTTTTTACGGCCTTTCTGTATGAAATCATGCTCTCTTTCCACGAAATGCGGAAAACTTCCAGTTTTGTTTTCTTCCAGCTGCGCTCCATTTTTCTGGCTGCTGTTTTAAGGGCCCAGGTGTGCTCGTTGTACCACGGCGTTGGACTATTCTCTTTAATCTTCTTTAAGCGCAGAGGAGCAACTGTGTCTAAAGTGCTGGAAAAGAGAGAGTCAATAGTTTCTGTTGCAACATCAAGTTCCTCTGGGCTATCTGGGATGCTGAGGAGATGAAACTGATGAGGAAGTTTATTTATAAAGAAATCTTTAGTCTCAGCAGTGATAGTCCTGCCATATTTGAAGCGAGGGGACGGCTTTGCAGCCTTTGCTAAATTAAGTATACATGATACTAGGTAATGATCTGAGATGTCATCGCTCTGCTGCAGAATTTCAACGGTATCAACATTTATTCCATGTGACAATATTAGGTCTAGAGTATGATTACGGCGATGAGTGGGTCCTGATACGTGTTGCCTAACTCCAATAGAGTTTAGAATGTCTCTAAATGCCAATCCCAATGCGTCTTTTTCATTGTCTACATGGATATTAAAATCACCAACAATTAGGACTTTATCTGTAGCCAGTACTAACTCTGATAAAAAATCAGCAAATTCTCTGATAATGTGTGTATTGTGCCCTGGTGGCCTATATACAGTAGCCAACACAAATGTTAAACAGGATTTATCAATTTCTCTACATAACGTTACGTAAAGCACCAAAACTTCAAAATAATTATATTTGAAACTAGACTTCTGAGTAATACTGAAGATATTATTATAAATTACAGCAACACCTCCCCCTTTACCTTTCAGACGCAGCTCGTGTTTATAACAATAATCTTGTGGGGTGGACTCACTGGTCGTCAGGTTTTAGCCAGGTTTGTGTCAAACACAGCACATCTAGATTATTATCTGTAATCATATCATTAACAATAAGCGTTTTAGAGGAAAGGGATCGAATATTCAGCAGCCCGAGGTTTATCATTTGTTCATCTGTATTATATCTGTTGTTTATGTGTTGGACATCAATTAAATTTTTACCGTTGAATAGTTTTGGTGGTTTTTTGTATTTACTAATTTGTGGAACAGACACAGTCTCTATGTGATAATAGCTAGGTGAAAGAGTCTCTATGTGCTGGGATTTATCTGACTTCTGTGACGTGAGACAGCTAGCAGACGGTCGGGTAAGCCAGTCCGTCTGCTTCCTGACCTGGGCCCTAGTTAGTCAAGGTTTAGCTTTAAGACTATGTGCCAAATTACTAGAGAGAAGAGCGGCACCACCCCAGGAGGGATGGACACCATCTCTTTTCAACAGGTCAGGTCTGCCCCAAAAGCTTTTCCAATTGTCTATGAACCCTATGTTATTTTGCGGACACCACTTAGACAACCAGCCATTGAGTGATGATAGTCTGCTAAGTATCTCATCACTTCTTTTAATGGGGAGGGGACCAGAGCAAAAAATACGATTTGCCATCGTACTTGCGAGTTCACACACCTCTTTAATGTTAATTTTGGTGATCTCCGACTGGCGAAGTCGAACATCATTAGTGCCGACGTGAATAATAATCTTAGAGAATTTACGATTAGCATTAGCCAGCACTTTTAAATTTGCTTTGATGTCAGGCGCTCTGGCTCCCGGTAAACATGTGACTATGGTGGCTGGTGTCTCTATTTTCACGTTCCGTGTAATAGAATCACCAATAACTAGGGCACTTTCAACAGGATTCTCAGTGGGTGCATTACTGAGTGGGGAGAACCTGTTTGATGTTCTAATCGGAACGGAAGAATGGTTTTTTGATCCGCGACTATGCCGTCTCACCGTCACCCAGTTGCCCTGCTGCACGGGCTTTACAGCTGGAACCGAACAATGTACAGATTTCACTAAGCTAGTCGCATCCAAAGCAGTGTCTAAAGCTGTTTTGTTCTCACTACTCTCAAATAAAGTCTGGATGCATGTCTCTAATTCTGAAATCTTCTCCGTCAGTCTGACTATCTCCTTACATTTATCACATGTGAAGCCCTGTTCACCAACGGAGACAGATATACTAAACATGAAACATGTAGTGCAGGTGACAATAAAAGGAGAAGACATGGCTTACCGTATTTGTTGATTAATCCAACTTACCACAGTTGTTTGATGGACTAGTAAAGGCACGAGAGACAAAAACAGGAAACCCGGATGCACAAATGGCAGGCTAACAGGCTAGTGAAATGCTAACGCGTTGTGAAAACGTTGTGATAGTGATTTAAATTAAAAGCTAACAATGTCAATTTTAACATGATAGGCAATATTAAACAATATATGGTGATGAGTAAGTTATATTTAGCAGTATAAACAACAAGAAAAGATATCAAATAGAGATTCAAAAGCAAAGCTGTACAGAGCTGCAAACACTGCGACCGGCAGACAGGAGGCAGACAGGAGCAATCGATCAGGAGACAGGAGCAATCGATCAGGAGACAGATCCCTGCTTTCACTCGTTGAACACTCAGAGAAACAGTTTTTCTAGACAGCAATAGGTCCCCTGACAGTGTGTCCAAACAATAATTCATTAGGACTGAAACCTATGCTCTCTTGCACAACTTCACGGATAGCTAATAACATCCAAGGAAGTCCCTCTTCCCAGTCAGAGTCAAGCTCAACACAATAAGATCTCAACAGTGACTTCAGGGTCTGATGGAATCTTTCTAGCGCCCCCTGACTCTGAGGATGATAAGCACTTGAGATGTTATGTGTAACTTTAAGTTGTCTCATGACTTTAGCGAAGTGTCGAGATATGAAGTTTGAGCCCTGATCAGACTGAAGAGTTTCGTAATGCCGAAAATGGACAAAACTTGTCAAAGCCTTTAAAATCGATATAGTAGTAATCGATCGCAAGGGATAGGCTGCAGGATAGCGTGTGGACTGACACATTACAGTAAGTAAATAAGCATGTCCAGCATTGGATCGTGGCAAAGGACCAATGCAGTCGATAATCAAATGCTCAAAAGGAGTGGTAACTGCAGCAATAGGCTGTAAAGGAGCCAACGGAATTTTCTGGTTTGGCTTCCCGGTCATTTGACAGGTATGACAGGACCGTATATAGTTAATCACGTCTCGTTTGATTCTAGGCCAATAGAATTCTCTTAGAATTCTGTCATAGGTCTTTCGTACACCCATATGACCAGCGACGCCCTCGTGGGACAGCTGCAGGACGGCTTGACGAAATGTAAGAGTAATCACAATTTGAATCCTGAGGTCTAACAAAATGTCAGAACTCATAGGTTGTTTCCTACAGAGCAATCCATCTTTAACAAAGTAAAAAGGAAACGAGTTGTCATCACCTTTTACTTCATCCACTAAAGAAAACAGATCTTGAAGGGTGCAGTCAGACTGCTGTTCTTTGATTAATTCATCTCAAGTGACACTATAAAGTGGAGATAAAGAACAAGCATTAACATGGTCATTACATAAAATGGACTTTCAGGCATGAAATCAGACTTTTCCACGTTGTCATCAACCACAGGTGGTAAATCAGGCACAGAGATTTCCTCTTCAATACTAGTGCACCGCATTACATTCTGGCTGAGAGGAATTCACAGACGAAAGAAAAGTATCACTAAGAATACTTTCCTTTTCATCTATTATCATTTTCTTGGCCGTAGCACGAGTTATCGCACATGCAGAGAATAAGTTAGGACAGTCACGGGAGTCATCCATTTTACCTACAACAGGAACTACTATAGTTGGAACCCCACCATCTGACTTTTCCCACACATTTCCCCCTGCTAAATCATTGCCAAGTATAAAAGTGACACCTGGGACAGGAAGCACTGAACGAACTCCAACAACATCATCACCTGATACAAGTTTTGAGGCAAGATGAATATGGTGTAAAGGAACTTCCAAAAAAACCCATCTCTTTTTTTTTTTCTTTTTTTTTTTTTTCTTCAGTTTCAAGGAAAAATACAGAAAGCAGGCCTTCAATAATTTCGTAAATCAAAGACATTTGCAAGTACAATTACATATATATATTAAATAAAAAAAAATAAAAAAATCAATACAAAGTGTAAATTCTCTCAGGCCTGGACACAAATTTCACATTTATTACCAATGCTTTATGTTTCCTCCTCTTAACAATAACTATATACAACAGAATATGGGGAGCTATTACTTACTGTAGGTTCCAAAATTTGCCATATTCCAAAGGTGAAAAAAGAAAAGAAAAAAGAAAAATAACCTTTCAAAAGAAATCTGGGCGTACTGGTTTAAGGTAATCAATCCATTTACTCTTCCCTTTAAGACTTCCCTTAGTGCTTTTAAGGAGAAAGATAATTTTTCCATCTCATATATATTGTGTATTATATCGATCCACTCCTTCACCGTGGGTGACTCTGGTTTTAACTACTTTCTGGTAATTACTTTTTTAGTAGCTGCTAGGAGAATTAACAGTAACTTCTTATCCTTTCCGTTCCACCTCTCTGAGGAGATATTACCCAAGAATAAAAATTCACAGGTAAAGTCAATCTCTACCCCAAAGACAGCCTCCAGAGCTCTTTTAATCTCTTGCCAGTATTGATTCAATTTCTGACACTCCCAAAAAATATAATAATGGTTCGCATCCATTTCCCCACATGATCTCCAGCAGCTATCACTTTGGTGTTTTTTCTGCGATGGTGTAATAAAAAACCTAATAACAACAAAACTCTCTCCATGTGGCTGAACTTGTGGATTGCCACTGTGCTTTACAAATTCTCCCCCAGTCTTCATTTGAAATATTTAAGTTTCCTTCCCTTATCCACTCGTCCCTTACATATAGAGTATTTTCGGGTAGATTTTGGAAAAAACCCTTATACAACTTTGAAATGATCTTAATACATGGCTGAGCCTTGGATACTGCTAGGAACACCTTTATTATTCCTGACTCAGCCCTTGCCAGTATTCCTGGTTTAATTTTACTTTTAATATAATGCCTAACTTGAAGATATCTATAAAAAAAAGCTTTGATTAAGCCCAAATTTCTCCTTTAGTGAATCAAAGCTTTGGATTTTACCCTTATCAAAAAGTGTGTAATAACTTGAAATTCCTAATTTGGCCCAAATACGAAATCGATTGTCTATTCTGTTTGGAATGAAATCAGTATCAAAGGAACACCATCTTAATATTCTTGATGCATCATTCAAACCCCCTATTTTCATTGTTAGATGCCAAATTTTAAATGATACATTAATCCATGGGTTTGTTTCCTTATTCATTCTAGTTCTTAGCTTGTTGTCTGCAACGAGGGCAGACAACGGAGACTCATCCATCATCCCTTGCTCTATTTCAATCCATTTTTCATCCATGCTAAATACACTGGACTACTCCAACAGACTAATGGCCTTAATTGGGCCGCATAGTAATAGTATTGTAGGCATGGAAGACTTAACCCACCGTTTTCTTTGCTTAACTGTAGCATTTTAAATCTTATTCTGGGGTTTTTACCCTGCCATAAAAATCTAGAAATGTATTTATTTGTTGGTTCGGAATTTCCACCTGGAAGTGTCTGATATAAATACAATAATTTTGGTAGAATAATCATCTGCACAGAGTCAACTCTAGAACTTAGGCTGAATAGGGGGATAAGGTTCCACCATAAACTCCATCTCAAACCCTCTAACTAGTACATGAGTTCCAGTAGCAGTACTATCAGACAAAGGCAGAAGTCTTTCCAATAAAAAGGACTGTGCAGCCCCAGTATCTCGGAAGACACAAACAGGAACAGTCTTCTCAGAGCCAGGCACAAACACGGTCCCTTCTGTAAGAAATGGTGCATAATCATTATGACTCTCAACTTCAGAGATATCCTCCTGCGTTTTCACAAATTGTGCAGGGCTATGGTTTTCACATGTAGAAATTAAACCAACAGTTTTAACAGACCTCTCTTTTTTCTTAAGAATCACACAATCAGAAATTGTATGTCCTGCCTTTTTACAATAAAAGCAAACAATCTCCCCTTTTAAGCATGCATTAACAGCATGATCAGTGGAAGAATTAGGAGCAACATTCTGACGTACAACAGTCGATTTGCTCTTTTGCCAAAACACTCGTCTTAGGTCTATGCAAATCATTTAAATGGCTAATCGAACCTCGGTGAGTAAGAACGAATTCATCGACCATGAGAGCAGTGTCTGAAAATGTAGTCACCTTATGCTCATTTAAATCCATAGCGACAGCATTTGGTACACAATGAGTGCGTTTACATGCACGTTCTTAAGCCGATTATGCTTAATAAGCCGTCAACGCAAGTGGTCATGTAAACGCGGTAACCCGTTTTCTTTTAACAGAGTAAGGTCATAAACGGCTTAAGCATAAACTGGTCGACACAGGTAGTTTTTTGCCTCCTACCCTGATTTCGCGCAGCATGTAAACGCATTAACCTGCTTTCTGTGGGCTTATTGAAGTGTGCATGTGTGATGCATGACAGGAACGCATCCTTAGTGCAGATTTAAGCACATCCAGACAGAGCGAGCGTTTTGCAAGAAAGAATGAAATCTCACAAACGCAGAATCTTTCATGACCCAGAAAATGTGTTCTCATCTCATGCAGCAGAAGTAGAAGTGGTTCAGTCAAAACACTGCATCTGTAAATGCACGAGAGGAGCATATGAGCTGACATGTTGCAAGCTTTATTTAACATTATAACTGACATAACCAATGGAATACTCAGTCAGATACACAAATGATTATGTTTTGACGTCACTACAGGCAAATAACCTGATTTATTAATAAAGTCATGTAAACGTGGGTTATTTGTATTGTCAGGTTACTGATGTGCATGTAAACAGGGAAAAAGGTTATTTCATGTTTGTGAGTTATCAGTTTACTGGTGTGCATGTAAACGCACAATGTTTAAACTCTTCCAAAAGAAGCAGCTCTCTAAGCTGTTCCTTTGTGTTTACTTTCATTGAGGTGGACAAACGATCAAACATGTTTTCACTTTCTCTGGCAAATTCAAGATAAGTATACTTCTCAGGTTTTAAAAAAACTTCTAAACCTCTGATATGCCTCAGGTGCTAATTCATATGTTTGCAATAGTGCAGATTTAACAGTGTCATAGTCACCACTTTGTTCAACAGTTAGCGCTGAGTACACTTCCTGTGCTCTGCGTTAAATTCTCTGGGCCATTTTAACGACTCTGTCAACGTTCAAAATGAGAAAAATATTTCTCTACCTCCCTCTCAGAAAACGGCAGTACCATCCTAATGTTTTTAAAAACATCAAAACTAGGTGCAGTAGAGACCGTTTCAGTCGATGGCACAGAAAATTGAGTTTTCAACTGATTTTGCCTGCAGCTCTAACTCAAGTTTCCTCAACTGAAACTGTCTTTCATCCCTTTCTTTCTCAAACTGCAACTCCAATTTTCGCATCTCAAACTGCTGTTGTAATTTCTCTACCTCAACATCTCTCTCTAACTATTTCTCAAAGCACGAGCGTATAACGTATCTAGCGCTTGGATAGAAAGAGTTTAATTAAATTGGTTGCTAGCTGTTTTTTTTACACTATTTAAAACTTATTTCTTGGGTTAAATTATGTATATGCTAGCATCATTCATTTATATTCACCTGTTGTGTATGCTTCGAGTATCATAAAATAACATTAGGACGTTAACAACATTAAAATGATAAAATAAATTACCACTATAACCAGTAGATGGCGGAAGCCATTTTTTCTTTTGAATTAATTTGTATAGATTATCAAATCACTATTATAACATTAAAATATCTATTTTTGTTACTTTATTTGTACTGAAGTGTTAAATATATAGGCTAATTGTAGGGAACATCACAAAGTCTAATGAAAAACAAAAACATTGACTAAACTTAACAATAAATCTTTATTTAAATCGTGTCTGTGCTTTGTTTGTTATGATGAGAAGATTTGTAGATAATGAGAAGATTTGTGTAAAACGTAAACTTGTACTAAAATTCATTCAGCATTTTGAGACTGTATAAAACTTGTTTTGATCGATATTGAGAGGATTTCCCAGAAAATTAAACATAAGATTGGTCATTATTTTCAACAGAAATGCCCGTAATTGGCTACAATACTTAACGCTGTAAAATCATGCACTTACATGACCCATATAAAATAACCAGATCACTCAAGAAAAACATTAACGTTGTCTCTTCTTTATCTCTCCCCAGAATAAAATGCAACTGTAAAGCCTAGTCGAAGTCGATGCACATATTGTGTTAATATTTACCAGAAATTGCTGCAAATATAGTAAAACTGCTGTCTATCCTGATTAATCCTAGTCAAACAGGGGTGCGTTTCCCGTACAACGACGTTACTCACTGCTTAACTACCATAGTACGATGCATCGTTGAAGAAATCAACTAGCTAGTCACGACTGTTTCCCGAAACCGTATTGTCGTATTTCCGCCGTATCTGTTGTCAACCACGTTGGTAAATGACGTCACGCAGGTGGTGGAGTAATAACTGCTTTTAATTAATTAGTTTGAGATCAAATTCATGCTAGATTTTTCGCTATAAATTATGAACATGGCATCTGAGGACTAATTCTTATTTTTCTCAGTTATTTTGCTTTATTTCCAGATTTAATCACAGGCTCGTTCGTATGTACTAGAGCACGTACACACATGTACACTCTTCAAAAACAGTGCTTTAAATGACATTTGTATGTATTCCAAATAAAAGATATAGATTGTACTGAATGTCAGCTTGCTTATTTTGCTCAAGGTAAGGATTTATTAAGTCCACGTCATGCAAACAAGAAACTATGCTTCTAACCACAGGTCGAGAGCTGTCGTTCCAACCACTCAACTTTGCGACGCTGTTTGCGAATGTTCGTTGGAACGATGGTTTCGGGAAACACTGACTCGTTGAACTATGTTGATAACGACGGAACTTGCGACCATAGTTGGCTAACGATGCTTTTGGGAAACGATTGACAGATCCCCAGATTGACAGCGCGGAGTTGTTTGAACTATTGAGAGCTCTATGAACCACGTGACCACGTGGCGGCGAGATCAAAGCGTGTCGCAACTTTCTTTTTCTATGGCTCTGGTTTCTTCTACAAACGCCTAGTTTTTGATACATCTTGTAGATAGATGAAAACTTACCACAAGTCATTCCCACATCTTCTTCATACTCTTAGCAGGCATAACAAACAACACGGACATGAAAAGCAACAATCACCTCAAGTGAAAATGAGAGACTTCAGTTCCTGACTAGAAACTAAACTAACTAAATCTAATCTTCAAAGGTGTACCGGACTCGAGGCAGCATTTAAACGCTAAACTCAAGGACAACTGGTACATTTAAACCAAAAGCCCGAAGCGTACCCCCCGACAGAGATTTAAAACCTCCGCCCAGAATAACCTTCAAAAATAAGAAAGGCAAAACCACAAACAAAAAAACACAAATAGTGCCTCGATGGAAGGATTGTAAACCCAGCTGAGGACACTCTAAATAACTGAAGTCTTCTCAGGTGAACACTAAAACGTTATACACCATGTCATCAAGGATATCCAAGGGGTTTTGATGCTGTCTAATGAAGGCATTTAATGTCACCAATCTACTTTGTGGTCGTCTCTGTCTTTGTCTTTCTCTGACCCTTAACTGAAGAACACGCTGTAGTGCAGCCATGATTTCCTTTGCAAGTCTACTGAGGTGTAAACTCTATATACTATACTAACTTATTTGAAGAAACCACGTGAAGGTTATCAGGCTGTGATAATGTTCACATATCCCACTGCTTGTCACCAATTTCAGTAATCACATTAGGCCCTGCCCTGAAGAAAGTGAAGGTGTGGCATGCTTAGAAATTGTATAGATTACATATTCCTTTAATCTATCCTCTGTTTGGAATTACCAGAATTTGTGTTTCTTAATATGTATACATAGAACAGTGCTGGTGAAACATGTCTGCAATAAACTTTTTTTTGTCTGTACCTGTAGAAATGTATTGGCTAGATGAAGTACATATATTTGTGGTACTTTCACCCTTAAGACTTTATATATTAGTAATATTGAAACTTACATGCTTATGAAATAATCATTAACCATTCACTTCAGAAACACTTGGAAGAACTAATAAGATTTCCTATGGTATTTCATTGGGCCTTAGGCCTTGTGTGGTTCAACAAACACATGGACATCAAAAACAATGCAATAACAGTTTTATTCATTTGGGTAATTCAGTTCCCCAGGACCTGCAAAAGACATTGTACAGTGGGATGAGTCATAACTACACATAGAAAACATTTCACATTACACAAGAAATTTAATGAATCCCCATGTAACAATGATCATATTACCTGACTCTTCTGGCAAGATAATTGTCACAGAAATGGAGGGCCTTGCAAACTTCATCTCCTCTAGTGCAAGTCTCCTCTCTTCTAAGGCCAGCTTGGCCTTCTTGAGCTCAATGAGCTGCTGTTGAAAATTGGTATCCCTCTCGTTGGCTTCTTTAAGGGATTGCCTAATGTCTTTCAAGACATCTAGTTTCTCCCTCTCCAGCTGAACTAAGTCCTGACTACAAGTACACAAATTATCAAACTGCTGAGGTGTTGTGGCTGCAGTCTGGACAACTGAAGATGGAGGCTGAGGCCTGGGAGGGTTGTTTGGAGGAGTAGGAGATGATAGGTGCTGGGAGATGGCAAGTGAAAATAGCTCCTCTGAACATGAAGGACCTGGCTCAGGCTCAGGTTGAGTTAACCCTACTGCTCCATGGATGTCAATACCACCACTAATGCCATATGAAGCACTTGTGCCAAGTATTAACAAGGCTGTCTCTTCCTCTGCTGTGAGAAGGGGGGACTCATTGGTCCCACTACCTGTTTTTTTAATTGCCGTCCTCTGCAGTGCACTCTTCCTTTTTGACAGACTTGCAAAATCCTGCCATTTCTTGCGGACCTCCTTACCCGATGTTTTAACCCCCCTGGTTGCTGTTAATTTGGTAGCAATGTCCTCCCAGATGTTTTGTTTCTCCTTATTTGTATGATGTCCTTTAAATCTGGTGAAAATAAAATTTTTATTCCGCTCCACCTCCTCTAGAAGGACATCTTTTTGAAAGGTATCTTTTGTTCAGCCATGTAGGTAGTTGCTTTATATATGCGTGTCTTGATTGTTAATTCACATCAGATGACGATTATTAGGTGAAATGTTCAGAGTACACGATTCCACATAAGGTTATATTTCAGCACTTCGCAGATGGACAGCGACTCTTAAGTAGCACTTAAAGCACGTAAAGTACATTTTTGGGAAACGCACGTGGAATTGTGGCGAGCGTTCGTAACTTCGCTCATAGAATGCACTCTTAAGAGCTAAGATACATCGTTATTGGGAAACCCGGCCCAGCTCGTTTCAAGCTGCAACATAAAAGAGGGATCGAACACCAACGTTTAATCAATACAAATTTTCATTTGTATTAACAAATATAACAATAACCACAAATAACAAACATAAGTCTAGGGAAAAAAAGCAAACAAAGAAATAAACAAAATAACTACAACAAAATATTAAAGCTACATGTTATAATAAAGAAAATAAATGAGATGTGAAGAGCCACTCCTGTGAGAAACTATCCTACAGAGAGTGCTCCCCCAAATGAAAACCTAGAGCAAAAACCTATAATTTTTATAATCCATGTAAAGAAATTATGATAACGGATTTTAATGAAATAATGCAAAGAAATGCAAATAGAGAAATTTGGTGTGGACATTTTAATAGTTTATGGGGTAGTGAACATACAGATAGCAATGGAGTAATGATAAAATAATTGATGGATTCACAAAGATTGGTATGTCTAAATGATGGAAAGGGTACTAGAATTGATTTGATAAGAAACAAAATGTATAGCATTGATCTTACATTGGTTTCATTACAAATAGCTAGTTTAAGTGAATGGAAAGTAAGCACAGAAAATCTTGGTAGCGATCATTTTCCAGTTTTATGTAAAATCGATGGTGAAGTATATAGAGAAAAAGGATAATAATGACTATAAATGGTGTTTCTCTAAAGAAAAATGGGATGATTTTAAAGAACATTGTAAAAAAGAAGCTCAATTGCTACAAATGAGTGGTAATGTAGATATTAGTGCAAACAAAGTTAGCTCAATGATAATTAGTGCAGCAGCAGAATACATTCCTAAGAAAGTAATATTTCAAAACAAGAAATTAGTTCCATGGTGGAGTGATGAATGTTCTATGTCAATTAAAGAAAGAAATCAATCATTTAAACATTTCAGGAAAAATATGAATATGAATTTAGTAGAATACAAAAAAAAAACGTCTATAGTGAGAAGAACTATTAAATTGACAAAAAGAAATGCGTAGAGAAACTACTGTTCAAATACTGGTAGAGAAACTGACCTAGGTGAGGTATGGAATGTGGTTAAGAAAATGTGCGTGAAAAGAGTTTATAAGACAATTCTAGTACTTTTGAACGGGGATGAAATTGCTGTTACAGAAAAGGAAAAAGCTGATTTACTAGGTAAGGTATTTTCAGGAATACATAGTGGTAGTCATCTTACTGACTATCATAAGGAAAAGAAAGAAGAAATGTTAAGAGGAAATAGGCAGCTAATTATTAAAAAGAAAGATAAGAATACCCCTTTAGATTTGGAATTTAATTTGATGGAGCTAAAAAGAGCCATTGTAGGAACTAAGAATTCAGCTCCAGGACAAGATCAGCTGAGCTATAACATGTTTCATCAACTGCCAGAAGAAGCATTAAAGGTCATTCTGGAATTATTTAATAAAAGTTGAAGTTATTAAAAAAAAGAAATGAAGTTCCTAAACTGTGGAAAAGAGCAATTATACTGTCTATTCCAAAACCAGGGAAGGATCCTGAAAGTCCCGAAAACTGCAGGCCAATTGCGTTAACGTCACATCTTTGCAAATGGATGGAGAAAATGATTATGAAATGATCTAGAAAAAAAGGGATTATTAATAGCCATCAATGTGGTTTTAGAAAAGGTAGGTCAACTACAGATGCTATGATTAAAATAAGTAATGAAATAGAAAAGTCAATAAGTATGAAGGAAATAATGATGACTGTGTCCTTTGATATAGAAAAAGCGTACGATACTATGTGGAGAGAAGGATTAAGTGGAAGATTATTTAATTGGGTAAAGAGTTTTTTAACAAATAGGTCAATAATGGTAAAAGTAGGATCTGAAATATCTGACGTTTAAGATATTAATAAATGGGGTTTTAAAATTTCACAATCAAAATCATGTTATTTGTTATTCTCAAAAAAGAAAACAAATAATGAAAAAAGATTGTCATTATATAATTAAAGTATAGAAAAAGAATTTAAATATTTGGGATTATGGTTGGATGAAAAATCTTTATGGAGGAAGCATATTGAAAATATTGAAGCAAAGTGTAAAAAAGTAATAAATCTAATGAGATGTATCTCTGGTGTGGAAATGGGGAGCAGAAAGGGAAGCTCTTTTAAATATATATAGAGCATTGACGAGATCAACGTTAGATTATGGATGCATGATATACGGAGCTGCGGCTAAAACTCATTTAGAGAAATTAGACAGAATGCAACAGAGCATTAAGAATTTGTATAGGAGCAATGAAAACTACTCCAATAAATGCATTATTGTAACGAAACAACATTAGATTTAAGACGGAATAAACTATCTCTAGTTTATTGGTTACGATTACAGGATGAGAAACATTTTGCATCTTCAGTGATTAAAAAATGTTGGGAATATGAGAGATAAGGATTTGGTTGGAACATAGGTAAGAAAACTGAAGAATGTGGTATAAATACATTTGATTTTATAACAGAAAATGTCATAAATAGTATTGCTCCATGAATATTTCCAGAACCTATGGTTAACTTAGACATAATTAAAAAGAAAACGGAATGGTTGGAGAATGGAAAGGAAAATATTTGTAATTTAGTTGAAGATTTCATGAGCAAAAAATATTATGGATATTTAGAAATTTACACAGATGGTTCTAAAGATCCTGGTAATGGGCATGTGGGTGTGGGTATTGCTATTCCAGAATTCAAAGTAAGATTCAATAAAAGAATATCCAATCATGTGTCTATATATACAGCTGAACCAATTGCAGTATCTTTGGGTTTACAATGAGTGGCGGAAGTCAAACCGGATAGAGTGGTAATATATTCAGACTCAGCAGCAATATTACATAGTCTCAATACTAGTAAAACAACTAGAGAGGATATTTTAATAGACATTTACTCAGTATTGTTCAATTTAGAAAGATTGCAAATAGATGTTCAGTTTTGTTGGATTCCAGCACATATAGGAATCTTAGGTAATGAAGAAGCTAATAAATTAGTGAAAAATGCTCTAAATTATTCTGATAAAATAGAGATTCCTCTTGGAAAAAAATGAAGGTAAATCTTTAATTAAAAGTAAAATTGATAAACAGTGGCAAAAAAATATGGGATTCAGATAATAAAGGAAGAGAATATTACAGAATTCAAAAATCTATTAAAATTAGATCATTTAATAGCAGAAACAGAAGAGAAGGAATAATCTACACAAGGCTACGGTTAGGACATACTAGATTTAATAATACATTATTTCTTATGAGTAAAATAAACACAGATAAATGTGAGGTATGTGATTGCAAAGAAAATGTAGAACATGTTTTAATAAAATGTAGAAAATTTAAGGAAGAAAGAGAAAAATTGAAAGAATATGTTATCAAATTAGGGAGGGAATGGGATATTAAAGGTATTCTAAGTATAGAACATTCCCAAAGTGAAGTTGTTGAAGTTTAAATGAAGTTTATGCATTAAACTGGAGTAGTTAGAAGAATTTAAGAAGTTATAAATAAAAGCCATGATTTTACACACTCCAATATAGTAGGTGGCGGTATGCATCTTTAACGCTGGTCTGTAACCCGGAATAAAACTAAAAGAAGAAGAAGAAGATTTGAATTTATTTTAGGCTACGCTCGTGAAGTGGATCTTGAGATTAACTGCGGTGATGGCGCTCTGCTCTCGGTTACGTTCTTCATGAAGTAGTAGATTCAGTGTATCTCACAGCACCATCTGCTGGTGAAAATAATCACTACACGATTGTTCCTATATCCAGCTGCTGTATGTTGGTTGGGCGCTTTTTTTTTGCAATGTATCTGCGGGTTGTTTTGAACGAGCTGTAAACATTTTTGTACATTTCCGGGGACAGAACACCAAAAACCGGGACTATCCTCGGAAAACGGGGACGTCTGGTCACCCTATTATTAAACAGCACAAACATGCAACAGCTGCAGCCCTTCCGGCGCACTCTGTGTCCGAATTCACTCACTCGTTTCTATTCACTCCCTCAAGTGGACTATATTAGTGGACTGAATAGTGAATGAGGGTATAGGGGGCGATTTCGAACGCAGCGGTAAACCTGGATCAAATTAATGGGATTGCGTAAACTTAAATTACCTTTTATAAAACCACTTTAGCCCCAATTTATTTGTTAGTTTATTCAAGTCAGGTGCTGGAGTTTAATCCCCACTTTTCTTAGCGTATTTTATGAAACAGGCCTCAGGTTGAGTTTGTAAATAAAAATACATTTGGATGACTAAGAAAACGAAACGCTCTTTGGTTCAATAGAGACACCGTAGATCAGAGCTCGTGAGAAACCAGAAAGTCGAAACGCATCTTTAGTTATTTATTAAATTTAATTATTAAAGAACGAGCTCTGGGCTCCAATAAGGGATAATGCATAATGGAGTCTGTCATAAAAACGAATCAAGGTTTGTTTTTTTGTGTCTTTGCGTTGTGTAATTTATTTGATTTCATGTTTGTTTTTAAATTGTGATTTTTGTATTTAAAAGTTATAGGGGATACTAAATGGGACATTCGCCATAAAGTTTGGAACTACATCGAGATGAAAAACCTGGCCCATTTTCCTCGACCTGTGTACAACAGAATCCCCAACTTCAAGGTATCTTTAAATTATCAACGACCTTCTATAGAGCAGAACGGGGCTAGGTAGGGGTGAGTGGTGCGCAACCTAACGTGGGGCTAGTTGTATGATTTAAACTAGACAATATGTAATTAACATTTTCAAGGTAACAATAGGGATGGGTGGACAGTAACGAAGTAAATTTACTTGAGTACTGTACTTAAGTACACTTTTTAAGTATTTGTACTTTACTTGAGTATAGTTTTTTTGGGAAACTTTGACTTTAACTTCACTACATTTGAAAGACAAATATCATACTTTTTACTCCACTACATTTCTATCGAGGACCTCAGACGTTGACCCCAAAAAAAAAAAAAAAAAAATTAAGAAAAAAATCATCCACTGACTTTCAAAGCTGCTACAGAAACGACTTTCGACGTGAAAGTCTTTTCTGTAGCAGCTTTGAAAGTCAGTGGATGATTTTTTTTCTTCTTAATTTTTTTGTTTTTTTTGCGGACAGCCTATCAGTAATCACTCTTGTATGGTCATGTGAAGTTTCCAAATATTTTTTGAACACTGATCAGTTTATAGCAAAATTGAAGAATACAGTTGCTTGGCACAGTGTGTGCACTTATGGCCATACTAAGAAAGTATGTTTCAGTTTTCTGAAAAGATTAAAGATTAGTTTAGTTGGCATACACTTGATGCATGTCTTATAAAATGTTCAAAAATGTAAACTACTGGGAGAAAGAGAAGAGTAAACAGTTGGGAGAATATCAGATGTGTATCAGTGTATAGGGTCAGTGCATTTTTAAAGAGCTTTGTTTCTTTTATACAAGTATTGAAATGAGTTTAAGGTAGTCGTATGCTAGCATGTCGGATGGAGCATCACTGACTGGCTTAAACCACCATGATGGCATAATGTGCATTTATACAACAACGCAACAATAATAAAATAATGCATTGACATAAAATGAAATTTACTTTTGATACTCTTTTTGATATTTTGTTTTTAGAACTTTCACTTGTAACAAAGTAATATTTGACCAGTAGTACTTTTACTTTTACTCAAGTAATAGAGTTGTGTACTTTGTCCACCTCTGGGATGGAGAAACAAAGCTTTTGAATCTTTGAAGCTTTTCTCTGATTGTTTCGGGAAAAGATTTGAAGTATCAGGAGTGTCGAAAACCGTGCCAGGGAACACCTGTTCAATTTCTCATTAATGCAATTATCTAATCAACCAATCACATGGCAGTTGCTTCAATGCATTTAGGGGTGTGGTCCTGGTCAAGACAATCTCCTGAACTCCAAACTGAATGTCAGAATGGGATAGAAAGGTGATTTAAGCAATTTTGAGCGTGGCATGGTTGTTGGTGCCAGACGGGCCGGTCTGAGTATTTCACAATCTGCACAGTTACTGGGATTTTCACGCACAACCATTTCTAGAGTTTACAAAGAATGGTGTGAAAAGGGAAAAACATCCAGTATGCGGCAGTCCTGTGGGCGAAAATGCCTTGTTGATGCTAGAGGTCAGAGGAGAATGGGCCGACTGATTCAAGCTGATAGAAGAGCAACTTTGACTGAAATAACCACTCGTTACAACCGAGGTATGCAGCAAAGCATTTGTGAAGCCACAACACGCACAACCTTGAGGCGGATGGGCTACAACAGCAGAAGACCCCACCGGGTACCACTCATCTTCACTACAAATAGGAAAAAGAGGCTACAATTTGCACGAGCTCACCAAAATTGGACAGTTGAAGACTGGAAAAATGTTGCCTGGTCTGATGCGTCTCGATTTCTGTTGAGACATTCAGATGGTAGAGTCAGAATTTGGCGTAAACAGAATGAGAACATTGATCCATCATGCCTTGTTACCACTGTGCAGGCTGGTGGTGGTGGTGTAATGGTGTGGGGGATGTTTTCCTGGCACACTTTAGGCCCCTTAGTGCCAATTGGGCATCGTTTAAATGCCACGGCCTACCTGAGCATTGTTTCTGACCATGTCCATCCCTTTATGACCACCATGTACCCATCCTCTGATGGCTACTTCCAGCAGGATAATGCACCATGTCACAAAGCTCCAATCATTTCAAATTGGTTTCTTGAAAATGACAATGAGTTCACTGTACTAAAATGGCCCCCACAGTCACCAGATCTCAACCCAATAGAGCATCTTTGGGATGTTGTGGAACGGGAGCTTCGTGCCCTGGATGTGCATCCCACAAATCTCCATCAACTGCAAGATGCTATCCTATCAATATGGGCCAACATTTCTAAAGAATGCTTTCAGCACCTTGTTGAATCAATGCCACGTAGAATTAAGGCAGTTCTGAAGGCGAAAGGGGGTCAAACACAGTATTAGTATGGTGTTCCTAATAATCCTTTAGGTGAGTGTGTATATATATATAATATTATATATATATAATATTTTATATATATATATATATATATATATATATATATATATATATATATATATATATATATAATATTTTATATATGTATTAAATTAGAAGTAATTAATTGGAAAATATATCAATATGCAAAAAAACTAACGCATCCGCTTATGACTAAACATAATGTTTATATTTATGTTTGCATGTGAGTTTATATAAATTTTCCCAAATTTCCAATTAATTCCCACAAAATCCTATAAATTCCTGTTAAATTTCCAAATTGGATTATTTCCAAAATCTCCCAGATTAAGTTCCCGTGGAAAGTTTCCGGAAATTTACCGGAAACTTTCCGTCCTTTGCAACCCTACTTCTGTGTCATCTGTGCATTCTGTTCCTTTGAGTGATGGCTGCTGGAACAAAGCTATTTTTATACTGCTTTGTTCTGCACTTTGGGAACCTAACCTTTTGTCTAGATTAGGGATGTCACGATACCAAAATTACAGTAGTCGGTACCAATACCATCAACATTTTACGGTTCTCTGTACCAATTTCGGTACTACAGCAAAATCTATTGGAACTATTTTACTATTTTATTTAACCATTTGATAAAAATATTACATTAAATTCAATTAGTTTATTATTTATGATGATAATCATTATAAGTAAATTCATATAAACATTTAAAAGCAACTCTCTATGCACACCTAATAATAATAATAATAATAATTATTATTAATAGTAGTAGTATTAGGGCCCAAGCCCAAAGGGGGAAGGCCCTATTGTTCCCCTAAGGATTATTATTAGTGCCCAAGCCCAAAGGGCGAAGGCCCTATTGTTCCCTTAAGGATTATTAGGGCCCGAGCACCGATGGTGTCAGGGCCGGGCTGAAGCTGGCACCCGGGCGTGGCAGGGGGGCTCAACAGCGCCCCCTTAAGCGGGGTCCGAAAACTTGGTCCATATATCAAACACACTTGCATGTACATATATGAAACTTGGTACACATATAGAGCTCATCGGGCTAAACAACTTTCGTGCTCTAAGTTATGCATCAGCTCAACAGAAAGAGAGCTATTATGGGTTGTTCGGAAAACACATGCTCTGGAATTTGATATACTCCTCCTAGGCCATTGTTCCGATCAGTGCCAAACTCAGTCAGCATGAAGTCAAGACATTGAGGATGCTAAATTGCGAGCAGATTTTTGATATCTCGAACGGTTTGGCCGTGGCGAAGCAACGAATTTATGGCGAGAAAAGGGAAACAGGAAGTGTGTTATAACTTCTGCATACATTGATTAATTTTGATGAAACCTCAGCTGTGTGTTCGTTGTAAGAGGCCGATCACATGGATGTGACTATTGTGACTCAAAGTTATAGCGCCACCAACTGGCAGCAGGAAGTGTCACTTTCAAAATGCTTTGAAATCACCATCTTATTCTTACCCCGATTTACTTCAAACTTCATCAGTATAATGTCAAAACATGGCAGATATAGACATATGAATGGATTCCTGATATTTGAAATACTGTTCTACTGTAGTTTTACCTACAGTCATCAAACTCAGTACATATATTGTTCTCATCGAGCCAGACAACTTTCTAATTTACAGTCAGTAGCTCTGACCAACAGGAAGTCAGATATTTTGGTATAAATGTGGAATTTTTGAATAATCAGGCTCTGAGTTTTTATAAACTCCTCGTAGGAGATGCATGCAATCGACACCAAACTCAGGCAACCTGAAACAAAGATATTGAAGATGCTATATTGCAAACGATTCTAGGATATCTCAAACGGTGCTGCTATGGTGATGGATTAAATAAGGACAAAAAAGAAAACAGAAAGAGTCTCATTTCGTCTAAAATCATTGTTTGATTTAATTTAAATTATGATTGTATGTTTGGTTATTGACCCTGAATTAATTTAAATGAATGTACTATATGTTAGATCAATATATTGGTTTTCTTTAACATTTTGTATTTGGACATTAATTCTTGACACTAAAAATATTCTCTGAATTATACATAATTTATTTCTATAAAAAATAATACTAACAATAGAAAAAAAACCCTTTTGAGTTTCTTTTTCAAACAATGAAGTGTGTGTAATTTAAAAAATAAACATTAATGCCTTTTGTTTGAGGACAAAAAAAATGAGAGCCAATGTGATATAGAATAACCAGAAGGTGGGAGTATAGCCTTATTTATGAACCAGGTTGGATAAGTCCTTGGGAACACTTGTTTTACAAATAAAAATCTTGTCATTGCTTAAAAAAATGTTCAGAAATAAATAATAACTTTCTCCCACCATTTGAATTTATTTTTTTGTTTAAAGTCTTGTTCAATTTGAATCTGACTCTTCCTCTCTCTGTCTGTCCTTCCCCTCCCCCCTCACTCTCACTCTCTCAGGCTCACTCTGTGTGTGTGTGTGTGTGTGTGTGTGTCACTTTCTCTCTTGATGGTGATAATTTAACCCTTTCATATCATAGGCTATCACAAATAACTATCACTTTAGTGTGAAAAATAGGTTTAAAAAAAATACTATATAAATACCTTGAATTAAATACTGGCCTTCTGGACTTACAAAATTTTGAGCTGCAAAAGATAATTTTGCACATATATATATTTGAAAGTGACCTATTATATCCTATGACATTAAAAATAATCTATATTTAAATGACATCATGGACATCAATGACAAAAGGTTTCGAGACAGCGCCACCATGTGGTCCATACTTATAATGATAAGGCCTCTTGAAGCTATATCTCTGCAATGACATACTGACACCCTGCTTTGACATATAGACACCAAACTTTGCATGTGTCATTGTTCCCTTATTCTGACCCCACCACATCATTTTCGTAACTGTGCCACCTATTGGTCGAAAGTGATAAACCATTAAATCACACTTGTTGACTGTATTTATAATTTTACAGCTATTTTGCCTAAAATCACCTTAATAGGTCTTTAATGGCTCATTGTTACAGTTGGTCTGACACTCCCAGCCATGCTGGCATGTCTTATCTTCTTCTTTGCGCTTGGCCCCGATAATGGCTGCTTGCAGCTGTATTTATTATTATTATTAGGGCCTGAGCACCGATGGTGTGAGGACCCTATTGGAATTGCTCTGTTTATTAGGGCCCGAGCACCGATGGTGTGAGGACCCTATTGGAATTGCTCTGTTTATTATTAGGGCCCGAGCACCGATGGTGTGAACACATCTACACGCAAATATTCAGTGACAGTCATAGCGCCACCTGCAGGCAACAGGAAATGTCATGCTTTACACTGTGATTAACTCCTCATTGAAATTTAACCAGAACAACATCATATTAGGTCAGTCTAATCTTAAGGCCTTGGTGATGTTAAACTGTGAAGATCTTGAGTTTTCCCTGGAGGGCGTGTCCGTGGCGACATCACAAAGTTCGCCGTTTCGCTATGAAACATGAAATTGTTGTAACTCGGACATAAAATGTCCGATCTACCCCAAACTTCACATGTTTTATTAGGGTCCTGACCTGAAGACATCTACATGCTAATAGTCAGTTACAGTTAAAGCGCCACCTGCTGGCAACAGGAAATGGCATGCTTTACACTATAATTCACTCCCAGAAACTCATTTAAATATGCCATGAAGTAGCAAACATGCTAGAAACACATTTAATCATACAACTCATGGCTAAGTGCTAACGTATGCGATTAACGTCACGAAACAGGAAGTTGTAACTCGGGCATACAATGTCCGATCTGCCTCAAACTTTACATGTTTGATAAGATTCCGGACCTGAACACATCTACACGCCAAAATTCAGTTACAGTCATAGCGCCACCTGCAGGCAACAGGAAATGTCATGCTTTATACTGTGATTTAACTCCTCATTGAAATTTAACCAGAACAACATCATATTTGGTCAGTCTAATCTTAAGGTCTTGGTGATGTTAAATTGTGAAGATCTTGAGTTTTCGCTGAAGGGCGTGTCCGTCGCGGCCTGACAAAATCTGATGTTTCGCCATGAAAGAGGAAGCTGTTGTAACTCAGGCATACAATGTCCGATCTGGCCCAAACTACTTACGTTTGATAATAGTCCTGTCCTGACCAGATCTACATGCCAATATTCAGTTAGTCATAGCGCCACCTGCTGGAAACAGGAAATGGTATGCTTTACACTATAATTCACTCCCAGAAACTCATTTAAATATGCCATAAAGTAGCAAACATGCTAGAAACACATTAAATCATACAACACGTGGCTAAGTGCTAATGCATGCGGTTGACGCCACGAAACAGGAAGTTGTTGTAACTCAGGCATACAATGTCCGATCTGCCCCAAACTACTTACGTTTGATAATAGTCCTGGCCTGAAGACATCTACATGGCAATAGTCAGTTATAGTCAAAGCGCCACCTGCTGGCAACAGGAAATGGCATGCTTTACACTGTAATTCATTCCCAGAAACACATTTAAATATGCCATCATGTCCTAAACATACTAGTAACACATTAAATCATACAACACGCGGCTAAGTGCTAATGTATGCGATTGACGCCACGAAACAGGAAGTTGTTGTAACTTAGGCATACAATGTCCTATCTGCCCCAAACTTCATATGTTTGATAATAGTCCTGGCCTGAAGACATCTACATGGCAATAGTCAGTTATAGTCAAAGCGCCACCTGCTGACAACAGGAAATGGCATGCGTTACACTGTAATTCACTCCCATAAACTTATTTAAATATGCCATGAAGTAGCAAACATGCTAGAAACACATTTAATAATACAACTCATGGCTAAGTGCTAACGTATGAGATTAACGCCATGAAACAGGAAGTTGTTGTAACTCAGGCATACAATGTCCGATCTGCCCCAAACTTCACTTGGTTAATAATAGTCCTGGCCTGAAGACAACTACATGCCAATATTCAGTTATAGTCAAAGCGCCACCTGCTGGCAGCAGGAAATGTGGCACATTGTAGTGTCTTTGCCATATTTCTCCTATATTTACCGACTTAAATGCATGTCGCCCACTATTGGCTGTTTTCCCGAGGCCACCGGGTGGTGGTGCTCCCGTGTGCGAGGGCCCTTTCATCGCTGCTTGCAGCTTTAATTAGGGCCCGAGCACCGATGGTGTGAGGACCCTATTGGAATTGCTCTGTTTATTATTATTATTATTATTATTATTATTATACCAAATGAATCGCTTTTTGGGGGGCCTAAACACGCTAGAAAACTCACGAAACTTTGCACACGCGTCAGAAGTGGCGAAAATTTACGTCTGTTATGGGTTTCAGAATTAGGTGTGGCAAAATGACTCGATAGTGCCACCTACAAAATTTCAACGAACTGCCCCTCCCGCTACGTTTCACACACAGGTATGAAATCCGGTAGACACATGTAACAGCCCAATGCCTACAAAAAAGTCTCATGGTACAAAATCTGAAAACCAACAGGAAGTGAGATATATTTTTTATATTCTTTGCAAAATTTTTGCTAATTTTGCCATTTCCATACGTTGTACTTTAACGAACTCCTCCTAGAGATTTAATCAGATCATCATCATATTTGCACAGTCTAATCTAAAGGCCTTTGCGACGTTAAATTGCGAAGATCTTGAGTTTTCCCTGGAGGGCGTGTCCGTGGCGGCCTGACAAAGTTTGATGTTTCGCCATGAAACAGGAAGTTGTTGTAACTCGGGCGTGCAATGTCCGATCTGCCCCAAACTTCACATGTTTGATAATAGTGCGGACCTGAAGGCATCTACACGGCAATATTCAGTGACAGTCATAGCGCCACCTGCAGGCAACAGGAAATGTCATGCTTTACACTGTGATTAACTCCTCTTTGAGATTCAACCAGAACAACATCATATTAGGTCAGTCTAATCTTAAGGCCTTGGTGATGTTAAACTGTGAAGATCTTGAGTTTTCCCTGGAGGGCGTGTCCGTGGCGGCCTCACAAATTTCGTTGTTCCGCCATGAAACATGAAGTTGTTGTAACTCGGACATACAATGTCCGATCTACCCCAGACTTCACATGTTTTATTAGAGTCCTGACCTAAAGACATCTACACGCCAATATTCAGTTACAGTCATAGCGCCACCTGCTGGAAACAGGAAATGGCATGCTTTACACTATAATTCACTCCCAGAAACTCATTTAAATATGCCATGAAGTAGCAAACATGCTAGAAACACATTAAATCATACAACATGCGGCTAAGTGCTAATGTATGCGATTGACGCCACGAAACAGGAAGTTGTTGTAACTTTGGCATACAATGTCCTATCTGCCCCAAACTTCATATGTTTGATAATAGTCCTGGCCTGAAGACATCTACATGGCAATAGTCAGTTATAGTCAAAGCGCCACCTGCTGACAACAGGAAATGGCATGCGTTACACTGTAATTCACTCCCAGAAACTCATTTAAATATGCCATGAAGTAACAAACATGCTAGAAACACATTTAATCATACAACTCATGGCTAAGTGCTAAGTTTTCCTGAGGCCACCGGGTGGCGGTGCTCCCGTGTGCGAGGGCCCTTTTATCGCTGCTTGCAGCTTTAATTATTATTAGGGCCCAAGCCCTGAAAGGGCGAGATGCCCTATTGTTCCCCTAAAGATTATTAGGGCCAAAGCCCTGAAAGGGCGAAACTTTGCACACACATCGGAATCTGCGGCCATCAGGGCCGGACCAAAGCTGGTACCTGGGCGTAGCAGGGGGGCTCGACAGCGCCCCCTTAAGTGGGGTCTGAAAACTTGGTCCATATATCAAACACACTTGCACGTAGATGCGGAAACTCGGTACACATATAGATCTCATCGGGCCGAACAACTTTCGTGCTCTAAGTTATACGTCAGCCCAACAGGAAGTGAGCTATTATGGGTTGTTCAGAAAACGCATGCTCTGGAATTTGATATACTCCTCCTAGGCGATTGACCCGATCAGTGCCAAACTCAGTCAGCATGAGGTCAAGGCATCGAGAATGCTAAATTGCGAGCGGATTTTTGATATCTCAAACGGTTTGGTCGTGGCGAGGAGACAAATTTATGGAGAGAAAAGGGAAACAGGAAGTGTGTTATAACTTCTGCAAACATTGACTGATTTGAATGAAACTTCAGATGTGTGTTCGTTGTAGGAGGCCGATCACATGGATGTGACTATTGTGAGTCAAAGTTATAGCGCCACCAACTGGCAGCAGGAAGTGTGTCTCTTCAAAAATGCTTTGAATCACCGTCTTATTTTTACCCGATTTGCTTCAAACTTCATCAGTATAATGCCAATACATAGCAGATGTAAACCTGGTAAGGATCACTTCTTGATATTGTAAATATTGTTGCCATGGCAACACATCAAACTATAATATTCTTTTTCGATGCTTTTGAGGCTCTTAGAATGCTTCAAATTGCATGAAACTCGACACACACATCAGAGATGCCGTCCAGTAGATACAGGCAAAGACTTAGAAATGGGCGTGGTGGAGGGGCTCAGTAGCGCCACCTTTTGACAAAAGTAGGGGGGTTTGTTTTACCTACAGTCATCAAACTCTGTATATATATTGTTCTCATCGAGCCGGACAACTTTCTAATTTACAGTCATTAGCTCCGACCAACAGGAAGTCAGATATTTTGGTTTGAATGTGGATTTTTTTAAAAATCAGGCTCTGAGTTTTTAACGATCTCCTCGTAGGCGATTCATTCAATCTCCACCAAACTCGGTCAACATGAAACAAAGATACAGAAGATGCTAAAGTGTTGCCATGGCGAGCGATTAAATAATGACAAAAAATGAAACGGAAAGAGTCTCATTTCGTCTAAAATCATTGTTTGATTTAAATTAAATTATGATTGTATGTTTGGTTGTTGACCCTGAATTAATTTTAAAATGAATGTACTATATTTTAGATCAATATATTGGTTTTCTTTAACATTTTGTATTTGGACATTAATTCTTGACAATAAAAAATATTCTCTGAATTATACTTCATTTATTTCTATGTTCCAATGTGATGTATAGAATAACCAGAAGGTTGGAGTATAGCCTTATTTATGAACCAGGTTGGATAAGTCCTTAAGAAAAATGTTTTAAAAATAAAACTCTTTTTTTAGTTTTACCTACAGTCACCAAACTCGGTACATATATTGTTCTCCTCGAGCCGGACAACTTTCTAATTTACAGTCATTAACTCCGACCAACAGAAAGTAAGATATTTTGGTTTAAATGTGGATTTTTTTTTTTTTTTAAATCAGGCTCTGAGTTTTTACGATGTCCTCGTAGGCGATTCATTCAATCTCCACCAAACTCGGTCAACATGAAACAAAGATACAGAAGATGCGAAATTGCGAACGGATATTGGATATCTCAAACGGTGTTACCAATGCGAGCGATTAAATAATGACAAAAAAGGAAACAGGAAGAGTCAAATCATTGTTTGATTTAAATTTAAATTATGATTGTATGTTTGGTTATTGACCCTGAATTAATTTTAAAATGAATGTACTATATTTTAGATCAATATATTGGTTTTCTTTAACATTTTGTATTTGGAGATTAATTCTTGACACAATTTTTTTCTCTGAATTATACAATAAAAAAAAAAATTATTATAATAATATTAACATTATAAAAAAAAACATTTGAGTTTCTTTTTCAAACAATGAAGTGTGTGTGTAACTTAAAAATAAGCAGATTAATGCTTTTGTTTGAGGACAAAAAAAATGAGAGCCAATGTGATATACAGAATAACCAGAAGGTGGGAGTATAGCCTTATTAATGAACCAGGTTGGATAAGTCCTTGAGACTCTCTCTCTCTCTCTCTCTCACTCTCTCACTCTCTCACTCTGTGTGTGTGTGGGACTTTCTGTCTTGATGGTGATAACTTAATTCTTTCATATCAAAGGCTATCACAAATAACTATCACTTTAGTGTGAAAAATAAGTTAAATTTATAAATTTATATATATCTTGAATTAAATACTGGCCTTCTGGACTTACAAAAAAAAAAACTTTGCATTTGAAAGTGACCTATTATATCCAATGACATTAAAAATAATCTATATTTAAATTACATCATGGCTTGTGGTCATAGTGGCACCAGCTGCTGCGGTAAATGTGGCATATTCAAGCAATTTTAAAATACTCTCCTGTTTAAATGCATATTGCCTGTCGTGCACAGTTGTCCTGAAGCCACCGGGGTGGCGGTGCCACCGGCTTGGGCCCGTCATCGCTGCTTGCAGCTTTAATTTTAATTTTATTTATTTATTTATTTATTTATTTATTTATTTATTTTTTCGACTTCTCGGGCACTTTTGGGGCCCTTAACATACTCAACTTTGCACACGCGTCGGAATGCGCGGCCATCAGGGCCGGGCTGAAGCTGGTACCTGGGCGTGGCAGGGGGGCTCGACAGCGCTCGAAAACTCACAAAACTTTGCACACGCACCAGAAGTGGTGAAAATTTACGTCTGTTATGGGTTTCAGAATTAGGAGTGGGAAAATGGCTTGATAGCGCCACCTACAAAAATTCAACAAAGTGCCCCTCCCTCTACTTTCACGTACAGATATGAAATTCGGTAGACACATGTAACAGCCAAATACCTACAAAAAAGTGTCCTGGTACGAAATCTGAAAACCAACAGGAAGTCAGATATTTCGAACTTTCTTTTCAAAATTGTTGCAAATTTTGCCATTTCCAGACGTTGTACTTTAACGAACTCCGCCTAGAGATTTAATCAGATCATCATCATATTTGCACAGTCTAATCTAAAGGCCTTTGCAACGTTAAATTGCGAAGATCTTGAGTTTTCCCTGAAGGGCATGTCCGTGGTGGCCTGACAAAGTTCGATGTTTCACAATGAAACAGGAAGTTGTTGTAACTCAGGCATACAATGTCCGATCTGCCCCAAACTTCACATGTTTTATTAGAGTCCTGACCTGAACACATCTACATGCCAATATTCAGTTACAGTCATAGCGCCACCTGTGGGCAACAGGAAATGGCATGTTTTACACTGTGATTTAACCAGAACATCATCATATTTGGTCAGCCTAATCTTAAGGTCTTGGTGAAAATAAAATGTCAGCTGTCTTTATAAATCACTACATAGAGAGACCGTTACTGATCAAGCAGGCAATGTTAACTGCGGCAGAGTGTGCGGATTTCATAAGCATGGAAATACATTAATTATCCAGTGTAACTAAACAGCAACAATGTAACTGTTTCACTTCCACTTGAGTGACTAGTAAAGGAACTTTGAATGCCGTTATTATTAACGATCATTCACATAACTGACACAGGCTGAGAAAATGGCAGTGTAACAGAAGCTCAAATTTTACAAGCCATGAAAAAAGGCAAAAGGATGACAATTAAAAAGAAAGAAGACGCCTGGGTCCAGCTAACCGCTGATTTCAATGCTTCTGTGGGGATTAAAGACGAGAGATGTTAACAACCTGAAAGCCTGCTGGAAAAACCTCAAAGCGAAAGCGAAAAAGGATGCAGTACAGGAGAGAAGGGAAACATTTCTCACTGGTAGAGGTCCCCCTACTGGAGAAATGGATTCACTGTCACAAAAAATTATACAGCTGATTCCGCAACAAATAACCCCGTTATGCAACCCGTTTGACGATGATTCCATTGCCGACCAGCTAGAGGAGTCACCGACATTGCTCAGCCCCAAAGATCAAAAGACAAAAAAATTATTTCAGAGAAAATCATCTTGAATTACTAAAATTAGAGAAAGAAAAGAACTTAATTCAAATCGAGAATGCCAAGTTACAGAAAGAGGTGCTTCTTTTACAAAAGGTAATATTACAGATGCAGAAAGAAAAACTTACTACAGACCTACAACCAGTACAAATAGTTTTCAGTGAGTTGTAGAAATCTAGTAAATAGAGGGAATAGATTGTTTATAGATTGTATAACAAGCAAAACATGTTGTTTCTGTATTAGCATGAATACTTATATTAAATATTTTATTTTATTGTTATTTTTAAACTAAATATACTAAAAACTACTTTTAGTAAACATTGTTCTGTAATAGTATTATATGTTATTGTCACATTATTATAATAAAGAAAAGGCGAAAGCTACCATTTGAAACGTGCCATCTTTTTTACTTATGGAAAATTGTTATTTTTAACGTTTTTTTAAATTTAATTGATAATACTAATTGGTAGAAATTAATAATTAAGCAATAATGTGCGCTATATGAAAGATGTATCAAGTGACCACTTTTTTTAAATAATGTATGCGCATACAATATATACATAATACACACACTATGCTATTATGCGGTGAAATGGTTTTCAATTAAGGTCCAAGCTTTGTATCAAGCTTTGTTCGAAGCCCATTCTGCAGGCAGGGAAACCGTTTTTTCCAAACACCAAACACCCTCTCGACAAGACCTTTTGCTGCAATATGGCAGGTGTTGTATCGTTTCTCATCTGGCGTTGAAGGGTTCAGGACAATGGTCATCAAGTTGGCACGACAGGGGTATCCATTGTCACCTACTAGGTGGCCCTGAAATGCATGGCTTTCAAGCAGAGCGCAGAGTTAACGGTTATCAAAGATCCTGCTGTCATGTGTGGATCCTGGCCATCGAGCTAATGTTGGTGATTTGGGCCTTCTCATCACACACAACTTGAACATTGATGGAACAATAGCCCTTCCTGTTGCATACAGTTTATTGATGAAGAATATGATGCAGGGCAACAACTCACTGTGTGATGAAGCCTATAGAATGCAGTTAGAATGTCCATAAAATTCAAGATATGAGGCAAAAATGGGCACATTTTTTACACTGGGCACGTTTGTTGTGGTCCGCATCAGAGTGCAATTGTTCCCGCCAGTGCAATGTGCGAATACACTGCAGACTCACTCTCTCGCTCGTATCCAAGGTAAATCATCAACACTATCATCCCTTACATGTGTTTTATTGAACTAAATACATCGTCATCTGATAAAACGCATGCACAGGTTACTTTTCTTGCGTGCCCGAGTCCATGTTGCTTTCACATTCATGTGAATCTCACAGTTCGAGTGCAAGTTGCGCAACAAGCTACTTTTTGTAATGTCTATTAGATTTTTTACACAATATGACTTTAAATTACCTTTTGGGAGTCATTTCTCAGCCAAATTTGATGTGCGATTTAATTTGCGATTTAATTAATTGCCACATTGTGTAATTAATTAGATGATAAAAATTTTATCGCTTGACCGCCCTAATTTTGTGTTTTGCTTCTTTTTTTAGCCAATGAATCACACCATTGCGTACAACAATTGAGACTCTTGCTTCTTTGACTGCCAAAGAAATAACCAAGAGAGAGAAAATACTGTTCAACAGTATTATAATTAAGCTGTAACAACACAACTAATACCTTAACCTGTTAACTTACGTCCCCATTTGGAACCCAAATCCAAGAAATGGCATACCCCACTAAAAATACAAATAAAATTTCATATCACAGAATGATACAGAAATTAATTTATTTTATAGTATTCTACACAGTGATAAAGGCTGTGTCGATTAACATTGCATTTTAATGTAGTTTGAGCGACTGAATAGAGCTCAAGCATAGTTCTGGCAGACCATGGCATGACAGCTAGCTATCATGCCATTGGAAAAGCTTTTGGGGCAGACCTGACCTGTTGAAAAGAGATGGTATCCATCCCTCCTGGGGTGGTGCCGCTCTTCTCTCTAGTATTTTGGCACATAGTCTTAAAGCTAAACCTTGACTAACTAGGGCCCAGGTCAGGAAGCAGACGGATTGGCTTACCCGACCGTCTGCTAGCTGTCTCGCGTCACAGAAGTTAGATAAATCCCAGCACATAGAGACTCTTTCACCTAGATATTATCACATAGAGACTGTGTCTGTTCCACGAATTAGTAAATACAAAAAACCACCAAAACTATTCAATGGTAAAAATTTAATTGATGTCCAACAAATAAACAACAGATATAATACAGATGAACAAATAATAAAGCTCGGGCTGCTGAATATTCGATCCCTTTCCTCAAAAACGCTTATTGTTAATGATATGATTACAGATAATAATCTAAATGTGCTGTGTTTGACAGAAACCTGGCTAAAACCTGACGACTACATTGCTTTAAATGAGTCCACCCCACAAGATTATTGTTATAAACACGAGCCGCGTCTGAAAGGTAAAGGGGGAGGTGTTGCTGTAATTTATAATAATATCTTCAGTATTACTCAGAAGTCTAGTTTCAAATATAATTCTTTTGAAGTTTTGGTGCTTTACGTAACGTTTTTAGTGAAATTGACAAATCCCGTTTAACATTTGTGTTGGCTACTGTATACAGGCCACCAGGGCACAATACACACTTTACCAGATAATTTGCTGATTTTCTATCAGAGTTCGTACTGGCTACAGATAAAGTCCTAATTGTTGGTGATTTTAATATCCATGTAGACAATGAAAAAGACGCATTGGGATTGGCATTTAGAGACATTCTAAACTCTATTGGAGTTAGGCAACACGTATCAGGACCCACTCATCGCCGTAATCATACTCTATACCTAATGTTGTCACATGGAATAAATGTTGATACCGTTGAAATTCTGCAGCAGAACGATGACATCTCAGATCATTACCTAGTATCATGTATACTTAATTTAGCAAAGGCTGCAAAGCCGTCCCCTTGCTTCAAATATGACAGGACTATCACTGCTGCGACTAAAGATTTCTTTGTTTCATCTCCTCAGCATCTCAGATATCCCAGAGGAACTCGATGTTGCAACAGAAACTATTGACTCTAATGCTCTACTGGGTGGTTGCCCTGCTCGCTTAATAAATAAACTGCAGCTGGTCCAAAACGCAGCAGCTCGAGTTCTTACTAGAACTAGGAAGTATGACCATATTAGCCCGGTTCTGTCAACACTGCACTGGCTCCCTATTAAACATTGCATACATTTTAAAATCTTACTAATTACTTACAAATCACTAAATGGTTTAGCTCCCCAGTACTTTAGCGAGCTCTTAACGCATTATACTCCATCACGTTTATTGCGGTCTCAAAACTCTGGCCAGTTGATAATACCTAGAATATCAAAATCAACTGCAGGCGGTCGATCCTTTTCCTATTTAGCACCTAAACTCTGGAACAGCCTTCCTAGCATTGTTCGGGAAGCAGACACACTCTGTCAGTTTAAATCTAGACTAAAAACACATCTCTTTACTATGGCATACACATAAAACATTTTTAATTTTTATATTTTATTCAAATTGTTAGGCTGCATTAACTAGGTCAGCCGGAACCGGGAACACTTCCCATAACACCTGATGTACTCGTTACATCATAGGAAGAATGGCATCTACGCTAATGTTAGTCTCTCTGTTTATCCCGAGGTTTACTGCAGTCAGCCGGATCCGGGCCGTATCCAGATCAGATGGTGGACCAGCGCCCAGACATTACCAACGCATCCCTGAAGTGTCTGCAGAGACCGTGTCAATTAGTCTACCCTCTGAAATTGCTCATCGACATGGCATCCTCAATGGATCCATCTCCGGCGTGAAGCCTCCGATCTTTCGAATATTCCGATCTAATATTACTTCTGACCTATAAGGCTCCCAAAATAATAATCATACACTGTTTGTTAATTTGCCAGAGGAGAACTGGCACCCCGACTGAGCCTGGTTTCTCCCAAGGTTTATTTTTCTCCATTAGGCCACCTGATGGAGGTTTGGTTCCTTGCCACTGTCGCCTTTGGCTTGCTCCAAAGGCGGACACTAAATTTTCAAATAAATATCCAAATAAATTTAATTATTAAACTAAATTAACTATATCAACTACATTCTCCAGAGCGGCTGTACAGCCGAATCAAATTTGGTTGCATTATTTTCCTGTTTAACAATGTGAAGCTGCTTTGAAACGATCTGCATTGTAAAAAGCGCTATATAAATAAAGTTGACTTGACTTGACTATCAGCTGACGCTCAGCTGATCTATAACTCCTCCCACTACCAATTAATCAAGTCATAAGTTCATCTGTACACTCACTTGCTTTAGTCTGTCACACAGACATGCTTTAAGCCAGCTTTCAGTTCGCACACCCTTGCTTCAGTCTGTCGCACAGACATGCGCTTACCCATCCTCCATCCCCAACTCCTCCTTATGTTTTTTATTTTTTTATTAAATTTTATTAATAGGATTAACCCCTTGAGATGTACCATCTAGTTTTTGAGGGGGTCCTAAAATACACCAATCAAAACATAACAAAAACATTACAAAATACAAACACCAGTAAAAAAAAAACCCACAAAGAAACAAATAAATAACACCACCAAGTTTACAGAAAAAAAAAAAAAAATATATATATATATATATACACAGTATATACACTCACCTAAAGGATTATTAGGAACACCATACTAATACTGTGTTTGACCCCCTTTTGCCTTCAGAACTGCCTTAATTCTACGTGGCATTGATTCAACAAGGTGCTGAAAGCATTCTTTAGAAATGTTGGCCCATATTGATAGGATAGCATCTTGCAGTTGATGGAGATTTGTGGGATGCACATCCAGGGCACGAAGCTCCCGTTCCACCACATCCCAAAGATGCTCTATTGGGTTGAGATCTGGTGACTGTGGGGGCCATTTTAGTACAGTGAACTCATTGTCATGTTCAAGAAACCAATTTGAAATGATTCGAGCTTTGTGACATGGTGCATTATCCTGCTGGAAGTAGCCATCAGAGGATGGGTACATGGTGGTCATAAAGGGATGGACATGGTCAGAAACAATGCTTAGGTAGGCCGTGGCATTTAAACGATGCCCAATTGGCACTAAGGGGCCTAAAGTGTGCCAAGAAAACATCCCCCACACCATTACACCACCACCACCAGCCTGCACAGTGGTAACAAGGCATGATGGATCCATGTTCTCATTCTGTTCACGCCAAATTCTGACTCTACCATCTGAATGTCTCAACAGAAATCGAGACTCATCAGACCAGGCAACATTTTTCCAGTCTTCAACTGTCCAATTTTGGTGAGCTTGTGCAAATTGTAGCCTCTTTTTCCTATTTGTAGTGGAGATGAGTGGTACCCGGTGGGGTCTTCTGCTGTTGTAGCCCATCCGCCTCAAGGTTGTGCGTGTTGTGGCTTCACAAATGCTTTGCTGCATACCTCGGTTGTAACGAGTGGTTATTTCAGTCAAAGTTGCTCTTCTATCAGCTTGAATCAGTCGGCCCATTCTCCTCTGACCTCTAGCATCAACAAGGCATTTTCGCCCACAGGACTGCCGCATACTGGATGGTTTTCCCTTTTCACACCATTCTTTGTAAACTCTAGAAATGGTTGTGCGTGAAAATCCCAGTAACTGAGCAGATTGTGAAATACTCAGACCGGCCCGTCTGGCACCAACAACCATGCCACGCTCAAAATTGCTTAAATCACCTTTCTTTCCCATTCTGACATTCAGTTTGGAGTTCAGGAGATTGTCTTGACCAGAACCACACCCCTAAATGCATTGAAGCAACTGCCATGTGATTGGTTGATTAGATAATTGCATTAATGAGAAATTGAACAGGTGTTCCTAATAATCCTTTAGGTGAGTGTATATAATAATGATAAATACATAACAGAAAAAAACATTCAAAGAATACCATTATGAATAAACAAAGTACATTTTATATATATATATATATATATATATATATAAGCATAATCAACGAAACACCAGTGAACAATAGTGACATTATCTATGATAACATGTACAGTCTACCTTAAAATAGGATGATAAGGATTGTTTAAACAGCCTCAGTGATGTAATGGATCTAATGTCTGCAGGTAAATTATTCCAGTCTATTGGGGCTTTATACATAAATGCTCTTTTACCAATAGTTTTATTTGCAAGAAAAGCAAAAAAATAGGTTTGGACAGAGTGCCTAACTTGTTAATTTGAAGAAAAAGGTACAAAGTATTGCTGTAGATAACTGGGATAGTTAAAATAAATACATTTAAATATAAAATTAAGCCAATGAATGCGTCTTCTTACATACAGAGATGACCATTGAAGTGCATTGTACATTGAACAGTGATGAGTGAAATAAGAACATTCCAAAACAAATCTACAAATTCTATTATATGCTGTATTAAGCGAGTCAAGATCTGATTTAGCTGCTGTTTGATAAACCACATCACAATAATCAAAGGATGGAAGTATTAGTTGAGAAACAAGTTTCTTACGAACACTATATGAAAAACAATCCCAAGACCGATATAAACTTTATAAACCATATTGACTTTGCGTAAAACGTGATTTAATATGTGATTTGAAAGTTCAGAATCAAGCCATACACCAAGATATTTAATAGTATCAACTTTATGCAAAGGAGTACCTTCATTACATGATACAACACAAGAACAAGTTTTGGATTTAAGCTTCTGTCTAGAACCAAAAATCATGATATATGACTTGTTTTTATTAAGCACTAATTTATTAGCCAAAAACCAATCTTGTACAGTATTAAAATTAGACTGAAGAGATAGTTGAACTTGTAAATAATCAGAATTAGATGCATATATAACAGTATCGTCAGCATAAAGTTGAGCTTGACAGCTTTTAAGAATCAATGGTAGAGTATTTACATAAATAGAAAAAAGAAGTGGTCCCAGTATTGAAACTTGGGGCACACCAAATTGTTGAATCACAAAATCAGATTTGTTCCCATTTAAGACAACACATTGTTTTCTGTTGTGGAGGTATGAATTAAACCACAAAACGGTATTTTCAGAAAGACCAATATCATGAAGTTTATCTAATCTAATGATCAACCAAATCAAAAGCTTTAGTTAAATCAAGAAAAACAGCACCTGTGAATTTGCCTTTATCTGAAGCTGAAAACACATCATTAGTAAACTTAAGTAGTGCAGTAGTTGTAGAGTGATTAGACATAAAACCGGATTGAGATGATGATAAAATATTATTAATACATAAATAATTTAAAAGTTGTTTTATAAATTAATTTTTCAAAAACTTTAGATAAAGAACATATAATAGATATAGGTCTATAATTATTAGGATCAAGTACATTACCTCCCTTATGAAGTGGAGTAATGCGTGCACATTTCCAGATATTTGGCAGCTCACATGTAGACAAAGAAAGATTAAATAAATCAGCTATTGGATACATAAGAATATGAGAGGATAATTTAAGAAACCAATTTTCAATCCCATCTAGTCCAACACCGCTAGTCACCTTTAATTCATTAATGGCATTCTGAACATCAATTGGTAAGATCTTCCTAAATGAAAATAAACTATTACATGATGAAGTCTCAATAAATGTACCAGTATTCAAATAAGAAGGAGATACTAAAGTAGACCAGACAGAAGAAAAATGCTGATTAAATGCTTTAGCGATAGATAAAGAATCGTGCAGTATTGTGTTATCAACTCTAATTTGATTAATTAAATGTTTATTTGATGTACTAGTAATACTTTTAATTTTATTCCAAAATTGCTTAGGATTTTTAAAATAAGAAAGACATTCTTTATAATAATTAGATTTTGCATTACAGGTTTTTGTCTTACTCAGATTTCTCAAATGCCTATAAACTTCCCAATCAGCATTACTTCTTGTCTGACGAAATGTTGTCCCTTTGCCTAAATAGACTAATAAGTTCAGAGCTAATCCACGGAAGATGATTGCCTTTTACCTTAACAGTTTTCCAAGGTGCATGTTTATCCACAACATTAACTCAGTATGAAAAAAATCCCACGCATCTTGTACATAAGGAATTAAATTATATCTATCCCAATTAATAGAAACCAGATCATTAATAAATAAATCGAAATTAAATTTTTTATATTGTCTGATTTTAATTAATTTTGGTGGCAATTTAGGTACTTTAATTTTCCATACACAAAATATAATGGAGTGATCACTAAAGCAATCAGACATAACACCTGCCCATAAAAATCTATTTGGATGTGAGACAAGTATCCAATCAAGAAGAGATTGTGTACGAGAAGTAATTCTAGTAGGCTCAGTAATTAATTGTGTAAGATTTAAACTATTAAACATTTTTTTTTCTTTATTAGAAGACTTATCTAACCAATTCTTATCAAAATCGCCTAATAAAATTATTTCTACCAAAAACAGAGTTAATAGTAGATATCAGGCAATTAAAGGACTCCACCGGTGAAGAGGGTGGTCTGTATATGCTTCCTATAATTATACATTTATTTGAATGAAAAACCACCTTAATAAAAATACATTCAAAATATAACGAATCAACTGTAGGTATAATCAGCTCTGATACAAAACCTATAGAAACATATATAGCCACACCTCCACCCCTGGAGCACCTATCATATCTATAAATAACATAATTGGTTAAGTTTACATCATTGTCTGAAACATTGCTATTAAGCCATGTTTCAGAAAGTGTAATTATGTCGGGCTTGTTTAAATCAACCCAAGCACGAAGTAAATAAATTTTGCTTCTAATATTCAAATGAATGATTTTTAATCCCTTAATCTCATCCAGCCTGAAAAATGTCACTAATAGTACTGTCACTGGTCAAACATAAAAGAAAAAATAACTGAATCTGTAAATACATTACAAGGGTGCAAAAATTATCAAATAAATTAAGCACAACAAAACCAACAGACATAACACATAAATACAAAATACAAACATGTAAAACCACCACACCCTCCAAGAATAACCCAGCTGCCCCAGACCCCGTATTCCAGGGCATTCCAGTGAGTAAACCAAATAGGTCAAAACCATCTTATCAGCTCAACACAAACAGCATTATTATTATTATTATTGTTGGCAATATGATTGCTTGGCTGCTTGTCCAAGGAGATATATGTATCTATCCAGCTCATTCTTGCTCAATATTGTCCAATCTCATTACTTCTGCATGGAATTATGTAACTGTTGCTTATAAAAATTCTGGTTAATTGCTTAGGCTCCGGGGGGTTCAAACCTCAGTGAGGTTTGCTTGTGGGCAGCTCAGAAGCTGAACCCTTCAGAGCGAAGCCTGCCACCAAATAACATTCAGAGCCTACAATAATCTTAATCAGAGTGGTCCTGACAGAAATATACATTATCCTTACAAATACCATGATGGCTTGAAGAACACAGATAAACCATATAATGTCTTTATCTGCATTTTATTCAGCTGTAGGGATTTCCTGGAAAGTCAAAAGTTTAATTCTTCTATGGGTCTTACTTGTGGACTTTCTGCGTGAGAGTGCACTCCGGTGTTGAGTGTGAATAAAACAAATTACATGTAATAGTTTAGCACATCATAATGCTCACATCGCCCTATTTTGGATAAAAATACAACAAAAATATTCCTTCAAATATATTTGAAGTAAACATCCATAAGTTTTTATCCAAATGAGCACACTTTTGACAAAGCTTCAAGGGATGAAAATATAACAAAACACAAAGGCGTCAGCAGTTGACAGGTTAATGTCATTCCCGTTTCAGGACTAGCAAAATAATTGCAACTTTCTCTCTGTATAGTGGCGAAATCTGCAGGATGATAGATGTGGCTGAACAGGTTGGTGGTTTTGCCCCCTTTTTTGCACCTCCTGCAGACTGGGGTGTCTAATGAGTCATACTGTATTCTCTAAATAAATAAAAAAACTGCTGCGTCGTCTTCTGTTTTATGATAGGTGGCTGCGTTAAGGTGCAATACCGCCATCTATTTTACTTTTGTATAAGTTACTATTGTAATTTGTTATAATATTGTCTCTTTGTTTGGCACCTCTTAGTGCAGTGTGTCAGTGACTGCACAATTTACTTTCCCTTCACTCATTCCTCTCAATGAACGTGACATCTGCATCTGTGATTTTATGTGTGTGTTCATGTTTAACCCACATTGCGAGGACCAAATGACCCCACAAAGATAATATGTGGGGGAAAAAAATAAATTGATAGCCTATATTGTAATCTAATCAACAAATATACAAGACAAACTAAAATATTTTGTCAATAAAATAAAATTTGTAACTTTTTCATATAAAATGATGGCATTTTGACATAATTAAAATAAACTTATTTTTGAGTTTGACAACAAACACACCCCAAAACACAGGTAAACGACATAGTTAAAAACTCAATGAATGAATTGATCATTTTTTGAACATTGACTCTCAGTCTTTATTCACCTTTTTCTCATGGTTTCTTAATAGAATTAATATAATAGTATTGAATAGAATAGCGTAGTTCTAATAGGGGCACATTGTAACCGCGTTTTTTAAAACCCACCTGTGCATTTAAACCTGGCTCGTGTCTTCTGCTGGTTAGATCAGCATTAAATAATTATCTCAACTGTTAAATAATAGATAAAATATTAAAACAATATAAGATTATTTTGTTACACAAAAAATAGAGATGAAAAATGAACTTAATAATAAATGTACTTTTGCTATGGTTAAATAAATGTTCAGTGATATCTTCCAAAGATTTTTTTTGTAAATTTTGGCATAATATTTTCTCGATTATAGTGTTGATATGGCAACTAGTAAATACTAGTTTCGTCATTCTGGCATGACCATGTTTTACAACTAGTCCCGCGTTAGGTTGTGCCCCGCTCACCCAAATTTCGAAATATAGCCCTGTTCGCACTGTCAATGTTCTTCTCTGATTACTTTTGTGTGACTGATGAAGCTATAAGAGTAACATGCAGGTGTTTGTATTAGGTGTGTGCATGATTTTTTTCCTTTTTTTTTCATGTCTAGTGTGTTTTAGCAAGAAGTTGAATATTTCAGAAAAGAAAATGAAGAATCAAAATATTTATAGAAGATTTACCCATTTAAACTTGTTTTTTATTATTCAGTTTGGGTGAAAGTATGGAGTATTATAAAAACTAAACAGTCAGAAAATATGATATATACAATTTATTTTAGTTTATAATGTAATGGGCTTACACAGACAGGTACATATGGTCTAGCACTACCCAAATCAAACCCGAGTGTGTTCAAGACTATTAAGTTTATAAATGACCAACTTCTAAAAAGAAATATAGTAGTCTTTGTAAAGAAATGCTCACTTATATGTAGCTTTGGAGCCGCTGCTGTGACGCTATACAAACGCTTCCAGTGTGAATACTCTCGCATGTCTGCAGCGCTTGAGGTATGAAACAGCCGTGATGCTTTATGGCAACGTTACGTGATGTACAATGACTTGCCAGACTGTTTAACTGCAATTATAAACGGGGGGTTATCCATTTCGAGTTATTAATATTCGTTACTGTTTTGCATATTAATTATAATTTAAATGCATTTTATTGAGCACAATATTGTTGATAAATATTGTGAGGGGGGTACTTTTAATTACTTTTGAAAAAGGGCAGGGGCTCAAGCCCCTAAAGTTTGATGCAAATAAATCTGTTAACAAACCTTCTTAGTGATAAATCCAAACATGGATTTCGAATATTGTTTCTGATTGTGGTCGCTGAATAAATGCACTTACATTTAGTCAACTACAACTTGACTAAACAAAAACGGGACACGGTTGACTAAATATGATAACTAATGAGTACATTTTGACAAACAACTAAGACTAAATTAAAATATAGCTGACAAAATTAACACTATTAGGACCTACTGTTTATTGACCATGATTTTAAGTACAAAATGCTTTCTAAAATAAAAAAGGCACCCTCTACACCATTTTTAGATATACTGTAGCCTATTTTTTGGGCTTTTCAGCAAAAATGTTATGAAACACAAAATAGAGCAACAACATCAATAAATAGTAAACCTCTCTATAATATAAGGATTTTGTGGACTATTTGTTCAGGAAGCAGCTCATGCCTGTAATGTTAGATCCAGTGATCAAAGTGAATTCAGACAGACCTCAGGAACACTCATGCTTCATTTTATTTTAGAAGCAAGTTCCACTGTAGTGAAATCTAATCCAGTCCTAACCCCATTTTTAGGGCGCACTGGAGGCATGTGGTAAGGTGTCACTCTTAGAGGTCTTCACTAAATCTGCTGCAGTCAAGGTGGGTCCTGATAAACCACTGGAGGGGGTTCGACTAGCTGCTCTGCAGGTATATTATTCAGATTTCTGGTACCATTATCAACCTGTGTGGTATTCTGGGTTGTAAATATAATCATTTAACACATTGAATTTAATGACATAATTCATGTCTCATTTTTATTTTTGAAAAAGGCAAGAAAAACATTGCTTGTTCCAACACCTCGGCTAAGAACTGGATTATTTAACAGGATCATTCCTCCAAAAGGTGCAACCAAACAAGAACTACGTGTTTGCTCTACTTCTCAGGTAACATGCATATTCTGAAGTTATGTATTGTTGCATTGTTGCCCTCCCTCACATGTTACAATTGAAAAATTCTTTGCTAAAGGGTATTAAAGATTTCAGTGTCCCGATTGGCTTAGATGACCAAGTTCAAGTTGATATTGTCATAGTTGGATCTGTGGCTGTATCTGAAAAAGGTAAAACTCTGCACCTAGGATGACTTGAGTATCTTGTATTTTCTTCTCATAATACAACAAACTGACAATACACAATGCCATTAGGCTACAGAATTGGAAAAGGTGAAGGCTTTGCGGACATGGAATATGCTCTGATGGCATGTATGGGAGCCGTGGGTGAATCCACTACGGTCGTCACCATTGTTCATGATTGCCAGGTTAGTAATGTAGCCTGTAATAACGGTCAGGTTTAACTCATTGTGGTAAATCAAATGAAAGTCTTGAAATAAAAACTGAATAAAACTTCTAAAAGATGTTCAATAAACCACAAAAGAATAAGATTTACGAGTTGTAGGATAAAAAGGGAGGTTTTTTTTTGTGTATATGTATTTGAATAAATTTGAATTTGGAATGACTGAAAATGATATAATCAGAGACAAAAAAACAAAACAAAAATCAGTGTACCAGATCTTAGAATGAAAGAGTGGCTTCTGAGGGAAACTGGCCTTATGTTAGACAAAGCCATTGAAATATGCAGGGCAGCTGAGGTTGCAAAGAACATTACAGGCCATGGAAGAACACCAGAGTAGTCTATACCATGTCTTAAAATGATTATTTATTACCTAATTTATGAGTTTAATTTATAATCACTTGTAACTCATATTGACAGGTCAGCGGCTGTCAAGTATGATTTATAGTTAGATTTATGAGCCCTGTCACCCAGATTGGCAGGCAGGGCCGTAGCTAGAGGATTTGGGGCCCCCTGAAAAAATATTGATGTGGGCCCCCACCACCCAAATCATATACTGTACAATATATGAACATGGAGGCCCACATGTTACCTAATAGGGGTTTCTTACAAAATAACAAAACAGATAATAAATGTAAATAAAGGTTTTTACTTAACACCAGCAAAAGCAAAATACACAAATATAACATTAAATATAAAACAAATAGATAGCAAACACTAAAACAAATTTCAATTAGCAATAAACATTGCAATAACTATGAAAATTATATTAATCATTATTATATGTATATCGGTTTGGTTAATCTATAACCTTTGATGACCTTACACATCACTTCACCTAGGATGAACCAAAATCCCATTGTCTGACCCTTTTGTTGGCAAAGTCACTTATGATGTCTTTCAAGTCCAGCTGTCTGCTTAGTTGGCTTTCAATTGAAAGTCGGCAAGGCTATTAAACCTCTCTTGAGTTTGGGTAGACCTGAGATAGTTTTTGACAAGTTTCAACTTGCTGAAAGCCCTTTCTGCACCAGAAACAGACGCACACTTCTCCAAAAATGCTCTGGAGCTGCATCCTGTAGATTGAATTCAGCAGGTCGAGAGGAGACTGACAGTCTTCAAATGTGGCATTATACACAGACTTATGATGCCTCACTTCGTTCTCAAAGCCTGCTGTAAGATCCTCTGTATATTTGCTCACTAATGAGTGGCAAGCTGGGTGAATCTGATCTTCTTCTATGTATTTTAAATTGCAGAAAACTCTTCATATATCTTTGCAGTTGTTTAGAAAGCGGGTATCCAAGGCAGGCAGGGCCGTAGATTATATTATCCAATGCCACAAGGAACACGTTGTTCCGAAACCGAATTTCTTCCATCTCCTGTTGGTTGGCATCCTCTGAATTATGACTCTCGTCTGCAAACCGCTTTCTTGTTAATGTGCCAAGGAAGTTACCATTGTGAGCATCACCTAAATTGTCTGTGGTCCCTCTGAATGGTAAGTTTCTTAATGCCAAAAAAAGTGTGACATCTAATATTCTTTCAAGAATTGCTTTGTTTTTTTCAACTTCCAGCTGTATTTGTTTTTGCAAGCGGCTATCTATTCCTTTTGCTTCTATCAAAGAATATTTCAGATTTTTCCACTTGAGGTAGCATGCTTTGTGTGCTTTGCTTGATTCATGGTCAGGGAATTTATTGTACATTCTCCGCCATTTTCTCCGCCAGATCTGCTGTTTTGTACCTTTCTTTAGTGTTTAGCGCACTAGATTATGTCTTTCTGAGGTCATCCTGTGAAAAGAGCATGCATGGCACACAATATTATGAATCTATGCTTGGACTGTACATCAACCAGTCTCTCTTCTGTTTTTCTCGCCCATTTGCTGACTTACTAAACTGGAGATACTCTGGAAATTTCTTTCCTTCTGAGTCCTTGGGCATAATATTTTTCAGGTCTGTTTGACTGGCAGTGGCTAGCTTTCTAACGATCACCTCACGTTCATGATCTGTTAACCTCTCTGGCCATTATCCTGGATCAGTTGTCAAAAAATCTCCTTCACTCTCATTTTCTTCCTGCACTTGCTGAGTTTGTGCTGTCTGTTACTGTGTCCTGACTGGTGCTACTTTCAGCTTCTTCACTTTGACCTTCACTAACTGATGTTGGCCTACTTTCATGCATTTGCTGGGTTGAGGGGCCTGGCTCTGTAGACAACAAATACCATGACTCAAATAGTTGTATCAAGAATAAACCAATACTTTCCAATTCAGTTCAGTTAAAATATATGTGACTAGTAAATACTAAATACAAAAAATAAAGTGATTCCTGACAAGTTAATATACCCAATGAGTATCTTCTGCACTTGACCCTCCATGTCATCTTTAGAATGGGGTTGTGAGTCAGATGATGCCACATCTGTTGCTGCAGAACATTATAATAAGTATAAATAAGTCACTATGACAGTCTTACATGTAACAGAAGATGGTGATGTTGTTGTTGTAAACCCTTTATTTTAAAAGGTAAATGTTTATATACATTTTACAACTAATAAAAACTAACAAAAACCAAGAAATTGTTAAATAATAATAAAACCAATTTTACAAAAGGACCAGCAATATAATAGTTTTTCCAGTCTGTTATAATTCATAAATCAAAAAGTAAACATTCATAAATTGACAAGAATGCAGTCAAATGTGTAATATATTATTAAATAAAGCTAATGAAAGTATCCATCCAAGAGCAGTGTGTTGTATTCATGCTTTCTTTACTGTAATAAAATACATCAACATGTATCACAATATTTTCTGGTATTTATTGCGATAACGATATCAATGACGATAAATGTAGTACCGTTTCCCATGTTTTTGGCTACTAGTGAGAGCTGCATGCATTCTTGAGAGCCTCAGAAAAACAATGATCTAAAGCAAAACGTACCCGTCATCAAATAGGCCCCTATAATACATAAAATAATAAAAATAAAAATAAAACGTTTAAAAAACTTAGAGCCACACCAGCCTTTTCAGAAATGGAAAAGTTGCAGATATATTTTTCTTCTGTAAAAGTGCAGGTAATGTTTAAATAGTGCAACTGTGCTGAAAAACAACACAATATAAACAATAATCAATTGATTCAAATCAGTGACAAGTTTGAAATGTAAACACAGATTCTGTATTTATTCATATTCTCATGGTGCAAACAGCAAAAGTAATAATCCCAACCATGTCTTCAGATTACAAAAAAATTGCAAACAATGATTTAATGATAGAACTTTAGTAATTTGAACTAAAACTTGGTAATCGTGCGAATGTGTCACAGTTGCGGGTGCAGCGGAGAGGATTCAAACGCAGAAGAAAAGGTGTCTTTATTAAATAACAAAATTAAATAAAAACCAAAACAAACACCCACAAGGGGGAAAACCAAACTAACAAAGACAAACCGTCAGGATCAGAAACAGGAGACATCAAACAATGATCCAGCACAGGATTGCAAACACGAGGAGATTATAAAGGGAACAAACAAGGCAGGTAATGAGGGAGAACAGGTGGGACAAATTGACCAATAATCAGATGGGTGGGGTTGACAATAGACAGGAGACATGACATCATACCAAACATGACAAACACAAGCACATGGTCAGAAATGACAAATACAAGACACGTGCTTACACAAGACAAGACAGACATATGACAGAATGAAAAATATGCATTCATACGTTGTCATTTTGACTAAACTTAGGACTGGTGGTGGAGCTTAAGACATGGTTGGTCATTCAGTGTTTCTGTAAAAAAAAAAAAACGAAACATTATACTGATAAGATAATAATACTACGAATTCTACTACTTGTAACAATATAAACCACATTAAGGATTGATGAGCTGTTGGGTTTATGAAAATGAATCACGTTGTCAGCGTTCGCTCGAACTCATTTGCTGAAATCAAAACAGGTACAGTAATAGGTGAGTGCCAGCCAATGAGATTGCCGTTTGCGCATTAGTTTCTTTTTGTTCATAAAGGCTGAATAATTCCAAATGAATGCCATTATTTTACAGGAAAATACAACAAAGAATATTGTTTACATATAGCACATCAATTTTGCGTGGTATGTAAGATTCTTTCGCTCTCTCTGAGTGTGTGAGAAACACTGAACAGTCAGGCGCCTCAGACTAATGTTTACTGTGCGTCAAATACACTGGGCATTCATTGAGATGAACTGAAATAGCGTGCTTTACCGATCGCTTGACAAAGAACAAATCTCTTAAGCGCTCAGTCCATGTGCTCAGCGAGTGAAAATATATGTGTGTGTACCAGTTCCAGGTTGTAGAGGTAGCTCCTCGTTTAGCGATAAACTCCTCCGCAGCTTCCGTCATAGTTGGTTTCGCTCTGCACGTGAGATGCGAATGGGTCGCGTCATCAACTAGGCTTTATCGTTATTATCACGGGAAGAGAAATTCTTAGTTTTTACTGGTATATCGCAAACGATAAGATATCGCCCATCCCTACAGGCCAGCTGCTGTCAATGACTGTTTATGGTCAGATGTACACTCACCTAAAGGATTATTAGGAACACCATACTAATACTGTGTTTGACCCCCTTTCGCCTTCAGAACTGCCTTAATTCTACGTGGCATTGATTCAACAAGGTGCTGAAAGCATTCTTTAGAAATGTTGGCCCATATTGATAGGATAGCATCTTGCAGTTGATGGAGATTTGAGGGATGCACATCCAGGGCACGAAGCTCCCGTTCCACCACATCCCAAAGATGCTCTATTGGGTTGAGATCTGGTGACTGTGGGGGCCATTTTAGTACAGTGAACTCATTGTTATGTTCAAGAAACCAATTTGAAATGATTCGAGCTTTGTGACATGGTGCATTATCCTGCTGGAATTAGCCATCAGAGGATGGGTACATGGTGGTCATAAAGGGATGGACATGGTCAGAAACAATGCTCAGGTAGGCCGTGGCATTTAAACGATGCCCAATTGGCACTAAGGGGCCTAAAGTGTGCCAAGAAAACATCCCCCACACCATTACACCACCACCACCACCAGCCTGCACAGTGGTAACAAGGCATGATGAATCCATGTTCTCATTCTGTTTACGCCAAATTCTGACTCTACCATCTGAATGTCTCAACAGAAATTGAGACTCATCAGACCAGGCAACATTTTTCCAGTCTTCAACTGTCCAATTTTGGTGAGCTCGTGCAAATTGTAGCCTCTTTTTCCTATTTGTAGTGGAGATGAGTGGTACCCGGTGGGGTCTTCTGCTGTTGTAGCCCATCCGCCTCAAGGTTGTGCATGTTGTGGCTTCACAAATGCTTTGCTGCATACCTCGGTTGTAACGAGTGGTTATTTCAGTTAAAGTTGCTCTTCTATCAGCTTGAATCAGTCGGCCCATTCTCCTCTGACCTCTAGCATCAACAAGGCATTTTCGCCCACAGGACTGCCGCATACTGGATGTTTTTCCCTTTTCACACCATTCTTTGTAAACTCTAGAAATGGTTGTGCGTGAAAATCCCAGTAACTGAGCAGATTGTGAAATACTCAGACCGGCCCGTCTGGCACCAACAACCATGCCACGCTCAAAATTGCTTAAATCACCTTTCTTTCCCATTCTGACATTCAGTTTGGAGTTCAGGAGATTGTCTTGACCAGGACCACACCCCTAAATGCATTGAAGCAACTGCCATGTGATTGGTTGATTAGATAATTGCATTAATGAGAAATTGAACAGGTGTTCCTAATAATCCTTTAGGTGAGTGTATAACTCACTGTCACCAGATTGTCAGGTAATTTGGTGTCAATGGCTGTTTATGGTTAGATTTATGGTTATATCTTCATAGATTATAGATTATATATCTATATCTTATAGATTAATTGGTAATGTTGAGCGTGTGAATAGACATGGCGCAGACTAGTGTAATGGCCAGCCGTCACTCTACCTCTGTTTACTATTTTGTTTCTTTTTTTTTGTTATTTTACATATTTTGTGCAATCCTTGTCAGTCGCAATGGGTTTATGATCGCAGTACCCGGCTTCAGATTTGATCATTTGTTATGGACCAGAGGAGATCAGTTTTTCTTTCCTCGTTCTGCTCTGCCGCCATTGATACAGCGTGCTCCGATTGGATGTGTGTGCTGTAGGCAAAGATGCCGGTGAAGACGTGGGAGGCGTGCGGGCACTCACATGAAGACTTTTGAGGAGACGTCCTGATGTGGTGCAGTTTGCAAAAGAAGCTAGTAAAAAATGCGGAGTATGCTGTGGAGTTCTGGGGATGGCGTCCTTCATGTGTGCTGGCAGTTTTCCGGCTCGATGCTCTTCGGCGGTGCGTTTTTTCTTGGATGGAAAGTCTTCGTCCTGTCTCAGAGGTGCTGATTTGAGTAATTTACTCTACCGTGAGACGGTAAAGTCTTGTCAAGCTACAGTTGGTGTTTCTACGGTTTCTCAGCCTTTAAAGATGCCGCTGGTGAATGCGCATTCGATTACAAATAAGACTTTCATTTTAAATTATTTTATTTCACAAAATATCTTGGATTTTTTATTTATCACAGAGATATGGGTAAATGTTGATGACCGGAGTCCGTGTGTTGAACTTTGCCCAACTGATTATAATTTTATTAATATCCCTAGATCAGTGGGTCGTGGTGGGGGATTAGCTACGGTGTATAAACAACAATTTAAATGTCGCAGTTTTCCGACCATGAACTATTTGAACTTTGAAGTTCAATTATTAAAGCTCGACTTTGTTGCGCCTATTTTGGGTGTGGTCGTCTATAGACCTCCAAAGTATAGACAGGCTTTTATCCTTTATACAAGACTTTTTATCTTGTATTTTATTACTGTCAAACTTAATTGTTGGTGATTTTTTTTAATATTCACATTTGTTGTCCTGGGAAACCTTTAGTTAAGGAGTTCTCAGACTTAATGGACTCTTTTAATTTTATCCAAAATGTCTCAGGTCCTACTCATGAGAAAGGACATACTTTGGACCTTGTTTTTTCCCTAGGTTTGTCAATTTGTAATGTTAATGTTAAAGGGATAGTTCACCCAATGAAATGAAAATTAGCCCATGATTTACTCACCCTCAAGTCATCCTAGGTGTATATGACAATATATTAAAAAGTCCTGGCTAATCCAAGCTTTATAATAGCAGTAAAAGTTACTCTGTTTTTGAAGTCCATAAAAGTGCATCTGTCCGTCACGTGCTCCACACGGCTTCGGGGGGTTAATAAAGGCCTTCTGAAGCGAATCGATGCGTTTGTGTAAGAAAAATATCCATATTTAAAACTTTATAAAGTAAAGTTTCGGCTCTGCAGAAATTTGGCGACTTCTGCACACTGTGACAGTCCACTAACAGTTGACCGTGGAATATTTAGTAGTGAGGAAATTTTTACAAATGGACCTATTGCACAGGTGGCAAACTATTAAGTTACCATGCTTGAATTCACTGAGCACCTGAGAGTGACCCATCCTTTCACAAATGTTTGTAGAAGCAGTCTGCATGCCTAGGTGCTTGATTTTATACACCTTTGGCCATGGAAGTGATTCAATGATTTGGAGGGGTGTCCAATACATTTGGCAATATAGTGTATCTTGTTCTTTCTGGACAGATGGAGTTGGACATGTTCAATTCAGCAATGCACACTTTTTTCACACAACGGGACAAACCCTTTTCTTCTTTGGCATCTAATGATGCCATGATGATAACAAACTTAAAGATTCGGGGACCTTCTTGCTTTGAGGGGACACCATGCCACCCTTTGATAAGGAAGATTGGAGTCAAAACAGTTTTTTCAAGAAGTGGTCACAAGTCACTTGCCAACCGTAATCAGCTTTTTGAAAGTTGTCAAAATGAAATTTGTACAGAGCGTCCTGTTTTTGTACATGAGAATGAACTGTGTCCTGTCTCAGTGGCAAATATGGAATACATTACAGCAAAGATTAGAGATTTTTGGGGGGATTGATGGCATACAACATGCAGTCACAATCTGGTGCCGTCCATGAGGATGAGATGCACAGTAGTACTTAAAGTCAAGTCAAGTCAAGTCAACTTTATTTATATAGCGCTTTTTACAATGCAGATTGTTTCAAAGCAGCTTCACAGTGTTAAACAGGAAAATAATGAACAGAATCTGATTCGGCTGTACAGCCGCTCTGGAGAAAACGGTGATGTCATCTAGCTCATTTCAATTATCATATATATTCAAGTAATGTAGTTGATATAATTTAAAGCAGCTGGTGGCCACACCAGATACTTACTGACTTTTGATATTGACCCCCACCTATCACAAACCAAAACATACAACAGCTGGTTTTCAGAAATTTCAAATTCAAATCTGCACTTTCGTTCATGAGATTCTAAGATCTGATTTGCATGATCATTTCTGCAATCTATTGCATTGATTATTATTTATGTTTTGACCTGATTTCTGTGTTTAGGTCATGGACATTCCAGAGGAACTCATTGAAAGTCATGACCTCACAGTTGACTTCATTCTAACTCCAACAAGAATCATCAAAACTGAATGTAAACACCCCAAACCACAAGGCATAATTTGGTCAAAGGTATTTATATCTACAGTGTCTGAAGTCTTTTGTGTCTGCTGTAACTTTCTTAATGCTTCATAATTTCTTTTTTCGTTTTGAAAGTGAAGTAATGCAAAGTCAATTATATCTTTGAAATCAAGCTGGTGCTGGGGTTATGCTCGGTTTGGTTATCTTCACTGAATTCCTTAGCCTGTTTTAATAAGCTTCAACTTTAAAAATGAACTCTTTCTGGAGGTATTTGAGACCAAGAGAGTAAATTAATTTGTTAAATGCTGAAATGCACTATTTATTAGCAAGGTAACATACACCGATCAGGCATAACATTATGACCACCTTCCTAATATTGTGTTGGTCCCCCTTTTGCTGCCAAAACAGCCCTGACCCGTCAAGGCATGGACCTCTACTAGACCCCTGAAGGTGTGCTGTTAGCACTGAAGGTGTGCACCAAGATGTTAGCAGCAGATCCTTTGAGTCCTGTAAGTTGAGAGGTGGGGCCTCCATGGATCGGAGTTGTTTGTTCAGCACATTCCACAGATGCTCAATTGGATTGAGATCTGGGGAATTTGAAGGACAAGTCAACACCTCAAACTCGTTGTTGTGCTCCTCAAACCATTCCTGAACCATTTTTGCTTTGTGGCAGGGCGCATTATCCTGCTGAAAGAGGCCACAGCCACCAGGGAATACCGTCTCCATGAAAGGGTGTACATGGTCTGCAACAATGCTTAGGTAGGTGGTACGTGTCAAAGTAACATCCACATGGATGGCAGGTTTCCCAGCAGAACATTGTCCAAAGCATCACACTGCCTCCGCCAGCTTGCCTTCTTCCCATAGTGCATTCTGGTGCCATTTGTTCCCCAGGTAAGCCACGCACACGCACCCGGCCATCCACGTGATATAAAAGAAAATGTGATTCATCAGATCAGGCCACCTTCTTCCATTGCTTCATGGTCCAGTTCTGATGCTCACGTGGCCACTGATGGCGCGTTCGGCGGTGGACAGGGGTCAGCATGGGCACCCTGACTGGTCTGCGGCTAAGCAGCCCCATACACAACAAACTGCGATGCACTGTGTATTTTGACACCTTTCTATCAGAATCAGCATTAACTTCTTGAGCAATTTGAGCTACAGTATCTTGTCTGTTTGATCGGACCACACGGACCAGCCTTCGCTCCCCACCGGTTCACCACTGTTCCTTCCTTGGACCACTTTCGATAGATACTGATCACTTCAGACTGGAGTCAGTTTTGGAGATGCTCTGACCCAGTCGTCTAGCCATCACAATTTGGCCCTTGTCAAACTCACTCAAATCCTTACGCTTACCCATTTTTCCTGCTTCTAACACATCAACTTTGAGGACAAAATGTTCACTTGCTGCCTAATATATCCCTTCCAATAACGTGGTGACGTGATGAAGAGATAATCAGTGTTATTCACATCACCGGTCATAATGTTATGCCTGATCTGTGTATTTAGTCTTGTTTAGCCAGACCTTCAGACAGAATTCAATCAGATTACTACTTTGAAATTCCCAAAGTGTTTCCCATTTTGTGTGCCATATGCATCAGCTGTTCATCCAACGGTCCGTGGGTGTGACGTCTGAGGCTTAGACAAAAATTTGTCACTCACTCAAGCCAGTGGTGTAAATCAGATATGTTGTTTCTTTGTTCTCTTTCATAGGTTCACTCAACGCTGTGTAGCTATGATGCAATGGGAACGCCCCCTGGGTGTATTGATTGTCTGAAGCCCTATAGAATCATGCCAACGCTCTTACGTTGTCGCATTATACTGGTGCGCGCGCCATCTGCTCCTCCGATTTCTCTGCCTTCACAAAGCGGCCATTTCTAGCCCTTCGGTCTTGATTTTTCTGGCCCAAATACTGGATTTTGTGTAACTTTCTTCATCAGCACTTCAGCGACTGCGGATAGTGGAACTTGGTTCTCCTTGCGGTGAAGTGCCATGGAATTTTGTTGTTGCCTACCACTCGCTTTATTGTGAGTGACGACCCTCACAGTAAGTGTGTTAAATGTTTGGGTTTCTCACACGCGTGCGAGGCGGTTCAGGGCAATTCTATATGTAAATTCTGTGACAATCTCCTTCTCAAAACCCTCCGCTCTAGGTTTGCGGTTTTTGAGGAGTCGTCATCTGTTTTTCCCCGTCACGCTCCCGAAGCCGCTGAGGCCTCCCTCGGATCCGCGACCTGGGGTTCGGATGTAGAGCTCGAGGATGTGGAGAGCAAGCAGACGGGCCTTGCCCTTTCTCTCCCTCCCTCCCCCGAGCATGTGCGCTGTGTTCTGCCGGTCGAATTCTCACGCGACTACTTATGTCCTAGCCCGGAAGCGCGCAATGCGGTTTCTTTCGATGTAGTTTTCACTGCAGCGTCCGACTCAGAGGATTTCGGGCCTGATTTTCGCTCCGGCTCCTTCAAGTCCCTCCTGATCCTCAGGTCAGAAAAAGGAGAGCCTCGCCCGACGTTCGGGGTTGGGACGGGCCGCGCAAGCGTTTCTGCCCAGCGCGTTTCGATGTGCAGAGCTGGTTTGGCCTCAACCCCCTCCGGCACGGAAGGAAGGAGACGTGTCATGCTTTCTCCCCTTACGTCCGATTGGTTTGCTACCTACTGTTCGCGTAAACGGAGATGCGCTCGGTTTTCTTCAGGAGCCAGTAGACCCTACTTTTTCCACTCAGACCGTGGCATCTCCAGATCAGGACGCCAAATGCTCTCCTTAGTGGTTGACCACACCTCCCCCCAAGGATCAGCTCGGAACCCTAATACAGGTATGTCCACTGCACCACAACACTCCGCTTCCTCTTTCACATTTCTTTCACGAGTGGAAACGTTTGCCAGGGATCACCTTGGATCCTCCGCACAGTTCAGTCCGGTTACACGCTTCAGTTCTGTCGCAAGCACCCCCCCCCCCCCGCACTTCGACGGGGTCCTTCCGACTGTAGTAAACAGCGCCTCAGAGGCTTCTGTACTACAACAGGAGCTTTCTTCCCTCCTCCTCAAGGGGGTGATAGAAGAATTCCCTTCAACGGAAGTGGAACACGACTTCTTCAGCCACTACTTCCTGGTCCCGAAGAAGGATGGTGGTCTGCAACCTATTCTAGACCTTCGCCGACTGAACTTCTCCCTCTACAAAGGGAAGTTCAAGATGTTAACGCTGAAGGCTATCAGATCTCAGATACGTGCGGGGGACTGGTTTGTAACGGTAGACCTGAATGATGTTTATTTCCATATTGAGGTCCTCCAGCGACACAGGAAGTTTCTCAGATTTGCCTTCGGAGGAAAGGCTCATCAATACAAGGTTCTTCCCTTCTGCCTCGCCCTGGCGCCAAGGACTTACACAAAGTGTATGGATGCTGCTCTGGCCCCGCTGAGGCTCCAGGGCATCCGTATACTCAATTACCTGAACGATTGGCTCCTTTTGGCCCTTTCCAGGGAGCTGGTGACTTGTCACAGGGACATTGTTCTTCACCACATTCAGTCTCTTGGCTTAAGAGTGAACACCCCATCTCAGCAGACCGTCTTCTTAGGGGTTCACCTGGATTCCATTCTGATGCAGCCCCGTCTGGCTCCTGCCCGGATTTCCAGTCTCGTTTCATGTTTGGCCCGCTTCAGGCTTGGCCATCATGTCTCTGTGGGTACCTGTCGCAGGCTCCTGGGTCTCATGGCCGCAGCTTCCCCGGTGCTTCCCTTGGGGCTGCTTCATATGAGACCCTTCCTTTGGTGGATGAAGCTCTTAGGGGCCTGATCGACAGGGTCAGCTCTTCGCCTACTGAAGGTGTCACAGAGTTGTTCCCGCGCCCTGTCAGTTTGGCGGGACCCTCTCTTTCTTCAGAAAGAGGTCAACATGGGTGCTTATTTCCGTCGCCAAATGATCACGACAGGTGCCTTTCTGACCGGCTGGGGTGCGGTGTTCGAGGGCAGGCCAGCATGAGTCTGGACGGGGGAAGTTCTCTCTTGGCACATAAACTGCCTAGAGCTGAAAGCTGTCTTCCTGGCCCTTCGGCACTTTCTCCCCTCTCTCAGGGGGCAAACCGTCATTGTCAGGACGGACAAAATGGCGGTGGTATCTCACGTGAATCGCCAAAGGGGCTCACGGTCGCGCACCCTGGACAGGCATGCGTGTCGTCTCCTCCAGTGGGCCCAGGACAAACTCCTGTCCCTGAGAGCAGTCCATGTACCCGGGATCTTGAACCTCGCAGCAGATTTTCTATCGAAGCAGAAGCTCAGATCGGGGGAATGGATATTGAACTCTCAAACAGTAACCCAGATTTGGGATGTGTTTGGCAGAGCGGAGGTGGACCTCTTTGCGTCGAAAGAGTCATCCCAGTGCCAGCGCTGGGTCTCTCCGAGCTCCCCAGCACCGCTGGGAATAGATGCGTTCGCTCATCTGTGGCCGAGGCTAAATCTCTATGCATTCCCGCCCATCAAATTGATTCCGGCGGTTCTGTGCAGGGTGAGAGTCAGTCTCCTAATTGTAGCCCCATTCTGGCTGTCCCAGGCCTGGTTCTCGGAAATGGTTCTTCTTCTGGACTCCCTTCCCTGGGAGATTCCAGTCAGAGAAGACCTGTTGTCTCAGCTTCAGGGCAGGATTTGGCATCCTCATCCTGAGATTTGGAAGCTGTGGGTATGGCCCATCAGAGGCTGCTAGCTCTGAGCGCTGGTCTTCCTGCCGATGTTCAGGAGACCATTGTGAGTGCGAGAGCCCCCTCCACAAGGAGACTATATTCCTCCAAGTGGAAGTTTTTTGAGTCATGGTGCTCAGCCCATGCTGTGGATCCAGTTAACTGCCTTGTGGGTCCAGTGCTGGAGATCCTACAGGAGAAGTTTGCTGCTGGAGCGCCAGCAACCACCCTGAGGGTTTACGTCGCTGCCATTGCTGCTCGTAGGGAGTCAGATGAAGTTCCTCTGGGCAAACATAGGTTAGTCTCGTCATTTATGCGAGGGGGCATTTATGCGAGCACGCTTCCCTGGTATCCCCTCTTGGGACCTGTCAGTTGTTCTGGAGGGATTAAAATAGGCTCCCTTTGAGCCCTTGGAGTCAGCTCCAGAGCGGATTCTGACTCTCAAGGTTGCCCTTTTGTTGGTTTTAACTTCTTTGAAGCGAGTGGGGGATCTACAAGCTCTCTCTGTTAGCGAGGCATGTATGGACTTCGCTCCTGGTCTGGTCAAGGTAACCCTAAGACCCAGGCCAGGATATGTGCCCAAGGTTTTGTCCACATCGTTTAGTTCTCAAGTTATCACCCTTCACTCTTTCAACCCTCCTTCTTTCGCCTCAGAAGAGGACGAAAAGCTTCATTTATTCTACCAGTGGCATGGCTTCCTCTCAAGCACTTTTTAGAGGGGCCCTTCTGGAGGACATTTGTGTAGCGGCAGGTTGGTCCTCCCCACACACTTTTGTCAGGTTCTATAGTTTGGATCTCGACATGGCTCCGGGTTTGCATGTTCTGTCTGCTTGATCCGGCCATGCAGGCTATCTGGTGTTCTTTGAGCCAGATATAGCGCTTAGCTTGGCGAGTGTGGTATATCGTTCCCATTGCATCATAGCTACGCAGCGTTGAGTGAACCTATAAAAGAGAACATCTCAGGTTACTGGTGTAACCTATGTTCTCTGAATGGGGGACGAGACGCTGCGTTCGCTGCCAAGCTCCTCGCGCTGCCGACAAGCCACCTTTTTCGGCAGAGAAATCTAAAGAGCTCTCTTTGCTCGCTGTCCCTATATAAACCATTCACAATTTGTCATGCTTCTAAGAGGACGAGTGTCTACATATACTATAAAGTTTCAGAAGTGACAAACGCATTAAATTACAGGAGTAAATCCTCTAAATTGTTCAGTGATGAAATTGCTATGATTGACACTGATAACCGTAGCAACTAACGTGCCTTTGTCAAAATAGAGCTGCGCATCTAATCTTAATCTTAAAAAGATTGCGATCTCAATTCAAACACCAATGCGATCTTATTCCTAAATGACAGCGATTCTCCCTTGTCTGTTAAAGTCACACCGGCGAACATTCGAATCAGATCTGCGTTCTGACCTAGAGAGAGCAGTTGTCATGTATAGGTATGAAACCGCTTCTCAAACATTATTTTCAACTAAACATTATCATTATTTCTGTCTTACAATAATTCACATTATTACAGAAGTACTGAGATAAAGGTTTAAATTAAAAAAAAAATGCATTTTGCAGACGCGTTTATCCAAAACGACTTACAAATGAGGAATACTGGAAGCAATTCGTCATGAAGAGGCGAATAAACACAAAAAGTGCTGAAAATACGAAGTTTCAGACATTGCTTAGAGTATGCCGAGCGTAGGCTTCTGGTAGGGATGTAGACTCGTAAGAGCGAGTGGAAGTATGCGGATGCTGAGCTGAGATCTGTAAGCAAACGTCCATGCCTTGAACTTGATGCGCAAGTGGTAGCCAGCACAGAGAGATGAAGAGAGGTGTGATGTGGGCCCTTTTGGGCTCGTCGAAGACAAGACATGCTGCAGCGTTCTGAATTATTTGAAGCATTTTGATTGCACACAATGGAAGTCCAGCTAGAAGCACATTGTAAGTGTGAGTGTGACACATTGTGAGTGCTGGTAATAGTGTAGGAGAGATGGATTGTAGAAGGTGTGAGGGGATGGGATCTAGAGGGCAGGTAGTAGGATGGCTGGAGAGAAGTTTAGATACTTGTGCCTCAGTGAGTGTAGAGCAGGAGAAGTTTTCCGGCTGTGGATGATCTAAAATCCTGTGTGTGTGTGTGGAGCTGAGAACTGACCACTGATGGTTGTTGTTGTTGTTTTATCAGTGAAGAAATTGGCAAAATCATCGGCATAAAAAGAGATGGTGGGAGGTGGCGGAGGGGGACAGAGGAGAGAGTTGAATGTTTTGAAATGTGTGCGTGTGTTTGAAGCGCTGTTGATCTTATGGAAATATGAAAATGTTGCAGCATGGGCTTCAATTGAAAAGGATGAGAGCAGATATTGATATTTACTCAGGTCAGACGGGTCCTTTGATTTGTGCCATTTTCTCTCTGCTGCCCTGAGTTTGGTCCGGTGTTCACAAAGAAATGACTACAATATGGATCTTAACAGGAGTTGTAACTGTAATAGCATGATGGGGTGTGAGAGGAAGAGAAGAGAGGACGCTGGCGCCCGTTGTTTGCCGCTTCTCCTCCGCTTTCTCCGTCGAAATCCTTTTGTATGGATTGTTACGGTTTGTTTCTAATTTGAAGGACATCTACTCACTTACTGCTATCTCTTCTATATATCGGCTGTTCGCTGGTGATCCCCTTCAGGTTAAAGCTGCTTGGTGTACTCCTCCGGGCAGCTTTTCAGCTGTCCCGTTGCGGTTTGGCCTTGAGCCTAGGACCGCTGCCCTTGCAGTACTAGCTGGGAGTTGGCTCATGCACTCCTCTGCCATGCTATGGACCATCTTGTGTTCCAGCTCTGTGTTAGGCTAATGCCTAGCTCTAGTCAAAACCTTTCAGCGGCCATAATGAAGCTCAAATATTCCATTCCGCAGCTGCTAAATTTCAACAACCGCACCATTCCGGCGTGCATTGCGGTCATCAAGGAACATGGACTTCTGCGCCGACCATGTTACATCCATAGAGGCTCCCGTCGTGGGCTTGTTTACCATCGGCCTGAACACTCTGTCACACATCTACCGCGTCATCAGAACAGTGTTGCTCTCTGTGTTGGTAACACGGGAAACATTGCGAGATCTCAGCAGTCTAAGCTGGACTGCATGAGAAACACCGCAAGATCTCTTAGCACAGAGCATGACAGAAAACGTGGAGTGGATTTTAGTGTATTACGGCCTCTACCGAGATTCACCACCCCATCAATGCTCAAAATAGAACTTTTTAATGCACAATCCCTCACAAATAAATCATCTTTCATCCAAGACCACATCATGGATAAGGGATTAGACCTTATGTGCATAACGGAAACATGGCATCAGCCTGCAGCTTACTCAGCACTAAATGAAGCCTGTCCCCCTGGTTACAGCTACCTTGAGAAAGCCTGTAACACTGGTCGTGGTGGTGGCTTAGCTGTAATTCGTAGACAAACATTGAAGCTGTCTCTACTCCCTTTGCCTACAGTGTCATCATTTGAATACCTTGCTTTTAAATGTAAACCCACTTTTTCTTTGACAATACTTTTTGACAATTTATCGGCCCCCCAAAACAAATTCAGTTTTCATCGCTGAGATGCATGACTTTCTTACAACGCTCTGCTCTACTTCTGCCAACATTTGAATATTAATTAATTTTAATATTTTAATATAAACAGCTTTGGTCAGGGTCACAAACAACCTATTGATGGCGGCAGATGCTGGTTCCCCATCCCTTCTCATCCTCCTGGACTTAACTGCAGCTTTCGATACTGTTGATCATAACATCCTCCTTCACCGTTTAAATTCCACCATCAGTCTCTCTGACTCGGTTTACAACTGGTTCTCATCTTATCTTACCGGGAGAACTGAATATGTTGCGTTGGAAGAAGCTACATCCCAGTCACACAATGTCACCTGTGGTGTCCCTCAAGGCTCAGTGCCGTTTATCCTCTACATGCTCCCCCTTGGCCGTGCCATCAGCCGGCATGGGATTTCTTTTCACTGCTATGCTGATGACACTCAACTTTACCTTTAGGACAAATTCATCACCCTCTGTTGACCTCACACCATCCACTTTGACCACTTGCCTGGATGAGATAAAGGCGTGGATGAAGCAAAACTTTCTGCAGCTAAACGGCTCCAAGACTGAAGCAATCATGGTCGGCACTCCACTTCAGGTCCGGAAATCCGTTATCACCAGCATTGCTTTCTCTGATCAGGACATTCCACTTTCCACACCAGTCACCAACCTGGGGGTCAGAATGGAATCACAACTTACTTTTGAAGCTCACATTAAACATCTGTGTAAGACCTCTTTCTTCCACCTCAGAAACATTGCCAAACTTCGTCCTATACTAACACTGGCAGATGCGGAAAAGCTTGTCCACGCCTTTGTCTCCTCCAGGCTGGACTACTGCAATGCACTCCTTATCGGGATCCCTGGCAAAAATCTCCAGAAGCTGCAGTATATTCAGAACAGCGCTGCTAGGATCCTGATGAGGGTGCGCAAATACGAGCATATTACTCAAATCACTCCACTGGCTTCCTGTCTCGCTCAGGATTGAGTATAAGATCTCCCTCCTTGCTCACCAGTGCATCCATGGTGACGCTCAAGGAACTCCTCACCACACAAACATCCACACGTAACCTCCGTTCTGTTTCAACTTATCTTCTCAAAACTCCCAGGACCAAACTCCGTACTATGGGAGATCAGGCCTTCTGCCCAGCAGCCCCCAGTCTGTAGATGCTTTTAAACGTGGTCTTAAAACCCACCTTTTTAGCAGAGCTTTTGGTTGATTTGATACTGATTTGATTTTTAATTTTTGGTGGTTTTAAATCTGTAGCACTTTGAGATTTAGTTTAATATAAAGTGCGTTACAAATAAAATTTATTATTATTTTTATTATTATTATTATTATTATTAAAGTTGTTAGAGAGAGCAGTAGGGATTGTTAAGTCTTCTGGACGAATCCAGGTCTCAGTCAAGCCCAAGAAGTTGAAAGCTGACTGACAATTCCATAGACCCACAGAAAAAGAGAGAGGTGCATTAGTGGAGGAGGAAATAGGACGCAGATTAGCAGTATTGCACTAGAGTGTTGTAGAGAGACAATGGAAATGTACTGAAAGCACATGATGAGTGAGAGGAAAGGAAGTGGGAAAGAAAGTTGGAGCAGGAAAAGACAAAGAAGATACTTAAGTGCCTTACTGGTGTCCTTGCTCGGTGGAGTCGCAGGTAGAATCGCAGGTCTTTACCTGAGTCGTTCTTCACACGAGGAGGCTGAACATGAGGGCTGAACGCTTCCAAACACACTAAATAAATATAATGCGTTTAACCACTTGTGAAAGTTGAAAATTCTCAATGTATCCATAATCGTGCAGCTCCAGCATTAAGTGTTGTACAGTAAATGCAGACGAATAGACCTGTAACAGCAACAGACAATAATAAGAAAAATATGTCTATATGTTTAGCAGCTTCTGCAGTTAAAGATACAAAAAAAGGAAAGTGTTTCAAGTAGTTAATTTAGTTATTTAACTATTTAAAAATAGTTAAATAACCCTTCAAGGCTGTTAGGGCATGTGACTTTTTGACTTTTCCTACACTACTTCAGTACAATAAAAGTGCTAAAATTTGTTATAATTCTCATTTTATAAAAATTCCAAAAGAGTCATTCCATGTCAACTTAACCAGAGGTCCCCGGCTCAAATTTTTTATTTTGTTAATATTTTTTGTGTATAAAGTCAAACATAAACAGTGATGAAAGCCAACATATTAAATGTCACAGATTTATATTTACTTTGTAATCCACTATTTTGTAGAGGAGGTCAAAATGTCACTTTTCACCTGAGATTTGGAGACAACTTACAGGGGGATAAAAATGACTTTAGAAAGACTGCAGCATCATTATTTTATTTTTACACAGATTGGTAGGTCTGTTAGTAAAATCTTTTGACTTTAGCAATCTTTGTTCCATTTATATGCCAATGGTGACAGTTCAAAAATGGGAAAAAGTTTCTCTTGTGGCACATATTCTTTTAGATTCTGGTTCTTAACAAACTTTTATTTTAGTATCTTAATTCTAAAGGCTCCTGATGGTTCAATCCCAGAGATATGGAGATCTTAATGCGGCTCCATGAGTAAATTGGTAAATTGAACACATTTTCAGTGGTCAAAAACCAAATGTGGGTCACTTTGCATACAGCTGATACTTTTTCCTTTTAAAGAGGAATATTTAATGTTCATTTAACAAATAATGTTAAAACCAAATGTATATATTTGTTTTTATCAGCTCAATTTCATAGAACATACCATAAATGTGCCATAATTATTCTTTTTCTAAAGTTGTCATGCCTGTAACTCTAAAAGTATTCAAGATATCTTAATATCCTTCTAGATTCTCATTCTTAATTAACATTTAAATTTTACCCATTTTCAGTGGTCAAGACCCAAATGTAGGTAACTTTTTAAACAGCTGATAATTATTGTGTTTAAAAAAGAATGTCTGAAGAACAAATAATACTGAAAATAGAAATGTATCATATTTCCTTCTATCAAAAGAATTGCACCTCTCTGAGTGCCAAAAACAAAATTTTTTAAATGTCTTTAATTCAAGAAGTGTGAAAGATATCTTGATGTCATTTTAGATTCTTGTTCTTATGAAACTTTTCTTTTGGAATCTTAATTTTTATGGCCCTATATGGTTCAATATCATAGAAATTGGGGTGTCAGTGCGGTAACGTGTAGTTACAATACTGTGTATTTGAACACTTCAGATGCTGTGTAAATGAACAAAATCTCTTCTTCCAAATATACCTGAAACTGATATAGATTCTTATAAATACATGTTCGAGAGAAAGTTAATATGCCTCAACTTAATCATTTTCAGTGTATTTTTGGTACTCATAGAGTTGTTTCATGCAATTGTTTTGATAGAGGTACATTTCTATTTTCAGTATTATTTGTTGGAGTGGAAATGGCAAATTATCTTCTTTTAAAATGAATTTTTCTGCACAGCTATATAGTCTAAAAAAATAATAAAGTGTTTAAAATAGTAGGCTAGATGTGTTTTATTATATTTAAAAAATATATTTTATTGTCCGATGTCCGAGCATTGCAAGTGTGTGCCATAGATAAACCCTTTTCATGTTAAAATGCTAAAGACTTATTTTCAATTAGTGATGATGTGAGTAATAATAAAACTTTTTTTTTTTTTTACTCATTTGGAATACTGTGAGTCAATTAATTAATTTACATTAATTATTGTTTTTGCATAAGGAGCTAAACAGACACCTTAACTAATGCCAACCTGTGGTAGTTTTGTAATCTGACAAACAATAAAACAAACTTCAGACAGTTTATTAATACACAAAAAGTTTGTGTATTGTTGTTTTTACACAGAACTAAATATTTACACTCTTTACTCACTTAAGATATGCAAATTAAATACATTATTTTATTTAGGCTACATCATTGTCCTGTACAACTTTGTGTTTGTTTTAATTTTGATTATCCATTGCATATTAAAATGGTATGTTGTAATTGAGTGTTGGCTAATAGTAAATTTTCATTTCAGTTTCGCCCCCCGCCCAAATACCTTAATTACCTTATCTAACAAGAAAAAATAAGCTCTATTCAGATGGTCCTTCAGATTAACTAAACAATTACAACTTTACTAATGCTTTCAGTTACACACACAAGTACTGAAGAAAATACCAATTCTGAAGACACTACGAACACTGGAGCAGGAAGCTGGGAAAGATGTTGCTTTAAAGACAACACCTGTTCGAGAGGATGAAACTACGAAATCCAAAGAGCTGCATTCGAGTACAAATTCCCTAAAAGTTATGTCATCACTGTATACCTGAGTGACATTCCCGCTGGATTACGTGTGAGTAAATTGAAGAGCTTGCTCAGAGAACAGGAAGCTGTTCCTCTGAGAATCATTTGGCAGGGGGCAAAGCACAGGGTCATTGGTCACTCTCACCATTATAAAAAAAACTCCATTTATGGCCACATCCTACAAGCTGAATGTGTCAGGAGTCAGAGGCAATAGGTCCTGGCAGGATACAAAAAAAATTAATCCAGTGTTTAATCCAAATAATTATGTTCTGGTGTATGCTTGCAACTGGTTAAGTAAATCTTAACTCACACAGGGAATCTTAAGAATCTTGAAAAACGGGTAATGAAAATGTAAGTTCGGCTGAAATGTATTTTCAATAAAAATGATAGTGTTATGTTAAACGTGTCTATTCTTATGTATGTATTGTTCAGTTAAACGGTGTCAATAAATTTTACGATACCAGCTCTTCTATAAGGTATGTCTAGTGCAGGGGTGGGCAATTCCAGTCCTGGAGGGTGTAGGAAACTTTTTTTCCTCGTTGAAGCAGAGACCAGGAGACGTTGATGTATCTTCAGCAGGATTCTTTGAGAACACATGCTGTCGGTAGCTGTGGTCATCAAGTCTAACTAAAACAGTATAAACACTGTAATTTATCCACATTTCAGGGGGAGGGATTCACACAGTAGAGGAGGAGACAATCTAAACAAAAGAATGCAAATGTTGTATAGGTCAAGGAACACACCCCAGACATTAGGGTGTCACCAGTCCTAATCTAATCAGCCTAACGATTACTTGGGCTCCGAGAGCCATTAAAGACAAAAGGTGAGAATCTCAGTAATTGGCCTGGAAACGTTGCATAACAGAATAATTCATCTGATGTCATCATCTTTACCTTAAATGCTAAATACAATGTACTAAAACAGATTCTTAAATTTGTAATCCCACAGCCCCCCCTTTGAGAGTTCTAATAACTCTCACATAATAAAAATTTAAACCTTCATAAATCCATTCTGTAGCTTATGTTTGTTAGCATAAGCCCCATCTTCTAGTCATGTAACTTGAAAAAGTTACAGGCACATATCACTTGCTCTGTGTTGATTGTCTGTAGTGACGAATGGCATGCTGACACAGAAACAAGCATGCCACTAGGGTCCGTTTAGTTCTTACGGGTAATAGTCTGGTTGGAACAGTCCTTTCCTCGTGGGTCATTTGTTGATCTAACAGGTTTCCGAACCATGAAGAATTATCTTCAGTCATCTGATGTAATTTTGCTGACAGATCAAGAATGTCTTGTTGGATTTTGTTCAGGAGTTCTTGACCACCATGTTTGTGCACAAGTGAGTCCTGGAATGCAGCCATCTTCTTTGTTTCTGGTAGGAGCTGAATTATGTAGCTGTGGAGAGCTTGGGGTGGAGTGTGTATTTTCTCTGATAGCCGGTAGAAACATAAACCAGGGTGCACCTGCCGTTGAATTAGCTGGGTAGGATGTTGTAGACAGAAGTTCCACATAACCAAAAGGTGCCAGTCGGTGGAGGAAGCATACACCACTGATTTAGAGTTTCTGGAGAGATGGTGTCTTGTGGAGACACCCTTCTAAGTCCTTTTCCTCTCCCTGCTGATGAAGTAATGTCCAGATCGGATTCTGTTCTCATTTCGGCCACAAGGTTGCAACGTTCACGAGGAATTTCGAGTCAAGGTGGGAGCATAATTTTCCACGCACCAAGGAAAAGGAATTGGCAAAAGTAGATCTGTCAAGTCAAGTCAACTTTATTTATATAGCGCTTTTTACAATGCAGATTGTTTCAAAGCAGCTTCACAGTGTTAAACAGGAAAATAATGCAACCGAATTTGATTCGGCTGTACAGCCGCTCTAGAGAAAACGGTGATGTCATCTAGCTCATTTCAATTATCATATATATATATAGTAATGTAGTTGATATAGTTAATTTAGTTTAGTAATTAAATTTATTTGGATATTTATTTGAAAATTTAGTGTCCCCAACTGAGCAAGCCAGAGGCGACAGTGGCAAGGAACCAAAACTCCATCAGGTGGCCTAATGGAGAAAAATAAACCTTGGGAGAAACCAGGCTCAGTCGGGGTGCCTGTTCTCTTCTGGCCAATTAACAAACAGTGTATGTTTATTATTTTGGCAGCCTTATAGGTCAGAAGTAATATTAGATCGGATTATTCCAAAGATCGGAGGCATCACGCCGCAGACGGGTTTATTGAGGATGGCGTGTCGATTAAACAATTATTAAATAGGAATATTTGAAATATCGGAGTCATCACGCCGGAGATGGATCCATTGAGGATGCCATGTCGATAAGCAATTTCAGAGGGTAGAAAATTGACACGGTCTCTGCAGACACTTCAGGGATGCGTTGGTAATGTCTGGGCGCTGGTCCACCATCTGATCTGGATACGGCCCGGATCCGGCTGACTACAGTAAACCTCGGGATATCAGAGAGACTAGCATTAGCGTAGATGCCATTCCTCTTATGATGTAACGAGTACATCAGGTGTTATGGGAAGTGTTCCCGGTTCCGGCTGACCTAGTTAATGCAGCCTAACAATTTGAATAAAATATAAATTATGCCATAGTAAAGAGATGCGTTTTTAGTCTAGATTTAAACTGACAGAGTGTGTCTGCTTCCCGAACAATGCTAGGAAGGCTGTTCCAGAGTTTAGGTGCTAAATAAAAACTGAAAACTGAAGATCTTCACAATTTAACATCACCAAGACCTTAAGATTAGACTGACCAAATATGATGTTGTTCTGGTTGAATCTCAATGAGGAGTTAATCACAGTGTAAAGCATGACATTTCCTGTTGCTTCTAGGTGGCACTATGACTGTCACTGAATATTGGCGTGTAGATGTCTTCAGGTCAGGACTCTAATAAAACATGTGAAGTTTGGGGCAGATCGGACATTACGATGTCCGAGTTACAACAACTTCATGTTTCATGGCGAAACAACGAAATTTGTGAGGCCGCCACGGACACGCCCTCCAAGGAAAACTCAAGATCTTCACAATTTAACGTCGCAAAGGCCTTTAGATTAGACTGTGTAAATAGGATGATGATCTGATTAAATCTCTAGGAGGAGTTCGTTAAAGTACGTCTGGAAAAGGCAAAATTTGCAACAATTTTGCAAAGAATATCCAAAATATCTCACTTCCTGTTGGTTTTCAGATTTCGTACCAGGAGACTTTTTTGTAGGTATTGGGCTGTTACATGTGTGTACCAAGTTTCATACCTGTACGTGAAACGTAGCGGGAGGGGCACTTCGTTAAAATGTTGTAGTTGGTGCTATTGAGCAATTTGGCCATGCCTAATTGTGAAACTCATATGTAGATGTCTTCAGGCTAGGACTCTTATCAAACATATGAAGTTTGGGGCAGATCGGACATTGTATGCCTGACTTACAACAGCTTACTGTGTCATGGCGAAACATCAGAATTTGTCAGGCCGCCACGGACACGCCCTTCAGCAAAAACTCAAGATCTTCACAATTTAATGTTGCAAAGGCCTTTAGATTAGAATGACCAAATATGATGATGATCTGGTTAAATCACTATGAGGAGTTAATCACATTGTAAAACATGCCATTTCCTGTTGCCAGTAGGTGGTGCTATGACTGTCACTGAATATTGGCGTGTAGATGTCTTCAGGTCAGGACTCTAATAATACATGTGATGTTTGGGGCAGATCGGACATTGTATGACCGAGTTACAACAACTTCCTGTTTTATGGCGAAACATCGAACTTTGTGAGGCTGCCACGGACACGCCCTTCAGGGAAAACTCAAGATCTTCGCAATTTAACGTCGCAAAGGCCTTTAGATTAGACTGTGCAAATATGATGTTGATCTGATTAAATCTCTAGGAGGAGTTTGTTAAAGTACAACGTCTGGAAATGGCAAACTTTGCAACAATTTTGCAAAGAAAATTCTAAATATCTCACTTAGTGTTGGTTTTCAGATTTCATACCAGTAGACTTTTTTGTAGGTATTGGGCTGTTACATGTGTGTACCGAATTTCATACCTGTACATGAAATGTAGCGGGAGGGGCACTTCGGTAAAATGTTGTAGGTGGCGCTATCGAGCCATTTTGCCACGCCTAATTCTAAAACCCATATCAGGCGTAAATTTTCACCACTTTTGACGCGTGTGCAAAGTTTCATGAGTTTTCGAACATGTTTAGGCCATCAAAAATGCAATTCATTTGGGAGAAGAATAATAATAGGCTGAGCAATTCCAATAGGGTCCTCACACCATCGGTGCTCGGGCCCTAATAATAATAATCCTTAGGGGAACAATAGGGCCTTCGCCCTCTGGTCTTGGGCTCTAATAATCCTTAGAAGAACAATAGGGCTTTGCGCCCTTTTAGGGCTTGGGCCCTAATAATAATCCTTAGAAGAACAAAAGGGCTTTGCGCCCTTTTAGGGCTTGGGCCCTAATGAATACCGTCCGAATGCTGATGTTGTATTATCCTAACATTTCTCTTCATGTGTTTTTGACCTACCTTAGCTACTGTAAATTCACCAATCTTATGCACCAAAAAGCGCACTTTCATTTCAATACGTGTGGCATCCAATAAAAAATGTTAATTACAAAATTAATAAATGGAGCCAAATCACAGAAACCGCAACGATGATTTTAATATCAGTATCAGGTAAAAGTAAGATAAATTTTATGGAAGTTTATTATGAACAGCCACTTTTATAAAATCATGTGAAATTTACTTTTTTAATACATTTGAATTATATCAGTAAATACTTCATTTAAAGACATATGCGTCATACGTGATCTTTGCAAACACAGCACATGACCTTCTGTAAAGCCCATGTATAGAAAACACACACGCCCCCCTCTGTAAAAAAAAAAAAAAAAAAAAAAAAAAGAGTACTGTCTGAATGAGTACATGAAATCACAGATGTCAGGTGGTAAGAATTGTAACTCAGATGTAATTTAGAGAATTAGTCCTGTCCGAATAGTGATATAGTGTCATAGTTTAATTTCAAATGTGAAGTTATCATTTGCTGCAATATGATTTTAAATATGTTAAATGTAGAAGAACTATATTAAAGTAATCTGAATATGCCACATTAACTGCAGCAAATATAATCGTTAACCACAATAGCCTCATCCATGAGATCATTTAAATTTAGATGAATTTCATGTCATAGGATGTCATAGGTCACTTTGAAATGAGTGCAAAGTTATCTTTTGCAGCTTAATTTTTTAAGTCCAGTATTTATCTAAAAAGTCTTTTTATATTTTTGTTAACATAATTATTAAACTAATTATATAAAACTATATTGCAGTGCCCTACAAATGAATGAGTTCAGAATGACATTCAGAATACAGCAGCTGCAACCATCCCCCCTCCACACACACACAAAGAGCCAGAGGCAGAGGGAGAGTGAGAGGGGCAGGTTTTAAAAAATTAAACAATACTGCCCTCTTTTGGTGAATGATGGAAGGGCAGACAGAGAGAGAGAGATTTAGAAGAAATATTTAAACAAATATATATATATATATATATATATATATATATATATATATATTGATCTGAAAAATAGTACATTCATATTAAATTTATCCAGGTTCAAGTACCGAACATACGATCTTAATTTAATTTAAATCAAACAATGATTTTATAAGATATGAGACAATGTCTGGGCTCTGGCTGGGCCACTCAAGGACATTCACAGAGTTGTCCGGTATCCACCTCCCTGACTAAGGCCCTTCTCCCCGATTGCTCAGTTTGGCCGGGCGGCCAGCTCTATGAAGAACCTGCCCTGCAAACAAGCCTGCACTGTCCCTTTACGGGCCCACTTAGGGCTAGCCTAAGGGCCCCCAGCAGGCTGCCCGTGCAGGGCCCCAGAGAACTAGCTCATCGGCATCTAATGTTAGTCTCTCTGTTTATCCCAAGGTCTACTGCAGTCAGCCGGATCCGTGCTGTATCCAGATCCGATGGTGAACCTGTGCCTAGATGTGACCAACGCATCCCTGAAGTGTCTGCAGAGACCGTGTCAATTAGACTCCCCCCTGAAATTGCCTCATCAACACGACATCCTCAATAAACCCATCTCCGGCGTGATGACTCAGATCTCTTAAATATTCCTATCTAATATTTGCCTCATTGACGCGACATCCTCAATAAACCATCTCTGGCGTGATGACTCCGATCTAATATGACTTCTGACCTGTAATGTTGCCATAATCATAATAATACACTGTCTGTTCGTTGGCCAGAGGAGAACTGGCACCCAGACTGTGCCTGGTTTCTCCCAAGGTTTTTTTTTCTCCATTATGCCACCTGATGGAGTTTTGGTTCCTTGCCACTGTTGCCTTTGGCTTGGCTTACTCAGTTGGGGACACTAAATATTCAACTAAATGTGGCAGGTCTAGCGACCTTCTTCCAGCTGGCATGTGATTGGTTATTCTGCTCAGTGATAACCCTATCAGTGGGCAGTGGTTGTGTACATAAACTGGTTGGTTGGATGCATGCCGTCACGAGCCACCGCCCCTTTCTTCCTGCATCACATGTAGTCGTCATTCAGGTATGTCCGGTAGCTGTTGTTTAGGTTGTTGGTGGCACGTTGTAGCTAATGTTGGCTTATTTCTTCAGAGCTTTAGAGCGGCCCAGTGGACGAAATCCTGTGGCTAGCATTGGTTGGAGTTGCTCCTCTACAGGTATGTGCAAGTCGCCTGCGTGGTTTTAGTATTCACTTAACCTCGTATCGTAGGGACATCCTTGTCTGTTTGTAGTCAGAGGGTTGGGTGAGCGATTTGGGCACTGCCTGTATGGGTGTTTGCTGCACAGTACGGACTCGCTTTATTTCTCCATGCGCGCTGCCCTTCAGATAGACTGGACGAGCCCTCAACCTCCTGTTATGCCTCTATCTGCTTGACTGATCTGGTTGTCGGAGACTGCACTTTTACGGTATGTTTATAAATCTGCATGGGTTGACCGCCGCTATACGCTATACAGACCGGCCGTGTCTTATGAGTTATTAGCTCCCTTGCATGGGGCTGCATGGGACTATCGCCTCGGGACGTTGTTTGCTTTGCCTAATTAGTAGTTGGTTTGATTGTTTGGTTAATATTCATGTTGCTACATGTTGCTTTATCTAATTTTTGTTTTGAGTTAACATCTGCTTTGTTTATTGGACCTTTTTGCTTTGTTTTGTGTTTATTGAAGTTCCGTTGTGGATTTAAACTTATATCCACTTATTTCCAATAGTATGCTGGAAAGTAAAGATGCATTAATGACAGTTTTTGTTTGTTTGTCTTTCTGTCACATAGTGTAAGTTGGTTTATCAACTTCGATTTTTTTGTACTATATTCATTTATTTGTTTTGTGAATTACTTTATGTGAGTTTCTTTATTTTGAGGTTATCTTCATTTTGTCAAGTTCTTTTCATTGTAGTATCAGGTTTTGTTGGATTATTGATTTCATTTCTTGCAATGTTTAAGCTGTGAGTCCATCGTGTGAGTAGAAAATCATCTCCATTTTATTGTTGTGAAGTGACTGTTTACGTGATTTTTGTATTTTTTATTCTGTGTTTAGTGTGTAACATATTTCTGCTTGTTACAGGAGCCAAGTGCTTAAGGCAGGGGTGGATTTCTGGTGGCGGTCTTTCCTTTACGAGTCCTGCTGTGACTTGTGGTGTGTGTGTGTGTGTGTGTGTGTACGTGTGAGCGTGGTTGTGCACAGGTTCAAGGGAATGGTGGTGTGCCCTTTATTCCCTGCTGTCACGCCTTGGCTCCTTCGTGCTGAAATTCAGACGTCCAGGGCTACTCCGGTTGATTGTGTCATGTTGATTGTGTCATGTTGAATGGTGTATTTAAATTATGTTTCTTTCTTTTCTTTCTTTTCATTTTGATAAGTGAGCTTATACTCTTATTCTGTGTTTTTGCAAAAAGTTGTAATAAAATGTACATTCCTCTTTATATCCACGTCTCCAGCCAATCCAGAAATCCCTATAAAACATCTGCATGGTTTATATTTGTCTACATAACTAATCTACCATTTAAGCATAACTTTCAATCAAATGTTTTTTTCTTTCTTTTTTTATGCCGGGAAACAGGGTTTCTGCATTCATTCTGCAGAACGAGAAGCATGTTCACTTTACGAAATGATATATGCCATATGAAAATGTTTGTTCACTCAAAATAAATACTAGTGCCTGGTCCTAAAAATATGTTATTTAAGTTTTATTTTCTTAATGAAGCCTTAATGAAGCTTTAAAACATTGGGAACAGTTGGTCTCATTCACTAATATGTGTATACAATTCATATTTATACGCACATTTGAGCTTCTCATGAAAACTTTCCACCTAATTCACAACACATGCGTACGCTTATTCTAATGTTGATGAATTTGGAATATTCTAAATGAATGACGGCATGCCCAAGATTAGTCATTTACATTTCTCATCTGAGATCCTCGAGCAAGTGCCATCCTCACAAGTTCAAATGTAATAAACACCTTTTATACAGACATTACAGACCTCTGATTAGCCCACTGTACATGTGTGTATCTGCGTCATTATGCAGAGCTACCTCACAGCTTCAGCTATAACGCATCCTTTCTTACTCTTAAAAATTCATCTTAACATGGCCACCAATAGTTTCTTTTTTTTGGTTCCTAAATTTTAGAGTGGAAGTTATTGATGAATGATTTGTTTAGGAAAACGTTCCTACGCAGATTTCACACACAAATCTGTGCATAAACATGCTTAGTAAATGAGACCCAGAGGTTCTCAACTGTTTTTGCTTAGTGCCCCAGATTTTTCTTGTGACATCGTGCTGATGATGAATCAACCTTACTACAGGTTTGTAACTACAGTGTTTCTTCTATGTTTTTCATGACTATAAAAACAGACACACAATTGAGAACCACCATCTTTTTGTGTCAAATCAATTTAATTAGAAAATACGGTGGCCGAGAAGTGCAAAACAAATCACAATTTCAAAAACAAAAACAAAAGAACAAATTATAAACGTAATGGCAAGTTAAAAAACAAATTAACGAGTTAGAAAACACAATAACATTCCGGAAACAATATTTCATAATAGTGATTTGCTTTGCACTTCTCGGCCACTGTATGAAATGCATATTTCTTGTGTTGTCTCAAATAAGGTTAGTACAACATATTGAATATTGATTGAATGGGTATCATTAAACAATGTGGTTTTTCACAGATACGACCAGTTTGCTGTGACTAAAACAAGTTCTAGAACCGAAAAACAAGTGGCAATTAAGGGTGTTCTGTAGTCATTAAAAGAAAACACCACCGTTACTTCAGAAATTATCCATGTCAAAATACCTTTGGCAGAAGCACACAAAAACCACAACACTTCACAAAACTGTCATTTCTCAAATAACATCCATTACATGGTGCGTGAAAAAATACAGGAATATGTGTCACTTGGAATAACCTCAGTGCCTTTCCTAAAGAAGGTTCTGAAAACCTTTGTGCAGAAAGAGCTTTCAGAGCTGGGAAGCATTCTACCACATCCACAAGACCCATCGTACTACCCTTCAAGCCATGTTATCCAAAACCATGTGCATCGCCTTAGTTTCTGGAAACTATTCTGGCTTTGTACATTTCCGAAATAAAAATGTGGCACTTGGATCTGTTAATTTCCATTCATCAATTTTTTTTTCTACCTGCAGTTAATCAGAGAACAACATCGATCAGACAGTTGTGAAGTTTGAAGTGAAGACAGAAGAACAAGGATTTCCAGACTGATTTGGAGGATAACGACAACATGACATCATCACAAGAAACTTTCTTGTTTATTCATCAGAATGTACAACAACAGGAGTTACTTAAGCGTTATGGAGACATGGTCCTTCTTGATTCTACTTATAGAACCACCAAATATGCATTGCCCTTGTTTCTTGTTGTTTGGACAAATGTTGGATACAAACCTATCGCTCAGTTTATCTGTGAAAATTAGATGACTGCTGCAATAACCGAAGCCCTTAACATCTTGAAAGAGTGTAATCAGCATTGGGAGCCGAAATACTTCATGCTTGATTACTCACAACAAGAATACCAAGCTTTGGAATATGTATTTCCAAATTCTCAGAAGTAGGGGAGCGTGGGGCACAACCTAACGCAGGGTTAGTTGTAACACGCATGGTTTAAAACGTTCCACACATGCCAGCATGACGAAACTTAGTGTATTTACTCATTGCCAAATCAAATAAAATCAAATCACCTTTATTTATATAGCGCTTTTTACAATGCCAGTTGTTTCAAAGCAGCTTCACAGTGTTAAAACAGGAAAATAATGCAACAGAATTTGATTTGGCTGTACAGCCGCTCTGGTGAAAACGGTGATGTCATCCAGCTCATTTCAATTATCATATAGTGTCAATGCGGGCAGATCAGTAGTATAGTTGAAATTTAAGTGTCACCAAATGAGCAAGCAAAAAGCCAAAGGCGACGGTGGCAAGGAACCAAAACTCCTTCAGGGCCAGAATGGAGAAAAAAACCTTGGGAGAAACCAGGCTCAGTCGGGGTGCCAGTTCTCCTCTGATCGACGAACAAATAGTGTATGATTATGATTCTGGCAACATTACAGGTCAGAAGTCATATTAGATCAATAGATATTCGTAGGATTATTCGAAAGATTGGAGTCGTCACGCCGGAGACGGGTTTAATGAGGATGTCGTGTCGATGCGGCATTTACAGCGGGGAGTTTAATTGACACGCTCTTTGCAGATATTTCAGGGATGCGTTGGTCATGTCCAGGCGCAGGTCCACCATCTGGTCCGGATACGGCCGACTGCAGTAAATCTCGGGATAAACAGAGAGACTAACATTAGCGTAGATGCCATTCTTCTTATGATGTAACGAGTACATCAGGTGTTATGGGAAGTGTTCCCGGTTCCAGCTGACCTCGGGATAAACAGAGAGACTAACATTAGCGTAGATGCCATTCTTCTTATGATGTAACGAGTACATCAGGTGTTATGGGAAGTGTTCCCTGTTCCGGCTGACCTAGTTAATGCAGCCTAACAATCATTTAACTGATTTGAATAATATAAATAAAAAATGTTTTATGTGTATGCCATAGTAAAGAGATGTGTTTTTAGTCTAGATTTAAACTGACAGAGTGTGTCTGCTTCCCGAACAATGCTAGGAAGACTGTTCCAGAGTTTAGGTGCTAAATAGGAAAAGGATCGACCGCCTGCAGTTGATTTTGATATTCTAGGTATTATCAACTGGCCAGAATTTTGAGGCCGCAATAGACGTGATGGAGTATAATGCGTTAAGAGCTCGCTCAAGTACTGGGGAGCTAAACCATTTAGTGCTTTGTAAGTAATTAGCAAGATTTTTAGCTAGATGTTTAATAGGGAGCCAATGCAGTGTTGACAGAACCGGGCTAATATGGTCATACTTCCTGGTTCTAGTAAGAACTCGAGCTGCTGCGTTTTGGACCAGCTGCAGTTTATTTACTATGCGAGCAGGGCAACCTCCCAGTAGAGCATTACAATAATCTAGCCTTGAGGTCATGAACGCATGAACTAACTATTCAGCATTTTGCATTGAAAGCATGTGCCGTAATTGAGATATTTAAGACATTTTAATCAACATTATTTAGAGAAAAAAATGCGCCAAGATAAAAAAATCTTTGGAAGATATTACTGAACATTTATTTAACCATAGCAAAAGTAAATTCCTTAAGTTTATTTTTCATCTCTCTTTTTTGTGTTTATTTAAAATAAGACAAATCTGATATTATTTTAATCTTATATCTGTTATTTAACAGTTGAGATAGTTCTTTAATGCTGATTGTAATATAGTTTGTATGTTCCGGGAAGAAGGAGGCGGGAACCGGCGAACATTTAAAACTTTAATCAAATAAATAAACACAAACTGAAAGTAAAACCGCGGGCAGCCCCTCACGGACGACTGCCACGCACACACATACAAAACGTAAACAAAAACACAGCGTAAATCCAGGCCTGGTCCTCTCTCGTCTTGCACTGTCATCGCTCCTCCTTTTATGCTCCCGTCACTCCTCCGTGAGACGAGACCGGTGTGGCGCGCAGCTGGAGCTCATTATCACTCGCCACCAGCCCGCTCTCACGGTCCCTCGCCTCACCGCTTGCCACATACCCCCAACGCCCTTCGCAGGCCGGGGGGCACTCCCGGCTCTTCCTCGCGGTGCCATGCGATGGCACTGGACGCTTGGTGGACGGCTCGATCCTCCTCCGCCCCCTTGCGGCCGGCGGTGGCTCCTCCTACTGAGGAAGCCGGCAGCGAGTCCCGCGCTCCCTGCTCCTCCCCTTCATGGCGGATGGCAGCAGGCTCCGGCCCACGGCGAACGCCGGCGACTCCTCCGCTCCCTCTTGGACGGCAGTCACCCCACCTCGACCCAGGGGCACGGCAGCGAGCTCTCCGTCCCACCGGATCTTCACTTGCTCCAGCACCACCGCCTCGGGCAGCCCCTCGCGGTCTTCATTCATCCGCGCTGCCCGACCTCCTCAGCACCGCGATCCCCCTCAGCAGCGAGGGCTCTTCGACAGCATGTCCCTCCTTCCTCCCGGGCTTCGGCACCAATGTAATATAGTTTGTATGTTCCGGGAAGAAGGAGGCGGGAACTGGCGAACATTTAAAGACTTTAATCAAATAAATAAACACAAACTGAAAGTAAAACCGCGGGCAGCCCCTCACGGACGACTGCCACGCACACACATACAAAATGTAAACAAAAACACAACGTAAATCCAGGCCTGGTCCTCTCTCGTCTTGCACTGTCGTCGCTCCTCCTTTTATGCTCCCGTCACTCCTCCGTGAGACGAGACCGGTGTGACGCGCAGCTGGAGCTCATTATCACTCGCCACTGGCCCGCTCTCACGGTCCCTCGCCTCACTGCTTGCCACACTGATCTAACCAGCAGAAGACACGAGCCGTGGTTTAAATCCCAGTTGCACAGGTGAAGTGCACTGTAACACTGCGTTACAATGTGCCCCTATTAGAACTACGCTATTATATTATATATAGAAACCATGAGAAAAGGGTGAATAATGACTGAGAGTCAATGTTCAGAAATTATTCATTATTATTGTTTTTAACTATGCTGTATATAGCTGTGTTTAGTGATGTGTTTGTTGTCAAACTCAAAAATTTGTATATTTTTAATTATTAAAAAATGCCTTTATTTTATTTAATAAATTAAAATTTTATTTTATTGACAAAATATTTTAGTTTGTCTTGATTTTTTTATTTATTTATATCAGATAACATTTTAAGCTGTCATTTGGTCATGTTACATTGTGCACCTCACATGTTACAATGTACCCCACCTATTGTCATAGAGTCACAGCCACACCCACCAACGCACAGATCGTCACCAGATCTCCACGCTCCGCCCACTCGTTCACAGTCCCCAGAGTACTGATCACCAGCACCTGCACCTCATCATCACAGACACTATAAGTAGCACACTCTCCCTGCACTTCACTGTCTGGTCTCGTTTCACGTACCTAGACTGCTTACCTGATATTCACCAGAGATACCCATTGACTCCTTCCAACGCCTTTCTTGTCTCCAGTTCCTTGTCTCCTCGTGTTCTCCTTCATCCAACCTCCTTCCAAGATATTCACCCAGCTAAGTTACTTTGAAGTGCTAGTTCTCACCATTTACCTGCATCCCCTGTTTGCCTGTGTTCGTGTCTCTATTAAATAACACTCGCTTCACCTGTCTCTCTGCCTACGTCTGTGTCCTGACACCTATGGGGCATGTTGTCACATTTCACTTCTTTCGGGGTAAATCAAGAAAAAAGTATACACTGTATTAATGAAACAACCACATTTACACAAACTGAGCGTTAAAAAGCATTAAGTTGTGCCCCACTGTCCCCTATCTCTGCTCATTCCAAGGTATGGATGAAATAAACTTGTATTTGTAATATATAATATGTCAAGTCACCTTTATTTATATAGCGATTTTTACAATGCTGATTGTTTCAAAGCAGCTTCACAGTGTTAACAGGTAAATAATGCAACAGAATTTGATTCGGCTGTACAGCCGCTCTGGAGAAAACGGTGATGTCATCCAGCTAATTTCATAAAATAGTTGAAATTTTAGTGTCCCCAACTTGAGCAAGCCAAAAGACAAAAATGTAATATATTTGAGTGCAAATATATTGCACTGCATTTAAAACACAGTCCTGAAAATATGACCCCAAAGGTTTGATTCATGATAACAATTAAATTAAAATTTTACATTGGTTGCTATTTTTTATGCATGGTGGTTAGCAGTACACCAGTACAGACTTAAGTACTTTGAGTAAACTATCGCAGTTTATTTATGTTTCAGAAATTCCAAAATTGCCATAGCCTTTGACAGCCCATTGCCCTTTTTGGACCCATTTTATCCTATTCAGTTGATTTATTTACAGTTGACGCACATTATTTGGTCCAAAGTATGTGGATACACCCAACTAAATAACAGGTTTGGCGATTCCAGTAATTTCTGTGTGGACAAATCTTATTTTATTACATATTTTACACTGTACAGTAACAAAATTGTGTGCTTTTGGCTTGGTTGCAACAGTTTGTGAAGGATACTTTTGTATTCCAACATGACAGTACACCTGTTGCATGTTTTTTTGTTTTTTGTTTTTTTGGAATAGCCAAGCCTGTTTATTAAAAGTACATTGTACAAGTACATTTGTATTTCATTTTATTCATGTTTTTATTTGTAAATTATAAAATACAACTAAGTTGAATCACTTTCCCAATGACTTTTAATCTCCCCTGTACTCTCCCTAACAGCCAAGAACAAGTTGTCTCTCTCAGAGCAAAATGAACTATTGACCACCTTCATGACATAGCTAGTGCCCCAAGTCAATCATCTTGTGATAGGGAGGTTGAAAGACTGAAGGGGAGCAAAGTTTACAAATCCCTTGAAGTCAGAAATTATGTTGCTAGAAGGTGGTTAGGTGTTCGGGAGCTGAGGTACTGCACTGGACATGTTCTGTGTTCCACATTTCATGTTCAATTGTTGTACATTTAGACACGTAGAAGGTTAAAGGACAGACAGGCATTTAGAGCACTTCCACTAACTTTGCGCTTCATATTTACTTGTGTTCCATTCTTTATGCAGAACCTACTAGTGTGAAGGTGATGTGTTTTTTTTTTTGTGTGTTTTTTTCGGAGATGGTGTAGAGCCTATGCACCGCATGGATTCTCTGTTGCAGTTACCACCAACAATGGAGTAGAGGCACTCAAATCATTGAAGAGCTTCTACCTCAAATTTTCTGGCACAGGAAGTCTTTCATCTCTGCTTGAAACTCTAGTATGTGAGTTTGTTCCAGAGCAGTTGCGATCATACAGTACTCAACTTCATCTACAGTAGTGAATGCAAGACTTACAATCCAGCTGTTCCAGCATTCCTAAAAGACAGACCCAGAAGTTGTCAGACATTGCTTGAACAGCATCAAGGCAGCTTCCAGCTATTCCAAATAACATGTAAAGGTGCTTGAAAAGGAATGTTTTAGGGTGAAGAGTGAGACAACCTCTGCATAGTACAAAGTAGAACTTGGTGACTCTGAAAGATACCCATCATGTGAATGTTTCCTCTTCAAAACAACATTCTTACCATGCAAGCATTTCTTTGCCATTTTTAGGCACACTGACAAAACATGGGTTGACCTTAGCCCAGAGTACCGCCAAAGCCCATATATAACTCATATGGATTTCAATGTTACTTTGACACAAGATCCCCAGAGCAATGAAAACAGCATTCAAGAAGACCCCTTCTCTGATGTTTTTGATAGTCCTGTACCATGCACGGAGACGCAGACGCACAGTAGTGGGTCACAGTCATCAGGTGTAGCAGTCAATCAGCGGTGAACAGCCCAAGACTTTTGTTACAAGTTCTCCCAGTCTAGGGTTGGGAGAAGGTAACAAATTAAATAAAAGAGAAACGTAATGTGGAGGATTTCCTTCAATCCTCTGCCCCAGAAATGTGAGTCATGACTATAGCTTAGGCAAATTTAAAAAAAAAAACTTTATTACAGGTAAAAGTAAATTGGAAGCAAATAAATCTTCAGGAAAGGGTCTAGCCAACACAACAAAAGGTTACCTAACTTTTTGTAAGGAGAACTAAATGACCTATACAGGTAAAAGAAAAGAAATAAACAACATAACCTTCCCTCCACTCCCTAACTAAACAAAAACAGGGATAAACATTTTACAAAAACAAAAGGTGGCACCCTTTCCCTACTGCTTCATATAACAAAAAGATTAATATTAGATTAAAACAATACCTGTTAATTACCAAACAATGTAACCAAAAAGAAAGAAACTTATTAACTGAAATCAAAAAGACTACAAGAGTGTTTTCAAATAAGCGCACACACTCAACACACAAGGTGTGCCAATTGATTTCAACACCAACGTCAACTCGACAATTTTACACTCAATTTCCAAGCCAACAATTCTGGAGTAGGGGAGAAGTGAACCTCCTCTAGCAGTGTTCACTCTGCTCTCTTATAGCGGCACACTAGGCACTCTGCAGCACCCCTTATGAGCATCAGGTGTGGCTCGTTAACTGAAAGGCAAGCAGAGTGAGGGAGAGGGAGAGAGAGCATAACAAAAATACCACAACAGAAAGAAAAATGCATATTTAGAAACATTCATACACATAATACATCCTCAGGACGTAACACCCCCACCACTAAGAATACAAACTAGAGTTTGTAATCAAATACATTAATAGGTAAATAGGTAATGGGGTCAATGAAAAAAAAACATTTTCAAATGAGAGAGCATCTGCCACAACATTTTCAACGCCTTTCTTGTGCGAATGTCCAGACTATATTCCTGGACTGCTAGAGACCACCGTAATAATCGCTGGTTGGAACCTGACATTCGGGAAAGGAATACCAAAGGGTTATGGTCAGTGTACATAATTATAGGATTAGAGCTACTCCCCAGGTACACATCAAAATGCTGAAGAGCAAGCAACAGTGACAGAGCTTCCTTTTCAATTACACTATAGTTCTGCTGGGACTTATTGAACATCCTGTCTCCTACTTTTCTAAGAAGTTCTCTATGGTACTCATCCTCTTGTAGCAGGACTGCACCAGCTCCTTTAGCACTTGCATCCACTTGTAGACTGAAAGGCATTTGGAAGTTTGGAGCAGAGAGAACAGGAGCATGGCAGAGGAGATCCTTGGCAGCATCAAATGCAAATTGACAATTATCGCTCCATACAAATCTTTGGTTTGTACTAAGGAGGTCTGTAAGAGGAGAGACTAGGGCAGAGAAATTGGGACAGAAACCTCGATAATACCCACTCATACCTAGGAATGACTCAAATTCCCTGTACCCTGTAACAAACGAGAATTAAGTATGGCTGAAAGCTCCAAGGACTCTGGCTGGGCACGGCTAGCCCATTGCGCAGCATATACTCATCCTTACAGAGTGAATCCAAGGAAACGTGAGATCATGCAGACAGAGGTTGTTGCTTTATAGGAACAGCATCACTAACATCAATGTCATGAACACACACCGTAGTTCTACCTGGCACATCACTAAACAGGGTAGGGAAGGCACACAGCAAATCAATTAAACCTTCAGATTGTTCATCAGTCAGATGAGAAAGAAAGTGTGGGAGGTCTTGCATTATAGCAGAATTATTTAACCGGGTAGAGAAAATTGGTACGTCTCTACACAAACCATCTTCTTCTAAGGAGTAATTCACCACTACGCCCACTGTGGCAATAGAGGAAGACAGTGGGGGAACCACAGTTTGATCTACAGCCTCTTCACAGTGAGGCCTGTCTACATAGGCCTTAAGCCTGTTTACATGACACACGGCTTTTACATTTTCGGTCAGGAGTAGCGACCAGAAAGTTTGTCTCATTTAACTTTCTCTCCACCAGATATGGACCAGAAAACTTTGCATGTAAAATAGAACCGGGAGCTGGAAGTAGAACAATGACACGATCACCAGGACTAAAATCTCTTTTCACAGACTTTGTCAAAATGAGCCTTCATCTTAGTCTGAGCAGTAGACAGATGAAGTTTTGCAAGACCTTGGGCGTTGTGCAGTTTCTCACGAATATAAGTGACAATCATCAACAGGCACAGGTTTGGAACTCTGATTTAGTAACTGTTCACTTAACAGTTTTAGTGGGCCACAAACTGTGTGCCCGAACATTAGTTCAGAGGGGCTAAAGCCCAGTGACTCCTGCACAGACTCTTGTTGCAAACATCAGAAAAGGTAGACCCTCAACCCAGTCTTTTCCGGTTTCTACACAGTACCGGCGTAGCATTGTTTTAAGGGTTTGGTGAAACCTCTCGAGTGCACCTTGGGACTCAGGGTGATATGCTGTGGAAGTTTGGTGGTCTATACCAAGGATTTCTAGTGCTTGTTTAAAAACCCTTGAAGTAAAGTTTGAACCTTGGTCACTCTGAATTACTTTTGGCAATCCAAAAGTAGTACAGAACTTGAGCAGTTCTTTTACCACAACCTTAGCTTTTAACGTGCGTAGCGGTACGGCCTCTGGGAAGCGGGTCGCAGCACACATAATGGTCAGAATGTATTGGTGTCCTGACTTAGCTTTGGGTAACGGTCCCACACAGTCAACAATTAGGCGTTCAAACGGGTCACTTACAACTGGAATAGGACAGAGGGGTGCAGGTGGAATTTTCTGATTGGGTTTTCCTGCCAACTGACACGTATGACATGACTTACAAAAACTGGACACGGCTGACTTAAGACCAGGCCAAAAACAAAATACCTAGTAATACGTTGGTAAGTTTTTGTTATACCAACATGTCCAGCCAAAGCATTTTCATGGGCAAGTTTCAAGACCTGTTGCCGATAACCAGCAGGCAGGACAATCTGCTGCACTACCTGCCAGCCTAACTCTTCTTGTTGAGGCTTCCACCTACGCATTAACAATCCACCTTCCCAGAAGAAAACCACCCCTGAATTAGGCGCATGGGTAGCACGTTCTGCAGCCTCTATATACTTGGCTAGGGAAGGGTCTGCTTTCTGTGCTGCAGCTAAGGATACCCTTCCTGCCTCAAGAGGGGTTTCAGAGCTTAATTTCTCACTGCTAGTTACCTCAAGGTCAGGGTCTGGAGTAACATACAGGACACACTCTACAGGGTCAGGATCATTAACCAAAAATGAACTTGAGACATCCACCACTTCCTCAAATTTTTTTGACTGGGCACGGGTAACAGCACAGGCAGGAAAAGCAGAAGGGAAATTCTCAGCCAGATCCCCTTTCTGTATAGCACTAGGTCTATAAGATACAACTGGCCTAGAAAAGACTGCCACCTGCAAGGTCATTCCCCAGAATCAGATCGACGCCCCCCATGGGTAACTGTGGACGGACAGCTAAACTGAACATGCCACTCACAATGTTAGACTTTAGATACACACTATGCAGTGGCACATTAACACAGCGCATTTCAATTCCACAAATCAATACATCATTACCCGTAAAAGAGTCACTAGAGAAGGGCAATATACTCGCAGATATTAAGGACTGAGCCGCACCTGTCACGCAAGATTGTAAGAGTTTCAAAACCAGAATCAGGAGATAAGGAAACTGCCTTCAAATAAGAAAGGGTGATAACTCCCTCCACTAAGAGAGCATTCGGTCTGCACAAGTGCTACATTTTTGGGCTTGGAAGCCACGCTTTTGTTTCCAAGCCTTACAGTCCCCAATCAAATTATTTGGATCAAGGCAATAAAAACAAACTCGTCTATCACCACTGTTTGTACTCTTGCGAGCAAATTTAGATGGCGTTTCACTTTTAGCGGTACCACAGAGCTTTCCGCATTCACAAACGAAGACCTGGCAGATGTGTGGGTTGAAAACACATTTCTGTGCATCAGCACAAACTCATCTGCCATAACTGCCGCACTAGCCAATGAAGCCACTTTTTGTTCATTTAAGTGCATAACAATATTCGTCGGAACACAATTTTTAAATTCGTCTAGCAAGATTAGTTCCTGTAAATCCTCCAGGATTGTAACCTTGCTAGAAAAACACCACTTTTAAAAAAGAACTCTTTTCTCTTACAAACTCAACGTATGTTTGACTGTTTTCGAATTACCACAGAACTTCTGTCTGTAGGCCTCAGGGACCAGTTAATACGCTTGCAGTACTGCAGCCTTAACAACATCATAATCCAGAGAGCTTTCAATTGGTAGAGCTGAGCAAACTTCCTGAGCTTTCCCGGTAAGGCTACACTGGAGTAGTAAAGCCCACATATCTTTTGGCCATCTCAATTTACTAGCGACACGCTCGAATGCAACAAAGTACGAATCTACTTCTGTCTCCCTGAATGGAGGCACAAGTCTTATATACTTACTAACATCGAAATAATCGCTGGAGGGTGCATGAGAAAAATCCTCTGTGACTGTACTACTGCCAGTCGTTAAGGGTGACGAGACTGACGGGAGCCTAGTACATGGTAGTGGTACTGGTTTTCTAGCCAAGCGCTCCGATTCTAGATCCAATTTACGTAGTTGGATATCTCAGTCAGCCTGCCTCTCCACTACCCGAAGCTTAATAATTTCTGCCTCACATTCTAAATCCTGACTGGAAAACCTCACAGATACCATTTTTTTCTAAAAAGGAGCATAATTGTGAGGACACTGCCTTTTCTAGTATTTTTGACAGAAAGGGTAGATTTGAGATTGGCCTGTAATTGACTAATTCTGTAGGGTCAAGTTTTTTAATAAGTGGTTTAATAATAGCCAACTTAAAAGTTTTCGGTACATATCCTAAAGTCAAGGATGAATTAATGATATTAAGAAGAGGATCGATGACCTCTGGAAGCATCTCTTTTAGTAGTTTAGTCGGTACAGGGTCGAGCATACATGTTGTTGATTTAGATGATTTAACGAGTTTAGCCAATTCTTCTTCTCCTATAGCAGTGAATGAATGTAATTTTTCCTCAGTGACACTACAATGCTTTGTCTGATGTGATACAGTAGTAGACGGCTGCATAGTCATAATTTTTTTCCTAATATTATCAATCTTACAAGTAAAGAAGTTCATAAAGTCATTACTGCTGTGCTGTTGGCAGAAATCAGAAGTTGAAGCTTTATTTTTGGTTAATTTAGCCACTGTATCGAATAAATACCTAGGGTTGTGTTTGTTTTCTTCTAAGAGAGTCGAGAAATAAGCAGATCTAGCAGTTTTTACGGCCTTTCTGTATGAAATCATCTCTTTCCACGAAATGCGAAAAACTTCCAGTTTTGTTTTCTTCCAGCTGCGCTCCATTTTTCTGGCTGGGCCCGGGTGTGCACTTTGTACCACGGCGTTGGACTATTCTCTTTAATCTTCTTTAAGCGCAGAGGAGCAACTGTGTCTAAAGTGCTGGAAAAGAGAGAGTCAATAGTTTCTGTTGCAACATCGAGTTCCTCTGGGCTATCTGGGATGCTGAGGAGATGAAACTGATGAGGAAGATTATTTATAAAGAAATCTCTAGTCTCAGCAGTGATAGTCCTGCCATATTTGAAGCGAGGGGACGGCTTTGCAGCCTTTGCTAAATTAAGTATACATGATACTAGGTAATGATCTGAGATGTCATCGCTCTGCTGCAGAATTTCAACGGTATCAACATTTATTCCATGTGACAATATTAGGTCTAGAGTATGATTACGGCGATGAGTGCGTCCTGATACATGTTGCCTAACTCCAATAGAGTTTAGAATGTCTCTAAATGCCAATCCCAATGCGTCTTTTTCATTGTCTACATGGATATTAAAATCACCAAAAATTAGGACTTTATCTGTAGCCAGTACTAACTCTGATAAAAAATCAGCAAATTCTCTGATAAAGTGTGTATTGTGCCCTGGTGGCCTATATACAGTAGCCAACACAAATGTTAAATAGGATTTACAATTTCACTACATAACGTTACGCAAAGCACCAAAACTTCAAAATAATTATATTTGAAACTAGACTTCTGAGTAATACTGAAGATATTATTATATATTACAGCAACACCTCCCCCTTTACCTTTCAGACGCGGCTCGTGTTTATAACAATAATCTTGTGGGGTGGACTCATTTAAAGTAATGTAGTCGTCAGGTTTTAGCCAGGTTTCTGTCAAACACAGCACATCTAGATTATTATCTGTAATCATATCATTAACAATAAGCGTTTTAGAGGAAAGGGATCGAATATTCAGCAGCCCGAGTTTTATCATTTGTTCATCTGTATTATATCTGTTGGTTATTTGTTGGACATCAATAAAGTTTTTACCGTTGAATAGTTTTGGTGGTTTTTAGTATTTACTAATTCGTGGAACAGACACAGTCTCTATGTGATAATAGCTAGGTGAAAGAGTCTCTATGTGCTGGGATTTATCTGACTTCTGTGACGCGAGACAGCTAGCAGACGGTCGGGTAAGCCAGTCCGTCTGCTTCCTGACCTGGGCCCTAGTTAGTCAAGGTTTAGCTTTAAGACTATGTGCCAAATTACTAGAGAGAAGAGCGGCACCACCCCAGGAGGGATGGATACCATCTCTTTTCAACAGGTCAGGTCTGCCCCAAAAGCTTTTCCAATTGTCCATGAACCCTATGTTATTTTGCGGACACCACTTAGACAACCAGCCATTGAGTGATGATAGTCTGCTTAGTATCTCATCACTCCTTTTAATGGGTAGGGGACCAGAGCAAAAAACACGATTTGCCATCGTACTTGCGAGTTCACACACCGCTTTAATGTTAATTTTGGTGATCTCCGACTGGCGAAGTCGAACATCATTTGTGCCGACATGAATAATAATCTTAAGAGAATTTACGATTAGCATTAGCCAGCACTTTTAAATTTGCTTTGATGACAGGCGCTCTGGCTCCCGGTAAACATGTGACTATGGTGGCTGGTGTCTCTATTTTCACGTTCCGTGTAATAGAATCGCCAATAACTAGGGCACTTTCAACAGGATTCTCAGTGGGTGCGTCACTGAGTGGGGAGAACCTGTTTGATGTTCTAATCGGAACGGAAGAGTGGTTTTTTGATCCGTGACTATGCCGTCTCACCATCACCCAGTTGCCCTGCTGCACGGGCTCTACAGCCGGAACCGAACAATGTACAGATTTCACTAAGCTAGTCGCATCCAAAGCAGTGTCTAAAGCTGTTTTGTTCTCACTACTCTCAAATAAAGTCTGGATGCGTGTCTCTAATTCTGAAATCTTCTCTGTCAGTCTGACTATCTCCTTACATTTATCACATGTGAAGCCCTGTTCACCAACGGAGACATATATACTAAACATGAAACATGTAGTGCAGGTGACAATAAAAGGAGAAGACATGGCTTACCGTATTTGTTGATTAATCCAACTTACCACAGTTGTTTGATGGACTAGTAAAGGCACGAGAGACAAAAACAGGAAACCCGGATGCACAAATGACAGGCTAACAGGCTAGTGAAATGCTAACGCTATGTGAAATGCTAACACGTTGTGATAGTGATTTAAATTAAAAGCTAACAATGTCAATTTTAACGTGATAGGCAATATTAAACAATATATGGTGATGAGTAAGTTATATTTAGCAGTATAAACAACAAGAAAAGATATCAAATAGAGATTCAAAAGCAAAGCTGTACAGAGCTGCAAACACTGCGACCGGCAGACAGGAGCAATCGATCAGGAGACAGTACCACAAAGATCAGCCAAGGTCAACGCAGCCGTATACCAGGAAGTTTTAGAGCACTTCATGCTTCCTGCTGCTGACCAACTTTATGGAGATGCAGATTTCATTTTCCAACAGGACTTGGCACCTGCACACAGTGCCAAAGCAACCAGTACCTGGTTTAAGGACCATGGTATCCCTGTTCTTAATTGGCCAGCAAACTCGCCTGACCTTAACCCCATAGAAAATCTATGGGGTATTTTGAAGAGGAAGATGCGATATGCTAGACCCAACAATGCAGAAGAGCTGAAGGCCACTATCTGTGGCACCTGAGCAGTGCCACAGACTGGTCGGAGTTAGTGCACACATATTAGGAGCAGTGAGTAGTGAAAACACACTGCAAACCATGAAAAAGACAAGCCCTGCATCTCAATGTGCATACTATCTGCCCTAAAGAGTATTGAAAATTACTAATGTCACATACTGTTTAGGATAGATAGTATGCACATTGGGATGCAGGCAAGCACTAAGGGAGCGGTGCAATATAGCCACATATTTATAATAAAATTAATTTGAACCATACCTACTGTTATTATTATTAGTATACTTGTTTTTTTATTATTATAGCCTGTAATGATAAATATGTAATAAAAATAATATTCTTAAAATTAAATTAGGTGCCTCTCCTCCCAGTTTCCTCTCCATCTCTGTACATCTCTGTTGGTGGCATTGTTTGTGAAAATGTATACGTCTATTTACGTCTACTAACTATCATTATGTGCATTTATAACGTCACATGCCTGCACGTTGAACGCAATTTTTCTTCAGTGAGGGGGAGAAGGAGGCGGGATGTATGAGAACGAATTACTACAGCACTTGTATCATTGTCTTCTCACAGCTAATAGCCAATCAGTGCAGTGTCAGTCAATGTATTGGACAAAACAGCGACCATAAATGTGAAGAAACAAAGTTGCTTGTCATATTTTCCTAACAAGCAACCACATTTTTAAAAGTAAGCGCAAAAAAAACGCAACCCGCGTGATTTTTTTAATGCGACTTGCCAAAAAAAAGAAGCCCAAAGTCACATGTTATACGCGGACTTGGCAACTATGCCCTCCACACGTACAAACCTCTTGGCCCGCCTCTACTTCAAGTTCATTGGTTAAATCTATAAACCAATAATTTTCCTTTCTGCCCTCAGAACATTTTTGAGTAAGTAAAACTCCTGTCTGCTCTTATCTAGCCAAACTATCAGTCATTTAAAAAAAAAATTAAAATGTATATACTTTTTAACCTAAATTGCTCATCTTGCGCTGCTCTGCGGCACACCACGGATTACGTAATCACGTCGGAAAAGGTCACGTTAGACGTAGGCAGAAGTACCGCCCCCGTGTTTACAAAACGCACGTGCAAAGACTAATACAAACGTCCTTTAGAAAAAAAAGGTAAAACAAAGATGTTGGACGATTTTGAAGTTGGAGGGTTTTTTTGTAAAGGGCGTTTGTATTAGTCTTTCCACGTTCGCTTGGGGCAGTACTTCTGCCTACGTCTACCGTGACCTTTCCGACGTGATTGCACAATCCCTGGCGCACCGCAGAGCAGCAATTTAGGTTAAAATGTATATAAATGTTTATTTTTTTTAGAAAATTACCAATGGTTTCGCTAGATAAGACCCTAGTCCTCGGCTGGGATTGTGCAGAGCCCTCTGAAACCCTTCAAAGCCCTTTGAAACTACATTGATTTGGACCCTTTCTTTTCGACTGAAGAAAGAAAGACACGAATACCTTGGATGAGATGGGGGTGAGTAAAATATCAGGAAATTTTCATTTTCAAGTGAAATAATCCTTTAAAACCGTTACCTCTGGCCCGATGCTCGAGCCATCCTTAAGAAAAGCTATGAGTGCTGCTCCTGGATCTGTGGCTTGAAAAAAATTTATATTGTAGCTGTTGGGCAGTATTTACTTAAATATAAATTACTTCTTGTGGCAAGCAGGACGAGGCCGAGGGACCGTGAGAACGGGAGCGTGTCTCACGGAGGAGTTTGGGCGCATAAAAGGAGTTTATCCCCGTTCTCACGGTCCATCTGCCTCGACCTGCTTGCCACACTTCTATTCCTCATATAGCTTCACTTAGATTGATTGGCTCTTTACAATTAAATTCAGTTAGATTAGCTTCCTGAAACGTTCTTTTGGATCGTCTGTTGGCTCTTCGATTTAGCAGGAAGAGCCAGGGAGGATTGCCTGGTATGGTCTGTTTGGGGGATTTGTGCTGCTCTCCAGTTTATAAAATAGGAGGATCGTCCCCAGAAGCTGCTGCTGTTCCCTGTCTTAGCTTTTCATGGAGCTCATGATAAGGACGGGGAATTAATGGCCCTGTTCTATCGCCTATTTAATATTTATTTATTTACTTCTATCATTAGCTCTAGCTACATTCCTCATGCTAGCTTCACATGGATCGATTGGCTCTTTACAATTAAATTCAGTTAGACTGGCTTCCTGAAACACTCTTTTGGATCCTCTGTTGGCTCTTCTATTAGCAGGAAGAGCCAGGGAGGATTGCCTAGTATGGTCTGTGGGGGATTTAAAAAAATGGGAGGTTGTCCCCAAAAGCTGCTGCTGTTCCCTGTCTTGGCTTTTCATGGAGCTCATGAAAAGGATGGGGAATTTAGAACAGAGCCATATCGCCAAATGTAACTTTTGCAAAATATGGCAATAAAAACGTTTACTAAAAGTTTGTCTATGGTGTTTTTAACTAAAGTGGTCCTGACTGAAATCAAGCATTCTGCATTAGTTTAGGCAGGCCACGTAATCAAGCTTCACTATCAGCTGACATCAGCTGATTGGCAAAATTCCAACCCCACCCATATCAGCTGATTCAATTCCTATGCACTTAATTGGCAACTCTCAAAACAGGGCGCCCAGAGAGGGCTCCAGCCACTGACCAGCATCCAGAGAGGGCTCCAGCCACTGACCAGCGTCCAGAGAGGGCTCCAGCCACTGACCAGCGTCCAGAGAGGGCTCCAGGCCATGACTCCATAGCTCTGCCCAAGAAAATTGGGAGGGGGCAGTGGATACCCTGAGAAGGCCTGGAAGGCTGCGCTCCAGGATCCAGGTCCGCCCATGCTTCACGATCCAGGTCCGCCAATGCCCCACGGTCCAGGTCCGCCCATGCCCCACGCTCCACGGTCCAGGTCCGCCCACGCTCCACGGTCCAGGTCCGCCCACGCTCCACGCCTGTTCACGTTTCATGTTCCAAGTTTGCCATGTTCACTGTCATGTCTTGCCATGCACTTCCTGGTCTTGTCATGTGATTCCCTTGCCCTCATGTGATCCTGCCATGTGCTCCTATGTCTTGTGTTCTGTTATCGTGTTGTCATTGGTTTATTGGTGTCCCTTGTCTTGTCATTAGTCCTTGTGTATTTAAGCCCTCATGTTTGTCATGGTCCTTGTCTGATATTATATGTGTAACCCCGCTGGTTGGTGAGTTTTGTTTTGCCCTGCCTTGTCATGTCAAGTTTTTGGTTCTAGTTTATGCCAAGCCATGTCTTTGATTTATGTTAAGATTTAAGTTTAATAAAAAACTGCACTTGGGTTCAGCAAACTTGCCTTCCAGTGGACTATTGTTACATTACCTAAATTTAAAATCTTTACACATATGTATTATATATCAAGCTCTTGAATTAATTTCCATCACACCTTTTATGAAAGATGTATTTATGGATTGTTGAATCTGCATTTGCACATCGTCACGTGCATGGACTGCTTTGAATTTGTGTGTGGTATTTTTGAGACCTTCCTTGCAGGATAAGATTCATAAATATCTTTTTTTTTTTTGGAGGATGTTCTGTTTAGCCAATCGTGGTGAGCTTTTAATCCACCAATCAAAATGCTCCTTACTAGACAGACTCAAGCTCAACTCTGTGCTTGTGTTGTGCATTGTTCCATGGTCCTTTATGTAAAGACATTTTAATGGGTACTCTTTTTCTAGCACCTGATTACAATTTCTACAAAATCACATTATGATTTATATTGTTCGCACAAAATACAGCTACCCGGTTAAACACCAAAGTTGCACATACCCTGGGAGTTACTATGGAAATGGGGCAGCAGCTTGTCTGACAAGCAGCAAAACTCCGTCTGTCACTGATTTCAGGTAAGTTTAGTCCCTAAAATTGATAATACATACAACTTTTCCTGCCACTTTCTTACAAGCTTCTGTTGAATATTTACTTTATAGAAATGGTTTAGTGTCTTCGGAAAAAGTCTGTTAGCATCTCAACCGTTAGGCTAACTATAAGAGGTAGGCTAACTATATCCTTGAGCTATTTATGAAAGTTTGGGCTCTTAATCACATATATGTAGATAAGAGGTTTTGATAGTTTTGTAAATGTTTTGCTGGCAATTTGTCAATAGATGAGTGGAAGTAACGTTAATCTAAAAGTTTGCACTGTAACGTTACAGTTAATCGGTGACGTCACTCACATTGATCTTTCATGGTAAACCACATATTGACCACGTATATCACAATACATCTGTAAAACATAACGTAAATTCTGGTATCTTATTATATTGTATATCCTGTATATTATAATTTTTTCTGCATTTGATTTCATTAGCAGTCTTTTTGAGCTTTAATATTCACAGACACTAGTCTGTATCGATATCTGATTCATTGTACAATTGCCCAAATATGTGACGTTCCGCTTAATACAGTAAATTCCATTTGTGACTGGATTCTGTTATTTTATCCCATAGACTGTAAAAAAAAAAGTGAAGTTGCCAACATCCGAAAATGGCTCTGGCATCTTGCGCAGATTTGGGACCGGAGTCCCAATAAACAGTGAAATAAACAGTTATGGAAATGTAGAAAGAATGTAAAGCTAAAGCTCCAATCTCCTCCTGACTAAAACCAAACTTATTTAAAAAACAAACACTTGAAATGAAATCGTCGTGATAAAAACTGAAGTGTAATTTGATTGTTTAGATTGTCTCGCATCCATTAGAATACATGGAGGGGCAGTGGTTCTGAGCTATACTGAGACAACCACCTGGGTGCGATCGAGATGCTTTGGCTTCAGTTTTCAACACGAGTGCGTCAGGCTTGTTTCATCCATGTTTCTGCATCGCGGAAATCATATGGATCTACATGGTATTTGCAGTTATACAGTTGTTACCATTAGTTTAAGAAGGGTATGACTAAAAGACTAAATTTTAGTCCGGCAGAATTTTTTGCACACTTCACCACCGAGGCCAAATGAGCATTGTGAATGTAAGAACCTCACGTTATATTTATAACAATCCTTGTTGATGTTTGAATTGTATTTCAGGGCAGTTTGTGAAGACAGATAAACAAGAGATGTTGTGACAACCTGGACAGAAGTCGGTTTCAGATCCACCTTCCACACCAGACTTCTCTCTCATATGGATTGCTGTCTACTGGCATATTATATGTTCTCTGCAGAATTAGGTTCATGCAGATATTACTCAGTAACATGACTAAACTTTGTTTGCTATAATACATCTATGTAGTGCACCAGTGTGAAACATAATTCCCCCCACATTTGCTGTATGTCTATATCTTTGTCATAGTATTCTTTCAGTGGTTAGGGGATTTTTTTCTTGCACATCATTTGCGGGGCTTCGTATAAATCAGCATTGAATGAATGGTTTACTAACTTACTAACTCATTAAGACAGCCCCTTGCTGCCACCTACTGGCATAACAATGTGACCTGCTATGAAAGTGCTGAAAAACAGCTAAAACACAGACTGTTTCTCAAAATAAGGTATGCCAATATTATAAAATATTATTGATTGAACAATAGCCATTTTAAACTTTACATATGTAATATATATTAAGTTCTAAATTGTATTTTGGATTATCTGTCATTTGTGTTGGAAAAAAAATCCTTAAAATATAAGCATTAGTTTTATAGCAAAAAAGTAATTAGATTGCAATATAATTATTATAATAATTGCAAAAAAATAATTTTTAACTAGTTAAAATTTACATTTTACAGATGAAATGCATTTTTTTTCTTCTTTTATAACATCTGTGCGCTGTACTTTATTTTTACTATTTTGTTTTATTGGCATATTTTTATTTATCTGTTTAGAATTTTTTATTATTATTAATGAGAGCTCTAATTGTTGTCTTTGAAAAAAATCTCAAGGTTCTTGAAAGTACTGGATTTTAATTTTACATTATCGCTACGAACAATGAAAAAGCTGTTAACATTTAACACTTTTTTTATTTTATTTTTTTATTCCAAACTTGTATGACTTTGTTAGACCTTAACATTAAATGTTCCTTATTCACCATTCACTTTCTTTGGTTCAAAAAAGTGAATGGTGAATAAGAAACATTATGCTTAATATCTCCTGACTAAGGTTAACATGAACACCTCCCTTTGTCAAGTCAAGTCAAGTCAACTTTATTTATATAGCGCTTTTTACAATGCAGATTGTTTCAAAGCAGTTTCACAGTGTTAAACAGGAAAATAATGAACAGAATTTGATTCGGCTGTACAGCCGCTCTGGAGAAAACGGTGATGTCATCAGCTCATTTCAATTATCATATACACTCACCTAAGGGATTATTGGGAACACCATACTAATACTGTGTTTGACCCCCTTTCGCCTTCAGAACTGCCTTAATTCTACGTGGCATTGATTCAACAAGGTTCTGAAAGCATTCTTTAGAAATGTTGGCCCATATTGATAGGATAGCATCTTGCAGTTGATGGAGATTTGTGGGATGCACATCCAGGGCACGAAGCTCCCGTTCCACCACATCCCAAAGATGCTCTATTGGGTTGAGATCTGGTGACTGTGGGGGCCATTTTAGTACAGTGAACTCATTGTCATGTTCAAGAAACCAATTTGAAATGATTCGAGCTTTGTGACATGGTGCATTATCCTGCTGGAAGTAGCCATCAGAGGATGGGTACATGGTGGTCATAAAGGGATGGACATGGTCAGAAACAATGCTCAGGTAGGCCGTGGCATTTAAACGATGCCCAATTGGCACTAAGGGGCCTAAAGTGTGCCAAGAAAACATCCCCCACACCATTACACCACCACCACCAGCCTGCACAGTGGTAACAAGGCATGATGGATCCATGTTCTCATTCTGTTTACGCCAAATTCTGACTCTACCATCTGAATGTCTCAACAGAAATCGAGACTAATCAGACCAGGCAACATTTTTCCAATCTTCAACTGTCCAATTTTGGTGAGCTTGTGCAAATTGTAGCCTCTTTTTACTATTTTTGGTGTAGATGAGTGGTACCCGGTGGGGTCTTCTGCTGTTGTAGCCCATCTGCCTCAAGGTTGTGCGTGTTGTGGCTTTACAAATGCTTTGCTGCATACCTCGGTTGTAACGAGTGGTTATTTCAGTCAAAGTTGCTCTTCTATCAGCTTGAATCAGTCGGCTCATTCTCCTCTGACCTCTAGCATCAACAAGGCATTTTCGCCCACAGGACTGCCGCATACTGGATGTTTTTCCCTTTTCACACCATTCTTTGTAAACTCTAGAAATGGTTGTGCCTGAAAATCCCAGTAACTGAGCAGATTGTGAAATACTCAGACCGGCCCGTCTGGCACCAACAACCATGCCACGCTCAAAATTGCTTAAATCACCTTTCTTTCCCATTCTGACATTCAGTTTGGAGTTCAGGAGATTGTCTTGACCAGGACCACACCCCTAAATGCATTGAAGCAACTGCCATGTGATTGGTTGATTAGATAATTGCATTAATGAGAAATTGAACAGGTGTTCCTAATAATCCTTTAGGTGAGTGTACATATTTGTTTAAAGATTTTAAATTTATTTAGGTAAGATGCATTTGTTTGAGCATTTGGGGAAATATTTATGCTTTTACTTGTGCATTTATGAATTGTGTTTTGAATTTACAAATCGGATTTTGTAAATGAGAATTGTGCTGTGCATTTATGAATTTTGTTTTGTAAATGTATTATTTTTGAAGCTGATCTGGCTCCATACCTATATGGCATATAGACAACTTCCGTATTGCCAATATGCTGATGAAGCAGACTAAAGAAGAGTGGGTATTACCTGAATCATTGCTCCCAACGGAGGTGAAAACAGAATGCTATGAGGATTTTGCCCCTAATAAAAACTATTTTATGTACGTATGTATGCAGAGTACGAACTGGACATAATGTCAAGTCAAATTTTAGTTCTATAGCACATTTAAAAGCAACAGATTTACACTATAAAAGAAAGCATAAAAAGAAACAAGGCAGATACAAAATATAAACACATTAGACCGATACAATCCAAATAATAAATAAATATAAAAATCTACCAATATCGATCTAATCAAAAGCCAGAGAGAACAGATGATATTTAAGAGCCAATTTGAAGCTAATCAAAGCTAATGAAGGAGCAGACCTCACATTGAAGGACAGACTATTCCAGAGTTTAGGTGCTGCAGCAAAGAAGGCCCGACCACCCTTAGTTTTACAGCGAAAATGTGGGACAGTTAAAGGAAGCTGATTACAAGACCTAAGAATTCTTTGGGGAGTGTAAGGAATCAGAAGGTCACTTGTGAATTTTGGCGCAACACCAGATAGAGCCTTGTACACAAAAACTGCAACTTTAAAATCCTGAAATTAAGATTAATCCTTAATTTTAAAATTAAGATTCTGAACTTAACAGGATAGCATTGTTCGGGGAGCAGACACACTCTGTCAGTTTAAATCTAGACTAAAAACACATCTCTTTACTATGGCATACACATAAAACATTTTTAATTTATATTTTATTCAAATCAATTAAATGATTGTTAGGCTGCATTAACTAGGTCAGCTGGAACCGGGAACACTTCCCATAACACCTGATGTACTCGTTACATCATAAGAAGAATGGCATCTACGCTAATGTTAGTCTCTCTGTTTATCCCGAGGTTTACTGCAATCAGCCGGATCCGGATCAGATCAGATGGTGGACCTGAGCCCAGACATTACCAACGCATCCCTGAAGTGTCTGCAGAGACCGTGTCAATTAGTCTACCCTCTGAAATTGCTTATCGACATGGCATCCTCAATGGATCCATCTCCGGCGTGATGACTCCGATATTTCGAATATTCCTATTTAATAATTGTTTAATCGACACGCCATCCTCAAACCCGTCTCCAGCGTGATGTCTCCGATCTTTTGAATATTCAGATCTAATATTACTTCTGACCTGTAAGGCTGCCAAAATAATAATCATACACTGTTGGTTAATTGGCCAGAGGAGAACTGGCACCCCGACTGAGCCTGGTTTCTCCCAAGGTTTATTTTTCTCCATTATGCCACCTGATGGAGTTTTGGTTACTTGAATATATATGGTAATTGAAATGAGCTGGATGACATCACCGTTTTCTCCAGAGCGGCTGTACAGCCGAATCAAATTCTGTTGCATTATTTTCCTGTTTAACACTGTGAAGCTGCTTTGAAACAATCTGCATTGTAAAAAGCGCTATACAAATAAAGTTGACTTGACTTTCCCATGCTCACTGAGAAGGTTCCGTTTTTGAGATAAGAGGCCAACCACTGCGACCCACCACCTTTTCCAACCGATGTAACAAGATACTATGGTCGATTGTATCAAAAGCAGCACTTAAATCCAACAAGATGTAGCGGACTTCACATGCACCACAGGATCAACCCCAAATGAAGACAAACACCAGTAATGCCTTTTCTTGGATGTTTACTGCAAGCATGAAATGGGGCAGTGTTACAACAATCATCTTTTCTGGTTTCACAATCTCTCTTCAGAATGTTTCACGCAGACTCGTTCTTTACAGTATCTTAAATTGTTCCACTCAATAAAATGCATTACACCAAAGGCACATTTTTATATAGAATTAATATGATTTATGAATACTGAAAATCAATAAAACAATAATAAAATGAACAATAACTCATACCTGCAAGCATGAAATGGGGCAGTGTTACAACAATCATCTTTTCTGGTTTCACAATCTGCAATCCCCATTTTCTAATATGCAGGCGACTTACAATACCAAAGTACCAATTCACAGTTTCAGTTTCTTCTCCTTAACACATATAACGTGCTTTGAGTCATGAACTACATTACCCAAAATGCACCGCCGATTAGTGGCGCGCATTTCACTTTGTGCAGCAAACGAGCAACCACTCGCATCATCAAAATGTAATGAAATGAAACTCAGATGAACATTAATAAACATCCTCATACTCATGAGAAGGAACATAGGACATAAACTGATATAGAGGGAATCAGATGTTGTACCATTCGTAGAAATATGACACAATCGCACTTTTAACGTGATAGTTTATGCAAACTTCTAATTTTACAAATAACAGGGTCAACAATAGTATTACCCAAATATTTTGTTCTGATTTCATTGTAACTTCTATTTAATATGCTCTAGGAACATGTTTGAGTTGTCCATTAACAGAGACACATACCTCTCTTTAGAATGTTTCACGCAGACTGAAGAGTGCGGCACCAGGGGAATATACCATTGATCGAAAAGAGGGGTATACCACATCAGCAACACAAAAGGGAATAAAACATTCTTCTAAACAAACACATGCAGTATAAGAAAGAAGTGTGATTATAATGTTTGATAAACTCCAATATTAAATGCTGTGTAAAAGAGACGCAATTTACATTCTGCATAAATGTTATATATACTCCCAACCCCTCCCCCATAATGAAACAATGGATCATCCCTTACCCAGTCTTTCTGCACCTGGTTTTTCTTAACCAAAGTAACAAACAAAGTTTGATTAATTATTTTACAACATTACATTCACCCTGCCCAATTTGATCAAACTTTATGGAACAGGGAAGAAGTTATGAGACGGGACACCTTTGTCCTTACATGATCTTAAAACCATGACATGAAGTCGTCAGTGAAGACTGCAGATTAAACTGCCAGGTAGATAAATGCCCGTATACATATATCCACAGATCAGTTAAAGGTTTGTTCCCTTTTGTTACACCTTTCTTACAAACTGTCTTTAACAACCTCTTTTAACTGCATTTTGTCCCTTCTTGTAAGATCATATATCACCTTAGGTTTCTACAAAGGTGGAGAGCATCTGCAGCAAAGCAGTAAGAGTCTCTTTTTTTCCAGGTTCAGCCATCAACATACTCATGGATTCGATCAATCTCCTTACTGGCTTCACCATTCTACCAGACCGTGTATGCAAGGTACTACCCTTCAATTTTACACTGTTATCTTCCTCCCTAGTGTCAGTCTCGTCAACACTCTCGTTAGGACTATTCACACTGGAGCAATGCCTTAAACAGTCATGTGAGCCATTAATACTGCTTAGGGTGTAGTCTGATGCAGTTGTGTTGCTCAAAGTATCTTCCGACTGATTGTGTTCACCCTACTGTTTGTCTGGGTCTCCAGTGTCAGTTTTATTCTCAGAATTGTCATCAAAAAATTCAGTAGGTGGGTCTTGACTACACACAGGATCCTGCCTGGGTTCGCTCTGTGCATCCACCCTCGAGACTTCATAGGGTCGAATCTCTGGACCCTCGGCCTGAAGCACCCAAGCAGCTGTCCTCTGGTCATCATAATCTTCATCGGCATATGCGGGTGCCCCTTTTTCTGGCCATCCTATGTCTGATCCGTCATTTGACAAGGTTGAAAGTACAGTTGATTGTGCATCATCCTGGCCAATCGGAAGGAAATTCACAGGCAGTATGAAGTTCCTATGGACTACTTTGTTCTTTTTTGTGACAGGATCCTCAACTCTGTAAACATGCACATTAGGATTTTTCCATGTGATTACATAAACAGTAGAATCCCACCGGTCCGCCAATTTCCCTCTTGCTCATTCCCTAGGATTGGCCAACAGAACATTGTCTCCAATCTCACCTTTGACTCGTTTGTTGTACTGTTCAGCTTGCTTCTTCTGAGCCTGTGTTGTGCTACTTTGAGCAATCCTGATAGCTTCCTTTAGGTCTTTCTGGAATGAATTGACGTAGTCATCATAATCCACCACTTCATTGTCTCTCAGCACACTCCCAAACATGATGTCCACTGGCAGTCTTGGGACTCTGCCAAACATGAGGTAGAATGGGGCAAAGCCAGTAGTCTCATGTATTGGGCAGTTGTATGCAAAAGTTAATGTTTGTATCATCTGGGGCCAGTGCGCTTTTGCTTTAGCAGGGAGAGAGCGAATCATGTTGCCAAGAGTTCTGTTAAACCTTTCTGTTTGGCCATTCCCCATAGGGTGGTAGGGGGTGGTGTGAGATTTCCTTACTCCTGATACCGCCAGCAGCTCAGATATAAGTCTACTCTCAAAATTCGCACCTTGGTCGGAGTGGATCCTACGAGGAAAACCATACACACAGAAGAATTGGTTCCAGAGTCTTTGGGCCACAACTTTTGCTGTCTGATTAGGACAAGGGAACGCATGTGCCAATTTGGTAAAATGGTCTGTGAGAACGAGTACATCCACATTGTCTCCGTTTCTCCCATCGGCAGACCAAAAATCAATACACACCAGTTCCAATGGTTCACAAGTTTTGACTGATTGCAAAGGTGCCCTGGCATCTGGCTCGGGTGTCTTGCTGAGGACACATCGTTTGCAGTGTGTTACATACTTTCTCACCTCGTGGTCAATGCCACCCCAAAAAAAACGTTGACAAACTAGATGAAGGGTTCTACTCTGGCCCTGATGGCCTACATCATCATGAGTTCCCCTTAAGACTGTTGACTTCAGAGAGCTAGGCACTAAAAGCTGATACCTTCTCTTTCCAACTTTATCTTTAGATCTCCTATAAAGGACTCCATCTCTTATCTCCAATTTTTCCCAATGCTTCAACATACGGAGCACCTGAGCTGTCTCGTGGACCTTCTCTCTCCGTGATGGCCGTCTTTTTCTCTCAAGAAAGTAGATCACCCGTACCACCACATCATCTTCTTTCTGCTTCTTTCTTATTTCTGCAACAGTAAACGCTGGAAGGGTGGACAGACCACAGGACATATGGCTTGAGTATTCAACTGGGCTATGCACACTGGTAAGGAGGAATCCCAGTCTAGGCTGGACTCTATAATAGCTTTCACCTCCTCCCTTCCCACTTCTTGTCTGACTCTACATTCATTCTCGCCATTATGTTGCTCTTGAGAATTGACAGAGAGCTTGAATGCATTCTGAACAGATTCAAGACTCATGTGATTTGCCTTGTTGCCTGGTTCGGTTATTGTGATCCCTTTTGCAAATGGCTCGCGACTCAGAAGATCTGCTGGGATGTTCTGTGATCCTGGAATGTACTTAAGATCGAAGTCAAAAGGCGCTAACTTTGAGACCCACCGTTGCTCGCAAGCGTCTAGCTTGGGCTTGGTCATGATGTATGTTAATGGGTTATTATCGGTTAGTACCGTAAAACGAGCCCCCTTTAACCAATGAGCAAACTTATCACACACCGCCCATTTAAGTGCAAAAAATTCTAACCGATGTGCTGGGTACCTGGCTTGAGAGCGGGACAAGGATTTGCTTGCAAATGCAACTGGTCTTGGTTTGAGCTCACCATCAACTATTTGACTTAGAACTGCACCCAAGCCGTCCATTGAGGCATCAGTAAATAAGAGAAATGACTTATCAAAATCAGGTGGTGCTAATAGCCTTCTTAAGCTCCTCCAAAGACATTTCACAATCTGATGTCCAGTCTTCTGGCTTGAGGCATCTGTATGGCTTGGCACTGACCTTTGCACCTCTGCGCTTAACCCTCTGCCCCGCCGTTAGCTGGAATAATGGTTTTGCCAGACGTGAAAAATTCTCAATGAAGTGTGAATAATAGTTGGCCATGCCTAGAAAAGATTTGACCTTGGTGTAGGAAGGCGTTTTCCCATCTTCTTCCATTAGATCTTTTTTTGTGAAATCATTAATCGCAGAAACTTTTGCAGGATCCGCAGCAATGCCTTCTGCTGTAACTATATGGCCTAAGAATTTGACAGATTTCCTTAAGAAGTAGCACTTTTTTGGGGCTAGCTTCAGATTATGTTCTTTCAAGCGTGAAAATACCAGCTCAAGACGAACCAGGGCTTCTTGTTCACTCTTGCCAAAAACCAAGAGGTCATCCAAATAACACAGGAGTGACATGTAATTTTGATCCCCAAATATTGAGGTCATCATCCTAGCAAATGTAGCTGGACTATTACACAATCCTTGGGCCATTCGATTGTACTCATAAAGCCCTACAGGTGTAGTACAGGCAGTATATTTGCGATCATCTTCGTGTATGGGAATATTATAGAACCCAGATGTAAGGTCCATGGTACTGAAGTAGCAATTGCCACCTATGGCAGCAAGGGCATCAGCCTGATGAGGAAGGGGATAAGCATCTTTTTCAGTTCTCTGGTTCAACCATCTGAAATCCGTACAAATTCTCAGTTCACCTGAAGGTTTCCAGACTAAGACTAGTGGAGAAGCCCACTCGCTGCTGGACTTACTAAGGATCCCTTTCTCCTCCATCTCATCAAGTGTCTGCTTAAGTTTCTGAAATTGTGATGGTGGAACTCTCCTGTATGGTAACCTGAAGGGTTTCTCATCCTTTAGTCTAATCCGATGTACTACGTCCCTCACTTCACCACAGTCAAGTCTATCCCGGGAGAAAATTGATTCGTACTTAACAACAAGGCTGGACAGTTTTTCCTTCCATTCTTCAGACACGTCACATGACTGGATATCTATTTGATGTAGGCCCAAACCATGAAGCTTTCCTGAGTATCCAGACCCAACCATTGACTCCTCTGCTGCATTTACGACACATGTGCATTGAATCACTTCTGAATTATCTTCATTACCACATGTTAGTTCTAGATCTTCTAATGCTAGGCAAGGGTAAACCTGTGCCACTTTGGTATTTCGCTTAAGTGTGAGGGGGCGATCTAGTAAATTGACTACCTTCATTGAAATCCATTTGTCTCCCCATAAGGGACACACTGTACGTGCAATTAGTACATTTCTCGGTGCAGACATAGACATTGTGGGCTCTACAACAACAGTGCTGCCAATAGATAAGGGTACTTGCTCTTTCAATTTCCCCCATACCAGGTGCTCATGTCGCGGGGCCAAGGTAATACACTGTTTTAGAATTACTGTACCCACTCTTTTGGGTATTTCCTTGCCTTGCCACCGATCTACGTTGGCTAACAGGTTCATCAAGAGTTCTTCTGAATCATCTGTGGCGGGTTGAGAAAGGTTGTCCTAATACCACTGTGTTTTTTTTAGATGTTGCATCACATGCTTTATGGCATTTGACCCTACAATCATGTCGTCTACTTGGCCAGGTACTACAAGCACAGGCACTGCCATTTTGCATTTGAAGAGGTCAATATTTAATTCATATTCGCATTTGGGTGGTGTTTGCTTTCCCCCACAGCCAACAAGTATTATCCTAGAGGGTTTACTTGATTCTCTTTGGAGGACCCCTTCATCGATTAACTTGCATTTCGGCTACTTCACTTAAGGTACAGGCCATAGACCCACTATCTATTAAAGCCTTAAGCTCAACAGAACCCTGTGCTAATATTGGTGCATAGAAGAGGCTGTCGTTGCTGACGACTTTCTGATACACAATGTTACAACTGCTAGTGGGACTCTCTGCTTGGGATTGATGATCAAAGATTGTGGCTTTTGGGGGAGTTACTACTTCACCCACACCGACCCCCTCCTGGTATGGGCATTCTAGTTTAAATTGTGACTTGGCCCAGAAGGAGTGGGTTTTCTTGCTGTGCCTGGTTTCCTCTCTGGACACTCAAACCCCCTGTGGCCAGGTTTGTGACAACTAAAACACAAGCCATCTCTAAAACAGTGTGATTGTGTAGTGTGACTCTGCTCGTTACACACTTTACATGGTAAATCGTTAGGGATGGCAGATGTTGATGGTCGACTGTTCCCTCTCCCTCGGCTCTTCTCTTGAGTCGAAAGCAGTTTCTCTAGAAGGAACACCACTCTATCCATTGTAGCATGATCACTGTTAGAGGCTTGGGGAACTGGAAAAACAGACTGTTGAGGCATGCACCACGCACCAGAAATTTCTCCCTCTTCAGCTTTTGCTACATGCTGAGCTCTGCTAGACTTCGTTGAAAGTTTATCCCTGTGATAACTATCAACCATTTCTTGAACTTCTCCAACAGTCCATTTCTCAACTGGTTTACTCCGAAAGGCAGTGTAGAGAGCTGGCTCGGGACAGTGTTTTACAAACATCATAGCTGCTTCATGACCTGGATCCTCAACCCTCTTCCCTTGTCTCTGCAAACACTCATTAGCAAGATCAATGGTTTTATTAAGTCTTATCCAGTAGTCAAGGCTGCTCTCCAATTGTCTTGGCAATGTTGAATAAAAATCAGCTAGAGGGGTTGTTGTAGAAATAGACTCTCCAAAGTGCTGTCTGAGAATATCATAGATAACATCAGGGTCTCTGCTTATGTTCACTAATGGGCTGTTGCGAATCCCGATTCGGACGATATCCTTAGCACGTCCAAGTAGTCTGTCCATTATCTCTGCACCACGTTCAGATGCGCTACACCCTTTCTTGGTCAAGTATAATTGCATCATTTCTTGCCATTCAGTCACCGTACATCTGTCTGAGCCATCACCACGGAAAAAAGGTGGTTCTTTTATCTCTGGCTTTAGAATTAGATTTACTTTTGACCAGTCATGATTGTGCCCTATGGTACTTGACTCGAGAGAGGTCAATGCAGCGTTAGACTCTTGAGTCCTTGAGCTTGCCAAACTTGAAGCTACCTGTGCTCCTATTTCACTACCTAGTTGTTTGACTAGATCTACTAGGGTTTGTTTTAAATCATCAGGCTGACTTTGGTTGGGGCTGGGGGCAGCTTCACCTCGTTGACCTACACCATCACCAGGTCTGTGTATTGCTAATGGGGACATTGTAGAAACCCTGGCCCTGTGTTCGATCATACTAACCAGCTGCTCTCCCCGTCCTATCCCTGCGATATTCCCAGCTGGTGTTTGGGGCGTGCTCATTATACCTGTGACAACACTGTGACTATCCTGTCATGGCAAAAAATTTACTCTCAGTTGCACCACTGAATAAGAGACAAACCTTAGCCAATCGTCTTTATAAAGATTTATTTTCTTGCAAGAAAAGAGTCACAGTCATACAGCCATCCTGAATGTCTGTAGAGTGCTAACTGAAGACATAACAGAAGCTGCAATCTTTTATACCCCCCAAAGTGTAAACAATCCTTCTCAGTAGTTTTCCACACATGGTAAAAGTAGGAGGCACAGCACACAGATTTAGAATTAGTTCTGCCCGACACCTTTGGTACAGGAGAGCCCTCAAATAAGGTGTCCCGCATGGCAGAAACACATGTTAGCTCCTGTATGATCTCAAATATATATATCTTAATTAATCTTCCTCTATGATAAAATTTTTCCACAACAATTCCCCCTTTTATCATTCATTTGATAATCTTACAAGAAAAAAAAAAAATGTGTATACATAAAAAATAGAAGTAATAATGAGTAATTAAAAGAATACAAGAAATAAAAATAATAAATGGTAAAAAATAGAAGTAATAATGAGTAATTAAAAGAATACAAGAAATAAAAATAATAAATGGTAAAAAATAGAAGTAATAATGAGTAATTAAAAGAATACAAGAAATAAAAATAATAAATGGTAAAAAATAGAAGTAATAATAATAAAATAAGCAAATTTAAGTCACTTATCACACCTATACTCTTCATCTCTTGATTTTCGTATAAATGATCACTCTCTTAAATTTGTGAAAGAAGAAAGAAAACGCTTAGGCTGTTTTTGTGGGTAAAGTCCCTTAAACTTAGCAAGCAAAAACAGTTTTTCAATCTCTTGGGGACTTCTCATTCCCAAATTTAAAAGTAGGAAAGTCTTAATGCATTTCACTATCACAGCTGGTTGTATCATCATCAAATGCACCTGGAGATTCATCACCATCATTGTAAATAGACATTTTAACCATCTGGTGTGACATGCTGGATTTCACCAGTCTCTGTACTGAGCTGGAAATACACTGGAAAATACATTGCAGACACATCAATATCAGCACTACTATTTCAAGGATTGGCAACACGGTGAAACATAACCAATATCCTCATCCTTTCGGATTTGTTAACCACCCAAACCATTATTCGTCAGCTTTCTCAGGTTCTCTTACGGCCTTTCTCATAAAGTTTGTTGTCATCCCGCTGATTGTCACTGTACAGTTCTCTGTGGTTTCATTCTCGTCTTTTCACAGTGACTGCTGCCTGATGATCTCACCACTCTGAAGGGTTGGTGACCTTGTGTGAACTGATAACTGCATCTGTTGTTTAAACAGGATTTCGGCATACTGGCTCCTTTCCTCTCTGTTCCTCCTTCTCCTCGATCGCTGGTGAGACTCTCCTGTCGTGGCTCGCGTAAACCCACTTTGCCCTCTCAGCTACCTTCACGGCCAGAGTCGCCTGCAACAGAAAAAATCCTAGCCACCTTTCTGCCTTCCAGTTCTTCCTTCTGTAGTCCTGTATCACCACGAAATCGCTTGGCTTGATGTCGTATAAAGGAGTCTCAGCTGGTTTCCCCTGCCTTTACCTACACACAAGACCGTAGATAACAGAGAAGACATTTCTTTGTAGTAATTCAACATTCTGTGGATGGAAGCTGTTGGTTACTCCTTTCCATTCCCATGAATGGTGTTCTTCCAAAAAAAACAATCTCAAACGGGCTCGGATTTGCTCTAGGCCTCTTCTCGTTCTCATGTACATCAATACACATCAAGATGCGAAAATTTTCAGCAAATGCTGTAAACGAATCTTTCATTCACCATTCCCCCTTTGGCTGCATGATCGCCCATACAGCCATTTAGCATAATTAATGAACAAAATTGTCGGGGTAACCAAGGCTTGCCATCACCACTTGTCCACACGCCATTTTGAACAGTACATGTCACACTGTTCCCATCGTTGTTTCTCTGGCCCTGTGGTGAAAGACTGCATAATCTGTAAAGAAGACAAAGCATTCTTGTTTATTTCAGATACTAAAAGACAATCTGATTCTTTTCGCGACCTTCGCAGCAACGTCTGCTCTCACGTTTCCTGTTGAAATAAAATCTTTGTTGTTAGTATACGCTGCGCATTTACAGATAGCAACCTGGCCAGGCAAGAGAGTTGCGTCTAGCAGATTAGACACGAGAAGCATTCAAAATTGGACGTCCATCAGATTTCAAAAAATGTTCTGTGTTTCCACAGCGCCCCAATCATGTGCAACCCCGAACGCATACCACGAGTCTATGTAAATCGTTACACTTTTACCCTCCATCAGCTTGCATGCTTCTGTCGGGGCTACAAGCTCCAGTCCTAACCAGAAAGTTTCACAAAACATACTGAAAATATCCTATAAAATGAAAAACAAATCCATATTTCATATCTGGAGTGAGCAAGCACTGTCACTGCACTCCTGTCATATTAGAGGTGTGTGATACCTCCAAAATCCAAAACACCCGACAACTTGTCGCTATCAAGTGTTTAGCGACACATCACACATCCCTAGGCCAGACCCTCAGTCACTCCTCAGAGACCAAATACACACTTTAGAAAACATACATTCATATCATCCTTTCTTCTTCAAAAGTCGAAAATAAAAGAAAACATTCATATCATTATTTCCACCAAAACATAGACTTACTCAAGAACCCTTTTGTTAAACTTACTATTTCCAACCGACCCATTTTCAATCCTCATAGCCCACATCATATTTAACTTCATCAGCTCGTTCACTCATCTTTATCTCGTGACATTATGCTTAATCAATTAATTAGGATTTCCTTTAAAGTAAATTTTTCTTTCAATGTCTTGTAAACCTCTTAATTCATGTCATTTGGCAGTGATACTCTTTATCAAATCCTCACTAGCCTTACCTTGCCACACCAAAATTGTTATAATATTACAAAGAACTTAAAAATTTTCATAATCTCCCCTATCATTTTAGATTTGTACTATGAGGCATCATCAGTTTCTTTTAAAGCTGTTTTAACCCAATCTGTATTTTGAAAAGCATTCATAGTTCAATATATATTAACTTAATTTGCTTCATGTGTTTATAAATCCTGTCAGAAGTTTTATTTTCACAACATTAATCTTTGGGGCTATTTCTCTCATTTAACTTACTTGTCACATTATTCAAATAGTCAGTCTGCAGATGCACTATATAATCATTATTGTTTCAGTCTTATCTCTACTGCTCTGCAGACACCAAAATATTATTTCTCAATCCCAGTCACACAGAAAGCCTTATAGCCACTTGCTTCTTCAACATTAATTGTAGTTCTCTATATAAATCAAATGTCATGCCTCCATTTAATGGAGAAAACATAAAATCAAATAAAACTTTTCTTTTAGAAGTTATCCCTTTGTTCGCCCTCTGGCCTTTCATAAATATTAGGGAGTCTCTAGATATTTTGGGTAGTGACATTAGTTAATTTGTCACTTTGTCTTTGCCGTCCAGTCTATAAAATTTACCTCAGACTCTCTGATGACAAGGGTGTTAACCCCATGATGGACGGCAGTCTTATCTCTACTGCTCCAGAGAGTAATTCAAATCATATCATAAATGACAAAAGTAGTCATAATTACCAGTGACAGACAGAGCTGGATACCCAATCCACTTAAAGCTCGTCCCATGTTCTGGATCATCTTTTCACCAGATTCCTTCAGAAGTATAAGCTTCTTTAAAGTTTGTAGTTTCGCTTAACCCATCTGTAATGATAAACACTCATTCCAGAGGTGAATGACCCCATACACTCAATCAGGACAGAACGGTTTCACTAATCAACACATACAAAACATAAAGTTCAGTCACCAACGTACACACACATAACCATTAACTGCTCATTTTCAAATGTTCCTTTTAGTTTAAACTCTAAAAATTATTTAAGCCTACCTTTTACATGGTCTCTTAACCAATTTCAAATCATGTCTGTTCATTATTCATTTGTCTTCACACAAGTCATCTGGTTTGTTTTGGTTCTTTTTTGTTTCAGCTTTAACAGGGCGATAGCAGACACAGTACAATCCCTGCTTCCACTCATGCAGTCTCTCGCTCTCTCTCTCCAAACCAAATAATCTTTTCACAGCCTCCTAAGACTTTACTCAGACAGCTGTAATATTAAATTCCTTGACAACGTTTAGAAAATTAAAATGTTCAACTTTCCAAATTAGAGCTTTAGTTTAAATACCTTTTGTTATCCAGACCTTCTCTTTAAACTTCAAAAGCTGTCCTCATCTTTAGGCGCCACCATGTCTCATGTCATATCTAATGACCTGCAGGAGTAAAAAACTCACAATAACATTAGTTCCTGATCACACAGTTTTACTGATACCAATTAATACATTTTGTTCTGCTCTCCACAAAAGTTAATGACAATCACCACATGGTCTCAGCCGGCTCTTGAAAGCCCTTTCCCACTCTTTTCCTCAGGGTCTTTCCTGACATTCTATTCACTAAATGCGGTTCCTGGGTGAGTGGTATGGAGGAACATTTCTGGGGCAGACTGCTGTATCTGTCACAGCTCCCCCCTGATGATGCTGCTGGCCTCACTGACATCTGCTTCACACTCATACACACCTCACATAAAAACACCCCCCTTTTGGAGGTGCCCAGTGGCGGCGATGAACCTCTGGCTTAGGTTAAGTCTTACCCGTCTTTGAGAAATCACCTCATGCACACTGGTAACCGCTCGAGATCTTTGACCATTTCCTTTAACAGGATCAGATGTTTTCTGGAGCTTTGAGGAAAGTGCATTCAAGAGTCACCAGAGCCATTTGGTCTGCTTACTATTGGTAGAACATAGAGACAGGTTAATTACAACATAACTTAATCACTAAAATCCATCATACCTCTTCAAGGCCGCAACCAGTGCGTAGATTATACTCAGTGAATTTAACCATAACAGCTGTCCATTCAATTTAATGTTTGGCTATCTCTATAACCCAAGCCATCGGTTCTGCGCATGGTGGAGGCTAAGATCAGACAAAGATGTTACTGGTCATAGAATAAATTAGTCAAAAATTTCAGTTCATTTAAAGTCTGTATTTAAAGACATCACATTTTGTTTCACCTTAAATATTTATCATTGTCCTCTTAATGGCAATCCTCTTTTAACAAATTACTGTCTATTATTTTCACTGATGCCCTGTGCTTTGCTATAAGTATCTTATCACCTATGACACAGGCTCAGATAACAGCTTTGAGCTGTCTTTACATGAGAGAGAGACTCTGAGGCATTCAGGACCTGTACTGCATTCTCATAAACATTCATTTTCAAATAAAACATTATCCTTTTTAACTCTATCCTTAGCCAGAAATGGCGTTTTCAAATAACCATAATTTTATATTTGTCTTTTGCCCATACAATGAATTTAGAAACTATAAATTTCCACTCAGATTGAGTCTCTGTTACACAGCAAGTTAGGCCACCACACCAGAAATGACATGGTGGGGCCGGATACAGATAAGCGAATTGTTTTATTTTAGCTCAGCCCGAGCTTTTCTTTTGAAACCAAAACATCATCTTCTAGGGTTTTCAACATATTAACACCAATTATTTTCAGAGTTAGAGGAATTTTCTCATAAATTTGTCATTTAAAACCCTCTACATAACTATTTGTATATCTTTACCACTCAGATTTTTATCACCATTGTCTTTAATTTTAACCTCATAATTTATATTAACATTATCATAGATCTTTCCTTCAAAAAGAATTAAAGACTCCAGTTTATTGACCTTATTATCTCATTAGTTTCTTAGACGGAGTGTAAGTCTCTTCTTTGTTTGTAGCCAATCAAATTGTTGTTCAACTTTCCAATCAAAATTAAAACATTGCTGCCCATTTCCTTAAGTTCTACAAATTTCTTTGAAGTGAGGGCTTCAGAGCAGAGCTGCTTACAGCGTTTGCTCTCCTTCTCAAAATCTTTATCCCGACTGATCAAGTTAGCATGTCCCTCAAATTGTTAGCAATAATTTAGTCAAAGTTCATACTCACCTAAAGTTATACCAGCAGAGATGGAAGCGGCGATCTTTAAACACAGCTGTTGCTTCTGCGTGATAATACTAAATTTTCCTTTCCCTGTTATCTGCCTCTTTCACCCAACATTTCAATGTTTGTTCGCATTTCTCACACACCTTTCCCACAACAGCCCTTCTGAAATTATACTTTCACCACTTTCAGTCTGGTGACACTCAGCATTCCCTCTTTTGGGAACCCATCATATTTAATTAACTATACCTTGCATGCATTTTTGGCTCATTTGACAAAATACCGGTGTATCATATTCAGCTAGCTTACTTTGAGATTTCCCCATGTTGGCAGTCTGTCTCTGTGGCTTTTTCGCGCGCGCTCTATAATCTGTCGGACGTCTCCGTTCAGATCGGATTTCTTCACCCAAGACCAGAAGGTTAGACACTCTCCATAGTGTCCCAATTTGACGGGCCGCGTGGCTGCTTTTTTCTACCTCAGTAAGCACTTCACGCTGCCCAGCCCACGTGATTGCAGTTTCTCTTCTAAGAAACCAATCCCGCTGCAAAGATGGCCCGTGGTTGCTTTTTCTACCTCTTCACGTTGCCTAGCAACGTGATTGCAGCCTCTTTTTATTATTTTTTTTATTATTTTATTTTATATATATATATATATATATATATATATATATATATATATAATTTTTTTTTTTTTTTTTTTTAAAGGCCAATCACGCTGCCCACCACAGAATCAGACCCCCCCATGGTTTATTCTCTCGACTTCCAATTTTAATTCAACCAAAATTCTTCCCCGAATTTTAAGTTTGTCTCTTACCAGAAGTGTCCCGTTGCCACCTCGGGTTCGTTTTCTCTAATTCCAGTGGTCGGACCTCCGGACCCCCCGAGCGGTCGGCCCCTCTCCCTCAATCCGTCGGGGTAGGGCTGTGACTCTAACGTTCAGTATGATCAGTCACCGTCCGCTCTCGGGGCCCAGAAGGCACATCCAAGGAATCCCACTTCTGACACCAAATTGTCATGGCAAAAAATTAACTCTCAGTTGCACCACTGAATAAGAGACAAACCTTAGCCAATCGTCTTTATAAAGATTTATTTTCTTGCAAGAAAAGAGTAAGCACTCTACAGACATTCAGGATGGCTGTATGACTGTGACTCTTTTCTTGCAAGAAAATAAATCTTTATAAAGACGATTGGCTAAGGTTTGTCTCTTATTCAGTGGTGCAACTGAGAGTTAATTTTTTGCTATGACAATCCACATTTTCCCCATTGTTAATATCACACTCAGCAGTTACACACCCCTGCAATGTCTAATCACTTTCTTGAAATTCAAAATTCACTGACGTTTTTGTTACAGTTTCTGTCTATAGTGTGTTTTCCTCTGTCCTTTGTTCTTTTGCGTTGTGTTTGCACAGTGTCTAATGTTCTCTGTTGAGTTGATTCACAACTTTATCACCTTCATCTTATTTAGGATAACCGGATGTGGCCATGGAATCCTGGTTCTAACTGGGTCCCCGGCGATCTGCAGTCGCTGATCTTTGATCCGGGTCACGGCACCAATCTGTAGCGGACTTCACATGTACCACAGGATCAACCCCAAATGAAGACAAACACCAGTTATGCCTTTTCTTGGATGTTTACTGCAAGCATGAAATGGGGCAGTGTTACAACAATCATCTTTTCTGGTTTCACAATCTCTCTTCAGAATGTTTCACGCAGACTCGTTCTTTACAGTATCTTAAATTGTTCCACTCAATAAAATGCATTACACCAAAGGCACATTTTTATATAGAATTAATATGATTTATGAATACTGAAAATCAATAAAACAATAATAAAATGAACAATAACTCATACCTGCAAGCATGAAATGGGGCAGTGTTACAACAATCATCTTTTCTGGTTTCACAATCTGCAATCCCCATTTTCTAATATGCAGGCGACTTACAATACCAAAGTACCAATTCACAGTTTCAGTTTCTTCTCCTTAACACATATAACGTGCTTTGAGTCATGAACTACATTACCCAAAATGCACCGCCGATTAGTGGCGCGCATTTCACTTTGTGCAGCAAACGAGCAACCACTCGCATCATCAAAATGTAATGAAATGAAACTCAGATGAACATTAATAAACATCCTCATACTCATGAGAAGGAACATAGGACATAAACTGATATGGAGGGAATCAGATGTTGTACCATTCGTAGAAATATGACACAATCGCACTTTTAAAGCGATACAGTTTATGCAAACTTCTAATTTTACAAATAACAGGGTCAACAATAGTATTACCCAAATATTTTGTTCTGATTTCATTGTAACTTCTATTTAATATGCTCTAGGAACATGTTCGAGTTGTCCATTAACAGAGACACATATCTCTCTTCAGAATGTTTCACGCAGACTGAAGAGTGCGGCACCAGGGGAATATACCATTGATACTCCCAACCACATCAGCAACACAAAAGGGAATAAAACATCCTTCTAAACAAACACATGCAGTACAAGAAAGAAGTGTGATTATAATGTTTGATAAACCCCAATATTAAATGCTGTGTAAAAGAGACGCAATTTACATTCTGCATAAATGTTATATATACTCCCAACCCCTCCCCCATAATGAAACAATGGATCATCCCTTACCCAGTCTTTCTGCACCTGGTTTTTCTTAACCAAAGTAACAAACAAAGTTTGATGAATTATTTTACACCATTACAAAGACAAGCACTGTGAGCGAACCGGTATCGAGGATTTGCAAAAGGTCATTGCTGACCTTCAAAAAAGCAGTTTCCGTACTGTGCATTGATCTAAAACCAGACTGAAAAGTATCAGAAATATTGGATATACTGATGTAGGTTTTCAACTGACAATGCACGACTCTCTCTAAGAGCTTAGAAATAAGAGGCAACTTGGAGATAGGTCTAAAATTGTTGAGGGTAGATGGGTCAAGATGGGGTTTATTAAGCAGAGGGTGAACTACAGCATGTTTAAAACTAGCAGGGACAATTCCATTCACTAGAGAACTGTTAATAATAGCTGTTACAGCTGGGCTCAAAGTTTCAAACACTTCCTTAAAAAGACGAGTTGGGATGACATCAGACTCACAACTGAAACATTTAGCCTTAGAAATAATATGCAGAGGTAACTGGATGAAAGCAAGTTAGTGAATCGGTTGGTGAACAGATCGAGGGGGGATTATATATTGCTGGCTTAATGGAAGCCTTGATCGAAGGTTTTTTTTAAAGTTCTCACAGGTTTCCCGAGATGGAACAAGAGAAGGAGCTGGTAAGGCATTTTCAGTGATGAGTTTTGAGAGGAATTTAGATTTTGCCTCTTTCACTGAGTTTTGGTAACTGGTTAAGCATGCAGTTTTTCACTTTTCCACTTCCGCTCTGCCTTACGACACTCTTGTCTAAGAGAGCGAGTAAAATAATTTAACCAAGGCTGAGCGAGGCCCTTTCCCTTAGCTTTCCTGGGCTTAAGGGGAGCAACAGAATCTAAAGAAATGGAGCAGGATTTAGTGAAAACCTCCACCATCTCTTCAGTGTTTAATTCGTCGAAGAGGACAGCATCCGCAAGGTTGGCTTGATAATACTCTGAAAATAAACTGGCAATGGAAGGTTGGATGAAACGAGAGTAACTCACAGACTGAGAGCAAGTAGAGGTGGGAAAGACAGATTCAAACACAATTGGTGGTAACACTTTAGAATAATGGTCCATCATTAATAAGAAACTATGCAGGAAGTAATGCAGGACTAATGAGTAGTACTACATTAACACTTCAGCTACTACCATTAACTAATATAGAAACAAGCTTAACTAATCAGTAAGTAATATCGAATTTAGGACTAAGATAGTTCCTTATTAGGTAATCAATAATTACTGAATGAGATTGGTATCACTAAGAACTAATAAGTAACTATGACAAATGATAAAGAATTACTAATTAATTACTAATCACTAACCACTCATCTGGACCATTATTTTAAAGTGAAAAAGAGTTTTTTTCACTTTAAAATAATGGTCCAGATCACTAGTAGTTCCTGCAGAGTGACTAGGTAACACTTGAGTAATTAGTGATGCATGTTATGATCACGTTAAGAGTTTTTTGACTATATTCAGAGTAAAAAAGATGACTGATTATGTCTCAGACACAATAATGTTCTTTATAATTTGTCAGTTAGTAAATAGTTATTAATGAGGCTAATCTCATTCAGTAATTATTGATTACTTAACAAGGAACTATCTCCTAAATTTGATATTACTTACTGATTAGTTAAGCTTGTTTCTATATTATTAATAGTAGTAGCTGAATTAGTCCTGCATTACTTCCTGCATAGTTACTTATTAATAACGGACCATTATTCTAAAGTGTTACCCGATTGGCAAATGGTCTGAAATAGCAGCATCAACTACTCTCAGATTTGTTAAGGGAAAACCATGTGACAACACCAAATCCAAAGTGTACCCCAAATTATAAGTAGGGCTAACGACTGATTGTGACAATTTAAAAGATTCAATAAGACACACAAACTCTTTCACCAAAGATTCTGATGGACAGCAAAGACGAATATTAAAGTCTCCTAGAATCAGCAGTCTATCACAACGAGATAAAATATTCGAGAGGAACTCAGAGAACTGTTGAATGCCCAATGCACATAATACAGGACCCCCTATGTTGACTCTCATTAACTGTACCTCAAAACTGGAATACACATTCGTTTGTAGTTGTTTGTTTTTAAGATGGTTTTTAAAAACGGTAGCGACACCCCCACCCTGACCAGAGAGTCTTGGAGTGTTAAAAAAGGCACAACCCGGGGGAGAAAGTTCACCAAGAGATGGAAATTCATGAAGTTTCAGCCATGTTTCAGTCACAAATAAAAAGTCTAGCGAGTTTGTAATGAAAAAGTCATTTAAAATGAACGATTTATTAGATAATGACCTCGCGTTTATCAAGGCCATCCTCAGCGTCGGCAGCTCAGCTTTTTCATCAGTTGGAGATGAAATCTTGATTGAACAGAGAGGAAGCGGGTTTACTGACCACAACTCTGCACCCTCAGTGGACATATCGAGGACAGCGCAGAATTTTTAAGTGAGCACAGTAATTATACAGGTGCTGGTGATATAATTAGAATATCATCAAAAAGTTGATTTATTTCACTAATTCCATTCAAAAAGTGAAACTTGTATATTATATTCATGCATTACACACAGACTGATATATATATTTCAAATTTTGATGATTATAACTGACAACTAAGGAAAATCCCAAATTCAGTATCTCAGAAAATTAGAATATTACTTAAGACCAATACAAAGAAAGGATTTTTAGAAATCTTCGCCAACTGAAAAGTATGAACATCAAAAGTATGAGCATGTACAGCACTCAATACTTAGGCTCCTTTTGCCTGAATTACTGCAGCAATGCGCCGTGGCATGGAGTCGATCAGTCTGTGGCACTGCTCACGTGTTATGAGAGCCCAGGTTGCTCTGATAGTGGCCTTCAGCTCTTGCATGCATTGTTGGGTCTGGCATATCGCATCTTCCTCTTCACTCTTCACAAGGTCAGGCGATTTTGCTGGCCAATTAAGAACAGGGATACCATGGTCCTTAAACCAGGTACTGGTTGCTTTGGCACTGTGTGCAGGTGTCAAGTCCTGTTGGAAAATGAAATCTGCATCTCCATAAAGTTGGTCAGCAGCAGGAAGCATGAAGTGCTCTAAAACTTCCTGGTATACGGCTGCGTTGACCTTGGACCTCAGAAAACCAACCAACACCAGCAGATGACATGGCACCCCAAACCATCACTGACTGTGGAAACTTTACACTGGACCTCAAGCAAAGTGGATTGTGTGCCTCTCCTCTCTTCCTCCAGACTCTGGGACCCTGATTTCCAAAGGAAATGCTAAATTTACTTTCAGTTGATATCAGTGGCTGCGGGGGTGGAGTGGGTGGGTTTGTAGTCACTGATGGCCTGAATGCCCTGCCACATGCGTCGAGGGTCAAAGTTGGAAAAGTGTCCCTCTATCTTTAGCTTGTAGCAGTGCTTGGCCTCTTTGATGCCCCTCTTCAGGTTTGCTCTGGATGTGCTGTAGGCTTGTGCATCTCCTGATCTGAAGGCAGCATTGCGTGTCTTCAACAGGAGTCGCACTTCCCTGTTCATCCATGGCTTTTGATTAGGGTATGTGGTGATCTGCTTCTGGGTTGTAACACTGTCAGTGGTGGTATTGATATAATCCAGTACAGAGGAGGTGTAGCAGTCAATGTCTGTGTGAGAGCCACTGGTGGCTTGGGAAGCAAACATACTCCAGTCTGTGTGTAGAAACCTTTCCTGGAGTATGCAATCTGCCCCCTCAGGCCACACCTTGATTGTCTTCACTGATGGCTTCACACGGTTGATGAGGGGTGCATATTTGGGGGTGAGGAACAAAGAAAGGTGATCTGACTGTCCCAGGTTGGGGAGGGGTGTCGCAACGTAAGCTCCAGCCATGTTTGTGTAAACATGGTCTAAAGTTTTGTTTCCTCTGGTGTGACAGGAAACATGCTGGTGAAATTTCGGTAGCACTGACTTTAAGTTTGAATGATTAAAATCACCAGCAACAATAAACGCAGCTTCCGGGTGAGCAGTCTGTTGTTTACTGATGGCTGCGTGAAGTTCTTTCATAGCAAGCTTAGCATCAGCATCCGGGGGAATATATAATAGCGTTGTCCGGTATTCCGCTGTTTAACCAAGTTTCCGTGAATATTAAAACGTTACAGTTCAAAAATATCTTGCTGTGTGTGATACTGAGTCGAATCTCCTCCATTTTGTTCACCAGCGACCGTACATTGGCAAGGAAAATGCTGGGTAAAGAGAGCCGGTGTGGTGTTAGCTTTAGCTTAGCTCTTAGTCCTCCGCGCTTCCCCCGCCTTTGTTTACGATCTCGACGCCGCCTGCGAGCACTTCCGCCTGGACGGGTAGAGTGCATAGCATCGGGTGTTCTGGTGATCTCAGGAAGGAGTCGAAGGTTGTCCATAAAACTGTCGGAAAATCGCAAACCAATATCCAAAAGCTCACATCGGGTGTACGATGTAAAGGCACAACTGTTCTGCATGAACAGACCCGAAATGAGCAAGAAATATACCGCAACATTGCAGAATCTGGAGAGACCCCGAGCCTCGCGATGTACTCGCGCCGCCATCATGCCGCATAAATCCCAGCACATAGAGACTCTTTCACCTAGCTATTATCACATAGAGACTGTGTCTGTTCCACGAATTAGTAAATACAAAAAACCACCAAAAATATTCAACGGTAAAAATTTAATTGATGTCCAACAAATAAACAACAGATATAATGCAGATGAACAAATGATAAAGCTCGGGCTGCTGAATATTCGATCCCTTTCCTCTAAAACGCTTATTGTTAATGATATGATTACAGATAATAATCTAGATGTGCTGTGTTTGACAGAAACCTGGCTAAAACCTGACGACTACATTACCTTAAATGAGTCCATCCCACAAGATTAATGTTATAAACACGAGCCGCGTCTGAAAGGTAAAGGGGTTAAGTTACAAAGTGTTGCTGTAAAGGGTAAAGTGTTGCTGTAATTTATAATAATATCTTCAGTATTACTCAGAAGTCTAGTTTCAAATATAATTATATTGAAGTTTTGGTGCTTTACGGAACGTTATGTAGTGAAATTGATAAATCCTGTTTAACATTTGTGTTGGCTACTGTATATAGGCCACAATACACACTTTATCAGAGAATTTGCTGATTTTTTATCAGAGTTAGTACTGGCTACAGATAAAGTCCTAATTGTTGGTGATTTTAATATCCATGTAGACAATGAAAAAGATGCATTGGGATTGGCATTTAGAGACATTCTAAACTCTATTGGAGTTAGGCAACACGTGTCAGGACCCACTCATCGCCGTAATCATACTCTATACCTAATATTGTCACATGGAATAAATGTTGATGCCGTTGAAATTCTGCAGCAGAGCGATGACATCTCAGATCATTACCTAGTATCATGTATACTTAATTTAGCAAAGGCTGCAAAGCCGTCCCCTCGCTTCAAATATGGCAGGACCCTCACTGCTGAGACTAAAGATTTCTTTATAAATAAACTTCCTCATCAGTTTCATCTCCTCAGCATCCCAGATAGCCCAGAGGAACTTGATGTTGCAACAGAAACTATTGACTCTCTCTTTTCCAGCACTTTAGACACAGTTGCTCCTCTGCGCTTAAAGAAGATTAAAGAGAATAGTCCAACGCCGTGCCATGCAGCCGTCTACTACTGTATCACAACAGACAGAGCATCGTAGTGTCACTGAGGAAAAATTACATTCATTCACTGCTATAGGAGAAGAAGAATTGGCTAAACTCGTTAAATCATCTAAATCAACAACATGTATGCTCGACCCTATACCGACTAAACTACTAAAAGAGATGCTTCCAGAGGTCATAGATCCTCTTTTTAATATCATTAATTCATCCTTGACTTTAGGATATGTACCGAAAACTTTTAAGTTGGCTATTATTAAACCACTTATTAAAAAACCGCAACTTGACCCTACAGAATTAGTCAATTACAGGCCAATCTCAAATCTACCCTTTCTGTCAAAAATACTAGAAAAGGCAGTGTCCTCACAATTATGCTCCTTTTTAAAAAATGTTTAATCTATGAGGTTTTCCAGTCAGGATTTAGACCACATCATAGTACTGAGACTGCTCTCATTAGAGTTACAAATGATTTACTCTTATCATCCGATCGTGGTTGTATCTCTCTGTTAGTGTTACTCGATCTTAGCGCTGCATTCGATACCATCGACCACAACATTCTTTTGAATAGACTCGAAAATGATGTTGGCATTAGTGGAATTGCATTGGCATGGTTTAAATCATACTTATCTGACCGATTTCAGTTTGTAGCAGTAAATGAAGAGATGTCACACCGATCACAAGTTCAATATGGAGTACCGCAGGGCTCAGTGCTAGGACCATTGCTTTTCACCCTGTACATGCTACCACTGGGAGATATCATTAGGAAGCATGGCGTTAGTTTTCATTGTTATGCTGACGATACTCAGCTCTATATTTCTTCACGCCCTGACGAAACTTACCAATTCACAAGATTAACGGAATGCATAGCTGATATAAAAAATTGGATGACTAGTAATTTCCTGCAACTTAATTCAGAAAAAACAGAATTTTTAATTATTGGACAAAAAAACTCCACATGTAGTAACCTAGAATACTGTCTAACACTTGATGGCTGCTCTGTCAAGTCCTCGTCGTCAGTTAGGAACCTGGGTGTGCTCTTTGATACCAATCTCTCATTTGAAAGCCACGTTTCTAGCATCTGTAAAACTGCATTCTACCATCTTAAAAATATATCTAAATTACGGCATATGCTTTCAATGCAAAATGCTGAACAGTTAGTTCATGCGTTCATGACCTCAAGGCTAGATTATTGTAATGCTCTACTGGGTGGTTGCCCTGCTCGCTTAATAAATAAACTGCAGCTGGTCCAAAACGCAGCAGCTCGAGTTCTTACTAGAACCAGGAAGTATGACCATATTAGCCCGGTTCTGTCAACACTGCACTGGCTCCCTATTAAACATCGCATACATTTTAAAATCTTGCTAATTACTTACAAATCACTAAATGGTTTAGCTCCCCAGTACTTGAGCGAGCTCTTAACGCATTATACTCCATCACGTCTATTGCGGTCTCAAAACTCTGGCCAGTTGATAATACCTAGAATATCAAAATAAACTGCAGGCGGTCGATCCTTTTCCTATTTAGCACCCAAACTCTGGAACAGCCTTCCTAGCATTGTTCGGGAAGCAGACACACTCTGTCAGTTTAAATCTAGAAAACATTTTTAATTTATATTTTATTCAAATTGTTAGGCTGCATTAACTAGATCAGCCGGAACCAGGAACACTTCCCATAACACCTGATGTACTCGTTACATCATAAGAGGAATGGCATCTACGCTAATGTTAGTCTCTCTGTTTATCCCGAGGTTTACTGCAGTCAGCCGGATCCGGGCCGTATCCAGATCAGATGGTGGACCAGCGCCCAGACATTACCAACGCATCCCTGAAGTGTCTGCAGAGACCGTGTCAATTAGTCTACCCTCTGAAATTGCTCATCGACATGGCATCCTCAATGGATCCATCTCCGGCGTGATGATATTCCTATTTAATCATTGTTTAATCGACACGCCATCCTCAATAAACCCGACGTGATGCCTCCGATCTTTCGAATAATCCGATCTAATATTACTTCTGACCTATAAGGCTGCCAAAATAATAAACATACACTGTTTGTTAATTGGCCAGAGAAGAACTGCCACCCTGACTGAGCCTGGTTTCTCCCAAGGTTTATTTTTCTCCATTAGGACACCTGATGGAGTTTTGGTTCCTTGCCACTGTCGCCTCTGGCTTGCTCAGTTGGGGACACTAAATTGTCAAATAAATATCCAAATAAATTTAATTACTAAACTAAATTATATCAACTACATTACTTGAATATATATGATAATTGAAATGAGCTGATGACATCACCGTTTTCTCCAGAGCGGCTGTACAGCCGAATCAAATTCTGTTCATTATTTTCCTGTTTAACACTGTGAAGCTGCTTTGAAACAATCTGCATTGTAAAAAGCGCTATATAAATAAAGTTGACTTGACTTGACAGGTGATCATCCAGCCGAGAGCAGCCGATCCCAAACCACCGAAAATCCATCCAAGCACAAGCCAGCGAGTGCCAATCCTCATCAGAGGTAAGCTGGAGTTTAGCGGATATGTTTAGCTGGCATGTCTGCCAGGTAGACTGCCGTCAGGGAGAACAGGCGCTCCCTTGAATCCAAATAGGATAGCTCCAAAATATAATATAAGTGCACGTAAAACTGAACAACAGTTTAAAAGTTTAAAAAGATCAAGCCGGGAGAGCACCAGCAGTCAGACATGCCAGCGCACACTCTAACCGGAGCCCCAAAATGTAACCTCTCCTCCTCTGGAGATGAAAAGGGCGGTGGATGACAAGCAAGCAGGTCAACTGATTGAACACTACACCTGCCTGATCAAATACTTTAGACACAAATGCCGGGTTAGTTCTAAAAGTTACTTTTTGACCACCCGTTTCGAACATACAAGAGGAGTGAACTGATAAAGCATGTAGTTCACTAACCCTTTTTGCTCTAGTAAGAGCAAGTAACAAAGCCGTCTTTAAAGCGAGTAGCTTTAAGGCAATGTTATCAGTGGGCTCGAAAGGAGCTCTAGAGAGCATGTTCAGGACCACAGACAGGTCCCAAGGCAGGACCAACGGCTTCGATACTGGGTGTAGCCTTCGTGCGCCTCTCATAAATCGACATATGAGTGGGTGTTGGCCCACAGTACCTGAGTCCAGACCAATATGACATGCCGAAATAGCAGACAGATAAACCTTAACCGTAGAAAAGGCTCTGCCCTTATCCAGAAGGTCCTTTAGGAAACACAGCACGTCCAAAACTGAATACAAGAATGGAACGATTCCTATCTGTGCACCATCCCTCAAATACCCTCCATTTGAGATTGTAAGAAGAACATGTCGAGGCAGCCTTCGCATTCTGAATTGTCTCAACAACCTTCGGAGGTAGCCCGGCTGCATTCAGATTCAACCTCTCACGGGCCAGGCCCAGAGAGCTAGTTTCTGAGTGGAGGGGTGGAATATTTCCCCCGTGCTTGTGAGAGGAGATCTCTGTGCACTGGTAACAGCCATGGCTGGTTGTAGAGCAGTTGCGCAAACTCCGTCACCCACAGTCTCCCCGGCCAGTATGGCGCGATCAGAATCATTACATGTCTGCATTCCCGAACTCTCTGTAGTGTTGGCTCGATCAGGCTCAACAGAGGGAACGCGTAAAGTAACAAGTCTGGCCACTCGTGGGCTAGAGCATCCACACCCAACGGTGCATTGTCGCCGGCCAGAGAGAAGAACAGTGCAGCCCGGCCGAATCTCTGCCACACCATGAGGATCACTTGGGAATGAAGTCTCCACTCCCCATACAATGGATTCCCTCTGGACAATAGATCTACCAGGGACACTGTCAGTAGCTCTAGAAAATGTATGTGCTCCTCTCTCAATGCAGGAGACCAAACTCCTCTCACTGTTCTTCCCTCGAACACCGCCCCCCAGCCTGTGAGAGATGCGTCTGTCGTTACGACTTTCCTCAATACTATAGGGCCCTGAGGGCACCCTGTCCTGAGAAAAGACGGGGCTCTCCAATGACGTTTAGCACTCATGCATTCTGGTGAGACACGTACTCTGCGACTGAGACGGCTCTTGGGGCGAATGCCCTTTGCCGCTGTCCAGTTCTGAAAATCCCTCATTCGCAGCAGTCCCAGGTGAACCACTGACACTGTTGAGGCCCTCAGACCTAATAGTCAAAGACACATCCTGAAAGAGACCGAGCTCTCTCGTTGAAAAAGGGAGAGGCAGGTGTGAAATGTCTTGATACGATCCTCTGATAGGAAGACCCAAGTAGACTATTTCCTGTGAAGGAATTAGACAACTCTTCGTCTGGTTTATTTTGAAACCTAATTTCTCCAGATGTGTCACTAGTGTGTATGTATCACTCTCTGCCTGCCGCGGGCACGGTGCGCAGATGAGCAGATCGCCAAGGTAAGATGAAACACTGACTCCTGCATTCCTTAACGGGGTCAGAGCTCCCTCCATGCATTTGCAAAATACCCTTGGAGCTAGAGCGAGGCCAAAGGGGATTTTTGTTTACTCATATGCTGTGCCCTGATAAGCGAACCTCAGATGTTTCCTGTGCGCAGGAAAAATATATATGTGAAAATATGCATCCTGGAGATCTACTGAGGTGAACCAATCTCCCTGACTAATATTTTGACACAAAGTTCTGAGAGACAGCATTTTAAATTTGTATTTTCTGAGGTGTTTGTTGAGGACCCGTAAATCCAAAATGGGACAGAGACCTCCCCCTCTCTTGGGAATTACAAAATAACGGGAGTAAAAACCCCTGTGGCTTTCTTCCGTTGGAATCACTCTTATCACTCCTTTTCTCATTAAAGAGGTTATTTCTTCCTCTAAAACCTGAGCTGATTATCCTTGGGCCACTGAAATTACCACTCCATTTATCACAGGAGGTTTTGAAGCGAATTGAAGTCTATATCCTCTGTCTATAGTGGTTAAAACCCAGGGATGAACTGCGCATGCGTGCCATTTCACTGCCTGAGCAGCGAGAGGGCCCTTCCCCTCTTCGCTCACTAGCGGAGCTGCAGCACACTCTAGTGGCTAAGGGCGGAATACCGCTCCAGTGAAGGAGTTATATTCATCTTTATTTGTGATAGTTTTTCCCTCTTTATCATACTCTGCGCCCTCTGCCCCTGGCCTGGATGCGTCAGAGAAAACTTTATTTTTGCAGGGATGCTTGTGAACATTTGTCTTTACAAATCCCTCATAACAAACCTCGTAGGTGGAGAGGGAGACAATACTTTGGGGGGCACCTGGAGAACATAGGCCATATTCCCGCAAACATTGGACTCTGAATTATCCACACAAACACATTTCACCTGAAACGTACTTCTTTTCCCCGCTGGGGGGAGAGAGGAATCGTTCTGAAGGGATGGGACAGTGAAACCCTGAGATTGCTGACGCAACACTGTTACCGTCGCACCGAAAATGATCTTTGGATCGATAGGGGCATCCAGAAACTCTACCTTCTCTTTGTCAGAGAGTCCTGACAAACCCAGCCACAGCGACCTCTCACCCACAACTGCTAAGCCCATACTCCACCCGCAACTTTGAACTGCTCCGTGGGACGCGCACAGGTTTAAATCTGCAATGATGCATATCTCCTCCTAGAGCGCTGGGTTGGGAGATTTGATTAAAAAAGGTGATATGGTAAAATAAGCAAATGGAGGGATGATACTGATTTTGGAGCAATGAATGGAGTTAGTAAGTCAAGATCGTTACTCTCACCCCCAACTGCTAAGCCCATACTCCACCTGCAACTTTGAACTGCTCCGCGGGACACGCACAGGTTTAAATCTGTGATGACGCATATCTCCTCCCAGAGCGCTGGGTTGGGAGATCCGGAGTCCAGCTGACGACCCATCTCCTCTAATAACTCTGCCTGGTAAGTGGTAAGGAGGGACGTCACGTTCAAAGCACGAACGGCCAGTGCAGATGATTTATAATCTTTTGGAAAACAGAGGCTGTGAAGCGCCCTTGGCAGCGAGGCTCCGGTTGAAGAGAGTGCTGCCCTGGGTGCAAGTGATTTGCCTCCGATGTTTCCAAAGGGGGAGGATCCGCCATCCCTAGATCATCCATATCGTGCACATCCAGCCTCGAGAAGTCCTTGACGGGTACTCAGTAGGAAAAAGGCTTGTCCCAAAACCTCCTCATTTCAGCTACGCAGGCCGGGACGGCTGGAATAACCTGTCTAGCTGGAGGGAGACGTGACGGAAGTCTCTTTCCATCATACAGGTCTCTTTCAGCTGAAAACCAATTACACAAATGAGGAGCAGGAATATGAAGGTATTTTTGTTGCAAAACAACTGAACTCGTGTGAGAGTGGAATTTGTAGCTGTAGAGCATATCCACACGTGTATCAATAAAATTGAAGTCACAGAGAAAAATCTTTTAGTTGTAAACTTGTAGATTTTTTTTTTTTCTCACCTACAAACACAACACGACAGTTACTGCTTCACTGCAGGTGCACAAATCCCATTCTTAACATAGCTGAAAAGAGTATTAATACATAAGAATTTGAGATAAAATAAAATACATCTCCAGTACTTTCCTTATTTTCAGGTAGCCAAAGCTAAGCTAAAGCTTCTGGTTACAAAAGCAGCTGGAGAGTTTTTGACTACATCAATAATAATTGGTCCATGTGTATTTGGGGGGTATATCATTTAGGGTTTATTTTTGCAAAATCTTTTGTGGTAACATCCACATGCAAAGTAATTACAATTAATAAGTAACAAGTAATAATTACAGGTGAGACCACTGCTGTCTCCTCATTAGCATGCTAAGGCCAATGTTAACTTTTTTTTAAATCTATAGCTTTTGTTATGAAAAATAGCATCATACACATAAAAACTATAGCCACAACATGCTACAGTTGTAATATAAATCTTAGTGAAAAATCTATCCCCATAATTAATAATCTATTATAAATTCTACAACAAGTTAACATTTACCATAATAAATACAATAGAATGTGAATTCTAGTAACTTTTGGTTGAATTAAAATCGGAAGTTAAGGGAATAAACCATGGGGGGGGGTCTGATTCTGTGGCAAGCGGCGTGGTTGGCCTCTTGCTGATAAGAGGCTGCAATCACGTGGGCTAGGCGGCGTGAAATGCTTACTGTGCAGGAAAAGTAATCACGTGGGCCATTTTAAAAAGCGGCGGGGTTGGCCTCTTGTTGATAAGAGGCTGCAATCACGTGGGCTAGGCTGCGTGAAATGCTTACTGGGTAGAAAAAGTAGTCACGTGGGCCACCAAATTGGGACGCTATTGCGAGTGTCTAACCTTCTGGTCTTGGGTGAAGAAATCAGATCTGAACGGAGACGTCCGACAGATTATAGCGTGCGCGCGAAAGCCACAGAGACAGACTGCCAGCATGGGGAAATCTCAAAGCAAGCTAGCTGAATATGATACACCGGTATTTTGTCAAATGAGAAAATGATATGGCCAAAAGTGCATGCAAGGTTTAGTTAATTAAATATGATGGGTTCCCAAAAAGGGGAATGCTGAGTGTCACCAGACTGAAAGTGGTGAAAGTATAATTTCAGAAGGGCTGTTGTGGGAAACGTGTGTGAGAAATGCGAACAAACATTGAAATGTTGGGTGAAAGAGCAGATAACAGGGAAAGGAAAATGTAGTATTATCACGCAGAAGCAACATCTCTGCTGGTATAACTTTAGGTGAGTATGAACTTTGACTAAATTATTGCTAACAATTTGAGTGACATGGTCAGTAACTTGATCAGTCGGGATAAAGATTTTGAGACGAACGAGAGCAAACGCTGTAAGCAGCTCTGCTCTGAAGCCCTCACTTCAAAGAAATTTGTAGAACTTAAGGAAATGGGCAGCAATGTTTTAATTTTGATTGGAAAGTTGAACAACAATTTGATTGGTTACAAACAAAGAAGAGACTTACACTCTGTCTAAGAAACTAATGAGATAATAATAAGGTCAATATACTGGAGTCTTTAATTCTTTTTGAAGGAAAGATCTATGATAATGTTAATATAAATTATGAGGTTAAAATTAAAGACAATGGTGATAAAAATCTGAGTGGTAAATATATACAAATAGTTATGCAGAGGGTTTTAAATGACAAATTTATGAGAAAATTCCTCTAACTCTGAAGATAATTGGTGTTAAAATGTTGAAAACCCTAGAAGATGATGTTATGGTTTCAAAAGATAAAAGCTCGGGCTGAGCTAAAATAAAACAATTCGCTTATCTGAATCCGGCCCCACCATGTCATTTCTGGTGCAGTGGCCTAACTTGCTGTGTAACAGAGACTCAATCTGAGTGGAAATTTATAGTTTCTAAATTCATTGTATAGGCAAAAGACACATTTAAAAGGATAATGTTTATTTGAAGACGAATGTTTATGAAAATGCAGTACAGGTCCTGAATGCCTCAGAGTCTCTCTCTCATGTAAAGTCAGCTCAAAGCTGATATCTGAGCCTGTGTCATAGGTGATAAGATATTTATAGTAAAGCACAGGGCATCAGTGAAAATAATAGACAGTGATTTGTTAAAAGAGGATTGCCATTAAGAGGGCAATGATAAATATTTCAGGTAAAACTAAATGTGATGTCTTTAAATACAGACTTTAAATGAACTGAAATTTTTGACTAATTTATTCTATGACCAGTAACATCTTTGTCTGATCTTAGCCTCCACCATGCGCAGAACCGATGGCTTGGGTTATAGAGATAGCCAAACATTAAATTGAATTGACAGCTGTTATGGTTAAATTCACTGAGTATAATCTACGCACTGGTTGCGGCCTTGAAGAGGTATGATGGATTTTAGTGATTAAGTTATGTTGTAATTAACCTGTCTCTATGTTCTACCAATAGTAAGCAGACCAAATGGCTCTGGTGACTCTTGAATGCACTTTCCCCAAAGCTCCAGAAAACATCTGATCCTGTTAAAGGAAATGGTCAAAGATCTCGAGCGGTTACCAGTGTGCATGAGGTGATTTCTCAAAGACGGGTAAGACTTAACCTAAGCCAGAGGTTCATCGCCGCCACTGGGCACCTCCAAAAGGGGGGTGTTTTTATGTGAGGTGTGTATGAGTGTGAAGCAGATGTCAGTGAGGCCAGCAGCATCATCAGGGGGGAGCTGTGACAGATACAGCAGTCTGCCCCAGAAATGTTCCTCCATACCACTCACCCAGGAACCGCATTTAGTGAATAGAATGTCAGGAAAGACCCTGAGGAAAAGAGTGGGAAAGGGCTTTCAAGAGCCGGCTGAGACCATGTGGTGATTGTCATTAACTTTTGTGGAGAGCAGAACAAAATGTATTAATTGGTATCAGTAAAACTGTGTGATCAGGAACTAATGTTATTGTGAGTTTTTACTCCTGCAGGTCATTAGATGTGACATGAGACATGGTGGCGCCTAAAGATGAGGACAGCTTTTGAAGTTTAAAGAGAAGGTCTGGATAACAAAAGGTATTTAAACTAAAGCTCTAATATGAAAAGTTAAACATTTTAATTTTCTAAATGTTGTCAAGGAATTTAATATTACAGTAGTCTGAGTAAAGTTTTAGGAGGCTGTGAAAAGATTATTTGGTTTGGAGAGAGAGGGAGAGACTGCATGAGTGGAAGCAGGGATTGTACTGTGTCTGCTATCGCCCTGTTAAAGCTGAAACAAAACAAAGAACCAAAACAAACCAGATGACTGTGTGAAGACAAATTAATAATGAACAGACATGATTTGAAATTGGTTAAGAGACCATATAAAAGCTAGGCTTAAATCATTTTTAGAGTTTAAACTAAAAGGAAAATTTGAAAATGAGCAGTTAATGGTTATGTGTGTGTACGTTGGTGACTGAACTTTATGTTTTGTATGTGTTGATTAGTGAAACCGTTCTGTCCTGATTGAGTGTATGGGATCATTCACCTCTGGAATGAGTGTTTATCATTACAGATGGGTTAAGTGAAACGACAAACTTTAAAGAAGCTTATACTTCTGAAGGAATCTGGTGAAAAGATGATCCAGAACATGGGACGAGCTTTAAGTGGATTGGGTATCCAGCTCTGTCTGTCACTGGTAATTATGACTACTTTTGTCATTTATGATATGATTTGAATTACTCTCTGGAGCAGTAGAGATAAGACTGCCGTCCATAATGGGGTTAACACCCTTGTCTAAATTCAACTGAGGTAAATTTTATAGACTGGACGGCAGAGACAAAGTGACAAATTAACTAATGTCACTACCCAAAATATCCAGAGACTCCCTAATATTTATGAAAGGCCAGAGGGCGAACAAAGGAATAACTTCTAAAAAGAAAAGTTTTATTTTATGTTTCCTCCTTTAAATGGAGGCATGACATTTTATTTATATAGAGAACTAGAATTAATGTTGAAGAAGCAAGTGGCTATAAGGCTTTCTGTGTGACTGGGATTGAGAAATAATATTTTGGTGTCTGCAAAGCAGTAGAGATAAGACTGAAACAATAATGATTATATGGTGCATCTGCAGACTGACTATTTGATAGAGGAATAATGTGACAAGTAAGTTAAATGAGAGAAATAGCCCCAAAGATTAATGTTGTGAAAATAAAACTTCTGACAGAATTTATAAACACATGAAGCAAATTAAGTTAATATATATTGAACTATGAATGCTTTTCAAAATACAGATTGGGTTAAAACAGCTTTAAAAGAAACTGATGATGCCTCATAGTACAAATTTAAAATGACTGGGGAGATTATGAAAATTTGTAAGTTCTTTGTAATATTATAACAATTTTGGTGTGGCAAGGTAAGGCTAGTGAGGATTTGATAAGTATCACTGCCAAATGACATGAAGAGGTTTACAAGACATTGAAAGAAAAATGTACTTTAAAGGAAATCCTAATTAATTGATTAAGCATAATGTCACGAGATAAAGATGAGTGAACGAGCTGATTGAAGTTAAAAATGATGTGGGCTAAGAGGATTGAAAATGGGTCGGTTGGAAATAGTAAGTTTAACAAAAGGGTTCTTGAGTAAGTCTATGTTTTGGTGGAAAGGATGATATGAATGTATGTTTTCTAAAGTGTGTATTTGGTCTCTGAGGAATGACTGAGGGTCTGGCCTAGGGATGTGTGATGTGTCACTAAACACTTGATAGCGACAAGTTGTCGGGTGTTTTTGATTTTGGAGGTATCACACACCCCTAATATGACAGGAGTGCAGTGACAGTGCTTGCTAACTTAGCCCGGCTTCCAGATATGAAATATGGATATGTCTTTTATTTTATAGGATATTTTCAGTATGTTTTGTGAAACTTTCTGGTTAGGACTGGAGCTTGTAGCCCCGACAGAAGCATGCAAGCTGATGGAGGGTAAAAGTGTAACGATTTACACAGACTCGAGGTATGCGTTCGGGGTTGCGCATGATTTTGGGGCGCTGTGGAAACACAGAACATTTTTTTAAATCTGATGGACGTCCAATTTTGAATGCTTCTCTTGTGTCTAATCTGCTAGACGCAACTCTCTTGCCTGGCGAGGTTGCTATCTGTAAATGTGCAGCGTATACTAACAACAAAGATTTCATTTCAACAGGAAACGTGAGAGCAGACGCTGCTGCGAAGGCCGCGGCAGCGCAGGAGACAAAAGAATCAGATTGTCTTTTAGTATCTGAAATAAACAAGAATGCTTTGTCTTCTTTACAGATTATGCAGTCTTTCACCACAGGGCCAGAGAAACAACGATGGGAACAGTGAGGCATGCACTGTTCAAAATGGCGTGTGGACAAGTGGTGATGGCAAGCCTTGGTTACCCCGACAATTTTTTCGTTAATTATGCTAAATGGCTGCATGGGCGATCATGCAGCCAAAAGGGGAATGGTAAATTAAAAATTCGTTTACATGAGAACGAGAAGAGGCCTAGAGCAAATCTGAGCCTGTTTGAGATTGTTGTTTTTTTGGAAGAACACCATTCATGGGAATGGAAAGGGGCAACCAACAGCTTCCATCCACAGAATGTTGAATTACTGCAAAGAAATGTCTTCTCTGTTATCTAAGGTCAGTGTGTAGGTTAAGGCAGGGGAAACCAGCTGAGACTCCTTTATACGACATCAAGCCAAGCGATTTCGTGGTGATACAGGACTACAGAAGGAAGAGCTGGAAGGCGGAAAGGTGGCTAGGATTTTTTCTGTTGCAGGCGACTCATATGGCCGTGAAGGTAGCTGAGAGGGTGACGTGGGTTCACGCGAGCCACGACAGGAGAGTCTCACCAGCGATCGAGGAGAAGGAGGAACAGAGAGGAAAGGAGCCAGAGGCACATGTCAGCGTATGCCGAAATCCTGTTTAAACAACAGATGCAGTTATCCGTTCACACAAGATCACCAACCCTTCAGAGTGGTGAGGTCATTAGGCAGCAGTCACTGTGAAAAGACGAGAATGAAACCACAGAGGACTGTACAGTGACAATCAGTGGGATGACAACGAACTTTATGAGAAAGGCCGTAAGAGAACCTGAGAAAGCTGACGAATAATGGTTTGGGTGGTTAACAAATCCAAAAGGATGAGGATATTGGTTATGTTTTACCGTGTTGCCAATCCTTGAAATAGTAATGCTGATATTGATGTGTCTGCAATGTATTTTCCAGTGTATGTCCAGCTCAGTACAGAGACTGGTGAAATCCAGCATGATGGTTAAAATGTCTATTTACAATGATGGTGATGAATCTCCAGGTGCATTTGATGATGATACAACCAGCGGTGATAGTGAAATGCATTAAGACTTTCCTACTTTTAAATTTGGGAATGAGAAGGCCCCAAGAGATTGAAAAACTGTTTTTGCTTGCTAAGTTTAAGGGACTATACCCACAAAAACAGCCTAAGCGTTTTATTTCTTCTTTCACAAATTTAAGAGAGTGATCATTTATACGAAAATCAGAGATGAAGGGTATAAGTGTGATGAGTGACTTAAATTTGCTTATTTTATTATTATTACTTCTATTTTTTACCATTTATTATTTTTATTAATTGTATTCTTTTAATTACTCATTATTACTTCTATTTTTTTTACTATTATTATTATTACTTCTATTTTTTATGTATACACATTTTTAAAAATTTTCTTGTAAGATTATCAAATGAATGATAAAAGGGGGAATTGTGGTGGAAAAATTTAATCATAGAGGAAGATTAATTAAGATATATATTTGAGATCATACAGGAGCTAACACCTTATTTGAGGGCTCTCCTGTACCAAAGGTGTCGGGCAGAACTAATTCTAAATCTGTGTGCTGTGTCTCCTACTTTTACCATGTGTGGAAAACTACTGAGAAGGATTGTTTACACTTTGGGGGGTATAAGAGATTGCAGCTTCTGTTATGTCTTCAGTTAGCACTCTACAGACATTCAGGATGGCTGTATGACTGTGACTCTTTTCTTGCAAGAAAATAAATCTTTATAAAGACAATTGGACAAAAGGTTTGTCTCTTATTCAGTGGTGCAACTGAGAGTTAATTTTTTGCCATGACAGTAGTTTAAAACGCTTATTTTATGTTGGTGCAGGATGATGTTTGCTCAGACTCAGTGTTGCGATAGTAACGGCTCGCACAACTCATCACACTTTTGGAGCGCGCAGAGTTTACGGAGATGTATACACAATTAAATAAACCGGGTTTTAGTCATGTTGCGCAGATAATTGGTCTGTTCCGTTCGTACGGGAACTTGCTTATAAAAGCTCAGAATGCGCGATGTATATAATTAATAGCCTGATTCATGTTTCCATTAACCAAATATTGGGGAGTTGTACTTGCTTGAATTGTATATTAATTGTACAATTGTCCATTAATTGTTCTATATAGAGGGACATGTTATCCCTTTTCAGCGTGAGAAATACAAGGTGTGGCGTGTGAACTGGTTAAAATGCGTGTGTCTCGTGGTGAATGTGTGAGACGATAGGTACTTGACATCGCCTGCTCAGGAAGATGGTTTGCTCATGCCCCCCCCCCCCCCCCCCTTTCTCGGTTGCGCGCCACCGGCTTAAAACGAGCTCTTCTAATTGGCCGAAATTCTCTGCTCTCTGAACAGGGCCTGCCGCTGCCTCACAGATGCACAAATAAATTTTGCTCCACATTTCACGTAGTATATGGTGCAAAAGTGAGAGCGCGTAGAACTTGTCATTTGAAGGCGAAAAAAGTGCGTTTGAGACTTGTAGTAGCTGTTACAGAAATATTTCTATTTATGGAAGAATTTTATTAACAGAGATGGAAGGGATATCAAGATTAATTTGCAGCATATTCATTAGCGGTACCAGAAAGTTGCATTAAGGAAATTTTCTTTTGGAATAATAAGCAACATTTGATTCAAAAAGGTGATATGGTAAAATTAGAAAAAGGAGGGATGATACTTTTATAAAAGTTTATGATACATTTGTAAAAGATGAACAGTCTTTTCATCTTTTTCAAAAGGTAGGAGGAATTTATTTTCTTTTAAGATGTGATTTTGACCCAAAACTGCCTTTTAAGTATGCAGGTGTTACTATATTGGAAAATGCTGTGCAAGCATAATTTTACTCTACATAAGGCTATAATTTGGAATAACAGGTGTATTTTTCATAAGAGGAAATCTTTTTATAAAGACTGGATGGAAATAGGAATTTGGGCTGTAATGCATTTAATGGATGAAGATGGTAATATGTTATGATAATTTTAATTTGGATTGTTCATATAGACAATATTATTTTTGTTGTCAAAGCTATTCCTGTAGCTTTGAGATATCAAATTAAAGGTATTTTACAATACTCTTCTGTAATACCTGCACCAGGAAGTATAATGTCTTGGATGATAAATGTAATAACAAGGTTTTGAAATATTTTACACTTCCTGTTAAAAGAAAAGTTGTATCTCCAAGGATCTAAGTATTCAAAACAATTAATGACATTTATATAACGAATATCTTTTTTTCAAATTATTTATTTATTTATTTATGTTGTTTACGATATGCTGCTTGGTCTTATTGTTAATGTGTTTAACAGTGATAATACGTTAATGCCTGTTTGATATTTGAAATGATTTAAGAAAGTTAAAAAAAAAACTACTAATCTTGGCTGAATCCGAAATCGCCCCCTATACCCTTAAATAGGGCACTATTTGAGGGGACAGCCATTTGTAGTGGTGTCCGAAACCATAGTGGATGTTATTGAGTGCACTCATTCAATCCCACATTGCACTGCAATGTACGGCCGATATACACTCAACCATAGATACGTATACACATCTATGCGCTCAATGGCTGTCCGAATTCACTCACTCGTTTTCATTCACTCCTTCAAGTGAACTGCATTAGTAGACTAACGTAGGGAATAGTGAATGAGGGAATAGTGAATGAGGGTTTAGGGGGTGATTTCAGATTCAGCCCTTGTTTGTACAAAAACATTTTCATAAGGAAACAGCAGGTGGCGGTATGTGCCTATACTGCGGAAAACGCCAAACCAACCCCAAAAGAAGAAGACATTTGGGAAGCCGAGCTCTCATGTTGCTAGGAAACCGTTGTTGATTAGTAGCAGCATGTAAAGCAACAAGTCACTTTATTTTCATATGAGGTGGTGATAACGCGTTCACAAATAATGGTAAGCAAGTATTAAATACAAATGAAATTGGATTTATGAAATCGTTTATATATTGTCAGAAGAAATTTAATCGGAGATAAATAAATAAAGCCCAATATTGCTGTTTTTGTTGGTAAAGGGTGAGACGCTAGCTCATCGGCTAATACAGAAGCCAAAGTCTGATCAAATGTGTTTAGTACAAATGGCATTTCGGCAAATTATATAGCCTGCAATATTTTGATTTTGAGACGTCAATCCATGATGTTTATAAAACGTGGAAATGTATTGTGCCGCGCACGATAGAAATTTACAATATCCAATGCAAGAGACCTCACCTTTGTTTGAATTTAACTTAACGTACCTGTTTGTCTGTTCATATTCCAGCCGCCAAAGAGAAAATCTTCCAACAAGTCCCCAAAGGGCAAAACTCCAACAGTAGTGGATGGCTTATCCACAGAGGAGATGTCAAAAGAGCAGGTGTGATTTTGTTGAATTTAGAGTTGATATTGTCTGCAAAAAATATAATAATAATAATAATAATAATAACGGTAATAATAATGTCCTAGTCGGCCCGTTCACCTTCATGAAAATAATAACAACAATAAAAGAAATAATGAAATCAAGCACACTTTGTTGATGGCAGCAATTATTTTTTATTTCATTTTTGCCAATCTGCCTGAAACTCCAATCAACAAAACTCATGAGTGTTTTGTAGTTGGAGGAGCACATTGTGCGTCTGCGAGAGGAGCTGGACAGAGAACGAGAGGAACGCAACTATTTCCAGCTAGAGAGGGACAAAATCCACACATTTTGGGAAATCACCAGAAGACATCTGGAAGAGAATAAGTGTGAGCTGAGAAACCGAGAGCGTGAACTGGAGGAGGCTGAGGAGCGCCACCAAGTGGAAATTAAGGTGTTCTGTGGTTATATCCAAGTAATTTCCCCCTCAATTAATTGCATGTGGGCTCATAATGAACACTTTGTGGGACATGAATCTGTTGTTGTTCAGGTTTATAAGCAGAAGGTGAAGCACTTGCTGTATGAACAGCAGAACATGCTGTCTGAGCTGAAGGCAGAAAGTGTCGTCAACACCAAACAGCTGCAGAAGGAGCACGCTGTTCTCGAGAATCATCTGCAGAAGGACATGCGCAACTTGAAAGTTTACTTAAAAGAGCAGGAGCTGTCCAGTGAGAATGTGCTCAAGAGCATTCATCTGGTATGTGCATGATTATATTATGATATAATTAGGGTGCGAATTACACAGTGGCCTTCATGGGGTTAAAAGGGGGATGATGAGGTGACTGACTACCTTACAATGCAATTTAGGCTTATATAACTTAAGATTTGGCTTATATATATATATATATATATATATATATATATATATATATATATATATACATACATACATACACTTAGCTCACATGACGATATATACAATACTGGGTTCATGAGAACAAGACAATATTTTTAAATAAGAAACACTATATTTAAGAAATAATCAATGACAAAAATGACTGGAAAAAATATTCGCCTGATAATATTAAATACTTTTATTAGACTGAATATCACAAAATGCAGAGCAATGCAGGTGCATTTTACTTATTTAACTAATCTATGGCTGTCACTAACGATTATTTTGGTAATTGAGTTATTGGTCAATTATTTTGCGTCATCTAATAATGCGGTTCATGGATTCCTGTAAAAGTTATCATCCACCAAAAACAAACCAAACTCATAGGTTTTTTTCCCTTTTGTCACAAAATTTTCACACAAAATTTTCAAATAAATATCCAAATAAATTTAATTACTAAACTAAATTATATCAACTACATTACTTGAATATATATGATAATTGAAATGAGCTGATGACATCACCGTTTTCTCCAGAGCGGCTGTACAGCCGAATCAAATTCTGTTCATTATTTTCCTGTTTAACACTGTGAAGCTGCTTTGAAACAATCTGCATTGTAAAAAGCGCTATATAAATAAAGTTGACTTGACTTGACTTAACAGCTCAAACAAGCTCTTCTTATTGGCCGAAATTCTCTGCTCTCTGAACAGTGCCTGCCACTGCCTCACAGATGCACAAATCACTTTTGCTCCACATTTCACATAGTATATGGTGCAAAAGTGAGAGCGCGCAGAACTTGTCATTTGAAGGCGTTGGTGACTCGTAGCAGCAGATTCAAGCAGTTGTAGTAATTGGACTTGTGGTTGTGTTAGAAAAATATCCAAGAAAAGTAATGCATTTGTGACCAAATATTCTACAAGTGTGCAACTCTCATTGCATGAATTCACATATTAATTTGCGAATGTGCAAAATTTGTCTGTGACATAACATTTTTGATACGGGTGTGTGAATGCGTTTTGCACCATATTCAATGCAGCAACTGTAGCAAATACGCTCACATTTGAGTTTCTTCATGTGTGATTCGTAGAATAGGATTTGTGCACCTGCAGTGAAGAATGTGTGAAGGTGTAACTGTTGTGTTGTGTTTGTAGGAGAGAAAAAAAATCTACATTTTTACAACTCCTAAGAGATTTTTCTCTGTGACTTCAAATTTATTGATACAAGTGTGGATATTCTCTACAGCTACAAATTCCACTCTCACACGTGTTCAGTTGTTTTGCATCAAAAATACCTTCATAGTTACTACTACTACTACAACTAAACATGTTTACTATGTTTTTAAATTGTCCTAGCTTTACTTTTAAGAAAAAAATAAAACAACAACAAACATATTTATTGATCTAATAACTGGACAACTGTTGCCGATTTGTTTAAGCAAATTTATTTGTAGTTTATTTGCTCTATAACAGGCCAAACTGGCCTTGAACAAACAATATCTGTAGCAATTTGAAATTAGAGGCAACCACTGAACAATTTTAATCATGATCCAAACAAAGAGCAGTTGTTTTTTATTTAAATTCTATTGTATCATTTCAAGATTTAAAGTAAAAACAGAATGATATGACTTTAGCTTTGTAAAATTATGCTACATAAGACACCTGCACAGAACACAACAGACGGACTGAATGAAAATGTAAATCCACTCTCTGACAGTAGGTGCCACTTATGGAGTAACGATATAGCGTTTCCTTGGTTACCGCTGTACAGAAAGCAGCCCTGCACTTATACACTACTTTAGTAGTAATATGCATTATACAGAGGAAAGATCATCCTCTGAAGATAGTCAGTTCCCTTCAGAGATACATTCTGTAAAACCCCAACCCCCAATTCAATAATTATGTTTTTTAGGCTGGGAGCCAGGTCCCCTCCTCAGGATGTTTTTTTCACTATTTTTCTGTTTTTTAAGATTTCCTATTATCTTATACCTTGGGCCATCACAAGTTGATAATGACCACCCTCAACTCGGCCCCGTTTGGTCTCAGGGGCCAAAAAAATCCCTTTTTGGAAAAACTTTTGGCGGAATGATGTAATTGTGAATATTAAGGTACTGCAGCTACATAAATGGTCATATAACCCTAAATTTTGTAAGGTGTATCCTGACACATAGGGGAAACTAGCAGAAAAAGATTCTGGGGATTGCTGCCTTTTTGCTGTCAAATATCACCCTCAACATACCCCAAAATACAAAAAAATGTCTGTCCGCCTGACAAATTGTCATCAAAAGTAATCATTTTCAAGCATTTTATATTCTACATATCACTGCCTCATATGTACATGAAAACCTTCCCAAGTTAATATGCTTCAATTTAAGTCCAAGATGACCTTTCTATCTAGAGGATTACAGCTGGTAAAACCAAAGATATTCTCCACTGTACCTCAAATCTTTGAAAACAGAACTTTCCAGCATTACCATTCCATATGGGATTAAGCTTATTTTTTGCATATGAACAATATTTCTAAAAAGAGTTGAGACTTGACTTATGTACGGCTATACTATATGAAGTGAATTGCATGAAAAGTGAGTAATGTTATGCCTCTAGTTGGACTGGGGTCAGGTTGCAACATAGGGTACAATCACACAAAATCAATTAACCAAATGCGAGATTTATTAAAGTCCACAAAGTCCTTGCAACACAAGGAATAAAGTGTAGTTGGACTGTAGTGTGCAGTCTGTTATCAGGGAGCCAATCTTCAAGAGTAAACGTTAGTAACCTTCTGTACAGGTAAACACTCTTTACAGCCAAATGGCGAAACTAAAATACAGCTCAAACATAAAATAGAAAACATTTAATTGGTTTCTTAGATCTTTTTTGCTGCTTATCCATGCTGTACTTCGACGACTGGTCATGTTAGTGTATTGTATTAGTGTAGAATATAAACTCTCAATCATCATTTACCTCCTCTTCCTCATCTTCACCTATATTCGTATGGATTTCATCAAACCATAGTGGTTCTAGCTTGCCTGTCTATCTCTGTGTTTATGATTTGAAATTCATGGTCGAGAGGGATTGGAATTTCTGTGTAGTGCTCATGAGCCCTCTTCCAGATGCATATTTTAAAGTTTACTCTTTTCATGTGCTGTAAGAGGACCCTCTTTCAAGGTGGGAAGGTTGAGAGGTCAACGGAGAGACCCTGTCGAAGCTCAAGGCTTGAGCCACACATCTTCTTGACTTTAATCTCTCTTGCCTCATCAACTTTCTTGATTCGACGATTAAAACCAAACAGGTGAACCGACAGGTGAACTCTTGAACACCGCTGAGAATCTGTTCATTGAGCTCCCAAGAGTTCTACACTTCAGCAAAGATCTGAATAAACTTTGAATTCTGATTAAGAATCTTCATCGGATGGACCTTCCCTTTGCCTTTAAATGCTGAAGTTCAGTCAGCACCAGTGAACTCATACAAGGCCAGAAAAGCTGAAATGTGTTCCTGTGAATACTCTTCAGCCAGCTGGTTGATGTTGATTAGTCTATCTCCCATGTCAAAGATGATGTTGACAGTTGATGACTTGGCATAATACAGGAGGATGAAGAAAATGTCAGAGTCTTTTGCTCTGACTCTAACTGTTCTGATGTGAGGCATTTTGGTTTGGATATACTGCATGTAAATGATCACCCTCACATCTGTTTCTTCATGTTTTAACAGATCTCTGGTAGAAGTTCTTTTGACATAACTCCATCATTGCATTCTATCTAGCTTGACCAGCCTCTATGAAAATGACAGGCCTTCGGATGATGTCTTCCGTCATATTGTGAGAGCCAGTGATCCAGAAGTAAATAAATGAGTGCCTTTTCATTATTTGTGAGAAAACCATTCCAATCAGCGGGTCGATGAATATTGAGCCCATTAACTATAAAATGTTTACCACAACCTCTGCGATCTCTCTCTCAGCTGATTTTGGAGAATAAAGACGGTCAATGTAAGTGTCTGTGCTGAATACTGTTTCAGCTGCAGCCGGTAGACTTTTGAAGGTGCGCTCTGATATAGACTTCAGTGTCCGTGGTACATCGCGCATGTAGAATGAGAGCACATTGGCTTGGAGAAGGAAGTTGTGCATTATCAGCATCTTTGATCATGTGATTCATTCCTTTTGTTTTTTGCGAAAAAGCCATCGATTGTTGAGATGGAGAATGGCGTCAGAGTCAAGGGATAGGTCAGAGATGCTTATTTGTGACTTAAGTTCTTGTGATTTGAAGAAGATCTGAAAGATAAACCCAATTGTGGCCTTGTACTGGATCACTTTTTGGTTTGATGCCACAAGCTACCTTTTAGGTGTGGTAGACGACATTGTCTTGAACAGCTATGAAATGGCTCAATTCAAACTTGGTCTGGGACATATTCTGCTGGGATCTGTGGAATAACCAGTAATTATGAAGCCAGGCAACATCATATCCTGACTGCCCATGCCAAAGGAGAGTTTGTAGAAGCCATGTGGGAAATGACAAGTGGCCGAGGAGAACATACAAAGAAGAAACAAAGAGATCTCAGACCACGTGAAATCACTCTGATTCTGAGGAGCAAGTGTAGCAAACAGTACAAGCTTTTCAGAGTTTTATCAACCCATTTCAGCTTGAGACTTCTTAGCCCTTGACAAGTTTGAATTCAGGAGCAGCTATGCCAGAAGAGGTGCGTTATTATGTAGTGATTTTACTTTAGTCCATCCAAGGACGCTAAGTAAGGTAGTGATTGGTACTCACGTCACCGCTGACGTTGTGATTTTTCGGATCACACGTCACTTAAGGTGTTGTTATGAGTTCATCAGATGACCACTGTCCCCCTCTCTTAGTTTGGGACACTAGTCAAGGTCTTTTACCTTGGCTGTATGAGAACACTTCAAACAGGAGGCTGTCCAATCATTTAGAATGAATGTAAAGTGGGGAGAGTTGGTCAGCTGATTTATCTGAAAGATTGGTGAGATTTCTAACTTGTAGAGCCTCTTCTGTGTTATCAGCACAAGGAAGACACAATTGTATTAACAAAAGATAAACAAGAATAACTAACACAACTACTAAATGAATACAATGAATGATAAAGGAATAAAGTGCATAAGATGCATAAAATACATGTGGTTAAGTTGAGTGTGGCTATGGAAGAGTTGCGTTATCTTATGGAAAGATAAACTTGTTTCTCTGAAACTAAGGTGAAGAACCTTATTATGCATCAAACAAATAAACGAAAGATTATTTGTTATTAACTAGCATCAGTTATATTACCTCTAATGTTACAAAATCATATACTGATATTATACAACAATGCCATGGTTCCTAGAAAGAGGTTTGGTTAAGTGATATTTACGTTTCACGTGGTTGAGTAAGCAGTCCGATGGCAGTGACTTCTTCCACTGGTTGTGCTGGGTGATAATGCAGTGGGGAAAAGCTGGAATCCTTTTCAACAGCCTTGAACACGAAGATCTGTGGGATGCTGATCTCCTGGAGCACCAAAGGGTCCTAAAATCTGGAACACGCAGATGAGGCCCTGAAGTAGGTGCAGAAGGTCCTTAATCTGGAACACACAGACGAAGGAACCTTGAAGTGAAGGTTTGCTCTCCTGAGCTTAACCTTGTTGCAAATATATCTCTGTGTGTCTTCTGCCTCTGGGCCAGACACTCAGAACTTGGTCAATCTGCTTTTGTCTCTTTGGCATGGAGACTCGGGACGTGCCGTAGTTGTCACTGTCTTGCTGGACTACTGTTATGGGCAAAGAGGGGCCCGGCCATAAACTGGGCCCTGGAATGTGCTGTCCACTACATTATGTGCTGAATGCCCTGAAAAATGTCAAAACTCAAAAAGAGAAGTTCATCCGTGATCGACTTCAAACAAAAAAGGTATTTTTCTTTGAACCAGTCAATAGGAACATCGAATCTGTTCCTATTGATTGGTTCAAAGAAAAGGAAAATGTCATCTACCACACCTAAAAGGTAGTTTGTGGCATCAAACCAGAAAGTGATCCAATACAAGGCCACAATTGGGTTTATCTTTCAGATCATCTTCAAATCACAAGAACTGTCAACTGTCAACATCATCTTTGACATGGGAGATAGACTAATCAACATCAACCAGCTGGCTGAAGAGTATTCACAGGAACACATTTCAGCTCTTCTGGCCTTGCATGCGTTCACTGGTGCTGACTGAACTTCAGCATTCAAAGGCAAAGGGAAGGTCCATCCAATGAAGATTCTTAATCAGAATTGAAAGTTTATTCAGATCTTTGCTGAAGTGTAGAACTCTTGGGAGCTCGATGAACAGATTCTCAACGGTGTTCAAGGTTTCACCTGTCACCTCTATGGTTTCAATCGTCGAATCAAGAAAGTTGATGAGGCAAGAGAGATTTAAAGTCAAGAAGATGTGTGGCTCAAGCCTTGAGCTTCGACAGGGTCTCTCCGTTTAGACTCAACCCCGGTTACATCACTTGCCCAACGTGGCACCGCCCCCACCATCGTTTAGATTTTTTTTTTATAGTAATAAAATTTAGTTCAGTTAGAGAACAGACAATACAAATAAAAACTGAACGTGTCTGCTTAATAAAGCATGATCCGAACGAGAGTCTCAGCACTGACCAGTAGCAGGAGTCAGATTTCATTCATCACGAGAGAAGAGCTGACAGACAAGATGATTGCGGAAGATTCGGTTTCGAAGCGAAATGTAAAAGCGCCTATTTAAGTGAGTTTAAATGTCATTGTACTGTTTTGTTTTTGTGTTTTTCATTAAGAATAATAGGCTAATGAACCCACCATTCAAGCAACCCGGCCACAGAGAGCACGCATTTACGGCTGCACTGTCATTCACGGTGTGTGTCCACTGGCGCGTTTTCATGTTACTTTTGGTTTAGATAGATTTAGTGATTTAAAAGCCCAGTCGGTGTTACCGGTTAAATTTCCTCACGTCACATCCCTACTATGGTTTGAGGCGACGTCATCCCCAAAGCCCTTGTTGAAGATGACTTGACAGTAGTCTATATAAGATACATTGTGTCAAAATGATTGATTGCTTTGACCTTTGACCTACTACGCCCCCTTCCCCATCCCCCACCGGACCACCCACGTCGTTCCCCTCCCCCACGGTTGACCTTGACCACCCACGTCGCCGTCACCTTTGACCTTGTGTATCCTCCGGGGACCGATATGAGCTTTTGAGGTTGCATATTTGTAATACCGATGGTGCCCTATGACCTCCGGTTGTTTTCTGTGGCGATCAAATGGAAGAATGATTGTTTTGAACTTTGACACACATTTGAGGTTTGTGATTTCGGGGCTACATCTGTAGGATACGTGTGTGCTTCCGCATTCCATAGCAGGGTTCATTTTACAGAGGAGCAAGTGACAAAAATAAGATTTTTATTATACATTAGATAAAAATGTAAAAAACACCTTAAATTTTTCAGAGAGCAGGAAAAAATGGTGCTTATGAAATATACATTGAATGAATGATTTACAAAAGAAAATACAGTTTTAAAAGTTGAAAAATAAAATCTCTCTCTCTCTCAGTCTCTCCAAGAGAGAGCACCTCACACCCAGGGTTGTAAAACACCCTGCTGAAATGTGAGACACTGTGGCAGGGAGTAATCTATTGGGGACACAGCACATGTAAGGCTTTAACTTTTTCCAGAGCCAATGTTTTGTTCATACTAATTTTATTTCAAAGCATTAAAGTTTAAATTAGATCTAAATAAAGTTTTAATAAAACCGTATTTTCTATTTATCTTCCAATAAGACTTGTGTATCCACATCCAACATCTGATGCCATACAGGAATGATTTCTGCTTAAATCTAACCAATACTTAAGGAATATTGAATTTGTTTTAAAAAATGATTCCAAAATATGAATGTGTGTTTGACATCAGCTCAAACAATGGTCTTTTTAAACTAGGGATGAACTATTACACTCAATAATAATAACAATTATCTTGCTAAATTTACCGAAACAAACTCTGGGACGCTTCCACATGTTTGGTTTCCATATTTTATGGAGGCTTTCCATAGACATAATGGCTTTTGTACTGTAACTGTACATCTCATGCATCTAAACACGGCCCCTTACAGAAAACCTTTTGCATTTTACATTTTCAAAAATAAATTAATACATTTATATAATTTATAAGCTGTTTTGCTCATGATCAAAATTTGTGGTATTACTACGCTTTTGTCCACATTTTGTCCCACACAACGTTAGGGAATACCTAAACCACACACACACACACGGTAATTGGTTCTATAAAAGGAACTTATCTCTATTGGAAAATAAATGATTATAAATAAAATATAATGCAACAAATATGTTACTACATTATTTGAACACTTTTAGTTATAGTTTTAGCTAAATATAATAATAAATATATAAATACAAATAATTAAATATAAAAATACCTTACATTTTCAGAGAGTTGAAGATGATAAAAAGCAAATAGTTTAAGTCAAAACACCCCCCAGCTCCTCCAGGGATAAACTCCAGTGTGAAACGCTTCAGATCCTCACAGAGACGGGATGAGTTACAGACCAGATGAGACTGGCACAAGGCTTTAAATTTCCCAGAGAAAATGTTTTGTTCATACTAATTTTATTTCAAAGCATAATCGTAAAAGTTTAAATTAGATCTAAATAAAATCTTTAAAGTTTTACTAAAATCGTATCTTCTTTATCTCCCAGAAGACAGTATCCAGATAGCATCTGATGACCAATTGTAGGAATTATTTACATTAATTCAACCTAAAGTATATTTTTATTAAACAGCGTTTGTTCAAAAACTTTAGCATGTTTAAAATTTAAGATCTTAGATATTATTTCTACAAATATTCAAGCGGGTCTTGATTAATAACCATTAACAATGGATGAACCCATGCAATGAAACATGTTTGTCACAAATCTGTATGTTTTTAAAAGATAAACTAGAAATATTTAATTTGTTTTAAATAGATTCCAGTTATGAAGGAATTCTAATGAGGACTTAAGAAAATCCCCACACAGGTCCTCAGCAATCATTAATGGCAGCTTCAGGCTATAGGGTGAAGGGGTGATTTACACACCAGGTGTTTCTCTTTGGTCAATGACAACATAAGTAAAGTTTGTCTCGAGTACATTTTTGACCCTAACGATTTTGCAGGGTGTTAAAGACCCTACAAGGTTTGTTTTTTTTCAACCGGGATGAATCTACACATGCAAGGTTGTGACTTCCGCGGTCAATGGGTCTCCTGGGAATATTTATTTTACCTTAAAACCAAAGATTTACCTGTTGGTTTCTGACACAATGGCATTATTCAGTACTTTTATAAATGTCATTTTCTTATATAGGTTCATTGCTACTTTTATCAGCCTGATAAATATGCAGTTAATACATTATGAAACAAGACAATTATGTTACCAAAATAGTTTGACAATGATTTTAAGAAAAAGCGGTGTCTTTTTTTTCTTTTGACAAACTATTAGACAAAAAATATTTTCTCTGTGGTGTTGGAATAGGCCTAGGTCTTTTTTTAAGTATCAGGCATGTTACAATCATGCAGTACAAGGATTCAGATGAAGCTTCTTATCAAACAAAGAAAATAATATTTATTTTTCACTTGTGAGTATGTTTCAACATGAGTTATACAATGTGTACGCTAGTATCGCACTTGCCATTTTTAATAGTCTTTACAATTGAATTATGCATCACAATCCAGCTAAATTATCAGCTAAGCTGTTTATTATTATTTATAGCTGTATATTATTATTTTTGGCTCAATTAAATAGATGTCGATTAAAGTTTATTGTCATTGCTTCTTCCCTACAGATAAAATCCAAACATGCTCTTTGTAGGAATTATGTGTGCACAAAACTCTGTGTAAATTCAAGAGGCCTAGAGTAAGAAAGCGGTGACATTGTTTAAGAAAAAGTGTCATATTGCATACAAAAAATCCACTTTATTGTGATTTTTTTCCCTTCCATCCCTAGTCTTAGCCATATTATCAAGTTTATTAAGGTCACTGTTCACATTTTATTTGGTGGCCTGTATTTGTTTTTTAGGTGAAGGCTGCTCTCTGGTTGTTGTCAGTGTAAGGTTGTGCAAATCCTCACGTGTGTGATGAATACGGGCCTTTCATTTTAAGCATCTTTTTAAACGTATGACTTAACTTTCCTTTTGACAACCAACATTTCAAACAATTTTCCTTAGGTGTTTAATCTTTAGGGAATCCTGAAGCTTCTTTCAACATCCTGCTTGACATTAAATAATATAGCATGTGTATAAATTATAGAATGCAGTTTGCTAGATAGTCTGTGCTACACTATTGTAATGCAAGCACATTTAAAAACTATAACGCTGCATGCCCTTGTGAAAGCTATAGACGAATTTCAAACATAATCTTTACACAGGAATTATATGTATACAATTTACTATGTGTGTACGACATATAAGAAAAGAGATATTTAGCTATAATAAAAACATAACAAAGAAATCCTCTCTTCTGTTCTGTTGCGAAAGATTGTAAATGCCACTTATTCCACTACCAGAGGACGCTGTTTACAGTTTGTTTGTTTTTGTACAGTTTTTAGATGAAGCCAAAGTGTGGTCAAACATGCAGCTACTCGCAGGAATTCATGAAAACATGAACAAACGTTATTCCTTCTACATGACAGAGTTTAAACTACAACTGCGATGTTCTTTCTGATCTGTCTAGGAAGCGGTCATAAGACACGCAATGCATAAACATGAAAAGCGAGTCTTGATGTTTTTCTGTTACATTTACAACTACTGCGCTTAAAACACATCTATTACACTTAGTTACAGCGTGTTACATTCGAGCATGACGTGGTAACACCATTTTTTTAGCACGTCTCTAAACGCAAAAAAAGAAAGAAAAAGTCAACTTGATAAGTAGTTATTCTAAGTAAAAGGTTAGATGATTCATATTTTGACGGCTCCAATGCTATGTCTTTTAGGCTTGATCCATGAAACAGGGCCCAGCTACGCCAACGTGTCATGTTTGTGATGAAGAGTGTCATGCGGTTCTTGTCCCTCACCAGCATGCTTAACACCTCTTACATTTTTTTTACAATTGTAAATATTTGTTCAGCTTAAATATTAGTTTTAGTCATTTACAAAGGTGTCAGGCATGATAATGAGAAACGTGATTAGGTGGCTATTTAAGCGGTCCTCTGTGATGTCTTTTAATAAAACATTTCAGCGTCATTAAGGCAAACTCAGTAACGGTAATCGATGAAATAAATATAAACATACAAAACTTTATGGTAATAAATAGGCTAAATAAACACAAATGATCATTCTGACTCTTTCACATACCAGACTGATCCCGGGTAAGTAAACCTCAAATACCCAAATCACACAGTAGTTATCTTGAGCTTAAAACGTTTCTTTGATTTTGTTCAAGTTTTTTCTGAAACACAGTGTTTTACCACGGTTTCATTTTTTTTAAAACATCACCATTCTTTTTTGTGTGTCATTTTAATTATGAGCATGTTTTCCCTTTACATTTTGTCCGAAAACTGTTTCCTGCATTTAGCTGTAATGCTAGTGAGTGCTTGGTGTTACTCATTGTTCCAGTACAGCAATTGGTTGGTTTAATCAGATGATGCATTAAACCGTTGCATTCGCTTGAGTCATTTACAGTAAAGTAGCCTATATCATCCTAGTTCATACTATCATAAATGTTTTTGGGGGTAACATTTCATCTTGGTTGAGTAATACCATTTTTAATGAGCTCACGCACATATCCATAAATAGTGATAAATCAGTTCATAAAGTGATTGAACCTTTTATTTTCAAGAAACTGGTTGTGGGCCTTGATGGCTTAAGCTCTCTCCTAAAGTACAGGCAAATGATTTTATGTAATAGCTTTTCATAGCGTTAGACTGACCAGACCAATTTTATATTTTTGGATTTTGTTAAAGTTTTTTCTGAAACAGTGTTTTACCACTTTAATTTTTTGAAGACATCACCATTCTTCTTTGTGTGTCATTTTACATTGTGTTTCCTGCATTTAGCTGTAATGCTAGTGAGTGCTTGGTGTTACTCATTGTTCCAGTACAGTAATTGGTTGGTTTAATCAGATGATGCATTAAACCGTTGCATTCGCTTGAGTCATTTACATAGTATTTATATTACTATAAATATATTTTTGGAATGGGGAAGAATGCTCAGACACAATCATGACATCAAGTTAAGTGATTCAGCATTTTATTTCAACAATATATTGTTGAATATACTTTCATACATTGAAGTAGTGAAAAAAATGATAGAATTGCATTACTAAATAAAGTGATATTACAGACGGTCTAGCCAGAAAAGAAAATCTCTGCAGACTACCATGTTTTGGTGTAGTATGTAGTCGACCGTTGTTTCAACAATTTCACCGATGGTGATATCATCATCAGCATTTTTTGACATCAGTGATACACATAGATCTGTTACAAATGTACACATACAGAGTACTTCGGTAACTCCTAACTCGTCGCTACAATCACACATCACATCCAGAACTTTTCTGAGGATTACACTGATAGGCTCTTTTCTAATAAACATGCTCGTCACATCAGGCAATGAATTTGTCAGGTCTCTTACGTCGTCCATTTTATTTTTGAGATTTTTTACACGTTTGGTGTCCCCCGAGCAGTCATTATCCTGTTGGCGGGCGGCATTGATAATCTTATGCATCAAGTCAACCATCTGGCCTCTGTAAAGATCTTTAAACATACCTAACTACCATACTATACCTAACATACCTCCTAACATATGACACTCATTGTCCATGGCGCATTCGCACACCAGAGACTGCTTGTGCACAGCATTGCCAGAACTCAACGGGCAGTCGCTCCCCATCAGCTTTTGCGTAGCCATTCCACATATCTGCAGCGTTGAAGACGTATTCTTCAGAACTCAACTGCATGGTAAAAACTTTGTCCCCTATTCGATGCGGAAAGATTCTGATAGTTCCTGGAATCTCTTGTGAATGAGTTCTTTGTCCACAATTATCCAGGCCATGCACGTCAATGCTCTGAAGTTTGGGTTTTAGGGTCTGATTCCCCAAAGTGAGAGTCAAAGAAGCGTGGCATGTGTCTGGCTCAGACAAACAGGAATGTTGGCTTTGGAGGTCAGTATAACAACCAGACCTTCAACTTTTGACATTGCAGTAGCACAACCGTTTGCTCCAATACAGTCGTCAAACCTTAGGAAACCCCTGGTTGGTTGCGATAACTGAGCACTGTGTGTAGAGTTTATAAGGACGACAGATTGGGGGACACCCTCACCCCCCTGTTGTGTGGGATGTATGGGATGTATGGGGGATGTTATCAGGAAGTCATAAATAACTACACTTTAAATTAAACTGTTTTACAACTGCTAACAAACATTTACCAATACTTTTAAAATAATTTTAATTGACATTTTAATTACTTTTTAAATAATTTTACCAATACTTTTTCAATAATTTACAAGTACTTTTTCTAAACTCTTAACACACCTACATAATAGGTAAGTTTCTACCCAAGACCGTATTTTGTTGTAATGAGTCATATGTAATCAGTGGCATAGCACAAGATCCCATGCCCTATGCATAGGCAGTCCTGATGGGGTTATACATGACAATGGAGTCATAAATCTAATAGTTTGTCAAAAGATATATATTTATGCCATATCTGACATAAATATAATGCTGACATGATATGTAGCTAACGATGAGCTACCAAGCCACCTATGACACTGATTAGCCTATTATTGCTAATTTGAGATATTATAGACTATTAATTTAAAATTAAACATGTTTCAAATTAGGCTATTATAATTGTGTGTGTGTTGTAAGCAAACAACATTGTTAATGAACAGTTTATTTATTTAGCCTTTACCTCAGATTACATGTATAACCGTATTATCATCTGAAAATGTATGTTCTGCTCTTTCAATGGGTTGTCTCAATTCATTTTTAGCACTAATGATCGCGGTGATATTCAAGCAGTTTAGCACTATAGATTTTGTGTTCTAGTTTGTGCTCACCTTTCTTTGAAAAGAAGTCAGTTACCAATTGTTCTCCCTCATTTAGTTTTCTTTCCTTTCTTTTTTTGGTAGCCTGATTTGGCTTTCTTTGAGAAAGACATTTCTACAGCAGAACTTTGCGCTTTGATGCTCAACTAACTAGCATAAACAAAGCAGATGGACTAAATTTGGCGCATTAGCAAGGGGTGATCAAAACACAGCAAACCGATTCAAAATTAAATCATTCTGTCAAACTCTAGCACTAGTTTTCTATCCAACATGAACATATAGTCAATCATTGTACAACGACAAATACTAACAATTGATGGTATTATGAAAACTGCATTACTGTCAAGTTTCAGTTCTACCTGCAGACCATATGAAATCCATTATATAATTCAGTTTCTTTTACTGTAAGAAATTCTACAATTTTGGTGAATGTGTTGTATAAAGTATTGACTCTTTCACTTTTATATAGTATGTTGCCAAGAATGCGCACATTCTTCTTTCTCTCCTCTACCTCTCCATCTCCCTTGTCCTGATCCAGCTACTCCTCTCCTTCACCCTGACATTATTTTTCTCACTCTTCTGCTCTGTACACTGTAAAAAATTATGATCAATAAGTTATGACGGCATGTTTTTACATTGCTTTAACTCATCAGAATAAGTTAAGCAATTTTCAACTTTTTATAAGTTATACCGGATTCAACAATTTTATTTTAAAGTACTTAAATATTTATAACAATAGAGTCCTATTTTACTGTAAGTAATGGAAATAACTTCAACAATGATTTCTAACACTATATATGTTTTACAAGATCTGCTACTTAAAATGCTTATCAGTTGTTTCAGTCTTTGTTTTATATATATATCTTTTTCAATACAATGAGAAAAACAATAAGTAGATTTTTTCAAATTTTTTTATTTGGCAAGTTTTTGTTATTTAATCTACTTAACTAAGCGGAGTAAAATTAACGAAGTGAGTAAGTAAATATAACTTGGCCTGTTAAATTATACTTACGTAATTTTTACTTACAAATTTGATGTAATTAATATAATTACATAAAATCATTTGCCCTTTTAAATACATTTTACTTGTTTAATGCAGTGCTGGTAATTATTTTAAATTGAATTAAATGTTACTCTTATAATGTGACAAAATAATACTGTGACAATGTGCAGTTAAGACTTAAGAAGAAATAACAAGCGCTTACAGAAACCTATGATGCTTATGATCACTTTTAAGGTTTAAGCAGCTTGAGCTATGATAAACATCCACGTTCAATGATAAATTAAACATATTAAAACTCTAAAATGAGCAGTTCTATGCATAGATAGCTTAATCTCAGTATCAAAACATTTGGAAAGCCTTTTAAACTAACAAAAAACTAAAATACACATTTGTAAAATGTAAGAATATTTCTTCAAAACAGTTATAAAATGATGGTAACCCTCATTATCAACTATGTTGTTTTAATACAACATAAGAGATGTGCATGCAACTAATGCAAATGTAAACGTAAAGGATGCCCACGATGAACATTTTGGATGTCACAGGGTACAGGTTTTCTCAAGGGTACCGTTCTTCTGACACAAAAAAGCAAGTCAACAAGGCAGACAAATGCCTATGAACATCCACAGTACAAAAAAGCAAGCAGCTTGTTTTTCAAAGAACGTACTTTAGGAGAGAGCTTAAGCCATCAAGGCCCAGAACCAGTTTCTTGAAAATAAATGGTTCAATCACTTTATGAACTGATTTATCACTATTTATGGATATGTGCGTGAGCTCATTAAAAATGGTATTACTCAACCAAGATGAAATGTTACCCCCAAAAACATTTATGATAGTATGAACTAGGATAATATAGGCTACTATACTGTAAATGACTCAAGCGAATGCAACGATTTAATGCATCATCTGATTAAACCAACCGATTACTGTACTGGAACAATGAGTAACACCAAGCACTCAATGAAACAGGAAACAGTTTTCGGACAAAATGTAAAGGGAAAACATGCTCATAATTAAAATGACACATTTATTTGTGTTTATTTAGCCTATTCATTATCATAAAGTTTTGTATGTTTATATTTATTTCATCGATTACCGTTACTGAGTTTGCCTTAATGACGCTGAAATGTTTTATTAAAAGACATCACAGAGGACCGCTTAAATAGCCACCCAATCACGTTTCTCATTATCATGCCTGACACCTTTGTAAATGACTAAAACTAATGTTTAAGCTGAACAAATATTTACAATTGTAAAAAAAAATTTAAGAGGTGTTAAGCATGCTGGTGAGGGACAAGAACCGCATGACACTCTTCATCACAAACATGACATGTTGGCGTAGCTGGGCCCTGTTTCATGGATCAAGCCTAAAAGACATAGCATTGGAGCGGTCAAAATATGAATCATCTAACCTTTTACTTAGAATAACTACTTATCAAGTTGACTTTTTCTTTTTTTTTTTCTTTTTTTTTTTTATTGAAGTTGCGTTTAGAGACGCGCTAAAAAAATTGTGTTACCACGTCATGCTCGAATGTAACACGCTGTAACTAAGTGTAATAGATGTGTTTTAAGCGCAGTAGTTGTAAATGTAACAGAAAAACATCAAGACTCGCTTTTCATGTTTATGCATTGCGTGTCTTATGACCGCTTCCTAGACAGATCAGAAAGAACATCGCAGTTGTAGTTTAAACTCTGTCATGTAGAAGGAATAACGTTTGTTCATGTTTTCATGAATTCCTGCGAGTAGCTGCATGTTTGACCACACTTTGGCTTCATCTAAAAACTGTACAAAAACAAACAAACTGTAAACAGCGTCCTCTGGTAGTGGAATATGTGGCATTTACAATCTTTCGCAACAGCACAGAAGAGAGGATTTCTTTGTTATGTTTTTATTATAGCTAAATATCTCTTTTCTTATATGTCGTACACACATAGTAAATTGTATACATATAATTCCTGTGTAAAGATTATGTTTGAAATTCGTCTATAGCTTTCACAAGGGCATGCAGCGTTATAGTTTTTAAATGTGCTTGCATTACAACAGTGTAGCACAGACTATCTAGCAAACTGCATTCTATAATTTATACACATGCTATATTATTTAATGTCAAGCAGGATGTTGAAAGAAGCTTCAGGATTCCCTAAAGATTAAACACCTAAGGAAAATTGTTTGAAATGTTGGTTGTCAAAAGGAAAGTTAAGTCATACATTTAAAAAGATGCTTAAAATGAAAGGCCCGTATTCATCACACACGTGAGGATTTGCACAACCTTACACTGACAACAACCAGAGAGCAGTCTTCACCTAAAAAACAAATACAGGTCGCCAAATAAAATGTGAACCGTGACCTTGATAATCTTGATAATATGGCTAAGACTAGGGATGGAAGGGAAAAAATCACAATAAAGTGGATTTTCTGTATGCAATATGACACTTTTTCTTAAACAATGTCACCGCTTTCTTACTCCAGGCCTCTTGATTTTACACAGAGTTTTGTGCACACATAATTCCTACAAAGAGCATGTTTGGATTTTATCTGTAGGGAAGAAGCAATGACAATAAACTTTAATCGACATCTATTTAATTGAGCCAAAAATAATAATATACAGCTATAAATAATAATAAACAGCTTAGCTGATAACTTAGCTAGATTGTGATGCATAATTCAATTGTAAAGACTATTAAAAATGGCAAGTGCGATACTAGCGTACACATTGTATAACTCATGTTGAAACATACTCACAAGTGAAAAATAAATATTATTTTCTTTGTTTGATAAGAAGCTTCATCTGAATCCTTGTACTGCATGATTGTAACATGCCTGATACTTAAAAAAAGACCTAGGCCTATTCCAACACCACAGAGAAAATATTTTTTGTCTAATAGTTTGTCAAAAGAAAAAAAAGACACCGCTTTTTCTTAAAATCATTGTCAAACTATTTTGGTAGCATAATTGCCTTGCTTCATAATGTATTAACTGCATATTTATCAGGCTGATAAAAGTAGCATGAACCTATATAAGAAAATGACATTTATAAAAGTACCGAATAATGCCATTGTGTCAGAAACCAACAGGTAAATCTTTGGTTTTAAGGTAAAATAAATATTCCCAGGAGACCCATTGACCGCGGAAGTCACAACCTTGCATGTGTAGATTCATCCCGGTTGAAAAAAAAACAAACCTTGTAGGGTCTTTAACACCCTGCAAAATCGTTAGGGTCAAAAATGTTCTCGAGACAAACTGTACTTATGTTGTCATTGACCAAAGAGAAACATCTGGTGTGTAAATCACCCCATCACCCTATAGCCTGAAGCTGCCATTAATGATTGCTGAGGACCTGTGTGGGGATTTTCTTAAACTAAATAAGAGCAATGTTAAGTCCTCGTTAGAATTCCTTCATAAACTGGAATCTATTTAAAACAAATTAAATATTTCTAGTTTATCTTTTAAAAACATACAGATTTGTGACAAACATGTTTCATTGCATGGGTTCATCCATTATTAATGGTTATTAATCAAGACCCGCTTGAATATTTGTAGAAATAATATCTAAGATCTTAAATTTTAAACATGCTAAAGTTTTTGAACAAACGCTGTTTAATAAAAATATACTTTAGGTTGAATTTATGTAAATAATTCCTACAATTGGTCATCAGATGCTATCTGGATACAGTCTTCTGGGAGATAAAGAAGATACGATTTTAGTAAAACTTTAAAGATTTTATTTAGATCTAATTTAAACTTTTACAATTATGCTTTGAAATAAAATTAGTATGAACAAAACATTTTCTCTGGGAAATTTAAAGCCTTGTGCCATGGTGCACAGAGTCTCATCTGGTCTGTAACTCCTCCCGTCTCTGTGAGGATCTGAAGCGTTTCACACTGGAGTTTATCCCTGGAGGAGCTGGGGGGTGTTTTGACTTAAACTATTTGCTTTTTATCATCTTCAACTCTCTGAAAATGTAAGGTATTTTTATATTTAATTATTTGTATTTATATATTTATTATTATATTTAGCTAAAACTATAACTAAAAGTGTTCAAATAATGTAGTAACATATTTGTTGCATTATATTTTATTTATAATCATTTATTTTCCAATAGAGATAAGTTCCTTTTATAGAACCAATTACCGTGTGTGTGTGTGTGTGTGTGTGTGTGTGTGTGTGTGGTTTAGGTATTCCCTAACGTTGTGTGGGACAAAATGTGGACAAAAGCGTAGTAATACCACAAATTTTGATCATGAGCAAAACAGCTTATAAATGATATAAATGTATTAATTTATTTTTGAAAATGTAAAATGCAAATGCCGTGTTTAGATGCATGAGATGTACAGTTACAGTACAAAAGTCATTATGTCTATGGAAAGCCTCCATAAAATATGGAAACCAAACATGTGGAAGCGTCCCAGAGTTTGTTCTCTGTCCCAGTGCTGCGACTTCTTCACATTTCAGCAGGGTTTTTACACCCTGGGTGTGAGCTGCTCTCTTGGTGAGACAGAGAGAGCAAGATTTTATTTTTCAACTTTTAAAACTGTATTTTCTTTTGTAAATCATTGATTCAATGTATACATGTTTGCATAACCACCATTTTTTCCTGCTCTCTGAAAAATGTAATAAATGTTGTTTTATATTTTCATTTAACTAAACTAATATTTGATTCACTGTGTTTTGGTAAATTTAGCAAGATAATTGTTATTATTATTGAGTGTAATAGTTCATCCCTGGTTTAAAAAGACCATTGTTTGAGCTGATGTCAAACACACATTCATATTTTGGAATCATTTTTTAAAACAAATTCAATATTCCTTAAGTATTGGAACAGACACCGTTTAATAACACTTTAGGTTAGATTTAAGCAGAAATCATTCCTGTATGGCATCAGATGTTGGATGTGGATACGCCAGTCTTATTGGAAGGTTTTATAAAAAATTTATTTAGATCTAATTTAAACTTTAATGCTTTGAAATAAAATTAGTATGAACAAAACATTGGCTCTGGAAAAAGATAAAGCCTTCCATGTGCTGTGTCCCCAATAGATTACTCCCTGCCGCAGTGTCTCACATTTCAGCAGGGTGTTTTACAACCCTGGGTGTGACGTGCTCTCTCTTGGAGAGACTGAGAGAGAGAGAGATTTTATTTTTCAACTTTTAAAACTGTATTTTCTTTTGTAAATCATTCATTCAATGTATATACATATTCATTGCATAAGCACCATTTTTTTCCTGCTCTCTGAAAAATTTAAGGTGTTTTTTACATTTTCATCTAGCTAAAACTATAATATTTGATTCGCCGTATTTCAGTACAATTTAGTAAGATAATTGTTATTATACAGTGTAATATATTTATATATTTTGTTTATATTCATCACATTTAAAATGCATTCCTTTTATAAAACCAATTGTGTGTGTGTGTGTGTGTGTGACCAAGACACAATGAGTGAGCATTAGTGATTTGCCCTAATGATGATAATAACATCGTATTTTTGTCACTTGTTCCTCTGTAAAATGAACCCTGCTTTGGAATGCGGAAGCACACACCTATCCTACAGTTGTAGCCCCGAAATCACAAACCTCAAATAGCCGTGTCAAAGTTCAAAACAATCATTCTTCCATTTGATCGCCACAGAAAACAACCGGAGGTCATAGGGCACCATCAGTATTACAAATATGCAACCTCAAAGGTCATATTGGTCCCCGGAGGATACACAAGGTCAAAGGTGGGGGAGGGGAACAATGGGGTGGTCCGGTGGGGGATGGGGAAGGGGGCGTGGTAGGTCAAAGGTCAAAGCAATCAATCATTTTGACACAATGTATCTTATATAGACTACTCTTGACTGATGAAATCCATATGAATATACACTCACCTAAAGGATTATTAGGAACACCTGTTCAATTTCTCATTAATGCAATTATCTAATCAACCAATCACATGGCAGTTGCTTCAATGCATTTAGGGGTGTGGTCCTGGTCAAGACAATCTCCTGAACTCCAAACTGAATGTCAGAATGGGAAAGAGGTGATTTAAGCAATTTTGAGCGTGGCATGGTTGTTGGTGCCAGACGGGCCGGTCTGAGTATTTCACAATCTGCTCAGTTACTGGGATTTTCACGCACAACCATTTCTAGAGTTACAAAGAATGGTGTGAAAAGGCAAAAACATCCAGTATGCGGCAGTCCTGTGGGCGAAAATGCCTGGTTGATGCTAGAGGTCAGAGGAGAAATGGGCCGACTGATTCAAGCTGATAGAAGAGCAACTTTGACTGAAATAACCACTCGTTACAACCGAGGTATGCAGCAAAGCATTTGTGAAGCAACAACACGCACAACCTTGAGGCGGATGGGCTACAACAGCAGAAGACCCCACCGGGTACCACTCATCTCCACTACAAATAGGAAAAAGAGGCTACAATTTGCACAAGCTCACCAAAATTGGACAGTTGAAGACTGGAAAAATGTTGCCTGGTCTGATGAGTCTCGATTTCTGTTGAGACATTCAGATGGTAGAGTCAGAATTTGGCGTAAACAGAATGAGAACATGGATCCATCATGCCTTGTTACCACTGTGCAGGCTGGTGGTGGTGGTGTAATGGTGTGGGGGATGTTTTCTTGGCACACTTTAGGCCCCTTAGTGCCAATTGGGCATCGTAATGCACCATGTCACAAAGCTCGAATCATTTCAAATTGGTTTCTTGAACATGACAATGAGTTCACTGTACTAAAATGGCCCCCACAGTCACCAGATCTCAACCCAATAGAGCATCTTTGGGATGTGGTGGAACGGGAGCTTCGTGCCCTGGATGTGCATCCCACAAATCTCCATCAACTGCAAGATGCTATCCTATCAATATGGGCCAACATTTCTAAAGAATGCTTTCAGCACCTTGTTGAATCAATGCCACGTAGAATTAAGGCAGTTCTGAAGGCGAAAGGGGGTCAAACACAGTATTAGTATGGTGTTCCTAATAATCCTTTAGGTGAGTGTAGATGAAGAGGAGGTAAATCAGGGTTGCCAACTTTTAAGTTCAGGTCGGAGTGAGGGACTGGCACAAATATCGATTTCGATCTTGATTCAGTATCAATTCATATGTATGTAGCCTACTGTACATACAAGGAAAAATAAGTTTGCCTTTTTAGCACTATTTTAAACTTTTCTTGGGTTAAATTATATTTGCTCGCATTCATTAATATTCACTTGTGTGTGCTTATATAAGTATCATTAAAGATATTAGGATGTAAGTTATTAACGTTTTAAAATTTCACATTTAAAGAAATCTAGTGTTTGATCATGTCTTAATATTTATTTAAATGCAAAACCTAAAAATAAGTAAGCAGTTATGATCTGCAATACTTTTTTGAGCAACTAGACTAAATACATAAAGAGCCATACAGGCACCTAGTAGGTAATGGCATTACAAATGAAAATTATTATTTTTCCAGCCACAAAATGAATGGAATTCTCTATTTTAACCTTTAAATTACTACACTAATTGTAATATAAATAATAAAAAATATTAGAAGAAAAATATTTTAAGTGGTCATTAATGGACTATAATTATTGCCCAAATAGTATTTAGTACCAAAAGATCTCCTCAAAATATTACATAAATATTATTGAACTAAAATATAGAACATTTATTTAATGGAAAAATAGTTAAGGTGTATGGTCACATTTGACCACCAATGAGTATGAGTGTGACCAATTAATAAGGAATACCTGAGGGCTAAATACAAGAAAAACATTAACATTAATGTTAACAATGTTGCATCTCCATCACTCCATCCATAATAAAATGATACTGTAAATGTGGTTGACGTAATAATCAATGCACACTGTGCTGTACTGTTTACCAAAAATTGCTGCAAATACCTCTATAGTGAAGCTGTTGTCTGTTCAAATGTATTGACAGCGCTGGTTTGTTTAGAACTATAGAGAGCTCCATTAACCATGTGACCGTGCACACCACCACTGAGTGGTCGCAACTAGGGATGCAGCGATTAACCGATTTCTCGATTAACCGCGCTTAAAAACGTCACGGTTCCGAGCGTTTCTTTTGCACGGAACGAAACGAAAACAAGTTACACCAGCGGTGCACCAGCTTAAAGTGCCGTGCTTATCAGAGACACGTAGGCTACTAATGTACATACTGGATTAACTGTGGCAGAGGGACCAAACAGCGACGCTTTATTTCCACCAAAGAAACGTCTGAAGTCGGCAGTCTATAGCTGAGCCCCCAGCGAGAGTTTTTTTTTAAAACGACCGTTATTTTAGAACGTATTATTTCCATGCCGACGCGTCATGCAGTCACAAATTAATACAGATAAGTATCGCGTTTATTTCGTTTTCCCTTTCTTTTTTCAAAATATTTACAAACTGGTTAACTATATCATGAATTATAATATATTCCGATTGTCAAATATTTGGATGTGAACGTGTTTTGTCGTTTAAACACCTTTATAATGATCATGTTAGTAGCCTAGATATAATGTGCGATGAGTTTGCAATTCAGAGGATCTGTTTACATCACGTAAATTCATAAATTTCCCCTGAAATACATACATATAAGTGGCCAGTGAACAAGTGGGAGAAGAACAAACTTTATTGTTTCATGCACAATGTGTATTTGATATGAATAAAACAATTATTCAAAATATAATTGAAAGCATTATTATTGCAGCTTCCATAGATATCAGTGTATGGAATTTAAATTTAACAAACTATACATGTCTTTTTTATATAGGCTAGTAATTTAAATGTTTATTTAAATCTCTGAAACCTCAAATAAACATTATGTGGTTGAATAGTGATATATGAAAAGCACTGAGCGCGTCGTCTCTGCCTCAGTGCCAGCCAAAGCGCGGAAGCACGTTTGAATTTATCAGTGATGCAAGCAAACAAACCAAAATAATAGACATGACTTTCATGAATTAGATAATTAGATGAATTATTAAAAAGATTATGAATACGTATGGATGACAGTTAGTGACAGTAACAGTTCAGTTTATTCCCCTCACACTGACATGGATGTTTACAGAGCAGAGGTCACCTTTCTTTAATTCCTTTCTTTAATTACAAAGGGAGAGATGGACTTTTGTCTTCATCATTATTTTGGGCTGTATTATTTGGTTACTGTGTTATTTCTGGTTCAAAAGGTAGCAAAAAATAACACTTTAAAATCTAAAGTGTTCATGTGATTTTATACATTGTTGTGAAATTAATGAATGCATAATCATGATAATCGTGAAACCGTGATTATTTCTCAGACTATAATCGTACCAACAAAATCTATAATCGTTGCATCCCTAGTCGCAACTCTGTTTTTCAACGGCTCTGCTTGGGCAGAGTGAGACCGTGAGACAGAGCCTGAAAGCGCGTGTCTCACGCCAAATGCGTGAGAGTTGGCAACCCTGGGTAAATGATGATTGAAAGTTTATATTCTACACTAATACAATACACTAACATGACCAGTTGTCGAAGTACAGCATGGATAAGCAGCAAAAAAGATCTAAGAACCAAATAAATGTTTTCTATTTTATGTTTGAGCTGTATTTTAGTTTCATTTGGCTGTAAAGAATGTTTACCTGTACAGAAGGTTACTAACGTTAACTCTATTGAAGGTTGGCTTTTTGATAACAGACTGCACACTACAGTCATCTTTATTCCTTGTGTTGCAAGGACTTTGTGGACTTTGATAAATCTCACATTTGGTTAATTGATTTTGTGTGATTGTACCCTATATTGCAACCTGACCCCAGTCCAACTAGAGGCATAACATTACTCACTTTTCATGCAATTTACTTCATATAGTATAGCAGTACATAAGTCAAATCGCAACTCTTTTTAGAAATATTGTTCATATGCAAAAAATAAGCTTAGTCCCATATGGAATGGTAATGCTTGAAAGTTCTGTTTTCTCCGATTTGAGGTATAGTGGAGAACTTTTGGTTATACCAGCTGTAATCCTCTAGATAGAAGGGTCATCTTGGACTTATAAGCATATAAACTTTGGAAGTTTTTCATGTACATTTGAGGCAGTGATATGTATAATAAAATGCTTGAAAAGGATTACTTTTGATGACAATTTGTCAGGCGGACAGACATTTTTTTTGTCTTTTGGGGTATGTTGAGGGTGATATTTGACAGCAAAAAGGCAGCAATCCCCAGAATCTTTTTCTGCTAGTTTCCCCTATGTGTCAGGATACACCATGCAAAATGTTAGGGTTATATGACCATTTATGTAGCTGCAGTACCTTAATATTCACAATTACATCATTCCGCCAAAAGCTTTACCAAAAAGGGATTTTTTTGGCCCCTGAGACCAAACGGGGCCAAGTTGGGGGTGGTCGTTATCAACTTGTGATGGCCCAAGGTATAAGATAATAGAAAATAATAGTGAAAAAAAGGTAACAAAAACATTCTGAGGAGTGGACCTGGCTCCCAGCCTATTTTTTCCTATATTTCAAGCATCGCGAACAGTGAGTTGCTGTTCCTGGTACAGTATTTTCTCTGCTGGCGCGTCTGTGTTCTCCTCTTTGTGTCCGTATTCAGCTTGCACCTCTGTTAATGTCCTGTTAATAGACTTTCCACACAAATGACATTTTGGGAAATGATTGCAATTCCGTTTGTGCGCAAGTCCAGAACAGAGATTGACTAAACGACAGTTGACGGTCGTGTGTTTGGAGCAGATATAAAAAAGATAATTTGATTTACTTGTGTCAGAAAAAAATAGAAACGGCAAAGGTCTGACTGACTATCTCCATTTAAAAACTGTCATATCGTTTTCACAATGTTTCAACTGGTAATTGACGCCATTTCATATACTTTTACTCGAATTTGGGAAATTTGAGTCTTTAGGCCCTGTCTGAAACTCAAAAATTATTAAAAATATCCTTTTAGATTCTGGGGCAGGATTCACAAAACGTTCTTAAGAATAAAATTCTTCTTAACGGCCAATTTCAAAAATGCTGGTGGTGGCTGGCAACTTTTTTCAAAAACACCGGGAAAAGAGTTAACAACCTTTCTTTTGGAATGTTTAGTTTTAAGGCCCTATATGGTTAATTCCCAGAGATATGGGGATCTCAGTGTGGCTCCATGTGCAAATTGTTAAACTTGACCCATTTTCAATGGTCGAAACCCAAATGTGGGTGACATTCCAAACAGCTGATACTTTTCGTATTTAAAGGTAGAGTAAGTGCTTTCTGGTAACCAATGATATTGATATTTCAAATCACCAAAACAAACACGCCCCTATTTTGATAGCTCCGCCCCACACATACGTAACCCAGGCAATGACTATGGTGGAATCTGTGTTACTATGGTAATCCAGGTCAAATGTTCAATGAAAAAGTCATCCCTTCCATCCCAAAAACACAAACAGTTCTCATGAACAACTAGATAGCACGAGCGCGACAGTCCAACTAACGAACATATTACAATTATGACAAGATTAGAGGGATATCGATCACGAAAGGAGGAAACAAACATATATTAGGAATATATTATCTAACTTTTCGGACACACTTTGGGAGCTAACGCTTGAAACAGTCAGTGAGGAGGTTTAGACGCTCCAGGCTTATACAGTGTGGAAATGAATTGGTCTTTATCATCGCTGAAGTGAACGACAATACGAACGCAAATGGACAAACAAGCGAACATGACACATGAGCATATTCAGGTAAAAGCCAGCATATATTAGTTCTGTGAAACAAAACAAAATCAATGTTACTTGCCTATCGAGAAGAAATAAAGCAACCGCGGCCTTCACTCCTTGTTCTCTCCAGCGCTAGAAAGCTGATACTACTTGCCTGATTGTAAGCCTTCTTTTGTTCCACAGACATCTTCCACATTTTTTTTTTATCTGCCATCTCTCTCTTTCTGTCATCGCTCAGCTAATGTCCGTCATGTGTCATGTCTTTTGAATAATGACGTGCACTGAGCGCTCTCTTCTCCCCGTCATTAGTAGACACGCCCCTTACTGCTGATTGGCTATCAGGTTGTTATTGTACTCAACCCGAGTCACTTTTCTAAAGCAGTTTTGAAATAACACTTACCCCACCTTTAAAGAGAAATGTCTGAAAAACAAATTATGTTAATACTAGAAACTACTAATACTAGGAAGTCTAGGCAGCCCATAGAACCGATTGCGGGAAAGTTTTGGTGTCTCTAACTCAATCCTTCTAGCTCCACCACCTGTCCAAAGTTGCACTCATGTTTATGCTAATAACTTTTGAACCCTAAGGTATAGAAACAAAATTCTTTTTTCCTCTGATTCCTTGTTTTTTTGAACTCCTCCTAGGCCATTGCTCCGATTTTCATGAAAATTGAACCAGAACATCTTCAGACCATGCTGACAAAAATGTGTGGAATTCGTCAATTTCTCAAACCGTTTTCGAAAAACGCACAAACAAATTTTACGTAGCGCTTGCGGAAATACACTTAAGGCTATATCTCCGCAGCGCTTTATCGTATTCTGACCAAACTTGGTACATGTCATCACAAGCATGACCAGGCAACATGCAGCGTTTTGGCATAGCCACCTGCTGGTCCGGAGATACGAAAAAAGGCTATTTGCTTATAACTTCTGATTGGTTTGTTGAAAAATCATAAATGTGGTCTCGTTAGATTTGGGGCAACATGCCGAGTTGAATGATATTCAATTTTAAATTTGGATTAAATTTTTCAAATTTTCCAAATCGTCCATTTTGGCTGTCAGCCAATTAGAATTTTGTGCTAAAATGCTGTATTTTAAGAACGCATGAACGGATTGTTACAAAACTTTGTATGAGTCAACAGCACAACTCCGGAGCCTGAGAAGTTTCAGACCAGCGTCACCTAGTGGTAAAATAAATTTTTCAAACGCTTATAACTTTGGGTGTGGTCAACTTATTTTCACGGGAGTAACTTTTTTGTCTTGCTGAGTCCAACGATACAAAACATGCCAGGTTTCGCCTTATGGTTTGTGCAGCTTTGTGATTTAGCACCCAAAAAACATTTGCGATTATCTTTGTTATTCCGATCGAGACGAAACCAGCGTAGGAAACGCGGAATATGAGTTGATTTAAAGAAGTGGCAACGCCCAAATGTCAAAATTCTGATAGGAAGTGGCAAAAAAAATTTAAAACAAAGTCGTCCATGGGTCATTTTTTTTGTTATTGATATAAATGTCTATAACTCCAAAATAAAATTAGATATTGTCGCCAAAATAGACACACATATGTATGGGCTTACTCTGAGGACACATACAAAAATTGTGGGATTGTGCCTCTTGGTGTTGCTATAATAGACTTATATTTGACTATAATTGACTTCAATACAGTATTATGATAAAAAATGCTTTTGTATTACTAACACTTTGGCGTATCATTACGAAACTCTGTATGTTTCTTCAGCACCATGCCCTGATGGTACTCAATGAAATTTACAAAAATGCTAATAACTTTTGATTAAATTGTAATGAAACTGGTCATACATTTCTTGGGTCATGCCGAGAACATATATGGCAATTTTGCCATATTTGGCCTAACTTCCTGTCCGCAATCTTGTTTTTTGTTAAAATCCTACTTTTTCTAACTTTTTCTAGACCATTTGTCTAATTTACACATTAAAATCGAATCGTATCATCTTCAGACAGTGCCGACAAAAAGTTATGGATTTCATGTCGACAGACAAAACCATTTTTGTATATACCGCAGCGACGAAGTTGAGGCATGATGCCAAAATGACTCTTGAGGCTGTATCTCTGCAATGCTTTGGCATATTGACACCAACCTTTGCATGTGTCATTGTCACCTCACTCTGACCACACCACATCAATTTCGTAACTGCGCCACCTACTGGTCAAAAGTGATCATGGTATAAGTGACTATGATTTTTTTTTGCCATTTTGCCTAAAATCATCTTAAAATGCCTTTAATTGCGCATTGTTGCAGTTGGTCTAACACTCCCAGCCATGGTGGCATGTCTTATTGGCTTCTTTGCATTTGGCCCAGTTAATTGCTGCTCGCAGCTATATTAAATTTTTTGGTCGGTTTGTCTAGATTATGAAATACCTGCTGTTTTCATCTATGCATTTACACAGAACGTCTCTCACGGAGAAAAGACTGATAATTCATTTCCACAGAGCTGTAATTATTTAGATGTTTATTATATAATGTTATATAGCAGACGTTAATATAATTTAAGGAGTTTTAAACGAGTGGGTCTTGTTAAAAGTTACATACGGTGACTATGCTGGAGCAACAACCCGGTGAGTGAACGGCTATGAATAGACAACAGAGAGAGAAAGAAAGAGAGAAATAAATTCAGCGCTTTTATTTCCAACATGCACTCATTCATGGCTGTTTTATTTCATTCATGTAAAGTTGGGACAGGACGGATTACGTGACACTGTGAGTTCATCTCTATTTTTAGTGCCAAATTTAAACAACATAACATAACTTATTTGTGCATATCTCATTTGTGCATTACTGGCTGTTATGTTAAATAAAGTTAATTAATTAAGGGATGCAAGTTATTTTACCTTCAAACACCGTTGTTGACGTTGTTCCCCTCAGCTTTAATGGCGGGCTTGTACGCAATTACGCCATTTATCGGTGAATCCGATATTACAAAACCGATACCCGATTATGGGAAAATGCTTAAATATCGGGAAAAATATCAGGAAGCCGATATATATCGATCGATCTCTAAACATGATCCCCGCTGTAAGCCATGTCACACTGTAAGATATAAGTAGTCATTTAATGTCAGACTGTACGATAGCCAAGGCGCGTTAAAAACGGACGTACGCAAGAAAACCCGTCCGGAGTTTTATATAAACAATTAATGACGCACACGTTCGGTGACAGTGAGCTGCATTACACGCAGGATTGAAATGGTGGCTACAAAGAAATCTCTAGCGCTCATTTTGGTCATCGTTTGTCTTGAAAAATGTAGACAATTTGACGGTCGTCGTAGAAATCACACTGCAGTACTATGCGCCAAATTTTCTAAAACTGCCAGAATTTCGACTGAGGTCAAATTTGAGCGCAATGGTCATTAATAGGCTGTCGGTGAACATGTCAAACTACAATCAAAGACTTCATATTTTAGCCTAGGATCAGAGGAATCTTTTAGGATTTGCTAAATTTGTCTCAGACGCCAAATCGTGGCCAAAATCGTACAGTGTGTACCCGGCTTTAAAATGTAATTCATGTTTAAAAAGGACTGAGGTTCTTAGATTTGGGGTCAGAGTGCACTTATGTCTCAAAAGATATGAGCAATATCACACAAGTACCAGTGCGATATGGCTGTATATCAGCACGGCTGTGATTCGGCCGTAGGTAATCGCACAGCTACGAGTGTGATATTGCGTTTATACAACAGTTTTACAGAACAAGGGAGTAAATAAAGAAGAAACAACAACGGAGTGTCTTTAAAAACACTCTTTTTTGCAGAACTACTTCCTTCCGCCATAGATTCAGATCTCAAGTTGACAGTTAAACAGTTGTCACCAAGCCTCCGTTACTAATTCTAAAACATCACTTTAGAACTAGTAACGAAGGAATGTTGACTCGCTTCATTGAAGGTTATTGTATTATGCAGAGTAGAGTATTATGGTATTATGAGAGAGAGAGAGAGAGAGAGAGAGATCGACTAAACGAGTGTATTACCTACATCTGATGTAGTATTCATTTTTCAGGTCGATGTCTATAATATCCATTATAAAAAATCAGTTTGAATGTCCGCTGAGGAAAGCGATATCTTTTGTCCTTTTAAAAGATTTCCAAAGACAGCGCTAAAACAACTGCCTTGTTTACAAACAGTCACTCATAAAGACAGTCTTTGCCAGCATCTAGTGGTGTAATAATGTAACTGTCACTGAAGTCTAAATTAAAATCACTGACAGACCCTTTCTCAATACCAAATATGGCATATTATTTATATAAAATCAACAACAAAAGCCATTATAAAAGACAATAGGAAATAAACACATGCAAACAATGCAGTCAGCAGTGATAAACAGATTAAATATAAAGTTATCACACTTAATTTTCCCCTTAACTCAAATCGGTTTGCTCTGGAACAAGTAATGGATTAATAAGACCAAAGATTGTCTGTTTGATATACCCCAAATTAATTATCTCATGTTTAACCACTATCTACATACAGTAAGAGCCAGCGGCAAATTCCCGAATGACTGGCTGAGATGAAGCTGTTCTCGGTGGGTACATGAATGCTGAACGGCCGCTGATGTCCTGGAGCTCGCATCTGCGAAAGCTTTTAAATACATTGTAAAACAGGTGCTATGTTTATATATGAGTCACATATTTGAGGTCTAAATAACTACATTCTCGCCTAAAAAAAACTGTTTAAACTACATTTTGTGACACAACAACAGTAGTATTTTTAAAACTTATGGTGGATTTGCTCAACCGCCATGACAGGAGTGATACAAACAGTGAAACGGTTTAAGTGCTGATACTGTGTGACTATTGAATAGCTGGAAAACGCTCTCAGCCAATCAGATTCAAGAACCAGAAAGAACTGTTGTATAAATCAAAATAATTACAGCTAAAACAATTGCATTCGTGGATTGTATATGCCTTAGAGCTGCACGATTCTGGATAAATTGAGAATCAATCATTTAACTGATTTGAATAATAGCATGGCTCTTGGCTCCCTATTAAACATTGTATACATTTTAAAATCTTGCTTAATACTTACAAAGCACTAAATGGCTTAGCTCCCCAGTACTTGAACGAGCTTTTAACGCATTATACTCCATCACGTCTATTTTGGTCTCAAAATTCTGGCCAGTTGATAATACCTAGAATATCAAAATCAACTGCAGGCAGTCGATCCTTTTCCTATTTAGCACCTAAACTTTGGAACAGTCTTCCTAACATTCCCCTCTGTACAGATAAAAACACATATGCACACATACATATTCAAATGCGCTTGCCTATAGGCTAAATACGTAATGCTTGCGTACATGCCATCACAGTTTACACAGATTCACCTTGTTTGGGATTTGCCCGGTGATGATGGTATAGTTTCAAAAATATTTCAAAACCTATTTCATGGTTTGCGTTCTCCGGGACCAAGTGCTGCTGCCATGCAGAAGAGCGTCCGGAACGCTTTGGGGGTTTTCTATTTTAGTTGTGGATGGTGTTGTTTAAGTGCCACCAAATTAAATAACTAATCAGTTTTTACAACAGAAATTAATCAATCAAAAACCTACTTTAGCTTTTCTTCTTTTCCTATTTCCTATTATCACTGTAAAGCTGCTTTGAAGCAATCTGTGTTGTAAAAAGCGCTATATAAATGAAGGTGACTTGACTATTTCAACTTTTTTTTAAATGCCCTACTTCCTTCTGCCAGTTGATGGCGCTACAACCGTGACCCACACTAGCCACATCAATGTGATCAGTCCACAAAGCCAAAACTACACTATATTGCCAAAAGATCTGCCTTTACATGCACATTAACTTTAATGACATCCCATTCTTAATCCATAGGGTTTAATATGGAGTTAAATGGAGTGTTGCAAACTTTGCAGCTACAACAGCTTCAACTCTTATGGGAAGGCTTTCCACAAGGTTTAGGAGTGTGTTTGTGTGTTTAGGAGGGAATTTTTGACCATTCTTCTAGAAGCGCATTTGTGAGGTCAGGCACTGATGTTGGACGAGAAGGCCTGGCTCGCAGTCTCCGCTCTAATTCATCCCAAAGGTGTTCTATCGGATTGAGGTCAGGCCAGTCAAGTTCCTCCACACCAAACTCGCTCATCCATGTCTTTATGGACATCACGTTTATTTATAGCCTACTACTTTATAAAATATTGCTTTAAAGCCACAAATACCATAGCTGTTATCCATAGGCCTACTGTAATAGAGAAATTTATTTTAAGAAATTCATCACAAACAGAAAGACGCACAGAGAAATGTGTAATGTCGGAGCGGGATTTGAGCAAACAGCGATTTACCGGTTCACACGCTCTGGTTGACATGGAATGATCCTACTGTTTTTTTTCCTGAAAATCAATTGCAAATGTGAAATTGATCTTATACAACAGTTCAATAAACAAGTTGATATTGTGTTACATTTTAGAGACAATATTGTTTATATTTTTTGCTCAATATATATTCGTTCTGTCAAACAATTAATAAAAAATAACCAATTAATCACATTTTTTTAAATTAATGACTATTAAAAACATTGGAGTTTTTAATATTGTTATATTGTAATAATTTCACAGTTACTCTCCAAATTAATGTAGAAACAACTTAGACCTGTTTAATGGCATCTATGATTTTTTAAAAAACATTAATTATAGATATTTAACATTACAGTATAACTGAAAGCTATAAATTTCAACATTTATTAAGCTTTTAAAAAAAACTTTTAATTTAAGTGAACTTAAAACAATCTTCACATAAACCCATTAGCCTATAATAAATATCATATTTACCTGTGGCCAGACAGGTAGGAAATATATAGAAATTGTATAAAGTTATCACTTTACACTCTTCACTGCATAAATTATGAATTAAATATAGATTAATCCTTATTAAAGCTACAATTTTACCTTTGTTCTTTGATTTAACATTAATAACAAACATCACAGCAACTGTTTTATTAGGCTGCTGTCATTTTAAGACCTTCCACTGCCTAACATGATGCGCATCTCATTTTTATCACAATAACTCTAAGTTAATTTAAGTTATTGCTTATTAAGTTATTTAACTCATTTAGGACTGCCATTACGAGGATACTCGACAATACGGGCATTTTGGCATAATTCTGTGTTATTGTTTGTTCAAGCGTGAAAGAATGCGATACTGGCGCCCGTCTTTCTATTCACACAAATCTTGTGTGTGTCACACAGACACAACATTCACAGACAGCGTGTTCTCGTTTGTCTTGTGGTGCTTGAATGGTTTAAAAGCATTTGCGTGAATAAGAGTGTGATCATATAAGCTAAATTATGACAGGAAAAACGGATGCTGCCTTAGACGCATTAAACTGAAAAAATAAACTAATCGCATGCGTTAACAAGTTAATTTTGACAGCCCTATTATATATATATATATATATATATATATATATATATATATATATATATATATATATATATATATATATATATATATATATATATATATATATATATATATATAATGAACAGTGTTTTCTAAGCTTATTAAAGTCAGCTGCTCAGGAAATGTTCATGGTATGTTCCCATCATACCAACCCCCCCCCCCACAATTCGCACCCTGTATATAATGATTTCAGTGACAATGACAGTTGTACTTCTGATTTAGATCTCACATGGCAATAAATAAAATTGTCTTTCAACAGAAACACGATGAGGAAATTACTGATCTGCGAAATGACTTTTCCAGACAAGTACGAGGTAAAGTCACTGTCTTTATAAATTTGAATGGGCTAGATTTTTACAAGTTTCTTTTGTTGCATAGAACTACTTTTGAGTAGTTTATAACACATGTAAATACATGAATACTTTTACATTTTCAGTCTCAGGCTTCAAGATGCTATATGCAATTTTATATTTACCATTTATATTAATATATTTATCATAAATTTTACATTTATATTTTCATACTTTTATATACAAATAGAATTTAGCAGCTTGAAGCTATTTTGTGTAAAGGCCCTTTCACACAGGATGTGACAGTCATGAGTTTCTAGTATATTTTCAATAGGAGATGTGTGGAAAGTGGCAAAACACGGGTGGTTTCACTGGCGGTGCTCGTGCACCCAAAATCCTGCTGCTTTCATGAGCAGTGCTCTGCGCGGCAGGCGCCACCAAAGATACAAATATTTTATTTTTTTGTGAGCTGCAGTGGCAGCCACGTCGGCTTTAACCAATGATCAAACAGGTTATTGATGATCTTGAACCTGAGGGGATCATTGTAAGTTCTTATACCAAATGATGACAGTCTCCCTGCTCTTCCCGGTTAAGAAGTGTTTCATATACCCATTTTGTTCTCTTTCTTTTCTTCTGTTGTGCATGAGCACATAAATAAGATTTTGCATTTCCTGCAAAGCCCTGCGCCTGGGATGAATATTTCCCTCAAATTATTTGAACCAAACTAAAAAATATATTATTGATAAATAATTAATGACAATAATTAATAATTGAATAATGGATGGCACAATGACAACAAACGCAAACATTTCCGGAATTTTTTATTTTTTTTGCTGTTGTTGTTGATTGTTGAGAGAAAAGGGGCTTTTGCACCACGTAGTTCTAGGAACTATCCACCAGGGTGGTCTCCCGAGAACTAAAGGTTCCTCCAGGGCTATTTTCCTGGTTGCTTTCGGACCGCCAACAGGAACTCTAAAGTGACGTAAGCCGGCCGACAGCAACGCCATTTCAGCGCAGCATTCAACAACGTAAACAACAGGAGAATGGAGGACGCTGTGATCGGAGCTGTGTTTTTGATGTGTATACTGGGTTTCGTGATAATAGAATGTACACGCATAAGTTATGCGATGGAAAACGCATATCGGAGAGCTAAGAGATGAAATCTCTTACGACAACTTGCATTTCTACATATGATCGTGTCTGAGAAAAGGGCACAAAGCCGCAGACAAAGGCGACAGGTAAATGCTGTTAACATTAATTTCTTTATGTTTTGTAACACTGTTTCTGGTTTAATGAATAACTACACAGGAACAAATGAGTAATGCAATATTAATATTCTAGTGATTACTAGAACGTTATCAAGATCTTCACTTTAGAATTAACCCTTACGAAAATTGTTTCGCTACAAAAACCATAGTTTACTTATGGTATTTGTGTATTTATACCAATGGTAATCAATACGCCAAAAAACATGGTTTTACTATAATAAAACCAAGTTTTTTAGCATATTGATTACCATATGTTTAACCCTACATTCATTTGTGGTTACCATGGTTTAACTACAACAGCCATGTAGTTACCAGAAAAAAATGTTTGTAGTAAAACTCAATCAATTTTCATTGAGTTCTACATTTATTTTTCACATTAATTATGCACCTCTATATAGTACTCCTTAGTAGTTAATTAGAATTTCTTGATTGGCAATAGTAGTTACTAGATATTAATTATGTACTAAATTATATGTACTTGAGTACCATTATCAAAGTGTTACTGGAAATTCTAAAGAGGATGATGTAGCTTACAACAAATGTATTTAATGTGTTTCAGACATTGCTACGGATTATCTCACAATGCTCTTCATCATCAGTTTGGGTACAGAGCAGAATTGATGACTGGTGTCCGGACAACTGCCGTTCCTGGTTTTACAGACGAGCAGTTTATCCAAAATTTCAGAATGTCCAGAGAGACTTTTCAGTACATCTGTCACCATCTGAAGCCAGCGTTTGAGAAAATCGACAAACTATCGTCTGTCTGTGTCTCTCCAAAAAAGAGTTGCTGTCACGTTATGGAAACTCGCAACCAACGAGTACAGAAGTGTTGCACACCTGTTTGGCGTTTGCATTTCAACAGCCTGTGACTGCGTGAAAGACTTCTGCTCTTCTTATGAAATCATCATGTTGCCTGAAGTCATTCAGATGCCAAATGCAAAAAAGCTGAAAGAACTGTCCCTTTACTTTGAGCAAAGATTGGGGCCTTTTCCTGACAATGGTCTCCTTGCACAGCAGCAAGAGGTATTCAACCATAAAACAAGCAAGGCGAGAGTTGTGGTTGAAAATGCATTTGGCCGACTGAAAGGAAGATGGAGATGTCTGATGAAATGCAATGACTGCAGTCTTGAAAGGGTGAAGTCCATGGTGCTAACCTGCTGTGTACTTCACAACCTCTGTGAGAGCCATGGCGAGGAGTTTAGAGCGGAGTGGGGTGTTCCTGTCCCTTACCTGTTGCAGCGACTGAAGGAGTTAGAGTGTGCGTACTGCCTTAATGCAGCATCTCAACCATGTGGGTGCCAACTAAAATATCACAACAAGACAAAGCATAACAAATATAACATTAAAAGTTATTTTATTTTGTTTTGTTACGCAAGAAGAACAATTTATGATTGTTTTAAAATTTGAAGTATTTTCATGATGATGATGATGACAATAAAATCTTTTAAAATAATTTCAGCCATTCTGTTGTTCTTTCATGACTTTAGGTCAATGAACAATTAGGTCTGATAGCCTTTTGTTGTTATAATTTGTTCCTCTGAACAAGAAGCCACTCAATTGCAAGCCTCCATTAACACATTTAATTAGATGTTTTGCCACGATAACCTTTTGGGGGATTATATGATGGGTGAATACATTTTTGATGGTTGCTGCAGTTGTTTTTACATTGTCATGATAACCATTCCGGAGACTATCAAATGTGAGAACAGTACAAGCCTATTGTTTAGATAAAAGAGTGCAAACAGTGCAGCTGTTTCACCATTATTTTCTGTGGCAAGATACGGTGTACTGTAATGTTGTAGATATGATTATCTGCACAAATAACCACAGACTTTTTTCAATTTTTTTATTCTAAAGTACTCCGTAGCATAAATGTTTAGAAGCGCCTGTACTTCGGCGTCAGTCCATCTATCACGGTTTTCCATCTTGTACTGTAAACTGTTCTGTGAATGTGTAAACTGTTGTGTGTTTACACTGCTTTTAAAAATGGCGGTTGCTCGTCTTTCGTGTGCGTTCGGCCGAACAGCATACTTGCATCACTGGTAGTTCCTATAGTGCTGGTTTAGACCCTACACTGAAGTAGGAGCTAAATTAGTTCCCCCAAAAGGAGTTCCTAGAACTAAAATTCTTAGTTCCTGCGGTGCGAACACGCCAAAATCCAGGTACTTCCGCTAATAGTTCTAGGAACTATGAAAAGGTTCCTCTTGTGCGAAAGCCCCTAAAGTTGCAGCCAGGTGGTGATTCCACCGCTTGCCGCATACTGTGTGAAAGGGTCTTGGATAGTTCACCCTGAAATGAAAATAAAGTCATCCTTTACCCTGCTGTTGTTCCAATGCTCTATGTCCTTCTATCTCAAAAGGATAAATTTTAAAAAACGTCCTGCACGCGTGGTCTTCCAAATAATGGAGACTGCGTGAGAGCCCATTCTCTTCCTTCTCCCATCCTTTTCACCAAAATGTATTTTAGGTGGATAGATCAATACAGTATAAAGAACATCAAACACCACGTGGAACAAAACAAACGCCACATTATGATGTTTTTTTTAATCCTTATTTAATCCGTCCTTATTGCTTAAATGCAAATGAACAAGCATGGCGTTATTTGTTGCATAGTGATGTATATGTTCAAGTAAGCCAGATATGCGCAGATTCTGCGCAATACACTGTTTTTAAATATATCATGACTCACAAGTTGAGTATTTGCGCTAAATCTGTGCAAATTTCCCCAGCAAAGTGAGTAAACATTGGTTAGTGATTTGACCGCATTACCCGCCACAGTTGATTTTTACCCACATTTGGTAGGTTGGCGGGTGTTAATTTCAAACCCTGACGAAAACCCTAGTGTCAAGTGAATGAGGGAAGGCCCTCGACCCCTTAATTTTGACCGAAATCAACTCATAGATACTTTAGGCAGCTCCATATACCACAGTGCAACACTACGTGATGGATAGATTATGCTTAATTTACACCTCACACAACTCTAGTGTATGATATATTAATTATTTTAAGATTTAACTGTATAATAATTGTTGCTACCTTAAGTTGACTGTTTATTAAAGTCATAGTTTATTGTATTGATATTTTATTTGTTTCTGCAATTTGTTTGTGCATCAAACAAATAATTAGTCAAATAAAAATGTCAATAATAAATAAGAAGATTCCATAGCAGATTCTAAGTGAAAGATTGTGTATTTCAGTTATCTTTAGTCAGATGCCTTTACATTGTCACTGTGCCTTTGCATCTAATCTTCCTCATCAGTTTCAGAAAATGGAGCTAAGCTGGAAGAAAACAAAACTGGAGGTTTTTCGTATTTCGTGGAAAGAGGGCATTATTGCATACAGAAAGGCCGTAAAAACTGCTACATCTGCTTATTTCTCGACTCTCTTAGAAGAAAACAAACACAACCCTAGATATTTATTCGATACAGTGGCTAAATTAACCAAAGATAAAGCTTCAACTTCTGATGTTTTAAACAGCACAGCAGTAATGACTTTATGAACTTCTTTACTTGTAAGATTGATAATATTAGGAAAAAAATTATAACCATGCAGCCGTCTACTACAGTATCACATCAGTGTAACTGTAGTGTAACTGAGGAAAAATGATACTCATTCACTGCTATAGGAGAAGAAGAATTGGCTAAACTCGTTAAATCATCAAAATCAACAACATGTATGCTCGACCCTATACCGACTAAACTACTAAAAGAGATGCTTCCAGAGGTCATAGATCCTCTTCTTAATATCATTAATTCATCTTTGTCATTAGGATATGTACCGAAAACTTTTAAGTTGGCTATTATTAAACCACTTATTAAAAAAACGCAACTTGATCCTACAGAATTAGTCAATTACAGGCCAATCTCAAATCTACCCTTTCTGTCAAAAATACTAGAAAAGGCAGTGTCCTCACAATTATGCTCCTTTTTAGAAAGAAATGGTATTGCTGAGGATTTCCAGTCAGGATTTAGACCGTATCATAGTACTGAGACTGCTCTCATTAGAGTTACAAATGATTTACTCTTATCATCTGATTGTGGTTGTATCTCTCTATTAGTGTTACTCGATCTTAGCGCTGCATTCGATACTATCGACCACAACATTCTTTTGAATAGACTCGAAAATTATGTTGGCATTAGTGGAATTGCATTGGCATGGTTTAAATCATATTTATCTGACCGTTATCAGTTTGTAGCAGTAAATGAAGAGATGTCACACCGATCACAAGTTCAGTATGGAGTACCGCAAGGCTCAGTGCTAGGACCGTTGCTTTTTACCCTGTACATGCTACCACTGGGAGATATCATTAGGAAGCATGCCGTTAGTTTTCATTGTTATGCTGATGATACTCATCTCTATATTTCTTCACGCCCTGACGAAACTTACCAATTCACAAGATTAACGGAATGCATAGCTGATATAAAAAATTGGATGACTAGTAATTTCCTGCAACTTAATTCAGAAAAAAATGAATTTTTAATCATTGGACAAAAAAACTCCACAAGTAGTAACCTAGAATACTGTCTAACACTTGATGGCTGTTCAGTCAAGTCCTCGTTAGGAACCTGGGTGTGCTCTTTGATACCAATCTTTCATTTGAAACAGGGTTGCTTGATGTAAAAAAGTTACCAGGAAATACATATTGCATATCTTTATTTTAGTTTTGTTTTTGTTATTCATTTAATAAAATTTCTAGATTTTTTTCACTTTGAAATTATGAAGTAGCCTACTTTGTTAATGAGTAGCAGATATTCTCAGTTAAATACATACAGTATAATGTGGCATAAAATAAAAGGGAATGGGATGTGAAAAGTTTTATAGGCAGTGAAAGGCTTGCCTTAATGATTTAACGTAGGAGTGAAAATGTTGTCACAGAAACTGGATCCAAATATCAGAAAAGGATGCAAAAGCTACGTCAGGAGGAAGAACTGAGACGCAAGACAGAGATTCATGAGATTGAGGAGCGAAAAAACGGCCTCGTTAGGAACCTGGGTGTGCTCTTTGATACCAATCTTTCATTTGAAAGCCATGTTTCTAGCATCTGTAAAACTGCATTCTACCATCTTAAAAATATATCTAAAGCCGGGTATACACTGTGCGATTTTGGCCACGATTTGGCCATCTGAGACAAATCCTAAAAGATTTCTCTGATCCTAGGCTAAAATCTGAAGTCTTTGATCATTAGTTTGACATGTTCACCGCCAGCCGATTAATGACCGCTGCGATAAAATTTTACCTCAGACGAAATTCTGGCAGTGTCAGAAGATTTGGCGCACAGTCCTGCAGTGTGACTTCTCCTACGACAACTGTCAAATTATCTTAGTTTTTCAAGACAAACCATGATCAAAATGGCCGCTAGAGATTTCTTTGTAGCCACCATTTCAATCCCGCGTGTAATGCAGCTCACCGTCACCGAACGATGCGTTCGGTGACGGTGAGCTGCATTACACGCGGGATTGAATGATGCATTCAATGATGATATAAAACTCTGGACGAGTTTTCTTGCGTGCATCCGTTTTAGCACGCCTCAACTATTGTACAGTCTGACATTAATGACAACTTAGATCTTACAGTGTGACATGGCTTACAGAGGGGATCATGCTCGTACAGTCTGACAAGAAACAATCGTAAAGGACTATTATAAATCGCACAGTGTGCACCTGGCTTAAATTACGGCACATGCTTTGAATGCAAAATGCTGAACAGTTAGTTCATGCGTTCATGACCTCAAGGCTAGATTATTGTAATGCTCTACTGGGTGGTTGCCCTGCTCGCTTAATAAACAAACTGCAGCTGGTCTAAAACGCAGCAGCTCGAGTTCTTACTAGAACCAGGAAGTATGACCATATTAGCCCGGTTCTGTCAACACTGCATTGGCTCCCTATTAAACATTGTATACATTTTAAAATCTTGCTAATTACTTACAAAGCACTAAATGGTTTAGTTCCCCAGTACTTGAGCAAGCTCTTAAAGCATTATACTCCATCACGTCTATTGCGGTCTCAAAACTCTGGCCAGTTGATAATACCTAGAATATCAAAATCAACTGCAGGCGGTCGATCCTTTTCCTATTTAGCTCCTAAACTCTGGAACAGTCTTCCTAGCATTGTTCGGGAAGCAGACACACTCTGTCAGTTTAAATCTAGACTAAAAACACATCTCTTTACTATGGCATACACATAAAACATTTTTAATTTTTATTATTCAAATCAGTTAAATGATTGTTAGGCTGCATTAACTAGGTCAGCCGGAACCGGGAACACTTCCTATAACACCTGATGTACTCGTTACATCATAAGAAGAATGGCATCTACGCTAATGTTAGTCTCTCTGTTTATCCCGAGGTTTACTGCAGTTGGCCGGATCCAGACCAGATGGTGTGGATCCGAGGAGAGTTCTCCTCTGGCACCCCGACTGAGCCTGGTTTCTCCCAAGGTTTTTTTCTCCATTCTGGCCCTGAAGGAGTTTTGGTTCCTTGCCACTGTCGCCTCAGCAACTTTTGCTGCTGAATTATCCATTCATCTAGTTTATCTAGATTTTATAATGAAGTTGTGTGTATTTAGTAGATTGTGTTAAACTCACAAAAGATTGATTATCAGTCCAACACACTGAGGTATAGAAATTCTACATTGAACAAAACTGCACTGGTATCGGATTGGTATCGGTATCGGACAATACTCTGAAATTTTCTTATCGTATCGTATCGGATCGGTTCTGAAAAAATGGTATTGTGCATCCCTAATACTTTGATTTTTTTTTTTTTTTTGGAGGAGGAGGATAATAGGCTTGTAGCTTCACATAGGTGAATTAAATTTCAGGAGGATTTTCTCTACTGTAGATAATATTCAGTGCCCTGCAAGTTATTTTCATCATTGGTTCATTTGTTTGAAGAGCTTTCTCATATCTCATTGAAATGTTCTTTGGTCTTCATAGTTGATAGAACAGGGTTGCTTGATGTAAAAAAGTTACCAGGAAATACATATTGCATATCTTTATTTTAGTTTTGTTTTTGTTATTCATTTAATAAAATTTCTAGATTTTTTTCACTTTGAAATTATGAAGTAGCCTACTTTGTTAATGAGTAGCAGATATTCTCAGTTAAATACATACAGTATAATGTGGCATAAAATAAAAGGGAATGGGATGTGAAAAGTTTTATAGGCAGTGAAAGGCTTGCCTTAATGATTTAACGTAGGAGTGAAAATGTTGTCACAGAAACTGGATCCAAATATCAGAAAAGGATGCAAAAGCTACGTCAGGAGGAAGAACTGAGACGCAAGACAGAGATTCATGAGATTGAGGAGCGAAAAAACGGCCACATCAACATGCTGATGAAGAACCATGAGAAAGCTTTCAGAGACATCAGAAACTACTTCAATGACATAGTCTACAAAAATCTGGACTTTATCACTTCGCTCAAGGTGAAAACACACATGAACGCATACACATTTTTTTTCTCTGTATTAATTATAAATTATATTACCTAGTGTCCTTATAGACCTTATAGATCTGTTTTTACTAACTTTATTCATAGTCATCATTGCATCTTCACAGTTAATAAATCTTTGTTTTTGCATGTAGCAATTAAGCTATATATAAGTATAATAGTATATGTATGTACTGTATGTTTGTTCCTTGGTGTCATGCTACCAGCTGAGGTACAGGAAGTGATTATTTCAGTTCTTACTAATTTTGTCTTCTGGTGGATTGTGTGCAGGAAGAGTTAAAGGACATGAAAAGGAAGGAGGAGAAAAGAAATAAAGAGATGGCGGAAGTGCTTGAGCAGAATAAGGAGCTTAGAGAGTCTCCACAAAAGGCCAAAGAGGAAGTCGCAGAGCTTCAAAAACAGCTGGCCAACTATGAGAAGGACAAGAGTGCTCTAACTGTATGTTCAAAGTCTCAGTAGTATTTTGGATTGCTAGTGGATTGTACTGACACTGAACTGTGGCATAATGTTAAATGTTAATTATAACAAAAGTTTTAATTCATTTTAGTAATGTATGTACATCTTTTAATTTGTGTTCTATTGCCAGAGAACAAGAGCTCGTCTCAAAATATCCGACAGAGATTTGAAGGAGCTTAAGTGGGAGCATGAAGTGTTGGAGCAGAGATTTACTAAGGTGATTGCAGGAACAGCATCAGACCTTTAAAAAAAAAACTATCAACCTTAATGGTGTTATGACAACTTACAAGGTGGGAAAAAAGTTTCCTCCTCATCTTGATAACATGTCTACCATGCCATAACAAAAATCTCTGTTTGGTGTACACACTGTAATACATACCAGCCAGATAATTATTTTTTTTATTGTGTTTTCTACAACATTACTATACTGGATAACAGTTATCTCTTAAAGTTTTTATCTGTTTATAGTGATTCATTAGGACTGCTTCATGTGTAAGAGCTAAAGATTGTTTGATTGTTGTGCAGGTTCAGTTGGAGCGAGACGAGTTGTACATGAAGTTCACTAAAGCCATCCTGGAGGTTCAGCAGAAGAGTGGCTTCAAAAACCTGCTGCTGGAGTGCAAACTGAGCGCACTCAATGACACACTGGAGAAGAAGGAAGCCCAGCTCAGTGAGGTGCTGTCTGTTTCCAACCTGGACCCTACCACCCTAAGTGTGGTCACCCATAAACTGGAGGTACATTTATGAGCTTATATAGTAGGGCTGCCCCCTAATAGCCTACTAAATGTTAGTCGACAAGAAGAGGCTTAGCCGACCAAATTTTAATTAGTCGGTTAGTCGCAGAAAAAAAAACACCACAGGAAGTGGTGAAGTCACACAGTCAGTGATAGACAGATCATTAACACGGCTGGTCCATGTGGTAATTACAGTATGGGTTAGGGGCAGGAAATCCAAATGTTCGCCTATTATTCACCAACCTCAAATATGGCTTATCAATTGAAACATTTAAGTAGTAACCTAACAATATCCACTTTACATGACCGCTCGCTCGGTTAACCTAGATAAATGCGCTATTATTTGGCGCATATCCAAGTGTTCATGCAGAGATCACATTTTGTCCTGAAAACAGCAAATATAATAAGCTAATACACTCAATTTTAATACATCATTTGAAATGGTAATAGGTTCTACATGCGCGTACAAATGTAAACAGTCGCCGATTCCTCTAAAAGCTTGCCTCTTGCGCATGTAAGCAGCTGCTGTATTATAAAATGCAGAGTTTAGCTGCACAATGGGTGCTATAAAGAACAGTCAGCAAAGCTTGCAATTCCGTCTCCATGTTATTGTTTACACAGTTGTCGAGGCTGGTCTGTTATTGTCGTCTTCCGGTAGGGTAATGGTCATATGATAGAAGAAGAATCCTACTTTCTGATTGGCTACCGAACGCTATCGGCCGATAATCGCTTCTAATGATTGGATCGGGGATATCTCAATTTGCCAATCTCATATGCCAATCTCATGCTAACGACGCACGCCTGCCGTGAGAGGCATAGCATGACATGCAGCGGTGTCGTCTTAATCTCTGTCTGGCGTAAAATAATTAAAATGCTGAAAGTGAGGTACAATTCATATTTCTCTGAACTATAAGCGAGCTGCATGTTGCACAGTTGACGGAATTGTCACTTGCACAATCGAGGAAGTGTCTTCTCATCACTAAAGTTTATAATTTGCGTTTCTTTTTAAGTCTTGCTCAGTCAGCACTCGCACGCTCTCCTAGAGACTCAAAGCTTGCACATATACAGTAAAACCACCTCACAAATAGCTTGCGAGGAAATGGTTAAATGGTCAAATACACACAAATGTATGTACAAAATTGCCATCTTGGCGAGTATGCACGTAAACACAGTTGGTTTTGTCTTAAGTGAACATACGTACAGTGCCTATAGAAAGTCATCATAACCTGTTAAAATCTTCACCTTTTGTCACATTACACCCTGGAAAATAAAATAAATTTAGTCTAACTTTTTTGATCTACACATCATAACCCTCATCATCAAAGTGAAAATAACATTTTAAAACATTCTGGAGGATTATTAAAAATCGAAAAATTAAAATAATAGCCCTGACTTAATTCAAATTTGTAGATGGACTTGAAGTGAGCAGTCTATTGACACTCACCATGAAATTTGACTGAACTTAAACAATTCTGCAAGTAAGAATGGGCAAATATTCCCCAATCTAGGTGTGCAAAGCATATCCAAAAAGTTTAATGGCTGTAATTAAAGCAAAAGGTGGCTATAAGAAGAATTAAATCAGGGGAACCCTGTTATTAAATTTTTTTAATTTTTAATAATCCTCCAGAATGTTTTAAAATGTTATTTTCACTTTGATGATGAGGGTTAGGATGTGTAGATACAGCTCAAAAAAGTTAGACTTTATTTATTATGTTCCAGGCTGTAATGTGATGATAAGGTGAAGATTTTAACAGGGTATGATGACTTTCTATAGGCGCTGTAAATAGTTGCAAAAGAAAATGCATGTGTAACAGTATAGGTCTTAAAGTGACAGCAGCCTAATAATTTTGCTGCTGTCTCTGATTTTCTCTTTGTCTTTTGTTGTTTGATTAACATTAATAACACTCGCTGCTCTTGAATGAATAACTTTTGTAACTTTAATTGTAAGGATTACTCTGTATTCAGGGAAGACTATCCAGTACTGTTTTACATTTGATTCCTTATTCAATTTCTTTAGTATTTCTTACCTCAATACTACTGTTAGACCTACCTGAAAAAAACTTAAAGCACTGTTTATTTCATTTGTATCTTTAATATATTCTATTTATTTGTGCGACTGCTTGTAAATTGTTTCTTTTTCTTGTTTTATTACTGTTTACTGTCCTTTTTTGTTAATTCAATTTAACATTTGAAATCAGGCTTGTGCTGTGTGTAAGCTATTGTGCAGCAAAATTACCCCATTGTGAAAACAAAAATGCACAACATGATCAAACATTTAGGTGAGATAATTATACATTATTTAAATGTCTAAAAAATGACCCCTTCCCCCCCTCAAATGAAAAAAAATTCCCCCCACAAGAAATAAAAATCCTGATTGGAGCATCCCTATTAATAATTCTACATGATCAAATGAAGGCTTCAAATATTCGCGAGGACACACTGGACAAAGTTTGTAGTAAGCTTTAGAGGTCGACCGATTCATCGGTTTTGATGATTAGATGATTGGTTGAACAATCGGTTATCGGCAAAAATCCATCCATCGATAGTTTTTCTGGGTTGCGTCCGTTGCTGGAGCGGCTGAGAAGGGTGCGCTGTCATTACACATTACGAGAGCATTGAGAAGGGTCTGCTGGCATTATATAGCACGAGAGCTATATAGCACGAGAGCGGCCTCTAGAGGCGAAATAACAACTATCACTGACGCCTCGTGTTGTTTATATTAACACGGGCTGCTCGTTGCACAGAGAGCGCTGACACATCAGATGCGCGTTTAAATACACAACTGTACAGTACATGTTGCCAAATCATAAAATAATTAATTTGTTGACAGCAGTATGTATGTACTTTGCAGTACATTAGTAGTACCTCAAGCAGTTAAAACAATGTAACAACTAACGTTTGTGATGTGGGAAAGCAAACTATTGTCATGCAGTCGACAGAAATATAAACAAATCAGAAACGCATTCGATTTCAATAACGTTACATATTTTGTTATTTTGATTAGATAATTGTCAAGTGTTCTAAAGAAACAGACTGTTTGTATTTATATGAAATAACACTTTACAATAATATTCGATTTGTAACATTAAGTAAGGTTAATAAATGCTGTACAAGTATTATTCATTGTTAGTTTTATCTGTTAACCTTAGTTAATGCAATATGAACTAACATGAATGATCAAGGTACAATTGTATTGCTCAAACATTAATACATGCTGTAAAATGTATATTGCATAATGCATTTAGTTCACGTAAGCTAGCTAAATAAGCTAATACATCCTTGTTAACAAATGGGACTTGCAGTCTGTTACCTATGACATTTACATATATGTTTCTAGGTTATAGCTAAAGAAACATTTATTTATAATATTATTTTAATGTTTAAATTATTTTTCTGTAGAATTTTATCTGTTAGAACTTCTCATTTTAATATATTCATATTTACATATGTAATTTAGCAAATTTTAAAATTATCAGTCGATTAATCTGTTATTGGCAAGTGCGGCCCAACGTTGTTATCAGTATCGGTAAAATCCACTATCGGTCGACCTCTAGTAAGTTTTGTGCTAGAGTGAAAGAAATCCGCCGCGAGCGGAGAGGTTTGTTACATGGATGCACTCTCACGTTACAATAATGTGCTCTCGACATTTAACGCCATAGAAACGGCCTCAAATGAACTATATATGAGAAGAAAGTCGTGTCTGAAAGCTGCAATTTTTTATTTTTATTGGTTAAAAAGAATGGGAAATATCTTGTGTTTTTCCGTGGGTGCTCGACCATTTCCGTGGTTGCTCGAGTTTGTCTGTGTTGGTGCAGTGTGAACATGTCCTTTATTTTTTTTATAAAATTCTAAATCCAACGGCAAACTTGTTTGTTGGTGTTTGTCTGTGCCGTGTGAGTTTGCCTTAATTCTCCTTGCTGATTTTTTTTCCGACAAAATCATTACATTTCCCGGTGTTATACGCTTGAGTACTTAATTTATATTTTAAGGGCTCAATATTATGGTTTAGTATTTTTTATGTTATGTCAAACAATGTGAGCAAAGTTATATATAATATTCTTAAAATTACGTTCTTCTTGGATGACATCACAACAATGGTGACAAGGATCAGAAGGGGAAATCTGTACTCTCGTTAGACTGACTTTGGAATAAGGACAGATTAGAACAAAGGAGAAAATGTCACCATGGCCTCTGCACAGTTAACACCACTAGGACCATTTAACCTCAGAGTTGTGGATTTATACACGGAGTATAAGATGTGGAGAGAGTCTTACACTTTCTTTGAAATACCAAGCATATTAACAGAAGCAGAGGGTAAAGTGAAAATAGCCACGTTGCTGCATTGTATAGGAGCGTCAGTATAGCGGATTTTCGCCAATCTACCAGGTGAGAAAAATACATATGAACAAACTGTGGATGACTTGGATGCATACTTTACTCAGAGCACTCAATCATCGGACGATACAGTTGATGAGTTCGTGAATTCATTGAGAGAGTTGGCCAAATCATGCAAGTTTGGAGCTCTGGAGTCAGATATGCTGAGAGATCAACTGGTAGAAAAGAGCATAGACAAACGACATGACAAATTGTTGCAAGAGGAAGGATTAACTTTGGATAATTATTTTATAATAATCTTTGAGGCAGCACAAGCAGAGTCAAAGATGCTGTCGGACAAGATGCTTGTCAAGTACATTTCACTAAGTAGCACACTTGCACACAGTAAACGCATGCAAAAGAACAGAGTAAACAGAGATGAATCGCATGCAGACAAAGATAAGAAATGTCACAGATGCGGGTTGGCCACGACGCACAATTCTAATGAATGCAGAGCAAAGATAGCAAAATGCCTGTATTGTAAGAAAATCTGACACTTTGCAAGGGCAAAAAAAAGGTGCAGATCAGAAAATGGATAAAAAGAGAGACTCATAAGAACTGTACATGAGTCAGATCGGATAATTCAGAGGAATTCATCTACTCCATCGACTAGGTAAAGAGGTAAAGAGACTAAAAGTGCAAGGCCAAGTATCCAAATGACTGTGGAAGTTGTAACTGACCATGGCAGACAGTTTGTCAGTCGAGCGTTTGACACATTTCTCAAGAATGGAGGTATCAAGCACATAGGCACTTCACCATATTATCCTAAGAGTAACGGGAAGATTGAACGATTCCGATAACTCAAAAAGGCGCTTCGAGCATGGAAGTGTGAAAATAAAGTGTGGAAAGAGAACACAGAAAGTCAAAACGCATCCATCAGACATATAAGGAGAAAATGATAAAACAGATAAAACAAATACAGATAAAACAGAGCAAAGGATCATTCCTTCAAAGTGGGAGATGGGGGTGGGAGAAAGTGGCAAATATGGAGCAAGGAAAGTTGGACTCAAGGTTCAAAAGTGCTAGGTATGTCCTTCTGAGCTAAACGTCAGACAGCTCATTGTCTGTGGATTCACCTGTTCCAAGTAATTAAATTACTATAATAAACGTGTGACTAGGTGAATATTCTCTTAAATGATCGACTACTAGTTAACTTGAAAAATCTTTAATCGGTGGCAGCCCAAGTATATAGTTATATATAAGTATATGCAAAGGACATCCACAATGCCGGTTATATATTACTGAATTCGTAATAAAAAAAATCAGGGTTACCGAAATGTTTGTTTTATTTTTGTTTAGGAAGTTTTGGAGTCCAAAAACCATACTATCACAGACTTACAGTATGAAGTGGCACGAGTTTGCAAGGTGAGGAACTGTTCCTGTATAAGGCGCTGTATAGTTTAAATCAAACTTTACTTTACTTACTTACGTATACTATCGAATGATCAAACAATAAGAAATAATGTAAAACACATGCATACACTTTTAAAACATTCACATACACATAGACTAGCTCATGCATATACACATAAAATGTACACATAAAGTCTGAGAATGCATAAGCAATTATGAAACAAACATATTCACGTACAAACTCAATTCATGTATACACCTATTAAACTTGCTATAAATATAAAGTCCACATGGTGTAAACAGACGTCACTTTGTCAGGTATGCAATGGCGGACAGAAATCATGTCATAACCTTTTTAGAGTTCCTGTCACAACACTGAACACCCGAAATGCATCATTTTCCTGTTATCACTGTAAAGCTATGGAATTCCAAAGCTGACATAATAATAAATAAATATATACATAAATAAATATACAAAGAAATGTAAAAAAGCAAAAATTAATGGGTATTTACATTTTTATTTCCTTATGTATAACTGTGTTTTTTCCACATGTATTTATTTTTCCATTTATTTATTTCCACATTTATTTATGTATATTTGTATTTATGACTACATTTTATTTCCACATTTATTTGTTTCTACATTTATTTATATTTATATTTTTAAGATGGAAGAATGCAGTTTTACAGATGCTATAAACGTGGCTTTCAAATGAAAGATTGGTATAAAAGAGCACACTCAGGTTCCTAACTGACGACAAGGACTTGACAGAGCAGCCATCAAGTGTTAGACAGTATTCTAGGTTACTACGTGCAGAGATTTTTTGTCCAATAATTACAAATTCTGTTTTTTTCAGAATTAAGTTGTAGGAAATTAATAGTCATCCAATGTTTTATATCAGCTACGCATTCCGTCAATCTTGTGAATTGGTAAGTTTCATCAGGGCGCAAAGAAATATAGAGCTGAGTATCGTCAGCATAACAATGAAAACTAACGCAATGCTTTCTAATGATATCTCCCAAGGGTAGCATGCCCTAGTGAGGGTAGCATGCCCTAGTTATCCATAAATATACTAAAATGTATTTGAAATACATTTATTTTATGCTAAATATACTACAAATACATTTATATTTGTGTACTTAATATAAATACTCTGCAATTGTACTTTTAGTATACTCAATTGGTATACTTAAAGTCTGCTAAATTGGAACAAGTAATTTTGTATTTAATGCACTTTAATTATCCATAAGTAGTGCTGAGGTCCAACTAAATATATACTTAAGTATTTGATTGTGCTAAAGTGGGACTATTGCAAGTATACTTTAGGTGTACTTTAAATATCTTGTATTTAAATTATACAGTGATCATACTATCCTTAGTAATAATGATATTAAACACGTTTTAGGCTTAATATTAAGAAATATGCATTGTGCAATAAAGAACTCCAAATAAAGTTTAATTATAATATTTATATCAGTAAGTCTCAAGCGATATGTCAGTAAATACAGCTGCTGGACATATAATTAGAATATCATCCAAAAGTTGATTTATTTCACTATTTCCATTCAAAAAGTGAAACTTGTATATTATATTAATTCATTACACACAGACTGATATATTTCAAATGTTTATTTCTTTTAATTTTGATGATTATAACTGACAACTAAGAAAAATCCCAAATTCAGTATCTCAGAAAATTAGAATATTGTGAAAAGGTTCAATATTGAAGACACCTGGTGCCACACTCTAATCAGCTAATTAAATCAAAACACCTGCAAAGGCCTTTAAATGGTCTCTCAGTCTAGTTCTGTAGGCTACACAATCATGGGGAAGACTGCTGACTTGACAGTTGTCCAAAAGACGACCATTGACACCTTGCACAAGGAGGGCAAGACACAAAAGGTCATTGCAAAAGAGGCTGGCTGCTCACAGAGCTCTGTGTCCAAGCACATTAATAGAGAGGCGAAGGGAAGGAAAAGATGTGGTAGAAAAAAGTGTACAAGCAATAGGGATAACCGCGCCCTGGAGAGGATTGTGAAACAAAACCCATTCAAAAATGTGGGGAAGATTCACAAAGAGTGGACTGCAGCTGGAGTCAGTGCTTCAAGAACCACTACGCACAGACGTATGCAAGACATGGGCTTCAGCTGTCGCATTCCTTGTGTCAAGCCACTCTTGAACAACAGACAGCGTCAGAAGCGTCTCACCTGGGCTAAAGACAAAAAGGACTGGACTGCTGCTGAGTGGTCCAAAGTTATGTTCTCTAATGAAAGTAAATTTTGCATTTCTTTTGGAAATAAGGGTCCCAGAGTCTGGAGGAAGAGAGGAGAGGCACACAATCCACGTTGCTTGAGGTCCAGTGTAAAGTGTCCACAGTCAGTGATGGTTTGGGGTGCCATGTCATCTGCTGGTGTTGGTCCACTGTGTTTTCTGAGGTCCAAGGTCAACGCAGCCGTATACCAGGAAGTTTTAGTGCACTTCATGCTTCCTGCTGCTGACCAACTTTATGGAGATGCAGATTTCATTTTCCAACAGGACTTGGCACCTGCACACAGTGCCAAAGCAACCAGTACCTGGTTTAAGGACCATGGTATCCCTGTTCTTAATTGGCCAGCAAACTCGCCTGACCTTAACCCCATAGAAAATCTATGTGGTATTGTGAAGAGGAAGGTGCGATATGCCAGACCCAACAATGCATAAGAGCTGAAGGCCACTATCAGAGCAACCTGGGCTCTCATAACACCTGAGCAGTGCCACAGACTAATCGACTCCATGCCACGCCGCATTGCTGCAGTAATTCAGGCAAAAGGAGCCCCAACTAAGTATTGAGTGCTGTACATGCTCATACTTTTCATGCTCATACTTTTCAGTTCAAGATTTCTAAAAATCCTTTCTTTGTATTGGTCTTAAGTAATATTCTGAGATACTAAATTTGGGATTTTCCTTAGTTGTCAGTTATAATCATCAAAATTAAAAGAAATAAACATTTTAAATATACCAGTCTGTGTGTAATGAATGAATATAATATACAAGTTTCACTTTTTGAATGGAATTAGTGAAATAAATCAACTTTTTGATGATATTCTAATTATATGACCAGCACCTGTATATGAATGGGTTTGTAGTATAGTTAGTATGAAATAAATGTAGGCCTATTTTAAATACATTTTGGCATAGTTTTTTTTCACTAGGGCAGACTCTGCATCCATTGCCTCTGACATGTTTTCTCACTGTCACGCACCTAACTCGGAAAGTCTTAAGAAAGTCCAAAGTAACCAAAACTCATAATCACGAGTTGTGCTGATATTCATGTGCATTTTAACTCATAAATAAATTCTTTCTGAACCATAACTGCCAAAGCTAAACCTTGGCCTGCCCCAACGTCTTTCCATTGGTTTAACCAGAAGTTGATATGTCAGACCGCTATGCTTGATCAATGTTTCGAACACGCCATAAAGCCAATGCCATCACACTCACCAACAATCGGTTTTCCTGTATTTGCTAAATAACCAAACTCACTAAAGTGCACACTATTGAGAATGTTGCAGATTTTGAGAATGATGAAATTATTTTTAGATGATGCTATGTAATTTTTTTTTAGAAGGGGCTTTCTTTTTGTGCAAACCAATAAAAATGTGAGGTATGAACTGAGACATCTAATTTGTTCTGCTAACAGGTGCTGTAAGGGAATAATTTCCACAACTTTTGCCTACAGCGCAAATGTAACAATGAGCAATTTGCAAATAAAATAATTTAATTAGAAACACTTCAGTAATTTTTGTCTGTTGACCTGTTATGATTAAATGTACAATTCAACGAACTGTATTTGAGTTGTACTGGAGTATAAAAACGTCTCTGTTATATATGTAACCCTCGTTCCCTGAAGGAAGGGAACGAAGATGTTACGTCAGTTACTGACGAAATGGGGATTTCGCCAATCGCCTTCGAGATCTACAAAATGAGCCAATGGCATGAGAATGCCATGGGTCTGTGGAATTTGCATAGCGTAACTCCGCCCCACCTCATGGGTATATAAGGAGGTGCGCTGCAATCTCGCATTATGTTCCCTTTCAGTCAGTACACGAGTTAAGTCAGTTACTGACGGAATGGGGGTTCCCAATTCAATCTCGCCACAACGGCTGTCTTCCAACATCCTGCGCTGACCAGAGCTCCCTGCCGTGAGTCTTTAGCGTGAACGAGGGGCTAGGCTCAACGCCAATACCAAGGTACACTGGGACACAGACTGAGGCAATAAAACATATTCTGCTCCGGTGGCCCGCTGCTGCCTCCACCCAGCCGCCGGCACAGATGCCTCAGCCTGCGCCCCGTCGACGCCGCCCTCCCGACCCCAGCAGCAGCCTCCACCTGGGCCAGGGAGCGGAGGTGGTCGCAGGAAGGCTAAATGGCAGGTTAAGCGGCGCTCCTGAGACGGGCTGCTCAGAGGTGAACTCGGTTCTTTCCAAGGAGATGGTAACAGGACCACTCCTTCCCCCGGTGGAGGGCCAGGGGAGAATCCTTGGTTTTCCCCTTCCGCCCATTGTTGGTGCGCCTGTGGTTCGCTTGACCCCGCTGATTCAGTTTCTAAGAGACTCAATCTGCCCAGCTGGCTCGCTCTGCTATACCATGGAGGGTGGCAATGCCCGTCATGCGTGCGGAGATCGACACCCTACTGGCGAAGGGTGCGGTCGAGATGGGCATGGCAACAGGGCACGCTCTGGTCCCAGTCACTCGGGCCTGCTGTCAAACCTTCACCCCGTGGTCAAACCTCACTTTTCTACGGGCTGGAGTGCCCTTAGAACGAGTTTTCAGGCATGTTGTTGTATCAACAGATGCCTCTGCCACGGGCTGGGGTGCCATGTGCAATGGACATGCTGCCACAGGCTCCTGGAAAGGACCCCAGCGCCTATGGCATGTCAGTTGCCTCGAGTTGCTGGCCGTACGTCTTGCCCTGCACCGCATTCGAGCCCTGCTCAAGGACAAACACGTACTGGTCCGTTCAGACAACACGGTGACAGTAGCGTACGTCAACCGACAAGGTGGTCTACGCTTCTACCGGATGTAGCAACTCGCCCGCCATCTCCTCCTATGGAGTCAGAAGCATCTGAGGTCGCTTTGTGCTGTTCACATCCCAGGAGACCTGAATCGCGCAGCCGACAAGCTCTCACGGGTTCAGCCACTTCCGGAGGAATGGAGACTCAGACGGTTCAGACGGTTCAGCTGATCCCCAGACGGTTCAGCTGATTTGGGAACAGTTTGCTTCCCACAACTCTTCCCATTGCCGCTGGTTTTACTCCCTGACCGAGGGGACCCTCTGCACAGATGCTCTAGCGCACAGCTGGCCGCGGGGCCCACGCAAGTATGCGTTTCCCCCAGTGAGCTTTCTCGCACAGGTTCTGTGCAAGATCAGGGAGGACAGGGAGCAGGTCCTTTTGGTCTCCCCGTGTTGGCCCGGCTGAACCTGGTTCTCCGAACTCGTACTCCTTGCGACAGCCCCACCCTGGTCGATCCCTCTGAGGAAGGACCTCCTTTCTCAGAGAAGGGGCACCCTCTGGCACCCATGTCCCGATATATGGAACCTACATGTGTGGGCCCTGGACGGGACGCAGCAGGTTTGAGTACCCTACCACCACAAGTGGTGGCTACCATCACTTCCACTAGGGCCTTGTCCACGAGACAGGCCAATGCGTTGAAGTGGAACCTCTTCATCACCTGGTGCTCTTCTCGCCGAGAAGACCCCAGGAAATGCCCGATCGGATCCATGCTCTCCTTCCTCCAAGAAGGGTTGGAATGAAGGCTGTCTCCCTCCACCCTGAAGGTTTATGTGGCCGCTATATCGGCTCACCACGACCTGGTGGATTCAAAAACGGTAGGACAGCACAACCTGGTCAGCAGGTTCCTTAGATGAGCGAGGAGACTAAATCCGCCTCGCCCTCTACATATGCCCTCTTGGGACCTCGCAGTGGTACTATCCACCCAGCAGAGAGCTCCTTTTGAGCCCTTGCAGTCCATTGAGTTAAAGTTCCTTTCAATGAAAGTGGCACTCTTGATTGCCCTGGCTCCCATCAAAAGGGTGGAGTGTGCCACACTTCACCAGCGCCTTCATCCGGCAACACCACGGGTTGCAGTGTGCTAGAGGTGGGTGTGGCCCGAGGAATATTAGTTGGGTTGGTCCACACCGTCACCCTTAGATCACCCTGACCACCAACCAAAGTATCGCCTTTAGTGGAGGGGATAGATTGGGGTGTGGTAGAGAGGACCCTCCCTCCTAGACGGAGAGCATGGAGTCTCGATCGCAACACTGCGATGGTCATGTTCCCGCAGTGGGAACATGACTCATCCCTGAACGCGCGCTCTGCGTGCACGAGGCCCAAGCACACCAAACAGCGATCATGCCCGTCAGACGAACTAACCAGCCGACCACACCCAGAAACACACGGGCGAGACATCTTGAAAAAGACGTGCCACGTGTAGCTCTTTTAGAGAGGAGAAAGCTCTGCAGATATGCCGAAGTGCCCAGGGAGAACACACACGCTGTGCTAGATCACTGCACAGATCAGACAGGAATGCGGAATTTGCTGGAACGTACCGTAACACCGACACTCTGGAGAGACGCTCGTCTTGAAGAGTAGAAAAGCTCAGGAAGGCAAGTAACACTCGGTTCCGAAGCAGAAACATAATGCGAGATTGCCGTGCAGCTCCTTATATACCCACGAGGTGGGCCGGAGTTGTGCTATGCAAATTCCGCAGACCCATGGCATTCTCATGCCATTGGCTCGTTTTGTAGATCTCGAAGTTGATTGGCTTCTAAGCAAAACCCCCATTCCGTCAGTAACTGACGTAACTCGTAGTGTACTGACTAAAAGGGAACAGTATAGGCCTAGATAAAAGTTTACAGGAAATGTGTTTTGAGTTTTTTAAATTATAGTCAACTTTATTTATATAGCGCTTTTTACAATGCAGATTGCTTCAAAGCAGCTTCATAGTGTTAAACAGGAAAATAATGCAACCGAATTTGATTCGGCTGTGCAGCCACTCTGGAGAAAACGGTGATGTCATCAGCTCATTTCAATTATCATATATATTCAAGTAATGTAGTTGATATAGTTAATTTAGTTTAGTAATTAAATTTATTTGGATATTTATTTGAAAATTTAGTGTCCCCAACTGAGCAAGCCAAGCCAAAGGCGACAGTGGCAAGGAATCAAAACTCCATCAGGTGGCATAATGGAGAAAAATAAACCTTGGGAGAAACCAGGCTCAGTCGGGGTGCCAGTTCTCCTCTGGCCAATTAACAAACAGTGTGTGATTATTATTTTGGCAGCCTTATAGGTCAGAAGTAATATTAGATCCGAATATTCGAAAGATCGGAGGCATCAAGCCGGAGATGGATCCATTGAGGATGCCATGTCGATGAGCAATTTCAGAGGGTAGACTAATTGACACGGTCTCTGCAGACACTTCAGGGATGCGTTGGTAATGTCTGGGCGCTGGTCCACCATCTGATCTGGATACGGCCCGGATCCCGCTGACTGCAGTAAACCTCGGAATAAACAGAGAGACTAACGTTAGCGTAGATGCCATTCTTCTTATGATGTAGCGAGTACATCCGGTGTTATGGGAAGTGTTCCCGGTTCCGGCTGACCTAGTTAATGGTAGAATGCAGTTTTACAGATGCTAGAAACGTGGCTTTCAAATGAGAGATTGGTATCAAAGAGCACACCCAGGTTCCTAACTGACGACGAGGACTTGACAGAGCAGCCATCAAGTGTTAGACAGTATTCTAGGTTACTACATGTGGAGTTTTTTTTGTCCAATAATTAAAAATTCAGTTTTTTCTGAATTAAGTTGCAGGAAATTACTAGTCATCCAATTTTTTATATCAGCTATGCATTCCGTTAATCTTGTGAATTGGTAAGTTTCGTCAGGGCGTGAAGAAATATAGAGCTGAGTATCGTCAGCATAACACTTAAAACTAACGCCATGCTTCCTAATGATATCTCCCAGTGGTAGCATGTACAGGGTGAAAAGCAACGGTCCTAGCACTGAGCCCTGCGGTACTCCATAT